>CM060910.1:923019800-924321300 GCA_030737875.1 Allium sativum
TTAAGGAAGTTCGTGCACGATTCAGATCTGACTATTTCACCATATCAGTTGGTTGATATCGAAGTGGAATCCGAGGCAGTTCGGAGCCACAGAACGATTCGTATTGTCGGACATGGTACAAAGCAACTTCAAAGGAAGACGGTGAAACTGGTTAAGGTCCAATTGGGTGATAATGAGAACGACTGTACTTGGGAATCTGAGGAAAGCATAACAAAGTCATATTCAGAACTCTTTGCCTAGTAAGGTTTTATTAGTAATATAGTTATTCCGCATGCTAGGATAGGCCTATTGTGTTTATTATGTATGTTTGATTGTTGCAAATGGTTGATAGGCATGCGGGACCCTTTGTTTTTTCTTAGTTAAGGAATTTCGGGGGCGAAATTTCTTAAGGAGGGGAGAATGTAACGACCCGCATTCTACGCATCGAAGGATTGTATAATATTTATTTTATTTTCATACGAAGTCGTATGGTCGTGTAACTTTAGAAAATGACTATTGGGGTCATTTCCCATGTTCACGATTTTTGCCAAATTTTAAATGACCGTTTTGCCACTAGCGAATCTTGTTTTGCCTATAAATTTTGATTAGTAAGGAGTTTTAACCTAAAACCACTTCCTTTGGATTCAGATTATGGTTTACCTTTCTGTACAGTGGTTACATTAATCAAATGAACATACCGTTTGGGAGATATGGATGAAATAAGGTTTGAAAGGTGAAAAACAGCATAACTGGGCTTAACCGAGTGATTAGCAGCTAAGCCCATAACCCATTTCGGGATTATGGTTATGGGAGGGCTGATAGGATTTGGGAAATCAGTTTTGTTCATTTTTCTAGCCGCCATTTACCTCCCTCTAGCCCTAGCAATGGCCTCCACCTTCTAAATTCATCTCTAATCACTTCCTAATCACTAATTAACCAAAACTACACCAAATCAAGAGAAATTATCATCAAATCAGATATAGAGCTGCTGCTATACATTGGAATTCGTGCCATATCAGTCATAGTTTCAGATCTAATATTCATTTGCGGCTAAGGTGAGTGATTTGCACTTTTATTCACTAATTACGGCTAATTAAGGGTGATTAGTGATAATCAATGAAATTATGCATCATAAAAATCTGAAAAATATGTACAAATTCTTAAATATTATTTTATGTCACTGGTGAAAATTTGGGTTAATTTGGATTAAGTTTGCTAATCTTATAGTTAAAACATGGTTAAGGGGAAAATCATGCTTTTTGGGTATGTTTGATCTAAAATATTTCATGTGAATGATGTTTTAATGTTTTTGATTGATTCAATATGTTTTTACCGCTGTTTGGAATGTTTTGTGATGTCATAGAAAGGTTAGGATGGTTGAAAATGCCGTCGTTTGGCGAAAATAGCTTGCTGGAAAAAGTTGTAGATTTTCAGGTCCAGTTAGGAGGAAGACCCGATCCGAACCGGTTAGAAGGGAGACCCAAACCGATCTGGATAGGAGAAAGACACCCGAACCGAACTGGATAGGAGAAAGAGACCCGAACCGAACCAGATAGGAGAAGGAGAGAAGGAGACCCGAACCGAACCGGATAAGAGGAGGAGACCCGAACCGAACCAGATAGGAGGAAGAGACGAACCGTAACGAATAGGAGGAGGAGACCCGAACCGAACCGGATAAGAGGAGGAGACCCGAACGGAACTGGAGGAGACCAAAACCCGAGATGCAAAGGAAGTCCAAATGGGAAGTTATTACTCAGGATCCAGATGGGAACCAACAAGTTAACTTCTAGAGTTGGGCTTTGCTGCGGGACGTGTGCAATGGGCTATCGATATCTATAACTTTGGTTCACCGTTGAAGAGAGGGGGCATGCAGACGAAGCAGAGCCAGGGAAGTGTGGACTGGTTAACATAGAGCCAGGGATGTATGGACTGGGTAAGGTTATTGACTATAGACCAGGGAAGTATGGTCATAGCAACAGTCGACGGAGTTGCCGTCATGGCTTCAATGGATTTGGTGATCAAAGCGATGGATATCGTATGCTTTACGCATTGAGTGAGTGATGTGAGAATGACTGCTATGTTTGATGTTTGCTATCACCATGACATGCACACTCCCATTTTACACTTTATGTTAGTGTTACCTTAGAGTACTGTACATCTTGTTGTGCTAACTCTTTGATTGCAGGTCCAGGTTCAGGTATGATTATTTATACATGTTATTGTTTTATTTTGTTGCTATCGCTCATACCAGACTTTTGTCTGACCCAGAGTTTTATATCTCTTCTTGTTACTCTGGGTGCTCCTAAACGAGAAGACTAGAGACAGGTCAGGTGGTTATGCACGAATAGCTGTCCGGAGACGAGCAGGAGGCTTCCACGTACTATTTACATATATTCTCCCTGTGTTGTTGATGGTCACTGCTTTGGGCATTAGTAGTGCACCTTCTTTATTTCCTTGTTAGAGACAATATTTTGAAGTTGTAATAATGGTTTGGATCATAAGCTGTATTTTTTTTTTTGGATTCCGCTACTCTGATGGTCATGGTTTAATTTTCAGCTTATGCACTGTCTCATTTGTTTTATGTCAAGTTATGTTACTATTATAGTTTATTCCATGCGCTGTGAGATATACTACATGTCTTGGTGATTCATAGTTTCAAAACCCTTTTCCTTTGACGACGGTCTCGTGCTAGTCGGGCATTAGCACAGTGCATTTCAGGGAAATGTTGACTGGTTCAGGATGGGCCATTATAGGTTTAATCCCTTTCCTCCTTCTTCTGTAACACGACAGCCGCCAAAACCCATTTCTCAAACCCTAGGGCACCCAATCACCGCCGCCACATTGATCCGTTGGCCAATCAGAGTATGCCACTTCATCGGCCTATGTGAGAGGCTTCTCCGCCCGGTATATGGTCAAACTCGGTGGGCCCTTCATCTTGAAAATCGCGACAGACGATGGCTGTTTTGAGTGGAAAATTTGATCAGCTCGTGCAACCAGAAATCCTCATCATCATATCACTTTGAAGATCGTAGTAGCCTCTCTGATTTTCATTTGGATTTGGATTGAATTTTGAAACGGATTGGGATATTTAATCGAGAGAAAATCGGAGGCTCTCAGCCGTTATCGCAAAGGGAGGCGGCTAGAGGAATAAAGAATTAGGGTTTCTTATTATCTAAGGGGTATTTGTATAAATTTTTATATTATTTAATTCAATAATAAATCAAAGAGGAAGTTTAACGATTCGAACTCCAAATTAAACCCAACGACTATCGCCCCTAGCTTAATACCCCCATTCCAAACACAATGGGATATGTTTCGTAGGCCAATTCGACTGTTTCGATAGGTTTTTATCAAAATTAAAATATAAATTAATATATATTTCATTTGAACTTACATTTTAATTTACCTGGGCTACATACTGGCACTAAAAATTCCAAAAAAATAAATCTAGCTACATTTTGACGATACGTCCTAACAAAACTAATTTCGTCGAATTTGGAGACCGTTGAAAAATGGTCATTTTCTGGTCAATCCAATTTAAATTACCTAACACATTTAAATTTACTGCGTTCACATATTAAATCCAAAAATTATGAAATTTGAAACCTAGCAATAATTTGACATTCCGGATCCAACAAAAGTGGTTTCGTCGAAAACGGAGGTCGTTTGCAAAATGGCTATTTATTATATTATATTAAATTCCATAGCGACTATTTTATATTTTAAACTGGGCATAACCTTTTATTCCCGCTATGAAATCTGGATTTTTCACATCCGTTGGAAAGATATTTTCAAATAGATTCTAATATTTCTAGTTTCACTAAAATCTGATTTTTTTGAATCATGTACATTCAATTGAAATTTGAAATCGAATTTTCAAACTACCGCGCCATTTCAGGCACGTTATATAATTAAAATAATTTTATTCGTTCTAACTTCGATTAAAATTAAATTTTAGTTGTTATTATTTGAAATATATCATTTTAAATATTCAATATTCATTAAAATTGCCAAAATAAAAATTTTAAATTGGTTCTGAAAATCGGGGTTGTTACACACGAATGCTCTTCAACTACAAACTATAAAGCCAAATTCACAAAAAGTTTCAGCACCAATACCTGAAAAGCGTGAATTCAAATGACTTAAGGGTGATATGATACGTAAACAGTGTAAAATGAAGGGACATTCCATTGATCAATGTTTCAAACTCATAGGATATCCAGAATGGTTTCACAAAGGAAAAAACAAAAAACCAACAGGAAAATTGGCAGCAATTGAAGTTGGATTTGGGATTATTGGCAATACTTCTGTGCAAACTAGATCTAGACCTAGAATTCATGTTGATGAGAAAGTTGTATCTAAAATTTATAAAGCAATGATGTAATGATGCAAAAAAGAACCTTCTTCTTCTGACCCTTTATCACAAAATTATTCCATGGTGAATTTTGCAGGTATAACAACTTCTAATGTTAATTTTGATTCAAATCCAGTATATCATAATTCATGGATTATAGACACTGGTGCATCCGATCACATGACATATGATTTTAGTTATTTTACTTCGGTTTAGACATTAAAGCATCCATTGACTGTTTGTTTACCTGATGGAACAAATAAATGTATGACAAGATCAGGAATAATTCATCTCACACCACAAATAATTCTCAAGAATGTCCTATATATACCTGGTTTTAGGCACAATTTACTCTCTGTTGGAAGGTTACTTTATCATAACAAGTTAATTGCTTATTTTGATCAAACAAGATGTGTATTTCAGGACCTGAATTCTAGAAAAGTGAAGGCATCTGGGATAAGAGAAGCTAGATTATACAAGTTCAATGGAGAAAGTTTAAGTTCCATGTCTAGTACTGCTTCTTCTTTATTTATTAAGTATTAATAGTTTTACTGCTGAGAAGTCTAACAATGTGTTAGAAAATATTTCTATCTCTATACCAACTTTTAATATTCTTCACGCAAGATTAGGACATATAAGTGTTTCTAGTATGAAGCATGTAATAGTTTCTTGTATTGACAATAAAAGTGGTGATTTTAGTTGTGAAGCATGCATTTTAGGTAAACACCAAAGTTGCCTTTTGTATCGTCTTCTTTAATTGCTGATAAACTTTTTGAGATAGTCCACATTGACTTATGGGAACCATATAAATACCTGCTTTGTCTGGAGCAGTTTATTTTCTAACTATTTTAGATGACCATACTAGAACAACTTGGGTCCATCTTCTATGTAACAAACAACAAGTATATAGCATAATTTATGCTTATCTTACCTATGTTGAAAATCTGTTTCACAGCAAAGTGAAAATTATTAGAAGTGACAATGGAACTAGAATATTTAATGAATCTTGTAGTTTGTTATTTGCTCAAAAAGGAATTATTCATCAACGAAGTATACTAGGGGTACCTCAATAAAATGGAAGAGTAGAAAGGAAACACAAACATCTTTTAGAATTTGTTAGATCAATTATAATTCATGCTAACCTGCCTATTAAGTTTTTTGGGGGATTGTATTTTAGTTGCTGCACATTTAATTAATCTTATGCCTAGTTCTATTCTACATTGGAAAATTCCATATGAGAAGTTAATGGGCAAAGCCCCTGACTATAGACATCTTAGAGTAATTGGATGTTTATTACCTAGCAACAAAATCAAGTGATAAGTTTGCTCCTCAAGCAAAAAGATGGATAATGATAGGCTATCCATATGCTCAAAAAGGGGTACAAATTATATGATTTAGATGATCACAAGACTATTCTTAGCAGAGATGTAAATTTTGAAGAATCCGTGTTTTCCTTATCACACTGAGAAATCTCTTCCATTTACAAAAAATCAGTCCTAATGATCATCACCTCCAATTTGAGATATTATTCACGATGAACAAGTTTGTTGTTCAAATTTCCTCCTTTTCATGCTTTACAAATTGTTCCTAATAATGATGATGTAACAATAGAGGATACATCTTTATCAAGTTCAAACCAGCAAAGTATTATTGTGTCTGATTAGCAACATGAAACTGTGATGCCTATAGATCTTACAACAAGAAAGTCTACCAAACAATCAAAATTACCATCAATGTTTAAAGATTTTGAAGTTCAACATATTAAACCTTTATCTATTCCACATGATACTCATTCTACATCTATGACTTTTAATGTGTTTACAGAGACTTCATTGAAACATTTGGATTCAATCACTCTTTGCAGCCTTAACAAGGTGCAATCTACACAAGAACTAACCTCCTGTAATCAGGCAAAAGAGGATGTCAGATGGGTGGAGGCTATGGAAAAAGAAATAGAAGCAATAAAGAAGAATCAGACTTAGGATCAAGTAGATTTTCCAACTGACAAAACAACAATAAGCAGTAAATGGGTTTACAAAACCAAATTTCTGAAGAATGGTGAAGTTGAGAGATGCAAAGCAATAATTGTAGCAAGGGGAGATATGCAAATTAAACGTAAAGATTCTAAATATACCTTTAGTCCAGTAGCAAGATTTACAACTGTTAGAATAGTTATTGCTCTAGCAGCAACAAATAATTAGCATTTACATCAATTAGACATGAACAATGCCTTTTTATATGGCTACGTTAAAGAAAAATTGTACATGAACCCTCCTCTTGGTTACACAAAAGCTAAACTCGGACAGGTGTGCAGGCTTAGAAAATCAATTTATGGTCTTAAACAAGCCATTGGACAATGGAATAAAGAATTTAATTTTTTTAAATTCAGCTTGGATTTGTTTAGTCAAAGCAAGTCTGTTCCTTGTTTAGCAGAACTAAATATGCAAATTTTACTATCATTGTCTATGTGGATGATTTACTTGTAACTGGGTCTAACTTGCAAATTATCTCTGAAATCAAAAAGGCTTTACATCAGGCTTTTACAATTAAGGATTTAGGAGAACTTACATTTTTTTGGCAAAGCTGACCAGTTTTTAACGTGACCCGTAACACGATCTTATTAAGAATAAGCAAATTGAGTACAGGTGCTAAGCGAAAAACCTTAACAACTAAATGTGGTATCTACCATGCGGGGAAGAAAGACCAAGCAAGTATCAACATTTTGGAGTGCACTAAAACAAGTACATAAGAGAACCATACAGTCTCGCATTATAATAGTTCATATAATTATCTATGCAGCAAAAATAAGAGAACTTACATTTTTTCTTGGTATTGAAGTTACAAGAAGTAAAGAAGGAATTCTTCTAAATCAAAGAAAATATATCTTGGATATGCTGAGTTCTGCAAATGTGGAGAATGCTAAGACAACATCTTTTCCACTGCCTAATGTTTGAAGTTGAGTAGTATTGAAGGTACTAAATTAGCTAATCCAAAAGTGTACAGAAAGTTGATTGGTAAACTTCTTTATCTTAATGTAACACCCTGTAATTTTAAAGAACATTGATAAACTAAGGGATACTTAATTAAATATTGGAAATTAAGTAAAAAGGACTGTACCATTGTGTTCATCTAGAAATTCTGGTTCAGATAGACTCCAAGTTTGGGTAAAACGGATATTGTATGAGAAAGATATAAAGCTTTGAAGTTTGTATACATATAAAAGGTTTATGTATAAATAAAAAAAACCAGAATAATTCAAAATAAATCAAGCGAATGAGCAAGAAACTGAAGCGGGAAATCATCCCATTAAGGGACGACCCGCTCCAGCCTGGGTCGACTTATGGGTCAACCCATAAGTGGCTGGGACGACCCGGGGGTTAGGTGGGTTGACCTCGTTCGGATCCATCCGAATTCTTTTGAGTGAACCTGGCCTATTTTGTTAACTAGGTTCATTATTTTACTGAATAGATTGGATTTAACGGTTAAGGATTTTTTTGTAAACTCTATATAAAGGCATGCAATCCTATCAAATCAATTACACTTCTTCATACTTCTTCCTCAAGCCTCTGTTCTAAAAATTTAAGATGAAGATAGGGAGGTGCCGCCGAAACTGGGATTGAATCAAGATAATTTTTATCTGACTTGTACGGGAATCTCTTCTACAACATCAGCATATTATGCTCTGCTCTTTAAATCCAATCTCTGTGAGTTCATGTTACTTTTAGATATTAAATTTAACAGTAATCCTGACCTGTTAAATAACCTCTGAGCCTATGCCTGTTAATAAACTGATTCGTATCTAAACAGTTTTCAATAATTACATGTATTTTTCTCTACCCCTATTATGTTGTTCATTTGTTATTATATGCCTATTTCTGTTCTTCTCCCTCTCTTTCCCCATTTTTATTTTATAAGTCTAGGCTACCTTCGAGCCTAGGCCAATCTCGTAAGAGACATACATATGAACGTAATTGGGATAATCGGGGAATGTTTAGGAATGAAAATAAAAGAGGGAAATTTGGGGCATGTCTTGTATTGTGGAATATGACTGAAAATTTGGGGTGTATAAACATGTAGATATGTAGGCTTAATTTAAAGATTAAGTGGAACATGTTAATGAAACTATAAATAACCTATGGAATCTGTTAAATCTGTGGGGGTTATGTAAATCTGTTAAATCTGTGGGGGTTATATGAACCTGTTAAAATCCTAGTTAATTGGAGACACAAATTTAGGTGTTTGACTTGTGTCATCTGCTGTGTGGGAACCATATCTATCAATAACCCATTTTGGTATTAGACGGGAACCCCACACTAGGTAGGGGTCAAGACACGCATACTGAACGAATATTAAGAGGTCCGTCTGAAATGGGGTGTATACGGTCGCGTTCCAATGGAGTCATGAGCGTGCATGGGTCCGATCTGTAGGGGAAAATAAGCCGCTGTAGCACCAATAAATAGGTCTGTGTCCTTCCGTAGGTTGCCACTTTAGGAACTAATACACCATAATGTGGGGCCGACATAGGATATTTAAACATTAGGGTGCCAATTGCTTGGAGGTGTAATTAAGGAACATCTAGACCTGCCTGTTTCTGTTAGGGTACCTGTTATTTCCATTTGGGGTAACACCCGTTATTTCTGTTTGGGTTAAAGCCTGTTCTTAAACAAAAGTACACCTAAAAGTACCATTATACTTCTCTTGGGATCATTCTGTTTCTGTTATATTAGGGAACGCCTGATACTATCATAAATCTTGTATACTAGTATTGGTGCAGATAAAAGTAAGTCAGAAGCATAGTTTACCCTGTTTATTCTGCTTAGCCTATTCATCATGTTTATACCTATTGTATGATACTGTTATCTCTCATCCAGTTTTATTTACCTGTCTTAATACTTTTATTTCTTTATATGCTAAAAGTCACTGGACTCGCCAGATTTTATGTCTGACCCTTTTTGTTTCCCTTTCTCCCTTTCCTCCCTCAAGGTTCTCAGGGTGGGAACGCTTAGTTGTGATTAGGACTTCCTCTCTCTTCTGTTTCTGCTTGGATTTGGATCTGCTTTGATGTATCGCTTCAATTACTTGTCCACTTTGTTATGGCTACTTATGGGGGTTATGACATTGCAATTATGTACTCTGATGATTTCTAGCGCAAGACAGATGTTTTGGTTTAATGTATTTGGTTTCAGTATTTTAGCATGATATTGTAACTGGTTTTCAGACTACGATTCTTTTCTGTTGAATAATAAAGTTTTAAATTTCCGCTGCTATTTTTATATCTATCTTGTGGGATTCTATTTCTGTTTACCTATATCACTTCATGGAACTTAATGCATTCTGATAAAGAGTGACATTAACGGGCGTGGGATGTCACATTTGGTATCAGAGCTGAAGGGTATAAGATCAGATAAAAGTTTTGAAAAATAGTTTTCAAAAGCAAAGTATTTTCAAATAAAAACTTGCTGTTGAAAAACATATTCCCCAAGACCATATAAAATATCTTTCGATTCTCTATTTGAATCCTTTTCCTTTTCTTTTCAGCATGTCCGGGTAACCGAATCTTCCCGAGGGCGTTCAAATACTGGCTTGGTCTCGTAGATATCTTGAGGCTATGACACTTGCCGAAGGCCAAGGAAATGCCCCTTCCCTAGCTGCAGCCGCTGTTCCTCCTCCTCCGCGAGTAGATAATTTCTCTAAGATATGCAAAGACTTCTGTGTTATGGTAGGAAAACCATTCCATGGAACTGATAGCTTTGTGAAAGCACAGAATTGGGTATGAGAAACAGAGAACTTGTTTGGGCTTTTTAAGGTCGATGACCGTAGGAAGATACAGTTGTCTGCATGGCAGCTTAAGGACAAGGCTTAGTTGTGGTGGGAGGTGACACAAGCAGGGCATTAATTAGATACTTGGGTTGATTTCCGATAAAGATTCGAGACAAAGTTTCTTTCTCAGGCAGAAGAGAGTATGCAGATGGAGAGATTCTTAGCATTTAAGCAAGGAAGTATGTTTGTTAAAGAGTATGTTAATAAGTTCAATCAGTTGGCAAGGTTTGACCTGGAATTGGTGAATACTCCGCAAAAGAAAGCTTTAAGGTTTACGAGAGGATTAAATCAACCTCTCCAAGCATTGACATTGTCTCATATACTAATGGGGGAAAATTTTGAAAGACTTGTTGGCATGGCATTAATACACGGAGATGGTAAAGATGGGAAGAAAGAGTTTTAGACCGATGAGATGCAAAACAAGAAAGTGTGGCCTAAGAAAGAAGCACAAAAGAAGGGTGAAATGAACGACAAAGCTCAGAATAAGAAGAAGTGTCATGGTTGTGGGAGCTTGGGTCATTTGGTCAAGGATTGCAGAAAAAGCAAGAACGCTTGTTTCAACTGTAGTGAAGTTAGACACTATACTAGAGAATTCCCGAAGAAGCAAGGACAGGGGCAAAGGGCGTGATATTCCAGAGGGCAGGTACATGCTCTCGAGGCCAGTGGATCAGAAAGAGGTAGGAAAGTTTTTGTTGAAGGTTTGATTTCCCTTTCCGATCATCCAGTTAGGACTCTTTTTGACTATTAGGGATGGCAACGGGGCAAGGCGGGCGCGGGTAGTACCACCCCATCACCCACCCCGTTGGGTGATTTTTTCCCCCCATTCCCTCCCCATACCTGCATGAGTACCCATTAAACGGGTTTTAAACAAGTTGTGGGTAATGACGGGTATTCGTGGGTGTATGTTATATTTATTTAATTTATTTTTTAGCCGTTTATCGAAATTATTCAAAAGTACATTTAGTTAATAAAAAAAATTATACCAATACTCAAATGCTAATATCAAAATACTAATACATATTTAAACCAACATCCAGAAAAGAAGAGACAACAACAGAATTATCCATCAAAATATCAACAACCAGTTATAAATTTTTGAGTAAAGAAATGCATACAAATACCGAACAACCAACTGCAATGTTTTTTGTATTGATTATTGGTAATAAATCACATTCAATACGGGTACGGGTACCCACAGACATGGATATCTTATTATCTGTACCCGCCTCATTAATTAACAGATATTAAAAATACCCGTTTATTTTACCCACGGATACCCATTTGACTAACTGTTTCATGTCCATGACGGATTTTATCCGTAGATAACCGCAGGTACAGATTTTTTTTCCATCCCTATTGATTATGGTGCTTCTCATTCTTTTGTATCTGATTCTGTGGTTGAGTCTCTACACCTTAGTACTAGTATTATTTCTGATCTGGTCATCATCTCAAACCCCATTGGGGGAATGACTCATCTGTCTATGATATGTCGGGGTTTGAGGATATATGTGTTAGGCATCGAGTTCGAGTGCAACGCGTATGTGCTTTGTTTTATGGGCTATGGTATGATTCTAAGGATGGATTGTCTAGCCATGTATGGTGCCATCCTAGACTGTGATAGGAGGGACGTTAGACTTTTGACTTGCCAAGGGAGGACTCTTGAGATTTCTTGTGAACCAAAGGGGTCTATCATGCTTAGTTTCCTAGAATCGCTTGATGCTTGTGTCAATGATTTGCGACCTGTACCCATAGTCTGTGAGTATCCAGATGTTTTTGATGAGGTTAGGGGCACACCTCCGAGGCATGAGATTGATTTCCAGATATACTTGGTGGATAATTCAAAGCCAGTTGTATTGCTTGTGCGCCACATGGCTCCTAGAGAGAGGAGCGAGCTTAACAAGCAAGTAGGGGGCTATTTGAGAAGGGGTTTATTAGGCAAAGTATATTAGAATAGGGTGCTCCACTCGTCTTCGCAACCAAGGCGGATTTATCACTTCGTCTATGTATGGATTACAGGGAGTTGAATAAGCTCACCAAGAAGAATAGGCACCCCACTCCCGAGGATTGACGATCTGTTTGACCAGCTTGTTGGCGCATTTGTTTTCTCGCAGTTAGATCTGGCCACGGGATTTCATCAGTTGAGGGTGGCCGAGAAGAGTATAGACAAGACCGTTTTCAAAACTCCAGATGGATTCTTCGAGTGGCTAGTCATGCCTTTTGGGTTGACGAATGCACCCACGCATTTTGTGGATCTGATGAGCAGGGTGCTTAGAGAGTTTCTAAACAAGTTCGTGGTTGTCTTTATGGATGACATCCTGATTCTCTCGAAGAGATAGGAAGAGCATGCCCTACATTTAGGAGAGGTTTTGAGGAATCTAAGAGCACACTAGCTTAAGGCGAAATTCTCCAAGTGTCACTTTTGGAGAAAGGAGATAAGACTTATAGGGCATGTGGTTTCTAATGATGGAATAGCGATAGATCCCGCGAAAGTAGTTGCAGCTCAAGATTGGAGGTTCCAATGAATGCAATAGAGGTGAGAAGTTTTCTTGGTTTAGCAGGCTATTATAGGATGTTTATCAAGGACTTTGCAAAGATATCATCCCCACTCACCAGACTGACGAAGAAGAATCTGACCTTTTCTTGGAGTATTGATTGTGAGGATGCTTTTCAGCGGTTGAAGAAGGCTCTGACAACAGCCCCAGTTCTGACATTGCCTTGCGGGAACAGAGTGTTCACAGTGTACACTGATGCATGTGGTACAGGGCTTGGTGTCGTCTTGATGCAAGAGGGAAGGGTTGTATGCTATGGTAGTAGACAGATGGGAGTTCATGAGAGGAACTACCCTACCCATGATTTAGATTTGGCTGCTATAGTGTTTGCACTTAAAACTTGGTGGCATTATCTACTTGGAGAAAGGTTTCGAGTTATACATGGACCATAAGTCACTCAAGTATTTATTCTCGTAGAAGGGGCTCAATGTGAGACAGCAGAGATGGATGGAGTTCCTAGCATCCTATGACTTTGAGATTGCTTATACTCCTGGTAAGGGTAATGTAGTGACAGACGCGTTGAGTAGGCAGAGAATGACATTAAGTCCTCTATTCGTAAAGAGGCAGAGTTTGGAGTACATATCGACCTTCGATTTAGGCCATCTACAGAACTTACACCTGGTTTGTTGGCATCTTTAGAGGTGCGACCTACTCTTATGGATCAGATAGGTTCTTCTCAGCGAGAGGACCCATACATAAAAGACATCTTGGATAGGCTCAGTAGAGGGGAGACTTTTAGTCACCGTAGTAGATATTCTGTGGATGATAAAGAGTGGCTACGACGAGACGAAAGGCTTTATGTTCCCCGAGTTGGAGATTTGTCGAGGGCAGTCCTTGAGGAAGCCCATTATTCTAGGATGACCATCCATCCGGGCAGCGATAAGATGTATCGAGACATGAAGAGGCATTATAAGAAAAAATAGAATAAACCTCATAGTTTTAACATCGCTCGTAAATTCAGCCGATGTCAAAACGTTTTTTAACAACGCTAATTTTTAAAGTGATGTTGTTGATTTCTCAGACATCGAGAACGACAGAGGTCTTAAATACACTTTTAAAAAAGTTGAACTTAGGCCATACCAAAAATCTTGGCTATTACATCACTTATTAAAACAGCCGTTGTCTATTACATCACTTGTTAAATGTATTATTGTTAATGATTAATAATTAGTAAATTATAGTTAATATTTATTAATTATATCTTATAATAAAATTATGTATTAGTTATATTTTATAGTTAATATTTATTAATTATATTTTATAGTTAATATTTATTAATTATATTTTACAGTTAATATTTGTTAATTATATTTTATAGTTAATATTTACTAATCATATTTTATAGTTAATATTTATAAATTGATATGTGCTTTAACATCAGTTTCTATGCATCACTTACATCAGCTTCATGCATGATGTTAAAGGTCTCATAATTTGCTTTCTTTATCAATCCGCACCACCCAGAATCTCGTATATCTAGCCGTTGATCACTTCTTGTAATCTACAACCATCAAAACCCTCCAATCAGCCTCTTCCACGTCATCAGCAATTTCCCTCTTCATGTTTCAACACTCCGTCTTCACTTTTCACCCCTTCCGTTGTTTTTTCCCAAATCAGAATTTAGGTCTTCCCCAAAAAAAAAATTTAAATCCTTGGCCACTGATTGGAAATTGTTCTTCCCCAAATTCTTGAATATCAGCCATCAAAAAAGCTTGAGAGATCAGTTGCAATGAAACCAAAGTGACAAACTACATGTCACCGACAAAAAGTTTGGAAAAGAAGAAGGAGAAAGCTTAGGTAACAACTTATGTTTCCTAACTCCAAAAGGTTCAAATTTTGATTCGCCAAAATCGAGAAAGTAGACGCCTTTGGTGAAAATATAATATAAAGGTTGGGTTTTGAATAGAGCTACATGTTCATCAACTCTAAAAGATTCAAAATTTCCTGCTTATCTGGACATTAACCGTGGAGTCAATAACGTTGAAGCAACTTGTGATTAGAGTTTGTCCTAATACTTATTGTTCTTTGAATGGTCATAGAAACAAAAATATTGGTCCACTGAAGAGTTTTATTAGTAGAAAAAGGAAACTGCTAAAGACACAGAAAAGTATTAGGTTGAAATTGTTTTCTTCATTCAAATTGAAATGTTTCGGAAGAAATAAGGAGGAAATTGTAACACCCCGAATTTTCTGTTAACAATAAATTAACAAATTAAATTATACTTGATTTAAATGAAAGAATTAAGGGAAACGGGTTACGCCATTGCGCTCATCTCGGAATTCTTCTTGAGATAGAGTCCGAGTTTGCGTAAATCGGACTCCGTATGAAGGAGTTATGACCTTCCGAAGTTTTAGAATTCAATTTAAAATTCAAACAGTTCAAAATTCGAAAACAAACCCAAATTGGGCTCGGCGGGAAAATTCCCGCCCAGGACCCAGGTTGACCAGGGGGTCGACCTACCCAGTCGACCTGGTCAGGTCTTGGCTGGCCTTGTCGGGTTCTGAGCAATTTTCTGAGTTCTGGTGTGTCATTAGGGCTGATTTGTCACTTTCTGATTGGCTCCTCTTGGTGTGTATGGTCTGGATTCACTCTATGGTCATCTGACGGGTCAAATCAATCTGATATTCTATAAATACAACCCAACACTTAACCTAAATTCAAACAAATAAAATAGAGCTAGAGCTGTCATGCTGTCGGGAGGAAACTAAGAGTAGCCGTCAGTTGGAGAAAGCTTAGAGACGAACAAAACTAAAGTAAAAACAAGATTCAAACAACGTTTATCTACCCAAAGGAAAGCATTGCAAATTCAGAACTCAGAAATCAGAAATCAAGATCGTCGTTTGTTGTAAGTATAGTGATTTTTCCGATGAGAATAAAATTAAGACTTGATTCGATGTAAAATGGAAATGGAATTTTACTATTGTACAACGACGATGCTAATTCATATCTGTGTATTGCAATGATTGTATTGTGAATGGTATTGGGATGTTTGTGGTATAATTGACTTGGTGTTGGTACTATTGTACATTTAGAATGAAAGCAACATCACATACAAGTATATGGTTAATGTTAGAATTTACACCTATATGTTTATATGTTTAACATAGGTTGTATACATTTTTCTAAGTCCAGGTTAAGACTTATATATACATGTTCTATGTTAAGACCATTATGCCTACATGATAAAATCCCATGTATATGTTCTTATGTTCTTTGCAAGTTTGTAATTGGGTCCATGTCAAGTACCATTTAGTTTCACACGATTATTACAAGTTTCATGTTATAATAGGATACATGATTTGATCTAGTTCATGCTTTTGGGTTAATGTCAAAAATAGACATTTTTATGGACATGTAATAACTTTGTCACATGCTAGTTTGTGTTTGAAGTTATGCCTAGATAAAAATATGTTTAGGCTTATGTTTTATGCAAGTCTAAATTATGCTATTTCATGTGACACTATTTAATTAGATTCTTATTTGAATGCAAGTTCACATGACAAGTTGAAACCCATGATTTATGTTAATTAGATCGCAAAGTTGCAAGTTCATATGTCACACAACATTTATGTCATTTAGAATATTTCATGTTCTTGGCTTTCCCTTCTATGTTTATAGGTTGGGCTGAAATATCTAGCCCAACATTCATTATAACCTTGCGAACATACAAACGGGGGAATATCGTTGGGATTAAACATGAAAAATATATGTGTTGGCATGTTTGGCACATGCCAATAATTGGTGACATTTAAATGGTATGAATTTCCATGCCTAAAAAAATAACGAACTTGGAAAATGGGCCATAACATTTACATATAACAAGTAATAGAGACAAATATGTAAATTTAGAAAATATGAATATGCTTAACCCGAGGTTGGATTGAGTTGTGATGTTGTAACACCCCACCTCCGCTAGGGTCACTCACAAAGGGAATGCACTAGTTTTGGTGGAGTATTATCTAGGTAAACATACACAGAGATGTCACAAGGTATAACATAAATAAAGCAGCGGTAGAAATTGAAAACCAAATTTCATTACTTTCAAGAAAAGAGTCAAAACCTCATATATCCAAAGTACAAATTATTCCATTACATCAAGTTCTAAATAAAGAAGCATAAACTTAAGATAACAAAAGTAAATTATACCCCAAAATACCAGAAGTCCAGCCATAGCATAGCTCAAGACCAAACCGTACATGAGATGACAGAAAGCAATCTAAATCCGAGTTAAGAGCTAGAGTTTCCTCCTTGAGAACCTGGGGGGAACGAAAGAAAAAGAGGCGAAAGAAAAAGGGTCAGTCATAAAGACTGGTAAGCCCTAGTGACTTTCAGTATAAAAACTAGTAAAGTTAACAAGACATAAGTAAACGGAAAGTAAACATAGGGATGATAATAAGTCTGGTAAGATAACTAAGATAACAAGATAAATCAAGTCTAGCATAGCATATTCAAGATTCGCTGCACCAACTGTACTAGTATTCTAACCCATGTCAAGTATTAACCATGAAATGATCCCTTGGCCCAATATCATGAAATGACCCATTACGGGGTCCTACGGTACGATCTACTAATCGATCGGCTCCCTACAAGTTCTAGCTCATCATGTGTCTGTGTCATACGACCCAATCACGAAATGTAGTTACCTGTGCTAGGTCCACCATAGGGTGTATCAAGCCCTAGGGTGCCAACCACCGACACGAATCAAGCACGCACAGTGTAAACCTACTGGTGCCCAATGCCTGCTTTTTCAACTCTGGACTACGTGCATGACCATAGTCCGCCTGAACCTACAATGGCGCACCTACACAGTCGTCGTTTTGGTTGCTTACAAGCAGCCCAGTAATCGTGCCCCACCCTGCCTAGTCCCAGGGTATCGTGATACATCCAAGTGGGTTACTGCTGAAAAGGACTGCGTAACTAGGGTTTCTAGTGGGTTAAGTGATGTCATTCAAATTCGTGACTTAACCCTATCCAATCATGTATCAAGTTGGTTAAGTGTTGTCTTTCATGTTCATGACTTAACCCTACCAAATCATCGTGTCAAATTGGTTAAGTATATTCAAGTGGCTCATGACTTAACCCTATCATGTAGCATAAATTCATTAATGCACCCCAACCTCTCACATTAGACTAGTTGTTGTGGTCATTGTATTTGCCGGGTGGTTCCGGGCAGATTTACACCACAACATAGTCTAACCTCGGGTTTTAGGTGCGATATGACCAACTACCCACATTGGATCCTATTGTTTGCAGTCACTGGATTCGCCGGGCGGTTCCGGGCAGATTTACACTGCAAACTCAACCCAACCTCGAGTTGGCCATTTTCAAGTTTATTCTAAGTGTCATGTCCAGGTTCAAGTTTCGAGTCTAAATTCATGTCAAGTTTTCATGTCATGTTTCATGTCAAATCGTGTCAAGTTCATGTCTATATCCAGGTTCAAGTTATAACAATGTTCACGTTTCAAGTTTATAGTAAGTTCAGGTTTGCCTAAACTACCCAAATCGTATTCCCATCGCACGTGAATTCGAATCGATACAAACAAATCTAATTAGGGAATAACATAGAAACAACGGGCATAAGGTGGCAAAAGTGATTATAAGTCAAGCATGGTATAACTTGAGATAAATGACTACAACAATACTGGCATATGGAATAGTGGTCTCAAATATCTAACCTAGCAAAATAGGGTGATAGTCATGGTAACAGTTGACATAAGATAATAACCCCCAAACTTGTGAATAACAACTAATTCAATATCACAGGCATGTTAACATCATGGACATGAGGGGTTTAGGTTTACAACATGTTTAGGCCCCAAATCAATTTCATATAAATATTCCCATAAGTCAAGATTCAAGATGAATAGATCCAAGATGAATAATAGTGGATTCAAAATAATAGATCCAAAAGTAACAATAATAGACCCAAGGTATACAATGATAGATCCAAGATAATTATCATACTTAGGTTCAATTTCAATTTACAACATGTCCATATTAAGTTTAAAGTTTAGATCTAAAAGTAACTGAGGCTTACAGATTGTGGTTTGAGAATTAGAAAACAAAGAGGCGATGTTGAATCTAGAGTCTAACAGAAATCCCCCAAACAGCAAAACTCTACACGTAGTCTTTTTGGAGAAGAAGCAATCCCTTTTCTCTAACTTTTCAACCAGAGTTTTAGCAGCATAATACCAGAGAGAATTTGTGTAGAGAGACTTGAGTTAGGGGTTGTTTATATAGGGTCAGGCCAACGAATCTAGAAAGAAACCGGACTAGAAACATCAGAGTGAATTCTGACACAAATATGGGCTAGGCAACCAGGTCGACACCCGGGTCGACTCTATGGTCGACCTGGTCCTGGGTAGGTTGACTCTATGGTCGACCCCTAGGTCGACCTGGTCCTGGGCGGGAAATTTCCCGCCCAGTCCATTCTGGGGTTTGAATTCGAAATTTGAATTCGAATTCTGAGCTGTTTTTGAACTTGAAAATTCCTGAAACTTCAAAGGGTCATAACTTGGTCATACAGACTCCGATTTTCGAAAACTCGGACTCGTTTCCAAGCAGAATTTCGAGATGAACGTAATGGTGTAACCCGTTTCCCTTGATTCTTATTTTAAAAATTAATTCTTCCTTGATTTATGGTTATAACACGTTATTAAAATACGGGTTGTTACATTCTCCCCTCCTTAAAGGATTTCATCTCCGAAATCTCTAAGTTAGAAAGAATATATCCTACCATCCAATCATCCATCTACTCAAAACATCATCCACATGCAACCATTGTCCTTAAAAGATTTCTAGTGCTGTATGAACATATGCAGAAAGTGTGTGTATATGTACTTATCTAATGCAAAAGATCAGGCGGTTACTGATTCAGTAGACCTCCTTAATGCAAAATTTGTTAGTGTAATGAATCCAACATGTATGCAAATTCCTAACATAATTTATAATCTCTACATGAGTGCACATAGCATTCATTCATATGCAACATCCAAGTGATAGCATAACAAGTTCCATCCATGTACAAGTATAAGCACTCGTGCATATGCAACATGAAAATGTGAATGAGCCGATCTAGTGCCTAATGTGTGTCAAGCATCCACTAGCAATCACTTGCAAACACTTGCAAACATCAACCATAACATGTTTCAATCACATGTTTACATCCATATGGTTCTACCTAAGGTTCTCAAGATAAGATCGAGAAGATAACACGACAAACATAGGTAGAAAAATCATGATACGAAAGGTTTCCAAGTTTATAGGAAAAGAGAACGAGAATGTACCCTCAAAAAGAAATGGGTAAAGCGCGCGTATCTTCTCTTCGGTTTCCCAAGTTGCGTCTTCTTGGGCTTCACTCCACTGTACTTTAACTAGCTTGACTTCTCGATTCCTTAGCTTCTTGATCTCCGTTCCTAAGATATGAATCGGAACTCACCTCAATGTTGCTTCTTTTTCCACTTCTACGCCTTCAAGGATGCTTGGCTCAACCACTTCGGCTGACTCATGTAATCACTTTCGGAGATGCGAGATGTGCAAGACATTGTGTACTCCGGTCAGCTTCCCGGGTAAGTCTACCTTGTAGGCCATCTGCCCAATCCTCTCAGTGATAGGGAACGGTCCTACGAACCTTGGTGATAGCTTTCCAACCACTCCAAAACGAACCACATTGCGTAAAGGAGAAACTTTTATAAAGACCATATCTCCGACTTCGAACTCTAGGTCTGTCCTTCTCTTATCCGCATAAGATTTCTGTCTGTCTTGGGCCGTTTTCATCCGTCTTCGTATCAACTCAACCTTCTCAGAAGTGTCTCTAATCATGTCGGGCCCTAGTATAAGCCTGTCTGTCGTCTCCCACCAACAAGTTGGCGATTTGCACGGTCTTCCATACAGAGCTTCAAACGGTGCCATTCCGATGCTAGCTTGGTAACTATTATTATATGAAAACTCCACGAGAGGAAGATGGTCTTCCTAAGTACCACCAAAGTCAAGAGTGCATAGCCTCAAAAGATCCTCTAGTACCCTATTTACCCTTTCGGTTTTTCCATCCGTCTGCGGGTGATAGGTCATGCTTAAACTCAGTCGTGTACCCATTGCTTCTTGTAGACTATTCCAAAACTGGCTAGTGAAAATCGGGTCACGATCACTAACTATACTAGAAGGAACCCCGTGTAACCGTACAATCTCTTGAAGGTAAATAGACGCTAGCCATGATGCGGTCCTCTTGCTTTTCACCGGAATGAAGTGAGCGCTTTTCGTGAGTCAATCAACTATGACCCATATGCTAGTATTTCCCTTCCTTGACCTAGGCAGTCCATCCACGAAATCCATTGAGATACTTTCCCACTTCCATTGCGGAACCTCCAAAGGATGTAATAGCCCACCGGGCTTCTTCGACTCGGCCTTTACTTGTTGGCACACCATGCACTTTGAAACGAACTCTGCCACGTCCTTTTTCATTCCTGCCCAAAAGAAAATGCGTTTCATATCTCTGTACATCTTATCCCCTCTGGGATGTATAGTCATCTTCGAGTGATGCGCCTCTTCGAGAACTTTATTTGCTAATTCTCCCACTCGTGGGACACCTAGCCTTCCATCACGCCTTAGCCATCCCTTGTCATCTATGGCATACCTACCGAGGTGACTTGACATCTCACCACTAATCGGCTTGTCCATGATTTCGACTATCTGTGGGTCTTCCTTCTGTGAAGTCCCTACTTGATCTAGAAGTGTAGGTCTTAACTCAAGAGATGCTAACGTACCAGTCAATGACTCAACAGCAGGTGTAAAATCAAAGGTTGCTATAAACTCTAGACTTTTTCTTTCAACAAACAAGGGGCTCAAGGTCAACCTTTTCCTACTTAGCGCATTCGCCACCACGTTACCCTTGCCAGGGGTATAAGCTATATCGAAGTCATATGATGCCAAGAATTCCATCTACCGCTGTTGTCTCAGATTCAAATCTTTCTGTGAGAAGAGGTACTTAAGCGATTTGTGGTTGGTATACAGCTCGAATCTCTCCCCTAGAAGATAATGGCACCAAGATTTAAGTGCAAAAACGATCGCCGCCAACTCCAAGTCATGTGTGGGATAGTTCTTCTCATGAACTTTAAGTTGTCTACCCCCGTAGCAAATCACTTTCCCTTCTTGCATTAGGACAGCGCCTAATCCTGTGCCACATGCATCTGTGTACACCGTAAACATCTTACTTCCGTCGGGTAATGCAAAAACTGGAGCTGTGGTGAGGGCTCTCTTGAGTCTCCGAAAATCAATCTCACATTCTATGTCTCATGCAAATGCAAGGTTTTTCTTCGTTAACCTAGTAAAAGGGGCTGAAATCTTAGCGAAGTCCTTAATGAACTTCCTATAGTAGCCTGCCAAACCGAGTTCTCACCTCCATTGCGTTCTTAGGAATTTTCCAGTCTTGCACCGCAACTACCTTTGCGGGGTCCACGGCTATGCCTTGCTTAGAAACTACATGTCCAAGAAATCGAACTTTCTTCCTCCAAAAATGGCATTTGGAGAACTTAGCCTTTAACTGGTGTGCTCTAAGCATATCCATGACTTCCTTGAGATGTCTAGCATGCTCTTCTTCATCCTTTGATAAGATCAAAATATCGTCCACGAAAACCACTACAAACTTGTTAAGGAACTCCCGAAACACCCTACTCATCAAATCTACAAAGTACGCGGGTGCATTCGTTAACCCAAACGGCATGACGAGCCATTCAAAGAACCCATCTGGAGTCCTAAACGCAGTTTTGTCAATGCTATCCTCAGCCACTCTAAGCTAATGGAACCCTGTGGCTAGATCGAGTTGAGAGAAAATAGATGCTCCCACAAGCTGGTCAAACAAATCGTCGATTCTTGGTAGTGGGTGTTTATTTTTCTTAGTTAGCTTGTTTAACTCACGATAATCTACGCATAGACGAAGCGAACCATCCGCCTTAGTAGTGAATACCACCGGAGCACCCCATTCAAAAATGCTTCGCCTTATGAAATTTTTCTCAAGCAACTCCTTAACTTGTTTACTGATCTCTCTTCTTTCTCGCGGGGCCATGTGCCTAACGGGCAATGAAACTGGCTTGGCATTATCAACAAGATAAATTCAGAAGTCTATCTCGCATTTAGGAGGTAACCCCTTCACCTCATCAAAGACATCTGGATATTCTCGGACCACTCTTACAGATTGCAAATTTTCGATGGACGAGTCAAGAGATTCAAGATAACACAACATGACCGGACCCT
This sequence comes from Allium sativum, assembly GCA_030737875.1. NCBI lineage: Eukaryota > Viridiplantae > Streptophyta > Magnoliopsida > Asparagales > Amaryllidaceae > Allium > Allium sativum. The sequence goes on from CM060910.1 coordinate 923,042,751, forward strand.
TAGGGTTACAAGAAATTTCAAGGGTATTATCAAGGCGAGTCATGAGCCTCACTGCCCTTCGTTCACAATCAAGGATGGCTCCATAATTGGACAGCCAATCCATACCTAAGATCAAACCGTATCCCATAAATCCGAGAACATAAGCATTACACGTGAATTCTATGCTTAAGATAGAAATCCTCAAATCCACACACATCATAGATAAATGGGCGGAGCCCCTAATTGGATTTGAAACACTAACAGGATCCTCAACTAGACTAGTACTTAGGTGTAGATTTTCAACAATATTAGAAGAAATAAGTATGCGATGCGCCAGAGTCAAATAAGGTTCGAACAGGAAATTCACAAATGTAAACAAGGCTTTCTACAGAAATATTACTACCTCGGTCAAGAGCTGGAGTGGTGTTAAGAGCATACAACTGTCCTCCAGAAGGTCCTGCTCATTGGGCCTGCCCTTGCCCCTGTCCTTGCTTCTTAGGGCAATCCTTACTGAAGTGTCCAGTATCCCCACAATGAAAGCATTCACCCAACTTTCTCTTCTTCTTTCTACAGTCCTTGGCTATATGCCCCGTAATACCACAAAAGTTACACTTCCTTGTCTCACGTGCCTTGTTATTATTGTTGTTGTTGCCCTTGTTATTCTTGTTATTCTTGTTGCCTCCCTTCTTGAAGTCAGCTTTCTTATTCTGAGTCTCATTAGGCTTAACCTCCTTGCTATTCTTGTCTTCCTCATGAAGTAGAGCCATATCCACCAAGCTTTCAAAGGTCGCCCCATGGGTATATGAGTTATGGCCAAACTGTGTAGTGGCTCGTTCAATCCTCGAGCAAAGCGTACAGCCTTCTTCTGAGCTGTGTTAACCAAAACCAATCCGAACCTAGCAAGCTGATTAAACTTGTTCACGTACTCCCTAACGGTCATGTCCCCTTGCTTAAGTGCTAGGATCCTCTCCATCTGAAGGTTCTCTTCTGCTGACGATAAGAATTTAAGCCCAAACCTCTCCCTAAAGTCTGCCCAAGTTTCAACTGGCCTGGTAGCGTTGGTAACTTCCCACCAAAATGCAGCTTCCTCTTTTAACAACCATGCTGCCAACTGAACTTTCCTATGATCCTCCACATCGAAGATAATAAACAAGTCTTCAGTCTCCTTTAACCAGTTTCATGCCTCAACGAAGGTTTCAGTTCCAACGAAGTTCTTGACGCCCATTGCTTTAAAGTCTTTGCATATTTTGGCAAAGGCGGTACCAGGAGGAGGAGGACCGCGACCACTGGGGGAGGAGGAGAAGGGATGTCTGTCGGGCCCGCGCCATTGGCCCCAGCTTCTAAGTACCTTCGGAACCATCCAGGTACAGGTACTCCCTCAGGAAGGTTAAGATCAGACATGCTGAAAAACAAAAAGAAAAAGATTCAAACGAGGAAACCAAGGAAAGTGCTAATGCCTTTTGGGGAATAGCCTTTTTAAACATAAAACTTTTATTGAAAAATGCTTCTTTATAAACGGTTTTGGAAAAAGAGGTTTTTAAAACTTTTGCCCCGTCTGGTAACCTTCTGCTCTGATACCAAATGTAACACCCCACCTCCACTAGGGTCACTCACAAAGGGAATGCACTAGTTTTGGTGGAGTATTATCTAGGTAAACATACACAGAGATGTCACATGGTAGAACATAAATAAAGCAGCGGTAGAAATTGAAAACCAAATTTCATTACTTTCAAGAAAAGAGTCAAAACCTCATATATCCAAAGTACAAATTATTCCATTACATCAAGTTCTAAATAAAGAAGCATAAACTTAAGATAACAAAAGTAAATTATTCCCCAAAATAGCAGAAGTGCAGCCATAGCATAGCTCAAGACCAAACCGTCATGAGCTGACAGAAAGCAAGCTAAATCCAAGTTAAGAGATAGCGTTTCCTCCTTGAGAACCTTGGGGGGGGGGATGAAAGAAAAAGAGGCGAAAGAAAAAGGGTCAGTCATAAAGACTGGTAAGCCCTAGTGACTTTTAGTATAAAAACTAGTAAAGTTAACAAGACATGAGTAAACGGAAAGTAAACATAGGGATGATAATAAGTCTGGTAAGATAACTAAGATAACAAGATAAATCAAGTTTAGCATCGCATATTCAAGATTCGCTGCACCAACTGTACTAGTATTCTAACCCATGTCAAGTATTAACCATGAAATGATCCCTTGGCCCAATATCATGAAATGACCCATTACGGGGTCCTACGGTACGATCTACTAATCGATCGGCTCCCTACAAGTTCTAGCTCGTCATGTGTCTGTGTCATACGGCCCAATCACGAAATGTAGTTACCTGTGCTAGGTCCACCATAGGGTGTATCAAGCCCTAGGGTGCCAACCACCGACACGAATCAAGCACGCACAGTGTAAACCTACTGGTGCCCAATGCCTGCTTTTTCAACTCCGGACTACGTGCACGACCATAGTCCGCCTGAACCTACAATGGCGCACCTACTCAGCCGTCGTTTTGGTCGCTTACAAGCAGCCCAGTAATCGTGCCCCACCCTGCCTAGTCCCAGGGTATCGTGATACATCCAAGTGGGTTACTGCTGAAAAGGACCGCGTAACTAGGGTTTAGAGTGGGTTAAGTGATGTCATTCAAATTCATGACTTAACCCTGTCCAATCATGTATCAAGTTGGTTAAGTGTTGTCTTTCATGTTCATGAATTAACCCTACCAAATCATCGTGTCAAATTGGTTAAGTATATTCAAGTGGTTCCTGACTTAACCCTGTCATGTAGCATAAATTCATTAATGCACCCAACCTCTCACATTAGACTAGTTGTTGTGGTCATTGGATTTGCCGGGCGGTTCCGGGCAGATTTACACCACAACATAGTCTAACCTCGGGTTTTAGGTGCGATATGACCAACTGCCCACATTGGATCCTATTGTTTGTAGTCGCTGGATTCGCCGGGCGGTTCCGGGCAGATTTACATTGCAAACTCAACCCAACCTCGAGTTGGCCATTTTCAAGTTTATTCTAATTGTCATGTCCAGGTTCAAGTTTCGAGTCTAAATTCATGTCAAGTTTTCATGTCATATTTCATGTCAAATCGTGTCAAGTTCATGTCCATATCCAGGTTCAAGTTATAACAATGTTCACGTTTCAAGTTTATGGTAAAGTCAGGTTTGCCTAAATTATCCAAATCATATTCCCATCGCACGTGAATTCGAATCGATACAAACAAATCTAATTAGGGAATAACATAGAAAGAACGGGCATAAGGTGGCAAAAGTGATTATAAGTCAAACATGGTATAACTTGAGATAAATGACTACAATAATACTGGCATATGGAATAGTGGTCTCAAATATCTAACCTAGCAAAATAGGGTGATAGTCATGGTAACAGTTGACATAAGATAATAACCCCCAAACTTGTGAATAACAACTAATTCAATATCACAGGCATGTTAACATCATGGACATGAGGGGTTTAGGTTTACAACATGTTTAGGCCCCAAATCAATTTCATATAAATATTCCCACAAGTCAAGATTCAAGATGAATAGATCCAAGGTGAATAATAGGGGATTCAAAATAATAGATCCAAAAGGAACAATAATAGACCCAAGGTATACAATGATAGATCCAAGATAATTATCATACTTAGGTTCAATTTCAATTTACAACATGTCCATATTAAGTTTAAAGTTTAGATCTAAAAGTAACCGAGGCTTACATATTGTGGTTTGAGAATTAGAAAACAAAGAGGCGATGTTGAATCTCGAGTCTAACAGAAATCCCCCAAACAGCAAAACTCTACACGTAGTCTTGTTGGAGAAGAAGCAATCCCTTTTCTCTAACTTTTCAACCAGAGTTTTAGCAGCATAATACCAGAGAGAATTTGTGTAGAGAGACTAGAGTTAGGGGCTGTTTATATAGGGTCAGGCCCACGAATCTAGACAGATATTGGACTAGAAACATCATAGTGAATTCTGACTCAAAAATAGGCTCGGCAACCAGGTCGACTTATGGTCGACCTGGTCCTGGGCAGGTCAACTCTATGGTCGACCTGGTCTTGGGTGGGTAATTTCCCACCCAGTCCATTCTGGGGTTTGAATTCGAAATTCGAATTCTGAGCTGTTTTTGAACTTGAAAATTCTTGAAACTTCGAAGGGTCATAACTTGGTCATACGAACTCCGATTTTCGAAAACTCGGACTCGTTTCCAAGCAGAATTTCGAGACGAACGTAATGGCATAACCCGTTGCCCTTGATTGTTATTTTAAAAATTAATTCTGCCTTGATTTATGGTTATAATACGTTATTAAAATACGGGTTGTTACAGATGTAAACCTGCCCGGACCCGCTCGACTGTCCAGTAATCACAACAATACCTATCCAATGTGAGAGGTTAAGGCATTAAGCCCAATAAGGACCCGAAGTTAGACTGAGTTGCAGTGTAAACCTGCCCGGAACTGACCGGTTGTCCAGTAACCGCAACAATACCTGTCTAATGTGAGTGGTCGGTGCTTTAATGAATAAATTAAAGCTAGAATAAGGATGGTAGGGTTAAGTTAACTAAAACACTTAACCAATTCAACATGTTAACTAAACTGATGGGTGGGGTTAGGTTAATACGAACACTTAACCACTTAACATGTTTGACTAGAAAACCCTAGTAACGGGGACCCATTTCAGAAGTAACCCAATTAGGTATCATGGTACCCTGGAACTAGGCAGAGTGGGGCACGATTACTGGGCTGATTGTAAGCGGTCAAAAGCGACGGCGAGTGGTGCAGCAGTGTAGGTTCTAACGGAGTGCGGGCGTGCACACACTTCGGAGTAGACAAACAGGGCACTGGGCACTGGTCACCAGTAGTATACACTATGCATTCTAGAATTGTGTCGGGCCGCCACCTTGGGACTTGATACACCCCATGGTGGGACCAGCATAGGTATCTACAATCATTGGGGGTCGTATGACACATATGATTTTGCGAGTAGGAGCCGATCTTTAGAAAAGGGGATCACTTCACCCCGATCATGGGGCGCCAATCGGAACAAATACAAGTAGGTGCAGAGATATAGTGTGGGGTGCGATAGTATATTCGGTTCAAAACTGCTTTATCTTAGTTTATGATACTTTCCTATTTATACCTATCATGCCCTTTTTCTTATTCTCATACTGAAGAGTCATTAGACTTACCAGGCTTTATGCCTGACTCTATTTTTCTTTCGTCTTCTTTTCTTCCGTTTCCCCCCTCCCCCTCAGGTCCACAGGGAGGAAACAACCCAGCTTAGTCAGACTCTTTGCAAGCTTCAAGATAGTAGATGTATGGTTTGGACTCTCTTTCATTGGCTATGGCTTTTGGACACGTTCTATGGGGATTTATGCAGCTTTAATTATGTTTTATGCTTCTTTATTTAATAATCAAGACAGAAATGATGATGTAATGTTTTGGAAGTTATTGTGAGACAATTATGGAAATGTTTTGTATGAACACATATTTATGAAATGAAAGTCTATTTGTTTTCCGCTGCTTATATATATATGTTTATATCTGTCTTGTGTTTTATCTCTGACTTTTACTTATAAACCTCCACCGAAGTTAAGGCATTCCCTTTGTGAGTGACCTTAATGGAGGTGGGGTGTTTCACTTCGTATCAGAGCACAGGTTTACCAGATTAGATAAAGGTTTTTGAAACTATTTTCAAAAAGAAGTTTAAAGAAGCATTTTTTTTCAAGAAAAAGCATTGTTTTTAAAAGGCATAATTCCCCAAAGCCATATGCCCTATCTCTCTATCCTTTTGTCTTGAATACTTTCGTTTTTGTTCCAGCATGTCTGGAGATCTTAACCTTCCAGAAGGAGTACCGATACCTGGCTGGTTCCGAAGGTACCTAGAGGCTAGGGCCAATGATGCAGACCCAACAGACATTCCTCCTCCCACAGTGGCAACGGTTCCTCCTCCGCCTCCTCCTCGTGGAAATGCTTTCGCTAAGACGTGTAGAGACTTCAAGGCTATGGGTGGAAAGGACTTTTATGGAACTGAATCCTTTGTGGTAGCAAGGAACTGGTTGAAGGAGACCGAAGATTTGTTCGTCATATTCGAAGTTGACGACAGGCAAAAGATACAGCTAGCAGTGTGGTTTCTTAAAGATGAAGCTTTTTATTGGTGGGAGGTTACCCATGCTGAGAGGCCAGTGGAAACTTGGGAAGATTTCAGGATGAGGTTTGAGATGAAATTCCTCTCCCAAGCTGAAAGAAGCCTTCAGATGGAGAAGTTCTAACTCTTAAATAGGGAAGTATGACGATCAAGGAGTACATCAATCAGTTTAATCAGCTGTCCAGATTTGGGCTGGATTTAGTAAACACCCAACATAAGAAGGCCCTTCGCTTCGTCAAAGGTCTGAATGAGCCTCTACACAGCCTTTCTATGACCCATATACCCATGGGAGCGAATTATGAAAGCTTGGTGGACATGGCGCTGCTACACGAGGAAGATAAAGGCAAGAAAGAGGTAAAGGTGGAAGTGCCTCAAGAAAAGAAAGAGGGTTTACAGGCTAAGAAAACAGACTTCAAGAAAGGCGGGAAGAACAACAAATTCCGTGAAAAGATAAGGTGTAATTTCTGTGGCATTGTTGGACATATAGTAAAAGACTGCAGAAAGAAGAAGGCGAAGATGAATGGTGGTTGTTTCCATTGCGGCGAGACTGGACACATGGCTAAGGACTGCCAAAAGAAGCGGGGGCAGGGACAGAGGACTGGATCCACTTCAGTGGGACAGGTTCACGTGTTGGTGGCACCTCCGCAGGAACGAGGTAGAAATATTTCTGTAGAAAGCTTAGTTTATCTCTATGATCATCCAGTTCGCACTCTCTTTGATTCTGGTGCATTACACTAATTTATTTCATCTGCTTTAGTAGAATCTCTGCACCTAGACACTAGTATGGTAGAAGATCCCTTGGTTGTTTCAAATCCAATTGGGGGCTCAGCTTATTTGTCAATGGTTTGTTTGGATTTGAAAAACTCTATTCTAAGTGTTGAGTTTAGATGTAGTGCCTTTGTTTTGGGTTTCTCGGGACATGGCTTGATCTTAGGCATGGACTGGTTATCCAGTAATGGTGTCATTCTTGATTGTGAGAAGAGAGTGGTTAGACTCTTGACTCGGCTCGGTAACACTCTAGAAATTTCTTGTAATCCCTTGAATGTTGTTATGCTTAGTTATCTAGAGTCGCTTGATGCTTCTGTTGAGAATCTGCAGTCAATTAGAGTGGTCCGTGAATATCCGGATGTCTTTGAAGAGGTGAAGGGTTTACCTCCGAGGCGGGAAATAGACTTCCGCATATATCTTGTTGATAATGCAAAGCCCGTAGCTTTACCTGTTAGACACATGGCTCCAAAGGAGAGAAAGGAGCTCAGTAAGCAAGTTAAGGAGCTTCTCGAGAAGGGGTTTATAAGGCGGAGTATCTCAGAATGGGGTGCTCGCCACCAAAGCATATGGCTCACTACGTCTTTGTGTGGATTATAGGGAGCTAAACAAGCTGACTAAGAAGAACAGACACCCGCTTCCCAGAATAGACGATTTGTTTGATCAGCTTGTAGGTGCGACGGTTTTCTCCCAACTTGATCTGGCTACTGGGTTCCATCAGCTAAGGATAGCTGAAGATGGCATTGATAAGACGATGTTCAGAACCCCAGACGGTTTCTTCGAGTGGCTTGTCATGCCTTTCGGCTTAACAAACGCACCTGCTTATTTCGTAGACCTAATGAGCAGGGTGTTCAGAGAATTCCTCAATAAGTTCGTGGTGGTCTTTGTAGACGATATTTTGATCTTCTCAAAGAATGAGGAAGAACATGCTCAGCATCTGAAGGAGATCATGGAAACTCTTCGAGTTCATCAGCTGAAAGCCAAATTCTCCAAGTGCCACTTTTAGAGGGAAGAAGTAAGGTTTCTTGGACATATAGTGTCCAAAGAGGGGTTAGCTGTGGACCCCGCGAAAGTGGTGGCGGTGCAAGATTGGAAGGCACCAAGAAATGCAACCGAAGTCCGAAGCTTTCTCAGGCTAGCAGGTTTTTACCGAAAGTTCATTAGAGATTTCGCGAAAATCTCAGCTCCACTCACAAGGCTAACAAAGAAAAATCTAGCGTTCGTTTGGGATTTGAATTGTGATATTGCTTTCCCACGCTTGAAAGGGGCTCTTACAATAGCCCCAGTTCTGACTTTGCCTGACGGAAGCAAGACATTCATAGTATACACGGATGCTTGTGGTACGAGACTAGGCGCTGTTCTGATGCAAGAAGGGAAAGTAGTAGCTTATGGTGGAAGATAATTGAAAGTTCATGAAAAGAACTACCCAACCCATGATCTTGAGTTGGCCGCCATCGTCTTTGCGCTTAAGTCTTGGCGCCATTATCTCCTAGGGGAGAAGTTCGAATTATATACTGACCATAAATTGTTGAAGTATCTTTTCTCGTAGAAAGATCTTAACTTGAGGCAGCAAAGGTGGATGGAGTTCCTTGCCTCGTATGATTTTGAGATTTCCTATACTCCTGGCAAGGGCAACGTAGCAGCAGACGCCTTAAGTAGAAAGAAGTTGACCCTAAGCCCTCTCTTTATAAAAAGGCAAAGCTTGGAGTATATAGCCAGTTTTGACTTTAGGCCCTCCTCTGATTTTGTATCTGGTTTGTTGGCATCACTAGAAGTACAGCCCACTCTTTAAGACTCAATAGGGGCCGCACAACGTGAAGACCCTCAGCTTGTTGATGTGATTGATAAGCTAATTAGGGGTGAAACTTCCAGTCACCTCAATAGGTACTCCATCAATGATAAGGGTTGGCTAAGGCGGGATGGAAGACTATGTGTCCCACAAGCAAGGGATTTAGTAAAGATGGTTCTCGAGGAAGCACACCATTCCAAGATTACAATACACCCAGGTGGAGACAAGATGTACAAGGAAGTAAAGAGAGTTTTCTTTTGGAGCAGCATAAAGAAGGATGTGGCAGATTTCATTTCTAAGTGCATGATAGGCCAACAGGTCAAGGCGGAACAAAAGAAGCTTGGAGGACTGCTTCATCCTCTAGAAGTCCCGCAATGTAAGTGGGACAGCATTTCAATGGACTTCATTGATGGGTTGCCTAGGTCAAGAAGGGGAAATACTAGCATTTGGGTAATAGTGGACAGGCTCACAAAAAGCGCTCACTTTATACCTGTCAAGAGTAGAAGGACTGCCTCATCTCTAGCATCTCTTTATCTCAAGAAAATAGTTCGACTCCATGGAATACCCTCTAGCATAGTGAGTGATCGAGATCCTATCTTTACAAGCGAGTTTGGGCGGAGTCTGCAAGAAGCTGTAGGCACACATTTATGCTTGAGCACGGCCTATCACCCCCAAATTGATGGTCAGACGGAAAGGGTGAACAGAGTATTAGAAGATCTTCTGAGACTGTGCGTTCTTGAATTTGGAGGGACATGGGAGGATCATCTTCCTTTAGTGGAATTCACCTACAACAACAGATACCAAGCCACCATCGGCATGGCTCCCTTCGAAGCTTTGTATGGAAGACCATGCCTATCACCAACTTGTTGGTGGGAGTCTACAGACAAGCTTATACTTGGGCCAGACATGATTAGAGAGACTTCAGAAAAAGTGGACTTGATACGAAGGAGAATGAAGACTGCCCAAGATAGACAGAAATCCTACGCAGACAAAAGAAGGACCGACCTTGAGTTTGAGGTTGGGGACAGGGTTTTCCTTAAGGTATCTCCTTTAAGGAACGTCGTTCGCTTTGGATCCGTAGGAAAGCTAGCGCCAATATTGTAGGACCATTCCCTATCATCGAGAAGATTGGGAAGATGACTTATTGAGTAGAGCTGCCCGAAAGGTTGGCTGGAATTCACAATGTCTTTCACGTTTCTCATCTCTGGAAATGTTTACATGAGTCTGCGGAAGTGGTGGAGCCAAGCATTCTAGAAGAAGTTGAAATAGAACGAGAAACAACTGTGAGGAGAGTTCCAACTCGAATCGTAGGAACTGAAATCAAAAATCTACGCAACCGTGAAGTCAAGCTCGTTAAAGTTCAATGGAGCGATGCCGAGGAAGACGCGACTTGAGAAACTGAGGACAAAATACGCGCTGCCTACCCTTTTCTTTATGAGGGTACATCTTTGACCTCTCTTTTCCCATAAGTTTATGCTTGTATCTACCTTTTAGTGTATCTTCTCGGTCCTTTTTCTCCTAACTTAGGTAGAAACTAATGGATGTAAACATGTATTTGAAACATGTTATGGCTGATGGCTGCAAGTGGTTGCTAGTGGTTGCTCGTGGATGCATATACACACACCCTAGGTATTAGATCGGCTCAGTCACTTCCATATTGCATATGCATATATGTATTCATATTTGTATGTGGTTGAAACTTGATATGTTGTCATATGGATGTCGCATTTGTATGAATAGTTGCGCACTCATGTAGAATTATGAGTAGGGAAAATTTGCATACATAATGGATTCATGACACTTACATGATTCGCATTAAGGAGGTCAACTGGATCAGTAGACCTCCTAATTTTTGCATTAGATAAGGACATATACACACATACACTATGCATATGATTATGAAGCATTAGAAGTCTTTTAAGGACAATGGACGCCGATGTTTGTTGGTTGAGTAGATGGACGATTGGATGTTAGGATATACGTTCTTCTAGACTTGAAGATTTCGGGGACGAAATCCTTTAAGGAGAAGAGAATGTAACACCCTGAATTTTCTGTTAACAATAAATTAACAAATTAAAGTATACTTAATTCAAAATGAAAGAATTAGGGGAAACGGTTTAGGCCATTACGCTCGTCTCGGAATTCTGCTTGAGATAGAGTCCGAGTTTGCGTAAATCGGTCTCCGTATGAAGGAGTTATAACCTTCCGAAGTTTCAGAATTCAATTTAAAATTCAAACAGTTCAAAATTCGAAAACAGACCCAAATTGGGCTGGGCGGGAAAATTCCCGCCCAGGACCCAGGTCGACCAAGGGGTCGACCTGGGGGTCGACCTACCCAGTCGACCTGGTCAGGTCTTGGCTGGCCTGGTCGGGTTCTGAGCGATTTTCTGAGTTCTGGTGTGTCACTAGGGCTGATTTGTCACTTTCTGATTGGCTCCTCTTGGTGTGTATGGTTTGGATTCACTCTATGATCATCTGACGGCTCAAATCAATCTGAAATTCTATAAATACGACCCAACACTCAACCTAAATTCACACAAATAAAATAGAGCTAGAGCCGTCATGCTGCCGGGAGGAAATTAAGAGTAGCCGTCGGTTGGAGAAAGCTTAGAGACGAGCAAAACTAAAGTAAAAACAAGATTCAAACAACGTTTATCTACCCAAAGGAAAGCATTGCAAATTCAGAACTCAGAAATCAGAAATCAAGATCGTCATTTGTTGTAAGTATAGTGATTTTTCCGATGAGAATAAAATTAAGACTTGATTCGATGTAAAATGGAAATGGAATTTTACTATTGTATAACGACGATGCTAATTCATATCTGTGTATTGCAATGATTGTATTGTGAATGGTATTGGGATGTTTGTGGTATAATTGACTTGGTGTTGGTCCTATTGTACATTTAGAATGAAAGCAACATCACATACAAGTATATGGTTAATGTTAGAATTTACACCTATATGTTTATATGTTTAACATAGGTTGTATACATTTTTCTAAGTCCAAGTTAAGACTTATATATACATGTTCTATGTTAAGACCATTATGCCTACATGATAAAATCCCATGTATATGTTCTTATGTTCTTTGCAAGTTTGTAATTGGGTCCATGCCAAGTACCATTCAGTTTCACACGATTATTACAAGTTTCATGTTATAATAGGATACATGATTTGATCTATTTCACGCTTTTGGGTTAATGTCAAAAATAGACATTTTTATGGACATGTAATAACTTTGTCACATGCTAGTTTGTGTTTGAAGTTATGCCTAGATAAAAATATGTTTAGGCTTATGTTTTATGCAAGTCTAAATTATGCCATTTCATGTGACACCTATTTAATTAGATTCTTATTTGAATGCAAGTTCACATGACAAGTTGAAACCCATGATTTATGTTAATTAGATCGCAAAGTTGCAAGTTCATATGTCACACACCCTTTATGTCATTTAGGATATTTCATGTTCTTGGCTTTCCCTTCTATGTTTATAAGTTGGGCTGAAATATCTAGCCCAACATTCATTGTAACCTTGCGAACATACAAACGGGGGAATATCGTTGGGATTAAACATGAAAAATATATGTGTTGGCATGTTTGGCACATGCCAATAATTGGTGACATTTAAATGGTATGAATTGCCATGCCTAAAAAAATAACGAACTTGGAAAATGGGCCATAACATTTACATATAACAAGTAATAGAGACAAATATGTAAATTTAGAAAATATGAATATGCTTAACCCGAGGTTGGATTGAGTTGTGATGTAAACCTGCCCGAACCCGCCCGGCTGTCTAGTAATCACAACAATACCTGATGGGTGGGGTTAGGTTAATACATACACTTAACCACTTAACATGTTTGACTAGAAAACCCTAGTAACGGGGACCCATTTCAGCAGTAACTCAATTAGGTATCATGGTACCCTAGAACTAGGCAGGGTGGGGCACGATTACTGGGCTGATTGTAAGCGGTCAAAAGCGACGACAAGTGGTGTAGCAGTGTAGGTTCTAACGGAGTGCGGGCGTGCACATACTTCGGAGCAGACAAACAGGGCACTGGGCACCAGTAGTATACACTATGCATTCTAGAATTGTGTCGGGCCGCCACCTTGGGACTTGATACACCCCATGGTGGGACCAGCATAGGTATCTACAATCATTAGGGGCCGTATGACACATATGATTTTGCGAGTAGGAGCCGATCTTTAGAAAAGGGGATCACTTCACCCCGATCATGGGGCGCCAATCGGAACAAATACAAGTAGGTGCAGAGATATAGTGTGGGGTGCGATAGTATATTCGGTTCAAAACTGCTTTATCTTAGTTTATGATACTTTCCTATTTCCAGTTTATACCTATCATGCCTTTTTTCTTATTTTCATACTGAAGAGTCATTAGACTTATCAGGCTTTATGTCTGACTCTATTTTTCTTTCATCTTCTTTTCTTCCGTTCCCCCTCCCCCCAGGTCCACAGGGAGGAAACAACCAAGCTTAGTCAGACTCTTTGCAAGCTTCAAGATAGTAGATGTATGGTTTAGACTCTCTTTCCTTGGCTATGGATTTTGGACACGTTCTATGGGGATTTATGCAGCTTTAATTATATTTTATGCTTCTTTATTTAATAATCAAGACAGAAATGATGATGTAATGTTTTGGAAGTTATTGTGAGACAATTGTGGAAATGTTTTGTATGAACACGTCTTTATGAAATGAAAGCCTGTTTGTTTTCCGCTGCTTATATATATATATATGTGTGTGTGTGTGTGTGTGTGTGTGTGTGTGTGTGTGTGTGTGTGTTTGTATCTGTCTTGTGTTTTATCTGCGACTTTTACTTAGAAACCTCCACCGAAGTTAAGGCATTCCCTTTGTGAGTGACCTTAACGGCGGTAGGGTGTTTCAAGAATGATACAGGACAAAATTGCATTAGTAAAGCTTCCTCTAAACTAAATTGCCTAAATGGAAATGGTTATCCTTCATAATATTTAAATTGCTTCTTTTTGGTCATACAGGACCATTTCGACAAAATGCAGAATGTTCTGAACCTGAAGTATATCAATATTTTGATATGTTTTTTTCCTTTTATTCAAAATGATTAATCTTAGAGTACAATATACTTGAGGTTCTCATATGTCCAAACTTTAGACTAACTTAAAATTCCTAATTGAAGATCCAACCTATATGATCCGGGCAATCCCAAGCAATGCATCTGATAATGTATACTGCACTTTGCTTGCTCATAGTGCTATTCATGGTGCAATGGCAGGATATATAGGGTTTACTGTTGGACCTGTTAATGGTAGACATGCATATATACCTTTCCATGTAAGTATCACCACACCATACCTTTGCAGTCTTAATTGTTTAAATAAAAAAAAACTATAAATTTTATAGCTAGCATGTTACTACATAGGAAATGCATAACCATGTACACACTGAAGCACTACCCATATTGTCTATAATTATACAATGCTTTTGAATATGATGATTTCTTTTTGAAATATTCTAATTATCCATAGCTGATGGTTGTTATTGAATGATTAGCATGGTCTTATTTAATATGTGCAGAGAGTTACTGAAACGCAGAACAAGGTTGTCATAACTAACAACATGTAGGCAAGGTTAGTTGCTTCAACCAACCAGCCAAGTTTTCTGATCTAGAAATATACTGAAGTTGCCAGGGATGGAAACAAAAAAACTGTGTTGTTGTCCATAAATTGATGTAATGGTACCAATTAGAGAATGGCAAAAAAAGATTGTGTTGCTGTCCATAAATTGCATGAATCAGTATTTGTTGATAATGGTGCCGCTTCCAGTACCTGTTGAAGATAGGAACAAAATTCTTCAGGATGATCCCCTCTTATGAAAAGTAAGCTTTTTTATTATCGAGCCCTATGATTTTCCATTTGTAGTGTTAGGGACGATATGTGTTTTGTCCATGTTTGGGTTCTTTTCTGTAATATACCTTATGTGTTTTGTCCATGTTTGGGTTCTTTTCTGTAATATACCTTTTTGCTTTGGTCGAACTTGGATATTAATTGGCATATGTAGAACTCGGTGCTGGCGTTTTGTGGTTGAATTCAAGAAGTGGAAGGATGTCGTTTGTGGGTGATACGGAGATGAACGGTTTTGAGGGACTGTGAATGGAGGTGATAACAGTATTATGTGAGGGACTAGTGAGTTGGTGTGATATGTTTGCGGTATGTTTTGAAGGGTAGAAGAGTTTATTTGTTAGTTGCAGCCGGGATATGCAGTGATGGTCGGTTGTGTAACGTCCCGCCATTTTGTCCGCTTCAAATTGGTGATTAAACCAACATAAAATGTCCAAAACGATGGACCGTTATTTAGCTTACAGAGTTTAATATCGGAATCAGCACAGAAAATACAACATTGAACAGCAGAAATAAACTTTTATATATATAATCAAAATTTTTGAATACAATATTTTTCTATATAGCAGAATTTAGAAGAAACAAATTAAATACAAGAAAAATCTTTACTCGTTGAACTTCAGAGTGCGCATCTTCGGATTCATAACTTCGCCAGTCTTCAAATCCTAAGTTGCAGATATTTAAATCTGCAATGCTCGGGTCTGACCCGAGCATTCCGTGCAAAAACATAAAACACTCGAGTCAGGATTAAATCATAGTTCAAGTAAATTAATTTTAATACAACTGAAATACAATGGTTAATCCTCACATCAATCATATGCCAAATATAGTGGTGCAGCGTCTGTGCTATATTGTTTTTTTCAGGGACAAATCGTCATGGAAGCCTGCATATACACATGTGTACAGGTACACGTGTGCACTGCCCCAGCATCCCATGACCACAAATAATCAGGTACGATGAAAGTGACAAGGTGTACAAGTATGTGCAAACCAAAATAGGGAGCCCTAGGTTTATAGAAGTGAATGAAAATGTGTTTCTAGAATACAACACGATAGGGCAGAGTAAATAACTGAACGACAAGTTACATGAATGCCAAGGGTGTGACCATATTACCAAGGCACAATACACATACAATTAGTTACTTGTGTAAGTTACATATTAAAAAATATACAGCTAAATAAATAAATTTGTCCTATTTTCTAATAATAAAGGAACCTTCATGTAGATCGAGCCAGGTTGGTATAATTAGCCTAAAAATGAAAACCACAAAACATGACCTAACATACATAAAGTACAAACTAAGAAAAGTGGATGCCACTTTACATACATGCACCCAGGTTAATTAAGACCATGATAGGAATTTAGTTGTAAGTTCTTCATGCATGTTAGATGATTTAACTTGGGATCTTACTTTATAAGTTGCATAGTAAAACTATCTACTATCAAAGTATCAAAATTCCTTATAAATAGTAAATCAAACAAAATGATAAAAATCATGAAAATTCATGGGTTTTCTTCACAGTTTCAGATCATAGAAAATACATGTGTTTTCTTTATAGTTTCAAATCATAGAAAATACATGGGTTTACTTTACAGTTTCATATAAGTAAAGTATGAGTTACATAATATATCAAAAGAAAATTCCTCATAGCACTATACTGGAAAATGTTGTAATTTAAAGAGGTGATGAGGTGACTGACCATCTTTGTTTGACGGAAAAATAATAATATGAAAATAGTTGTAAAAGAACTAGCTAAAAGATTACCTTGGTGTTATTTAAAATAGCATACGAAATTTTATAACAAGCAACTAGTTAAATTATAAATGTTCTAGTTTACATTTACAAATATACACAGTTATATACTCATTAATCAGGAAATGTGAATAAAAGGAAGAAATGCCCTTAAGTATAATCTGAGATAACCTGACAATATGTCATGGAAACTTCCCAGTAAAGGACAACATAGATATTCCCATTGAGCACAAGAGATTTAATTATGAAGCCAATGATATTATAAAATATTTCCCATAATATGTTTCGACCAAGTTTGCGCATTTATCAACATTTAATTAACTTCATACCAACTGGAATAAAATGCAGATCCAAGCATGGTATATTCCTAGATTCCAGTGATGTACCAACACTACATGTATCAAGTAATGTGGCAATCCAAATTTCTAGTTTACAAGCTTAAGGAAAAACTAGCAAAACATGGATTCTAGTTTGTGAGACAGCTGACATAAACACAACTGTGTTGGTGAACAATACATTTTTTTTCATTTCAGGCTTGTCACCTAAATAATTCAGGTTAACGAATAGCATTTGTAAGGGTAAAATGGTCCAGTCAACACCACATATGAACATTGATATAGTAAATGGTCCACGCAAGTTCAGAGCACAAGCATTTATCTACAGTAGCTAGACATACAAATAGTGACAAGGTTACAAATACATCCAACTATTAAATCTCCTAATTTAATTATGCAGTATCCAAAATAGGTATGCAAATCTTAATTCGTATACATATATATATATGATGAAATGGGTGACAAGCAATGCACAGGTTTTCTTTCTCTTCCTGTTCGAGTGAAAAAAAACATATTTCTTTCAGACGAAAGTTTCATTTTTAAGTATAATTCGCGGCATACACCTAGGAGCATAGTACAAATCAAACTGGTAACTAGTCCAAATAATTGATCAAATCAGAAAATTTTATCAATCCGAACAGCTTGCTAACACAAAAGGGTACATGATCTCCAAAATAAAAACAGCAGAGATAAGCTTCACGCAGTAAAAGAAACTGAATCTACTCAATTTTAAAATGACAACAAAGGGCTCGGGTTCGATGAAATCCAAATTTTCAAGAGCCTAAATCCAACCGCAAGATATTCAAAGCACACAAGTATACCTATTAATAATTTCTATGATGGTTCGATGCTTTTATCAACAAGATGATTTTTTTTGACCAATTTTTATGGCAAAGCCAGCCAGTTTTTACAGTGGACCGTACCACTTTTTCATCATAGCAAATAATGAGTACAAAATATAAAAGGAGATGAGCTGATGGCTTATCAGACATTCTGATGTAAATACAATATAAACTGAGATCCAATACCACGTAGGGTGTGTTTAGTTACATCTTACAATTCAGTTACAAGTAGAAGTAATACAAACATATACATCACAGTATGATCTCATACGCTAAACTTCCTCACTAAGTAGATTGTTTAATGTTTTCAAATATGCCAGTTCTATCTGTTAGAAGTTTTGTAATTACACAATTGTATTACAAACAGACAGCAACAACAATCACTGTTAATCAATTATGTCACAATTGTCACGTCAAACTATGTTTACAATAATCATAGAAAGCGTAACCGATTTGTGCATAAAATCAAAGATAAACAGAAAGTATTCTGTTTAAATAATGTCCGAGTCCAGAACTTTTCTGTTTCCTTGAAACAATATTGCCGTCGTATACACCAATCGACGTAGTTGCAATTTGTTTCCCAGGATAAAACGGACCAACTCCGTAGCTTAGTGCCAGCAAACGGAGCTCCGACGAACTGAAGTTGGTTATAGAAACAAGATCAGAGAATTACGTTGAAGAAGAAGGACAGAAAAAAGTAAAATCTGTCTTTGTTTTGGGCAGTGTATATATAGGCAAGGAGGAGTGCCTGTTCGCATGCATCAGTAACCGTCAGAATAGGAAAGGTTGCGACCCTTTAACCGCTCTGTTATTAATATGCATATGCTGAGAATTCAAATGGTTGTATTCGTTCAGTGAACAGACATTCCTTTCGAATTCTGGACTGAACAGACACACCTTTTAAAATTCTGAGAAAAAATATTCTCATGTCAGTGCACTAGCCCAATCAGCAACGTCGGCCATATCCAATCAGGAGACCCCAAGAGGCCCAAGGCCCTTATCTTTGACTTTTTAATATATTTAATATGGCCAAGTCCACATCCTTTTATCATCCCTCTCTTTTTTATTTTACATAAGCCTATTTGGCTTCTAATATATAAGGAGAGATTGTGCTAATATTTCTATGATGTGGGACTTTAAATGTTGCTACCCCTATCTCTTCTTCTTCCCACTTTTCTCTTTCGTTGCTCATTCATTTTCCAACAATCCCCCACATGAATGAGCAATCGATCTTAGTTTCACGAACCATTTATCGCATCGGTTAAAGTAGCACAAGGGCTTTGAACTTTCCTAGTGATTACCTACTTGAATCACAGGCGAATCAGTAGACATAGACTGTCCTTGAACTGTAAGCCTTTTGTGTAATTCCAAAGTAGATAACACACGATAAATGTTTCTTATAACCCTTCGTTCTCTGTGTGTGTTCGTTTTTGCCTTGAACACCTGCCTGGTCTCATAAGTGCTTAGAGAATTTGGCCTCGTAATTCTCTTTGAAGCGGCGCCTTCGCACTTACGTAGGTGATTCTGTAAAGGGTATTCTTTAATTCCTCAAGTACAGACATCATTAAAAGTACTAATACTTATCCTTATTCAACATATAATGCACTGACTTATCATAGGAATGGTTTGTGTATAACAGTGCCATCAAGTTTCTCTAAAACTTCGTTGTCCCTTTGAACCTAGATCTTGGGATCTCCAGTCAACTAGGTGGGGTTTCCATTTCAGAAAAACCTTTAGTCTATAGGCCTTAGCCCCATTCCCTTCGATAAGGTTTGAACTTTCTCTCTTGGCAAGCCTTTTGTAAGTGGATCCGCTAAGTTATCTTTAGATCGAATGTAATCTATTGTGATAACCCCATTAGAGAGAAGTTGTCTTATCGTTTTATGTCTACGACGAATATGCCTAGATTTACCATTGTATAGTGTACTATTAGCTCTTCCAATAGCTGATTGACTATCACAATGTATACATATTGGAGGCATAGGTTTGCTCCAATTAGGAATGTCTTCCAAGAAGCTTCGAATCCATTCTGCTTCTTCTGCAGTCTTATCTAGTGCAATAAACTCTGATTCCATCGTAGATCTAGCGATACAAGTCTGTTTGGATGATTTCCATGAAATTGCTCCATTTCCTAATGTGAACACGTATCCACTTGTAGACTTTGTATCATTTGATCCAGTGATCCAATTTGCATCACTGTATCCTTCCACTATTGAAGGATAGTTTGTATAGTATAGACCATAACTCTGTGTATACTTTAGATATCCTAGAACTCTGATTATCGCTTTCCAATGATGTTTACCAGGATTGCTGGTAAATCTACTTAGTTTGCTTACAGCATATGCGATATCAGGCCTAGTACAGTTCATAACATACATGATACTTCCTAGTATACGAGAGTATTCCAATTGGTAAATACCGTCACCAGTGTTCTTTACCCAATTTTGGTTCATATCTACTGGTGATTTTGCAATAGTTACATTATATTGCTTGAATTTCTCAAGTATTTTGGTGATGTAATGCGATTGGGATAATGCATATCCCTGTGGTGTTCTAAGAATTTTTACACCCAATATTGCATCAGCCAGTCCTAGGTCTTTCATATCGAATCTAGAGGATAACATATCCTTTGTAGATGTTATTACGGCCTTGTTGTTGCCTAGGATCAATAGGTCATCAACATAAAGACAAACAATGACATATCCAATGTGTGTATGTTTTATGTACACACATTTATCTGATTCATTTATCGTGAATCCATTTGATAACATAGTATTGTCAAACTTCTCATGCCACTGTTTTGGAGCTTGCTTAAGGCCATAAAGTGATTTTACCAATTTGCAAACTTTATGCTCATTTTCTGAGCTTAGAAATCCTTCAGGTTGTTTCATATAGATTTCCTCCTCTAGTTCACCATTCAAGAATGCAGTTTTAACATCCATTTGATGTATTTCCAAGTCATGTACGGATGCAATTGCAATGAGCATTCTAATTGACGTTATCCTCGTTACAGGTGAATATGTATCGAAATAGTCCAGGTCTTCCTTTTGTCTAAATCCTTGGACTACCAGTCGAGCTTTGTACTTGTCTATCGAACCATCAGGTTTCAATTTCTTTTTAAATATCCATTTATTACCTAAGGCCTTACATCCTTGAGGTAAATCAACCAATTCCCATGTATGATTTGACATAATGGATTCAATTTCATTGTTAATTGCCTCCTTCCAATAAGGGGCATCGTTGGAAGACATAGCTTGTTTGTATGTCAATGGATCATCTTCTAACATAAATGTATAGAAGTCCGGTCCAAAGGTTTTTAAAGTCCTTGACCTTTTACTTTTTCTTGGTTCCTCCACTTGCTGCTCAACACTACTTTGTTGAGTGTTATTTTGTTCAGCGTCCTCAATAGAGTAAGGAACTTCAATTTCCCTTGGTCTCTTAGGTGCATGATTTTCAGTACCATGTTTCAAGGGAAATACATGTTCGAAAAATCTAGCATTTCTCGACTCAATGATGGTATTTTCATGAATATCATCAATTTCAGATTTGTGTACCAAAAATCGATATGCAGCACTGTTTTGTGCATATCCAATGAATACACAATCAATTGTTTTTGGTCCAATTTTGACCTTCTTTGGTTTTGGTACCTCTACTTTGGCAAGACACCCCCACACTTTTAGGTATTTGTAGGATGGTGGTCTGTTTTTCCAAAGTTCATGAGGAGATTTAGATATTTTCTTTCGGGGTATTTTATTTAAAATATGATTTGCCGAAAGAATAGCTTCTCCCCAATAGTTATCTGGCAAGCCAGAGCTAATTAGTAAGGCATTCATCATTTCTTTAAGAGTTCTATTTTTCCGTTCAGCTATACCGTTGGATTGAGGTGAATACGGGGCTGTAGTTTGATGTATAATTCCATGTTCAGCACAGAATTCCTCAAATGGAGACTCGTATTCTCCTCCTCTATCACTTCTTAAAGATTTTATTTTCTTGTTGAGTTGATTCTCAACTTCTGCCTTATACTGTTTAAACATTTCGAATGCTTCGTCCTTACTTCTAAGGAGATACACATGACAGTATCTGGTACAATCATCAATGAATGTAATAAAGTACCTTTTTCCACCTCTAGTTTGACACATTTTCAAATCGCATACATCAGTATGTATTAAGTCTAGAGGTTCTGTCACTCGTTCAACATGATGAAACGAGGTTCTTGTCAATTTTGCTTCTGCACAAACTTGACATTTATAGTTGGAATCTATATTGCATTTTGGTATAAATTCTAGATTAATCAATTTTCGCAATGTATCAAAGTTTACATGTCCTAATCTAGAATGCCATATGTTAGAAGATTCAACAATATAAGCAGAAGATTCACTTTCATTCATTTCAGTGCGTGGTACAATAGTGGTTACATTTGCTTTAAATAAACCATCACACACATAACCTCTTCCAACATACACCCCATTCTTGGAAAGAACAAATTTGTCAGCTTCAAAGATCAATTTGAAGCCATGCTTGCTCAGCAACGATCCTGAAATCAGGTTCTTGCGAATTTCTGGAACATGGAGAACATCATTTAAAGTCAGTTCCTTTCCAGAAGTCAGTTTCAGCACAACTTTTCCTTTGCCTTCGACCTTGGAAGTGGAAGAATTGCCCATAAAAAGTTGTTCAGCATCAGTTGCAGTTTTATAGGTTGTAAACATCCACTTGTTAGCACATATGTGTCGAGTGGCTCCAGTGTCTACAAACCATTCCTTTGAGTTGCCAATAAGGTTGCATTCTGATATTACTGCACATAAATCAATATCAGAAATGCCTTTCGAAACATCAGCCGTATTCGCTTCCAACTTCTTCTTTTTAGGCGCACGACATTCGGCTGCTTTGTGCCCCTTCTTTCCACAGTTGTGGCAAGAACCCAGAAATTTCTTTGACTTCTTAGGAGCATTCTCCCTTTTTCTTTTGTTAGTTTTGTCTGACTCAACAACATTTGCTTTGGCAGCAATATTCTGAGAAATCTTTTTCTCAGAATTTCTGTTATCTTCCTCAATGCGAAGCCGAACTATGAGATCTTCCATTGTCATTTCCTTACGCTTGTGCTTAAGGTAATTTTTAAAGTCCTTCCAAGAAGGAGGCAATTTCTCAATAGTTGCAGCAACTTGAAAAGTCTCGCTAAGAGTCATCTTTTCATCTTCTAATTGACGGATGATAAGTTGCAGTTCTTGAGCTTGACTTATCACTGTCTTTGAGTCAACCATTTTGAAGTCTAGAAATTTTCCAGCAATGAATTTCTTCATGCCTGCATCTTCAGTTTTGTACTTCTTTTCCAGAGCCAACCAGAGTTGTTTGGACGTTGCAAAAGTACAATAGACATTGTAGAGGCTATCATCCAGACCATTCAGAATATAGTTTTTGCACATGAAATCTGAATTTGTCCAGATATTAAGTGCCTCTACTTTAGTAGCGTCAGGTTCGAGTTCGTCTACCACAGGAGCCTCTTCAGTCAGAAACTTTGCAAGGCTTAGTGTTGTTAAATAAAACAACATTTTCTGTTGCCAGCGCTTGAAATTGATTCCATTGAACTTCTCTGGCCTTTCGCCATGAGACAGAGCCATTGTCGGAAGCACAGGCGCTGGCTGAGCAGTTTTCACCGTCTGAATCGGTGCAGAGTCAGTGCTGCTGTTTTTCGTCATCTGCAACAAAATATTGTTTCAAGATTGTTAGAAGTTTTGTAATTACACAATTGTATTACAAACAGACAGCAACAACAATCACTGTTAATCAATTATGTCACAATTGTCACGTCAAACTATGTTTACAATAATCATAGAAAGCGTAACCGATTTGTGCATAAAATCAAAGATAAACAGAAAGTATTCTGTTTAAATAATGTCCGAGTCCAGAACTTTTCTGTTTCCTTGAAACAATATTGCCGTCGTATACACCAATCGACGTAGTTGCAATTTGTTTCCCAGGATAAAACGGACCAACTCCGTAGCTTAGTGCCAGCAAACGGAGCTCCGACGAACTGAAGTTGGTTATAGAAACAAGATCAGAGAATTACGTTGAAGAAGAAGGACAGAAAAAAGTAAAATCTGTCTTTGTTTTGGGCAGTGTATATATAGGCAAGGAGGAGTGCCTGTTCGCATGCATCAGTAACCGTCAGAATAGGAAAGGTTGCGACCCTTTAACCGCTCTGTTATTAATATGCATATGCTGAGAATTCAAATGGTTGTATTCGTTCAGTGAACAGACATTCCTTTCGAATTCTGGACTGAACAGACACACCTTTTAAAATTCTGAGAAAAAATATTCTCATGTCAGTGCACTAGCCCAATCAGCAACGTCGGCCATATCCAATCAGGAGACCCCAAGAGCCCCAAGGCCCAAGGCCCTTATCTTTGACTTTTTAATATATTTAATATGGCCAAGTCCACATCCTTTTATCATCCCTCTCTTTTTTATTTTACATAAGCCTATTTGGCTTCTAATATATAAGGAGAGATTGTGCTAATATTTCTATGATGTGGGACTTTAAATGTTGCTACCCCTATCTCTTCTTCTTCCCACTTTTCTCTTTCGTTGCTCATTCATTTTCCAACACTATCTTGAAAGGCCATTACACCAAGACAAGAATCTGTTTGCATAAATTGAAACAGATCCAGCAAGTGAATAAATTGCTATTATCCTAAGCAGAGACAAGAATTGTGTAGATCCTTAAAGGCAGAACTGGTACCAACCAAACCACCTTACATAGTTGATACAACAAAGCACGAACCTACTGCGGAGAAGTTGAAGTGCAAGTGCAGTAAATGAAGTTTAGGCAGGGCAGAGAAGTAGCTGGAGCAGAGATTGAAAAGCTTAAGATAACAACAGCACAAAGGATATGGGTGAAGACAACTACGAGCCAAAAAAATGGATATAAATTGATCCAGGAAGCAACAGATAAAACAACAACCAACCTCACAAAAGAAACCAACAACACCACTCAACTAACCCAAATAAGCTCAAAGGAGACACACACGTAAATGTAACGGACACTCTCAGAAAACCTAAGAGATGTTTCCAACCGATTCAACACCACACATCACTAACCAACAAAAAGAAATACTTACCGTAACAGCACAAGCTCCACCAAAAAATCAATAGCAACTAAGAGGTTAGAAGGGGATTATAAGGGAGGCTAACGCAGGTGGACTGTACGAAACCGTCAGCATAAATATGACTTTAGCGTCGTCAAAAGCCAGCATAGCCTACAAGGAGCCATCGGTACAGTAAGAGAAGGAATAGAGGCCATAAAAGATTAGTAGAGGTACATAGGAAGCATATATATGGTTACGGAGGAGGTAGAAAAGTGAGGAGCGTTTGTGCTGACAGAAAAGAGAAATAGGCGAGAGAGAGAGATGCAAAGAGATTTCTAAAGATCAGAAGTTAGAAGGACATTAACGGCAAGGTCTGGATTTGATGACATGAAACTACTCCACAAGGCAAAAGCTAGGGTTAGGATGGGGATGGTGAAGAAGGAATTATTAAGAGGATAGGAAGAAAGAACATGAGAGTTAGAAAGAGAAAGGTATAGAAAGGGAAAGGGAGAAGGACGAAACCTAGTCGCCGATGAGAAAATAGTATGCCGCCATTAATCAGAATCTTTACTGTGATGACCTTAAAATCTAGGAAAGGGAAAAGGAGTTTTTTGACCATTTTTTTGTCTACACATGTCTCACATTCGTAGCTTTTATCTTTTTGAAATCTAGGAATTAATCCCAAGTTTGCTAGCTTTTTCATTTTTCGGAAATTTAAGTGTCCTAGTCCATCATGCCATAATAAAATTTCATGCTCAAGCAAGTAAGAAACTTCAATTTTATTAATAACACAATAAGAATACATAGATTTATTGTTGACTATGTCTATACTTGCCTTAAATATACCATCACATAAATACCCTCTTCCTATGTACATTCCAGCTTTGGATATAACCATCTTGTCTAACTCGAAGACCATTTTGAATTCTTTCTTTGATAGCACTGAACCAAAGATGCGATTCTTGCGGATGTCTGGAACGTGAAGGACATCATTTAACTTGACAGTTTTACCAGAATTAGACTTGAGGATTATTGCGCCACTATCTTTGATCATGGAAACTACAGAATTACCCATGCAATGTTTTTCTTCTTGATCGAATTTCTGGTATGTAGAAAACATGGATTTGTCAGAGCAAAGGTGACGAGTAGCGCCTGTGTGTACCTACCATTCTGTAGGATTCTAGACCAAATTACATTTAGATAGAACTGCCGAAAAATTAGACTTGTCCACTTCCATGTTGTCTACCATATTTGCCTCTGAGTTGCATTCCTTCTTGTGTCTGAAATCTCTAGCGGTGTGTCCTATTCTTCCACAAACCCAACACTCGCCATTAAACTTCTTGGTTTGTTTCTTGTCTTTGGGTTTGTTTTCAGAATATTTCCTTTTCTTCTGGAAATTCTTCTTTTTGTTTTTTATCTTTGACCATTCAGCCACAGATGCCTCCTTGCTTTGTTGTGACTCCACGGTTATCTGCCTTAATTTTAAGTCGGACTATAAGGTCATGTAGAGAGTATACCTTCTTTTATGCTTTAGATAGCTGTGGTAATCTCTCTATGATGGATGCAGTTTTCCTGTGATGGCTTCAACTAAAAACGATTCTCCAATCTTATGACCTTCTGATTCGAGTTCATGAATGATGATCTGAAGTTCATGCAACTGAGCAACCACCAGTTTGGAGTCAACCATCTTGTAGTCCATGAATTTGTCTACGATGAGTTTTTTAAGATTGACATTATATGTCTTGTATTTTGTGACAAGAGCATTCCAAAGTGCCTTTGCTGTCTTTAGAGGCTGCTATACTTTGTATATCACCTTGTTGAGACAATTCAGAATATAATTTATATAGAGAAAATCGGATATGCTTCCATGTATTAACAGCGAGAATCGCATCCATGTATGTTTCCTTGCCTGATGCAGGTACTGGTTCGTCCTCCTCGAGATATCTTTGCAGACCGACTGTGGTAAGATAAAATAACATCTGATTCCGCCATGTTATAAAAACATCACCATCACCTTCAAAAGGATCAGGCCCGTTGTGTTAGCACTTTAGTTTGACATTTCAACTACTGCCATTACCTGTTGCATAAAACAAGTTAGGAAATATGAACTTGAAATAATAAATACCTAAAAACGAACAAAGCGCAGTCAGAAAGTACGCAACTTTCTGGTTTCATGAAAATTCCCCTATTTTTCGAAAAGTTTAAGAATCTTAGAAATGGGGAACAATGTTACTGCAAGTATTAAAATGTGTAGTACTAACGAGCAAATCACAGTGATTTGTCGAAACAAACTAAAGAAATGAGATTCTAATACTTGCCTTAACAATCTACTTAAAACTTTTATTCATAAAGTTTCCTAAAATACAACAGAATATTTCTTTATGAGATTGTTATAAGTATGTCAACTCTATGATTTATATTAGAGTAGCAGCGACATTAGAGAAGAGAGATGGATGAAAACTAGAAAAATCAGATACAGAAT
The DNA here is from genome assembly GCA_030737875.1 of Allium sativum. NCBI lineage: Eukaryota > Viridiplantae > Streptophyta > Magnoliopsida > Asparagales > Amaryllidaceae > Allium > Allium sativum. The sequence continues at coordinate 923,069,827 of CM060910.1, forward strand.
GTGATCAGTATTCTCCTCTATTTATATTTTCTTCCGCACCCCTTCGATTAGTTGTGTCTGCTATAACATGTCACACACGCCCGTCTTTTTCTATTGTTGTTCGACAAAAGATGCACCTGCCCTCCTTTTGCTACTGATGTTCGCCAAACGATGCACCCGCCCACCTGCTATAGTACTAACGGGTTACACCAGATGCTAAGAACCGCGTCTACTTTTGGATGTCGCACTTCTTCAGAAAAACCGCACCCACTTTTGTTCGAATTCGAGCCAAACCCAGTTTCTGCCTGAAGCCTGCAACTTTTAGAAATATACCAGAAAAATTATGTCATATTAGAGCCGAACTCAAACCCGATCCGGCCCGGTTCGATACGGTTAGACGACGGCGGCGGCACACGCGTGTGGTAGTGAAGCGCAACTTCCCTTATCACAACAAGCACACATTTGGGTGCCCCAAGGTCCCAACCTCCTCATAAGGAGACGATTCATATACTTGAATTTTGTCGTGCATTTTGGCGATGTGGAACATATATTTTTCGTTCAATCAAGTTACTTCAACAAATAATTAATCATGGTTTCATCTTGGTTGCATGTATACTCTTTCTGCCAAAGATGCCTTATTGTTTGGTCATTGTCCACTGGGTCACAGTATCAAATCAAAATAACTTGGGATTTTTTTTCGAAACATGTTTGAAAAAACATGTTACAACATAAAGGATGAGAAATTAATCTATTTTTGAAAATGTAAATTGAAGTTGGTTATTTTCTCAAGTTCAATATAAAAATGTCCAATTATGCATTTATGGTGATCATATGATATGTAGAGTGGTATAAGCTCCAAAGCTTACAACAATTTGGTTTAGTTTTCATTCTTTTACTCTTTTACTTAGCATTGCATGTTATACTCTTTTACATCCGTGTCATATTTTTCTTCATTTTCATAAGTTTCTTCATCAATTATAATGATTAACATTGTGCAACTTTCTGTTATAATATATTGAGTTTGGAGTACACCAGGGTATTATAATTTGCTTAGATTCAATGCTAGTGCAATAACCACTAGATAACATAATTTGTCCATGTCTAATGCTTAGTTACCAATTACTTTTGGTAAATTTGAAACTTAAGCACTATCATAACAACTGATGCATCCTTGTATTGTTTGCAGTAGATCACAAGACAAGTCTTTAATCATAGAAATTATCACTCTTGTTATTTGCGACTGTTGGCTAAAATTTTGTATCAAATAACGGGTGGATTTTACTCAAGGTGGAAGGCAAGATTTCAACAAGAAAAAGGAACAAATTCATCGAAGCATGATAGCATTTATTCTTTGCCATTTTAGACTCAATATCCTTTCAGCAGTTTTCAATATTTCTATTATAATGATTGAAATTGTGTAAAAGATTAACATGCATCTATTTTAAGGTTTGTTATTTGATTTTATTACTTTAATTGCTTTGTTTATGTCTGAATAACATGCAAGTATTTATGTTGTGTTTCGATTCAATATTTTATGATTTATATCTTGGAATACTAATTGTTTCATGATTGTAATACACAATTATAGAATTTTGAATTATCTTTTTTTTTTGAATTAGTTAGGGAGGGAAACCGACCGGAGTCGTAAAACCCTCCCTAGTGCACCTAGCCTGGTCCGCGAGCACCACATAAGTGGTTGATCTTAGCGTATGCACATGGTAAGCTTTTAGCATGCCATTCCGGGTTTCGAACCCACACCACTATTACCACGGTGCAAAGTCCTTAACCGTTGGGCTATTGCTACGGACAATTTTGAATTATCTTACATTTTATTTCAATTTCTAAGTCAAAAGCCAAAAGGCTTGTCATTTTTTTATCCATATTGACTTTTTATCCTTTTGATTTATAAGTTGTTACTGTGCCAAACGATTTTTTTGACTTTCTAAAATTTTAAAAGTAAAAACACTTATCGTATAAGTATAAGAACTTCTGCTTTGAGTTGCCAAACGGACCATATAGTAATCCCTAAGCCTCATTTAATTAAATTCTTTCATTAATCTTATTTTTGAATATTACTTTAAAATATTCATTTTCTCATCCATCATCATAAGCATATTCACAAAATGTTTAAAAGGATTTCCTATTTCAAAATCATATATGATTAAATAACTTTATTTAAGTTAGAGACATGAATAACGCTGACCATAAATTCTTTTGCAGCTTCTCTTATTAATCCTCTTGGATATTATTTTAGGAAAGCTCTTAATTTAATTCCGAATTCATTTATAAATCTTCTTTATATATTTCCAAGTTTATTTATTAAACTCTTTGATAAATACCAAACCAGTCATAACTCTTTATAGGTATTTGAAACCACTTATAACTTTTACAATATCTAAATCATTTATAAATTCCTTTTATAATAATTCAAAATCTTTTGAAAACTTTATTTACAAACATCTAAAATCATTTATAAATTTCCCTTTTAAAAAAAAGCAATGATTCAAAACACTTTTAAATAAACAAGTTACTATTCAAACTTTCTGCTTTCTAAAGATCTAAAGATTTTTTTTATTTTAGCAAAGCAGCTTACTAAAGTTTTCTTAAACAATACTAATAAATCGGTGGTAAGTACTAAATACTTTAAAACATCCTTAATAAGATCATTACTTAAATCAGATTCCAACTATCATATTTAAAATGGAAACAAACTTAAGCATTTTTTGAGGTATAATATAATAATTTCAAAACAGGAGGCTTAGAAACCACAATAGTTCTTTCTCTAATTTGGGGTTTACATAAAAAAAAAGTATAGTATTTGTAGGCGGAGAATTATTCTACTAAACACATTTCAAGGTAACTAACTAGTAGAACGATTTTTTTGTTCTGCTTAATAGATGTCTAACATAATTAACAACCAAGTTATACATTACAAGAAAAAGTTGATTTTGCAATGGTAGAATCCGCTGGTAATCCGTCGCTATATAGTATTTAACAACGGATTACTGGTGGATATGGATGGTTAGGAAATTTCGAGTCGGTATTTATGTGTAAATTTCACGATGGATTTTAGCATAACCTCTCTGACCATTTTCGTCATTACACTTAATGTAAAAAAATTAATTTTGAATTTATTTACCGATGTTTTAGTGATGGATATGTATTTTATAGAAATTATTATCTATAAACGAACAACTATAAACCCTTGCTAATTAGCATGAGATTTACGACAAAATATATTTTATTTAAAAATATTTTTGCATGTAATCTATCAGTAAACCCTTCCAAATGAGCAAGGGATTAACGACAGAATGTTTTCCACATTTGTATTTTGATTTTTCCTTTTTGCAGGTAATCCGTTGCTATTTCCCTTCTGATCTTCAAGTGTATCCACAATCCTTCATCAATTCATATACCAAGATGAATATGAACAACAAAACTATTCAGCTGGTGCTAACATTGTCCCATATACAAATACATAACATCCATAACCATACTAAAATCACATAGCGTTATATTTACATCGAAATAAGTCTTAACATACCCAACCAATCTAAGAAGACGACAACGGTGAGGGCACAAGGGAATGTGAAACCGAAGGCGAACGTGAACGTGAATGCGAAATTCTATCGTAGCCCTTAAACACTTCCATGCCATTTGTGCTTCAAGGCTCTCCCTATTTGCTTTCCTTTTGATGTTGTGAGAGTCTTGCTTGTTCTTCTTCGAGCCTTTGGCTCTTAGTCCTAGTACAAAACATGTCGCTTGCTTCGGTTGTTAACTCTATGACTTATACAATCACAATGCCATATTTTAGTTAAGCTCGACCATATTGGATGTATCGAAAACTACTATTCAGCAGCAAATATCTTAGCCCTAGTACAAAACAAAAAATATTCCGAAAACTACTATTTGTCAACAAACGAACGTTTTGTACAATCTATAATATCGAACCGAATAAAAAAAGGCAAGGTACTACCTATTCATGATGTTATTCTATACTTGATCAAAAGGGCAAGCGTTGCACTTCTATATAAGTAATTTTTGACTATATAGAACCGATAGTACAAAATCTGTATAAAATGCATCTGAAACATAAACTGGTAATATACGACTGTTTACAATATCAGTATTTGTCCACCAACCACTAATTAGTACAAGATCTATATAAAATTTATCTAAACATAAAACGGAGATGACCATTTGCATAATGAATTTTCGACCATACACCACTGAATACGTTTGAAAAAACTACATCGGTTAAAGGGTTGTTTTTATTGTTTCAACCTGTTAATTTCGATTAGACACTACCGTATTCCTAACTAAACTATATTACAACAAGAAAACGATCAATCATTTCTGTTTTCTGAACTATTGTCGTATTCCTACCTAGACTATACTAATATATTGCCTAATTAACTTCAAACAGGATGAATGTAAAGCGAAATAATTACCTCTTTAAGCTTTGTTCCTTGAGTATGGGATCAGAACGATTGCGTTTTGCTTGTTTCATACGCACCGTGGTTGTTGATTTCTGGTCGACTTGGCGTTCTCGGAGGTTTTGGTTGAAGACGCGATGGAACTTCAGTCGACACACATAAATGCTTTAGGTGAGAGGTTTACCCTATGCTTTTACTAAATAAGAAGGAGCGATTATGTCTAAAAGATAAAATAATTATCTACCTTGAAAACCCCTTAATAATTAACATTTTGGGGATGTGCCTTTGAGAAATGATCTCTCTTGTTTAGAATTTAAGTGTTATTATTAGAGCATCTCCAACAATCTTACGGGTCGTAATATTACGAACCGTAAGATTCATGGGGAATTGGAGAAAATTCCCCAACAAGAGCGCGCCAATTTTATCGACGCGCTCCTATTTTATCAAATTTCACCGATAATATCGGTGCATTATCGTAACGCCTTGATAATATCGGTGCGTTATGTCCTAAGTGAATTTAAACCTTAGGTTAATAAATATACTCACCACTAAAGTATAAATATTATGTGAAATTTGATTTTTTTTAATCCCTTTTAGGTTTATTGAGTGTTTTAGGTTTATAAAAAACATTTGAATGGACATATAAAACTCACGATACAACTGATAATAAAGCATATGAAAACGTTTCTCATAAACATAAAGATACAACTAATATTAAGTAGATCGATACAAATACAACAGACGTTACTACATCCGCATGCAATCTAATACAGTAGACGTTGCTACATCCGCAAGATACAAATACAACAGAAGTTAGTACAAGCATTGGAAGCACTAAACAATACAACTAACGATTAGATGGAAGTGAAGTAGGAAAATAAATACGCAAACAAACTAAATGTTACGTTCGATCTCAAGAAATTCCAAAGCAGTTCTAAGCCGCCTAATCTCTTGTTCTAACTCGTTGGCATAAGTAATACCCCTTGGATATAAACGGTCGTCAATCCATTCAGAGTAATTGCAGTCGTTCAACCATAATGAACATAACTGGAGCCTACGACCAATGTTTTCTCCATCCGCCCTTACCACCACACCTCCACCACATACACACAGTGGCAAAAAAGGGGATATGAGTTCACCTCTTGATCGTTTGGAGGTTGGGTAATTATAGTCGCTCGTACCTCTTGTTTGTATACTGGTTAATTAGTTGAGAATTGATCTACCACTTCTTATGTTGGAGGGAGAGTAACATTAGCCGCTTGTACCTCTCGTTCTAATACAGGTTGAACTACCAGACGACTAAAATCTAGGATATAATCAACTGGTTCCTGGAGTCTAAGTAGGTTAAGATCTGGGAAATCACGACGCACATCCTCGTAGTGCCTCTTTTGGCATTTGATAAGCCAATCAATATATGTTCTTGAACTACTTGGTGGTCATTGAGCTAAGTTTTGATCTTAGTTAGAATCCGTTGACGAGGGCCATGAAGGCATAGTTGCATGAATGCAAAGTTTAGTTGGAAACAAACTATTTGAGTGAGGTAAGTTGTTTGAGTGAGGTAAGTTGTGATAAAATCGTAGAGATATATAGCTGCATAGTGTGCAAGTGAATAAAACAACTAATGATGTGAACGGTCACTGTTACAACTTTGCATTACATGCTGCCCGACACTGTTTCGCCTGACGTAATACTGTAGGGAATCTTCTTTTCGTACTACCATGAGGTGTTCGGTCACTGTTTCCACTTTGTTGTACGTGCTGCATTTTCCAAAGGAATTTTCAGGCATAATGTTCATGTGGTTGAGTAGACCCTAATTTTTAACTCCTTTATGTATTGAAATGTTTAATTTAAACTGGACGACCCTAGTTTTCAACTCGTTTGCATTCATAAATATAAACAATACCTTTTGACTTGCGTACAAACTTCATTCAATATAACAAAATACAATATAAAGGTTACAGTGAATGTTCGACCCAACATACAACTACGATAAAGTACGACATAACGTTGAATACAAACATATAATTAAAACATAGTACCATATAACTAAGACCCGAAGTTTCGGAATGAACCGTAGCACCCATACAACATTCAGCCTTTACTGCAACATTCAACTTTTCCAAGCGACTTACCTCTGTTTGGATCTCTAGTGCGTACTGGACACCCTTTTCTGTTAGTGATGGATCGATCCATGAGAAAAAATTACAATTTTTCAATCCTTCTCGATTAAGTGCATTAATGTACGTTTTACAACCATAAAAGCGACGACCTGCATTGTTTTGGTTTTTAGAAACAACCACATTACATTCGACTTCACAGTAGGAAAGTACTGAATGATCTGTCATGCTAGAGCTTGACCTATCGGGGTTCTCCTGAGTAATTACTTCCCTCAACCGAGCATTGTGGGATTTTTTAACAGGTCCAATACGTGGGACGACAACGTTAGGATATGTGGCACTGAAGAGTTCAGACTCCACTTCTCCAGCTTCCACTTGATCTTCCAATTGCGTTTCGGGCACAAACTCGACTGGTTGCTTATTCCTTTCATATTCATCGTACATTTGAACCATGGTTTCATCATCCAACTCTCAAGTAGACATTTTGAACTATTTGAAAAGTGGCAACTAGATAAAATGAGTAATTTGACAAACCTAAGAATTCACAAGTAATTAATAAAGGAAGAAAGGCTGGGTGGTCTTGAAGGTTGCCAAGTCCACTTATTTCGTGCTCTGCTTTATTAAAGCAGTAAACATCTCGTACTCTGGTTGAAGTCATCTTTAATCAGTAAGACTTGTCAAGTTATGTTGTTTTTATTTATTGGAAAGCTATAGCACATTGCCCAAGTTTTGCAGAGTGTAGTAACATCAACTGTTCAGTGGCAGGGTGAAGGCAACTCGACTATTGGTGACAGAGTGTAGTCATGTCATATGTTTTTATTCTACAACTCAAATTAAATTATATTATGGATACCAAGACCATACATCCAAGTAATTAAGCATACCCTAATTTTGCACCTTTTAAAGAAAGAGCTTTATCACAAGCGATAAGTTGTGGTATAGCTATGACAGATGTACACATCTTCAGTCAGGTCCAGTCAACAAAACTTGTAACTATACCATGTGGTATAGGACGACCTCAACAATCACCTCTACTCGTTTAAATAGTTTATACTTCGTCCTCCAACCATAAACTATAATTTATATGTTCTTGATCAACCACGACATTAAGGTGAGAAACCATTGCTCTTTTCGCTTTAAGGTTTTCAAGTATTTCTTTGTAAAGATAATACATTTTTTTATTTCTGTGTAGCTTAAATGGACGAATAGGAAATCAATGATGAAACCATGGGTAAAATGTTTGATGAGTATGAACGGAACAAGGAGGACGAGAAAGAGGGTGGATTCGTTCTAGATACACAAGAAGAAGAGGTGGACGAACCAGTTCAGAATGAAATTATTTATGGTACCCAACGAGTAGTTGAAGTTCATAATCCAAAACCACGTCCACGATCCAACCTAGCGAGACAAATGGGTAATCTTAATCATCACAAGCGAAGTAATGCGAGCTCCAGTACTACTACAACCGTATTCTCTCCTCAGGATTTACTTATACTCGTGAAATCCTATATCGAAGTTGATCGAAGAGATTTGTTACTATTGCAAAATGGAGGGGGTCTAACCCATGAAGAATTCTGGTCAACGATAACAAGATTACATAACAACCATCGTACCTGCACTACTACACGATCTTCTATTGAAATCCATATGGCTCATCGGAATTTCGTAGAAGCTTGTGAACGATACCAAAAGATTATAGAGACAGTTGAAGACGAAGACATATCTAAACTGACTAAATCAACTTTGATTCTCGTTACCTTGCAGAGTACGGTACTGATTTCATTGGTCACAAAGCCTATAAACTGCGTTATAGTTGGCTAACTGATATGGGACTGAATAAACTAATAGTTTTGGCCTATTTTATTTTCATGGTTGAACTTGTGTTTTATTTAATGATCTTATGAGAAATATGGGGTTATTCTAATTTTATACTTTAGTACAACGTATAAAACTATCAGCTTATGGAAATAGTAGCAGTATAAATAAAGCACGCATTGCATTGATAAGAAAATAGTTACTACAGTAGGAAATATAACGTTACAACATCAACATAATACAAGCAAATAGTAATAAAGATAATGATGAACAATCTACTTATAACTGAGAAAACCTTGACATTAGAATTTGTTGTTTTATTCCCATCCAATATTCCTTCTCCATGTCATCTATTCCAGTCAAATCTTTGGCCATGATAACATTCTCATCTTATTGTTGCTTATATGCTAAACCTGCTCATAACCTCTAATTTTTTTCTTCGCATCTTCATGTCTTTCTACATGTTCTTCGTGGCGTACGTTCACTTTTCCTTCAACGCCAACGTCAGTTTTGCCTTTTCTTTTCGTAGCTTTAACTCCCTGAGGTCTAAAATCTTCGTCAATCGTGGTATTGAACTCATCAAGTGGGTTTTCACCTTGACATGGGGAATTTTGGCCGTTGACTTGCTAAGACTAAGCTCTTTTCTTGCCCTAGTTAGCAGTTTGAACATCGCATAGGCTCTTAGCAAGTTCAGAGTTCCATTTCGGTTGACTGGTAAGCAGATCATAACAATGTAAAAAATGATAATAATGTGGTCTTTTCGCACCATTTTCTCTAGCAAAAAGCTTCTTGAACTCCTCATTTGCCATTCATTTTTAATAAAAAAAGGGAATATGATTCATAAATAATATATACTCAATCAGTAACGTACATTGCAAGAAAATATACCAGATTATCCTCACCTCTCATGCCCCTTGGATTCGCTATCTTTACCTTATAAACTTGTGATTCATAAAACGTTGTTTCACGACTTATTTTGCCGAATCGACCCTGAATCGCCAACAACGTCTGTAAGCCTTCTGGATGCTTCTAAACGAAGACAGTCATAATTTTTTTTCCAAAACGTAGCTGCTGATTGGTCGTTCCCATAGCCAAATCTTATGAGAAGTGACAGTAGATTTTGCATAGATCGATGTCCTCCTCGTTTGTCCACAGAATGATTGATTGTTTGCTTGCTGGAGTAGCCTGACTGTAGTTCGTGTTGTCTTGAGAAAACAGGGTTCTGTCGATGTGAAAAATCTCCAAATGGTGAAGACATTATAGAGTTTTAGTTTCTTCGGCTTGTGGAGAAAGAAGGAATTGAAATTATGTTGTGATGTTGAATGTATGAATGGAAATAATTTATAACTGAAAATATAGCCGTTGGGAAAAAATATGGCCATTTTATAGCCGTTGGAATTTATTATGACTGTTTTGTTGTTATGTAGTGGTAAATGAGACCGGTTATAGCCGTTGGAAGTTTGGAGGCAGGTGGAAATTAGAGAACATTGTAACACGCCAAATTTACCAAGCGCAGCGCGCCGAAAAAATCAACGCGCTACACAACGCGTTGGTAAATTCGGCGTGCGGGACCAATTACGAATTCATGATTGACCCCTGAATAATTAACTGAATATTACAAATAAGAATGTCTATTGGGAAAGCATTTTCCCCACAATTCATGATTCATATAATTGGGCTTTTGTTGGAATTGGTCTTCGTGACCTCTGAATTAGTGGCGATAAATCAACAAACAAAATTCAATCAAAATAACCAAACATGCTTGGATGGTATGTTTCATTTCAAAGAGTAAACGCTCCTTCTTGCCAATATATCTCTTCATAATGCCATTAACAATGTCATCTTCGCTCCAATCTTCTCCCCACTTTCACTTCCCTCTTTTCCTTCAAACTCGTACCCGACTCCGTAGCCCTAAACCCTGCAAAATTACCGCATCCACCTTCTCCGATCCTCTTGTCCTATCGATTGCCGAAAAGCTCGAAGATTCCAACCCGAATCCGTCTCATCCTCTCCTCCAATCCCTTCGCGACACGTCGTCTTTCTCCCTCCTCTCTACGCCCTGGCCCACCTCCAAGCACGAAGCCTTCCGCTTCACGGACACCTCGTTCCTCAAAAATTCCCAAATCACCCCTCCCTTAAACCTTCATCCGGATCTTAATATCTCTATCGATTCTCCACCCAATACTCTTACGGTCCTCAATGGACGCGTCGTTGCATCCACCTCCGCGTTCGCTGGAAACATCCGTGATTTCCCTGTGAACCAAAAGATATCCCAAATGATGGTCAACGACGATTTTAAGGAAGGTGACGTGTTTTTCAATCTGAATGGGGTGGGTGCGACCGACGTCGCGGTGGTGCATGTGCCTGAAGGTAGTAAGAACATGAAAGAGCCCATAACTTTGAGGTTTTTATATGGGGAGGGGAGCAGAGTAGGGGAGGGGAGTGTGGTGGTGATGAATCCTAGGGTTTTGATATTGGTGGAAAAGGGAGCAGAGCTGGCCATAATTGAGGAGCATTCAGGATTTGGGGAGGAAATGGAAGGGAAGTGTTATTGGGGGAATGTGGTTATGGAAATTATGGTTGAGGAGGGGGCTAAGGTTAGCCATACTTACTTGAATCGGCAGGGTAGAGAGTCTGCACATATTAAATGGACTTTGACCCGGCAGGTATGGTGAAATTTGATGTTTCTAACATTATATGCTTGCGTATGTACACACTGAATTGCTTATCTGCATGTTATCAATGTTTGGGTTGGTTACGGTGGTGTTCTTGTAATGTAACTCAATAGGATTTTTGAAATGGTAAAAAAGTTGGTTTTTCCACTGAGCAAAAAAAGATAACATGATCCTAGTGCTGTATGTGCATTTGACTAAGTTATGTTAGCATTTTGTTTTTGTAGTTTAATCTTGTTGATATAAAGAATACTGGGTGTTTGAAACTATTTTTGGTTGGATGATTCTTGGATTCTTTCTACACAGTTTGCTATTATAAATTGTAAACAATGATTAATACACTGGTTTAAATTTAACTATGTACTTTTAGTGTGTACGATACTGTGATATCATACAACAAAATGACCATGTTGTGAGTGTGTGTACGCTCATGATACATATGTGACTTTGGATTCAGACTGTTTACTTCTTGATAATTTTGTTCCATCTCGGCAAATGTAACAGAACATCATAATCCTAGATTGTAAAATATATTTGTTCTAATTAACAAGATCGATACACATATATACACATATACGTACACACACGCATGCATGGGGCCAGAACCATTGAAACATAGAGCGAAACACAATGGATCTTGAACACTGGATCTATTTGGGCTCACACGAGATTGTAATCAATGGGGATCTTATGGTTGAGATCCGTTGTGTCATTAATTATGTTCTAATACATTTTCCCTATGCATGCATGCTGGTATTTATGTATGTAAACAATTACACCAAATTGCTTGTTGTTTGGCAGTTGTAACATGACAGAAACATAATTTTAAAGTTCTACATTCTATCATTGCATTTGAATTTTCAGCTAATAATTCCATTCCTAAAGTGTCATACTTGATATACTGGAAGGCAATGAACTTGCTGTGTAAGCGGTCTCAATTAGTTTGCTGTGTGCATTTTAGTCAGTGGGAATATTGAATTTCCTAAAACAGAATACCCTTAAACTCCAAGGTCATTTTCAGTGTAGCTATACTACTGACTTGAAAACATCAGTGTTGGTATTTGGTAATGGCTAGTTTCCTTTCTGTTCAGTTGGCGACATAGCTACCAAGTTGTCTTGTACCACATTATGAAGATTAGCCTATGTATTAAAAATTATGTCTGGTTTTGTGATATGAATTATACCATCCACCGATAGTAGGTGGTTTTTCAATGTTCTAATAGTCTACCAGACAAATGGTTACTTAACATATACACACTGGTTAAATTACTTTCTAGACATCTGATTTTTCCTGGTGCTTGGCGATTGTAACTGCTTAGGCGTTCTCATTGGCTCCACTAGGTGACACTATCCGACTTAAGCATCTTCGTCTTAAATATTCATAGTCATAAATAATAGTTATGATTCGCTGTTGGGATGAAGGCATGATAGGCAATTTGGAACTTTCAACGGATGTGAGGATGAGCACAATTTGGTTAAACCCAAGATTTTAAATCTCGGATATCGACCACGTTTCGTCTCGGCGATTTTAGAGACTTGATCTCGTATCGGGGAGATCTCGGATGAGACAAGTCTAACTCGGGGGGTTTGTCTCGGATTTCCATCTCGGCTCAGAAAGCTCATATCGGAACAATCTCGGTATATATGATGTGTTAAAAACTGATATTTTGACAATATACTTTTCGTAGATGCTATTATAAAAATAATAACTTAGATGTGAATTACAAAATCACTTCATTTTTCTTAATTTACGAAAGAATATTCGTATTCATAAATCACAATATTCTTAAAATAAATAAAAAATAACGCAATGTGAATAGTTTAGTGCTTACAACTTATGATCTATGAACATGAATTATTGTTAGACAATAAACATAAAAAAGATCCAAAACATTAAACATTGTACCATATGTAGAACATAAAATACATAATTTCGTAAGTAATATACGAGTTAAAAAAAAACGGTGAATATGAAAATCATAAGCATTGTAGAACGTATATGAATATAAGATAGTCTAGCTAGCTCTAGTTAATTGTTGACTAATTCCTGCCCTGACTGGATGATTAATCTGTAGTCCAAAACCAACCACCTAACGATTTTCACTAGGGCTGTTATGGTAACGGTAAATTTACCATTACCATACCATTACCAGTCGATCAGTAACCATTTTTGATTGAAATCGGTATACCAGTTAAAACGGTATGGTAACGGTAAATTTACCATTTTTAACGGTAAATTATCGGTAACGTTTTTTCAATACCAGCGGTAACGGTAATTTACCAGTTAATTCAAAACCTAAGTATACTCATCTGATATGCTTTATAACATACACGTAGAACCAAATAAATGATTGTATTTAGTTCAATAATCAAATGAAATAATTCCAGATACACTTATTTTCTTTTTTATTTATGTTTTTTTAATAAACTAACACTACATATAGTATAATAAAGATGCATTGTATACAAAAAATATGTTAAGATATAAACTTTGTTAGACAAACGGTAATTTACCATTACCAGTGTAACGGTTACCAGATTATCGGTATACCAATCATCGGTATGCCAGTCGATCGGTAACGGTAACGGTTAGCAATTCTGGCTTACCAGTAAAAACGGTACGGTAACGGTATTTGCCAAACGGTAACGGTAAACGTTACCATAACAGCCCTAATTTTCACAAGCTTGGATATTCATACTGGTTTATCTAATGATTTCATCTATTTACTAAGTAATATTACCTGTAGTTTATGCTTAGTCCGTTATGAAATTATTTTTGTTTATACAGGGGGTTAAAAATGTCAGAGTTGTGTATTGTTGGTTTTGTAAATTTTAGCGTTACCACTACACAGTAACCTAACCTTAGTTGTGGAATAAATGTGAATTTTGAACTAATATGTTACCCTTATTTACAAGTGTTCTCGCTGCATAACCACCTTTAATACCCATGTAAATTTATTGTTCAGCCACTTTAGTAGAACACTTTGTTTGTAACAAGCAACAACCGTTTAGTCTGCTTTGGACACCTGAAGAAAGTGAATATTTGTCGACACCTGTAGAAAATGAGTATTTGTCATTGTCAGCTGTATCTGATTAAAAGTAACAGTTTGATGCAGAGCTGTATAAGTACCTATAGGTTACAAGGAAATCTGCATGTTTACCTTTTCAAAATACTTTTATTCTTTTAGCTGCAATCTCAATGTTTCATGGCTGCCCAAAATGTCATTTTAAAATGCTCAAACTGAAGTAGGCATTGGAATCACTTAACTATCAAATTTGTAAATTAATTAACCATTTACATGATATATTATCCTAAGTGATTATTTTACTATCATCAACTTCATCGTCTTTCATTGCAGGAGGAAAAGAGTAGTTATGAGCTAATAGAGGTGAGTACTGGTGGAAGATTAAGCAGGCATAACCTTCACATTCAACAGTTAGGTCCTGACACAGTCACTGAATTTGCAGCATTTCATGTTGCTCAACAAAACCAGATACAAGACCTGCACAGTAGGCTAATAATGGACTACCCAAGAGGCTTTTCTCGCCAGCTCCATAAGTGCATTGTGTCACACTCCTCAGGTCAAGCTGTATTTGATGGCAACGTAAAGGTTAACAGGTACATCCTCCATTTTCTTTTTTTATCCGACACACAAAAGACTAACTAAAGAGGAGACGTATATGACATTCCTGTTTAGAAGCATCTCTTTTCCACTCGAGCCACAGCCACCCATTTACATTTAAATAACGAGTGAGTGGAGAGAGAGAAAACGTTTGAATGGTAGAAATCAAGAGACATTTAGGGGTGCTGCACTGTTTGGAGTGCAACGGAACGCTCCTATCTAACAGAAGGCACTGATATTGATGATACTTTGTTTTAACAGACTGGCTCAACAAACCGATGCTGGACAACTAACAAGATCGCTTCTATTAGCCCCACGGGCAACGGTTAACCTGAAGCCTAATCTACAAATAATCGCAGATGATGTGAAATGTTCTCATGGTGCAGCAGTTAGCGACTTGGAAGAAGAACAGCTCTTTTATTTTCAAGCGCGCGGTATCAACTTACAAACAGCTCGAGAAGCTCTTGTTTTCTCTTTTGGTGCCGAAGTCATTGATAAAATACCTTTTGAGGCTTTGAGGAAAAGAGTGGCTAATCAAGTCAAAGATGTGCTAGCAGCGCGATGATGTCCATAGTTGTTATATTTATACATGTAATATGGATTCGTACTTTGTATTTTTAGATTAACGCTGCTCAATCATGTAATCTACTTGGCAACTTATAGAGCGTAGTACGAAAATATAGATTTTTAAATGTTCTATTGGATTTTGTGTGACGGGTGTTCGTCAATTTTTTATTTTAGTTGGTACTTTTGGCTAATGCTCTTAGGATAACGGTAAATTTTTCATTACCATACCATTGTCAGTCGATCGGTAACCATTTTTTATTGAAATCGGTATATCAGTTACACTGGTATGACAACGGTAAATTTATCATTTTTAATGGTAGATTATCTGTAACATCCCTAGATTTTACGACAATTTAAATTATTAAATTTAATGTGATTTTGGACAATGTGGCACTGGTTTGGATGGATTTCGAGACTGTTGGATTTGGCTCTTATTTTGGATTTCAACGAATTCAAAACCAAAGGTGAGTGATTAAACACATTCACATCTAACTAAAATATTTGATTGTTAGTTAAATTAAATTCATGTCATGATATGATTGTATTATTGCTGTTTGATTGTTTAAATTGCATATTTATGTTAAATCTGCATAGACTATATAATTTAATTTAACTGTTATATAAATTGTACTGTTATATATTAATTTCTAGTTTTAATAATAATAAAAAAAAACCTCATACCTGATGTCTAGTAACTAATATTATTGAATTGTTTAGATGTGTTGATTTTGATGTATGCCTTGAATTTATATATTTAATGTGTTAATACGTAATTCATCTTGTTATCGACATTATTTATATATGTTATTGATTTTTGTTGATTAATCCCAATCATTAACCTAGATGTTACAGACATCAAATAAACCCGGGATTAATCATTAAAATGAATTAAGAACGTAGGTTGAAATGATAAATACCTATGACCCTCATATGGATTGAAATGATATATCATTTCCCAAAATACTAAAATTAATTTTTAATTATTTCTTGGCCATAGGATAGAAATTTTTTATATACAGACACCGGTTGGTCAAATAAAAATTGATTTTTTATCTTGAATTTTGGAATATTATTTTAAAGACAAAATAAATGACATCAGTAATCGATTTTCTTTAAATTTGAACTTTAAGCCTTGAAATTAAAATTTTCAATTTTAAGGAATTCGTAAATGTGGATAACTGAAGTTAAACTGAATTGAATATGAACTAAATTTATCAAATTCAATTGTTTACCCATCTTTGATATTACTTAAATTAACCTGATTTATATAAATAATTGAATTGTGAACTCGAGATTTTTATAAACGAATAATGCAAAGTGAGAATTATAATTGAAATTTAATTATTAAATCGAATTGTTTGAAATCGAACTGTTGAATCGAATTGAATATGAATGGGAAGTCAAATCCTTTTAAATTAAGATATTGAAATTTAGTCGAACTGATTTGAAACTGAAATATGATTTCCTGTTTAAATTTTGAAGATATGATTCAAATTCCAACTATATTATTTTTAAACCATTTTATAAACTATTTTATTTTTATAATAATAATTTTCTTTATAAACTATTTACCTTATAACTATTTTATTTTATTATTTGTTTAAATTAACTATTTTAATATTTAACTATTTATTTTACAAACTATTTTAATAATTTACCTATAGATTTTTACTAAATTTGAAATTCTATTTTTAAATACAAATTATTTATTTTCAAACTATTCCAACTATATATCTAAACTATTTTAAATATATTTTAACTATTTTAATATTCAAATTATTTTAAAGTTAGAATTGTTTCAAGATTGTAAATTGCTTTAAACGGAGATTTTATTATGAATAATACTCTATCTTGAATATTGAAACGACCTTTAAGAAAATCTTATATTTTGATATGAAGTACGAACCCCTTTGAAATGTAAAAGAACTAACTGGTGTGAAAAATGTAAACGTTTGATTGTTAAAGAAACTAGGATCGGATATTGTCATACTCTCTGCCAATACCGAAAACCACTTTAACAACTGTGTACGTGGTGGAGTTCTTGAATGAAGTAGGATGGATTGGAGGCGAATGCTGGATTTAAAAAAAGAGAACGATGATGAATGTCCTTAACCTTCGGGTCATAATTAAAATGACTAAAACAGGGCTATATCGTGACCAAGTGGGGTTAGCTATCTACATCGGCAACACTTCTTCCTTAATTACTATTGTACCTCGGTTTGGTTGATTTGATTTGATGCACATCCGTGATTTGGAAGTGTTGTCCGAAGTGGGTGGTAGTCGCAGCTATGCGTTACCACCATGCCAGGCGTGCAACTAGTATATTCATACTCTGGGCATTCCTCGTGTGCCTTATCATATTATCCTGATCGGGCCCCCTACGATTGTGATTTAACGTTGTCGTATCACGGCGCATCCCTATCCGCCGACGTACTGGTGTGTTATATGAAAACTGTATGGCGACGGTATAAACGGTGTAAGGGTAATCATGGTAATCCCGCTTACACTAATTTAATATTTTATATTTAACCATAGACACTATTATAATAATGTATTATATTATATAGTGTCTAGTTTAACAGATCCTTAGGAGATGGAAATTCCCGTAACATCTCTTAAGTTATTGCACTAATATTATCGCATGAATTTGATCTAACTAATATGAGAATATTTTAGTTCTGATCCGAGTGTTTTTGTCTTTTCATTTATGCTCAGGTCAGCTTGAGTTTTTAGTTATTGAAGACAATGTTACGAAGACGAAGATGGAGCTCAACAGACGTATACATTATTATTTCTCCATTACAAATAATTGGTATGTTTATGATAGTTAACTCTGATAATTGTTGTAAAATATAATCAAATGTATGTTTTAACAGCTTCATGAACTGTTATTTATCTATTATATTTTGTCCTTCCATTGTGAGATTCTGTGTTTATTTTTCTTCTTCTTTTCTTTTTCTTATATAAATCCTAATAACTATCCGAACTTTTGATTTGTTTAAGTCGACATTGAGGATCATTGTCGATTTGAACGGTCGAAAATCTCGAATATTACATTTGGCCTCAGAGCTTTGGTTTAGCGATAACCTTGGCTCTGTTTGGGTTTAATTCATTAGAGATAGGGTAGTAATACTCTAGAATGAGTTTGAGTGTATATGAGAGAACGTACTTGTATCGATATAAAATGATTTTGTGTTGTGTCAGTTTGTTCCGTTGAGTATTTATGAATTCTGGTCGGTACTTGGGACGCCAAGGCATCGATAGGGATGTCTAAATACTCGAATAGGGCTTATTGACATAATATTGTTTTGAATTATATTTTATTTATATATAGAATTATTTGAAAATATATGAATTTTGATTTTTGTTGATGATAATATTAGATTTTCATCATTTATCGTTCGATTAATCAATAATTAAAAATATTGGCTATTGAATGGTTTAAGTAAAATGAAATGTTGAAATTTAATTTGTAATGAAATAAGAAGTTAAATATGAATTTGAGAATTTAATTTCGGGTGGTTTTGTAATATTGTTTTGCAAATGGTTTGAAATAATATATTTATATTTTAAAAGTTGTTTCATATAGAAATTTTTTTCAAATGAATTTTGAAATAAGTGTATGCTTCCCATTTTCCTTTGAAAAATGATTTCGGTGATGAGTGCACGCATTATCCACATTATTTTCCAGAAACTAAGTGGGGGAGACCACTTAAATTTTTTTATACTCTGTTTTGGAATCCAGATTCCTTTTAAGTCCTTTAAATTATGGTTAGATATAAAAGATAATATATATATATATATATATTATTTTAAAATTGATTTGGAAATGAACCCGAAGTTGAAAATTTTAAGTTCCTGGATAGTTAATGAATTTCAAATTGTTGAAATGAACTAAAATTGAAATTATAGAAATTTCTGAATTGTATAATAAGAAAATGAATCCAAGAGAGTTATAATTAAAATAAAACTCTTTGTAATTTGAAATAATGTGTAACCGTTAGGAATTTCACTCGATCTGAATCGATCGCTAAACCGACCAAGACCGTTCGAAACCCCATATTGTTTTAAGAACACGACAAATCAGAACGCAAACAGAAGAACATTTCATTGTTAATTACAACAATTCCATCAGAATACAAGAATATACAGAGTATGAATAAATATTATACAACAGAAAATATCAAAAATTTAAATTACATTACATAGCAGCGGAAAAATAATACAAAACACAACTGAAAGTAATACACGGATACAGAGCTTTCCGAGTATCGTTCCAGCTGTAAACCAGGATCCTGTGAATATAAATCTTCAAAACCAAAACTACTAGCTGCCCGTGTCAAAATAAGGGCACCCAGAGTTTAGGTTAAAACAATAAACTCCAGGTCAGTCATGTGACTGGTGTGAGAACTAAAACAGTTATTTAAAACTTTACTTCAAATCAGATATATCAAGGCACCACGCTGTATAACACGGAACGAGTTTCCTCCCAAGAATACCAGTGCATATAACAAAACAACGCAATGCTTTTTGGAAAAATGAAGCTATTATAAGACCCAGGTCCTATCACACAATGCAACACAAGCCGGCGGATAGGGTTTTCCCTTATAATAGCCAAACATGTTTGGTACGTTTAAAACAAATCATTTGATATTATTATAAGTGTATAGTGTATAAAACAACTTCAAATCATAAGTATCAATCATAGACGGCATGGGTACCATATATCATGTCGCCATACTAGGCTCTACAATCAAAACCGCAAAGTCACGTATTTGGAAATTGGATTTCCATCTGTGAACCGAGGCTAGGGATCGTCCTCACCGAATTCGAGACAATCTAGCCCATGTCTCAGGAACAGCCGCCCCATGGATCGTCAGGGCCAGTCCACCGATGTGGATTATTATGCCTGAACACTGCGTTTCCCCGCCCTTTGGGGCGTAAATGAGCCAAATGACTCCATCGGCTCCACACAGTCACCGATATATCTGAGGCGCCTCGCAACAGCAACAACCACACAGGTGAAAATAATATAAATGTCAGGGCTGGTAGGTCACTGATACCACCCTAGCTAGAAGGAAACGCATGCCCTCCCTGATGTCCTCTCCCGTTTCTGGTTCACAACCGGGGTGTGAGGCTCGCGAATCAACGTTACACAAAGCTATGCCATACAGGCGGTGCTTTGATCCTCAACCACAAGACTTTTCTTTTCAACAAAAGCCTTGATCATTTGCCACTTAGGCATGCCACACAGGCAATTCACTCCATGTGATTGATATCCATCAATATATAACCTCTAAGCTTGTACGTCTCAGAGAAGGGCGTTAAGCAAGAGAATAAGTTCTCCACCGCCAAACAGATATATATTTAATAGAAATCAATCACACAGAATAAAATCCAATGTCAAACACACAGTCCATACAAGTTCGTTCTGGGTCTGAACGAAACCGGAGGAGCCTTATTCCTCGCATATCCATCGATCTCCAAGTACGTTTGGACGATCACCAATTGATTCCCTCCTCTTGGGTGTACAGCCCAATCAAGATCATCAGTAATCACCCAAACGATGTGAAGACCTCCGGTCTTCGACCACCGTCTTCATCCTCGACACCACGTCGAATCAGTTATTCAGAATGGGATAAACCCGGTCTTTCTGAATAACTCGCGTATATAATAAACAAGTGTTACACAAACACAACATACGCCTCATTCCAATTCAGAATATTCTTTTATTCAAATATTCTTATATTTTGGGACAGGTTCCCATTAATTTTATCAAAGATAAATTCTTTAAATTTATTCTTTAATCTTCTTTTGAATATCAATTCAAACTAGTCAGGATTAGCGAACCACACCGAAGTAATCATTTATTTTATTTTCCCAATCCCAACCTATTCATCCCATGAAATAAAACTGGTGATACTTCATATCTAACACCACAGTGTTATCGGTAAATTCAATTACCATTTCACGTTCAAATCTAATTAAAGATTTAACTATCGCCTGGAGCAAAACTGGTGATACTCCATTCTCGATCATTTCAATCTAATTAAAGATTCATTAAAACTCCACTTGGTTTTAATCTTCCCAAAAATCAATATTAATGATTGTTTAACTTGGGAAACCATATCCTGTCTTTAACTGGGTTAAAGAACCAATGTCACTTAAAACACGGTTCACTATAAACCCAAAATCACATTCTAATTCAATTCCAATTAAACATCATTTAATTGGTATACTTCATTAAATCTAAATAAAAAAAATTAATCTTTTTCTCAACTGGGTTTAAGAACAGTGTTAATGAAGACACCATTCACAACAAACCCAAATCCCATTTGATATTAAATACAAGGCTCTGAATAGAAAATATATCGGCTTATATTCAATATCAAATTATACGACCAACAAATATCGTATTGGAAATAACGATATAAATATATCTTTCAAATTTCCATAACAATATCTGTATAATCACGAAATCCAACATCGAAATATTCCAAAGACAATTTCGATTCAAATCCATTCCAATTCAATTATTGGAAATTCTGATTATTTTCAAAACCATTTCAAATCCACTTTATTTATTGTAAAAATAAATGGGATTATAATTCTAGTTCAAAACTAGTTCATTTCGATAAAAATCTGTTTTTTTCTTTTCAAATATGGAATTTTTCGTCCTAATTCTTCACAAATCATTTCTTATGATTTTACACAAATTATTACTATTTTTAATAATTTTATCAAGGCCCGTACAGTCGATTTCCATCAACGGCCATCGAACTGCACTTACAACGACCTTTTCCAAATTTGTTTTGGACATAATTCCAAATCCAACCGTTAGATTTCTAATTTCTAATATTCGTTAGAAAGCTCTTTTCGATACGAACCCAACGGTTCCGGTTTTAGGAGAATCCGACAGTCGGATATCCCGTAACGTCCATTCGAAGTCAATGGTCGAAATTCGCGAACTGCCGCGGCGCGGCGCATTCTATTCGGGCCATTATATATATATATAATATATTATATATATTTCGTCGATTTCCTTTTAAAATGTATTTTATAAATCGTTTTAAATTCGTTTTCAAAACGATTTCAACTTCACATTCAATTTCAAATCAAAATTGAATATTCCATATCATTAATCTATAAATGATAATATTTTCAAAACGTTATATTTTGAAATCACTTCCTTTTCGATATTCATTATAAAAATGAATAAAATCGATATAAATATCCTTCACGTCAAAATGGCGTAAATCTAATCAACACGGCTTTTATTCAACACATGAATGTTTTCTTCTATTCAACACATGAATATTTATTTTATTCAACACATGAATATTTATTACATTCAACACATGAATTTATATTATTCAACACATGAATTTTCGCTCTATTCAACACATGAATATTCTTTATATTCAACACATGAATTTATATTTTTCAACACATGAATTCGTTCTATTCAACACATGAATATTTTCTTTTATAATATTCTTTATTTTCCAAATTAGAATGAGGCTCAATCAATTACCATATAATGTTAATTATATGAATTCCATACAACACATGTATATAATAGCAACGATAAATAATCAACCATCATCCAAAGTGCACCACACAACTGCATAAGTATTAAATATCAATAATTAACGCTTACACAGTCTGTCAACCCATCGATTGACGTACAACTAAACAATCGGGATTAGTGTACGTCAAATATCATCCCAATACCCGTGTGGGGTTTCAAATCAACAAACACAGATTTTTATTTGTGCAGTTGGGCAATGTGTAAAATTTATCGTCGTAATCAATATCAGTCAAATTAGTGTATATAAACAAATCGTCTGATTTGTTTATTACTATTTATTTTATATACACGTTAAAAATCATATTTTTAACTATAAAATATTTTCCACTATAAAATATTTTATTCCATTCCACATCACACAATAAAATTCCCAACACAGCAATCAAACAAACAAGTCATCCATGGTCTGTGGACGACGGGTGTCGGGTGCTGCTAAGCACCGTCTGCATCCTAGTATATATTTCAACTAGAAACTAAAATAAAAGTGAGGAGTTCTCACCTAGAAGCTAAACCAAACGTCGCGACTCTTCATATTTAAGAAATCTTCGCCTTTTATCACTTTCGTTGTCCGCATCCACTACATATATAAAAAATCACATTTTTATTTCACCGCTATAAAAATCACGTTTTTATAATCTCTACTATATAAAAATCATATTTTTATTCTTTCTATAATATAAAAATCATATTTTTATAATCTCTACTATATAAAAATTATATTTTTATTCTTTCTATAATATAAAAATCATATTTTTACATTGCTATTTCTATAAAGATCGCATCTTTATCTTCACTTCATATATATAAAAATCGAATTTTTATCGCTACTTCAAATATGTAAAAATTGAATTTTTATCACTACTTCATATCTGTAAAAATCGAATTTTTATCTCTACTTCATATATCAAAAAATCGAATTTTTTATCGCTACTTCAAATATGTAAATATCGAATTTTCTTACATAGCTAAAAACTATATTTTTACTTGCCACTATATATATAAAAAATCAAATTCTTATCGTTATATATATATATATATATATATATATATATATATATAAAAGATCATATTTTTATTTTAATAAAAATCGCAACTTTTTTTAGCTAAAAATCATATTTTTATTCGAATAAAAATCATATTTTTCATAACTTAAAAATCCTATCTTTGGATAATCAAAAATCATATCTTCGTATATAAAAATCTTATCTTTGTATATAAAAATCATATCTTCTCATCCTGGTGTTATTTATATAAATATCATGAATTTAAACTACCTCTAAGTTAAATAAACCAAGAAAAACTCACATTTCAGTGTGAAAATCGGTTCTTGGATGTTGGAGTGGGGGTCTACGCCAACAATGGTGACGGAGGAGGAGCAACGACGCGGTGTAGAGGTGGGGCGGCGCAGTCGGCGGGGCTGTGGACTGTGGTGGATGAGGGGGGGGAGTATGGGTCTTGTTAGAAGAGGGGGAGAGGGAGAAGCGCGAGGCGAGAGGGGGGGAGATGTCGATCGGCGGCTGGCGCCTCGCGTGGGTGGCGACGACGTGGGTGAAGGGGGAGATGCAGACGAGGTTAGAGGGGGCGCGAGTTTAGGGCTCAGACGAGATTTTTTTTTTCTTTTAATTTCTGAAATGAATAGATCGGGGAGAGAGAAAGAAAGGGGGCAGTATATATAATTATTTATTTTATTTATTTTTATTTTCCAAAAGGTAACTTTAAATTTCGATCTCCAAACGAGACCCACCGCCTGTCGTCTACAACTAATTACCCCCATTCCGAATACAATGGGATATGTTTCATAAGCTGATTCGATCGTTTCGACCAGTTTCTGTCAAAATCAAAATATAAATCTATATATTGAATTTGAACGCGCATTTTAATTTATCGGGGCCACATACGGACTCTAAAAATTCCCGAAAAATATTTTATAGCTTCGTATTGACGATACGGTCCTAACAAAACTAATTTCGTCAAATTCTGAGACCGTTTGAAAAATGGCCATTTTCTGGTCGATCGAAATTGACTGAAACTGTCAAAACATGTTTTCCTTCGCCACGCTCACATGTTGATTAAGAAAATTACGAATTTTGGAATCTAGCAATAATTTGACGTCCCGGATCCAACAAAAGTGGTTTCGTCGAAAACCGAGGTCGTTTGCAAAATTGCTATTTTTAAGGGCCAGAATTCCATAGCGACTATTCTGAATTTTCAACTGGGCATAACTTTTGATTCCCGCTATGAAATTTCAATTTTTCGGATTTGTTGGAAAGATATTTTCAATTAGATTCTAATAATTTTGGTTTCGCTAAAATCCGATTTATTTTGAATCCTGTACATCCATTTGAATTTTGAAATCGAATTTTCGAACTACCGCGCCATTTTCAATTCCTTTTATAATTTAAAATAAATATTTATATTCTAACGACGATTCAAATAAATATATACGTTCTAATTCTATTCAAAATAAATTTCTTGTCGTTATTATTTAAAATAATTCATTTTAAATATTCAAAATTCGCTAAAATAGCCAAAATAAAAAAAATTAAATTGGCTCGGATTTCCGGGTTATTACATAATGAATTCAAAATAAACTGGAACTATTGAATTTGTATAAAAATCGAATTTTTCCATTGCATATATAACTTACTAATTAGTCAAAAGTTAACATGTTATTGGAATAAAAATTGGATAATATACAAGTACTGGTATGAATAATGAATGTTGAAAAAAATTGATGGGTTATATATACGAATGAAACTTAAGTTATGAAATAAACTATGTATACTTGGTTATGTTTGAAATTCAATATCTAATGCAAATAAACCGTGTCAATGAAATGAGCTAATGAAGTGAATTGATTGGCTATGAACTAAATTGTATTACTATTAATGGTTAGATATTCGACGACTTAAGATAATCAATGCTACCAAGTCGAAAATAAATGTTTAACTTGTTTTGTGAAAACAAAAGTAAATTGGTTTATAAATTATAAACTTAAAGAGGGGTGAACGAATTAATTAAATTTAATTAAAACAAGCTCAGCGCGAAGATGCAGTTTGAAATTTTCCGAATTAAAGTTTAAATGAATGTATAGGATCCAAAATAAGTCGGATTTCTTTGAAACAAGAATCTTTCGGATCTATTGGAATATGGTTTTCTAATGAAAGAGAAAAAAAATAGATTTCGACTTGTAGATTTTAAGATATGTGTAATTCAAATTTTCAGAAAAATCATGGTTTGGTAATTCACGATTCAGAATTAAATTTTTAATGAAATTAGTGATGTAAACTAATGAATGAGACAGGTTTAATAAGAAATTATATGGTTAAATATATATAAATTGACAACTTTCTTACTATGCCTTTTCGAGGAAGAAATTTTTTTTTGGGGGGGGGGGGGGAGGGGAGAGTGTAACATCCCGAGATTTTGCGACAATTTAAATTATTAAATTTAATGTGATTTTGGACAATGTGGCACTGGTTTGGATGGATTCCAAGACTGTTGGATTTTGGCTCTTATTTTGGATTTCAACGAATTCAAAACCAAAGGCAAGTGATTAAACCCACTCACATTATATGATTGTATTGTTGCTTTTTGATTGTTTAAATTGCATATTTATGTTAAATCTGCATGAACTGTGTAATTTAATTTAACTATAATATAAATTGTACTGTTATATATTAATTTCTAGTTTTAATAATAATAATAAAAAAGAACCTCATACCTAATGACTAGTAACTGATATTATTGAATTGTTTAGATGTGCTGATTTTGATGTATGTATGGAATTTATATATTTAATGTGTAAATATGTAATCCATCTTGTTATCGACATTGTTTATATATGTTATTGATTTTTTATTAATCCCAACCATTACCCTTGATGTTATGGTCATCAAATAAACCCGGGATTAATCATTAAAATGAATTAAGAACGTAGGTTGAAATGATAAATATGTATGACCCTGATATGGATTGAAATGGTATATATCATTTCCCAAAATACTAAAATTAAATTTTAAGTATTACTTGGCCATAGGATAGAATTTTTTTATATGGACACTGGTTAGTTAAATAAAAATTGTTTTTTATCTTGAATTTTGGATTATTATTTTAAAGACTAAATAAATGACATTATTGATCGATTTTCTTTAAATTTGAAATCTAAGCCTTGAAATTAAAATTTTCAAATTTTAAGGAATTCGTAAATGTGGATTACTGAAGTTAAACTGAATTGAATATGAACTAAATTTATCAAATTCAATTGTTTACCCATCTTTGATATTACTTTAAATTAACCTAATTTATAGTAATAATTGAATTGTGAACTCGAGATTTTTATAAACGAATAATGCAAAGTGAGAATTATAATTGAAATTTAATTATTAAATCGAATTGTTTAAAATTGAACTGTTGAATCGAATTGAATATGAATGGGAAGTCAAATCCTTTTAAATTAAGATATTGAAATTTAGTCGAATTGATCTGAAACTGAAATATGATTTCCTGTTTGGTTAAATATTGAAGATATGATTCTAATTCCAACTATATTATTTTTAAACCATTTTATAAACTATTTTATTTTTATAATAATAATTTTCTTTATAAACTATTTACCTTATAACTATTTTATTTTATTATTTATTTTAAATTAACTATTTTTATATTTACCTATAGGTTTTACTAAATCTAAAATCCTATTTTAAATACAATTTTTTTATTTTCAAACTATTTCAATTATATATCTAAACTATTTTAAGTATATTTTAACTATTTTAATATTTAAATTATTTTAAAGTCGGAATTGTTTCAAGATTTTAAATTGCTTTAAATGGAGATTTTATTATGAATAATACTCTATCTTGAATATTGAAATGAACTTTAAGAAAATCTGATATTTTGATTTGAAGTATGTACCCCTTTGAAATGTAAAAGAACTGACTAGTGTGAAAATTTTAAATGTTTGGTTGTTAAAGAGACCAGGATCAGATATTGTTATACTCTCTGCCAATACCGAAAACCACTTGAACAACTGTGTATGCGGTGGAGTTCCAAAATGAAGTAGGATGGATTGGAGGCGATTACTGGATTTGAAGAAAGAGAACGATAATGGATGTCCTTGACCTTCGGGTCATAATTAAAATGACTAAAACAGGGACATACCATGACCAAGTGGGGTTAGCTACCTCCATCGGCAACACTTCTTCCTTTATTACAATTGTCCCTCGGTTTGGTTGATTTGATTTGATCCGCATCCGTGATTTGGGAGTGTTGTCCGAGGTGGGCGGTAGTCGCGGCTATACGTTACCACCAGTCCGGGCGTGCAACTAGCATATTCATACTCTGGGCATTCCTCGTGTGCCTTGTCATATTATCTTGATCGATCCCCCTACGATTTGGATTTAACGTTGTCGTATCATGGCGCATCCCTGTCCGCCGACGTACAAGTGTGTTATATGCAAACTGTACGGCGACGGTATAAACAGTGTAAGGGTAATAATGGTATTCCTGCTTACACTATTTTAATATTTTATATTTAACTATAGACACTATTATAACAATGTATTATATTATATATTGTCTAGTTTAATGGATCCTTAGGAGATGGAAATTCCCGTAGCATCTCTTAAGTTATTGCACTCATATTATCGCATGAATTTGATCTAACTAATATGAGAATACTTTAGTTCTGATCTGAGTATCTTTGTCTTTTCATTTATGCTCGTGTCAGCCTGAGTTTTCAGTTATTTAAAACAATGTTATGAAGATGAAGACGGAGCTCAACAGACGTATTCATTATTATTACTCTGTTGCAAATAATTGGTATGTTTATGATAGTTAACTCTGATAATTGTTGTAAAGCATAATCAAATGTAGGTTTTAACAGCTACATGTACTGTTATTTATCTATTATATTTTATCCTTCTGCGTGAGATTCTATGTTTGTTTTCTTCTTCTTTTCTTTTTCTTATATAAATCCCAATAACTATCTGTATTTTTGATTTGTTTAAGTCGACATTGAGGATCATTGTCGATTTGAACGGTCAAAAATCTCGGATGTTACATTTGGTATCAGTTCTTTTGTTTAGCGATAACCTTGGCTCTATTTGGGATTAACTCATTAGAGATAGGGTAGTAATACTCTAGAATGAGTTTGAGTGTATATGAGAAAACATACTTGTATTGATATAAAATGATTTTGTATTATGTCGGTTTGTTCCATTGAGTATTTATGAATTCTGGTCGGTACTTGGGACGACAAGGCATCATTAGGGATTTCTAAATACTCGAATAAGGCTTATTGATAACATAATATTGTTTTGAATTATATTTTATTTATATATAGAATTATTTGAAAATATATGAATTTTGATTTTTGTTGATGATAATATTAGATTTTCATCATTTATCATTCGATTAATCAATAATTAAAAATATTGGCTATTGAATGATTTAAGTAAAATGAAATGTTGAAATTTAATTTGTAATGAAATAAGAAGTTAAATATGAATTTGAGAATTTAATTTCGGGTGGTTTTGTAATATGGTTTTGCAAATGGTTTGAAATAATATATTTATATTTTAAAAGTTGTTTCATATAGAAATTGTTTTCAAATGAATTTTGAAATATACACTTCCTCTTTTGCCTTTGGAAAATGATTTCAGTGATGAGTGCACGCATTATCGACATTATTTTCCAGAAACTAAGTGTGGGAGACCACTTAAGATTTTTTATACTTTGTTTGGGAATTTGGACTCCATTTAAATCGTTTAAATTATGGTTTGATATAAAGGATAATATACATATATATATATATATATATATATATATATTATAGTTGATTTGGAAATGAACCCGAAGTTGATATTTTTAAGTTCATGAATAGTTAATGAATTTCAAATTGTTGAAATGAACTAGAATTGAAATTATAAAAATTTCTGAATTGTATAATAAGAAAATGAATACAAGAGAGTTATGATTAAAATAAAACTCTTTGTAATTTGAAATAATGAATTCAAAATAAACTGGAATTATTAAATTTGTATAAAAATTGAATTTTTCTATAGCATATATAACTTACCAATTAATCAAAAGTTAACATGTTATTGGATAAAAATTGGATAATATATAAGTACTGGTATGAATAATGTATGTTGAAAAAAATTAATGGGTTATATATACGAATGAAATTTAAGTTATGAAATAAACTATGTATACTTGGTTATGTTTGAAATTCAATATCTAATGCAAATAAACCGTGTCAATGAAATGAGCTAAAGAAGTGAATTAATTGGTTATGAATTAAATTGTATTGCTATTAATGGTTAGATATTTGATGACTTAAGATAATCAATGTTACCAAGTAGAGAATAAATGTTTAACTTGTTTTGTGAAAATAAAAGTGAATTGTTGATAAATTATAAACTTAACGAAGGGTGAACGAATTAATTAAATTTAATTAAAACGAGCTCGTCGCTAAGCTGCAGTTCGTAATTTTCCGAATTAAAGTTTAAATGAATGTATATGATCCAAAATAAGCCAGAATTCTTTGAAACAGGAATCTTTCGGATCTATTGGAATATGGTTTTCGAATGAAAGAGAAAAAAAATTAGATTTCGATTTGTAGATTTTCAGATATGTGTAATTCAAATTTTCAGAAAAATCACGATTTGGTAATTCACAATTTAGAATTAAATTTTTAATGAAATTAGTTATGTAAACTAACGAATGAGACAGGTTTAATAAGAAATTATATAGTTAAATATATATAAATTGACAACTTTCTTACTATGCCTTTTCGAGGACGAAAAGTTTTAAGTGGGGGAGAGTGTAATATCCCGAGATTTTGCAACAATTTAAATTATTAAATTTAATGTGATTTTGGACAATGTAGCACTGGTTCGGACAGATTCCAAGACTGTTGGATTTTGGCTCTTATTTTGGATTTCAATGAATTTAGAACCAAAGGTGAGTGATTAAACCTACTCACATCTAACTAAAATATTTGACTGTTAGTTAAATTAAATCCATGTCATGATATGATTGTATTGTTGCTGTTTGATTGTTTAAATTGTATATATATGTTAAATCTGCATAGACTGTATAATTTAATTTAACTGTTATATAAATTGTACTGTTATAGATTAATTTCTAGTTTTAATAATAATAAAAAAAAGAACCTCATACCTGATGACTAGTAACCGATATTATTGAACTGTTTAGATGTGTTGATTTTGATGTATGCCTTGAATTTATATATTTAATGTGCTAATATGTAATCCATCTTGTTATCAACATTATTTATATATGTTATTGATTTTTGTTGATTAATCCAACCATTACCCTAGATGTTACGGGCATCAAATAAACCCAGGATAAATCATTAAAATGAATTAAGAACGTAGGTTGAAATGGTAAATACGTATGACCCTGATATGGATTGAAATGATATATATCATTTCCCAAAATACTAAAATTAAATTTTAAGTATTACTTGGCCATAGGATAGAATTTTTTTATATGGACACTGGTTAGTTAAATAAAAATTGTTTTTTATCTTAAATTTTGGATTATTATTTTAAAGACAAAATAAATGACATTATTGATCGATTTTCTTTAAATTTGAATTTTAAGCCTTGAAATTAAAATTTTCAAATTTTAAGGAATTCGTAAATGTGGATAACTGAAGTTAAACTGAATTGAATATGAACTAAATTTATCAAATTCAATTGTTTACCCATCTTTGATATTACTTTAAATTAGCCCGATTTATGGTAATAATTGAACAGTGAACTCGAGATTTTTATAAACGAATAATGCAAAGTGAGAATTATAATTGAAATTTAACTACTAAATCGAATTATTAAATCTAATTGTTTGAAATTGAACTGTTGAATCAAATTTAATATGAATGGGAAGTCAAATCCTTTTAAATTAAATATCGAAATTTAGTCGAATTGATTTGAAACTGAAATATGATTTCCTGTTTGGTTAAATTTTTAACATATGATTCTAATTCCAAGTATATTATTTTTTAACCATTTTATAAGCTATTTTATTTTTATAATAATAATTTTCTTTATTAACTATTTACCTTATAACTATTTTATTTTATCATTTATTTTAAATTAACTATTTTAATATTTAACTATTTATTTTATAAACTATTTTAAAAATTTACCTATAGATTTTACTAAATCTGACATTCTATTTTAAATACAAATTATTTATTTTCAAACTATTTCAATTAAATATCTAATCTATTTTAAATATATTTAACTATTTTAATATTCAAATTATTTTAAAGTTGAAATTGTTTCGAGATTTTAAATTGCTTTAAATGGAGATTTTATTATGAATAATACTTTATCTTGAATATTGAAATGACCTTTAAGAAAAATCTGATATTTTGATATGAAGTACAAACCCCTTTGAAGTGTAAAAGAACTGACCGGTGTGAAAAATGTAAACATTTGGTTGTTAAAAAGACCGGGATAGGATATTGTCATACTCTCTGCCAATATCGAAAACCACTTGAACAACTGTGTACGCGGTGGAGTTCCAGAATGAAGTAGGATAGATTGGAGGAGATTACTGGATTTGAAGAAAGTGAATGATGATGGATGTCCTTGACCTTCGGGTCATAATTAAAATGACTAAAACAGGGTTGTACCGTGACCAAGTGGGTTAGCTACCTCCTCGACAACACTTCTTCCTTTATTACTATTATCCCTCGGTTTGTTTGATTTGAATTGATGTGCATCCGTGATTTGGGAGTGTTGTCCAAGGTGGGCGGTAATCGCGGCTGTGCGGTACCACCAGTCCGGGCGTGCAACTAGTATATTTGTGACGACCGCCCCGCACCAGCCGACATTTCAATGAAAGTGCGCTGTGCCAATGTCTAACCAGGGATTTTTATACTGGTTCGGAGCACCCTCTGACGTCCAGTCCCAGACCTCTCTCTGGATTTTCACTAATCAACGACCTCGCTTCACCCGGAAGAACAGGTTCACAACACCCGGACAGCCGAACGGGATTTCACGCCTCTATCAACACGAGGACTTCACAACTTGCCTCTTAACAACACGAGGACTTCACAACTTGCCTCTAACAACACAGAGGACTTCAACCAAGATAAATAATCTTGTAGCTTGACAATGTGTGTTCTTAACAACACGGATTTTTCAATTCTTGTACAACCTTCCTATAATCTTATCCTCAAATAGAATTCGAACTCGTGAAGATTTGGAAGATGATATCGTGTTTGAATCAAAAGAATAGTATGTAGATTCTAGGATTCAACAGCGATATAAGAAAATTATGAGCTTTTGAGTGCTTTGAATGATCAAGAATGAAATCAGCAATAGATAGAATAGATAGAAAGAATTAGTTAGTTTGAATTGATGATTTCATGTTGTTTTTATAGTAGATAAAAAGTTGCAATCATTGGCGAAGAGAAGTATTGAATAGAAACGATTTTTGGTGAAAGGAAAAGGAAGCAACCATTGATGAATGAAGATGTCTGTATGAAGAGTTGCTTTCAGTTTGAAGACCAGTCGATAGGTCAAAAATAACCAGTGGACTGGTATTTGAATATATATATACGTTATATACATGTGTGCACGTTCATTGTGCATTTCTGCCTAGAAACGGTCGACCGCCCATATTGAAACCGGTCGACCGGTTTCTGGTAATATGCACAATGAATGTGCATTCATATACACACACACATATATATATTCATAATACTGAGGTATATGATTATTTGAGGATAGATTTTAACAATTATAAAACGACTAAATCACTAAATAATCAACCTCTAACTTTCAAAACCATTGATTCTCTTCTTTTTTATGATCATGAAACTTTTCCTTGTCATTAATCAAAATGCCATGAATCCTTGATTCAACAATATGAAGTTTCTCTTATCACATCTGGTCCAAGCACAAACTTCTCACCAGTTTCTAATCAACATGACGGTGAGTTGCATGGTCTTCCATACAAAGCTTCAAATGGAGTCATACCAATACTGGATTGATAACTATTATTATATGCGAACTCTACTAGATGTAAATGGTCATCCCATGATCCATCAAAATCCAATATGCAAGCTCTCAAGAGATCCTCCAATATACGATTCACCCTCTCTGTCTGACCGTCGGTTTGAGGATGATATGCGGTACTGAGATGTAATTCTGATCCTAACGCCTCTTGTAAGCTCTTCCAAAACCCACTAGTAAACAACGGGTCTCGGTCACTCACAATGCTTTTAGGTACTCCATGAAATCTCACTACCCACTTCATATATAGTTCAGCTAACTTAGCTGTCGTTCTATTCGACTTGACGGGTATAAATCTTGCACTCTTGGTCAATCGGTCCACAATCATCCAAATGTTATCATGGCCCGATCTAGTCCTTGATAACCCATCAATGAAATCCATTGAGACTTGTTCCCATTTCCATTATGGAAGTTCTAATGGTTGCAACAAACCACTAGGCTTCTTTTGCTCAGCTTTAACTAGATGGTAATTCATGCACTTGGATATAAACTTCCCAACGTCTCTTTTCATTCCTTCCCAGTAGTAGGCCTGCTTCATGTCTCGATACATTTTGTTACCACCAGGATGTATAGTCAGTTTTGAGTGATGACATTCTTTAAGCACTTCATCTCTCAATCCATTGACATTGGGAACAACTAGCCTTCCATTCTTTCTAAGCCATCCATCTCGATCAAGCCCATACTTGTTCATCTCCTCGTCGATACTCATCTCTAATTTGGAGATGACTTCCAATAAGTAGGTGTTCTTCTAACTGGAACCAATCCGCTCAATCAAAGTGGGTCTGATTGTCAAACTTGCTAACATTTCTGGATCCAATTCGCAGTTTGGTCTGAAATCATACCCAGCGATGTACTCCAGTTGCTTCCACTCAAGAAACATAGCCCCTAAACTGGCATGTCTTCTACTTAATGCATCAGCCACCGCATTTCCCTTTCCTGGAGTGTATGCGATATCGAAATCGTAGGAAGCCAAGAATTCTAACGACCTTTGCTGTTGGAGATTTAGATCCTTCTGGGAGAAAAGATACTTTAACGATTTATGATCGGTAAACAACTCAAATCTTTCTCCCAAGAGATAATGTCTCCACATCTTCAACGCGAATACGATCGCTGCTAATTCCAAATCATGGGTAGGGTATCTTCTCTCGTGCGGTTTCAATTGCCGACTTGCATAAGCTACAACCCCACCTCCTTGCATCAGTACAACACCTAGTCCAGTACCACTTGCATCTATATATACTGTCATCTCTTCATTCCCCTTAGGAATGACTAACACTGGTGCACATGTCAACTTTTCCTTTAGACTCTTGAATGCATTTTCACACTTTTCGTCCCAGATGAAAGCTTGATTCTTCTTGGTCAACTGAGTCAACGATGCTGCTATCTTGGAGAAGTCTTGGATAAACTTGCGATAATATCCAGCTAATCCCAAGAAACTTCTTATGTCCGTTGCATTCTTGGGTGTAGACCAATCTTGTACTGTAGTCACCTTCGTAGGGTCCACGGCAATACCATTCTCTGAAACAACATGGCCCAAGAATCTCACCTCCCTCCTCCAGAAGTGACACTTAAAAAACTTTGCTTTCAATTGGTGTTTTCTCAACACCTCCATCACTATCCTCAAGTGTTCCTTTTGTTCTTCCTCTGTCCTCGAGTAAACAAGTATATCGTCCACGAACACAAGAACAAACTTATTCAACTGATCTTTGAATACCCTATTCATAAGATCCATAAAATATGCTGGTGCATTGGTCAACCCGAATGGCATGACCAACCAATCATAAAATCCAGACAGCGTCCGAAATGCCGTTTTAGCTATACTTTCAGCTTCCACTCTAAGCTGATGAAAACTTGTCGCGAGATCCAACTGGGAGAACACTCTCGCGCCACTTAACTGATCAAACAAATCATCTATCCGCGGTAGAGGATACTTATTCTTCCTCGTCACCTTATTCAACTCGCGGTAGTCCACACACAAACGAAGGGAACCATCTGCCTTGGTAGCAAACACAACTGGTGTTCCCCACTCAGAAACTCTTCTTCTGATAAATCCCTTCTTCAAAAGATCGCTTACTTGCACCCCAAGCTCTTGCTGCTCCCTTGGCTCCATACGACGAAGTGGCATCACTATAGGTCTGGCATCTTTCACTAAATCAATACGGAACTCAATCTCTCGGTGTGGTGGAAGTCCGGTCACTTCCTCGAAGACGTCCGGATACTGGCCAGCCACGGGTACATCTGACAACTCATCATGCGGGATATCGAGGGAATTTAGAAAACTAGCCATTACCCTATCACTAGGTAGACCACCAAACACTACCCTCCGCCCATCATCCGCTCTAGCTGTCACCAAAAAGCCCTCACAGTCTACCACCACCCCGTATCTTTGGAGCCAATCGACTCCCAAAATAATGCCAAACCCAATAAAGCCCAAAACAAAGCAATCACAAGCAAACATACATCCATGACTCGATAGAACCAAATTTCAACAAATCATGCTAAGGCTAGTCGAACCACCAATCGGGTTCGTTACCGCTAAAGGTCTATCGACTATCTCGGGTTCCAATCCCAACCTATCTACCAGGTCACTAGATATGAAGGAACGGGAAGCCCAGGTATCAAACAATACTCGAACAGGAACATCAAAAACAAAAAGCATACCTTGAATGATGACATCCTTTCTCTTCTCCGCCGCAGTTGGGGCATTTGACGAAGAAGGAACATCATTGATAGCATATGCTTTCACAATCTGCTTTTCTTTAAGGGGTTGTGGACACTTGTCCTTGTGATGTCCGACTTGACCACAATTGAAGCACTTCCTATCCGCTGGCTTGGCCAGACATTCTTTGGCATAGTGGCCCTTCTT
This sequence comes from Allium sativum, assembly GCA_030737875.1. Classification (NCBI taxonomy): domain Eukaryota; kingdom Viridiplantae; phylum Streptophyta; class Magnoliopsida; order Asparagales; family Amaryllidaceae; genus Allium; species Allium sativum. Next base: position 923,106,553 of record CM060910.1, read on the forward strand.
ACCATAGCTGAAGCACTCAACATCTTTCTTATTCTTTTTCTTCTGGCCATCCTTGGTCTGATTCTACTTTCTCTAACTCTGAGAACCATTCTTGCCCCCACCGCTTGCTTGCGGCTTTGGCTCCTTTGCAGATGTAACCTCAGTCTTCGACTTAGGGTATAGACTCTCTGATCTCAAAGTTTTCCCCACAATCAATTCAAACGTCTCATCGACATGGTTTATAAGCCTTTCCCCCAAGTACTGATCTAAGCCTGTTATGAACTTTTTCTTTTTCTTTTCGGTAGTATCAATAAGGGATAATCCATATTTCGATAGAGTATCGAACTCTGCAATGTACTCCGAGACTGCCCTACCATTTTGCTTAAGCTCCAAGAACTTTCTAAATAACTCTGACTTCTGAGCAGCTGGGATAAATTTTTCACCGAATTGGGCCTTAAACCGATCCCATGTAACTTGATCCTCTGGAGTAGCTGCCTTAATAGCGTTCCACCAATTCATTGCCCGTCCTTGCAGCTGACGAGATGCTAGCTTCCTCTTCATCGCATCCTCGATACCCAAGTCTTCGAAGATACACTCACAACTATCCAACCAATCCTGAACTTCTGTAGTTGACTCCGTTCCATGGAACGGTTTCCCACCAAGACTAGTGTAGTCCTTACAGAGCTTGGCGAAATCGGCCCTAGGCACCTGCACCTCTGCACCACCACCATTTGCGGCATTGGGAACTGCTCCTTGCACATTTCTAAGCATCTCTATCATGAAGTCAGTGAACATAGTCCTCATGTCAGGAGCATTCCCATTATTGGCTCCTCTACCAGCACCCCTCGTATATTGGCTCATCGTTCAATCTGTAAAGAGAAATGATTAACCATCCTTTTTGTGGTGCAAGTGCAGTGCGACTCCATGCTTAGATATACTAATATATATATAGCTTTTGAAAACCAAAATAATCACAAATACGCGCTCTCATATACGTATTATCCCTCCCTGGTGTCTTTCCCTAGGTTAACTACGCAGCCTAGAGCTCTGATACCAAATGTGACGACCTGCCCCGCACCAGCCGACATTTCAATGGAAGTGCGATGTGCCAATGTCTAACCAGCACGGGACGGTCGTCAAAGAAAGGAAAGGAAGGGTATTTGAACTAACAAGGAACCTGTAAAATGTCTCACAGCGCATGGAATAAAATATAATAATAACATATTTGACATAGAACAGGCGAGACAGTGCATAAGCTGAAAACTAAACCATAATCATCATAGCAGCGGAAATCCAAAATACAGCTTATGATCCATAACCATTATTACAACTTCAAAATACTGTCTCTGAAGCAAAAGAAAGGAAAGGTACACTACTAATGCCCAAAGCAGTGACCATCAACAACACAGGGAGAATATATATATATATATATATATATATATATATATATATATATATATATATATATATCATACGTGGGAGCCTCCTGCTCATCTCCGTTACAGCTACTCGTGCACACCTCCTAATCTGTCTCTAGTATGCCCGTTTAAGAGCACCCAGAGTAATAAGAAGAGACATAAAACTCTGGGTTAAACAAAAGTCTAGTATGAGCGATAAGCGACAAAACAGAACAATAACAGGTATACTAAACCATACCTGAACCTGCAACCAAAGAGTTAGCACTACATACTGTACAATACTCTAAGGTGCCACTAACATATGGTGTAAAGAATACGGGGGTGGGGTGTGCATGACATAGTGATGGCAACCAATCAAGCATAGCAACCATCCTCACATCTCTCACTAAGTGCGTAAAGCATACGATATCCACCTCTTTGATCGCCCAAATCCTTGCTATGATCACTATGGCCCATGAAGTCATGACGACTCCACTGCACTGGTTCATAGCCACTAGTCTTTGCTATGTCCACTCTGCCCCCATGAAGTCATGACGACTTCACTGCACTGGCTCATAGCTATGCTACGATCGCTCTGCCCCATGGAGTAACATTTACCCCACTGCACTGATCCATAGTCTAACATCCATCTTGGTGGTGAATCAAAGTTATGGACGTCGATAACCCCTTAGCACACGTCCCGCAGCAAAGTCCAATCACGAAGTTGACCCGTTGGTTCCCATCTGGATCCTGAGTGCAAACTTCCCATTTGGACTACCTTTGCATCTCGGGTTTTGGTCATCATCTCCGGATCGGTTCGGCATGCTCCTCTTCACTATGCTTCGGATCGTGCTCCTCGAAGTAATCCTGCTTGTGATCATTCACATCGGGTCGGGTCGAATTTCCCCACCAAGTCGGTTCGGTTCGGTCCCTCCCTGCTCGTGCTCAACATCTCGATTCGTGACAAGCCCTTCGGGTCGGATCGGAGGATACCCATTGGGTTCGGATCATGATCAACCACCTGGTTCAGGTCGTGATGCGCTTCCCTGATCGGATCGGCCTCCCTTTGGTTCGAGCTGAGCTTCGGTTCGTGGGACCCATTCGGATCGGGTAGAGTTCCTTCATTTGTTCGGATCGGCTCGTGGGTTCCCTCTCATGGTGGTTTGGGTCATGGAGATCTCCAGGTGAGTGGATCGGTTCGGTGCCTCCGTTCACGAGCGGGTCGGGGTCGGGTAGGGCGATCTGATCCGGTCCGGTTCCTGCATATTTCCTGCACTTTGTCCAACAAGTTGTTTACGCCATTCGACGGCGTTTTCAACCAATCTAACACTTCTAGACAATCAAAAAGCATACCATACAGTCATAGCAACTTGTAGAATTGACCACAAACACTAAAACAATAATTTGACAGGTTAAAATGGATCAAACATAGCCAAAACCCCATATTTTCTCCTTAAGCGTGTTTAAGCAAAAATAATGATAGGATTAGTAAAACTTAACCAAATTTTATAACAGAGGCCTAAAACAATATTTCAAAATTTATAAATATTTTTCCAGAATTTAATCATGTTTAAATTCGCTAATTAACACTAATTACCCTTAATTAACCATAATTAGTGAGGAACTATGCAAATCACTCACCTTAGCCATAAACAAAATACCAAATATGAAATTATCTTCTGTTTGGCGATGTTCCCAAGGCTATACAACAGTTCCGACCTTGATTTGGTGCTATTTCTCTTTGATTTGATGTTGTTAAGCTTAATCCTTGATTAAACGGTGATTATAGATGATTCTAGATGTTGGAGGCCATTGTTAGGGTTCCAAGGAGGTAAATGGCAGCTAGAAAACTGAAATGAAATGAAAACCTAGCTCATTTCAGCCTCCCCATAACCCTAATCCAGAAATGGGTTATGGGCCCATTCACTAATCACCTCATTTGGCCCGGTTAAGTAGTTTTTCATCTTCCAAACCTTATTTCAGCCGTATCTCCCAAACGGTAAGTCCATTTTTCACATATGACCACTCTACGAAAAGCTAAACCATCATCCGGATCTAATGGAAGTGGTTTCAGGTCAAAACTCCTTTCCAATCAAAAGTTATGGCCGAAACAAGATCGGCTAGGGGTAAAACGGTCATTTAAAAATCGTCAAAAATCATGAACAAGGGAAATGACCCCAATAGTCGTCTCCCAAAGTTACATGACCATACGACTTCATATGTGAAAGAAATAAATATTCTACGATCCTTCGATGCATAGAATGCGAGTCGTTACAATATTCATACTCTGGGCATTCCTCGCGTGCCTTGTCATATTATCCCGATCGAGCCCCCTACGATTTTGATTTACCGTTGTCGTATCATGGCTCATCCCTATCCGCTGACGTACTGGTGTGTTATATGCAAACTGTACGGCAACAGTATAAACGGTGTAAGGGCAATAATGGTAATCCCGCTTACACCATTTTAATATTTATTTTAACCATAGACACTATTATAATAGCTTATTATATTATATAGTATCTATTTTAACGGATCCTTAGGAGATGGAAATTCCCGTAACATCTCTTAAGTTATTGCACTCATATTATTGCATGAATTTGATCTAACTAATATGAGAATGTTTTAGTTCTGATCCGAGTGTCTTTGTCTCTTCATTTATGCTCAGGTCAGCCTGAGTTTTCAGTTATTGAAGACAATGTTATGAAGATGGAGCTCAACAGACGTATTCATTATTATTACTCCGCTGGAAATAATTGGTATGTTTATGATAGTTAACTCTGATAATTGTTGTAAAATATAATCAAATGTATGTTTTAACAGCTTCATAAACTGTTATTTATCTATTATATTTTGTCCTTCCGCTGTAAGATTCTGCGTTTGTTTTTCTTCTTCTCTTCTTTTTCTTATATAAATCCCAATAACTATCCATATTTTTTATTTGTTTAAGTCGACATTGAGGATCATTGTCGATTTGAATAGTCAAAAATCTTGGATGTTACATTATCAGTAATATTTCTTCAGTACCAGCGGTAGCGGTAATCTTGCCGGTCAATTTAAAACATATGTGTACTCATCTGATATGCTTTAATCATGCATTTAAAACCAAATAAATGTTTAAATTTAATTCAGTAATATGGTGAAATAATTTCAAGTACACTCGTTTGCTTTTTCGTTTATCTTTTTATTATCTAACACTACATATAGTGTAATAAAGATGCACCGTGTACAAAAAACACATCAAGATACAAACTTTGATGGACAAATGGTAATTCACCATTATCATTGTAACAGTAACTAGATTATCAGTATATCGGTCTTCGATATACTAGTCGATCGATAATGGTAAACAATTTCGATTTATCATTAAAACGGCACGGTAACAGTATTTGTCAAATGGTAACGGTAACCGTTACCATAACAGCCATGCTTTTAGTGCAAATTTTGATGCTCTACCAATGACTTGGAGCATCTTCAACCCTCAACAATGTCATTTCATGATATATGTAGGTGGCATCGGTGGTTAGACAATGTTAAGTTGATGTTACTGCACATTATAATAAAATAAATTTATTGTCTTCAATGCACACATTCTTATGTATTGAAATTTGCTTAAGTGCCAAAAGCTTAGTGGTGGTTACCTTTTCACACTGGAAGTTGACATTTCAATTCATAATGTCTAACAAAAATCATGTCATGTCATATTCTATATTCTAATTAATTTAGCATTGGAGATTTATAACTAAAACAAAATGTATAATACCTATGCTTAATTCACTTTTCATTGAAGATAAACGTGGGTTGGAGATGGTCTTATCATACGAAGGAAGCACGTTATTTTGCCTTTGTTGGAAACCTGCTCTTGAATGGAAAGTAATCCGTATGAGTAGAGCATTTTAATAACGTTGTGTCCAGAGAGTACAGGTTAACGACAAAAACTATTCCATAATGATCGATAATTGCTAACAGTTGAATACTACAACATTGGTACAATTATAAAATGTAGGTTTATTTTAATTTTGTGGTGTCAATGGGATCGCACAAAATCCTTGGAATGCAAATCTACATTTTGTTTTGTTTTGTCTTTTTTTCCTTCTAGAGGTGGTCATTGGGCAAATAGTATTTACATGACGGTTAATAGCACAATGCATTTAACATTTTCTGCGGTATCTTAAGCTTTATACTATTAATTTTATCCTTAAATATGCATAATTAAATATATTTTACTTTAAGTGTGCTTCATAAAATTACCTTTTAGAAACATATTAAAAAATACCGTTAAATTTATCTGGTATGCTTCATAATACCGTCAATAATTTAGGGGCTACCAATACTTATTAAATTTTATCAAAATCTTATAAATATTCACAAAAATTCTATATTTTTTGTCATAAATTTGATCGGTCCATCAATTGCTATTTGTTCAGCCAAATATAAGGAGACTATATCACGAAGACCATTCTTTATGTTAGGGAATGTGGACTGGATCGTTAAGGCAAAAACTAACATTGGGGGGGGGGGTGAATAGTGTTTTCAAGGAATTTAAGAAAATCTAATAATTATATGATCTACTATATGAATCACACACCACAAAGATAATCACAAACACAGAATAAAACACAAATACATAAATAAACAAAAATAAAATGCAGAAAAGGAAAGAACACACCAGATTTTATACTAGTTCGGATTACTCCTACGTTTAGTCTCACGCAATGCTGGATTGTGTAGAGTTTTATTACTATCAATATCCAATTACAATCCCCTTGATTTCACGACTACAAAGCTAACACTGTTTCTAGCACCCTTGATTTCCCGGTTACAAGGTTAACACCGTTTCCTTCCTTGATTTCACGGCTACAACGAGCACACCATTTTCAAACTATCGCAAAACAATCTCAAATGATTACAACAGCCCTATAACTCTTCAATACCACTTCGATTCAGAGAGTAATGAGTAGAGAGTGAGAAGAGAAGAAGTTTTATATATTTAGAATTGAAATCGGTAGAGTATAAGTGTAGAAATCATAAAAATATGAGATAATAATGGAGGAATGAAAAGGGATGAAGATAGAGAAGAAGAATGAATAAAAATTCAAAATCAACCCCTATTTATAAGATTTGAAAGGTTGCAACGCTTTTGAAACGTTACAAATGGTGAAAAGACACTTCCTTTCAAAACTGAAAATATGATAGTTGTATGTCAAGATACCTATATATGTATGTAGACATATGTGTTTGTAAATTTGAAATTTGAGTGTTTTTCAAGTGTTTTGATATATATATATATATATATATATATATAATTATGGAAATTATTGAATTAAAACATAGTGATATAAATAAGTATTATAACATAGAAAACATATGAAATCATAAATATAAATTATATAAACATATTTATAAAACTATAATTATAAAGTTTTAAACTATATAAATATAAAATTATAAAATTATGTGACTATATAAATATAAGTAAACTTATAAACTTTAAAACTCAAGTTTAAAATCAAAGATAAGATAAAAAACTTAATCAAAATTAGAATTTGAATTTAGAAAATAGAATTTGAAATTTGAAAATCAGAATTTGAAAGACATAATTTGAATTTGAACCTGGAGTGCTATTCAGAGTCTTACATGCAAACTAGACTCTATTATTATATTTATCTTGAACTCTTGATTTTTGATTACTCATGAGTCTTGAATCTTCTCTGAATTATGAATCTCTAAAAATCTAAAACTGTACAGTCTTCTGTATTAATTCCTGTATACAAATCCTGCATATATGTATATATATTCTAGATAGAGATGTTAGTATATATTTTATAATCAATTAATATTGAAATAAGGTTTTTGTCATCAAAACTCCATTTTCCAACAATCTCCCCCTTTTTGATGATGACAACCTTAGTTTATAAAATATTCATACCTGTTCATACATGTTGATGCTGATCTTTCTAATACTCCCCTTGTCAATATGAATCCTGTATACTCTACTTAAACTAAGTCTATTTATAATTTCCCCCCTGGCATTATCAAAAAGAAATTCTAAAAATAATCCCCCTAATCCTATAACTATATCGTATTATTATTCATATATTAAAGTAATAAGATACATACGTATAACCTATGATCAAAATACTTAATGTATATGACTCCCCTTAAATTTGTGCCCATATAACAAACTAATGAAATGCTTATAAGAATAAAACAATCATTATATTAAACATTGTTTGTCAATACAAGCAGTACATATGAAAGCAAATTACAAGAATTATTATACACGTATTACATCGAATAAATGAAAAGAAACGAAAAGAAAGCTAAATTCTATTTGTACTTAACAATAGGAGACTTATTGGTTGGACAGTTTGGGTAATGGAGGGAAAAATCCCTATTTTGTTCAATTATATTTCCATGTTGATCGAACAAGACTTCACCAACGCATACAACTTGATCATCCTAGTTTGTGACTTCTTGTTACACCTCTTCTGGTTCCTCTTCTTCCATCCTTTTTTGCTCCTGCTCTTCTTCCTCTACTTCTTCCTCCATTACTTGGTTATCGTCTTCGATGATGATTGGATTCGCTTGGTTATCCATTACAAACTTATAATATTCCGCATCATTTTTCCTTGTCTAATTTGCTTTTTATTCATGCATATTTGAAGAACTTGAATCTCAGCAAGCATTTGGAGAGCATGTTCATTTTCTCTTCCAATTTGATTACAGAGAGAGGGTAGAACGTTAGAATGGACCTTCGGATGATCCAGCGGATGATTCAAAGTTAATTTGGTTGTTATAATTGGTGGAGGCCATGATTTATTTTTGTTTTGAGTTTTTACAGAAGTGAAATAAGATAATGAAGAAGAAAATTCAAAGTGAAGAGTTTAAATGGTTATTGTAACTAACTTTTGGTGTGAATTAATTTTAAAAATCTGGCAGTTATATGTTGACATAGGCTTCTATGTATGCTGACATACATGTAGTGTTAATTTTATTTTTCTTATTTTTAATGTTATACTTATATATATATTAATATATTTAATTATTCTAATTCACTTAATGAACAAATACCTAATTCTCTTCTAAATTTGGTAAAGGGTGCTTTGTTTAATGGTTATGTTAATATGTCTGCTATTTGTTTAGCTATTTCTATAAATTTGAGTGAAATTTTCTCTTTACTTACATTATCTCTTAGAAAATAATGTCGATATGTTTTGATCTTGAATAATGAGTTGGGTTCTTAGATATATTTACAGTGCTTGAATTATCGCAGTATATTGGTGATTTATTTATTGTTAATCCAAAATCATTTAGAGTTTGTTGCATATATATTACTTGTGAACAAGCCAAAGCAGCAGAGATATATTCTGCTTCAGTTGTTGACAAAGATACAATATTTTGCTTTTTACTAAACCGTGAGACTGGTGAATGTTCTGGGAAATGAAATGTTCCACTAGTACTCTTACGATCGGATTTACATCCCGCATAATCAGCGTCATAATACGAAATTAAATCGAATGAATCATCCTTAGGATAAAATAATCCAAAGTATGATGTATGTTTTACATATCTTAGAATACATTTTACGGGTTTTAAATGTGTTTCCTTAGGTTGCGATTGATATCTTGCACAGAGACTTATGCTATGCATTATATCTGGTCTACTAGCGGTTATATACAATAACGATCTTATCATTCCTCTATATAGTTTTTGATCAACGTCTTTTGATGTATCATCTTTACTTAAGACTATATTAATTGCCATTGGTGTTGGTCTCCCAGTAATTGTTGTTAAATTATATTTATTAATTGAATCTCTTGCAAATTTTTCTTGATTAATAAATATTCCATTCTTTAATTGATGAGTTTGTAAGCCTAATAAGAATGTTAGTTCTCCCATATGAATCATCTCAAATTCTTGGGTCATAGTATCTGAAAATTCTTTACTCATTTTGTTATCTGTCAATCCGAAAATTATATCGTCAACATATATTTGCACTAGTTGTATATCTTTATTATTTCTTTTAATAAAAAGGTGTTAACTAAGTTTCCTATTTCAAAGTTGGATTGTAATAAGCAATTTCTTAATCTATCATACCAAGCCCTAGGAGCCTTATTAATCCATATAACGCTTTCTTTAACTTATATACATGATTTGGTAATTTTTCGTCTTCAAAAAGAGGCGGTTGCTCTACATATACGTCTTCTTTAACAAATCTGTTTTGAAAAGCACTTTTAACATCCATTTGATATAATTTGAAATCATTATGGTTTGAAAAGGCTAGTAGTATCCTAATTGCTTTTAATCCAGCTACGGGGGCAGGTACAAAAAAAAAATAAGATTGTCTAGACCTGATGGGGCCAACCAGATATTTTTTTTGGTATAGATATTTGTTTAGTGTAATGCGGTGGTATGAGGATTGGAAGGAATGGAATGAAGAAATGCATGTTAAATGTAATTTTTCAAAAAAAAAAAATTGATTACTGAGAATTTTTTTCATCGTAATATATTTCTTCTTCTTGAGTATAACCTTGTGCTACTAATTGTGCCTTATTACTAACGACTTCTCCGTGTTCATTCATTTTGTTCTTATAAACCCATTTAGTTCCTATTATAGTTTTATCCTCTGGTCTAGGAAAAAGTTCCCATACATCATTCCTAGTAATCTGATTCAATTCTTCTTGCATGGTAAGGATCCGTGAATCATTGGACGATGCTTTCTTTGGATTCTTAGGTTCAATAGTTGCTGAATTAATCATATTATTTAATTGATTACAATAACTAACGATGGATTCAATATCTCCTAAGATATTTTCTATAGGATGGTCTCTTAGTAATCTAATTCTTTTATTTGGTTGACTATCTTCATTATTTGTTTCATTAACTTCATTTTCACATTCATCTTCGTTGTGTTGTGTTGTATTTTTATAATTTTCGTCAAAAGATACGTTTAAGGTTTCTTCTACAGTATTGGTTCTTGAATTAAAAACTCTATATGCCTTACTTCTTTCTGAATATCCAATAAATATTCCTTTATCGGATTTCAAGTCAAATTTATCTAAATTTTCTTTAGTATTAAGTATAAAACATTTACTTCCAAATATTTTAAAATATGAAACTTTTGGTTTCTTATTATACAAAAGTGAAGGAATTTTTGGGGAAAATTCACACTACAGTAATGAAATTAACACCAAAACAAAACGGGATCTTGCGAAATAATTTGGAACATCAAGAATTCATACCTGTCGAATCTTCTATAAACTCACGGGTTTGGATCGGGTCTAAGAATTGACGAATCTGAGCGCTTTTGTGAGGCGTCTCTATGGTGTAGTCCACACGAACGTCTTCTTCTCGATCAAATCGGAGAAGAAAAAGGATTCTGGTGCTAGCCGCCATATCTAGGGTTTGTTGATTTTTGAAGAGGTAAAATGTCGGCCATCGGTTTTATTTGATCGATATCCAAATAAAGTGGTTCACTTCTATCTTATAAAAGGAATGCTTAAGCCCTAGTAAAATTAGGGTGTATACCAATAATTAAGGTAACCACCGACATACCATTTCAACGCAACATTAAAATATCAACAAATTTGATATTTTATTTATCCTATATATATCTGTCCTTTATAACGTTCTAAGTGTGTGACCCCATAGGTTACTATAACGTTGGCAATGATTTTAAATCGTATTTAAAACCATAATCATTGATTGGCATCTAGCAGTGCATCGCTGCTACCCAAGTTATAATAATATTATCGATTCGATACAACCTTTCCGTGACATGTGTATCAATGTAATATAATCCTTTTAACCGTTATATCCTAGATTAAACTAGAGGCATGGATCGCATCATCCTTGTTATGATTTAATCTCTATTTCTTGATCGATGAGTAGACTGTTTAAAACAAATCAATATTTGAGCACGGCCATGCATTTCACAGTCTCACTCAATCAAGAGGCCCATGGATATCACTACGAATATATCGTAGGGTTAAATTCCATCTAGATCATTCATAATTTTTCATTCGACTCGAAATGTATCCAATAATCACCGTTATCATTATTCTGTTACGAAATAACTTTAGATGATATCAGAACACAAATATCCTCGAATAAAATTATAATGATTTCAGGTCTGAGGACCATTACATCACTGTCACTATGAGAATAACTTATGATACTTCAATTATATTCCATGGAGTTATCTCACGGTGGGTCAGCCCAATATGCTATTCTCCAATACATATTTATATCTTGACTTTAATATCACTTATATTAATGATCAATGAGATGTGATCATCAGTCAATTAATATACTAGTCTTAACGCTCTATTGTTGTCCTATATTAACAATATAACTCGACTAGGGGCATTTAAGAATTATAATACTTATCACATTATATAATCTCAAGTTCAGTCTTACTCGAACTATATAATTCTATATTATTATTCTAAGGACTTCTAATATATCAATATTTATATTACGTAGTAAATATAATATAATAGAATTTTATTTTATTCCAAATAAAATAATAACATCAACAATGTTATCAGTCTCATCAAATGGATTGCCTCTAGGGCATAAACTCTAACAATCTCCCACTTGCACTAGAGTCAATCTGTCATGTATCATATACTCATGAAACTAGTGTGACTATTAAACTTCTGCTGCGACAGAGTTTAATTCAGTAGGTCTGCAACATTACAACGTTTGTAACTTTTGCAGATATGTTCATTTCTTCTGTGAACAACTTCACATAGGAATTATATTTCTTAAATATATGTTTGGATCAATAATGAGTTTAATGTTTTAGGCCTGAGCAACAGCCGTATTGTTATCGCAATGTACATCATTGGATCAACAATGAATTAAGTTCAATCATGAACTTATTAATCCAAACATTTTCTTTCTCAGAATCAGTATTTTATATGTTGTTATAAAACTAACATTATTTACAATAATTAATGTGTTATCAAATAACATTAGAATTATTGTGTCACTCCCACTCAATTTCTTGTCTATACAAGATTCAATGGTATTTTGTGGTTTCCGAGACATTTCGAATTCTTGGTGTCTTAGAGACTGGCTCTCCTTCAAAAGGATACCAAATTAAGCAATAAACATTTTATTTTCAAAGAATTTATATCCACAAAATAGTTATTTGATTTAGGTCCGACCTTATCAGAGGAAGGTCGTTTAATAAACGTCTTTACATCCCAAATCATCGTATTAGACATACTAGGACATTTCCTAGTCCATATCTTATATGGCGTCTTAAGACTTGTTTTGGTAGGATTAATTTAATTGTTCTCAATTTAATTTACTGGAAGATCTATGTAACTTATCTTGGTCGTACCATATCTTATAAGGTGTGATTACTCCTTTCAGGCACACCATTTCAACATGGTGTTCTAGGTGATGTGAGTCATGAAACAATTTTAAACTCATCTGAATAGTCATTAAATTTATTGGCTTAAATATTCTCTTTCGAACTGTTCGAAAAATATTTATTTTCTATTAAAATTGGTTTCTAACTTCACTTTGAATTCTTTAAACTTTTCATAGGATTCTGATATATATTTCATAAGATATACATATCTATATATACTGATATCATCAGTAAATATAATGAAGTAATAAAACCTACCTCTAGCTTATGTATATGTTGCTCCATATACATCATTATGTTCGAGACCCAATACTCGCCACTTAATCACTCTGTCAAGTGAAAAGGTGATTCAGTTATTTTGGCTAATAAACAAGATTTGTATTCTTCACATAATTCAAAATCAAATGATCTCAAAATTCCATCATTATGGATTTTGATATACTTTCTTGTTTATATTGGCTAACTGGTAATGCTAAAAGTATGTTGGATTTAAATCACTAAATTTAATCCACCCATTATTAATGTCAAGTAATTATAGTTAAGGATTTACAAAGATCATTAACTATTTGTGAAATTCCATATGACATTTCATTTAAATAAAGTGAATAACAATTGTTCCTTTTATTATAAATGAAATTCAAACTTGTCTGAACAAGATCTTTCATAACATTTATTTTAATTTGAATTTCATAATAACAATTATTTTATTTATTTAATTAAGCCATTATATTGAACAAGAATCAACTTCTGATGGATAATCCAGCAACATTTGCTTCATATCGAGTCGTAAGTCCACTTGTTCTTTTATCTGATTTCTACTTTCTCTGCAATTTCTTTAAATCAACATACATTTATGTGATTTATATCTAGTATCTAATACTAGGAATGTATAAGTAGATTATTATAACATTTATATTTTGAAGTCATACTTCAACGTTGGTTTTAGATCCTCTGTATTTGTTAGAACAACTACGTTTTACTTTATTTGAGGACAATCCTCAAATTTCAACATTAGTCAAGAAATTTGTTTAGTTCAATTTATCCTTCTCAAGAACAAATTTAAATTATCGGAGTTATCTGTTATTTAATATCTACAGCGGATAATAAATTTTAACTGATTCTATTATATTTATTTAATATAAATACAAAATTTTGACAATCAAACTTTATATTTACATTAATGTATAATTTAAACTAAAAAATGCTCCCACTCAAATTAACATCCCTCTGTTTATATATGTAAATCATTATATACATATAATGGTGTTCCAAGATCCATATCTAGTCATGCCTTGACCCAGCTTTGGCTAAACTCAAAACACAACCTTTTAGGTAGACATCTTATGTCAATTATATTCTCTATATAACTCTTGGATCGCATGTTGAACATTTTGTTCAGTATTATTCATTTGCTCAAAATGTAGAATAATTCATGCTTTTGTCTCTAAGGCCATAATCGTATTATGCAGCCTAGTTAAGTCAGACCCAATAATAGGTTGGAGCACCACATTTTACTCCATCGCATATAACCAAAATAAAAGGTGCACAACGCTTTGGCGTTAGATACAACCATTGATCTTGGACAGTGATGAGTATATTATTGGAAGACTTCACCATGGCTTAATATAACAGAATTTGCTATAAAGGGAATTTATAATTCATAGTGAAAACAGTATTAGAGTTATTTACACATAGCAAAATATGTGTGTTTTATATTCATAATATAATTGGAATTAAATATTTATTTAAATTCAATTTTATGTAATAACCAAGTTTATTTTATTCAAACATTTCAAATAAAATTTTGGCTAACATAAAACTCAAATGTAAAATATTAGAAATTATGCTCATAAATTTTAATATTGAATTTCAAGTAATCCATTCCAATTCTAGATTCATACATTATTCGGACCAAAACAAATTAAGGCCCAGTTACGTATAAAAGATGTTTTAAGTGAGCCCATCATGTAAACTAGTTCTACAACTAAGTATGAATATCAATGCATCTCATACATTCCTTTTATAGGACTATATCAATTCATACAGACAATTATGCATAATAAATTAAACACAAAGATAGTGATAATCCTCACATAATTGGTACATTAACATGTAAAAGATCCACGTAACACATTTGTGCATATAACTTAAATAAAAAAAAATTATATATCAATATGTTGATACACTATCTTATACTGTTTGATAACAAAATTCACATAGCAAGATTCAAATACAGGCACATGAAATATATCAACACATTGATACTGTCTTAAACAGTTTTTCTTTTGTTCATAACAAAATACATAAAACAAGATATTAATATTTACAAACATATGAAACATTTTAAAATTGGCAAAACAAGACATTCTTGTTTAAATCTCAAAACCATAACATAAGTAGCGGCTGTTGTTGACCCTTCCTTTTGAATTGGCCCCTTTACCCTGAAACGATTTCAGGTTAGATTCTAGGCACTGATGTTCCCTGTATGAAACAGTTCTAATCAGAGGGTTAGTGTGCCTTTAATACGTCAAATATGTATTATCTGGGGTTTAAATCTAATACGCTTTAATACATCAAACATGTATTAAGCATGGGGTTTAAGTCTAATACATCAAATGTATTCAAACTTAACAAAGTCATGTTTATTTATATATTTATCAGTATAAACATATACCAACAGCAGATGCATATTAACAAGATTTACTGCATACCATTCTTATATGTATATAGTTCAAATGGTTTGTTCCTATGTCAGACCCAAGTATAAACCATGAACTAACAGTTAATGATAGAAAAATTACTTGTTCAAGCGACTAAGATAGTGACTGGCATACATGTTTAAATATGGTATAGGGTCAAAACCCAGTTTTTCTTCACTGACTTATAACCCAGATTTTATAACATTGTTTCTGAGCAATAACTTCACTAGTATGACTATCATGCCATATTGTTTATTAAGAGACCCAATATATATTATATGTACATATATATATATATATATCTACATATATGAGATATGCATATATAAATTTCTAAAACAATTTCAGATGTATATATATTTAGCTCCAAAATCAAATCAGATTTGATTTCATTGTTCAGAATACAATGTATAGTTATATGTATACATGAACACAAGACATACTTGTCACAACATATATACATATATTTCCAGCATCTTCTAATATCAAATATTAACTTGATACTGATGGATATTCGCATAATTCTTAATTGTCATTACAACCAAGTGCTCAGGTAACAGACTTCAAAGTTTATCTAAATAATTCAGTACTCTATGTTCATTAATATGGTTTATAGTCAAAACATAATAGAATGTTAACTGGGCTTTCATATGCATATTATATAGAGGTCGAATATACATGAATATCAAAATTCAGTGGACATGAGAGACAGATCCATTGGAATTCGAATTCAACTTTTAAGGCTAACATCGTCTAACACATGTAATATGCATGTATATATTCAGATCTATATATCATACCAAACACAGTGATTATATAATCTATACTAATCAAATCAGTTTACTAGGCCAAACAATATATATATATTTACGTGGTTATATAGTTCACAAACTATACTTTTCATAGATCCAACATATGCTTTGTTGAATCACTCTGCTACAAAAAAAATATCATTTATATTTTAAACTGTCAGATCCATAGTTCACTAACAGGATCAAACAACCGATTTTAAAAAAAAAAGGTTCTTGTAAACAATTGTAACAGAGTGACTAGAAATTTTGGATTCAATTACTTATATAAAATCCAAACACATACTGAATAACGCACATCATTCAGATTAAGTATATGCATTAGTTTACAGTTACAGGATTCAACAATATGAATGTAATACTGTATAATATCTAATATTAATCAAACAATAATTTCAGATTCCATTTCATATCAAATATAAAATGATTGTACAGTGAAACAATTTCACATCTGAAATAACAAATATTTATTGCATCCTATTGAATCACATACTAGTGTTCACAACACTGTCGATTATATGAGCAATATTTTATGTGATATCAAGATCAGACTATGATATGGGTCCTATTACATATATAAAGCCAGAACAGAAAATTAAATTTTCTGTAATGTCTAAAACCAGATTTCAAAATATTGGTTTAGTTGATCAACATCCAAATGCAACTTTACATATATGTCATATACATATAAGCATTATGATCATGAAATTACTACACATATAGATTTTATAAAATCAACAAATCACAATACAATTATTGTAACTAGAATTCATCCTTGTGATTATCAATATAATCAGAATTTAAAATTGAATTTATTCTTTTGTTCTTAAAACAAGAATAGTCAAGGATCCTCAATTTTATATCCAAGTATGTAGATCAAAATCATAAGAAAATTGTGTAAACAACTGTCATATTATTGATTTCAGTAAATCAGAATTACTCAGAAATCTATCTTACTGATTCATTAACCCGTAAAAGGAAAAATCAGTAAAAGGAAAAACATAATTGACTCAGATCATAAAACATTCCAATCAAACATTTTGACCATTTGTTTAGCAATGTAAACTTATGACAACAGACCTAAATCAAGTAATGCGTAAACAAAATTAAATAATGATTGGTGTTTAACAAATTTATTTCAGAAAATAATGTATATCCTTTAGATCAGTCAGAAGAATGTATACATATCAAGCCTCAGACAATCAAACAAGGTCAATCGGATTAGTCTGAACATACATAGCTATTTAAACAAATTATTAAAATATTCCAGGTTGAATAAAAGGATAATATAATAGGGATAATCCTTTTATACAGAAAGTGAATATCAAATATATTCATACCCAAATCCATTTCTGTTTTATATCATATATAAAATCACAATGAACACAATTTCATTGTTAAAATAAAAAATTGCTACTGCCTTATAATCTCTGTGATTATAACATTTCCAGATAAATGCTACTTCGCAAGAATACATAATTCTTTTCAACTATATATCAATTATAAGTCATTTCAACTTGAAACAATTTCACCTTATGAAATGGATCTTATTTATAATCTGTAGTCACGATTCTTAATCAACAGTCATGATTCATAATCAATTCGATTTTACAAAACTAATTAATATAAAATCGAATCTAGGGTTCAAAATACCAAAATTCCGTAAAACCTGGCTCCGATACCATTGAAGGAATTTTTGGGGAAAATTCACACTACAGTAATGAAATTAACACCAAAACAAAACAGGATCTTGCGAAATAATTTGGAACATCAAAAATTCATACCTGTCGATTCTTCTATAAACTCACAGGTTTGGATCGGGTCTAAGAATTGACGAATCTGAGCGCTTTTGTGAGGCGCCTCTATGGTGTAGTCCACACGAACGTCTTCTTCTCGATCAAATCGGAGATGAAAAAGGATTCTGGTGCTAGCCGCCATATCTAGGGTTTGTTGATTTTTGAAGAGGTAAAATGTCGGTCATCGGTTTTATTTGATCGATATCCAAATAAAGTGGTTCACTTCTATCTTATAAAAGGAATGCTTAAGCCCTAGTAAAATTAGGGTGTATACCAATAATTAAGGTAACCACCGACATACCATTTCAACGCAACATTAAAATATCAACAAATTTGATATTTTATTTATCCTATATATATTTTTCCTTTATAACGTTCTAAGTGTGTGACCCCATAGGTTACTATAACGTTGGCAATGATTTTAAATCGTATTTAAAACCATAAACAGTGATTGGCATCTAGCAATGCATCGCTGCTACCCAAGTTATAATAATATTATCGATTCGATACAACCTTTCCGTGACATGTGTATCAATGTAATATAATCCTTTTAACCGTTATATCCTAGATTAAACTAGAGGCATGGATCGTATCATCCTTGTTATAATTTAATCTGTATTTCTTGATCGATGAGTAGACTGTTAAAAACAAATCAATATTTGAGCACGGCCATGCATTTCACAGTCTCACTCAATCAAGAGGCCCATGGATATCACTACGAATATATCGTAGGGTTAAATTCCATCTAGATCATTCATAATTTTTCATTCGACTCGAAATGTATCCAATAATCACTGTTATCGTTACTCTGTTACGAAATAACTTTAGATGATATCAAAACACAAATATCCTCGAATAAAATTATAATGATTTCAGGTCTGAGGACCATTACATCACTGTCACTATGAGAATAACTTATGATACATCAATTATATTCCATGGAGTTATCTCACGGTGGGTCAGCCCAATATGTTATTCTCCAATTCGTATTTATATCTTGACTTTAGTATCACTTATATTAATGATCAATGAGATGTGATCATCAGTCAATCAATATACTAGTCTTAACGCTCTATTGTTGTCCTATATTAATAATATAACTCGACTAGGGGCATTTAAGAATTATAATACTTATCACATTATATAATCTCAAGTTCAGTCTTACTCGAACTATATAATTCTGTATTATTATTCTAAGGACTTCTAATATATCAATATTTATATTACGCAGTAAATATAATATAATAGAATTTTATTTTATTCTAAATAAAATAATAACATCAACAATGTTATCAGTCTCATCAAATGGATTGCCTCTAGGGCATAAACTCTAACAAAAAGTTCATATGGAGTTTTATGAGTTAAGGGTCTAATTGAAATTCTATTTAAATATAACAACCTGTTACAACTGCCTTAAACCAAAAATTTATTGGTAAGTTACTATCAGATAACATAGTTCTCGCATACTCTTGTATCGATCTATTTTTACGTTCAACTACTCCATTTTGTTGAGGTGCTCTAATACCAATTGTTAGGGAATGCAGAATGGATCGTTAAGGCACAATTTAACACTAGAGGGGGGGGGTGAATAGTGTTTTCATGGAATTTATGAAAATCTAAAACGACAATTGTACACTCTGCCCTAATGGGAGAAAAGGATATGTCGAAGTTCAAGTGGTGCAAATGTGTATGGAATAACATAACATGTGAAAGATTGAATTTCTACCTATGGAAGGTCAGTCAGAATGCCTTGCATACTACAGCAAATCTAGCTGCTAAAGGCATAAAGGTGAACAACATATGCATATTATGTTGCTATATGAATAAAGATATTAATCATATGTGCTTCAAATGTTCCTATACTGGTTATGTCTAGAGCAAAATCAAGATTAAAGCTGGCATGAATGCAATAAGAAGTGGAAGTCAAGAAGAGCGGTATGCCATATACAAGGCGACAAAGTGGAAAAATGGTAATACATACATGCTTCTGCTGATGCTAAAATGCATGATGTTTGAAGTATGGACAGAACAAAATGAACCGATCTTCAACAACAAATCCAAAACAAGATTGCAGTTAAATTATGATACCTACAGCAGCATAAAAAGATCAATCTTACTCTCGAGTTATGGTTTCAGTTTAGCTGTAGTTGAGAGATGGTGCTAGAAATCCTTCTCTATTTCTTTTCTTTTCTACCGTCTTTTGCTTCTTTTTCTGTATTTATATTGTAAGACTTCCTTTCGATATAAATATAATCGTAGGGGTCATATAACCCCGCTGGCTTTTCCAAAAAAAATAATATAAAACTTATATGATCTACTATATGAATCACACACCACAGAGATTATCACAGACACAAAATCAAACAAAAATAAAGAAATAAAAAAAATAAGATGTAGAAAATGAAAGAACACACCGGACTTTATACTGGTTCAGATTAGTCCTACGGCCAGTCCCACACAACGCTAGATTGCGTAGAGTTTTATTACTATCAATATCCAATTACAATCCCCTTGATTTCACGGCAACAAGGTTAACACCGTTTCCACCACCCTTGATTTCTCGGCTATAAGGTTAACACCGTTTCCTTCCTTGATTTCACGGCTACAAGGAACACACCATTTCCAAACTATCCCAAATGATTACAACATCCCTATAACTCTTTAATAGCACTTCAATTCAGAGAGTAATGAGTAGAGAGTGAGAAGAGAAGAAGTTTTATATATTTAGAATTGAAATCGGTAGAGTATAAGTGTAGAAATCATAAATGAAAAGGGATTAGGATAAAGAAGAAGAATAAATTAAAAATTCGAAATCAACCCCTATTTATAAGATTTGAAAGGTTGCAACGCTTGTGGAATGTTACAAATGGAGAATAGACACTTCCTTTCAAAACTGAAAATATGACAGTTGTACGTCGACATCCCTATATATGTATGTCGACATATGTGTTTAAAAATTTGAAATTTGAGTGTTTTTCAGGTGTTTCGGTATATATATATTATTCTAGAAATTCTTGAATTAAAACGTGGTGATATAAATAAGTATTATAAAGTAGAAAACGTATGAAATCATGAATATAAATTATATAAACATATTTGTAAAATTATAAAGTTTTAAACTATATAAATATAAAATTATAAAAGTATATAACTATTTAAATATAAACTTATAAACTTTGAAACTCAAGTTTAAAATCAAAGATAAGATAGAAAAACTTAATTAAAATTAGAATTTGAATTTATAAAATAGAATTTGAAATTTGAAATACATAATTTGAATTTATAAAATAGAATTTGAAATTTGAAATACATAATTTGAATTTGAACCTGGAGTGCTATTCAGAGTCGTACATTTAAACTAGACTCTATTACTATATTTATCTTGAACTCTTGATTTCTTGATTACTCATGAGTCTTGAATCTTCTCTGAATTCTGAATCTCTTGAATCTCTAAAACTCTAAAACTGTACAGTCTTCAGTATTATTTCCTATATACAAATCCTGCATATATGTGTAACAACCGGGGATTTCGCGATCCTGGTTATCGACCCCAAACACGATGTCGACTAATCAAGCATCAGAAATACCGGATAGTGCATGAAAGAAATTAGAAGGTGAGAATAGATAAGACAGAAACTTAGAATATAAGAAGAAGAAGAACATACAACATCATCAGAGTAACACAAATTTCACAGCGGAGCGAACAATATATAATAGATACATAACTTTGAAATAAAATCAGTATATGTATACAATAACATTATCAGAGTATCACACTTACAATATAGCGGAAATAACAATAGCTACATAATCCTGAAGCCTCCTGCTCCAAGCTCTTAGTATATCTGTAAAATCCTGACTACTTGACTGCCCATACAAAATTGGGCGCCCAAGAGTTTAGGGAAAACAAAACAAAATAAACTCTGGGTCAGTCATGGGACTGGTATGAGTAAAACCATTTAAAACAGTTTGAGCAATTAAACGATATCTCATAAGACCACGCTGTATAACGGAACGGGTTTTTCCCTTATGAGAGTCCAAAATATTTGATTTAGCTTTCAAAATCCTTTTGCAAGAAACAATAAACTTTATATCAAAACTCTTTTGATATTATAACAATGTCTATCGACCACAACTAAATAATCATCTAGCAGAAACGCTTTCATCTCACGTTCTACATATAAAGTATACAATCAAAACCACGAGCACTTATTGGATAATGGATTACCAACTATGACAAGGTATGGAGCCACCTTCCGATAGTGTACCTCTAGAGAGGAATACACTGGGTTCAACAAGAACATCTTGCAACCCGGCCACACATGACTGACCACTCATTTCGCTTGAGCGTATCGAATGTGTATCACCAACGGTTGGGATCAGCAACCTTTTCCTGAATGGGACAACATCGAATAGATTAAAGAAGTAAATGAAACTCTAGATCAGGTGACAATACACCCTAATTGGAAGTAACCCACTTAGCCATGCTGCCTGCCCGATTTTTGTCATTTCCCGGTTGTGAGGCTAGAGGCCACGTTTATCTCTGACAGATCACACAATTATTTACTATGAATGTCACATCGTCATACCCGCCAAATCACAAATTGATTTCCCCAAAAATACAACGGGTATACAGCTAAGAGAAACGAATTCCTCCGCCACTAAACGTAAATACGTTTAAAGAGATCAACCTACGCAATCTATTAAATATACTTCGTCAGACGTTCTTCCATACAGGTTGTCCTGGGACTGGACAAACCGAAGGCACTATTCTATAAACAGGACAGCCCTTGCATAACTCCGTCTTCAATTATCTTAATCATATTTGATTGCAACGCTAACGCCCATACAGAGTGGTTTTCAGATAATGAATCTGATCCCGGTCTCTCCGTATTGACGATGGAAAAATTGTCAAAAACTTCGATAGTCGGTGAGTTAACTATCAAAGAAAAACATGTGTGCAAACAACGATATTATTTCCAGATGGAAATTCTATCAATCAATCATCAATCATCATTTATCTCTTAAATTTATTTGTCATTCAATTATCCATTTCCCTATTCTCGTTTCCATATATTCGAAAATTCTTATTTTCTAGATTTAGAAAATATACATTATTACCATTGGAAAACATTTCCATTTCTTATTTTCTATATTAGAAAACATTTCTGATTCTTATTTGGAAAACATTTCCAAAACTCCTAAATTTGGATTTAAACAGATGTTTAAATAAAACATCGCTATGCCAACTCAAAACATTACACTCATTAACTAAATTCACTTAACCAAATTTTACTCTCAAACCTTAACCATTCCTTAGTTAAAAATGGAGTCAATCAAGTTGGGGTATAACTACCTCTCAGACCTTAACTGAACAACAGTTCTAACTTCGAAATAGACAAAGTTCACCTTCTAAATCTTTAACAAACTTCCCTACGTAACTCTCGGATTCTATTTACGAATCCACTTCTTTTACAGAAATCATTTGATTATAATAATAGTGTTATAATCCCATGCTTCCAAAATATAATAACTTAAGTATAACTTTTGTTTATTAATTTGGATAAATAAACAAACAACTAATTTATTTATAAATAAATAAATCTTGATTAAAAACGGAAAGCGAATAGTACTTTCCCGAATTTGATATAATCGAATTTCAACGTATAACTCTCTTTCGAATAATCTCTATTCGATAACTCCTTTTCGAATAAACTATATTCGATCAACTCTCTTCGAATAACTAATATTCGATAATCTCTCTTTCGAATAAACTATATTCAACTAACACCTTTCTTCGAATAAACTATATTCAATTAACTCCTTTCGAATAAACTATATTCGATAACTCCTTTCAAATAAACTATATTCGATTACTTCTTTCGAATAAACTATATTCGATTACTCCTTTCGAATAAACTATATTCGAATCTCCTTTCGAATAAACTATATTCGATTACTCCTTTCGAATAAATTATATTCGATAACTCCTTTCGAATAAACTTTATTCGATAACTCCTTTCGAATAAACTATATTCAATAATCTTCTTTCGAATAAACTATAATCGATTACTCCTTTCGAATAAACTAAATTCGATAATCTCGTTTCAAATAAACTATATTCGATTACTCCTTTCAATTAACTCTAACTAGATTAACTCCTTTCAATTAACTCTAACTCGATTAACTCTAATCGATTAATTCTAATTCAATTCCTCCGACCTGTTTCCCTGCATCCACAGATGTTAAACAATATAATTAACATCAATTTCAGTTCAATATGAAATATTCTGATAAACAGAATCAATATTTGATTAACGATATACATATATCGTTATCTACAGTTTCAACCAATCACTTAGCAGTTCAACCAAATAGTCAACACACAAAATTAACCATCATCTACCAGTTCTAAAAATATGTTATAAAAATATGAACTGATAGAGTTGGTGAGTTTTACTCACATTGGACGATCATCGTTAAATAACGATAATTGTCTGTTGATTCAGATTGGACAATTTATGTCGCTATAAATTTTTACGAGCTCTGATTCATTGCCAGTCAGTTTCATGGTGTAGCCCTCGTCCATATGATCCTTACGGATCTGACCGTTCGAAATTCTGATACAATATGAACGAGATATTTAATTTACAAGTTCATTAATTATTTGAATTGAATTAAATATAAATATATTCAAACCATGGACCTCACCCTCTTTTTCATTCTTCGGCCCATTAAGGAAAAGCCCACCTGCTAGTCCTTCTCCTTCCCGAACGAAATATCGCAACTTCAGGATCATTCATGGCTGATTTTTTCCAAAGTTTAGCTCCTTAATTCTCCATCTCCTCTTATTGAAAATCCAAACCGTCACCACCATTATTCACATCTCCAAACTCTCTCTCAACTCCTACCAACTTCATCACACTCGCACAGGAAACCCGAGTGCCTCCTGTTGCCATTTCCACCCTTCTAGATCCCTATATCTCCTTCGATATCCATTATTTTGAAAACCAGTTTCACCTATAAACTCCTCTTCACATTCCCTACCACTCCATACTCTCACTGCCAAACTCACGCACCAGAACAACTTCCATCATTCGCAGTTTTTCATGCCAGAAGGAAAAAAAACTGCGACACTTTTTATTTTAATAAATCCTCACAACTTCAAAATCGATACTATCCTACCTCCCAATATCAAATACGAACTCACTTCCTCGAAATGGTGCCTTTACCTCATGATAATTTCATCCCTGGCTTGCACGCCTTCAACACAGCAAATGAATTCACTGTCGAACTAAACGAGGTAGATACTATATGCAAGGAAATCACCACAGCATCGCATATACATGTCATTTGCATTTTATATATTTTTCTATGATTTTCCATTGATTTTTGAAGTTGCGTTTTGTTTTTAGAGGGAGGAAAATGATGCGGCGGATTTTATTTGACCAGAGGAAGTAGATAACTTAGGGTTAAGAGAATTGTATGGTATTTATAGGATGTTTTAAATAATTTTATATTAATTATTTAATTCGTTTTTATTATACTACTGTTTGTATTAGCCGTTAAATATCCCTATGATCACACGTGATACCCAAAAATCACGAAAGTGGACATACACCTTCAGTTCGACATTACAGACCCAACGAAACTGGTTTCGTCAAATTCCGACTCCGTTTGCTCACACAGCGTATTTTTAACCGTCAAAATACTGACTGTTTTTCAGATTAAAATCCCGTACGACCATATACTGACTCCAAAAATCACGAAAATTGAAATCTAGCAATAATTTAATATTGCGGATCCAACAAAATTAGTATCGTCGAAAACAGAGGTCGTTTGCAAAACTGGCTATTTTTAAAGCTATAAATAACCCCATTTAAATATTAATATATTTAAAAATAATTAAATTAAATATTAATAAATTAATATTATCGTATATATATTCACATACGATATCATACTACTCCAAAATAATCCTATATGGATTTCTAACTCGATATTTCAAATCCCTATTAAATCGATATTCGATTTATAATGAAATTCCTTATATATATCGTTGTAAAATATAAATGAATTCCATAGCAACTTTTCTAAAATTTGCTTTGGACATAAATCAAAATCTACCCGATGAAATCCTGATTTTTCTCTTCCATTAGAAAAATATACTTCACCAGCTCCGAACGTTTCTTGTTTCATAGAAATCCGATTTAAAACGGATTCTGTATATCAAATTGAAGTTCGAATCGCCAAATTACGAACTGCAGCGCCATTTCGATTTCGATTATAATTATAATATAATTGCACGTTCACACTCCGTTTATATAATATATTCGTTAATATAATTAAACTCTAAACTGAATTATATATTCTAAATTGTCCAATTCACACTATATTGTGAATTCTGTTATTTCCGATTATTCCGGAAATATACATTATTCTATTATTTATATTAATTAAATATTCAATATTATTTAATTAAACGAACACTTAAATCTCTAAACACTATTTAAATAATTAAATAAATTATTTATTATACCATAAAAATACAGGATATTAAATTCTTCTCCCTTAAAATAATTTCGTCCTAGAAATTGCTAAGGTAGAAAACTAACCCTCTTAACTTGGTTAAAAATTATTTGTTTACTTCTTAAATTTCAATTTCAGCTGAACAAATAAACTTCAATTAAAATATTAATTAATTCTTATCAACGAAAATTTTCAAAAATCCTGAAAATTTTCTAACACCCGAAATTTTCGAAAAATTTCGCCAGCACCTCCTTTGTACTGGTCAATCGGTACAACTACAACTCGCCTCTCTAGGCCTTCTCCAACCCAAAATAAAATCAAACAGCCAAGCGGCTTGCCAATTCGGCTCATCAAATCTCAAACCCATATATAATATAAAATGGTACCTTTTTGTCGGGCATATCAATATATCCTTTCCATGTGTTACCAATTCTGCATGTACCAATGTCATCCCAATTATTCAGTTATACCCAAGCCAAATTCTGTTCTTAACTCAGATTCCATTTTTAATTTCAACTCTTAACTTACCAGTTTAATTCCATTCCGGATTATCTCTAACCCAATCTAATTCGATATTTTCTATTTCAATTCATTTTCCACTTAACTGGTTTCAATTCAATTTCTATTTCTATTTGCTTTTACAAATTCTATTTTAATTGTTTTAATTCGAACAATCTTCCCCAGGGAATTTCAAATAGTTTAGCTTTTCTAAAACCAGATATCCCTTTTTAGGATTCAAAACAACTTACTTTTCCATAAAACAATTCAAAAACAAAATCTTTGGTTGTAACCGTCACTTACAACTCGAAAATGAACAACGATGATGGTCGACTTCATCATCAGAATTTATTTTCCAGCGATCAAAGTAAGTTCAATACTATATCACTTTTCAAAACCCATATTTAAGCACTTCCATTTTGAAATCTATTTCAAAATACTATTCCCAATGCTTGGAAAACATTTCTAAAATCTCCCAGGGTTTCAAAATTCCCATATATTTAATTCTATTCCATTTACAAACACTTTTCATGTTTTTGGAATTTCAAATTTCAAATTCTGATTTAAATTCAGATTTAATTCATTTCGTAACACTAATACGAATTTTGATTGGTTATTTACATAACCGTTTCAATTGTAATCTTATCTGATTATAATCACAACCAACACATCCAATATACTATAATATTTCAAATATCTATACTTTGCTTATATCAAAATATATTTTGGGTAAAATTATTTCATTTACCCTCTTTTCAAAATATACCGTGTCGACCCATCGTATTCGAGTGTTTATAACCTCCTACCGATACAGTGGATCAAACTGATCGATCAGTATCCATAAACAACTCAATCAATAAATCTCCACAATCTAAAACCATTTATATATCAAATAACAAATACGCGCTCATATATATACACTCAAACTCAATCTAAGGTATTACTAACCCCATCTCTACTGAGTCACGCCGTAGAGCCAAGGTAATTACTTAACCTTCAGCTCTGATACCACTGTAACGACCCGGGGATTTCGCGATCCTGGTTATCGACACCAAACACAATGTCGACTAATCAAGCATCGTAAATACCGGATAGTCCATGAAAGAAATTAGAAGGTGAGAATAGATAGTATAGAAACTTAGAATAGAAGAAGAAGAACATACAACATCATCAGAGTAACACGAATCTCACAACGGAGCGAACAATATATAATAGATACATAACTTTGAAATAAAATCAGTATATGTATACAATAACATTATCAGAGAACAACACTTACAATACAGCGGAAATAACAATAGCTACATAATCCTGAAGCCTCCTGCTCCAAGCTCTTAGTGTATCTGTAAAATCCTGACTACTTGACTTCCCGTACAAAATTGGGCACCCAAGAGTTTAGGGAAAACAAAACAAAATAAACTCTGGGTCAGTCATGGGACTGGTATGAGTAAAACCATTTAAAGCAGTTTGAGCAATTAAACGATATCTCATAAGACCACGCCGTATAATGAATGGGTTTTTCCCTTATGAGAATCCAAAACATTTGATTTAACTTTCAAAATCCTTTTGCAAGAAACGATAAACTTTATATCAAAACTCTTTTGATATTATAATAATGCTTATCGACCACAACTAAATAATCATATAGCAGAAACGCTTTCATCTCATGTTCTACATATATAGTATACAATCAAAACCGCGAGCACTTATTGGATAATGGATTACCAACTATGACAAGGTATGGAACCACCTTCCGATAGTGTACCTCTAGAGAGGAATACACTGGGTTCAACAAGAACATCTTGCAACCCGACCATACATGACCGACCACTCATTTCGCTTGAGTGTATCGAATGTATATCACCAACGGTTGGGATCAACAAACGTTTCCCAAATGGGACAGCATCGAATAGATTAAAGAAGTAAATGAAACTCTAGATCAGGTGACAATACACCCTAATTGGAAGCAACCCACTTAGCCATGCTGCCTGCCCGATTTTTGTCATTACCCGGTTGTGAGGCTAGAGGCCACGCTTATCTCTGAAAGATCACACAATTAATTAGTTTGAATGTCACATCATCATACCCGCCAAATCACAAATTGATTTCCCCAGAAATACAACGGGTATACAGCTAGGAGAAACGAATTCCTCCGCCACTAAACGTAAATACATTTGAAGAGAACGACCTACGCGATCTATTAAATACACTCCGTCAGACAATCTTCCATACAGGTTGTCCTGGGACTTGACAAACCGAAGGCACTATTCTGTAAACAGGACAGCCCTTGCATAACTCCGTCTTCAATTATCTTCATCATATTTGATCCCAACGCTAATGTAGAACCCGGAAAATCTGAACCAATTTAAATTTTTTATTTTGGCAATTTTAATGAATTTTGAATATTTAAAATGATTTATTTTAAATAATAACGACAAGAAATTTATTTTGAATAGAATTAGAACGTATATATTTATTTGAATCATCGTTAGAATACAAATATTTATTTTAATTATAAAAGGAATTGAAAATGGCGCGGTAGTTCGAAAATTCGATTTCAAATTTCAAATGAATGTACAGGATTCAAAATAAACCGGATTTTAGAGAAACCAAAAATATTAAAATCTAACTGAAAATATCTTTCCAATGAATCCGAAAAATCAAAATTTAATAGCAGGAATAAAAAGTTATGTCCAGTTGAAAATTCAGAATAGTCACTATGGAAAATATAACCCTTAAAAATGGAAATATTACAAACCACATCCATTTTTGATGAAACCACTTTTGTTGGATCTGAAATGTCGAATTATTGCTAGATTCCAAAATTCATGATTTTTCGAATCAATATGTGAGCGTGGCACAGGAAACGTATTTTGACAGTTTTATTCAAATTCCGATCGACCAGAAAATGGCCATTTTTCAAACGGTCTCGGAATTTGACGAAATTAGTTTTGTTAGAACCGTATCATCAATACAAAGCTAGAAATAATTTTTCTGGAATTGTTGGGGTCCGTATGGGACCCCAGTAAATTGAAATGTACGTTTAAAATTCAATATAACGAATTAAATTGTTAATTTAAATGAAATTTGATCATAATGATCGAACTGGCTTACGAAACATATCCCATTGTATTCGGAATGGGGGTAATACGCTAGGGGCGATAGTCGTTGGGTTCGATTTGGATTCTGAATGAAAATTCAACTTTTTTTTTAATTTAAAGGAATTAAATAATAATTAAATTTTATAATACCCCCCTCCTTTTCTTTTCCCCTTTGGTCAAACCCCCCCTTTTCATCGTTTAACAGAAACTGAGATAAAAAAAAGAGGAGGACGTAGATCGACGCCGCTCCACCCGGACCCGTCACGCTACGCCACCGGAGCCACTGGCCTCGCCGCGCTGCCGAGCACCTCTCTGTCGATCGCCCCTTCGCCTCTCCCCTTCCTTCGTCCGGGAATCACGAGCATTAGCCCTAGCGCCCCCTAAGATTGCCACTGTCGGTCACAGCCATGCACCACCACCCCTCGATGCCTGCCGCCGCCATCAGTCAGGAGCTCCCCCTCGCGCGCTTCTCTCCTCCCCTCCCCGGTGTGCAGACTTCTCCTCCCCCCTGCTGCGCTGTGAGTCTTCTTCTTTCTTTTAGTTTTTTTTTATTTTATTTATTGATTCATGAAAAGCAATAAGAAAACATGATTTTTATTTTTGAATTAAAGTAGAAAAGGTTTAGATTTTTAAATCGAAAAGTTTGGAATTTTATAAATGAAAAGGTGAGATCTATATAATAAAAAGATAAGATTTTTATATAATTTAAAGGTATGATTTTTAATCATATAAAAATATGATTTTTATGTAGAAAGCAAGAATTTAAAAATAGAATTTTTGTGTAGTAGAGAATATAAAATTATTATTTTTATATAGTTATAAAAATAGGATTTTTAAAGAAAGATTTGATTTTTAGTACAGGAATAGTTATATAAAGATATGATTTTTATATACGTGAACATCGATTGAAAAGAATTGATTTTTATAGTTTAGTAGATTTGATATTAATATTTAAAAGAATGAGATTTTTAAAAAAAACAAAAAAAATGTGATCTTTATTTACAAAAAAAATATGATCTTTGTTCACATAAAAATATGATATTTATTTATATAGTAGCGTCATAAAACTATGATTTTTCTAATGTTGTAGCGAAATAAAAATTCGATCTTTATATAAGAAGTAGAAATATAAAAATATAATTTTTATTAGAAAGAAGCATTGTAAAAATATATGAAGTAGAAATAAAAATATAATTTTTATTTATTGGAATGAGGCGATAAAAATATGATTTTTATATATGAACAGCGTGAAAAGGATGCGTTGGAATTTCGAACAAATCCAAACAGTTCAAAAAGAAAGACGGGCGGAGTGGAACCCAAAGGTGAAAAATCCTCACTTTTATTTTATTTTCTCATTAATATATATATATATATATATATATATATATATATATATATATACTAGGATGCAGACGGTGCTTAGCAGCACCTGACATCCGTCGTCCACAGACCATAGACGACTTGTTTGTTTGATTTTGTTGTGAAAATTGATTGTGTGATGTGGAATGGAATAAATAAAATATTCTTGTGTTGAAATAAAATATTTTATAGTTAAAAATACAATTTTTAACGTGTATATAAATAAAATAAATATTTATAAATAAATCGAACGATTTGTTTATGTACACACATTTGATTGATATTGATTGGGACGATAAATTTTACACATCGCCCAACTGCACAAATAAATCTATGTTTGTTGTTTGAAAACCCCCATACGGGTATTGGGAAGATATTGGACATACACTAATCCCAATAATTAGTAGTATGTCGATCGATTGATTGACAGGCTGTTATAAGCATTAAATATTTATATTTAATGCTTATGCAGTGTAGAATGCACTATGAATGATGGTTGACTGTGTTTGGTTTTCGTTGTACGTGTGTTGTATGAAATCCATATAAATCAAATTATATGGTAATTGACCGTGTCGGATTCCAGTTCAGAAAGAATGAATATTTTAAAATAACGATTATTTTAAAATAACGAATGTTTTCAATTAATATTCAGTAAAAGATCAAAATTTGATTTTGACGTCCGATTTGGGATGGACACGAAAGTATTTAAATATATAAAGTCGTGTTGATTAGATTAATGCCATTTTGACGTGAACGATATTCATATCGATTTTATTCAATTTTAGAATGAATATCGAAATTAAATTGATTTCAAAATCTAATGTTTTGAAAATACTATCATTTATATATCGATGATATGGAATATTCAATTTTGATTTGAAATTCAATATGAAGTTGAAATCGTTTTGAAAACGAATTTAAAATGATTTATAAAATACGTTTTAAATGGAAATCGATGAAATATATATTATATATATAATATAATGGCCTGAATAGAACGCGTCGCACTGCGGCAGTTCGCGAATTTCGACCATTGACTTCAAACAGACATTACGGGAGACCCGATCGACGGATTCTACTAAAACTGGAACCATTGGGTTCGTATCAAAAAGAGCTTCCTAATGAATACAAGAAATTAGAAATCTAATGGTTGGATTTGGAATTATGTCCAAATCAAATTTGGAAAAGGTTGCTGTAAGTGCAGTTCGATGGTCGTTTATGGAAATCGACTGTACGTGCCTTGATAAAATTATTAAAAATATCGATAATTTGTGTAAAATCATAATAAATGATTTGGAAGGAATTGGGTAGAAAAATTCCATATTTGAAAAGATAAACATAGATTTTTATCGAAATGAACTAGTTTTGAACTAGAATTATAATTCAATTATTTTTAAAATAAATAAATTGGATTAGAAATGGTTTTAAAAATAACCATAATTTCCAATATATAAATTGGAATGGATTTGAACTGGAATTGTTTTCGGAATATTTCGATGTTGGATTTCGTGATTATACAGATATTGTTATGGAAATTTGAAAGATATATATATATATATATATATATATATATCGTTATTTCCGATACGATATTTGTTGATTCTAGAATTTGATATTGAATATAAGCAGATATATTTTCTATTCAGAGCCTTGTATTTAATATCAAATTGGATTTTTGGTTTGCTGCGAATGGTATCTTTAATAACATTGTTCTTGAACCCAATGGAGTTAAGAAAACTAGAAACTGACTAGAGATTAGTTAAGTTGAATGGTTTCCTGGGTATTGATCTGATGTTGGTTTTCGGGCTTCGGGGTTAATACTTAGGGGATTGTTCTCTTACTAATTTACAGTTAGAGGCTAATGTGAATTGGGTTTATTGTGAACTGTGTTTTTAACGACATTTGTTCTTTAACCCGATTTACAGTGAAATGTAATTTGAGATTTATAAATCTTTTTATTTAGATTTAACGGGAATTTTCCAAGGTAAAGTTTTCCAATTTAACATATTAAATTGGAATTGAATGGAATTCAATTTGGCAATAATCGAAGTAAGCTTCTGTAGAGGAAGACGGTTAATATATATGGAATTTAAAAGGCTTTATCATTATTCCATTTACATATCGGTTGGATATGGCAGTTTATATCGATTATGTATATCGATTTGTTTTCCATGAAAATTCCATTGTTTATGGAATGTTATTTTGGGTTGTCATGAATGGTATCTTTAATAATACTGTTCTTAGACCCAACAAGTTAAGAAAATCAAAAACTAACTGGAGATTAGTTAAGTTGAATGGTTTCGTTGGTATTGATCTGATGTTGGTTTCGGCCTTCTGGGTTAATACTTAGGGGATTGTTCACTTGCTAATTTACAGTTAAAGGCTGATGGAATAGAATGTGATTTTGGGTTTATCATGAACCGTGTTTTAAATGACATTGGTTCTTTAACCCAGTTAAAGACAGGATATGATTTCCCAAGTTAAACAATCGTTAATATTGATTTTTGGGAATATTAAAACCAAGTGGAATTTTAATGAATCTTTAATTAGATGGAAATGATCTCCAAAGGAAGATTAAAGAATAAATTTAAAGAATTTATCTTTGATAAAATTAATGGGAACCTTTCCCAAAGTATATGAATATTTGGATAAAGGAATATTCTGGATTGGAATGAGGCGTATGTTGTGTTTTTATAGCACTTGTTTATTATATACGCGAGTTATTCAAAAAAACCGGGTTTATCCCATTCTGAATAACTGATTCGACGATATGTCGAGGATGAAGACGGTGGTTGAAGACCAGAGGTCTTCACATCGTTTGGATGATTACTGATGTCTTGATTGGGCTGTACACCCAAGGCGAGGTAATAAGTGGTGCTCGTCCAAACATACTTGGAGATTGACGGATATGCGAGGGCCTCTCCTCTGTATTGGACATATGAGGGAGGAATAAGGTGCCTCCAGTTTCGTTCAGACCCAGAAAGAACTTGTAAATGGATGTGTGTCTGACATCGGATTTCATTCTGTGCGATTGATATACATCGGTTACATAGCGTGAATTGCCTGTGTGGCATGCTGAGATGCAAATGATCAAGGCTTTTGTTGAAAAGCAGAGTCTTGTGGTTGATGATCAAAGCACGGTCTTTGTGTCGTAGCTTTGTGCAGCGTTAATTCGCGAGCCTCACACCCAGATGTGAAGTAGAAATGGGAGAGGACATCAGGGAAATGGACATATGCTACTTTCTATCTAGGAGTGGTGTCAGCGTTTTGCACGCCCTGGCATTTTACTTATGTGGATGATGGATAGCGAGGCGCCTCGGTTATATCGGTCGATCCAGGACCGATGGAGTCATTGGGCTCATTTATGCCCCATAGGGCATACTAGCATATCGTTTACGGTATTATTAGTCCACTCCGTGTGGACCGGCCCTGACGATCCAAGGGTCGCTCGAGCTCTGATCCTGAGGCTCGGGCTTGACAGTCTCGAAGCGGTAGGGACAATCCCTTTCCTTGGTTCATGGATGGAAATCCAACTTCCAATACGATATTTTGCGGTTTTAATTTTAAACCTATATATGACGACATAGTGGTATAGGGCACTTATGCCGTCTATGATTGATACTTATGATTGAAGTTATTTTGACACTATACACTTATAGTAATAATAAAAGACGAAATTTCACGCACCAAGCATTTTTGGCTATTATAAGGTAAAAACTCTATCCTCCAGCTTGCGTTGCATTGTGTGATGGGACCTGAGTCTTATAATAGCTTCATTGTTCTTTATTTTGCATTGCGCTATTGTTTTTATGCACTGGTATTCTTGGGAGGAAACTCGTTCCGTGTTATACGGCGTGGTCCCTGGATTTACCTAACTTTAAAATAAAGATCAATAACTGTTTTAGTTCTCACACCAGTCACATGACTGACCTGGAGTTTATTGTTTTAACCTAAACTCTAGGTGCCCCTATTTTCCGCACGGGCAGCTAGTAGTTTTGGTTTTGTAGATTTATATTCACAGGATCCTGGTTTACAGCTGGAATGATATTCAGAAAGCACTGTATCCATATATTCCTTTCAGTTGTGTTTTGTATTATTTTCTGCTGCATTGTAATGTATTTAAATCTCTGATGTTTAGTAAATATGTAATATTTATTCATACTCTGTATATTCTCGTATTCTAATGACATTGTTGTAATAAGAAATGAAATGTTCTTCTGTTTGTGTTCCAATCCGTCTTGTCCTCAAGGCAATCCGTTCTTCCTCTTCTCCTCAGAGATCGGGGAAGTTACGGGTCCTTACAGTGGTATCAAAGCTCTGGTTTACAGAGCTCGAGAACAAGACATGTTGGAACCAAATGAAAGAATTCATCAGAGATTGGATTAGTAACATCCAATGGGAATGACTCGTTAGAGATGGGATCAGTAGTATCCTAGAATGAGTGTGAAGAGTATAGTTTTAAAATGAAAAACAAGCTTTGTTTTAAAAATTTAAATCGTATTACACGTATTTGAATATTTATTTTAAATTGATTTGGACAATCCAATATATAAAGATTTTGCATATACGCCTTGGAAACGTATATTCAAAGTTTTAATATACTGGATAGATATAGAGTCACACTCTAGTCGCACGGAGATGATTTTGATGATGGAGCTCCATCACCAATATTTATGTCCGGGTTTCGAAAGTGGGATGTCGATATATTTCCAATTGACTGGTGTGAGAACCAAAACTAGATAGGGTTACTTGTTGTGAATTGGCATCAAAAACATGATTTTCTGTATATGTATCAAAATTATGAATTTGAAATGTTAACCAACTAATTGATTGATGGTTGTGTTGTATGATTATTTGTTATCTAATAAAACCATTATGTGAAAGAAAGGTAAATTTAGGCCAAATGGTACCAAATATTTAATTGTATTGAAAATTATTTGAAATTGCATGCATATACATGTGTATCCATTGAACAGGTCATTGCAAAGAGGCTAGAGAAGAGGAATAAAATTGTTTGCCCGACGAATAGGTACATGTTTATTGTATTTCTTGGGGTTTTTGATGATTTTATGAGCCGATTGGCTACCCGCTTGGCTACCCGCTTGGCTGTTTCTTTTTCTTTTTGGATTCGAGAGGCTTTATGGCAATTTCAGGATTTTCCCGGTGCTCCCGTGCAGGGGAGGTTATGGCGAAATTTTTCGAAAATTTAGGGTGTTAGCCAAATTTTTGAAAAATTTGAAAAGTTCTTAGAAATTGAAAAGTTGAAGAACTTAAATCGTAATGGAAATAATGAAAGTTGAGTTGGTTTGTAAAACAACTTTCAGCTCCGTTCCTTTTCGAGGACGAAAAGATTTTAAGTGGGCGAGATTGTAACAACCCGGAAAATCCGAACCAATTAAAAATTTTTATTTTGGCAATTTTAATGAATTTTGAATATTTAAAATGATTTATTTTAAATAATAACGACAAGAAATTTATTTTGAATATTATTAGAACGTATATATTTATTTGAATCGTCGTTAGAATATAAATATTTATTTTAATTATAAAAGGAATTGAAAATGGCGCGGTAGTTCGGAAATTCGGTTTCAAATTTCAAATGAATGTACAGGATTCAAAATGAACCGGATTTTAGCGAAACAAAAAATATTAGAATCTAATTGAAAATATTTTTCCAACGAATCCGAAAAATCAAAATTTCATGTTGGGAATAAAAAGTTATGTCCAGTTGAAAATTCAGAATAGTTGCTATGGAAAATATAGCCCTTAAAAATGGAAATTTTGCAAACGATATCCGTTTTCAACGAAACCACTTTTGTTGGATCCGGGATGTCGAATTTTTTGCTAGATTCCAAAATTCATGATTTTTCGAATCAATATGTGAGCGTGGCACAGGAAAACGTATTTTGACAGTTTCAGTCAATTTCGATCGACCAGAAAATGGCCATTTTTCTGACGGTCTCGGAACTTGACGTAATTAGTTTTGTTAGAACCGTATCGTCAATATGAAGCTAGAAATAATTTTTCTGCAACTGTTGGGGTTCGTATTTGTCACAACCCGGAAATTCTGAGCTAGTTAAAAAATTTTATTTTGGCAATTTTAGCAAATTTTGAATATTTAAAATGAAATATTTTAAATAAAAACGACGAGAAATTATTTTGAATAGAATTCGAACGTATATATTTATATAGATCATCATTAGAATATAAAATTTTATGTTAAATTATAAAAGGAATTGAAAATGGCGCGGTAGTTCGATAATTCGATTTCAAACTTCAAATTAATGTACCGGGTGCTAAACAAACCGGATTTTAGCGAAACCAAAAATAATAGAATCTAATTGTGAATATCTTTCCAACGAATCTGAAAAATTGAAATTTCATAGCGGGAATCAAAAGACACGTTCAGTTGAAAATTCAGAATAGTCGCTATGGAATTTCGGCCCTTGAAAATAGCAATTTTGCAAACGACCTCGGATTTCGACGAACCACTTTTGTTGGATCTGTGATGTCAAGTTATTGCTAGATTCCAAATTTCATAATTTTTTGAATCAATATGTGAGCGTGGCAAAGGAAAACGCATTTAACCAGTTTCAGCTGATTTTAATCGACTGGAAATTGGCCATTTTTCAAATGGTCTCAGAATTCGACGAAACTAGTTTTGTTAGGACGGTATCGTCAATACGAAGCTAGAAAATATTTTTCTGGAATTTTTCGAATTAGTATGTGACCCCAGTAAATTGAAATGCATGTTCAAATTCAATATATAGAGTTATATGTTGATTTTGACGAAAACTGATCGTAACGATCGAATCAGCCTACGATACGTATCCCATTGTGTTCGGAATGGGGGTAGAACGCTAGGGATGACAGTCGGTGGGTCTGATTTGGGATTCAAATAAAAAGTCAACTTTGATGGGAGAAAAATAATAAATTAATTATTTATATAATTCCCTCCCTCACCTTCTCACTCCCACCCCGTCACTTTTCAGTTTTTTTTTAAAAAAGAAAACAAAAAGGGCAGAGCCCTAAATCGCATCGCCAGCAGCCCCCCTCGCACGCCGCGCCGCCTCCACCTTCTCCCCCTTCCTCCGTCGATCACCCTCTCTCTCTTCTCCCTCCTCTTCCTACCACGTCGAAGCCCCCAGTCCCGAGCCCACAGACCCAAACCGCACGTCGCACCCCCTTCGCAAGTCCCGCTATCACCGCAGCACCCTCCCCCATCTCAGACGACCACCAGCGAGGCCCCCCCCCCCACGCTGTAAGCTTTATTTGTTTGTTTTATCATTTTTCATTCTTTTTCTTTCTTCTTTTAACTGATTTTAGTTAGAGATAAAAACTGATTTTAGTTAGAGATAAAAACTGATTTTAGTTAGAGATAAAAACTGAATTTTTATAGTGTTAAAAACTGAATTTTTATGATGTTAAAGATTAGATTTTTATTATAGGAGAGTTTTGATTTTTATTTATATTTGAAAAGGCGAAATCTTTATATTTGAAAAGGCGAAATCTTTATGTAGAGAATAGCGTGATAAAAATATAACCTTTATTATATGAACACCATTGTAAAAATAGAATTTTTATCTATATAGTAGCGATATGAAAATAGAATTTTTATCCATATGGAGTGATTATAAAAATATGATTTTTATATACATAGCAACAATATAAAAATGTGATTTTTATATATGTAGTGGCTACGGATAGTGAAATTGACGAAAGGCGAGCACGACAAAGATTTCCACATATGAAGAGTCGTGGAGTTTGGATTAGCTAGTCGATGAGAACTTCTCACTTTAAATTTTCTTTTCTAGTTAAAATATATACTAGGATGCAGACGGTGCTTAGCAGCACCCGACACCTGTCGTCCACAGACCATGTATGGCTTGTATGTTTGATTGTTTGGTGTGTTGTGAAAATTGATTGTGTGATGTGAAATGAAATAAAATATTTATATACTTAAAAATATTTTATCGTTAAAAATATTATTTTTAACGTGTGTGTGTGAATAAAATATGTGTTTGTTGATTTGAAACCCCACACGGGTGTTGGGATGATATTTGAAGTTCACTCATCCCGATTGATTAGTTGTATGTCGATCGATTGATTGACAGGCTGTTATAAGCGTTAGATATCTATATTTGATGCTTATACAGTGTAGTGCACTTTGGATGATGGTCGATTATTTGTCAGTGCTATTATATACATGTGTTGTATGGAATCCATATAATTAACATTATATGGTAATTGATTGGGCCTCATTCCAATTGGAAAGATAAAGAATTATCATGTGTTGAATATAGATTCGTGTGTTGAATGGAATAAATATTCATTTGTTGAATGGAATAACGAATTTATTGAAATATATAAAGCCGTGTTGATTAGAGATGCGCCATTTTGACGTGAACGATATTTATATCGATTTTATTCATTTTTTAATGAATATCGAAAATTGATTTCAAATCGAATATATAGAAATGAATTGAAATGAATTTGAATTGAAATGAATTCGAATTGAAATTGAATTGAAATGAATTCGAATTGAAATTGAATTGAAATGAATTCGAATTGAAATTGAATTGAAATGAAATTGAAATTGAATTGAAATCGATTTGAATTGAAATCAATTTGAAATGAATTTAAAACGAATTTATAAAGGAAAATTCAATTTTGATTTGAAATTGAAAGGGAAGTTCAAATCGAAATGAATTCGAATTGAAATTGAATTGAAATGAATTCGAATTGAAATTGAATTGAAATGAATTCGAATTGAAATTGAATTGAAATGAATTCGAATTGAAATTGAAATGAATTCGAATTGAAATTGAATTGAAATGAAATTGAATTGAAATTGAATTGAAATCGATTCGAATTGAAATCAATTTGAAATGAATTTAAAACGAATTTATAAAGGAAAATTCAATTTTGATTTGAAATTGAAAGGGAAGTTGAAATTGTTTCGAAAACGAATTAAAACGATTTATAAAATACGTTTTAAAAGGAAATCGACAAAATATATAATATATATTATATTATATAAATATATATAATGGCCTGAATAGAACGCGCCGCGCCGCGGTAGTTCGTGAATTTCGACCATTAACTTCGAATTGACATTACAGGAGATCCGACCGTTGGATTCTCCTGAAACCGAAACCATTGGGTTTGTATCGAAAAGAGCTTTCCAATGAATATTAGAAATTTGAAATCTAACGGTTGGATTTGGAATTATGTCCAAATCAAATTTGGAAAATGTTGCTGTAAGTGCAGTTCGATGGCCGTTGATGGAAATCGACTGTACGGGCCTTGATAAAATTATTAAAAATATCAATAATTTGGGTAAAATCATAAGCAATGATTTGGGAAAATTGGGATGAAAAACTCCACATTTGAAAAGATAAAAATAGATTTTTATCGAAATGAACTAGTTTTGAACTAGAATTAAAATCAATTTATTTTTCAAATAAATAAATTGAATTTGAAAGTGGTTTTAAAAATAATTAGAATTTCCAATACGTGAATTGGGATGGATTTGAATTGAAATTATCTTCGGAATATTTCGATGTTGGATTTCGTGATTATACAGATATGGTGGTGGAAATTTGAAAGATATATTTTATATCGTTATTTCCAATACGATATTTGTTGGTTTCAGAATTTGATATTGAATATAAGCCGATATATTTTCTATTCAGAGTCTTGTATTTAATTTCAAATGTGATTTGGGTTTGTCGTGAATGGTGTCTTCATTAACACTGTTCTTAAACCCAATAGAGAAAAGATTAAATCTTTCTATTTAGATTTAATGAAGTGTACCAATCAAATAATATTTAATTGGAATTGAATGTGATTTTGGGTTTATCGTGAACCGTGTTTTAGATGACATTGGTTCTTTAACCCGGTTAAAGGCAGGATATCGATTTGTTGAAAGATTAAAACTAAGTGGAGTTTTAATGAATCTTTAATTAGATTGAAATGTGAATTGATAACTTAAATTATCAAATCTGAAAGGTGATCGAGAATGAAGTACCACCAGTTTTGCTCCAAAGCGATAGTTAAATCTTTAATTAGATTTGAACGTGAAATGGTAATTAACTTTACCGATAACACCGTGGTGTTAGATATGGAGTATTACCGGTTTTCTCCATGGGATGAATAGGTTGGGATTGGGAAATAAAATAAATAATTACTTCGGTGTGGTTCGCTAATCCCGACTAGTTTGGAAAACCATAATATGGTTTGAAATGATATCCAAAGGAAGATTAAAGAATAAATTTAGAAGAATTTATCTTGGATAAAATTAATGGGAACCTTTCCCTAAGAATGTGAATTTTTGAATAAAAGAATATTATGAATTGGAATGAGGCGTTTGTTGTGTTTGTGTAACATTTGTTTATTATATACGTGGGTTATTCAGAAATGTCGGGTTTATACCCATTCTGAATAACCGATTCGACGATATGTCGAAGATGAAGATGGTGGTTAAAGACCGGAAATCTTCACATCGTTTGGGTGATTACTGATGATCTTGATTGGGCTGTACACCCAAGATGAGGGAATCAGTTGGTGATCGTCCAGACGTACTTGGAGATCGATGGATATGCGAGGAAAGTGCCTCCAGTTTCGTTCAGACCCAGAACGGACTTGTAAATGGATTGTGTGTCTGACATTGGATTTTATTCTGTGTTGATTGATCTCTATTAAATATACATCTGTTTGGCGGTGGAGAATTTATTCTCTTGCTTAACGCCCTTCTCTGAGACGTACGAGCTCAGAGGTTGTATATCGATGGACATCAGTCGCATGGAGTGAATTGCCAGTGTGGCACACGTAAGTGGCAATTGATCAAGGCTTCTGTTGAAAAGCAAAGTCTTGTGGTTGATGATCAAAGCACGGCCTGTGTGGCGCAGCTTTGTTTATAGCGTGAATTCGCGAGCCTCACACCTTAGTATGAGTCAAAAACGGGATAGTGACTGCAGGGAGAGCACGACGTTTCTTTCTAGCTATGGGTGGTGTCAGTGCTTAAATTGGTTGACATTTATATACTTTTCACCTGTGTGGTTGTTGGATACGAGGCGCCTCGGATATAGGTCTGTTAGGACCGGGAAACGTGTGTTCAGGAATAACCAATCCTCAAAAGTAAGAGAGGACCGACCCTGAAGATCCAAGGATTGCTGTGTGCGGTCCTGGGCCATTTGCTAAAGTGTCTCGAACGGAGAGGTGCTTGCCCCTTGCCTTGGCTCATGACGGAAATCCAATTTCCAATACGTGATATTGCGGTTTTATTTGTAGAACTAGTATGGCGACATGATATATGGTACCC
The DNA here is from genome assembly GCA_030737875.1 of Allium sativum. Lineage (NCBI taxonomy): Eukaryota > Viridiplantae > Streptophyta > Magnoliopsida > Asparagales > Amaryllidaceae > Allium > Allium sativum. The sequence continues at coordinate 923,149,432 of CM060910.1, forward strand.
ATACCGTCTATGATTGATATTTATGATTGAAATTGTTTTGAATCTATACACTTATAGTAATATCGAAATGATTTGTTTTAAACGTACCAAGCATGTTTGGCTATTATAAGGGAAAACCCTATCCTCCGGCTTGCGTTGCATTGTGTGATGGGACTTGGGTCTTATAATAGTTTCATTTTTCCAAAAAGCATTGCGCTGTTTTGTTATATGCACTAGTGTTCTTGGGAGGAAACCCGTTCCATGTTATACGGCTTGGTCCCTTAAATTACTCTCTTTTAAAGTTAAAATAATAACTGTTTTAGTTCTCACACCAGTCCCATGACTGACCTGGAGTTTATTGTTTTAACCTAAACTCTGGGTGCCCTTATTTTGACACGGGCAACTAGTAGTTTCGGTTTTGCAGATTTATATTCACAGGATCCTGATTTACAGCTGGAACGATGCTCGGAAAGCTCTGTATCCGTGTATCACTTTCAGTTGTGTTTTATATTGTTTTTCCGCTGCTATGTAATTTATTGTAATCTCTGATATTCATCGAATGTATTTTATTCATTCATACTCTGTATATTCTTGTATTCTGATGGAATTGTTTTAATAAACAATGAAATGTTCTTCGGTTTGCGTTCTATTTTGTCCTGTCCTCAACGCAATCCGGGCTTTCCTTGACGGGGAAGTTCGGGTCGTCTCAGTTTGGTATCAGAGCTTTGGTTTACAGAGCTCGAGAACAAGGCACATTAGAACCATACGAAAGAATTCATCAGATATTGGATTAGTAATATCCAATTAGAATGACTCGTTAGAGATAGGATCAGTAGTATCCTAGAACGAGTGTGAAGAGTATATTTTTCAAATGAAAACAATTTTGTTTTAAAATTTAAATCGTTTTACACGTATTTGAATATTTATTTATATTGAATTTGGACAATCGAGTATATAAAGGTTTTGCATATACGCGTCATGAACGTATATTCGAAGTTTTAATATACTGGATAGATATAGAATCACACTCTAGTCGCCCGGAGATGATGTTGATAATGACCATGGCATCATCAATATTTATGTTCGTGTTTCGAAGGTGTGATATCTATATATTTCCATTAGATTGGTGTGAGAACCAAAATATAGTTAGAATATGTTGTTGTGATTTGGCATCAAAACTTGATTTTCTATATGTATATCAAAATTATGAAATTGAAATTCTAATTCACTAATTGATTGATGGTTGTGTTGTTTGTTTATTTGTTTGAAATTTTGAACCATTTAGCCTAATTGAACCAAATATTAAATTGTATTGAAAATTGGTCGCATTTGCATGCATATACATGTACTCACATTGAACAGGTCATAGCAAGGAGGCTAGAGCAGAAGAATAAAATTTGTTTGCCCGACAAAGAGGTACATGTTTACCATAATTTACTGTTTTGTTTGGGTGATGATGATTTTATGAGCCGATTGGCTTTTTCTTTTTCTTTTTGATCGAAGAAGGCCATGGGAGGCTTATGAAATATCCCGAAGTCCCCGGTGCAGGGGAGGTTATGGCGAAATTTTTCGGAAATTTAGGGTGTTAGCAAAATTTTGGAAGAATTTGAAAAGTTCTTAAAAACTGAAAAGTTGAAGAACTTAAGCCGTAATGAAAATAATGGAAGTTGAGTTGGTTTGTAAAACGACTTTCGGCTTCGTTCCTTTTCGGGAACGAAAAGTTTTAAGTGGGGGAGACAGTTTAAAATTTTTATTTTGGCAATTTTAGCGAATTTTGAATATTTAAAATGAAATATTTTAAATAAAAACGACGAGAAATTATTTTGAATAGAATTCGAACGTATATATTTATATAGATCGTCGTTAGAATATAAAATTTTATTTTAAATTATAAAAGGAATTGAAAATGGCGCGGTAGTTCGATAATTCGATTTCAAACTTCAAATGAATGTACCGGGTGCAAAAAAAACCGGATTTTAGCAAAACCAAAAATAATAGAATCTAATTGTGAATATCTTTCCAACGAATCCGAAAAATTGAAATTTCATAGCGTGAATCAAAAGATACGTTCAGTTGAAAATTCAGAATAGTCGCTATGGAATTTCGGCCCTTGAAAATATCAATTTTGCAAACGACCTCGGATTTCGACGAAACCACTTTTGTTGGATCCGCGATGTCAAGTTATTGCTAGATTCCAAATTTCGTAATTTTTCGAATCAATATGTGAGCGTGGCAAAGGAAAACGCGTTTGACCAGTTTCATCTAATTTTAATCGACTGGAAATTGGCCATTTTTCAAACGGTCTAAGAATTCGACGAAACTAGTTTTGTTAGGAACGTATCGTCAATACAAAGCTAGAAAATAATTTTTTGGAATTTTTCGAATTAGTATGTGACCCCGGTAAATTGAAATGCCTGTTCAAATTCAATATATAGAGTTATATGTTGATTTTGACGAAAACTGATCGTAATGATTGAATTAGCCTACGATACATATCCCATTGTGTTCGGAATGGGGGTAGAACGCTAGGGACGACAGTCGATGGGTTTGATTTGGGATTCAAACAAAAAGTCAACTTTGATGGGAGAAAAATAATAAATTAATTAATTATATAATTCCCTCCCTCACCTTCTCACTCCCACCCCGTCACTTTTCAGTTTTTTTTTAAAAAAAAAAGAAAACAAAAAGGGCGGAGCCCTAAATCGCATCGCCAGCAGCCCCCCCTCGCACGCCGCGCCGCCTCCACCTTCTCCCCCCTTCCTCCGTCGATCACCCTCTCTCTCTCTTCTCCCTCCTCTTCCTACCACGTCGAAGCCCCCAGTCCCGAGCCCACAGACCCAAACCGCACGCCGCACCCCCTTCGCAAGTCCCGCTATCACCGCAGCACCCTCCCCCATCTCAGACGACCACCAGCGAGCCCCCCCACGCTGTAAGCTTTATTTGTTTGTTTTTATCATTTTTCATTCTTTTTCTTTCTTCTTTTAAATGATTTTAGTTAGAGATAAAAACTGATTTCAGTTAGAGATAAAAACTGATTTTAGTTAGAGATAAAAACTGAATTTTTATAGTGTTAAAAACTGAATTTTTATGATGTTAAAGATTAGATTTTTATTATAGGAGAGTTTTGATTTTTATTTATATTTGAAAAGGCGAAATCTTTATATTTGAAAAGGAGAAATCTTTATATTTGAAAAGGCGAAATCTTTATGTAGAGAATAGCGTGATAAAAATATAATCTTTATTATATGAACACCGTTGTAAAAATAGAATTTTTTCTATATAGTAGCGATATGAAAATAGAATTTTTATCCATATGGAGCGATTATAAAAATATGATTTTTATATACATAGCAACAATATAAAAATGTGATTTTTATATATGTAGTGGCTACGGATAGTGAAATTGAGAAATGGCGAGCACGACGAAGATTTCCACATATGAAGAGTCGTGGAGTTTGGATTAGCTAGTCGGTGAGAACTTCTCAGTTTAAATTTTCTTTTCAAGTTAAAATATATACTAGGATGCAGACGGTGCTTAGCAACACCCGACACCCATCGTCCACAGACCACGGATGGCTTGTATGTTTGATTGTTTGGTGTGTTGTGAAAATTGATTGTGTGATGTGAAATGAAATAAAATATTTATATAGTTAAAAATATTTTATCGTTAAAAATATTATTTTTAACGTGCGTGTGTGAATAAAAATATGTGTTTGTTGATTTGAAACCCCACACGGGTGTTGGGATGATATTTGAAGTTCACTCATCCCGATTGATTAGTTGTATGTCGATCGATTGATTGACAGGCTGTTATAAGCGTTAGATATCTATATTTGATGCTTATACAGTCTAGTGCACTTTGGATGATGGTCGATTATTTGTCAGTGCTATTATATACATGTGTTGTATGGAGTCCATATAATTAACATTATATGGTAATTGATTGGGCCTCATTCCAATTGGAAAGATAAAGAATTATCATGTGTTGAAATATAGATTCATGTGTTGAATGGAATAAATATTCATTTGTTGAATGGAATAACGAATTTATTGAAATATATAAAGCCGTGTTGATTAGAGGTGCGCCATTTTGACGTGAACGATATTTATATCAATTTTATTCATTTTTTAATGAATATCGAAAAGTGATTTCAAATCGAATATATAGAAATGAATTGAAATGAATTCGAATTGAAATTGAATTGAAATGAATTCGAATTGAGATTGAATTGAAATGAAATTGAATTGAAATGAAATTGAATTGAAATCGATTTGAATTGAAATCAATTTGAAATGAATTTAAAACGAATTTATAAAGGAAAATTCAATTTTGATTTGAAATTGAAAGGGAAGTTGAAATTGTTTCGAAAACGAATTTAAAACGATTTATAAAATACGTTTTAAAAGGAAATCGACAAAATATATAATATATACATTATATTATATATATATATAATGGCCTGAATAGAACGCGCCGCGCCGTGGCAGTTCATGAATTTCGACCATTAACTTCGAATTGACATTACAGGAGATCCGACTGTCGGATTCTCCTGAAACCGGAACCGTTGGGTTCGTATCGAAAAGAGCTTTCCAATGAATATTAGAAATTTGAAATCTAACCGTTGGATTTGGAATTATGTCTAAATCAAATTTGGAAAAAGTCGCTATAAGTGCAGTTCGATGGCCGTTGATGGAAATCGACTGTACGGGCCTTGATAAAATTATTAAAAATATCAAAAATTTGCGTAAAATCATAAGAAATGATTTGGGAAAATTGGGATGAAAAACTCCACATTTGAAAAGATAAAAATAGATTTTTATCGAAATGAACTAGTTTTGAACTAGAATTAAAATCAATTTATTTTTGAAATAAATAAATTGAATTTGAAAGTGGTTTTAAAAATAATTAGAATTTCCAATACCTGAATTGGGATGGATTTGAATTGAAATTATCTTCGGAATATTTCGATGTTGGATTTCGTGATTTTACAGATATGGTGGTGGGAATTTGAAAGAAATATTTTATATCGTTATTTCCAATACGATATTTGTTGGTTTCAGAATTTGATATTGAATATAAGCCGATATATTTTCTATTCAGAGTCTTGTATTTAATTTCAAATGTGATTTGGGTTTGTCGTGAATGGTGTCTTCATTAACACTGTTCTTAAACCCAATAGAGAAAAATATTAAATCTTTCTATTTAGATTTAATGAAGTGTACCAATCAAATAATATTTAATTGGAATTGAATTTGAATGTGATTTTGGGTTTATCGTGAACCGTGTTTTAGATGACATTGGTTCTTTAACCCGGTTAAAGGCAGGATATCGATTTGTTGAAAGATTAAAACTAAGTGGAGTTTAAATGAATCTTTAATTAGATTGAAATGTGAATTGATAATTTAAATTATCAAATCTGAAAGGTGATCGAGAATGGAGTACCACCAGTTTTGCTCCAAAGCGATAGTTAAATCTTTAATTAGATTTGAACGTGAAATGGTAATTAACTTTACCGATAACACCGTGGTGTTAGATATGGAGTTTTACTAGTTTTCTCCATGGGATGAATAGGTTGGGATTGGGAAATAAAATAAATAATTACTTCGGTGTGGTTCGCTAATCCCGACTAGTTTGGAAAACCTAATATGGTTTGAAATGATATCCAAAGGAAGATTAAAGAATAAATTTAGAAGAATTTATCTTGGATAAAATTAATGGGAACCTTTCCCTAAGAATGTGAATTTTTGAATAAAAGAATATTCTGAATTGGAATGAGGCGTTTGTTGTATTTGTGTAACATTTGTTTATTATATAAGTGGGTTATTCAGAAAGGCCGGGTTTATACCCATTCTGAATAACCGATTCGACGATATGTCGAAGATGAAGATGGTGGTTGAAGACCGGAAATCTTCACATCGTTTGGGTGATTATTGATGATCTTGATTGGGCTGTACACCCAAGATGAGGGAATCAGTTGGTGATCGTCCAGACGTACTTGGAGATCGATGGATATGCGAGGAAAGTGCCTCCGGTTTCGTTCAGACCTAGAACGGACTTGTAAATGGATTGTGTGTCTGACATTGGATTTTATTCTGTGTTGATTGATCTCTATTAAATATACATCTGTTTGGCGGCGGAGAATTTATTCTCTTGCTTAACGCCCTTCTCTGAGACGTACGAGCTCAGAGGTTGTATATCGATGGACATCAGTCGCATGGAGTGAATTGCCAGTGTGGCACGCGTAAGTGGCAATTGATCAAGGCTTCTGTTGAAAAGCAAAGTCTTGTGGTTGATGATCAAAGCACGGCCTGTGTGGTGCAGCTTTGTGTATAGCGTGAATTCGCGAGCCTCACACCTCGGTATGAGTCAAAAACGGGATAGTGACTGCAGGGAGAGCACGACGTTTCTTTCTAGCTATGGGTGGTGTCAGTGCTTAAACTGGCTGACATTTATATACTATTCACCTGTGTGGTTGTTGGATACGAGGCGCCTCGGATATAGGTCTGTTAGGACCGGGAAACGTGTGTTCAGGAATAACCAATCCTCAAAAGTAAGAGAGGACCGGCCCTGAAGATCCAAGGATTGTTGTGTGCGGTCCTGGGACATTTGCTAGAGTGTCTCGAACGGAGAGGAGCTTGCCCCTTGCCTCGGCTCATGACGGAAATCCAATTTCCAATATGTGATATTGCGGTTTTATTTGTAGAACTAGTATGGCGACATGATATATGGTACCCATGCCGTCTATGATTGATATTTATGATTGAAATTGTTTTGAATCTATACACTTATAGTGATATCAAAATGATTTGTTTTAAACGTACCAAGCATGTTTGGCTATTATAAGGGAAAACCCTATCCTCCGGCTTGCGTTGCATTATGTGATGGGACCTGGGTATTATAACAGCTTCATTTTTCCAAAAAGCATTGCGCTGTTTTGTTATATGCACTAGTGTTCTTGGGAGGAAACCCGTTCCGTGTTATACGGCGTGGTCCCTTGAATTACTCTCTTTTAAAGTTAAAATAATAACTGTTTTAGTTCTCACACCAGTCCCATGACTGACCTGGAGTTTATTGTTTTAACCTAAACTCTGGGTGCCCTTATTTTGACACGAGTAGCTAGTAGTTTCGATTTTGCAGATTTATATTCACAGGATCCTGATTTACAGCTGGAACGATGCTAGAAAAGCTCTGTATCCGTGTATCACTTTCAGTTGTGTTTTATATTGTTTTTCCGCTGCTATGTAATTTATTGTAATCTCTGATATTTATCGAATGTATTTTATTCATTCATACTCTGTATATTCTTGTATTCTGATGGAATTGTTGTAATAAATAATGAAATATTCTTCTGTTTGCGTTCTATTTTGTCTTGTCCTCAACGCAATCCGGGCTTTCCTTCACGGGGAAGTTCGGGTCGTCTTAGTATGGGACCCCAGTAAATTGAAATGTACGTTTAAAATTCAATATAATGATTTAAATGTTAATTTTAAATGAAATCTGATCGTAATGATTGAATTGTCTTACGAAACATATCCCATTGTATTCGAAATGGGAGTAATATGCTAGGGGCGATAGCCGTTGGGTTCGATTTGGATTTTGAATGAAAAATCAACTTTTTTTGAAATTTAATGGAATTAAATAATAATTAAATTTTATAATACCCTCCTCCTTTTCTTTTCCCTATTGATCAACCCCCCTTTTACATCGTTTAACAGAAACTGAGATAATAAAAAAGGGGGGAGGACCGCAGATCGACGCCGCTCCACCCGGACCCGTCGCGCTTCGCCACCGAAGCCACTGGCCGCGCTGCCGAGCCCATCTCCGTTGATCGCCCCTTCGCCTATCCCCTTCCTTCGTCAGGGAATCGCGAGCCATAGCCCTAGCGCCCCCTAAAATTGCCATCGCCGGTCACAGCCATCCACCACCTCCCCTCGACGCCTGCCGCCATCTATCAGGAGCGCCCCCTCGCGCGCTTCTCTCCTCCCCTCCCCGGCGCGCAGAATTCTCCTCCCCCTGCTGCACTTTGAGTCTTCTTCTTTCTTTTATTTTATTTATTTATTCATGAAAAGCAATAAGAAAATATGATTTTTATTTTTGAATTAAAGTAGAAAAGGTTTAGATTTTTAAATCGAAAAGTTTGGATATTTATAAATGAAAAGGTGAGATCTTTTTTATATAAAGATGAGATTTTTATATAATTTAAAGGTATGATTTTTAATCATAAAAAAATGATTTTTATGTAGAAAGCGAGAATATAAAAATAGAATTTTTATATAGTAGAGAATATAAAAATATTATTTTTATATAGTTATAAAAATAGGATTTTTAAAGAAAGATTTGATTTTTAGTATAGGAATAGTTATATAAAAATTTGATTTTTATATACGTGAACATCGATTGAAAAGAATTGATTTTTATAGTTTAGTAGATTTGATATTTATATTTAAAAGGATGAGATTTTTCAATAAAACAAAAAAAATATGATCTTTATTTACAAAAAAATATGATCTTTGTTCACATAAAAATATGACGTTTATTATATAGTAGCGTCATAAAAATATGATTTTTCTAATATTGTAGCAAAATAAAAATTCGATCTTTATATAAGAAGTAGAAATATAAAAATATAATTTTTATATAGAAAGAAGCGTTGTAAAAATATATGAAGTAGAAATAAAAATATGATTTTTATTTATTGGAATGAGGCGATAAAAATATGATTTTTATATATGAACAGCGTGAAAAGGATGTGTTGGAATTTCGAAAAAAATCTAAATAGTTCAGAAAGAAAGACGGGCGGAGTGGAACCCAAAGGTGAGAACTCCTCACTTTTATTTTATTTTCTAGTTAAAATATATACTAGGATGCAGATGGTGCTTAGCAGCACCTGACACCCGTCATCCACAAACCATGGACGACTTGTTTGTTTGTTTGATTATGTTGTGAAAATTGATTGTGTGATGTGGAATGGAATAAATAAAATATTCTTGTGTTGAAATAAAATATTCTATAGTTAAAAATACAATTTTTAACATGTATATAAATAAATAAAAAATTATAAACAAATCGAACGATTTGTTTATGTACACACTTTTGATTGATATTGATTGGGACGATAAATTTTACATATCGCCCAACTGCACAAATAAATCTATGTTTGTTGTTTGAAAACCCCCACACGGGTATTGGGATGATATTGGACATACACTAATCCCAATAATTAGTGGTATGTCGATCGATTGATTGACAGGCTGTTATAAGCGTTAAATATTTATATTTAATGCTTATGCAGTGTAGAATGCACTATGGATGATGGTTGACTGTGTTTGGTTGTTGTTGTGTACGTGTGTTGTATGAAATCCATATAAATCAAATTATATGGTAATTGACTGTGTCGGATTCCAGTTCAGAAAGAATGAATATTTTAAAATAATGATTATTTTAAAATAACGAATATTTTCAAATATTATTCAGTAAAAGATCAAAATTTGATTTTGATGTCCAATTTGGGATGGACACGAAAATATTTAAATATATAAAGCCGTGTTGATTAGATTAACGCCATTTTGATGTGAACGATATTCATATCGATTTTATTCATTTTTAGAATGATTATCAAAAATAATTTGATTTCAAAATCTAATGTTTTGAAAATGCTATCATTTATATATCGATGATACGGAATATTCCATTTTGATTTGAAATTGAATATGAAGTTGAAATCGTTTTGAAAACGAATTTAAAACGATTTATAAAATACGTTTTAAATGGAAATCGATGAAATATATATTATATATATATAATATAATCGCCTGAATAGAACGCGCCGCGCTGCGGCAGTTCGCAAATTTCGACCATTGACTTTAAACAGACATTACGGGAGATCAGACCGACGGATTCTCCTAAAACCAAAACCGTTGGGTTCGTATCGAAAAGAGCTTCCTAATGAACACAAGAAATTAGAAATCTAACAGTTGGATTTGAAACTATATCCAAATCAAATTTGGAAAAGGTCGTTGTAAGTGCAGTTCGATGGCCGTTTATGGAAATCGACTGTACGGACCTAGATAAAATTACTAAAAATATCGATAATTTGTGTAAAATCATAATAAATGATTTGGAAGGAATTGGGATGAAAAACTCCATATTTGAAAAGATAAACATAGATTTTTATCGAAATGAACTAGTTTTGAACTAGAATTATAATTCAATTATTTTTAAAATAAATAAATTGGGTTAGAAATGGTTTTAAAAATAACCAGAATTTCCAATATATAAATTGGAATGGATTTGAATCGGAATTGTTTTCAGAATATTTCGATGTTGGATTTCGTGATTATACAGATATTGTTATGGAAATTTGAAAGATATATATATATATATATATCGTTATTTCTGATACGATATTTGTTGATTCTAGAATTTGATATTGAATATAAGCCGATATATTTTCTATTCAGAGCCATGTATTTAATATCAAATTGGATTATGGGTTTGCCGTGAATGGCATCTTTAATAATACTGTTCTTGAACCCAATGGAGTTAAGAAAACTAGAAACTGACTGGAGATAAGTTAAGTTGAATGGTTTCCTGGGTATTGATCTGATGTTGGTTTCGGCCTTCGGGGTTAATACTTAGGAGATTGTTCTCTTACTAATTTACGGTTAGAGGCTAATGTGAATTGGGTTTATTGTAAACTATGTTTTTAACGACATCCGTTCTTTAACCCGATTTACAGTTAAATGTGATTTGGGATTTATAAAACTTTTTATTTAGATTTAACGGGAATTTTCCATGGTAAAGTTTTCCAATTTAACATATTAAATTGGAATTGAATGGAATTCGATTTGGAAATAATCGAAGTAAGCTTCTGTAGAGGAAGACTGTTAATATATATGGAATTTAAAAGGCCTTGTCATTATTCCATTTATATTATCGGTTGGATATTGAAGTTTATATCGATTATATATATATATATCGATTTGATTTCCATGAAAATTCCATTGTTAATGGAATGTGATTTTGGGTTGTCGTGAATGGTATCTTTAATAATACTGTTCTTAGACCCAACAGAGTTAAGAAAATCAGAAACTAATTGGAGATTAGTTAAGTTGAATGGTTTTCTGGGTATTGATCTGATGTTGGTTTCGGCCTTCGGGGTTAATACTTAGGGGATTGTTCACTTGCTAATTTATGGTTAAAGGCTGATAGAATGGAATGTGATTTTGGGTTTATCATGAACCATGTTTTAAATGACATTGGTTCTTTAACCCAGTTAAAGACAAGATATGATTTCCCTAGTTAAACAATCGTTAATATTGATTTTTGGGAAGATTAAAACCAAGTGGAGTTTTAATGAATCTTTAATTAGATGGAAATGATATCCAAAGGAAGATTAAAGAATAAATTTAAAGAATTTATCTTTGATAAATTAATGGGAACCTATCCCAAAGTATGTGAATATTTGGATAAAGGAATATTCTGGATTGGAATGAGGCGTATGTTATGTATTTATAGCACTTGTTTATTATATACGCGAGTTATTCAGAAAGACCGGGTTTATCCCATTCTGAATAACTGATTCGACGATATGTCGAGGATGAAGACAGTGGTTGAAGACCGGAGGTCTTCACATCGTTTGGATGATTACTGATGTCTTGATTGGGCTGTACACCCAAGGCGAGGTAATAGTGGTGATCATCCAGACGTACTTGGAGATCGACGGATATGCGAGGGCCTCTCCCCTGTATTGGACATATGGGGGAGGAATAAGGTGCCTCCGATTTCGTTCAGACCCAGAACGAACTTGTAAATGGATGTGTGTCTGACATCGGATTTCATTCTTTGCGATTGATATACATCGGTTGCATAGCGTGAATTGCCTGTGTGGCATGCTGAGATGAAAATGATCAAGGCTTCTGTTGAAAAGCAGAGTCTTGTGGTTGATGATCAAAGCACGAACTTTGTGGCGTAGCTTTGTGTAGCGTTAATTCACGAGCCTCACACCCCGGTGTGAACCAGAAACGGGAGAGGACATCAGGGAAATGGACATATGCTGGATTGTAGCTAGGAGTGGTGTCAGTGTTTTGCACGCCCTGGCATTTTACTTATGTAGATGATGGATAGCGAGACGCCTCAGTTATATCTGTCGATCCAGGACCGATGGAGTCATTGGGCTCATTTATGCCCCATAGGGCTAGACAGTTTCGAAGCGGTAAGGACGATCCCTTGCCTTGGTTCACAGATGGAAATCCAACTTCCAATACGATATTTTGCGGTTTTAATTGTAAACCTATATATGGCAACATAGTGGTATGGGGCACTTATGCCGTCTATGATTGATACTTATAATTGAAATTGTTTTGACACTATACACTTATAGTAATAATAAAAGAGGAAATTTCACGTACCAAGCATTTTTTGCTATTATAAGGTAAAAACTCTATCCTTCGGCTTGCGTTGCATTGTGTGATGGGACCTGAGTCTTATAATAGCTTCATTGTTCTTTATTTAGCATTGCGTTGTTTTTTTATGCACTGGTATTCTTAGGAGGAAACCCGTTACGTGTTATACGGCGTGGTCCCTTGATTTACCTAACTTTAAAATAAAGATTAATAACTGTTTTAGTTCTCACACCAGTCACATGACTGACCTGGAGTTTATTGTTTTAACCTAAACTCTGGGTGCCCCTATTTTCCGCACGGGCAGCTAGTAGTTTTGGTTTTGCACATTTATATTCACAGGATCCTGGTTTACAGCTGGAATGATATTCGAAAAGCACTGTATCCGTATATTCCTTTCTTTTGTGTTTTGTATTATTTTCCGCTGTAATGTAATGTATTTAAATCTTTGATGTTTAGTAAATGTGTAATATTTATTCATACTCTGTATATTCTTGTATTCTAGTGAAATTGTTGTAATAAGAAATGAAATGTTCTTCTGTTTGTGTTCCGATCAGTCTTGTCCTCAAGGCAATCTGTTCTTCCTCTTCTCCTCGGAGACCGGGGAAGTTACGGGTCCTTACAGCTAACGCCCATACAGAGTGGTTTTCAGATAATGAATCTGATCCCGGTCTCTCCGTATTGACGACGGAAAAATGGTCAAAAACTTCGATAGTCGGTGAGTTAACTCTCAAAGAAAAACATGTGTGCAAACAAAGATTTTATTTCCAGATGGAAATTCTATCGATCAATCATCATTTATCTCTTAAATTTATTTGTCATTCAATTATCCATTTCTCTATTCTCGTTTCCATATATTCGAAAATTCTTATTTTCTAGATTTAGAAAATATACATTATTACCATTGGAAAACATTTCCATTTCTTATTTTCTATATTAGAAAGCATTTCTGAATCTTTTTGGAAAACATTTCCAAAACTCCTACATTTGGATTTAAACAGACGTTTAAATAAAACATCGTTATGCCAACTCAAAACATTACACTCATTAACTAAATTCACTTAACCAAACTTTACTCTCAAACCTTAACCATTCCTTAGTTAAAAATGGAGTCAATCAAGTTAGGGTATAACTACCTCTCAGACCTTAATTGAACAATAGTTATAACTTCGAAATAGATAAAGTTCACCTTCTAAATCTTTAACAAACTTCCTTTCGTAACTCTCGGATTCTATTTATGAATCCACTTCTTTTACAGAAATCATTTGATTATAACAATAGTGTTATAATCCCATGCTTCCGAAATATAATAACTTAAGTACAACTTTTATTTATTAATTTGGATAAATAAACAAACAACTAATTTATTTATAAATAAATAAATCTTGATTAAAAACGGAAAGTGAATAGTACTTTCCCGAATTCGATATAATCTAATTTCAACGTATAACTCTCTTTCGAATAATCTATATTCGATAACTCCTTTTCGAATAAACTTATTCGATTAACTCTCTTCGAATAACTAATATTCCATAATCTCTCTTTCGAATAAACTATATTCGACTAACACCTTTCTTCGAATAAACTATATTCGACTAACACCTTTCTTCGAATAAAATAAATTTGATTAACTCCATTCGAATAAACTATATTCGATAACTCCTTTCGAATAAACTATATTCGATTCTCCTTTCGAATAAACTATGTTCGATTACTCCTTTCGAATAAACTATATTCGATAATCTCCTTTCGAATAAACTGTATTCGATTACTCCTTTCGAATAAACTATATTCGATAACTCCTTTCGAATAAACTATATTCGATTACTCCTTTCGAATAAACTATATTCGATAATCTTCTTTCGAATAAACTATATTCGATAATCTTCTTTCGAATAAACTATATTCGATTACTCCTTTCGAATAAACTATACTCGATAATCTCCTTTCGAATAAACTATATTCGTTTACTCCTTTCAATTAACTCTAACTTGATTAACTCCTTTCAATTAACTCTAACTCGATTAACTCTAATCGATTAATTCTAATTCGATTAACTCTAATTGATGTCCACTTTACAATCTTCTCATAACTCTTTTATATCTCGTTAATTCCCTTTTTTATAATCCTATTTATTTTCCAAATAAATATTCCTTTTATAATTTTATTTATTTAACAAATAAATATTTCCTTTTCAATTCTATTTATTTAACAAATAAATATTCTTTTTCAATACTATTTGTGAATGTTTTACAAATATTCGCTTTTCAATTCTATTTGTAAATGTTTTACAAATATTCCCTTTTCAATTCTATTTGTAAATGTTTTACAAACATTTCCTTTTCAATATAACATTGAAAATTTCCTTTTTAACATTCTAGTATCCCTTATGGTATTTAACGTACCATATAACAATGATCAATATCATTCTAACACACATCATCAACAACAGATTATATATCACATCATATATCACCATATATGGAAAACAGTAAAATAAATGTTGAGGAATCCAGTTGGATTCCTCCGACCTGCTTCCCTACATCCACAGATGTTAAACAATATAATTAACATCGATTTCATTTCAATATGAAATATTCTGATAAACAGAATCAATATTTGATTAATGATATATATATATATATCGTTATCTATAATTTCAACCAATCACTTAGCAGTTCAACCAAACAGTCAACACACAAAATCAACCATCATCTACCAGTTCTAAAAATATGTTATAAAAATATGAACTGATTAAGTTGGTGAGTTTTACTCACATTGGACGATCATTGTTAAATAGCGATAATTGTATGTTAATTCAGATCGGACAATTTATTTTTCTATAAACTGTAATTAGCTCTGATTCACTCCCAGTCAGTTCCACGGTGTAGCCCTCGTCCATATGATCCTAACAGATTTGATCGTTCAAAATTCTGATACAGTATGAACGAGATATTTAATTTACAAGTTCATTAATTATTTGAATTAAATATAAATATATTCAAACCATGGGCCTCGCCCTCTTTTTCATTCTTTGGCCCATTAAGGAAAAGCCCACCTGCTAGTCCTTCTCCTTCCCCAACGAAATATCGCAACTTCAGGAACATTCATGGCCGATTTTTTCCAAAGTTTAGCTCCTTAATTCTCCCTCTCCTCTTATTGAAAATCCAAGCCGTCACCACCATTGTTCACGTCTCCAAACTCTCTCTCAACTCCTACCAACTTCATCACACTTGCACAGGAACCCGAGTTCCTCCTGTTTCCATTTCCGCCCTCCTAGATCCCCATATCTCCTTCGACATCCATTATTTTCAAAACCAACTTCACCTCTAAACTCCTCTTCACATTCCCTACCACTCCATACTCTCACTGCCAAACTCACGCACTAGAAAAACTTCCGTCATTCGTAGTTTTTCACGCTAAAAGGAAAAAAACTGCGACACTTTTTATTTTAATAAATCCTCACAACTTCAAAATCGATACTATCCTACCTCCCAATATCAAATACGAACTCGCTTCCTCAAAATGGTGCCTCTACCTCACGATAATCTCATCCCCGGCTTGCGCGCCTTCAACACAACAAATGGATTCACTGTCGAACTAAACGAGATATATACTATATGCAAGGAAATCACCACAGCACCGCATATACATGTCATTTGCATTGTATATATTTTCTATGATTTTCCATTGATTTTTGAAGTTGCGTTTTGTTTTTAGAGGGAGGAAAATGATGCGGCCGATTTTATTTGACCAGAGGAAGTAGATGACTTAGGGTTAAGAGAATTGTATGGTATTTATAGGATGTTTTAAACAATTTTATATTAATTATTTAACTCATTTTTATTATACCGCTGTTTGTATTAGCCATTAAATATCCCTATGATCACACGTGATACCCAAAAATCACGAAAATGGACATACACCTTCAGTTCAACATTACGGACCCAACGAAACTGGTTTCGTCAAATTCCGACTCCGTTTGCTCACACAACGTATTTTTAACCGTCAAAATACTGACTATTTTTCAGATTAAAATCTCGTACGACCACTTGCTGACTCCAAAAATCACGAAAATTTAAATCTAGCAATAATTTAATATTGCGGATCCAACAAAATTAGTATCGTCAAAAACAGAGGTCGTTTGCAAAACTGGCTATTTTTAAAGCTCTAAATAACCTCGTTTAAATATTAATATATTTAAAAATAATTAAATTAAATATTAATAAATTAATATTATCGTATATATATTCACATATGATATCATACAACTCCAAAATAATCCTATATGGATTTCTAACTCGATATTTCAAATCCCGATTAAATCGATATTCGAATTACAATGAAATTCCTTATATATATCGTTATAAATTACAAATGAATTCCATAGCAACTTTTCTAAAATTTGCTTTGGACATAAATCAAAATCTACCCGATGAAATCCTGATTTTTCTCTTCCATTAGAAAAATATACTTCACCCGCTCCGAACGTTTCTTGTTTCACAGAAATCCGATTTAAAACGGATTCTGTATATCAAATTGAAGTTCGAATCGCCAAATTACGAACTGCAGCGCCATTTCGAGCTCGATTATAATTATAAT
Organism: Allium sativum; assembly: GCA_030737875.1. NCBI lineage: Eukaryota > Viridiplantae > Streptophyta > Magnoliopsida > Asparagales > Amaryllidaceae > Allium > Allium sativum. The sequence goes on from CM060910.1 coordinate 923,166,415, forward strand.
ATAATTATACGTTCAAACTTCATTTATATAATATATTTGTTAATATAATTCAACTCTAAACTAAATTATATATTCCAAATTGTCCAATTCACACAATATTGTGAATTCTTTTATTTCCGATTATTCCGGAAATATATATATTATTCTATTATTTATATTAATTAAATATTCAATATTATTTAATTAAATGACCATTTAAATATCTAAAAACAGTTTAAATAATTAAATAAATTATTTATTATACCGTAAAAATACGGGGCATTGCAATATGTATATATATATTCTAGATAGAGATGTGAGTATATATTTTATAATCAATTAATATTGAAATAAGGTTGTCATCAAAACTCAATTTTCCAACACTTTAAACAATCATATAATTGAGGATATTTAATTTAGTGAAAGAGAGGGAAAAAGTGTTTCCTTTCACATATTTTTCTTAATGTAAAAACTAAACATTGTGGTTTTCAATTATTGACATTTATTTTGGGTTAATTGTTTTGAAAGATTTGCGATTTACATATTTTTTATAAGAACTAATTTTTGAAACCTTTTCAATCTAGAAAATTCAATAGGAGCTACTATGTGTCGACAAGTTTATACCGAATGATAAGTCTAAACAACAACATTTGTTTTCTCAAAAAAAAGATATCGATTTTAATTTGTACGATTACCATTCTATTTTTTGATGACTAAATGTTGAGTGGTGGAACAAATTATGGTATTAGGAAAATTATAATTATATTAAAATTTGGCAATTAAATGATACTAGAAAAAGCAAATCAAGATGTTTTAGCAACAACACTATTTTTTTAATCAAAAAATAAGTGATCATCACAAGAAGGAAAATACTCATGTCATTTTACGTACTTTAATAAGGATCTGTCAACATATCTAACGGCTAGCCAAAAAATCTTCAATATAAATAAATATAAGTAAAAAACCACCCAAAAATCTAAATGTCTATGGTTCAATAGAAAATTTCAACCAAATAAAAGAAATAAGTGCTCTAGCCTTCAAACTTGGCAAATTCCAACAAATCTAGAAGCTAAACATGTACCAGTTTGTGTTTTCTGGTTTGTTACAATTTGTGCAAAGTTAGATTGTATTCCGTGAACTACGTTTAAATATAAATTTTTCTTTACAACTGTAGGTGTTAGTTAAATAATTAACTACTCCTTGTTTCCATATTTCGACACAATAAACAAATATAATGTTGAGCTCGCGTCGTGTGGAAGGTGTAATCTCTCATGTATGATGAGATAATTTTCCATGAGTGAAAATTTGTGAATAAAATTATAAAACCATGAAGCTCAAATAATAAGAACTTATCTAAGTGGAAATCTACTATTATGCCCAAATTTTCCCTAAAAGCTAACATAATTATAGAACTGTTTAAACCTGTCATTGTTGTTACTACCACTACTATTATTGCTATAACTATCATCGTAATTCCAGAATAGAGGTTGGTGTGTTTTATGAATGTTGTGCTGCCGGAAAATTAAAAAAGTACCATGACTTGCTTTGACTTGAAATTATATACTTGTTTGTAATGTCTAGGCTCTATAGGTCGGACTGCACTACGCAAGGTTGAAAAACTTCGTAGCAAAATTTGGTTTGCATAAAACAGGGAATAAATAACCGTAGAACTTAACAACAACAAGCATTGAAACCTTCATCACATTCTGCTTAAAGTCATTGCTCAACCGAATGAGATAAGAATAATTATGCGTAATTCGAATATACCATCTGAAATCTTCATCACATTCTGCTTAAACCTTCATCACATTCTGCTTAAACCTTTAGGGGGATTGTCCTATGTGGTCGTCTAGGGCGTCTAACTCTGAAACCGGGCCTAGTAACGTCTCCCTATTTTCTCTTTAAGAAAGCCGATGCAAATGTCGCACCAACTGAACTAGCCATTATATATTTATTACTTCGAAATAGAGTTGAGTATGTTTTATTGAACAAATACCTTAACATGTTTTGACCAATATCTATAATTTATGTTTACTTTTGCATAGATTAAAATAAAGATATAATTTATTTTTGTTAATCATCACAACGTGTGCAATTTTTTTCTTCCCAATAGGGCTGAGGAAATGGTTGGTTCGATTTAAAATTGATCAAAAATGTTGAAACCAAAATAACCAATCAAGAAACATTAATCGAACCGAATAAAACTGATAGTTTTGAAACCAAAATCAATCAAACCGATGATATTTGGTTCGGTTAGGTCGGTTTATTTTAAAATGAAATAGATCTTATAGTTGTTGATATAACATCGGATTAAAACAAATAATTGAGTTCATATTATGAAAATGTTTTAGAAATCAAACTCTTCTTCTAAAAATGTCAATATGAAATTAAATTAAAAAAAATATTGATATGAAAATATTTTAAATAATAGCAATGTTAGTGGTAAATTTTTAACTTCTAAAAAAAAAAATTGGTTTAATTGGTTAGTTCGGTCTTCAAATATTAGAAACCAAGCCCAATCAATAAATCAAAGTAATATAAAAATAAAAACCAACCAATTGACCGAGAAAACCAAACCAAACTGACCAAACTAAACCGGTTTGGTTGGTTTAGTTGGTTTTAACCAATAAACTCTGATCCCTATATGATGATGCTTTAGTGTCGAATACCAAAACAACTAGCTCTCAAAGGTAAAATTAATACCTATAAGCAATACAGTAGAATACTGAAAGATGCAGTTGTTTTAATGTTTCGAATAGCTACATGTACATAATATGGTGCTATTTATATAGTTTGAGGCATAGTTTTGAATACCAAACCGCTAGTTGAACTATGAACGCTTATGGCTTAATATTTCAAAAGGTCAAACCGTGAAAACCATGCACTTTCTTTTCAAATTAGGTAAAGCATTTCACAAAAAAGGTATATAATACACTAAATCATATAGCATACATCATACTAAATCGTATTATTAATGATATATGAAGCAATGTCAAATTACCACATTTAAAATTTAAATATGCAGAGGTTGTGGTAAATTATTGTTACCAAGAAAGTTGTAACGACCCGTATTTTACCGTATAATAATTAATTTATTTAATTATTTAAATAATGGTTTAGAAAATTAAATGGTTTTTTAATTTAATAATATTGAATATTTAATTAATATAAATAATATAATAATATATATTTAATTCTGAAATAGTCGGAAATAGGGAATGGATAATATAAAGTGGACTGGACAATTTGAAATATTTAATTCAGCTTAGAATTTGAGTTAGAATAACGAATATATTATTTGAACGACAGTTGAACGTATAATTATAATATAATTTAAATCTAGCTCGAAATGGCGCGACAGTTCGCTATTTGGCGATTCGAACTTTAAATGGATATACAGAATCCGTTTTAAATCGGATTTCTGTGAAATAAGAAATGTTCGAAGTTGGTGAAGTATATTTTTCTAATGGAAGAGAAAAATCCGGATTTCATTGTGTAGATTTTGATTTATGTCCAAATCAAATTTTAGAAATGTCGCTATGGAATTCCTTTGAAATTTATAAATATATATTTATATTATAAAAGGATTTTATATATAAATCGAATATCGATATAACAGGGAATTTTGAAATATCGAGTTATGAATCCAATTGGAGTTGCATGATATTCTAGTGTGGATATATATGATAATATTTATTTTTTAAATATATTTAATTTAATTATTTTTAAATATATTTATATATTTAAATGGGTTATTTAGAGCTTTAAAAATAGTCAGTTTTGCAAACGACCTCCGTTTTCGATGAAACTAATTTTGTTGGATCCGCAATATTAAATTATTGCTAGATTTCAATTTCCGTGATTTTTAGAGTCAGTGTGTTGCCGTACGGATTTTTAATGTAAAAAATAGTCAGTATTTTGATAGTTAAAAATACGTTGTGTGAGCAAACGAAGTCGGAATTCGACGAAACTAGTTTCGTTGGGTCCGTAATGTCGAACTGTAACTGCATCTCCAGTTTCGTGATTTTTGGGTATCATGTGTGATCACAGGAATTTTAAAGGACAAATAAAAACACCAGTTGCTTAAAATTTAATAAATTAATCGAATATAAAATTATAAAATCCTATCTATGTAATACACTCAACTCTTGCCTAATCCTAAGTCAGACTTCCTCTTGGTCAATAAGAAATATGCCGCATCCACAAACACAAACATGAAAACGATCCTCTTTTAAAATCCCAAACTAATCAAAGAAAAGTCAATAAATTCCTAGATGAATATATTTGTACTCGCGAGTTGATTCTCTGCATTTTCATGTCCGTCTTGGGTGGTGAGACGCAGTGTTTAGACATCGAGTTTTTGAGCGGTAGTTCTAGGGTTCAAGTATTTGGGGTTTTGGTGCATCGATTGGGAAATCGAAGGATATATTTGGGTTTATGGGTGAAAACCGCACCCCATATACAAAGTTTGGAGGGTATTGGTGCAGAAAAAGGTCGATGTCTGCGTGGGAGTCTCGCGTATAGCCTGGACAAGCATTTCTGAGGGTGCGTGCGAGTTCGAACCTGAGGGTACGGGGAGGAGCGGCTTTCGAAGAGGATGATGATGGTGGTGTTTGTTTTTGAAGTATTGGAGGTATGGAGGGAGCAATTTGTTGAAGAGGAGTTCGACTATGGGTTGAAGAACTTGCGGTTTCCTATAGTTGCGATTTGGGAAGAAGGACATCTAAGCGGGTTTAGGTAATTGGATGGGTTAGTTGGGCCGGGTTGGAGAATTAGGGTGAGGCCCAAATGTTTATTATTTAAGTTTAATTCAATTTTTAAAATCGTATAACTTGTAAATTTTGTAACTTATTCATACGTAATCCAAATTAGCAAAACAAGATCCGTTGGGATCGTATGGAAGAGGGCTACACCATGAAACTGACCGGGAGTGAATTGGAGCTCGTTTGGGTTTATGGTGAAATTAAACACCTGAATCAAATTAATGACCAATAATCATTATTTAACGATAACCGTCCAAAGTGAGTAAATCTCACTAACTCTGCTCAATTTATATTTTTATAAAATATTTTTAGAATTTATAAATGATGGTTGTTTACTATGTGTTGGCTGTTTGGTTGAACTGCTAGTTAATTGGTTGAAAATATAGATAACGATATTTATAAATTGTTAATCGAATATTGATTCTGTTTATCACGAATATTTCATATTTGTGTTATTTATGTTGATTAACATCTGTGGATGCAGGGAAACTGGTCGGAGGGACCCAACTGGGTTCCTTAACATTTATTTTACTGTTTTCATATGTTGTGATATATGATGCGATTATTAATCTGTTGTTGATTATATGTGGTTGATCATTGTTATTTGGTACTTTAAAATACCAAAGGAAATTTTCAAGGTGTATATTAAAATAAAAATATTCGTATAAAATCAAAGTATTTTATAAAAAGAATTGTATGAAGTGAATATGGGATTTTGAAACTTTATAAAATCAAATGGAATTATTTAAAGGAGATATTTGAAAATTTAATAAAAGACTTCTGTATGAAGTTAACGACAGTTATATGGAAGTTTGAAAGACCGAGTTGGTTAAAATACTAAATGAAAGTAATAAGAAGTAAATAAAGAGCTTTATGGAGTAAATATAATATTTAGGAAAAAAATAGAATTAAAAGGAAATATTTCGGAAATCAGATTGAATTATAAAAGAAATTATTTGGGGAAATAAATAAAATTATAAAAGAGAATTATGAAGATATAAAAGAACAACGAGGAGATGGTTTCAAAGTAGATTTTAAATAGAAATCTGTTTTAATAGATAAATTGAGCAAATAAATTTATAAATGATGTTTATAAATTTAAAAAGAATATTTATCTTTTGATAAATGGAATATATAAGTCTGAACTTCTATAGAGAAGTAGAGATCGGTTTTTAACACCGATATTTTAAATAGAATGTGAACTCAGCATTATAAAGGGAATTTTAAATGAGATTTAAGTGTTAGAAATAAAAAGAAGATTTCGTATAAATAATCTATAAATAGAAGTTGGAATTGGGATATTGTTTTAGAATACGAAATCAAACTAAAGGGATTGTATAAAAGGGATATTATTCACATTCAACGTGAAAAATGAAATTAATTAAAGATTTTAGAAATAAAAACATTTGTAAAGGAAATTGGGCTTTTGAAATAGAAGTTAAACAGAGATGGGATTTCAAATGGTTAGAAATAAATAACTTGTTAAATAATGAAAACAAGTTTTGTGATTTATAAACAATGTTTATAAATGAACTATAATATAATTATCAGTGGATAATTGCGATTGCAAATTCAATAGTGAATTTGGAAAATGGGATATTTGGAGTTGTTTTTAAAAGGGAATGATGAAATCCATTTCAATACTCAAAATGTAAAAAAAGGATTAAATAAAATCCGTAAAGATTTGTAATTAGAATTCAACTAAGCCAGATGTTTTAAAAATAAATTATTTGAAGAAATTATATATTGAATAAATTAAGATTTAAACATGATAATTAGTATTCGGTTGGAAACCGATATTTGATTAATCAAATATAAGTTATTCGAAAGAGGATTTATCGAATATAAGTTATTCGAAAGAGGATTTATCGAATATAAGTTATTTGAAAGAGAATTAATCGAATATAAGTTATTCGGAAGAGAATTAATAGAATATAAGTTATTCGAGAGAGATTATCGCATATAAGTTATTCGAGAGAGATTATCGAACATAAGTTATTAGAAGAAGAGAGTTGATCGAATATAAGCTATCTGAAAGGAAGAGTTATTGAATATAGTTTATTTGAAAGAGAGATTAACTAGTATAGTTATTCGAAGAGAGATAATCGAATATAATTATTCGAAAGGGGAGTTATCGAATAGAGATTATTCGAGAGAGAATTGTAAGTTGAAATGCGATTATATCGAATTAGGGAAAGTACCAATTACTTTCCATTTTTAAACCAAGATTCATTTATTCATTAATAAATTAGTTATTTGTTTACTTATCCAAATTAATAAGGAAGAGTTATATTTAAGTTATTTTATTTCGGAAGTATGGGATTATAACACCATCGTTATAATCAAATGATTTTGGTAAAAGAAGTGGATTCGTAAATAGAATCCGAGTTACGTAAGGAAGTTGGTTAAAAGATTTAAAATGGTGAACTTTGTCTATTTCGAGGTTAGAAATGTTGTTCAGTTAAGGTCTGAGAGGTAATAATACCCCAACTTGATTGACTTCGTTTTTAACTAAGGGATGGGTAAGGTTCGATAGTGAAGGTTGGTTAAGTGAATCTAGTTGATGAGTGTAATGGTTCAAGTTTGCATAGCGACGTTATATTTAAACATATGTTTAAATCAAATGAAAGAGTTTTGGAAATGTTTTCCAAATAAGAATCGAAAATGTTTTCTAATATAGAAAATAAGAAATGGGAACAAAAATAGAAATGTTTTCCAATGATTAATAAAGTATATTTTCTAAATTTAGAAAATAAGAATTTACAAATATATATAAATGGGAAATGAATAAATTAATGATAAATTAAATCAAAGGAGATCAGTGTTGATTGATGATTGATCGATCGAATTTCTATTTGGAAATAAGATCGTTGGTTGTATACCTATTTTTCTTTGATGGTTAAATCACCGACTATCGAAGTTTTTGACAATTTTTCCGCCGTCAATACGGAGAGACCGGGATCAGATTCATTATCTGAAAACCACTTTGTATGGACGTTAGCGTTGCGATCAAATATGATGAAAATAATTGAAGACGGAGTTATGCAAGGGCTATCCTGTTTACAGAATAGTGCCTTCGGTTTGTCCAGTCCCAGGACAACGTGAATGGACGAATGTCTGACAAAGTATATCTAATGGATCGCGTAAGTTGATTTCTTCAAACGTACTTACGTTTGGTGGTGGAGGAATTCGTTTCTCTTAGCTTTATACCCGTGGTATTTTTGGGGAAATCAAATTTGTGATTTGGCGGGTATGACGATGTGGCATTCAAAGTGAATTGTAGTAACCCGGATTTTGAGCGACTTTGGTTATCGACGTAAGCTCGACGTCGATAACCAAAACATCGAAAAATCCCGGTAATTAATGAAAGAAATTAGAAGGTGAGAATAGATAAGATAGAAACTTAGAATAGAAGAAGAAGAAGAACACAACATCAGAGTAACACGAATCTCACAGCGGAACGAATAACATATAATAGATAACATAACTTTGAAATATAACAGTTATGTATACAATAGCACTTATCAGAGTACAGCACTTACAACAACAGCGGAAATAATAATAGCTATAGAATCCTGAAGCCTCCTGCTCCAAGCTCTCCAAGTGTATCTGTAAAATCCCGACTACTTGACTGCCCGTACAAATTTAGGCACCCAAGAGTTTAGGGAAAACAACAAAATAAACTCCGGGTCAGTCATGGGACTGGTATGAGTAAACTCAAATCATTTAAACAGGTATATGATATCTCATAAGACCACGCCGTGGATACGGAACGGGTTTTTTCCTTATGAGAATCCAAATAACTTTTCAAAGCAATATCATTCTGATATTATAATAATGTCTAAGTACAAATAAATATCAATCTAGCAGAAACGCTTGCATCTCACGTTACTACATATATAGTATACAATCAAAATCGCAAGCACGTATTGGATTATTGGATTTCCAACTATGACAAGGTATGGAACCACCTTCCGATCAGTGTACTCTAGGAACGATACACTGGAGTTCAACAAGAACATCTTGCAACTCAGCCACACATGACCGACCACTCATTTCGCTTGAGTGTATCGAATGTACATCACCAACGGTTGGGATCAGCAACCGTTCCCGTATATATATGGGACAGCATTGATAGATTTAAGAAACAAATGAATATTCACTAGATAGGTGATTATACACCCTACTTCGGTGCGACCGACTTAGCCATGCTGCCTGCCCGATTTCTGTCATTTACCGGTTGTGAGGCTAGAAGCTACGCTTTATCATCACAATAGATTCACTTCAAATGCCACATTGTCAGATCCATCGAAAATCACTAATTGACGTCTACAACAATACATTACGTGTCAGCTAAGAGAAAGTTTCCTTCTCCGCTTCCACTCTTGGTACGGTTGAAGAAATCAATGTATGTGACCTTTCTGGAAATACTCTGTCAGACATCCATCTTTATTTACTTAAAATGTCACATCGTCATACCCGCCAAATCACAAATTGACTTATCCAAAAATAACACGGGTATACAGCTAAGAGAAACGAATTCCTCCGCCACCAAACGTGAATACGTTTGAACAGATCAACTTACGCGATCCATTGGATATACTCTATCAGACCTTCGTCCATACAAGTTGTCCTGGGACTGGACAAACCGAAGGCACTATTCTGTAAACAGGATAGCCCTTGCATTTTACTCCGTCTTCAATTATCTTTGGCATATATGATTCGCGACGCTTATGCCAATACAGAGTGGTTCTATGGATAATAATCCAACCGGTCTCTCCATATTAACAACGTTAAAATGGTCAAAACTTCGATAGTCGGTGAGTTAACTATCAAAGAAAAACAAGTGTGCAAACAACGATATTATTTCCAGATGGAAATTATATCGAACAAACATCATTTAACATAAATCTCTTTAGTTCATTTATTTACTTATCTCCTGTTTCCCTATATTCTAAATTCTTATTTTTCTTTTATCAGAAAACATTTCTGATTCTCGTTTGGAAAACATTTCCAAAACTCCTTTACGATCAAACCTTACCATTTCTTAGTTAAGAAGGAAGTCACTCAAGTTGGGGTATAATTACCTCTCAGACCTTAACTGAACAACGTTATAACTTCGAAATGGTCAAAGTTTATCTTTTAATCTTTAACGACTTCTTTACGCCTTTCTTGGATTCAATTTTACTAGTCCACTTCTATGTTTAAAACATTGGTTATAACGATAACGTTATAATCCCTACTTTCGAATTATCTAACTTTAATTATAACTTCTATTCTTATTAGTGAATAATTAACCTAACACTTATTTATTTATAAATGAATAAAACTCTATTTAAACACTGGAAAGTATAAGTACTTTTCCGAATTCGATATAATCGAATTTTCCAATTTACTCTCTTTGAGAAATCTCTATTTGATTAATTCTTCTTCGAATAAGCTATATTCGATTAACTTCTTTCGAATAAACGATATTCGATAATCTCTCTTCAAATAACTAATATTCGATAACTCTTCCTTTTCACATATCTCATATTTGAAAATCTCACTTCGATTAAACTATGATCGATAACTCCCTTCGATGAAACTAACATCGATAACTCCTTTCGATGAAACTAACATCGATACTCCTTTCGATGAAACTAACATCGATTTATTTAACTCGACGAACTTAACTCGACTAACTTAACTTGATTCGACTAACTCGACTTACTTGGTTCTATTAACTAGGCTTGACTAACTTAACTCGACTTACTTGGCTCGACCAATTCGATTCGATTAACTAGGCTCGACTAACTTGGTCGAACCACCCGATCAACTCAACTTATTTAACTTAACTTATTTCTCAACTCGATCAACTCCTATCGAATAACTAATATTCGATTAAACTCCATTCGCTTGACTCTAGATCGCAGCGATCACAATGGTTACGCCTGATTCCCTCAGGAAACATCCGATTGCCTTAGGCTATTTACAGCCCTGCGAATTACGCTAGCAGTTGTACGAGATGGTAACTTACCCTGAATACTATGTTCGACTAACTCCGTCTCAAATTACTATATTTGATTAACTCTAGTTTGTTTTAACTCTAATCGATTAATTCAAACTAATTAACTCCAACTGGTTAACTCTAACCGATTAACTCTAACTGGTTAACTCTATTTGATTAACTATAACTGGTTAACTCTATTTGATTAACTCTAACTGGTTAACTCTATTTGATTAACTCTAACTGGTTAACTTTATTTGACTAACTCGACTTGACTAACCCCTTTTGAATAACATATTCGATTAACTAACTTCGAATACCATATTCGATTAACTAACTTCGAATACCATATTCGATTAACTAACTTCGAATACCATATTCGATTAACTAACTTCGAATACCATATTCGATTAACTAACTTCGAATACCATATTCGATTAACTAACTTCGAATACCATATTCGATTTCTCCCTTCGAATGTCTATATTCGATTTCTTTATTCACTTTATAAAGATTTCCTTTATAACAACATTTTTATTCATTTGAAAAGATTTACTTTTAAATAACGGTTCTACACTTTAAAAAATGATTTTTTTTTAATGTTCCCTTTCCAATTCTATTTGTAAATGGTTTACAAATATTTCCTTTTCTCTATTTTATTCTATTTGCAAATGGTTTGCAAATATTCCTTTTTCAAATTTATTCTTAAAAATATTCAAACTCCTTAAATTCCCGGGAAAATTCGCCATAACTTCCTTTGTATCGGGAGCATCGGGAAAATCCCCAAACCCGCCACACAGGCCTTTCCATTTCAAAAAGTAAATGATTTGAATTTATTTCCCTTTTAAAATACCTTCTATTTATAAATATTCCCATTTATAAATATTTCTTATTTATAAATATTTCAATTTATAAATATCTCTGTTTTCGATATCACTTTGAAAATTTCCTTATCAACATCCCGTATGTTATGGTATTCAATACATCAAATCACGATGATCAATAACGTCCAACCACATATAATCGACAACAGATTATATATCACATCATATAACAAGATATATGAATCAAACAGTATTATAAATATTGAGGAACCCAGTTGGGTCCCTCCAACCTGTTTCCCTGCATCCACAGATGTTACACAGTATAATCAACATCACTTTCAGTTCAATGTAAATTATACCGATAGCAGAATCAATATATAAATATTTAACGGTTTCTATATATATATATGTATATATATATATATAATTTCCACTAACTGACTAGCAGTTCAATCAATCAACCAACACACAGCAATCAACAGATGATTAACAGTTCTAAGAATACATTATAAAAATATAACTGTTCAGAGTTGGTGAGTTTTACTCACATTTGCAGTTCATCGTTGAAGAACGATAAACTGTTATTTGATTTGAATCAAACAGTTGATTTGTCCATAATTTCAAACGAGCTCCGATGGACTTCCAGTCAGCTCCACGTTGTAGTCGTCGTCCATACGGTCCCAACGTAACTTACGGTTCGTCATTTTGATTTCATATGACCGAGATTTTCAATTACGAAGTTAGTACACTAATTTAAATAATTAAAACTTAGACTTTAGTTTATTCAATGGGCCTCACCTCAATATTTTTCCCGGCCCATTCCCCTCTACACTATAGACACATATTCACTTTCTCCCCCACATACTTAGAAATCCGAATCTCAGTAATGTCCCCCCCCCCCCCCCCCCACCGTTGACACCATTTGACCGACCACTGCTCCCCCTTCGGTCATCCATCTCGGCCGCAACCACCTTCATAGCACTCCCCTTCGCCATCTCTACCAACTCCACCCACACTTGCACAGTTCGAACCCTCATCCCAGACATCGACCTGTAGCTTAAAACCCACAACTCGTCATCGCTTTCGAACTCCGACGACCGGAGCACCCCAAACTGGCTTCAACCCGTGCGCCTTACCTTCACACGAGCTACGCCGCCACCAGCTTGGTCCACTCACCCCCACGTCGACGACAAGCCCAAGCCCTAGTCCTCTGTTCGATTTTCGAAGGACACAAGGGACCGTCGAACTCACTAATAGCCCTAGGAACTTGAAGGGGATAAGCTAAGGAACTCAAACATATTTAATTCCTGAATTAAGGACTTTTCTTTGATTTTCTAGAAATTTATGAAGATAAATTTGATGGTTTGAGTAAAGAACTGGCAGCGGGATTCTGAACTAAGAATTAGGTTTAGAAGAGGATGGGAGGGGTATTTACAAGAAGAGGGATTTAGATATTTATCCTAGATATTTGTTAGGATATTTATAAAATATTCATTTTATATTTGTTTTTAACTTCTAAAAATACGTGTGCTCACACACGACACCTAAAAATCACCAAACTGGACCTGTAGCTAGAGTTCGACATTACGGTCCCAACGAAACTGGTTTCGTCGAATTCCGACTCCGTATGCTCACATAGCGTATTTTTAACCGTCAGAATACTGACTGTTTTACACTCTAAAAATCCGTACGGCCCCACAGTGCCTCTAAAAATCACGAAACTGGAAATCTAACAACTATTCGATATTGCGGATCCAACAAAACTGGTTTCGTCAAATTCCGACTTCGTTTGCAAAACTGGCTATTTTTAGACCCCTGAATAATCCATTTAAATATATAAATATATTTAAATAAATTAAATTAAATTAAATATAAATAAATTTATATTTTCGTATATATTCACATATGATATCGTACAGCTCCAGAATATCATATCAGAATTTACGGCTTGATATTTCAGATTCCAGATTATCCCGATATTCAGTTTATATTGAAAATCCGTTTATAACGTATATAAAGCGTCGCAAATTATAAAGGAATTCTACAGCGACTTTTTCTGAAATTTGATTTGGACGTACATCAAGATCTATACGACGAAATCCCGATTTTTCTCTTCCACTAGAAAGATATACTCTACCAGCTCCACACGTTTCTTGTTTCACAGAAATCCGATTTAAAACGAATCATGTATATTCAGTTGAAGTTCAAATCGCCAAATAGCGAACTGCAGCGCCATTTCGAGCTCGTTTATAAATATATTATAAATTATACGTTCAACTGTCGTCGATTGAATATATTCCTTATTTATATTCCGACTATAAACTCAACCAATCCTCTGATACTATCCAATTCACAGTATATCGTGAATTTCACTATTCTGACCATTTCGGGCTTATAATATATAATTATTATATTAAAATTATTAATTAAATATTCATTTTTATTTAATTTCGGTCATCGATATCGCCACATCGATAATTATAATTAAATTAATTAATTATTCAACAGCTAAAAATGCGGGTCACTTCAATCTTCCCCCCTTAATAAAATTTCGTCCTCGAAATTGCTAAGCTAAGGGACGACCCTATCTTCTAGGTAAAAATTTATCTGTTTACCCCTTACCTCTGGTTTCAACTGAACCAACTAATATCGACTAAAATATTAATTTATTTCGACTAACTAAATTTTCAAAAATCCTGAAAATTTTCTAACGCCTTAACTTTTGAAAAATTTTCGCCAGCACCTCCTTTGTACTGGTCGATATCTCAAACTCCAACTCGCTTCCCTGGGCCTTCTTTATCCCAAAAGAAAATCAAACAGCCAAGCGGCTTGCCAATTCGGCTCATAAATCTCATATCCATATATAATATAAACTGGTACCTTTTTGTCGGGCATATCAACTCTATCACTTCCATATGCTATCAACTCAGCATATACCAGTGTTATCTCAATCGAATTCCAATCAGTTCATATCCTCAAATCCAAATCGAATTTCATTCGAACCCCAATATCAAATTCCAAATTATTGACTTATCAATTTGGTTCCATTCTAGATTATCTTTAATCCAATTCAATTTTATTTAACTTAGTTCAAGTTAAATTCTAATTCACTTATTCACATTTGTCATCTCAGTCTATTTAACTTCATACGTTAAATTTTAATTCCAGAACTTAAATCCCTGGGTAAATTTCAAATCAATTTGAAATCATAATGCCAATACAAAACCTTTGAATCTCCAAACAGCTTGTTTTCTCAAAACAATTCAAATCAAAATCTTTTGTAGTAATCCACCACTTAGAACTCGAAAATCACACCGATGATACTGCGCAGTCATCATCGGAATTATCTTCCAGCGACCCAAGTGATTTCAATACTATATCATTTCCAAAACCATTACTAAATACTTCCATTTTGAAAACATTTCAAAATCTCCCAAGAACTTAAAATTTCTTTATTTTAATTCCAATTCTGATTTAATTCAGATTTAATTCATCTTATTTCATATACTTTACTTATATGAATTCTGATTGGTTATATATAACCATTTCACATGTTATAATCTTACTCGATTATAGTTACAACCAATATATCTAATATATGATAATATATTACATATCCATACTGTGTCGGTCCATCGTATTCAAGTGTTTATTTACTCCTACCGATACAGTGGATCAAACTGATCGACCAGAACTCATAAACAACTCAGCCAATGAATCTCCACAATATAAAACCATTTTTATATCAAATACAAATACGCACTCGTATATATACACTCAAACTCAATCTAGGGTATTACTAACCCTATCTCTACCGAGTCACGCCACAGAGCCAAGGTAAATTCTTAACTTAAGCTCTGATACCAACTGTAGTAACCCGGATTTTGAGCGACTTTGGTTATCGACGTAAGCTCGACGTCGATAACCAAAACATCGAAAAATCCCGGTAATTAATGAAAGAAATTAGAAGGTGAGAATAGATAAGATAGAAACTTAGAATAGAAGAAGAAGAAGAACACAACATCAGAGTAACATGAATCTCACAGCGGAACGAATAACATATAATAGATAACATAACTTTTAAATATAACAGTTATGTATACAATAGCACTTATCAGAGTACAGCACTTACAACAACAGCGGAAATAATAATAGCTATAGAATCCTGAAGCCTCCTGCTCCAAGCTCTCCAAGTGTATCTGTAAAATCCCGACTACTTGACTGCCCGTACAAATTTAGGCACCCAAGAGTTTAGGGAAAACAACAAAATAAACTCCGGGTCAGTCATGGGACTGGTATGAGTAAACTCAAATCATTTAAACAGGTATATGATATCTCATAAGACCACGCCGTGGATACGGAACGGGTTTTTTCCTTATGAGAATCCAAATAACTTTTCAAAGCAATATCATTCTGATATTATAATAATGTCTAAGTACAAATAAATATCAATCTAGCAGAAACGCTTGCATCTCACGTTACTACATATATAGTATACAATCAAAATCGCAAGCACGTATTGGATTATTGGATTTCCAACTATGACAAGGTATGGAACCACCTTCCGATCAGTGTACTCTAGGAACGATACACTGGAGTTCAACAAGAACATCTTGCAACTCAGCCACACATGACCGACCACTCATTTCGCTTGAGTGTATCGAATGTACATCACCAACGGTTGGGATCAGCAACCGTTCCCGTATATATATGGGACAGCATTGATAGATTTAAGAAACAAATGAATATTCACTAGATAGGTGATTATACACCCTACTTCGGTGCGACCGACTTAGCCATGCTGCCTGCCCGATTTCTGTCATTTACCGGTTGTGAGGCTAGAAGCTACGCTTTATCATCACAATAGATTCACTTCGAATGCCACATTGTCAGATCCATCGAAAATCACTAATTGACGTCTACAACAATACATTACGTGTCAGCTAAGAGAAAGTTTCCTTCTCCGCTTCCACTCTTGGTACGGTTGAAGAAATCAATGTACGTGACCTTTCTGGAAATACTCTGTCAGACATCCATCTTTATTTACTTAAAATGTCACATCGTCATACCCGCCAAATCACAAATTGACTTATCCAAAAATAACATGGGTATACAGCTAAGAGAAACGAATTCCTCCGCCACCAAACGTGAATACGTTTGAACAGATCAACTTACGTGATCCATTGGATATACTCTGTCAGACCTTCGTCCATACAAGTTGTCCTGGGACTGGACAAACCGAAGGCACTATTCTGTAAACAGGATAGCCCTTGCATTTTACTCCGTCTTCAATTTTCTTTGGCATATATGATTCGCGACGCTTATGCCAATACAGAGTGGTTCTATGGATAATAATCCAACCGGTCTCTCCATATTAACAACGTTAAAATGGTCAAAACTTCGATAGTCGGTGAGTTAACTATCAAAGAAAAACAAGTGTGCAAACAACGATATTATTTCCAGATGGAAATTATATCGAACAAACATCATTTAACATAAATCTCTTTAGTTCATTTATTTACTTATCTCCTGTTTCCCTATATTCTAAATTCTTATTTTTCTTTTATCAGAAAACATTTCTGATTCTCGTTTGGAAAACATTTCCAAAACTCCTTTACGATCAAACCTTACCATTTCTTAGTTAAGAAGGAAGTCACTCAAGTTGGGGTATAATTACCTCTCAGACCTTAACTGAACAACGTTATAACTTCGAAATGGTCAAAGTTTATCTTTTAATCTTTAACGACTTCTTTACGCCTTTCTCGGATTCAATTTTACTAGTCCACTTCTATGTTTAAAACATTGGTTATAACGATAACGTTATAATCCCTACTTTCGAATTATCTAACTTTAATTATAACTTCTATTCTTATTAGTGAATAATTAACCTAACACTTATTTATTTATAAATGAATAAAACTCTATTTAAACACTGGAAAGTATAAGTACTTTTCCGAATTCGATATAATCGAATTTGCCAATTTACTCTCTTTGAGAAATCTCTATTTGATTAATTCTTCTTCGAATAAGCTATATTCGATTAACTTCTTTCGAATAAACGATATTCGATAATCTCTCTTCAAATAACTAATATTCGATAACTCTTCCTTTTCACATATCTCATATTTGAAAATCTCACTTCGATTAAACTATGATCGATAACTCCCTTCGATGAAACTAACATCGATAACTCCTTTCGATGAAACTAACATCGATACTCCTTTCGATGAAACTAACATCGATTTATTTAACTCGACGAACTTAACTCGACTAACTTAACTTGATTCGACTAACTCGACTTACTTGGTTCTATTAACTAGGCTTGACTAACTTAACTCGACTTACTTGGCTCGACCAATTCGATTCGATTAACTAGGCTCGACTAACTTGGTCGAACCACCCGATCAACTCAACTTATTTAACTTAACTTATTTCTCAACTCGATCAACTCGATTAACTCCTATCGAATAACTAATATTCGATTAAACTCCATTCGCTTGACTCTAGATCGCAGCGATCACAATGGTTACGCCTGACTCCCTCAGGAAACATCCGATTGCCTTAGGCTATTTACAGCCCTGCGAATTACGCTAGCAGTTGTACGAGATGGTAACTTACCCTGAATACTATGTTTGACTAACTCCGTCTCAAATAACTATATTTGATTAACTCTAGTTTGTTTTAACTCTAATCGATTAACTCTAACTAATTAACTCCAACTGGTTAACTCTAACCGATTAACTCTAACTGGTAAACTCTATTTGATTAACTCTAACTGGTTAACTCTATTTGATTAATTCTAACTGGTTAACTCTATTTGATTAACTCTAACAGGTTAACTTTATTTGACTAACTCGACTTGACTAACCCCTTTCAAATAACATATTCGATTAACTAACTTCGAATACCATATTCGATTAACTAACTTCGAATACCATATTCGATTAACTAACTTCGAATACCATATTCGATTAACTAACTTCGAATACCATATTCGATTAACTAACTTCGAATACCATATTCGATTAACTAACTTCGAATACCATATTCGATTTCTCCCTTCGAATGTCTATATTCGATTTCTTTATTCACTTTATAAAGATTTCCTTTATAACAACGTTTTTATTCATTTGAAAAGATTTACTTTTAAATAACGGTTCTACACTTTAAAAAATGATTTTTTTTTAATGATCCCTTTCCAATTCTATTTGTAAATGGTTTACAAATATTTCCTTTTCTCTATTTTATTCTATTTGCAAATGGTTTGCAAATATTCCTTTTTCAAATTTATTCTTAAAAATATTCTAACTCCTTAAATTCCCCGGAAAATTCGCCATAACTTCCTTTGTATCGGGAGCATCGGGAAAATCCCCAAACCCACCACACAGGCCTTTCCATTTCAAAAAGAAAATGATTTGAATTTATTTCCTTTTTAAAATACCTTCTATTTATAAATATTCCCATTTATAAATATTTCTTATTTATAAATATTTCAATTTATAAATATCTCTGTTTTCGATATCACTTTGAAAATTTCCTTATCAACATCCCGTATGTTATGGTATTCAATACATCAAATCACGATGATCAATAACGTCCAACCACATATAATCGACAACAGATTATATATCACATCATATAACAAGATATATGAATCAAACAGTATTATAAATATTGAGGAACCCAGTTGGGTCCCTCCAACCTGTTTCCCTGCATCCACAGATGTTACACAGTATAATCAACATCACTTTCAGTTCAATGTAAATTATACCGATAGCAGAATCAATATATAAATATTTAACGGTTTCTATATATATATTTATATATATATATAATTTCCACTAACTGACTAGCAGTTCAATCAATCAACCAACACACAGCAATCAACATATGATTAACAGTTCTAAGAATACATTATAAAAATATAACTGTTCAGAGTTGGTGAGTTTTACTCACATTTGCAGTTCATCGTTGAAGAACGATAAACTGTTATTTGATTTGAATCAAACAGTTGATTTGGCCATAATTTCAAACGAGCTCCGATGGACTTCCAGTCAGCTCCACGTTTCAGTCGTCGTCCATACGGTCCCAACGTAACTTACGGTTCGTCATTTTGATTTCATATGACCGAGATATTCAATTACGAAGTTAGTACACTAATTTAAATAATTAAAACTTAGACTTTAGTTTATTCAATGGGCCTCACCTCAATATTTTTCCCGGCCCATTACCCTCTACACTACAGACCCGTATTCACTTTCTCCCCCACATACTTAGAAATCCGAATCTCAGTAATGTCCCCCCCCCCCCCCCCCCCCGTTGACCCCGTTTGACCGACCACTGCTCCCCCTTCGGTCATCCATCTCGGCCGCAACCACCTTCATAGCACTCCCCTTCGCCATCTCTACCAACTCCACCCACACTTGCACAGTTCGAACCCTCATCCCAGACATCGACCTGTAGCTTAAAACCCACAACTCGTCATCGCTTTCGAACTCCGACGACCGGAGCACCCCAAACTGGCTTCAACCCGTGCGCCTTACCTTCACACGAGCTACGCCGCCACCAGCTTGGTCCACTCACCCCCACGTCGACGACAAGCCCAAGCCCTAGTCCTCTGTTCGATTTTCGAAGGACACAAGGGACCGTTGAACTCACTAATAGCCCTAGGAACTTGAAGGGGATAAGCTAAGGAACTCAAACATATTTAATTCCTGAATTAAGGACTTTTCTTTGATTTTCTAGAAATTCATGAAGATAAATTTGATGGTTTGAGTAAAGAACTGGCGGCGGGATTCTGAACTAAGAATTAGGTTTAGAAGAGAATGGGAGGGGTATTTATAAGAAGAGGGATTTAGATATTTATCCTAGATATTTGTTAGGATATTTATAAAATATTCATTTTATATTTGTTTTTAACTTCTAAAAATACGTGTGCTCACACACGACACCTAAAAATCACCAAACTGGACCTGTAGCTAGAGTTCGACATTACGGTCCCAACGAAACTGGTTTCGTCGAATTCCGACTCCGTATGCTCACATAGCGTATTTTTAACCGTCAGAATACTGACTGTTTTACACTCTAAAAATCCGTACGGCCCCACAGTGCCTCTAAAAATCACGAAACTGGAAATCTAACAACTATTCGATATTGCGGATCCAACAAAACTGGTTTCGTCAAATTCCGACTTCGTTTGCAAAACTGGCTATTTTTAGACCCCTGAATAATCCATTTAAATATATAAATATATTTAAATAAATTAAATTAAATTAAATATAAATAAATTTATATTTTCGTATATATTCACATATGATATCGTACAGCTCCAGAATATCATATCAGAATTTACGGCTTGATATTTCAGATTCCAGATTATCCCGATATTCAGTTTATATTGAAAATCCATTTATAACGTATATAAAGCGTCGCAAATTATAAAGGAATTCTACAGCGACTTTTTCTGAAATTTGATTTGGACGTACATCAAGATCTATACGACGAAATCCCGATTTTTCTCTTCCACTAGAAAGATATACTCTACCAGCTCCACACGTTTCTTGTTTCACAGAAATCCGATTTAAAACGAATCATGTATATTCAGTTGAAGTTCAAATCGCCAAATAGCGAACTGCAGCGCCATTTCGAGCTCGTTTATAAATATATTATAAATTATACGTTCAACTGTCGTCGATTGAATATATTCGTTATTTATATTCCGATTATAAACTCAACCAATCCTCTGATACTATCCAATTCACAGTATATCGTGAATTTCACTATTCTGACCATTTCGGGCTTATAATATATAATTATTATATTAAAATTATTAATTAAATATTCATTTTTATTTAATTTCGGTCATCGATATCGCCACATCGATAATTATAATTAAATTAATTAATTATTCAACAGCTAAAAATGCGGGTCACTTCAATCTTCCCCCCTTAATAAAATTTCGTCCTCGAAATTGCTAAGCTAAGGGACGACCCTATCTTCTAGGTAAAAATTTATCTGTTTACCCCTTACCTCTGGTTTCAACTGAACCAACTAATATCGACTAAAATATTAATTTATTTCGACTAACTAAATTTTCAAAAATCCTGAAAATTTTCTAACGCCTTAACTTTTGAAAAAATTTCGCCAGCACCTCCTTTGTACTGGTCGATATCTCAAACTCCAACTCGCCTCCCTGGGCCTTCTTTGTCCCAAAAGAAAATCAAACCGCCAAGCGGCTTGCCAATTCGGCTCATAAATCTCATATCCATATATAATATAAACTGGTACCTTTTTGTCGGGCATATCAACTCTATCACTTCCATATGCTATCAACTCAGCATATACCAGTGTTATCTCAATCGAATTCCAATCAGTTCATATCCTCAAATCCAAATCGAATTTCATTCGAAACCCAATATCAAATTCCAAATTATTGACTTATCAATTTGGTTCCATTCTAGATTATCTTTAATCCAATTCAATTTTATTTAACTTAGTTCAAGTTAAATTCTAATTCACTTATTCACATTTGTCATCTCAGTCTATTTAACTTCATACGTTAAATTTTAATTCCAGAACTTAAATCCCTGGGTAAATTTCAAATCAATTTGAAATCATAATGCCAATTCAAAACCTTTGAATCTCCAAACAGCTTGTTTTCTCAAAACAATTCGAATCAAAATCTTTTGTAGTAATCCACCACTTAGAACTCGAAAATCACACCGATGATACTGCGCAGTCATCATCGGAATTATCTTCCAGCGACCCAAGTGATTTCAATACTATATCATTTCCAAAACCATTACTAAATACTTCCATTTTGAAAACATTTCAAAATCTCCCAAGAACTTAAAATTTCCTTATTTTAATTCCAATTCTGATTTAATTCAGATTTAATTCATCTTATTTCATATACTTTACTTATATGAATTCTGATTGGTTATATATAACCATTTCACATGTTATAATCTTACTCGATTATAGTTACAACCAATATATCTAATATATGATAATATATTACATATCCATACTGTGTCGGTCCATCGTATTCAAGTGTTTATTTACTCCTACCGATACAGTGGATCAAACTGATCGACCAGAACTCATAAACAACTCAGCCAATGAATCTCCATAATATAAAACCATTTTTATATCAAATACAAATACGCACTCGTATATATACACTCAAACTCAATCTAGGGTATTACTAACCCTATCTCTACCGAGTCACGCCACAGAGCCAAGGTAAATTCTTAACTTAAGCTCTGATACCAACTGTAGTAACCCGGATTTTGAGCGACTTTGGTTATCGACGTAAGCTCGACGTCGATAACCAAAACATCGAAAAATCCCGGTAATTAATGAAAGAAATTAGAAGGTGAGAATAGATAAGATAGAAACTTAGAATAGAAGAAGAAGAAGAACACAACATCATAGTAACACGAATCTCACAGCGGAACGAATAACATATAATAGATAACATAACTTTTAAATATAACAGTTATGTATACAATAGCACTTATCAGAGTACAACACTTACAACAACAGCGGAAATAATAATAGCTATAGAATCCTGAAGCCTCCTGCTCCAAGCTCTCCAAGTGTATCTGTAAAATCCCGACTACTTGACTGCCCGTACAAATTTAGGCACCCAAGAGTTTAGGGAAAACAACAAAATAAACTCCGGGTCAGTCATGGGACTGGTATGAGTAAACTCAAATCATTTAAACAGGTATATGATATCTCATAAGACCACGCCGTGGATACGGAACGGGTTTTTTCCTTATGAGAATCCAAATAACTTTTCAAAGCAATATCATTCTGATATTATAATAATGTCTAAGTACAAATAAATATCAATCTAGCAGAAACGCTTGCATCTCACGTTACTACATATATAGTATACAATCAAAATCGCAAGCACGTATTGGATTATTGGATTTCCAACTATGACAAGGTATGGAACCACCTTCCGATCAGTGTACTCTAGGAACGATACACTGGAGTTCAACAAGAACATCTTGCAACTCAGCCACACATGACCGACCACTCATTTCGCTTGAGTGTATCGAATGTACATCACCAACGGTTGGGATCAGCAATCGTTCCCGTATATATATGGGACAACATTGATAGATTTAAGAAACAAATGAATATTCACTAGATAGGTGATTATACACCCTACTTCGGTGCGACCGACTTAGCCATGCTGCCTGCCCGATTTCTGTCATTTACCGGTTGTGAGGCTAGAAGCTACGCTTTATCATCACAATAGATTCACTTCGAATGCCACATTGTCAGATCCATCGAAAATCACTAATTGACGTCTACAACAATACATTACGTGTCAGCTAAGAGAAAGTTTCCTTCTCCGCTTCCACTCTTGGTACGGTTGAAGAAATCAATGTACGTGACCTTTCTGGAAATACTCTGTCAGACATCCATCTTTATTTACTTAAAATGTCACATCGTCATACCCGCCAAATCACAAATTGACTTATCCAAAAATAACACGGGTATACAGCTAAGAGAAACGAATTCCTCCGCCACCAAACGTGAATACGTTTGAACAGATCAACTTACGCGATCCATTGGATATACTCTGTCAGACCTTCGTCCATACAAGTTGTCCTGGGACTGGACAAACCGAAGGCACTATTCTGTAAACAGGATAGCCCTTGCATTTTACTCCGTCTTCAATTATCTTTGGCATATATGATTCGCGACGCTTATGCCAATACAGAGTGGTTCTATGGATAATAATCCAACCGGTCTCTCCATATTAACAACGTTAAAATGGTCAAAACTTCGATAGTCGGTGAGTTAACTATCAAAGAAAAACAAGTGTGCAAATAACGATATTATTTCCAGATGGAAATTATATCGAACAAACATCATTTAACATAAATCTCTTTAGTTCATTTATTTACTTATCTCCTGTTTCCCTATATTCTAAATTCTTATTTTTCTTTTATCAGAAAACATTTCTGATTCTCGTTTGGAAAACATTTCCAAAACTCCTTTACGATCAAACCTTACCATTTCTTAGTTAAGAAGGAAGTCACTCAAGTTGGGGTATAATTACCTCTCAGACCTTAACTGAACAACGTTATAACTTCGAAATGGTCAAAGTTTATCTTTTAATCTTTAACGACTTCTTTACGCCTTTCTCGGATTCAATTTTACTAGTCCACTTCTATGTTTAAAACATTGGTTATAACGATAACGTTATAATCCCTACTTTCGAATTATCTAACTTTAATTATAACTTCTATTCTTATTAGTGAATAATTAACCTAACACTTATTTATTTATAAATGAATAAAACTCTATTTAAACACTGGAAAGTATAAGTACTTTTCCGAATTCGATATAATCGAATTTGCCAATTTACTCTCTTTGAGAAATCTCTATTTGATTAATTCTTCTTCGAATAAGCTATATTCGATTAACTTCTTTCGAATAAACGATATTCGATAATCTCTCTTCAAATAACTAATATTCGATAACTCTTCCTTTTCACATATCTCATATTTGAAAATCTCACTTCGATTAAACTATGATCGATAACTCCCTTCGATGAAACTAACATCGATAACTCCTTTCGATGAAACTAACATCGATACTCCTTTCGATGAAACTAACATCGATTTATTTAACTCGACGAACTTAACTCGACTAACTTAACTTGATTCGACTAACTCGACTTACTTGGTTCTATTAACTAGGCTTGACTAACTTAACTCGACTTACTTGGCTCGACCAATTCGATTCGATTAACTAGGCTCGACTAACTTGGTCGAACCACCCGATCAACTCAACTTATTTAACTTAACTTATTTCTCAACTCGATCAACTCGATTAACTCCTATCGAATAACTAATATTCGATTAAACTCCATTCGCTTGACTCTAGATCGCAGCGATCACAATGGTTACGCCTGACTCCCTCAGGAAACATCCGATTGCCTTAGGCTATTTACAGCCCTGCGAATTACGCTAGCAGTTGTACGAGATGGTAACTTACCCTGAATACTATGTTTGACTAACTCCGTCTCAAATAACTATATTTGATTAACTCTAGTTTGTTTTAACTCTAATCGATTAACTCTAATTAATTAACTCCAACTGGTTAACTCTAACCGATTAACTCTAACTGGTTAACTCTATTTGATTAACTCTAACTGGTTAACTCTATTTGATTAATTCTAACTGGTTAACTCTATTTGATTAACTCTAACTGGTTAACTTTATTTGACTAACTCGACTTGATTAACCCCTTTCGAATAACATATTCGATTAACTAACTTCGAATACCATATTCGATTAACTAACTTCGAATACCATATTCGATTAACTAACTTCGAATACCATATTCGATTAACTAACTTCGAATACCATATTCGATTAACTAACTTCGAATACCATATTCGATTAACTAACTTCGAATACCATATTCGATTTCTCCCTTCGAATGTCTATATTCGATTTCTTTATTCACTTTATAAAGATTTCCTTTATAACAACGTTTTTATTCATTTGAAAAGATTTACTTTTAAATAACGGTTCTACACTTTAAAAAATGATTTTTTTTAATGATCCCTTTCCAATTCTATTTGTAAATGGTTTACAAATATTTCCTTTTCTCTATTTTATTCTATTTGCAAATGGTTTGCAAATATTCCTTTTTCAAATTTATTCTTAAAAATATTCTAACTCCTTAAATTCCCCGAAAAATTCGCCATAACTTCCTTTGTATCGGGAGCATCGGGAAAATCCCCAAACCCGCCACACAGGCCTTTCCATTTCAAAAAGAAAATGATTTGAATTTATTTCCTTTTTAAAATACCTTCTATTTATAAATATTCCCATTTATAAATATTTCTTATTTATAAATATTTCAATTTATAAATATCTCTGTTTTCGATATCACTTTGAAAATTTCCTTATCAACATCCCGTATGTTATGGTATTCAATACATCAAATCACGATGATCAATAACGTCCAACCACATATAATCGACAACAGATTATATATCACATCATATAACAAGATATATGAATCAAACAGTATTATAAATATTGAGGAACCCAGTTGGGTCCCTCCAACCTGTTTCCCTGCATCCACAGATGTTACACAGTATAATCAACATCACTTTCAGTTCAATGTAAATTATACCGATAGCAGAATCAATATATAAATATTTAACGGTTTCTATATATATATATATATATATATATATATATATATATATATATATATATAATTTCCACTAACTGACTAGCAGTTCAATCAATCAACCAACACACAGCAATCAACAGATGATTAACAGTTCTAAGAATACATTATAAAAATATAATTGTTCAGAGTTGGTGAGTTTTACTCACATTTGCAGTTCATCGTTGAAGAACGATAAACTGTTATTTGATTTGAATCAAACAGTTGATTTGGCCATAATTTCAAACGAGCTCCGATGGACTTCCAGTCAGCTCCACGTTGCAGTCGTCGTCCATACGGTCCCAACGTAACTTACGGTTCGTCATTTTGATTTCATATGACCGAGATATTCAATTACGAAGTTAGTACACTAATTTAAATAATTAAAACTTAGACTTTAGTTTATTCAATGGGCCTCACCTCAATATTTTTCCCGGCCCATTCCCCTCTACACTACAGACCCGTATTCACTTTCTCCCCCACATACTTAGAAATCCGAATCTCAGTAATGTCCCCCCCCCCCCCCGTTGACCCCGTTTGACCGACCACTGCTCCCCCTTCGGTCATCCATCTCGGCCGCAACCACCTTCATAGCACTCCCCTTCGCCATCTCTACCAACTCCACCCACACTTGCACAGTTCGAACCCTCATCCCAGACATCGACCTGTAGCATAAAACCCACAACTCGTCATCGCTTTCGAACTCCGACGACCGGAGCACCCCAAACTGGCTTCAACCCGTGCGCCTTACCTTCACACGAGCTACGCCGCCACCAGCTTGGTCCACTCACCCCCACGTCGACGATAAGCCCAAGCCCTAGTCCTCTGTTCGATTTTCGAAGGACACAAGGGACCGTCGAACTCACTAATAGCCCTAGGAACTTGAAGGGGATAAGCTAAGGAACTCAAACATATTTAATTCCTGAATTAAGGACTTTTCTTTGATTTTCTAGAAATTTATGAAGATAAATTTGATGGTTTGAGTAAAGAACTGGCGGCGGGATTCTGAACTAAGAATTAGGTTTAGAAGAGGATGGGAGGGGTATTTATAAGAAGAGGGATTTAGATATTTATCCTAGATATTTGTTAGGATATTTATAAAATATTCATTTTATATTTGTTTTTAACTTCTAAAAATACGTGTGCTCACACACGACACCTAAAAATCACCAAACTGGACCTGTAGCTAGAGTTCGACATTACGGTCCCAACGAAACTGGTTTCGTCGAATTCCGACTCCGTATGCTCACACAGCGTATTTTTAACCATCAGAATACCGACTGTTTTACACTCTAAAAATCCGTACGGCCCCACAGTGCCTCTAAAAATCACGAAACTTGAAATCTAACAACTATTCGATATTGCGGATCCAACAAAACTGGTTTCGTCAAATTCCGACTTCGTTTGCAAAATTGGCTATTTTTAGACCCTTGAATAATCCATTTAAATATATAAATATATTTAAATAAATTAAATTAAATATAAATAAATTTATATTTTCGTATATATTCACATATGATATCGTACAGCTCCAGAATATCATATCAGAATTTACGGCTTGATATTTCAGATTCCAGATTATCCCGATATTCAGTTTATATTGAAAATCCATTTATAATGTATATAAAGCGTCGCAAATTATAAAGGAATTCTACAGCGACTTTTTCTGAAATTTGATTTGGACGTACATCAAGATCTATACGACGAAATCCCGATTTTTCTCTTCCACTAGAAAGATATACTCTACCAGCTCCACACGTTTCTTGTTTCACAGAAATCCGATTTAAAACGAATCATGTATATTCAGTTGAAGTTCAAATCGCCAAATAGCGAACTGCAGCGCCATTTCGAGCTCGTTTATAAATATATTATAAATTATACGTTCAACTGTCGTCGATTGAATATATTCGTTATTTATATTCCGATTATAAACTCAACCAATCCTCTGATACTATCCAATTCACAGTATATCGTGAATTTCACTATTCTGACCATTTCGGGCTTATAATATATAATTATTATATTAAAATTATTAATTAAATATTCATTTTTATTTAATTTCGGTCATCGATATCGCCACATCGATAATTATAATTAAATTAATTAATTATTCAACAGCTAAAAATGCGGGTCACTACATGAATCGTGGTCAGGTGTTCCAAGAGATACACTATGACCTCAAGCCTCATCAATCGGGAAATGACATAAATCGGGCAGGCAGCATGGCTATGTGGTTCGCTTCCATTAGGGTGTATATCACCTATCTAGAGAAAATCCATTTCATTCTTTTATCTATTTTCGATGCTGTCCCTTTTCAGGAAACGGTGGGTAGCTCTCAACCGTTGGTGGTATACATTCGATACACTCAAGCGAAATGAGTGGTCGGTCATGTGTGGGTCGGGTTGCAAGAGGTTCTTGTTGAACCCAGTGTATTCGCCTCCAGAGATACACTATCGGCAGGTGGTCCCATACCTTGTCATAGTCGGAATCCAATCCCCAATAAGAGCCCATGATTTTGATTTGTATACTATATATGTGGAACGTGAGATGCAAGCGTTCTGCTAGATTGTTATTTACTTGTGATTAGACATTATTATAATATCAGAGAAGTATTGATTTCCAAAACTGTTTTGGGTTATCGTAAGGTAAAAATCGTCCGTATTTTTATGTGGATCGGTCTTCCGATTACCTTTTCTTTTGAAAAGGATTTTGAAAAGTTAAACCAGATGATTTGAGTTTCCTCACACTAGTCCCATGACTGACCCAGAGTTTATTTTGTTTCGTTTTCCCTAAACTCTTGGGTGCCCAAATTTGTACGGGCAGTCAAGTAGTTCAGGTCTTTACAAATATACTTGGAGGAGCTTGAAGCAGGAGGCTTCAGGATAATATAGCTATTGTTATTTCTGCTGTGTGTAAGTGTTGTACTCTGATAATGCTATTGTATATATATACTGTTTTATTTCAAAGTTATGTGAGATTCGTATTACTCTAATTCTGTTCTATGGTTATCCTCTTCTTCTTCTATTCTAATTTTTCTATCTTATCTATTCTGACCCTCTAATTTCTTTCTATTAATGATCAGGTATTTCCGATGTCTGAATAGTCAACATGGTAGTTTGTGTTGATTTTTGGAGTCGAAAATCCCAGTTCGTTACAGTGGTATCAGAGCTTAGGGTTAAGTAATTACCTTGGCTCTGTGGCGTAACTCAGTAGAGATAGGGTTAGTAATACCCTGGATTGAGTTGAGTGTATATATACGAGTGAATGTATTTGTTATTTGATATAAAATGGTTTTATATTGTGGAGATTTATTGGTTGAGTTGTTTATGAGTCCTGGTCGATCAGTTTGATCCACTATATCGATAGGGTTTCTAAACACTCAAGTACGATAAACCGACATAGTATGTTTTTAAAGAGGGTAAGTGAAATAATTTTGCCCAAATTATATTTTGATATAAAAGAATGATTAATATTTGAATATTATAGTATATTGGATGTGTTGGTTGATTATAATTGAAATGGTTATATAAATAACCAATTAGAGTTCATATAATATTGGAATCAGATGAATTAAAATCTGAATTTAAATCAGAATTGGAATTAAAATTCCTAAAAGTTGAAAGAGTGTTTGTAAGTGGATTTGGATTAAGTAGATGAGAAGTTTAAAATCCTGGGAGATTTTAAATTGTTTTCCAAACATTATAAAGATATTTTGAAATGATTTCAAAATGGTAATGATTAAGAAATGGTTTTGAAACGTGATATAGTATTGAACTCACTTCGATAGCTGGGAAATAACTCTGATGATGATGGCCACATCATCAGTGTTCATTTTCGAGTTGTAAGTGATGGATTACTACCAAAGTTTTTGTTTTTGAATTGTTTTGTGAAAAACAAGTTGTTTTGATATTTCAAATGAATATTTGGATTTTTGGAAAAGGCTAAGCTGTTTAAAACTCCCAGGAAGAGACTGTTTGAATTAAAAATAAATTTAAATAGAAATTTGTGAAACCGAGCTGGAATTGAATTGAAACCAATTAACTGGAAATTGAATTGGAATATAAAATATCAAATAAAATCAGATTTTGAATTATGAGATAAGAATCTGAAATGGTATTGGATTAGTGAGTTAGGAGTTTGGAATCGAGAATGGAGCTCGAGTTTGAATGGAATTTGACTTTGGATAAGCGAATAATTGTGTTGAGATTTGATTGATTGGAATTGATTGAAAATCGATTAGTATAGATGGATATATGATCAGCAGGTATCGGGTAGAAGCAAGTGCAAGGATGTAATGATATGCCCGACAAAATGGTACGTGTTTAAATTTCCATATGAGGTTTTATGCGCCGAATCGGCAAGCTGCTTGGCTTTTTGATTTTCTTTTTGAAAGGAAAAGGCCTAGAGAGACGAGTTGGGGTTTGAACTATTGACCGATACAAAGGAGGTGTTGGCGAAATTTTTCGAAAATTTCGGGTTGAAAATTTTCATTGGTAAGAATTAATTAATATTTTAATTGAAATTAAATTGGTTCAGTTGAAACTGAATTTGATAAGTAAACAAATAAATTTGTACTAGTCAATAGGGTTTGTTTTCTACCTTAGCAATTTCGAGGACGAAATTATTTTTAAGGAGGGAAGAATGTAACGACCCGTATTTTACCGTATAATAATTAATTTATTTAATTATTCAAATAATGGTTTAGAAAATTAAATGGTTGTTTAATTAAATAATATTGAATATTTAATGAATATAAATAATATAATAATATATATTTAATTCCGAAATAGTCGGAAATAGTGAATGGACAATATAATGTGAACTGGACAATTTAAAATATTTAATTCAGCTTAGAATTTGAATTAGAATAACGAATATATTATTTGAACGACAGTTGAACGTATAACTATAATATAATTTAAATCGAGCTCGAAATGGCGCGGCAGTTCGCTATTTGGTGATTCAAACTTTAAATGAATATACAGAATCCAACGTTCGGAGCTGGTGAAGTATATTTTTCTAATGGAAGAGAAAAATCGAGATTTCATTGCGTAGATTTTGATTTATGTCCAAATCAAATTTTAGAAAAGTCGCTGTGGAATTCCTTTGAAATTTATAAATATATATTTATATTATAAAAGGATTTTATATATAAATTGAATATCGATATAACTGGGAATTTTGAAATATCGGGTTATAAATCCAATTGGAGTTGTATGATATTCTAGTGTGGATATTACGATAAAATTTATTTTTTTAAAATATTTAATTTAATTATTTTTAAATATATTTATATATTGAATGGGTTATCTGGAGCTTTAAAAATAGCCAGTTTTGCAAACGACCTCCGTTTTCGACGAATCTAATTTTGTTGGATCCGCAATATTAAATTATTACTAGATTTCAATTTCCGTGATTTTTAGAGTCACTGTATGGCCGTACAGATTTTTAATGTGAAAAATAGTCAGTATTTTCATAGTTAAAAATACGTAGTGTGAGCAAACGAAGTCGGAATTCGACGAAACCAGTTTCGTTGGGTCCGTAATGTCGAACTGTGGTTGCATGTCCAGTTTCGTGATTTTTGCGTATCATGTGTGATCACAGGAATTTTAAAGGACTAATAAAAACAGCAGTTTGCTTAGAATTTAATAAAATAATCGAATATAAAATTATAAAATCCTATCTATATAATACCCTCAACTCTTACCTAACCCTAAGTCAGACTTCCTCTTGGTCAATAAGAAATACGCCGCATCCACAAACACAAACATGAAAACGATCCTCTTTTAAAATCCCAAACTAATCAAAGAAAAATCAATAAATTCCTAGATGAATATATTTGTACTCGTGAGTTGATTCTCTGCATTTTCATGTCCGTTTTGGGTGGTGCGACGCAGTGTTTGGACATCGAGTTTTTGAGTGGTAGTTCTAGGGTTCAAGTATTTGGGGTTTTGGTGCATCGATTGGGATATCGAATGATATATTTGGGTTTATGGGTGAAACCACACCCTGTATACAAAGTTTGGAGGGTATCGGTGCTGAAAAAGGTCGATGTCTGCGTGGGAGTCTCGCGTGAAGCCTGGACATGCGTTTTCGAGGGTGCGTGCGAGTTCGAACCTAGGGGTACGGGGAGGAGCGACTTTTGAAGAGGATGATGATGGCGGTGTTTGTTTTTGAAGTAGTGGAGGTATGGAGGGAGCGATTTGTTGAAGAGGAGTTCGGCTATGTGTTGAAGAACTTGCGGTTTCCTGTAGTTGCGATTTGGGAAGAAGGCTATCTAAGCGGGTTTGGGTAATTGGATGGGTTAGTTGGGACGGGTTGGAGAATTAAGGTGAGGCCCAAATGTTTATTATTTAAGTTTAATTCAAATTTTAAAATCGTATAACTTGTAAATTTTGTAACTTATTCATACGTAATCCAAATTCAGCAAAACAAGATCCCTGGGAACGTATGGAAGATGGCTACACCATGAAACTGACAGGGAGTGAATTGGAGCTCGTTTGGATTTATGGTGAAATTAAACGCCTGAATCAAATCAATGACCAATTATCGTTATTTAACGATAACCGTCCAAAGTGAGTAAATCTCAATAACTCTGCTCAATTTATATTTTAATAAAATACTTTTAGAATTTATAAATGATGGTTGTTTGTTGTGTGTTGGCTGTTTGGTTGAAATTCTAATTAATTAGTTGAAAATATAGATAACGATATTTATAAATCGTTAATCGAATATTGATTCTGTTTATCACGAATATTTCATATTCACGTTATTTATGTTGATTAACATCTGTAGATGCAGGGAAATAGGTCGGAGGGACCCAACTGGGTTCCTCAACATTTGTTTTACTGTTTTCATATATTGTGATATATGATGTGATTATTAATCTGTTGTTGATTATGTGTGGTTGATCATTGTTATTTGGTATTTTAA
The DNA here is from genome assembly GCA_030737875.1 of Allium sativum. Classification (NCBI taxonomy): domain Eukaryota; kingdom Viridiplantae; phylum Streptophyta; class Magnoliopsida; order Asparagales; family Amaryllidaceae; genus Allium; species Allium sativum. The sequence goes on from CM060910.1 coordinate 923,200,119, forward strand.
AATACCAAAGGAAATTTTCAAGGTGTATATTGAAATAAAAATATTCGTATAAAATCAAAGTATTTTATAAAAAGAAATGTATGAAGTGAATATGGGATTTTGGAACTTTATAAAATCAAATGGACTTATTTAAAGGAGATATTTGAAAATTTAATAAAGGACTTTTGTATGAAGTTAACAACAGTTATATGGAAGTTTGAGAGACCGAGTTGGTTAAAATACTAAATGAAAGTAATAAGAAGTGAATAAAGAGCTTTATGGAGTAAATATAATATTTAGGAAAACAAATAGAATTGAAAGGAAATATTTTGGAAATCGAATTGAATTATAAAAGAAATTATTTGGGGAAATAAATAGAATTATAAAAGAGAATTAAGAAGATATAAAAGAACAACGAGGAGATGGTTTCAAAGTAGATTTTAAATAGAAATCTGTTTTAATAGATAAATTGAGAAAATAAATTTATAAACGATGTTTATAAATTAAAAAGAACATTTATCTTTTGATAAATGGAATATATAAGTCTGAACTTCTATAGAGAAGCAGAGATCGGTTTTTAACACTGATATTTTAAATAGAATGTGAACTCAGCATTATAAAGGGAATTTTAAATGAGATTTAAGTGTTAGAAATAAAAAGAAGATTTCGTATAAATAATCTATAAATAGAAGTTGGAATTGGGATATTTTTTTAAAATACGAAATCAAACTAAAGGGATTGTATAAAAGGGATATTATTCACATTCAACGTGAAAAATGAAATTAAGTAAAGATTTTAGAAATAAAATCATTTGTAAAGGAAATTGGGTTTTTGAAATAGAAGTTAAACAGAGATGGGATTTCAAAACGTTAGAAATAAATAACTTGTTAAATAATGAAAACAAGTGTTGTGATTTATAAACAATGTTTATAAATGAATTATAATATAATTATCAGTGGATAATTGAGATTGCAAATTCAATAGTGAATTTGGAAAATGGGATATTTGGAGTCGTTTTTAAAAGGGAATGATGAAATCCATTTCGATACTCGAAATGTAAAAAAAGGATTAAATAAAATCCATAAAGATTTGTAATTAGAATTGAACTAAGCCAAATGTTTTAAAAATAAATTATTTGAAGAAATTATATATTGAATAAATCAGGATTTAAACAAGATAATTAGTATTCGGTTGGAAACCGATATTTGATTAATCAAATATTAGTTATTCGAAAGAGGATTTATCGAATATAAGTTATTCGAAAGAGGATTTATCGAATATAAGTTATTCGAAAGAGAATTAGTCGAATATAAGTTATTCGGAAGAGAATTAATCGAATATAAGTTATTCGAGAGAGATTATCGCATATAAGTTATTCGAGAGAGATTATTGAATATAAGTTATTCGAAGAAGAGAGTTAATCTAATATAAGCTATCCGAAAGGAAGAGTTATCGAATATAGTTTATTCGAAAGAGAGATTATCGAATATAGTTATTCGAAGAGAGATAATCGAATATAGTTGTTCGAAAGTGGAGTTATCGAATAGAGATTATTCGAGAGAGAATTGTAAGTTGAAATGCGATTATATCGAATTAGGGAAAGTACCAATTACTTTCCGTTTTAAAACCAAGATTCATTTATTCATTAATAAATTAGCTATTTGTTTACTTATCCAAATTAATAAGGAAGAGCTATATTTAAGTTATTTTATTTCGGAAGTATGGGATTATAACACCATCGTTATAATCAAATGATTTTGGTAAAAGAAGTGGATTCGTAAATAGAATCCGAGTTACGTAAGGAAGTTGGTTAAAAGATTTAAAATGGTGAACTTTGTCTATTTCGAGGTTAGAAATGTTGTTCAGTTAAGGTCTAAGAGGTAATAATACCCCAACTTGATTGACTTCGTTTTTAACTAAGGGATGGGTAAAGTTCGAAAGTGAAGGTTGGTTAAGTGAATCTAGTTGATGAGTGTAATGGTTCAGGTTCCCATAGCGACGTTATATTTAAACATCTGTTTAAATCAAATGAAAGTGTTTTGGAAATGTTTTTCAAATAAGAAGCGAAAATGTTTTCTAATATAGAAAATAAGAAATGGGAACAAATATGGAAATGTTTTCCAATGATTAATAAATTATATTTTCTAAATTTAGAAAATAAGAATTTACAAATATATACAAATGGGAAATGAATAAATTAATGATAAATTAAATCAAAGGAGATCAGTGTTGATTGATGATTGATCGATCGAATTTCTATTTGGAAATAAGGTCGTTGGTTGTACACCTATTTTTCTTTGATAGTTAAATCATCGACTATCGAAGTTTTTGACCTTTTTTTGTCGTCAATACGGAGATACCGGGATCAGATTCATTGTCTGAAAACCACTCCGTATGGACGTTAGCGTTGCGATCAAATATGATGAAAATAATTGAAGACGGAGTTATGCAAGGGCTATCCTGTTTACAGAATAGTGCCTTCGGTTTGTCCAGTCCCAGGACAACGTGAATGGACGAATGTCTGACAAAGTATATCTAATGGGTCGCGTAAGTTGATCTCTTCAAACATACTTACGTTTGGTGGCGGAGGAATTCGTTTCTCTTAGCTTTATACCCGTGGTATTTTTGTGGAAATCAAATTTTTGATTTGGCGGGAATGACGATGTGGCATTCAAAGTGAATGGTGGTCAGGTGTTCCAAGAGATACGTTATGACCTCAAGCCTCATCAACCGGGAAATGACATAAATTGGGCAGGCAGCATAGCTATGTGGGTCGCTCCCATTAGGTTGTATATCACTTATCTAGAGAAAATCCATTTCATTCTTTTGTCTATTTTCGATGCTGTCCCTTTTCGAGAAACGGTGGGTAGCTCCCAACCGTTGGTGGTATACATTCGATACACTCAAGCGAAATGAGTGGTCGGTCATGTGTGGGCCGGGTTGCAAGACATTCTTGTTGAACCCAGTGTATTCGCCTCTAGAGATACACTATCGGCAGGTGGTCCCATACCTTGTCATAGTCGGAATCCTATCCCCAATAAGAGCCCACAATTTTGATTTGTATACTATATATGTGGAACGTGAGAAGTAAGCGTTCTGCTAGATTGTGATTTACTTGCGATTAGACATTATTATAATACCAGAGAAGTATTGATTTCCAAAACTGTTTTTGGTTATCGTAAGGTAAAAACCGTCCGTGTTTATGTGTGGATTGGTCTTCCGATTACCTTTTCTTTTGAAAAGGATTTTGAAAAGTTAAACCAAATGATTTGAGTTTACTCACACCAGTCCCATGACCGACCCAGAGTTTATTTTGTTTTGTTTTCCCTAAACACTTGGGTGCCCAAATTTGTACGAGCAGTCAAGTAGTTCAGGTCTTTACAGATATACTTGGAGGAGCTTGAAGCAGGAGGCTTCAGGATAATATAGCTATTGTTATTTCCTCTATGTGTAAGTGTTGTACTCTGATAATGTTATTGTATATATATACTGTTTTATTTCAAAGTTATGTTATAATATATTTTATTCGTTCCACTGTGAGATTCGTATTACTCTGATTCTTTTCTGTGGTGATCCTCTTCTTCTTCTATTCTAATTTTTCTATCTTATCTATTCTCACCCTCTAATTTATTTCTATTAATGATTAGGTATTTCCTATGTTTGAATAGTCAACATGGTAGTTTGTGTTGATTTTCGGAGTCGAAAATCCCAGTTCGTTACAAAAGATCACAAAAAATAGTAACCATAATATGATATTATTTATGATGCACATGACAAAACAATAGTGTACAAAAAGATCAATATCCATAACAATTTTAACTATATTACTTATTATTATAACCAGACAATAAAATTAGGGGGATAACGAAAATGAGAACTTAGTGCGTGTTATTCAAATTTGTGAACCGCGGCTTTTAATGATAGGGTCCAAAGGTTAAACCATGGGTCTACACATGTGCATTGTTATTTCATTTTGAAAAACCATAATGCTTCAGGGTTAATGGTTAACCATGGTGGGACTGCGGTTGGGTTGAATCTTTAAAACACTGATTTGAAAGTGAATGAATATTTGCGGTTGTAATGAAATGTATATTTACATTACTAGCCTTAAAACAATAAAATTAAGAAGACTTGTTGAACATAGCCGCTTATTCTTATAACCCCTGTTAAATTAGGTTATGGTTTCTCAATCCTCTTTAATGGCTTCCTCTGATTTCATCAATTTTCAAATATATCTGTCCATTGATATGTTGCTGGAACGTGATTCACCTCTATTTTTCCTCTAATTACTCTCTCAACCACAAAATATAAATCAATTTTTATATGTCTCATACATGAGTGAAGTGTATAATTAGCAAAGATAGAAACTGTGTGTTAGGTTGTCACACTCGATGATGAGTTTCTTTGCTGTATGAACTCTAGCTTTAGTAAGAAGAGATTGAAGTCATACAGCCTCGGCAATTGCACTGGCAACACTGCAATACTCTACCTCACTGTTGACCTAGACATAGTTGGTTGCTTCTTAGAATGCCAGGAAGTTGGATTGTTGTTGAGATAATTGCAATACCCAGTCATCGACCTACGATCATTTAGGTTGTTAAGCCCAATTGACATTTAAATATCCTTGAATATTTATGCTTTTACATGTCTCTAAGAAAATTCTTTGATTTATAGTGCCTTTCCAGTATTGTAGTATACACTTTACAATTTTCGGGTGTTTATACAAATGATCATGCATGCATCGTGATGCTTTGCTGACACTGTAAGATATGTCAGGGCTTGTTATCGTAGCATATTATATGATACCGACCACACTTCTATATAGTTTTATGTTAATATTGGTTTCACCCATGTTTTTACTTTTTAGATATTTGTAGATTATTGGTCCAATCTGGGTAGGTAAAGATGTGACCTGGTCCATCTTGGCTTTGGCTAGAATTTCTAAAATTTATTTTCTTTGACAAAGGACCAATTTTGTGCTTGGTTTTTTTGTTAAGTTCTATCCAAGAAGCTAAGTTAGATCACCTAAATCTTTAATTAAAAAGGTCTTGTCTAGATATTGAGTTACATTATTGATTTCATCAGTCTTACTGCCTGTAATTATAAAGTCGTCTATATATACAAGAATGCATGCTATGCTTCCCACTCCTTTCTTAATGTACAATGAATTATCTAATTTTGCTGCTCTATAGTGAGTGTAGTTGGTGTTGCTTTCAGTTTGTCATACCATATTGTTGGTGTTTGATTTAAGTCATAAATTGCTTCTTTGCAAGAGTATTCTAATAGTTGTTGCATCTAGACTTCCTTCTATAGTTATCCATTTATAAATGCAGTAGTGACATTTGGTTGTCTAATTCTTCAATTATAGTGAAGTGCTATAGTAATATTACTCAAGTGGTAGTTGGTTTCACTACAGGGGAGAATGTCTCACTAAAGTTGAGTCGTCCATATTGTTATGCGTACTGTTTTTCTATAAGTCTTTCCTTGTGTTTTACTATGGTCCTATATGAATTTTCACTTGGTAGGTCCACTTACATACAACAATATGTTTTTCACCTATCTTTGGTACTATTCTCCATGTATTGTTTTTCATTAAGGCTTTATATTCATCATCCATGGCTAACTTCCACTTTATATATGTGGTATTCTCTTCATATATAATTGTTCATCATTACTTAAAGATGTTGTATATATTTTGGGTTCGAATATTCCACTCTTGGCTCTAATTATCATGTGATGCCCTATGTCTTCAGGTGTCATGTTTTAACAAGCGCTTGATTCTCTAGTCTGATGTGAGCTAGCTGCTTGACCTTTTGTATGCTTTATATTACTTTGGGTTAGTGATATCATCTTGATTAGATAAGCAATGTACTCTGGATTCACAGTTGTATTATGATCCAGTCTAACATTAGACATAGTTTGTTGGGATCCCGTCACATCCTGAACTGGTCTATTGTTATATATTTTATGTTGGAATCTCGAGTCTTCTTGACTTTCCATGCCTTTTTTTCTGATGACATGATTTATATATCGGCATGGAGGGTATTGAGGTTCTGGCATTGTAGACTTTCTAGGTAGTTCTCATCTTAATATTTGCAAATGGAAAGATGCGTTCATTGAAAGCAACACATATTGACATAATCATATTTCTATTATTAGTGAGACATTATATCCTTTTTGGTTTTGAGCATAACCTATGAATGTACAAGGTACGTGTAATGACCTGCATTGTCAGGGGTATTATAATTAATTTATTTAATTATATAAATAGTGATATAGTGAATTAAATGGTGGTTTAATTAAATAAGTGATTATTTAATTAATTTAAATAATTAAATAATATATTTAATTCAGAAAAAAAATCAAAAATATTGGGAATCACAATATTCTGTGAACGGGGTCGTCCCTTAGATTTAATTCAACTTAGAGTTGAATTATATTGACGAATATATTCAATCGACGACAGTTTGAACGTAGAATTTTAATATAATTAAAATAGAGCTTGAAATGGCGCGGCAGTTCGCTATTTGGCGATTTGAACTTCAACTGAATGTACAAGATTCGTTTTAAGCCGGATTTCTGTGAAACAAGAAACGTGTGGAGCTGGTGGAGTATATCTTTCTAGTGGAAGAGAATAATCAGGATTTCGTCGGGTAGATTTTGATTTATGTCCAAATCAAATATTCAGAAAAACAGCGGTATATTCGTTCGTGGCCATAACGGTTATTTCGAAATAACTAGATATCGGGTGTGAATTTAGACAAGGTTCTTTTGAGACATAACGATAAAATATATTTTTTGAATTTTATAGAAATTTTTAATTAATTTAATAAGCAACTTTTTATCTGGAGTATTTGGCACCATGTATCAACGATTTTGGGTTTTCACAATATGAGTTAACCTACCGATATTATTATATTATTGGAATCCTGGCACATCGCTGATCACAACGGTATTTTTGTTTTCGTTGTTCGTGGCTCGTATGTATAGGAAGTAGAGTGTAACGGGGTATGTTCAAAGTTTTATACTTAAAACGGAATAAGGGGAAATCCCGTGGTCCAAGTCCTTTGCACCTCCACCACAAAAATGAAGGGACCACAAAAATTACACGATTTGTTTTCCTCAACCACACATAATCATCCGATCAAAGAATATAATAATAAGATAAAATAAAATCCTATAAATACATCATTTACCCCTCCTAACCCTAGCATTTTCATTTCCTGGTCAAATGAGAAATCCGCCGTCGTTCCTCATATATTCACTAAAACAAATCCATCTTCAAAATTCGAAATCAAATGAAAACAAATCTTATAAATCACCAAATATACATATGAGTATTCAATACAGACTGATCTTCATTCTCATGTGATTTCCAAGAGGCTCGAACACGGCTTGTTCGATGTCCAGTACCCTTTGCGATAGCTAGGGTTGACCACGGTTTACCACCAAGCTATCGAGGTTCGATTTCTCAGGTGGCGTGATGATCAGTGGGGGTAGGGCGTCTTGTTTGACCTAGTCTGGTAAAGATCCGACACAACTGGTGTCGCGAGTTGCTGGGAAGACCTCGAAGCCGCGAGTCACAGGGTGGATGCGAGAGGGTTGAATGGATACTGGGTTGACAAGAATTCGAAGAGGGTTAAACCGGTACCTTCAGTTGGATTCTCGTAGAGCAAGGCAGAAGTGAATGGGATTCGAAGAGGTGTAAATGGCATTTGGGATGTTCTGTAGTAGGACTGATATAATCAAGAGGAGATGGAGCGTGTAGTTTCAAATGCGAACTGGTTAAAAAGATGAGGAGTTGTTTTCTTTTGGGTTCGGATTGTTTTTCCCAAGCAAGAAAAGAAAAATCTGAAATGACAAAGTTGGGTCTGTACTTGTGTGGCTCGAAGGTGATGTAGGCTGGTCTGTATAACGTGGTTGAGGAGGGGTTTATGAAATTGTTGATCATGGGGTTTGTGAAGATTACTGGAATAAGGAATACCAGAAATGTTGGGGATAGGAGTTGGATTTACTTTTAAGTGTTGTTGGAATGGTTGAAGCCGACAGTGCATTTCAATTTGGGGAAGAAAGCAAATGTTCGGGTATGGTATGTTGAAAAGGGAATGGGCCGAAGGGAATCAGATGAAACAAGAACCGACAGGATCGTATGGACGAGAGCTCCACAATGGAACTGACTAGGAGCGAATCAGAGCTCGTTACAATTTATAGCAAAATAAATTGTCCGTCAGAATCAAGCGATGGTTATCGTTATTAATGATGATCGTCCAATGTGAGTAAAACTCACCAACTCTGAACAGTTATATTTTTATAATGTATTTTTAGAACTGTTAATCATCTGTTGATTGTTGTGTGTTGGTTGATTGATTGAACTGCTAGTCAGTTAGTGAAAATTATATATATATATATGTAATTATATATATATATATAAACCGTTCAATATTTATATATTGATTCTGCTATCAGAATAATTTATATTGAACTGAAAGTGATGATAATCATATTGTGTAACATCTGTGGATGCAGGGAAACAGGTTTGAGGAATCCTACTGAATTCCTCAACAGTTATTTTATTGTTTTTCATATATTGTTATATGATGTGATATAAAATCTATGGGTGATTATATGTACTTGGACGATATTGAACATCGTGATTTGATATGATTGAATACCATAACATACCGAAATGTTGATAAGGGGATTTTCAAAGTGATATTGAAAATATAATATTTATAAAATGGGATATTTATAAATAAGGGATATTTATAAAGTGGAATATTTATAAATAAGAAATGTTTATAAATTTGAATATTTATAAATAGGAGATATTCAAAAAGGAAATAATTAGAAACCATTTTCTTTTTGAATGGAAAGTCATGTGTGGCGGGTTTGGGGATTTTCCCGATGCTCCCGAGACAAAGGAGGTTATGGCGAATTTTTCCGGGAATTTAAGGAAGAATATTTTTAAGAATAAATTTGAAAAGGAAATATTTAGAAAATAAATAGAGTTATAAAAAGGAAATTTGTTTATAACTGAATAAGATGTTATAAAAAGGAAAACGTTATAAAAAGGAAATCATTTGTAAAGTGAAGAACCGTTACTAAAAGTAAATCTTTATAAATGAATAGTTTAAACAGTTAGAGTTAACCAGTTAGAGTTAAACAGTTAGAGTTAAACAGTTAGAGTTAACCAGTTAGAGTTAAACAGTTAGAGTTAATCAGTTAGAGTTAACCAGTTAGAGTTAAACAGTTAGAGTTAACCGGTTAGAGTTAAACAGTTAAAGTTAAAACAAACATAGTTATTCAGGATGAGTTGCCATTTAGCACGACTGCTAGCGTAATTCGCATGGCTGTAAATAGCCTACGGCGGTCGGATGTTTCCTGAGGGAATCAGGCGTAACCATTGTGATCGCTGCGATCTAGAGTTGAGCGAATGGAGTTGAAGAATATAGAGTTAAGCAAAATTAGAAACTGACTAAAGATTAATAAGTTGAATGGTTTCCTGAGTATCGATCTGATGTTGGTTTCGGCCTTCGGGGTTTATACTTAGGAAGTTGTTCCCTTGTTAGTTTATAGTTAGAGTCTGATAGTTGTGGAAGGATAGTGATACATAAATAAACAATGGAAATGTTTTCCAACGTTGATAGCGAATATTTTCTAAATATAGAAAATAAGGAAATATGAATATATATATAAATATATATATATGTTTGATGATTGGGTCGATAATTCCATTTGGAATTTAGATCGTTGTTTGTACACGGACATGTTTTCATTTGATAGTTAAATCACAGACTATCAAAGTTTTGACCATTTTACGTTGTAAATATGGAGAGACCGGTTGGATTATTATCCGAAGAACCACTCCGTATTGACATAAGCGTTGTGATCAAATACGATGAAGATAATTGAAGACGGAGTAAAATGCAAGGGCTGTTGTATAAGTCTTAGATAACAGTGACTAAGATGGATATACTGAATAGTGCCTTCGGTTTGTCCAGTCCCAGGACAACTTGTATGGACGAAGGTCTGACAGAGTATATCCAATGGATCGCGTAAGTTGATCTGTCCAAACGTATTCAAGTTTGGTGGCGGAGGAATTCGTTTCTCTTAGCTGTATACCCGTGTTATTTTTGGATAAGTCAATTTGTGATTTGGCGGGTATGACGATGTGACATTCTAAATGAATGAGGATGACTTGTGTTGATGAATGTCTGACAGAGTATTTCCAGAAAGGTCACGTACATTGATTTCTTCAACTTTACAAAGAGTGGAAGCGGAGAAGGAAACTTCTTTAGCTAACACGTAACGTACTGTTGTAGACGCCAATTAGTGATTTTCGATGGATCTGACAATGTGGCATTCGAAGTGAATCTGATATGATGATAAAGTGTAGCTTCTAGCCTCATCAACCGGTAAATGACAGAAATCGGGCAGGCAACATGGCTAAGTCGGTCGCACCGAAGTAGGGTGTATAATCACCTATCTAGGAATATTCATTTGTTTCTTAAATCTATCAATGCTGTCCCATATATATACGGGAACGGTTGTTGATCCCAACCGTTGGTGATATACATTCGATACACTCAAGCAAAATGAGTGGTCGGTCATGTGTGGCTGAGTTACAAGATGTTCTTGTTGAACTCCAGTGTATCATTCCTAGAGTACACTGATCGGAAGGTGGTTCCATACCTTGTCATAGTTGGAAATCCATTATCCAATACGTGCTTGCGATTTTGATTGTATACTATATATGTAGAACGTGAGATAAAAGCGTTTCTGCTAGTTGATATCTATTTGTACATAGACATTATTATAATATCAAAAGGTTTTTGATATAAAGATATTTTGGATTCTCATAAGGGAAAAACCCGTTCCGTTCTGCGGCGTGGTCTTATGAGATATCGTTTACTTGTTCATATACCCGTTTAAACTGTTTTACTCACACCAGTCCCATGACTGACCCGGAGTTTACTTTGTTGTTTTCCCTAAACTCTTGGGTGTCCAATTTTTGTACGGGCAGTCAAGTAGTCAGGATTTTACAGATATACTTGGAGTGCTTGGAGCAGGAGGCTTCAAGATCATATAGCTATAGTTATTTCCGCTGTGTTGTAAGTGCTGTACTCTGATAAGTGCTATTGTATACATAACTGTTATATCTCAAAGTTATGTTATATATTATATGTTGTACGTTCCGCTGTGAGATTCGTGTTACTCTGATGATGTAAGTTCTTTTCTTCTTCTGTTCTAAGTTTCTATCTTATCTATCCTCACCCTCTAATTTCTTTCATTAATTACCGGGATTTTTTGATGTTTTGGTTATCGACATCGAGCTTATGTCGATAACCAAAGTCGCTAAAAATCTGGGTCGTTACAGTACGTATGTATTTGAAACTTAGTTTATGGGTATTAAATGGTCTTATGTATGAAAAGCATAGGTATACAAAAGCTTTAAGACTAAAATACTAAAAGTTTTGTATTGAATAATATATCTGTTTGACTTTTTTGTAGGACTTTGGTTGGAAATCTTTTAACGAAAAGCACTACAGTGTCAAATGAATCTGGCCAGAATTTTAAGGGTAATGAAGCCTGGGCTATAAGTGTAAGGGTTATTTCGATAATTTGTTCATTCATTCTTTCAACAAACCCATTCAGCTTAGAGGTATAAGAAAATGTTTTTCAATGTATTAACCCTCTTTTAATATAATACTCTTTTAGAGTTTCAAATTCTAATTTTCTGCCAGTTTTGATGATTATTAATTTGTGCAGTTAATGCCTCGCTATTACCCCGTTATATCTCAGATATATACTATAGCAGATTTCTACTGCTATGCTATTTTCAAATAGCCTATGAAATAGCCTTCCCATTTTAATCCCCGATGTATTCCAATATTCTGGATATATCTTCAGCTATATTCCACTATTCCCACAATATCTTCTATGAAAGAAATAAATTAGAAATGGAATTTATACATTATAAAAGTTATAAAATTGGCTTTTTAATTGATTTTTTTGGACATATATTTTTCTAAATAAAAAATACTATAGTATTCTATTAAATTTACTTAAGCTAAATAAAAGTTCACACTTGTTTACATATATTTGCACATGTTTCAATTTTAATTAAGAACGTACCAATTATAATTAAAGTGAATGTTAAGTTTTCATTTATTTATCATTTATATATTTGTAAAAACATTCAGTACAAGTTTTATGTGTGATTTTAGAGTCATTCGTTTTATCCTAATATTTTTCCGCTTTATCCCCACTACAACTTTTTGCACCTCAGTCGCATTGAATCCACCGAGACACCTTAACTGCACAATTATTAATTAATGAATAATGATTGCTCTGCTTTTCTACTTGAATTATAAATCGAGCCACTACTTTATATGTCTCTGCTAAGAAAATAAATCCAAGTAAAGTTAGAATATAAGGCGATAAATGATGTATAATAATTAGACCCATAATCAGAATTGGTTGTAGCTAGACATCATAAGTCTGCAATTACCATTTCCAACAGGTTATTATATCCAATTAGTGAATTTGGAAATGGTAGTATACGACTTTTACCCACTTGGTAAGAGATACATAAGCAAGGTAGTGATATATTTTCAAATTCAACATTATTTGCTTTACAACATCTACACTTCGATGTCCAATTCATAGTGCCATATATCAGCGATATTTAAATTGTCAACATTGTTATTAGTTTTAGAGCAATTGCACTAGTTTCTTCCTTCCATGGTTTTACTGTTCTCATTGGATCGAATATGTGTATGTATTCTTGAATATATATATATATACACACACACAAAATCCATTGTGCACGTTGGCACGTAGTAATATTTTGTTGTTAAGTAATTCCATAACTGGAAAGTATTTTGGGGAAGATTCAAAGTAAACTTGATTACCTTTAGCAAATTGTGAGATACTCAATAAATTTTCTTAATTTGTGGAGCTCCAAGTAAAAGTTTAAGTTGCAATTCTCTTTTTCTTTAACTTTAACATTGTCAGTGTGAGTGAATTCCATGGAATTAGCATTATATATAAAAGTGATTGTGTATGTTTGCACTTATATTACCACGATTGTGGTTGTTCATGTTGTTAGTGATATAACTAGTGGAACTAGATCTGAATACCAATCTTCATATTGAACTTCCTTGAATCTGGTTAATGTATATATTTCAACTCGATTTCTTGTATTATCTATCTGCTTTCCCTATTTTGGATTAGTATGAGCAAGATTTGCATTTGGGTGATGATTTCCTTTGCTACTGTGGTATTGGTTTAATGAGAAGTTTTGATCGAACGTAAAGTAGCATTTGTTTGCTACATAACCATATTTTCCGTAGATTTGATATCTCATTTTGTTGCTATTGTTATTTGTTTTATGTTTCGAGATGACTCAAAGGAAGATAATGTCGTACTTCAACTTTAAGGATCTATGTAATAGATTCTTTCAGACAATGACTCATCCCATCAGATACAAATGAGTTATCAAACTAGCGACTTTCAGAATTCAATGAAGCCTTGAAATAGCGTAATCAAATTCAAAGTTTGTACGACTTTGATACGATGAAGAACACTCTAGAATTTGATTTATGATGATGCAACCTGTAGAGGCAGAATAGAGTGAAGAAGAAGATAGTATTCTGCAATGGTTTACAAGTGTTGCAAATTGAGAATTTTGCAACACTTTCTAGGCGTTCGTAATGGCGTTGCAGAATTTCATGAAGAAGGAGAATAGGCTGAGTGATTTGCAACGTCTTTGTGCTTTGCAATTTATAGTTGCAGAAAGAGGTGTCCTTTCACCAAATGTCATGACCTCTTGAAATGGTTTGCAACTGTTTTAAACGACCATATCTGTTTCAATTTTAAATTGGCGCATCCCTTCATTTACAACGACAAAAAAACATTGCAAATTTTCCACCTCTATTTAAATTCAATCCTTGGTTTATATAGGGTTGAAATCTAGTCTATTAATGTTTAAACTTGATCCAAAAATTATTTAATACTTCGAAAACCCGAAATCTGTACCCATATCCGGCCAAACCTAGTTCGGTTCGGTCGGACAGACGACAGCGGTGGTGCACGCGTGTATGGTGCATGAATTCCCTCCTTACAACAAAACGCACATTTGGGAGTCCCAAGGCTCCAACCTCCTCATGAGGAAGCAATACTTATGCTAGTATATTCTTCGGTATTCCCAGATATGGGACTATTGATTTCCTCTTCCTTCTTTCTTTCTTTCTTTCTTCTCTTTATTAACAAATCCAAAAACTCAAAACAATTTTGAAAATATTCAACAATCTTCATGTTCAAAATAATAAAAATAAATAAAGTGAACGGTTGAATCACTAGAGTGACATCCTACATACCCAAGTAGGATCAAGCCAATGTAGTTCTAAGGACAAGTTTTGCATCATCAGGGAAACCAACACATAAATAAAAAGATATCTTTTGGATTTAAACCTTTACTTAGTGTAGACCATTCAAAGCCCTATCGAGATTCTATGGCGATTGAATCTTTGAACAAGTATCCCTAATGATAAAACCAGAACAATCACACATGTTAATTTCCTTAGGTAAAGTGATCTGTATTGCTCAGCACGTTAATGACCATGTTCTTTTAATCCTGATTCATGAGTCTACTATAGACAGCGGTCTTACTTTCCTTGAAACGACCAGATTTACATACTCATATTAGTAAGTCTCTTAAGGTGTTTCTGCGATACACCTAATTTTTCTAGACTTATTATGGACATTTATCCATCCTTTGTTCTTGTAGAATTCAACACTACATATTAAGGGACAGCTGATTTCGTGTGTTTCATAATCATTCTCTTAACTTGTCGGTACTAATTGAACTTTGTCTATCCTTTTCAAGACATAAGTTGGGCTTTCGTTAAGAATGATCAACCTTCATTCACAGACCTTAGTCCCATTTCTTTTGACATTATAGAAACCATTGCCTTCCGAAGATCTTGTGCGAGTGGGTCAACCAAGTTTTTCTTCGTTTCTATGTAGTTATCAGTTATTACTCCATTTTTGAGTAACTGCCTAAACATTTGATGTCTTAGACTGTCTAGATTTTCCATTATATGTCTTATTAGAGACATTTTATATCATCGCTTGATGTCATAGTTGAGTCAGATATGCAGGTCTGCTTCTTTGAAGCCCAAGGCACAGCAACGTCTCCTAATGTAAATATACATACAGTTGTAGACTTGGGTTTGGATTCAACATTGCTCCAGGTTGCATCACTATATCCTTTTATTACAACGGGATATCCTTTATAAGATAAACCATAGGTAATGGTTCCTTTCAAATAAGCTAAAACTCTGGAAATAGCTTTTCAATGTTCGAAACTTGGATTCTTGTAAATCGACACAATACGCTTATAGCATGTTCGATGCATGGTCTAGTACAATGCATAACATACATAAGACTCCCAATAACATTGGAATGCCCTAGTTCAGGTATGGTACGTCCAGTGTTCTTTTCTAATTTAATACTAGGATCTAAAGGGTGATGGTTTGTCATTATAATGACCACATTTATGTAGGAACTTCTAAATGTAATGAGCTTGCGCTAGTAATAACTCCCTCCCTTTTCTAATGATTATAATTACCAGAATTACATCAGCCAATCCTAGACCTTTCATTTCAAATTTATAAGATAAAAACTTATTAGTTTTATTCACACAAGATATATTAGAACCAAATATCAGCATGTCATCAATGTATAAACATATTGTTATATAACCATTATTATCCGATTTGTTATAATACATTTATTAGCATCATCAACATGAATCCATATGACAATGCAACTTTATCAAATTTCTCATGCCATTGAATGGGAGCTTGCTTTAGTCCATAAAGAGATTTTATAAGTTCGCAAAATTTCTTTACTTGGCCTGGGGTTTTGAAAACTTCAGGTTGTTCTATATGTATATCCTCTTCTAAATCTCCATTTAGAAAAGCTTTCTTTACATCCATTTTAGGCCTGTTAATTTCCAACATGATCCGAAACCCACACGGAAATTAGCAGGTTAACCCGACCCGTTTAGTTAGCAGGTCATTTTTGGGTCAACTTGAATTTGACCTGTTTATAAACGGGTGGGTTTCGGGTTGACCCGCTAACCCGAATTTGACCTGTTTATATTTATATGGGTTGACCCGACTCGTTTACAACCTGTTTGACCCGTGAACCCGAGTTTGACCTGCTTATGACCCATTTATGACCCGTTTACGGCATGTGAACATGAATTCGACCCGTTTACGACCCGTTTATATCTTATACGGGTTGACCCGACCCGTTTACGACCTGACCCACCATGACCCGTTTACGACCCGACCAAATTAAACGGGGTACACGGGTCGGGTCGGGTCCACCCATTTATAAATGGGTCGGGTTCGGGTTGAGCTATTTCTCACCCGTTTAATAAATGAGTTGACCCGACCAGCTTAAAATTGACCCAAACCCGACTTGACTCGACCCGACCTGACCCATTAACACCACTATTCCATTTAATGTATGAAAAAAATTATGAATTGATGCAAGTGCGATTAAGCGTCGTACATAAGATATTCGAGCAATTGGGATAGTGGAAATTAGTCTAAGGTCCCTATTTCGAAACTTAATTAGGCTCAGGTCCAGTCATAAACTTATTGTAAATTAGGTCCCTATTTTTCTATTTAAAAAAATTGCATACATTTATGCAACAATTCATCAACGTTAGTTCAACTTTATTTGCATACATGTATGCAACAATTCAGAATATTTGCATACATGTATGCAAGTATTCGTTCAGAATAGTTGCATACATGTATGCAAAAATTAAGAATATTTGCATATATGTATGCAAATATTCATTCATAATAGTTGCATACATGTATGCAAATATTTTGAATTGTTGCATACATGTGTGCAACTATTCTGAACGAATATTTGCATACATGTATGCAAATATTCGTTCAAAATAGTTGCATACATGTATGCAAAAATTTAGAACATTTGCATACATGTATGCAAATATTCGTTCAGAATGTTTGCATACATGTATGCAAATATTCGTTCAGAATAGTTGCATACATGTATGCAACTATTTTGAATATTTGCATACATGTATGCAACTATTCGTTCAGAATATTTGCATACATGTATGCAACTATTCATCAGAACAGTTGCATAAATGTAATCAAAAATTCAAAATATTTGCATACATGCATGCAAGTATTCATTCAGAATATTTGCATATATGTATGCAAATATTATGAATAATACGTGAAAATGAAAACAGGGACTAAATTTATAATAAGTTTATTACCGGATGTGAGCCTAATTTTGAAACTTAATAGGGACCTATAGAAAACGGACCCATTGGGATATATGTATCAAAATAATCTACTCCATGTCTTTGCTTATATCCCTTAAAAACTAACTTGATTTTAAACTTATCAGTGGATCCATTTGTATTCAACTTTTTCTTGAATATCCATTTACATCCTATAGGTTTAGCACTAGGAGGTAAATTAGTTAAAACCCAAGTTTGGTTTAACATTATGGAATTTGTTTCATCATTGATAGCTTCTTTCCATAAAATAGAATCTTTAGAACTCATAGCCTTAGAATAAGTTTTGGATCGTCATCGACTTTCAATACATATCTTGTCACATAAAGGACTTCTTCCTTACTTCCTTCCACAAGATATGTTATGAAGTTAGAACCATAATCCTTCTTTATTCTCACCCTTTTACATCTCCCATGTTCGATTATATTATCTAGTGCCAATACTTCCTTGTTGTTTTGAACAAGAGCATAGTCATCGTCATTGATATCATCAGTCATATTAGGTTTTGGACTAGATGATCTCAATGGAATCTCAACAGTTTGATTTTCAAAGAATTCTACATTTACAAATTCTATAACTTCCTAGGTATCAAGAATAAGGAACCTATAAGTTATACTATTATGTGAATATCCTATGAAAACACATTTAAATGCGCTATTTCCTAACTTTGGTGATTTAAGGTATGGTTTTCTAATATATACCAAGCAACCCCAAACTTTAAGTCTCGTAAGGTTAGGTTTTCTATTAGACCATAATTCATAAGGGGAAATATTATTCCTTTTAAGTGGTACTCTATTTAAACTGCAACATGCAGATGCCATAGCATCACCCCATGGGTTATAAGGTAAATTTGAACTTGTGAGCATGACAATAACCCATTTCTACTAAAGTTATATTTTTTCTCTTAGTAACACCATTTTGTTGTGGTGTATATGGGGCGGTACATTGGGGAACTATACCATGATGTTTACAAAACAAGATCAATTCATTTGAAAAATATTCACCACCACGATCTGAATGTAACACTTTAATTTTAACTCCTAGTTGTGTTTCAACCTCTACTTTGTAAATTTTGAATTTATCAAAAGCCTCATCTTTAGTTTCATTAGATAAACATATGCATGTCTAGTATAATAATTAATATGCTATATAGTATTGGTTACTGCCATAGGCGATATGACTTTTTAAGCTGCCCACATCAATATATACCAAATCAAGAAATCCAGATTCCCTTTCTACAGATTTAAAGGATTTCTGGTGTATTTTTGCTTGAAAACATATTTCACATTTAGAGGTAGTATCAAAATCACAATTAGGAATTAATCCTAATTTATGCATATTTTTAAGGGATTTATTATTAACGTGTCCTAGTATATTATGCCATAAACTAACGGAATCAATAATATAAACAGAAGATTGTACATTAGATTCCACTTAACCACGCCATTACAAGAATATCCCTGTCCGACGAATTTGCCGTTTTTGGACAATACTAACTTATAAGAATTGTACACCATCTTGAATCCTCTTTTGTTAAGAAGGTATCTAGAAACCAAATTCTTACACATATTAGGTACATAAAATATATTCGCCTTTAGAGCGGCATCATCCTTGTTAGTTTCTTCTGGCATAAATTCTAATCCATCTTCCAAAGTATAGAACAATTTGATAGTGGTAAAAAAGAATTTCGTCGTCTCTTTCCAATGAGTAAAATTGTCTCCATCAAACCTCTCCAATCGAGTTAAATGCTGGTTCGTAACCGATAATGCGCTCGAACCTTCATCGTACACCATTTAGAAATTTTGCGGTTTGAGCTGACTTGGAGGAAGATAATGCCGTACTTCAAACTTCAAGGATCTATGGAATAAATTCTTTCATACAGCTGTTCAACACGTCAGGTACAAACTGGTTATCGAACTGTCGAATTTCAGGATTTAATGAAGCTTTGCAACATCGTAATTGAATTCAAAGTTCGTACGACTTTGATCCGACCAATAATACTTTACAATTTGATTTATGATGATGCAATTTGTAAAGGCAGAATAGAGTGAATAAAAAGATAGTATTGTACAACGGTTTACAAGCGTTGCCAATTGCGAATTTTGCAACACTTTCTAGGCGTTGGTAATGGCGCTGCAGAATTTCAGGAAGAAGGAGAATAGACTGAGTGATTTGCAACGTCTCTGTACGTAGCAATTTATAGTTGTGGAAGGAGGAGTCCTCTCACCAAACGTCGTGAACGTTTGGAATAGTCCGCAACTGTTGCAAATGGCCATATCCGTTCGGTTTTAAACTAGCGCATCCCTTCATTTCCAACACCAAAAAAACATTAGTCCTGTGTTTGTAGCAGGAAGAAATCTAGCCAATTAATTTTAAACTTGATCGAAAAATTATTTGTTGAAACCTGGTTTTGGTTTGGACGGCGACAGCGGCGTTGACGTGTGTAGTGCTTGACTTCCCTCCTCACAACAAAGCACACATTTGGAATCCCCTAGTCCCGTTTGAAATCTGGCTCATTAATTTTAAACTTGATCCAAAAATTATTTAATGATGCCTGATTTTGGTTCTGACGGCGGCGGCAGCGTTGACGTTTGTAGTGCATGACTTTCCTCCTTACAGCAAAGCACACATTTGAAATAACAAGTCGCCAACCTCCTTATAAGGAAGCAATACTTATACTAGTATATCCTTTAGTATTCCCCAATGTGGGACTATTGGTTTCCTCTTCCTTCTTTCTTTCTTCCCTCTTTATAAACAAACCTAAAAAAAATCCAAAATAATTTCGAAAATATTCAACATTATTCCTCATTCTTCTATAATTTTTATTGTTTTATTCATTACTATTGCTTGAGGCCTTTTCTTGAAACTTGCCTTTGACACTAGATGCACATATGATTGAGAGGTCTGTATGCATTGATTTTTTTTGTCTCTATTCTTTGTTTATTGTTGAGTAAACATTTCATATAGGTGGAGTAGTTGCCTTATAGGATAGAATAGCAACAAATGATTCATACTCATCATCTAAAACATTCATAATGATCATAACATATCTATTTGAGACACTTTATACCCACTACATTCAATAGATCATAAATTTTCTTTATCTGCATCAGCTAATCTCTCACAAACACTGTATCTTTCCTCAAGTTTTGAAGTTGTATTTTGTAATGAATGATTCTTGCCAATGATTGTGAATTGAATATAAGCCTTATAGTTTTCCAAAATTATTATGTAGTTTTGTAACAAGTTAGGATGGAAATGTTGGACTGATGGATGAAAGTAACAAATAACATAGTAAACTGTCATGCCTCTAATGTGTGATGTATTCTTTATTATAAATTAGTCCCCCATTTTTATCCATGATTATATTTTAGGTATGGGGACTATTTCCTTGTGTAAATCTTCTAAACGATTACCATTCAATGCTGTGGTAATTTAAAATTTTCGCATTAGGCGATTATTTTCATCTAGCTGAATTGTTATAAGTTGACTCATGAGATTGACTTATTCTTAATTTCTATTACATTTGTACGAGAATTTATTAGTGGTTGAGGGGAATTTTTTCTAGATGAGGCTGACGAAGCATCAGACATAATGTCACATTGGCATAGGAAAACCAAAATGTAACTTAAAAGAATTCTAATGTGGCTTTTAACCATACCACGGTTAAATTCATCATTGCTTGCAATTATATATCCTCAAATAAAATCATGTTGAGGAATTTTGCAGTTTGAGGCTATTGGATGATGAATATTTCCGTACTTCAAACTTTAAGGATCTATGAAATAGATTCTTTCAGACAATAATTCAATCCACCAGGTACAAACGGACTATAGAACTATTGACTTTTAGGATTCAATAAAGCCTTGGAATAGCGAAATCGGATTCAATGTTTGTACGGCTTTGATCCGATCAAGAACACTCCGAAGATTATAGACTGATGATGCAAGAATCAAAGAGAAAGAAGAGAAGAAAGAATCAGATTTTGCAACGCCTTAAAGCGTCGCAAATTTGAGAATTCGCAACGGTATCTAGCGTTGGCAATGGCGCTGCAAATCTGAGAGAAAGAAGAAGAATCAGAAGCAACTGAAACAGTTTTCTGTATGTCTATTTATAGAACAAGATCGACGCGCCCTTTCATCAAACAAAGCAACGACTCAAAGCGTTTCAAATAAAATGTCACTTCATTTCATTTATAACGTTTCTGAAACGTTACAATTCCCGCTTCAATTTGAATTTAAACGTTGCTGCCATTATTTAAATGCAGTTCGGGTTCTTAATGGGTTTAAATCAGCCCATTACCGGTTACAATTTCTATCCAAAAATATTATTAATTGGATCAAGACCCAAACCCAAAACCCAAACTCGTACCCGGTTCGGTCGGTCGAAAGGACGGCGCGCGCGTGTGTGGTCTAGATGTGTGGCCTCCCTTCTCACCACAAAGAAAACATTTAGGTGCCCCAAGTCCCCAACACACTTGTGAGGAAGGCCATTAAGTATTGGCACACCTATGCATATTCTACAATGTTGGACAAAACAATTGACCCCTTCCTTCTTCCTTCTTTCCTACTTAACTTCAAAACAAAACCCCATACCCCAAAAGCTTGAATGTGAAAATTTCACAATAATCTCCCCCAATTTTCAAAAATAAAGAAAATAAATAAAGTGAACGGCTAAATCACTAGTGTGACTTCCTACATACCGAAGTGGGATTAAGCCTATATAGTTCTAAGATCAAGTATTGCATCATCGTGGAAACAACACATAAATAAAAGGCATCTTTTGGATTTGAACCTTTACTTAGTTTAAATCATTCAAAGCTCTATCAAGATTCTATTTTGAACGAATCTTGAACCAAGTATCCTTTAATGATAAAACTGTAACAATCACACATGTTGATTTCCTTAGTTAGAGAGTTCTGTATTGCTCATCACGTTAATGGCCATGTGCTTTAATCTTGGTTCATGAGTCTACTTTAGAAAGCGGTCTTACTTTCCTAGGAAACGACCTGATTTCCATACTCATATAGGTAACTCTCTTTAGGTGTTTCTACGATACACCTTTTAAGGTTTCTAGAATTACTAAGGATATTTATCCATCCTTTGTTCTTGCAGAATCCAACATAAAATATTATGGGATTATCGATTTAGTGTTCCATAATCATACTCTTAACTTGTTGGTACCCGTTGAACTATGTCTGTCCTTTTCAAGACACAAGTTGGGTTTCCGTTAAGGATGATAAATCTTCATTCACAGACCTTAGTCCCATTTCTTTTGACTTTATAGAAACCATAGCCTTTGGAAGACCTTTTGTAAGTGGGCCAGCCAAGTTTTTCTTCGTTTCTATGTAGTCAACAGTTATAACTCCATTTTTGAGTAACTGTCTTACCATCTGATGTCTTAGACTCACATGTCTAGACTTTCCGTTATATGTCTTATTGGAGACATTATATATTGTTGCTTGATTATCACAGTTAATCAAGACCGCTGGAGAAGGCTTCTTCCACAATGGGATTTCCATTAACAAATTCCAAAGCCATTCCGCTTCCTTACATGCATCTGCTAATGCAGTCGATTCTGACAGCATAGTTGAATCAGATATACAGGTATGCTTCCTGGAAGTCCAAGATACAGCAGCGCCTCCTAATGTAATTATCCATCCAGTAGTAGACTTGGATTTGGATTCTACATTGTTCTAGGTTGCATCACTATACCCTTGTATTACAGCAGGATATCCTTTATAAGATAAACCACAGTTAATGGTTCCATTCAAATAAGCTAAAACTCTGGAAATAGCTCTCCAGTGTTCGAAACCTGGGTTACTCGTAAATCGACACAATACACTTATAGCATGTGCGATGTCGGGTCTAGTGCAATGCATAGCATACATAAGACTCCCAACAACACTAGAATATTCAAGTTGAGAAATGGTAAGTCCAGTGTTCGTTTCTAATTTGATACATAGATCTGAAGGAGTTGGTGTTCATTTGTCATTATAATGACAATACTTATTTAGGAACTTCTCAATGTAATGAGATTGGGTTAGTAATAACTCTCCCGCTTTCCTAATGATTTTAATTCCTAAAATTTCATCGGCCTCTCCTAAATCTTTCATATCAAATTTAGAAGATAGAAACTTCTTAGTTTCATTCACACAAGATATATTGGAACCAAATTTTAGCATGTCATCAACGTATAAACATATTATAACATAATCGTTGTTATCCGATTTGTTATTAATACATTTATCTACATCATTAACAATGAAACCAAATGACACTACAACTTTATCAAACTTCTCATGCCATTGCATGGGAGCTTGCTTCAGGCCATAAAGAGATTTGACTAATTTACATACTTTCTTTTCTTGGCCTGGGGTTATAAAACCTTCAGGTTGTTCCATGTATATCTCTTCTACTAAATCTTCATTTAGAAAAGCTGTCTAATTTACATCCATTTGATGTATGACAAAATTATGAATTGATGCAAGTGCTATTAAACAGCATATTGAAGATATGCGAGCAACCAGAGCATATGCATCAAAATAATCTACTCCTTGTCTTTGCTTATATCACTTAGCAACTAGCCTGGCTTTAAACTTATCAACGGATCCATTTGTATTCAACTTTTTCTTGAATATCCTTTTACATCCTATAGGTTTAGCACCAGGAGATAAATCAGATAAAACCCAAGTTTGGTTTAACATTATGGAATTCATGTGACGGCCCGCCCCGCACCAGCCGGCATTTCCTCCAAAAGTGCGCTGTACACATGCCCGACTAGCACGGAACGGTCGCCAAAGAAAGGAAAGAAGAGAATGAACTAATCAAAAACCTGTAGAATGTCTCACAGCGCATGGAACAAAATATAATAATAATATACTTGACATAAAACAGGTGAGACAGTGCATAAGCTGATAACTAAAACCAACATCAACATCATCGTCATCAGAGCAGCGGAAATCCAAATACAGCTTATTACAAGTTTCCAAATTACTGTCTCTAAACAAAAGAAAGAAAGGTACACCACTAATGCCGAAAGTAGTGACCGTAGCAACACAGGGAGAATATCTATATATCATACGTGGAAGCCTCCTGCT
Organism: Allium sativum; assembly: GCA_030737875.1. Classification (NCBI taxonomy): domain Eukaryota; kingdom Viridiplantae; phylum Streptophyta; class Magnoliopsida; order Asparagales; family Amaryllidaceae; genus Allium; species Allium sativum. The sequence continues at coordinate 923,224,556 of CM060910.1, forward strand.
CGTCTCCGGTACAGCTACTCGTGCATACCACCTAACATGTCTCTAGTCTGCTCGTGAGAGCACCCAGAGTAATAAGAAGAGACATAAAACTCTGAGTCAGAAAAAAGTCTGGTATGAGCGATAAGCAGCTAAACAGAACAATAACAGGTATACTAAACCATACCTGAACCTGGACCTGCAACCAAAGAGTTAGCACTACATACCGTACAATACTCTAAGGTGCCACTGAACAGATAGTGTAAAGATAACGGGGGTGGGGGTGTGCATGTCATAATGATGGCAAACAAATCAAACATAGAAACCATCCTCACATCTCTCACTCAATGCGTAAAGCATACAATGTCCACCACTGTCAATCACTAGACCCATCGAAGTAGTGACGGAGTTCGACTTGTACAACTACTGCTACTACCAAGCTTACCACATGGAGTCATGACCAAATCTTTACAGATGACCCCACTTCATTGGTTTATAGCTCTTTAGTCATACCTAGGCCACTGTGGCCCTGAATCTGTTCACGTACTCCCTACACATAGTGATCCTAAGTTACATACATCGACAACCCCTTTGCATACGTCCCGCAGCAAAGCCCAACTCATGAAGTCGACTTGTTGGTTCCCATCTGGATCCTGAGTTCTACTTCCTATTTGGACTTCCTTCGCATCTCGGGTTTTGGTCGAATTGGAGTTGGTCTTCAAAAGAGTCGTCACAATGAGGTAAAAGTATACATTTGGTTCGGTTCGGTAGTCTCGACCCGGTTCGGTTCAGTGGTCCTGGCTCATGCCTTGATCAGTGCTCCATTCCTCCTCGGTTCGGTCCTCCAGCTCTGGTTCGGTTCGGATGCCCTATGCCTGGTTCGGAGGTTTCTCCCTCCTAGATGTCCCGATCCGATCCGGTGCTTCGCTCCAACTCCAGCTCCAAGCTTGATACTCCGATCTGATCCCACTCCCTGGCTCTAGTCCGATCCGATCTCCACGCCCTTGCTTCCGATCCGATCCCCTGTTGGTCTCTCTGATTCGATCCCCTGCCCAACTCCAACTTTAAGCAAATGGCCTTCCTTCTCGCCAAGCCCCTTATGCTAAGTTCCAATCTGAATCGAGTCCACTTGCCCGGTTCTCCTATTCGATCCGAGCCCAATAATGCGATCCGATCCGGTTTGAAACCCTGCACATTTCCTGCAACTTTCCAGCGACTGTTTTACGCCATTCGACGGCGTTTTCGACCAATCTATCACTTCTAGACAATCACAAAGCATACCATACAGCCATAACAACATGTATAATCATTCACAAACACCAACACAATAATTTGGTAGGTTAAAACGGATCAAACATAGTCAAAATCCCATATTTTCCCTTAAACATGTTTAAGCAAATCTAATGATATGATTAACAAAACTTAACCAAATTAACCCAAACTTTAAACAGAGGTCTAAAACAATATTTCAGAATTTATAAATATTTTTTCAGATTTTTAACGTGTATAAATTTGCTAATTATCACTAATTACCCCTAATTAGCCGTAATTAGTGAGAAACCTTGCAAATCACTCACCTTGGCCACAATTGAACTTTAGATCTGAAATGAATCTCTGTTTGGTGCTGTTCCCAATGCAACACAGCAGCTCTAACCTTGCATTGGTGTTTTCTCTCCTTAATTTGATGTAGTTTAAGCCAAAACTTGATTAAGAAGTGATTAGAGGTGTATTTAGATGTTGGAGGCCATTGTTAGGTTGAAGAGAGGGTTTGTGGCGGTTGGAAAACTGAAATGAAATGAAAACCTAACTCATTTCAGCATCCCCATAACCCTAATCCCGAAATGGGTTATGGGCCCATTAACTAATCACCTCATTTGGCCCGGTTAAGCAGTTTTTCACCTTCTGAAACTTGTTTCAGCCATATCTCCCAAACGGTGAGTCCGTTTGACTAATGTGTCCACTCTACGGAAAGGTAAACCATCATCCGGATCCAATGGAAGTAGTTTCGGGTCAAAATTCCTTTCCAATCAAAAATTATGGCCAAAACAGTATCAGCTAGGGGCAAAACGATCATTTAAAAATCGACAAAAATCATGAACATGGGAAATGACCCCAATAGTCGTCTCCCGAAGTTACATGGCCATACGACTTCTTTTATGAAAGAAATAAATATTCTATGATCCTGCGATGCGTAGAATGTGGGTCGTTACACTCTCCCCCCCTTAAGAAATTTCGTCCCCGAAATTCCTTAACCCAAAACACACAAAGGATCCTGCATGCCTACCAGCCATATACAACAATCAATCATGCAAAACAAACAAAACAAACCTATCCTAGCATGCAGAAATACTAAATCGAAACTGAAATCTTACCTGGCGAAGAGTTCTGGATACGTCTTCCTAATGCTCTCCTCTGACTCCCAAGTACAGTCATTCTCATTCTTGCCCCACTGAACCTTGACTAGATTCAACGCTTTCCTTCGAAGTTGCTTCGTATCGTTCCCAACAATACGCATAGGCCTGCGGTTCCCAACCGCCTCGGGTTCAACTTCGATATCATCCAACTGATCAGGTGAAATAGTCACATTTGGGTCGTGTACGAACTTCCTTAACTGGGAAACATGAAATACGTTGTGAACTCCTGCCATCTTCTCTGGTAATTCAACTTTATATGTCAAATTCCCAATTTTCTCAAGAACTGGGAATGGACCAACATATCTTGGTGCTAACTTGCCTCTCCGGCCAAATCGTGTCACGCTCTTCAACGGAGAAATCTTGACAAACACCAAGTCGCCAATGGAGAACTTTAATTCTCTTCTCCTCCTATCAGCATAACTCTTCTGCCTATCTTGGGCAGCCTTCATTTGCTGTTGGATAATCTTAATCTTAGCCGAAGTTTCTCTTATCACATCGGGTCCAAGCACAAACTTCTCACCAGTTTCTACCCAACATGACGGTGAGTTGCATGGTCTCCCGTACAAAGCTTCAAATGGAGCCATACCAATACTGGATTGATAACTATTATTGTATGCAAACTCTATTAGATGCAAATGGCCATCCCATGATCCACCGAAATCCGATACACAGGCTCTTAAGAAATCTTCTAACACTCGATTCACCCGCTCTGTCTGTCCGTCGGTTTGAGGATGATACGCGGTACTGAGATGTAATTCTGATCCTAATGCCTCTTGTAAGCTTTTCCAAAATCCACTAGTGAACAACGGATCTCGGTCACTCACAATGCCTTTGGGTATTCCATGAAATCTCGCTACCCACTTTACATATAGTTCAGCTAACTTAGCTGCCGTCCTGTTTGACTTGACGGGTATAAATCTTGCACTCTTAGTCAATCGGTCCACAATCACCCAAATGCTATCATGGCCCGATCTAGTCCTTGGTAACCCATCAATGAAATCCATTGACACTTGTTCCCACTTCCATTCTAGAATTTCTAATGGTTGTAACAAACCACTAGGCTTCTTTTGCTCAGCTTTAACTAGCTGGCAGTTCATGTATTTGGATATAAACTTCCCAATGTCTCTTTTCATCCCTTCCCAGTAGTAGGTCTGCTTCATGTCTCGGTACATCTTGTTACCACCGGGGTGTATAGTCAGTTTTGAGTGATGACATTCTCTAAGCACTTCATCTCTCAATCCATTGACATTGGGTACAACTAATCTTCCATTCTTTCTAAGCCATCCATCTCGATCAAGCCCATACTTGTTCATCTCTTCGTCGATTCCCATCTCTAACTTGGAGATGATTTCTAATAGGTTAGGATCGTCCCTCTGGCTGGAACTAATCCGCTCAATCAAAGTGGGTCTAATCGTCAAACTTGCTAACATTTCTGGATCCAATTCGCACTTTGGTCTGAAATCATACCCAGCGATGTACCTGTTGCTTCCATTCAAGAAACATAGTCCCTAAACTGGCATGTCTCCTACTCAATGCACCAGCTACCGCATTGCCCTTTCCTGGTGTGTATGCGATATCGAAATCATAGGAAGCTAAGAATTCTAACCACCTTTGTTGTCGGAGATTTAGATCCTTTTAAGAGAAAAGATACTTTAACGATTTATGATTGGTAAACAACTTGAATCTTTCTCCTAAGAGATAATGTCTCCACATCTTCAATGAAAACACAATCGCTGCCAATTCCAAATCATGGGTAGGGTATCTTTTCTCATGCGGTTTCAGTTGCCGACTTGCATAAGCTACAACCCTACCTCCTTGCATTAATACAACACCTAGTCCGGTACCACATGCATCCGTATATACCGTCATCTCTTCATTCCCCTTAGGAATGACTAACACTGGTGCACACGTCAACTTTTCCTTTAGACTCTTGAATGCATCCTCGCACTTTTCGCCCCAGACGAAAGCTTGATTCTTCTTGGTCAACTGAGTAAACGGTGCTGCTATCTTGGAGAAGTCTTGGATAAAATTACGATAATATCCAGCTAACCCCAAGAAACTTCTTATGTCCATTGCATTCTTCGGCGTAGGCCAATCTTGTACCGTAGCCACCTTCGCAGGATCCACGGCAATACCATTCTCTGAAACAACATGGCCCAAGAATCTCACTTCCCTCCTTCAGAAGTGACACTTAGAAAACTTTGCTTTCAATTGGTGTTTTCTCAACACCTCCATCACTATTCTTAAATGTTCCTTGTGTTCTTCCTCTGTCCTCGAATAGACCAAAATATCATCCACGAACACAAGGACAAACTTATTCAACTGATCTCTGAATACCCTATTCATAAGATCCACAAAATATGCTGGGGCATTGGTCAGCCCGAATGGCATGACCAACCACTCATAAAATCCAGACGGCGTCCGAAATGCCGTTTTAGCTATACTCTCAGCTTCCACTCTAAGCTGATGAAAACCTGTCGCGAGATCCAACTGAGAGAATACTCTCGCGCCACTCAACTAATCAAACAAATCATCTATCCTTGGTAGAGGATACTTGTTCTTCCTCGTCACTTTATTCAACTCGCGGTAGTCTACACACAAACGAAGGGAACCATTCGCCTTGGTAGCAAACACAACTGGTGCTCCCCATTCAGAAACACTCCTTCTGATAAATCCTTTCTTCAAAAAAACGCTAACTTGCACCCTGAGCTCTCACTGCTCCCTTGGTGCCATACGACGAAGTGGCATCACTATAGGTCTGACATCTTTCACTAAATCAATACGGAACTCAATCGCTCGGTGTGGTGGAAGCTCGGTCACTTCCTCGAAGACGTCCGGATACTGGCCAACCACGGGCAAACCTGACAACTCACTATGCGGGATGTCGAGGGAATTTAGAAAACTGGCCATTACTCCATCACTAGGTAGACCACCCAACACTACCCTCTGCCCATCATCCGCTCTAGCTGTCACCAAAAATCCCTCACAATCTACCACCACCCCGTATCTTTGGAGCCAATCGACTACCAAAATAATGCCAAACCCAGTAAAGCCCAAAACAAAGAAATCACAAACAAACATGCATCCATGACTCGATAAGACCACATTATGACAAATCATGCTAAGGTTAGTCGAACCACCAATCGGGTTCGTCACTACTAAAGGTCTATCGACAATCTCGGGCTCCAATCCCAACCTATCTACCAGGTCACTAGATATGAAAGAACTGGAAGCCCCGGTATCAATCAAACTCTAACATGAACATCATAAACAGAAAGCATACCTTGAACAACAACATTCTTTCCTTTCTTCGCCGCAGTTGGGGCATTCGACGAAGAAGGAATATCATTAAGGGCATATGCTTTCACCAACTACTTTTCATTAGGGGGTTGCGGACACTTGTCCTTGTGATGTCCCACTTGGCCACAGTTGAAACACTTCCTATCCGCTGGCTTGGCCTGACAATTACTAGCCTAATGGCCCTTCTTACCACAGCTGAAGCACTCAACATCTTTCTTATTCTTTTTCTGGCCATCCTTATTCTGGTTCTGCTTCCTCTTATTTTGAGGACCACTCTTGCCTCCACCACTTGCTTGTGGTTTTGGCTCCTCTGTAGATGCAACCTCAGTCTTCGACTTAGGGTAAAGACTCTTGGACCTCAATGCTTTTCCCACAATCGACTCAAACGTCTCATCGATGTGGTTAATAAGCCTTTCCCTCAAGTATCCATCCAAGCCAGTTATGAACTTCTCATTCTTCTTCTCGGCAGTATCAATAAGAGATAGTCCATACTTCGATAAAGTATCAAATTCTGCAATATACTCCGAGACAGCTCTGCCATTCTTCTTGAGCTCCAAGAATTTCTTAAACAACACTGACTTCTGAGCAGCTGGAATGAACTTATCGCTAAAGCGAGCGTTAAACTGCTCCCAAGTAATTTGATCCTCGGGAGTAGCCGCCTTTATCACATTCCACCAATTCATTGCCCGTCCTTGCAGTTGACGGGATGCTAACCTTCTTTTCATCGGATCCTCGATACCCAAATCTTCGAAGATACGCTCGCAGCTATCCAACCAATCCTGAACATCCGTAGCCGACTCTGTTCCGTGGAACGGCTTCCCACCAAGACTAGTATAATCCTTATTCAGCTTGGCGAAATCGACCCTAGGCGCCTGCACTATTGGACCACCACCATTACCATTATTGGGAGCTGCCCTCTACACATCCCTAAGCATCTCTCTCATGAGGTCAGTAAACATCGTCCTCATGTCAGCAGCATTCCCATTATTGGCTCCTCTGCAAGCACCTCTTGCGTATCGGCTCATCGTTCAATCTGTAAAGAGAAAACGATTAACCATCTCCATAGTGGTGCTAGTGCAGTGCGACTTCATCCTTAGCTATACTAATAGTATATATATAGCTTTTGAAAACCAAAATAATCACAAATACGCGCTCTCATATAGGTATACTATCTCTCCCTGATGACTTCCCTAGGTTAACTACGCAACCTAGAGCTCTGATACCAAGTGTGACGGCCCGCCCCGCACCAGCCGGCATTTTCCTCCAAAAGTGCGTTGTACGCATGCCCGACTAGCACGGAATGGTCGCCAAAGAAAGGAAAGAAGAGAATGAACTAATCAAAAACCTATATAATGTCTCACAGCGCATGGAACAAAATATAATAATAATATACTTGACATAAAACAGGTGAGACAGTGCATAAGCTGATAATTAAAACCAACATCAACATCATCGTCATCAGAGCAGCGGAAATCCAAATACAGCTTATTACAACTTTCCAAATTATTGTCTCTAAACAAAAGAAAGAAAGGTACACCACTAATGCCGAAAGTAGTGACCGTAGCAACACAGGGAGAATATCTATATATCATACGTGGAAGCCTCCTGCTCGTCTCCGGTACAGCTACTCGTGCATACCACCTAACCTGTCTCTAGTCTGCTCGTGAGAGCACCCAGAGTAATAAGAAGAGACATAAAACTCTGGGTCAGAAAAAAGTCTGGTATGAGCGATAAGCAGCTAAACAGAACAATAACAGGTATACTAAACCATACCTGAACCTGGACCTGCAACCAAAGAGTTAGCACTACATAACGTACAATACTCTAAGGTGCCACTGAACAGATAGTGTAAAGATAACGGGGGTCGGGGTGTGCATGTCATAATGATGACAAACAAATCAAACATAGCAACCATCCTCACATCTCTCACTCAATGCGTAAAGCATACGATGTCCACCACTATCAATCACTAGACCCATCGAAGTAGTGACGGAGTTCGACTTGTACAACTACTACTACTACCAAGCTTACCACATGGAGTCATGACCAAATCTTTACAAATGACCCCACTTCATTGGTCTATAGCTCTTTAGTCGTACCTAGGCCACTGTGGCCCTGAATTCGTTCACGTACTCCCTACACATAGTGATCCAAAGTTACAGACATCGACAACCCCTTTTGTAACAACCCGTATTTTCAATAACCTATTATAACATAAATTGAGGCAGAATTTAATTTATAAATCTGAATCAAGGGAAACGGGCTATGCCATTGCGTTCGTCTCGGGAAAATACGCGAAATAGAGTCCGAGTTTTCGAAAATCGGAGTCTGTATGACCCGATTAAGGCCCAACGAAGTTTTCAGAAAATTTCAAAGTAAAAACAGATTTCAAATTCAAGTTTGAATTTGGAAATTTGGGCCAGTTTGGGCCAGGCGGGAAAATTCCTGCCAGAGCACCCAAGTCGACAGCCCTGTCGACTTGGGAGTCAACTTGGTTGGACCCAAGTCGACAGCCCTGTCGACTTGGCTGTCGACTTGGTCCAGCCGAGCAGTTCTACCTGGTGCACCATTTTGGGTTTGTGTTGAGCTTGGGGGCCAGCTTCGGTTTTGAGGGCTGAGATTGGAACTAGGGTTTAATCCTAGGGTTGAAACTAGTCCTAATCTCTATAAATAAGGCCCTAACCTAACCCTAAATCATCATTATTCATTCTAGTAACTAAACTATGGCAAAATCAATCTTCTCATGGCCTCCACTCTCTTCATAAAATTCCTAAATAAATTTCTAAGTGATTTTCCATGCATACAAGTGTTTTCAAACTTGTATGAGCATCATTAGCTTGCATTCAAGTCAAGTTTCTATATTTGCATCATAAAGAAAGAGTTTTGATCATTTTGGCTCAAGGGTTTTTATGTTAGAGCTTGCATTTTGGGTCTATTTGATTGCATAAGGGCTTTGTCATATCTTTAGTGCCTTCATAAGTATTGTAAGCCCTATTCTACTTTCATACTTAAACTCTAAAGTTAAATGTATGATATGCAAGTTTACTATGTCATGTTATGCAAGTTTGAGATGTTATGATATGCAAGTTTTGTTATGCAAGTATGTCATGTTATGCTATGCAAGTTTATCATGTTATAATATGCAAGTTTATATGCAAGTTTGCCATGTTATGATATGCAAGTTTATATGCAAGTTTGCCATGTTATGATATGCAAGTTTATCATGTTATAATATGCAAGTTTATATGCAAGTTTGCCATGTTAGGTTATGCAAGTTTGGGGTGATCATTTTGTTCATGTTATCATGTTGTGCAAGCTTATCTTAAGTATATGAACATAAAGCTTCAAGCTTTATGCTAAAGGTTGCATTTTGGCAACATGTAAGTTATCATATCCCTTATGATAACTTGCATGTGAGGCTAAATGCGAACTTATGGCCATTTCTACATGTCATTTATCACCATGTATCACCAATATGCTAAGTTTGGTTTTATGCATGCTTTTGAGGCCTAAAAATGTAATATGCAAGTATATGAACATATGTACATTTCATATGCCACCATGTTGAACTTGTGGCTTCAACACCTTTATGTCATGATTATTCCAAGTTCCCTCTTTCTATCTTTTATGCGCTATTGCGATATGTAAGCGATGGGATTGCGTTTGGGGTTGGGTAAACTTAAAAGACATAAAAACATAAGCTTGGGAATTTACCTATTAAGTTAGGTCTACCCAAATGCTTGAAAACTTGTAACATGTTTTGGAAACATGATGGACATGACACTTAGAAAAGATAAGTGTGACCAACTCGAGGTTGGGTTGAGTTTGTAGCGTAAACCTACCCGGAACCGACCGGCTTAACTAGTTGCTACAAACAATAGGACCCAATGTGAGAAGTTGGCCAGGTTGTACCTTGAACCCGAGGTTAGACCAAGTTGTGGTGTAAAGCTACCCGGACCCGCCCGGCTTAACTAGTAACCACAACAAGGTCTAATGTGAGAGGTTAAGGCGCATTAAATTAATTAATGCCTCATGATTAGGGTTAAGTCATGGTCCACTTAATACTTAACCAATTTGGGCTTGGTAGATTAATCAGGGTTAAGTCGTGAACTCATCGTTACACTTAACCAAGTTAATCCATGATTAGCAAGAGGGTTAAACCGTACTTAACCCACTAGAAAATCCTAGCAATGGGGGTCCACTCCAGTAGTAATCCCAAGTTTGTATCATCATGGCCCTAGGGTCTAGGCTAGGGTGTGGGTCACGAATTACTGAACTTGAGGTAAGCGACCAAAAACGACGGCAGAGTGGTACGCCGGTGTAGTTCCGGGCGGACTTATGGTCGTGCACATAGTCCGAAGCCGGGGAAAACATGCACGGGTACCAGTAGACCGAGACAGTGCACGCATGTTTATGGTGTCCAGGGGTTGCCACCCTAGGGCTTGATACACCCGACGGGAGACCCGGCACAGTCTGACTACAATCATGTTTGGGCTGTATGGACACCAACACGTGACGAGTTAGGCTTATAGGGAGCCGATCGACTAGACCGTTTGGTTGGACCGCGTATTAGGGTCACTTCATGTTATTGGGCCAAAGCTTGGGCCAAGGGATCAATACTTGTTTATTCAAGTCACGTTAGTTTGCTAGTACACCTGTGGTGCAAAAACCTTAATCCTGATTATGCGATGACACCTTTATCTACCTTGTTAGTTAATCATCATGCTAGTATGTTGTTATCCTTATGTTCATCCCAGCTTTCATCATGCCAGTTAACTTTATCAGTTTACATTGATTGTAGTAGGGCTTACTCAGTCTTTTTGACTGACCTGTTTTCTTTCGCCTCTTTTCTTCCGTTCCCCCCCCCCCAGGTTCTCAGGGTGGGAACGTTGGAGCTTAGCTTGGATTTCAGATAGCTTGCTTGTGGGATTTCAGCTCATGTACAATTTCGACATGAAGCTAGCTATGGTTATCACTTATTTGGGGATAGTACTTATGTATTTCAGTTTTTCAGTTGATGTTGTTTTTATCTAGACTTGTTTATTTGGAAAGCTATGTTGTACCAGACTTGTTTTGAAATAGTATGAAATCTTCCGCTGTTTTATCTTTGTTATTTACTCTGTTTACATATATACATATGTTCTTGTTCTGCCTTGATATATCATTATGCATGTTTACCTGATTCAAACGCCCCTCCAAAGTCAGAGTGCTTGCAAGAGCCACCCTGGCGGAGGTGGGGTGTTACATTTGGTATCAGAGCATATGGTTTACGAGAAGGGAACAAAAAGGTTTTTAGAAAACTTTTGGAAAACTATTTTCAAAACCAAGTATAAAGTATTTTCCAAAGAAAAGTCTAGTTTATTTTAAAGGCTATTCCCCAAAAAGCCATTAGCAAAATTCCTTCGTTTTTCTCCATTCTGAATCTGTCTTTTTCTTCATTTTCAGTATGGCCGATAACTTTGCCATTCCGAAGGGAGTACACGTACCTGTTTGGTATAGGAGACTTTTGGAGGCGAGGGCGACCGAAGCTGGCCCCGCAGATGTTCCTCCTCCTCCTCCTCCGGTGGTTAATGTTTCTCCTCCTCCTCCCATAGCTGATGTTTCTCTTCCCCCTCAGCATCCTCAAGTTGACTTCGCAAAGATTTGCCAAGACTTTAAGGCGATGGGTTGCAAGAATTTCATTGGAACCGAGACTTTTGTAGAGGCCAGAAATTGGTTGAAAGAGACCGAGGATTTGTTTGCTATCTTTGGGTTAGACGATCAGAGGAAGATCTTGTTGGCGGTTTGGCTTATGAAGGATGAAGCCGCTTATTGGTGGGAAGTCACCAATGGTACTAGGCCTGTTGAGAATTGGGCCGGTTTCAGGGCAAGGTTCGTGCTTAAGTTTCTATCTTCTGCTGAGGAGAATCTGCAAATGGAGAGGTTCATAACTTTGAAACAAGGAGATATGTCTGTCAAAGAATATGTGAACAAGTTCAATCAGTTAGCTCATTTTGGCTTGGATATGGTGAATACTCCTCAGAAGAAGGCTCTTCGTTTTGCTAGAGGATTGAATGAGCCGTTGCAGGGATTGGCTATGTCACATATTCCCCATGGGGCCACGTTTGAGAGCTTGGTTGATATGGCGTTACTTCAGGGAGATGTCAAGAAAGAGATCAAGATGAATGATACTCAAGCCAAGAAGACTGATTCCCAGTGGAAAGGAAATCAGGGTAATCCAAGTGGTCAGAACAGTCAAGGCAATCAGAACAAGAACAAGAGTCAAGGCAACAAGGGGAACAACAACAAGGGCAATAACAAAAAGGGGAAGTGCCATTATTGCGGTTCAGTTGGGCATCTTATTAAGGATTGTAAGAAGAGGAAAAGGAAGAATGGTGAGTGCTTTTTCTGCGGTGAGACTGGACATTTCAGTAAGGATTGCCCGAAGAAGCAAGGGCAAGGCCAGGGTCAGATTCAGCGTGCTGGACCTTTAGGAGGGCAAGTTCATGCTCTCAATACCGCTCCAGTTCCCGATCGAGGTAGTATTTCTGTTGAGAGCCTTGTATATATTTCTGATTTTCCAGTTCGTACCTTGTTTGATTCTGGTGCATCGCATAGCTTTATCTCATCTGATCTTGTTGATAGTTTGCACCTTAGTACTAGCTTGGTGGATGATCCCGTCTGTGTCTCAAATCCTATTGGGGGTTCCGCCCATCTGTCTATGATATGTGGGGATTTGAGGATCTCTATACTGAGTGTAGAGTTCTTGTGTAGTGCTTATGTTCTTGGTTTTAGGGGATACGGATTGATATTGGGCATGGATTGGTTGTCCAGATATGGAGCCATTCTTGATTTTTGAGCATAGGGTTGTGAGGCTCATGACTCGCCTCGGTAATACCCTAAAAATTTCTAGTAACCCTATGAGTCCCGTCATGTTGTGTTATCTTGAACCCCTCGACTCGTCTATTGATAGTTTGCAATCGGTGAGGGTGGTCCGAGAATATCCTGATATCTTGGGTGAAGTGAAGGGGGGTTACCCCTAAGCGAGAGATTGATTTCCGCATTTATCTGGTTGTTAATGCCAAGATAGTTTCGTGGCCGGTTAGGCACATGGCCCTGCAAGATGAGAGTTAAGAAAGCAAGTCAAGGAGTTGCTTGAGAAGAACTTCATTAGATGAAGTATATCTGAATGGGGAGCGCCTGTAGTATTTACTACCAAGGCAGATGGTTCTCTTCGACTTTGTGTTGATTATCGTGAGTCAAACAAGGAGAATAGACAACCATTGCCAAGGATCGATGTGACGGCCCGCCCCGCACCAGCCTGCATTTCCTCCAAAAGTGCGGTGTACACATGCCCGACTAGCACAAGACGGTCGTCATAAGAAAGGAAAGAAGGGAATGAACTAATCAAAGAACCTGTAGAATGTCTCACAGCGCATGGAATAAAATATAATAATAACATACTTGACATAAAACAGGCGAGACAGTGCATAAGCTGATAACTAATAATCAATGTCAACATCAGAGCAGCGGAAATCCAAATACAGCTTATTACAACTTTCCAAATTTACTGTCTCTAACAAAAGAAAACTAAAGTAGAAGATGCACCACCAATGCCTAAGCAGTGATCTTCAACAATACAGGGAGAATACTATATATATTACGTGGAAGCCTCCTGCTCGTCTCCGGATCATCTACCCGTGCATCACCAGCTAACCTGTCTCTAGTCTGCTCGTGTGAGCACCCAGAGTAATAAGAGGAGACATAAAACTCTGGGTCAGACATAAAGCCTGGTATGAGCGATAAGCATCTAAACAGAGTAATAACAGGTATACTAAACCATACCTGAACCTGCAACCAAAGAGTTAGTACCACATACCGTACAGTACTCTAAGGTGCCATAATAAATAGTGTAAGAATATGGGGGTGGGGTGTGCATGTCATAATGATAGCAACCAAATCAACCATAACAACCATCCTCACATCTCTCACTCAGTGCGTAAAGCATACGATATCTACCACTTTGAAACACTAGACAAACTGAGGCAACGACGAATCCCGACTTGTAGAAACCCTGCTATGACCAAGCTAAACATATGGAGTCATGACCAAACATTTCAATGACCCACTTCATTGGTTGTAGCCCTTGGTTCTACCGATGCCATAATGGCCCTGAATCCGCCTTCGTACCTCCTACCATAGTGGTTCAAAGCTATAGACGTCGATAACTCCTTGGCACGCGTCCCGCAGCAAAGCCCAATCATGAAGCCCACTCATTGGTTCCCAGCTGGATCCTGAGTCAAAGCTCCTCATTTGGACTTCCTTTGCATCTCGGGTTTTGATCGAATTGGAGTGGGTCTTCAAAAGAGTTGTCGTGCAGTAGCAGCCCTAGAATACGGTTCGGTTCGGTCCTCCTTCCTTGTCATCTTCCCATTCGGTTCGGGTCGGGTATTCCACTTCAGGTCGGGTCGGTGTCCTCCTCCGGGTCAGGTCGGGTGTCCTTCCTTCCAGTGCTCCGATCCGCTCCCTTATTTCTTCACGTATTCCGATCCGATCCCTCCTTGCCATCTGATCCGCGTGGCCTTCCCTCTTGCTAGTTCTCCCAAATGTTTACTTCCGATCCGAGCCCTGCGTCTCCAAGTCGATCCGATCTGGCCTCCAATTATCCTTCCGATCCGATCCCCTTATCCACTCCAACTCTAAGCAAACGGCCTTCCTTCTTGCCAAGCCTCCTATGTGCCAAACTCCGGTTCGGGTCGGATTTCTTGCCCAGTTCACATATCCGATCCGAGCCCCCATCCGATCCGATCCGAAGCCCTGCACAACTTTCTGCAACTTTTCCAGCAACTTGTTTACGCCGTTCGACGACGTTTTTGACAAATATAACTATTCTAATCAATCACAATTCATGTCAAATAGTCATAACAACATGTAAGAACAACCACAAACACCTAACAACAATTCAAATGAACCAAAATGGATCAAAAGTGGCTAAAACCTCACATTTTCCTATAATCCCTCTTAATCATGTTTAAGCATACGATTAGCAAAACACATCGAAATTAACCCAAATTTTTAACAGAGCCTTAAAACATTATTTTAGAATTTTAAGAATTTTTCCAGAATTTATTTACGTATAAATTCGCTAATCTTCACTAATTACCCTTAATCACCGTAATTAGTGCAAAAACTATGCAAATCACTCACCTTGGCCACAAATGAAACACCAAATCTGAAATACTCTCTGTTTGGATCAAATTCCTATGTATAGCAGCAGCTCCAACCTTGCTTTGTTGCTATTTGGCCTTGTTTCGATGTAGTTTAGGCTTAATCTTCACTAAAAATGTGTTTTGGGATGGTTTTAGAGGATGGAAGCCATTACTAAGGTTTCAAGAAGGTTTGTGGCTGCTCAAAACTGAAATGAAAGTGATAACCTAACCCTAATCAGTCCTCCTATACCTCTAAACCCGAAATTCCCCTCTGGGCCTAGCTGCTAATCACCCGGTTAAGCCCAATTAAGCTGTTTTTCACCATCTGAAAATTGTTTCAGCCATATCTCCCAAACGGTGAGTCCGTTTGACTAATGTGACCACTCTTCGGAAAGAGAAACTATCATCCGGAGCCAATGGAAGTGGTTTCAGGTCAAAATTCCTTTCCAGTCAAAAGTTATGGCCAAAACAGTGCCAACTTGGGGTAAAATGGTCATTTAAAAATCGGGAAAAATCATGCTCATGGGAAATGACCCCAATAGTCGTCTCCCAAAGTTACACGACCATACGACTTCGTATGTGACAGAAATAAATATTCTACGATCCTATGATGCGTAGAATGCGGGTCGTTACACTCTCCCCCCCCCCCCCCCCTCTTAAGAAATTTCGCCCCCGAAATTCCTTAACCCAAAACATACAAAGGATCCCGCATGCCTACCAACCACATACAACAATCAAACATGCAAAACAAGCAAACAAGCCTATCCTAGCATGCGGAAAACTAAATCGAAGTCAAAATCTTACCAGGCAAAGAGTTCTGGGTGTGACTTCCTAATGTTCTCCTCTGTCTCCCAAGTACAATCATTCTCGTCCTCGCTCCACTGTACCTTGACTAGCTTCACCGCCTTCCTTCGAAGTTGCTTCATGTCATGCTCGACAATACGGGCCGGCTTGCGGTTCCCAACCGCCTCGGGTTCTACTTCGAAGTCCTCTAACTGATCAGGTGAAATAGTCATATCTGAGTCGTGAACGAACTTCCTTAGTTGGGAAACATGAAATACGTTGTGAACTCCCGCCATCTTCTCCGGTAAGTCAATTCTGTATGCTAAATTCCCGACTAGTTCAAGAACAGGGAATGGGCCAACAAATCTTGGTGCCAACTTGCCTCTCCTGCCAAATCGTATTACGCTCTTCAACGGAGAAATCTTGACAAACACCAAGTCGCCAACGGAGAATTTTAAGTCTCTTCTCCTCTTATCAGCATAACTCTTCTGCCTATCTTGGGCAGCCTTCATTCGTTGCTGAATGATCTTAATCTTATCTGAAGTTTCTCTCACCACATCTGGTCCAAGCATAAACTTCTCGCCAGTCTCTATCCAACATGATGGTGAGTTGCACGGTCTTCCGTACAAAGCTTCAAACGGAGCCATACCGATACTGGATTGGTAGCTATTATTATATGCAAACTCTACTAGATGCAAATGGTCATCCCATGATCCACCAAAATCCAATATACATGCTCTCAAGAGGTCTTCCAAGATACGGTTCACCCTCTCCGTCTGACCGTCGGTCTGAGGATGATATGCGGTACTGAGATGTAACTCTGACCCTAGAGCCTCTTGTAAGCTCTTCCAAAACCCACTAGTGAACAACGGGTCTCGGTCGCTCACAATGCTTTTAGGTACTCCATGAAGTCTCACTACCCACTTCATATACAATTCTGTTAACTTAGCTGCCGTTCTGGTCGATTTAACTGGTATAAATCTTGCACTTTTGGTCAATCGGTCCACAATCACCCAAATGCTATCATGTCCTGATCTAGTCCTTGGTAAACCATCGATGAAATCCATCGAGACTTGCTCCCATTTCCATTCGGGAATTTCTAATGGCTGTAACAACCCACTAGGTTTCTTTTGTTCGGCTTTAACTAGCTGGCAATTCATGCATTTGGATATAAACTTCCCAACGTCTCTTTTCATCCCTTCCCAGTAGTAAGTCTGCTTCATATCTCGATACATCTTATTACCACCGGGGTGTATAGTTAGCTTTGAGTGATGACATTCTCTAAGCACTTCATCCCTCAATCCATTGACATTGGGTACAACAAGCTTTCCATTCTTTCTAAGCCATCCATCTCGATCAAGCCCATACTTGTTCATCCCCTCATCGATACCCATCTCCAACTTGGAGATGATTTCCAATAGGTTAGGATCGTCCCTCTGACTAGAGCCGATCTGCTCAATCAAAGTGGGTCTGATCGTCAAACTTGCTAACATTTCTGGATCCAATTCGCACTTTGGTCTGAAATCAAACCCCGCGATAAACTCCAGTTGCTTCCATTCAAGGAACATAGCCCCTAAGCTGGCATGTCTTCTACTCAATGCATCAGCCACCGCATTGCCCTTTCCTGGTGTGTATGCGATGTCAAAATCATAGGAAGCTAAGAACTCTAACCATCTCTGCTGACGGAGATTCAGATCTTTCTGAGAGAAGAGATACTTTAACGACTTATGATCTGTAAACAGCTCAAATCTTTCTCCCAAGAGATAGTGTCTCCACATCTTTAACGCGAACACGATCGCTTCCAATTCTAAATCATGGGTAGGGTATCTTCTCTCGTGCGGTTTCAATTGCCGACTTGCGTAAGCTATAACCCTACCGCCTTGCATCAATACAGCACCCAGTCCGGTACCACAGGCATCCGTGTATACCGTCATCTCTTCATCCCCCTTAGGAATGACTAACACTGGTGCGCTTGTCAACTTGTCAATGCATTCTCGCACCTTTCATCCCAGACAAAAGCTTGATTCTTCTTGGTCAACTGGGTCAATGGTGCTGCTATCTTGGAGAAACCTTGGATAAACTTACGATAATATCCCGCTAACCCCAAGAAACTTCTTTCATCTGTTGCATTCTTGGGCGTAGGCCAATCCTGTACCGTAGCCACCTTTGCCGGGTCCACGGCAATACCATTCTCTCATACAACATGGCCCAAGAACCTCACTTCCCTCTTCCAGAAGTGACACTTAGAAAACTTTGCTCTCAATTGGTGTTTTCTCAACACCTCCATCACTATTCTTAAATGTCCCTTGTGTTCTTCCTCTGTCCTCGAGTAGACCAAAATATCATCAACGAACACAAGGACAAACTTATTCAACTGATCTCTGAATACCCTATTCATAAGATCCACAAAATATGCTGGGGCATTGGTCAGCCCGAATGGCATGACCAACCACTCATAAAACCCAGACGGCGTCCGAAATGCCATTTTAGCTATACTCTCAGCTTCCACTCTAAGCTGATGAAAACCTGTCGCGAGATCCAACTGAGAAAATACTCTTGCGCCACTCAACTGATCAAACAAATCATCTATCCGCGGTAGAGGATACTTGTTCTTCCTCGTCACTTTATTCAACTCGCGGTAGTCTACACACAAACGAAGGGAACCATCCGCCTTGGTAGCAAACACAACTGGTGCTCCCCATTCAGAAACACTCCTTCTGATAAATCCCTTCTTCAAAAGATCGCTGACTTGCACCTCGAGCTCTCGCTGCTCCCTTGGTGCCATACGACGAAGTGGCATCACTATAGGCCTAGCATCTTTTACCAAATCAATACGAAACTCAATCTCTCGGTGTGGTGGAAGTCCGGTCACTTCTTCGAAAACATCCGGATACTGGCCAACCACGGGCAAACCTGACAACTCACTATGCGGAATGTCGAGGGAGTTTAGAAAACTAGCCAATACCCCCTTACTGGGTAGACCACCAAATACTATCCTCCGCCCATCATCCGCTCTAGCTGTCACCAACAAGCCCTCACAGTCTACCACCACCCCGTATCTTTGGAGCCAATCTACTCCCAAAATAATGCCAAACCCAGTAAAGCCCAAAACAAAGCAATCACAAACAAACATGCATCCATGACTCGATAAGACCACATTACGACAAATCATGCTAAGGCTAGTAGAACCACCAATCGGGTTCGTCACTACTAAAGGTCTATCGACAATCTCGGGCTCCAATCCCAACCTATCTACCAGGTCACTAGATATGAAAGAACTGGAAGCTCCGGTATCAAACAAAACTCTAACAGGAACATCATAAACCGAAAGCATACCTTGAATGACGACATTCTTTCCCTTCTCCGTCGCTGTTGGGGCATTCGACGAAGAAGGAATAGCATTAAGAGCGTAGGCTTTCACCATTTGCTTTTCCTTAGGGGGCTGTGGACACTTGTCCTTGTGATGTCCCATTTGGCCACAGTTGAAGCACTTCCTATCCGCTGGCTTGGCCCGACAATTACTAGCATAATGGCCCTTCTTACCACAGCTGAAGCATTCAACATCTTGCTTATTCTTTTTCTTCTGGCCATCCTTAGCTTGGTTCTGCTTTCTCTTATTCTGGGAACCACCCTTCCCTCCACCACTTGCTTGTGGTTTTGGCTCTTCTGCAGATGCAACCTCAGTCTTCGACTTAGGGTAGAGACTCTCTGATCTTAATGCTTTCCCCACAATCGACTCAAACGTCTCATCGATGTGGTTAATAAGCCTTTCCCCTAAGTACTGATCTAACCCAGTTATGAATTTCTCATTCTTCTTCTCGGCAGTATCAATAAGAGATAACCCATACTTTGACAAAGTGTCGAATTCAGCAATATACTCCGAGACAGCTCTGCCATTCTGCTTGAGCTCCAAGAACTTCTTAAACAGCATTGACTTCTGAGCAGCTGGAATGAACTTCTCACTAAAGCGAGCCTTAAACTGCTCCCAAGTAATCTGATCTTCGGGAGTAGCTGCCTTTATAGCATTCCACCAATTCTTTGCCCGCCCTTGCAGCTGACGGGACGCTAGCTTTCTCTTCATCGCATCCTCGATACCCAAATCCTCAAAGATACGTTCGCAACTATCCAACCAATCTTGAACATCCGTGGCCGACTCCGTTCCGTGGAACGGCTTTCCACCAAGGCTAGTATAATCCTTATTCTACTTGGCGAAGTCGACTCTTGGCGCCTGCACTATTGGACCACCACCATTTCCACCATTGGGAGCTGCCCTCTGCACATCTCTAAGCATCTCTCTCATGAGGTCAGTAAACATCGTCCTCATGTCAGCAGCATTTCCATTATTGGCTCCCCTACCGGTACCCCGAACATATCGGCTCATCGTCAATCTGAAAAAGGAAATGATTAACGACTCCATAGTGGTGCTAGTGCAGTACGACTTCATCCTTATACTACTAATAGTATATATATATATATATATATGTAGCTTTTAAAAACCAAAGTAATCACAAATACGCTCTCTCGTATACGTATATTATCTCTCCCTGATAACTTCCCTAGGTTAACTACGCAACCTAGAGCTCTGATACCAAGTGTGACGGCCCGCCCCGCACCAGCCTGCATTTCCTTCAAAAGTGCGGTGTACACATGCCCGACTAGCACAAGACGGTCGTCATAAGAAAGGAAAGAAGGGAATGAACTAATCAAAGAACCTGTAGAATGTCTCACAGCGCATGGAATAAAATATAATAATAACATACTTGACATAAAACAGGCGAGACAGTGCATAAGCTGATAACTAATAATCAATGTCAACATCAGAGCAGCGGAAATCCAAATACAGCTTATTACAACTTTCCAAATTTACTGTCTCTAACAAAAGAAAACTAAAGTAGAAGATGCACCACCAATGCCCAAGCAGTGATCTTCAACAATACAGGGAGAATACTATATATATATTACGTGGAAGCCTCCTGCTCGTCTCCGGATCATCTACCCGTGCATCACCAGCTAACCTGTCTCTAGTCTGCTCGTGTGAGCACCCAGAGTAATAAGAGGAGACATAAAACTCTGGGTCAGACATAAAGCCTGTTATGAGCGATAAGCATCTAAACAGAGTAATAACAGGTATACTAAACCATACCTGAACCTGGACCTGCAACCAAAGAGTTAGTACCACATACCGTACAGTACTCTAAGGTGCCATAATAAATAGTGTAAGAATATGGGGGTGGGGTGTGCATGTCATAATGATAGCAACCAAATCAACCATAACAACCATCCTCACATCTCTCACTCAGTGCGTAAAGCATACGATATCTACCACTTTGAAACACTAGACAAACTGAGGCAACGACGAATCCCGACTTGTAGAAACCCTGCTATGACCAAGCTAAACATATGGAGTCATGACCAAACATTTCAATGACCCACTTCATTGGTTGTAGCCCTTGGTTCTACCGATGCCATAATGGCCCTGAATCCGCCTTCGTACCTCCTACCATAGTGGTTCAAAGCTATAGACGTCGATAACTCCTTGGCACGCGTCCCGCAGCAAAGCCCAATCATGAAGCCCACTCATTGGTTCCCAGCTGGATCCTGAGTCAAAGCTCCTCATTTGAACTTCCTTTGCATCTCGGGTTTTGATCGAATTGGAGTGGGTCTTCAAAAGAGTTGTCGTGCAGTAGCAGCCCTAGAATACGGTTCGGTTCGGTCCTCCTTCCTTGTCATCTTCCCATTCGGTTCGGGTCGGGTATTCCACTTCAGGTCGGGTCGGTGTCCTCCTCCGGGTCGGGTCGGGTCGGGTGTCCTTCCTTCCAGTGCTCCGATCCACTCCCTTATTTCTTCACGTATTCGATCCGATCCCTCCTTGCCATCTGATCCGCGTGGCCTTCCCTCTTGCTAGTTCTCCCAAATGTTTACTTCCGATCCGAGCCCTGCGTCTCCAAGTCGATCCGATCTGGCCTCCAATTATCCTTCCGATCTGATCCCCTTATCCACTCCAACTCTAAGCAAACGGCCTTCCTTCTTGCCAAGCCTCCTATGTGCCAAACTCCGGTTCGGGTCGGATTTCTTGCCCAGTTCACATATCCGATCCGAGCCCCCATCCGATCCGATCCGAAGCCCTGCACAACTTTCTGCAACTTTTCCAGCAACTTGTTTACGCCGTTCGACGACGTTTTTGACAAATATAACTATTCTAATCAATCACAATTCATGTCAAATAGTCATAACAACATGTAAGAACAACCACAAACACCTAACAACAATTCAAATGAACCAAAATGGATCAAAAGTGGCTAAAACCTCATATTTTCCTATAATCCCTCTTAATCATGTTTAAGCATACGATTAGCAAAACACATCGAAATTAACCCAAATTTTTAACAGAGCCTTAAAACATTATTTTAGAATTTTAAGAATTTTTCCAGAATTTATTTACGTATAAATTCGCTAATCTTCACTAATTACCCTTAATCACCGTAATTAGTGCAAAAACTATGCAAATCACTCACCTTGGCCACAAATGAAACACCAAATCTGAAACACTCTCTGTTTGGGTCGAATTCCTATGTATAGCAGCAGCTCCAACCTTGCTTTGTTGCTATTTGGCCTTGTTTCGATGTAGTTTAGGCTTAATCTTCACTAAAAATGTGTTTTGGGATGGTTTTAGAGGATGGAAGCCATTACTAAGGTTTCAAGAAGGTTTGTGGCGGCTCAAAACTGAAATGAAAGTGATAACCTAACCCTAATCAGTCCTCCTATACCTCTAAACCCGAAATTCCCCTCTGGGCCTAGCTGCTAATCACCCGGTTAAGCCCAATTAAGCTGTTTTTCACCATCTGAAACTTGTTTCAGCCATATCTCCCAAACGGTGAGTCCGTTTTACTAATGTGACCACTCTACGGAAAGAGAAACCATCATCCGGAGCCAATGGAAGTGGTTTTAGGTCAAAATTCCTTTTCAGTCAAAAGTTATGGCCAAAACAGTGCCAACTAAGGGTAAAATGGTCATTTAAAAATCGGGAAAAATCATGCTCATGGGAAATGACCCCAATAGTCGTCTCCCAAAGTTACACGACCATACGACTTCGTATGTGACAGAAATAAATATTCTACGATCCTATGATGCGTAGAATGCGGGTCGTTACAATCGATGATTTGTTTGATCAGCTTGTAGGAACATCTGTTCCATCAGCTCAGAATAGCTGAGGATAGTATAGGCGAAACTGCGTTCAGAACTCCAGATGGATTCTTCGAATGGCTTGTCATGCCATTCGGCTTGACTAATGCACCCGCATATTTCGTGGACTAGATGAGTAGGGTGTTCAGGGAGTTCTTGAACAAGTTTGTTGTGGTCTTCGTAGATGATATTCTGATCTTCTCCAAGGACGAGGAAGAGCATGCAAGGCATCTCGTGGAGGTGATGGATACGCTTAGAGCGCATCAGTTGAAGGCCAAGTTCTCCAAGTGTCACTTTTGGAGAAGAGAAGTTAGATTCCTTGGGCATATAGTATCTAAGCAAGGCTTAGCGGTGGATCCCGCTAAGGTAGTTGCAGTTCAGGATTGGAAGACTCCAAGGAATGCAACTGAAGTAAGAAGTTCTCTCAGTTTAATTAGTTAGTTAGCGTCCCTTGAGCTTAGACCTACCCTTCTGGATCAAGTAGGGACTTCGCAGAAAGAAGACCCGCAGTTAGTCGAAATCATGGACAAGTTGATTCGAGGCGAGATGTTAAGACACCTCGCTATAGATAACAAGGGATGGCTAAGACCCGATGAGATAAAGAAGGTTCTTGAAGATGCACATCACTCGAGGAGGTGGGCTATTACATCCATTGGAGGTCCCCGCAATGGAAGTAGTAGAGCGTCACGAAGGATTTCGTGGATGGACTGCCTAGATCAAGAAAAGGGAATAAGAGCATGTGGGTCATAGTAGGTAGACTCACGAAGAGTGCTCATTTCACTCCGGTAAAGAGCAAAAGGACTGCATCATAGCTAGCGACAGTTTACCTTCAAGAAATAAAGCGGTTGCACGAGGTTCCCTAAAGTATAGTTAGTAACCATGACTTAATCTTCACTAGCCAGTTTTGGGATAGTCTACGGGAAGTCATGGGCAAACGACTGAATCTAAGTACGGCTTATCATTCGCAGGCGGATGGTTCATTTCGATCAAGCATGAGTTATAGAAAATCACGTTGGTAAAAGCAATTGGCAACGTGGATTGGTATTTTCAAGAAAAGTTCTGCTGCGTGGAATACTTTATAGTTAGTAAACGAGATCCAAGATTCACTAGTGAATTTTGGAGAGCTTGCATGAAACCATGAGGTCATAGTTATGTTTAAGCCAAGAGTGATAGAAGAGTAAGTGAAAGAGAAAGACGAGAGGCGACAATGAAATGGGTTCCAACTCATATTTGGAAATAAGAATTAAGAAGCTAAGAAATCATGAAGTAAAAGACGGTCAAAGCACAGTGGAGTTAAGCTCAAGGAAACGTGACTTAGAAGATTGAAGGCTAGATACGCGCATCATATCTCTTTCTAAGAGTATATCCTTGATCCTTGTTTTCCTGTGGAACTTACTCGCATGTTATCTTTTACATATATCCTCTCGGTCCCGTTCTCGATCCCATTTCTGTTGTAAACTCCATAAGGGGGTATGACTCATCGGTTAGTAATACATGTTAGGGTTTGAAGGAGTCCGTTAGGTTGACTAAACCTTTTGGGCTTTTATAGGATTGGGGTTAGGAAGGGATTTCTTGTAATCCGAAAGGGGTATATCCTGCTTATCTTCCCGATCTCTTTGTAGCATATCTTTTGCTATACATGTTAATCTTGTCATGAGAACCTTAGGTAGAAACCCTTTGGATGAAACATGTGTTTGAAACATGTTATGCTTGATGGTTGCAAGTGGTTGCAAGTGGTTACTCGTGGATGCATTATACACATTAGGCACTAGATCGGCTCACACACTCCTCATATTGCATATGCATGAGTGTTTATGCTTATTCATGGATGAAAATTTTTTGTTATCACATGGATGTTGCATATGGATGTATGTTATGTGCACACATATAGATGTTATACATTATGTTAGGAATTGCATACATATGGATTCATTTCACTAACATAATTTGCATTGATGATATTTGCATTAGATAAATACATATACACACACCTTTGCATATGTTCATGCAACATTTAGAATCGTGTAAGGACAATGGTTGCTCGTGGATGATGTTTTGAGTAGATGGATGTTGGATGGTAGGATACGTTCTTCCTAACTTGAAGATTTCGGGGACGAAATCCTTTAAGGAGGGGAGAATGTAACAACCCGTATTTTCAATAACCTGTTATAACATAAATTGAGGCAGAATTTAATTTATAAATCTGAATCAAGGGAAACGGGCTATGCCATTGCGTTCGTCTCGGAAAAATACGCGAAATAGAGTCTGAGTTTTCGAAAATCGGAGTCCGTATGACCCGATTAAGGCCCAACGAAGTTTTCAGAAAATTTCAAAGTAAAAACAGATTTCAAATTCAAGTTTGAATTTGGAAATTTGGGCCAGGCGGGAAAATTCCCGCCAGAGCACCCAAGTCGACAGCCCTGTTGACTTGGTAGTCGACTTGGTTGGACCCAAGTCGACAGCCCTGTCGACTTGGCTGTCGACTTGGTCCAGCCGGGCAGTTCTGCCTGGTGCACCATTTTGGGTTTGTGTTGAGCTTGGGGGCCAGATTCGGTTTTGATGGCTGAGATTGGAACTAGGGTTTAATCCTAGGGTTGAAACTAGTCCTAATCTCTATAAATAAGGCCCTAACCTAACCCTAAATCATCATTATTCATTCTAGTAACTAAACTATGGAAAAATCAATCCTCTCATGGCCTCCACTCTCTTCATAAAATTCCTAAATAAATTTCTAAGTGATTTTCCATGCATACAAGTGTTTTCAAACTTGTATGAGCATCATTAGCTTGCATTCAAGTCAAGTTTCTATATTTGCATCATAAAGAAAGAGTTTTGATCATTTTGGCTCAAGGGTTTTTATGTTAGAGCTTGCATTTTGGGTCTATTTGATTGCATAAGGGCTTTGTCATATCTTTTGTGCCTTCATAAGTATTGTAAGCCCTATTCTACTTTCATACTTAAACTCTAAAGTTAAATGTATGATATGCAAGTTTGCCGTGATATGCAAGTTTACTATGTCATGTTATGCAAGTTTGAGATGTTATGATATGCAAGTTTTGTTATGCAAGTATGCCATGTTATGCTATGCAAGTTTATCATGTTATAATATGCAAGTTTATATGCAAGTTTGCCATGTTATGATATGCAAGTTTATATGCAAGTTTTCCATGTTATGATATGCAAGTTTATCATGTTATAATATGCAAGTTTATATGCAAGTTTGCCATGTTAGGTTATGCAAGTTTGGGATGATCATTTTGTTCATGTTATCATGTTGTGCAAGCTTATCTTAAGTATATGAACATAAAGCTTCAAGCTTTATGCTAAAGGTTGCATTTTGGCAACATGTAAGTATCATATCACTTATGATAACTTGCATGTGAGGCTAAATGCGAACTTATGGCCATTTCTACATGTCATTTATCACCATATATCACCAATATGCTAAGTTTGGTTTTATGCATGCTTTTGAGGCCTAAAAATGTAATATGCAAGTATATGAACATATGTACATTTCATATGCCACCATGTTGAACTTGTGGCTTCAACACCTTTATGTCATGATTATGCCAAGTTCCCTCTTTCTATCCTTTATGCGCTATTGCGATATGTAAGCGATGGGATTGCGTTTGGGGTTGGGTAAACTTAAAAGACATAAAAACATAAGCTTGGGAATTTACCTATTAAGTTAGGTCTACCCTTTGGGAATTTACCTATTAAGTTAGGTCTACCCAAATGCTTGAAAACTTGTAACATGTTTTGGAAACATGATGGACATGACACTTAGAAAAGATAAGTGTGACCAACTCGAGGTTGGGTTGAGTTTGTAGCGTAAACCTACCCGGAACCGACCGGCTTAACTAGTTGCTACAAACAATAGGACCCAATGTGAGAAGTTGGCCAGGTTGTACCTTGAACCCGAGGTTAGACCAAGTTGTGGTGTAAAGCTACCCGGACCCGCCCGGCTTAACTAGTAACCACAACAAGGTCTAATGTGAGAGGTTAAGGCGCATTAAATTAATTAATGCCTCATGATTAGGGTTAAGTCATGGTCCACTTAATACTTAACCAATTTGGGCTTGGTAGATTAATCAGGGTTAAGTCGTGAACTCATCGTTACACTTAACCAAGTTAATCCATGATTAGCAAGAGGGTTAAACCGTACTTAACCCACTAGAAAATCCTAGCAATGGGGGTCCACTCCAGCAGTAATCCCAAGTTTGTATCATCATGGCCATAGGGTCTAGGCTAGGGTATTGGGCATGAATTACTGAACTTGAGGTAAGCGACCAAAAACGACGGCAGAGTGGTACTCCGGTGTAGTTCCAGGCGGACTTATGGTCGTGCACATAGTTCGAAGCCGGGGAAAACATGCACGGGTACCAGTAGATCGAGACTGTGCACGCATGTTTATGGTGTCCAGGGGTTGCCACCCTAGGGCTTGATACACCCGACGGGAGACCCGGCACAGTCTGACTACAATCATGTTTGGGCCGTATGGACACCAACACGTGACGAGTTAGGCTTATAGGGAGCCGATCGACTAGACCGTTTGGTTGGACCGCGTATTAGGGTCACTCCGCGTATTAGGGTCACTTCATGTTATTGGGCCAAAGCTTGGGCCAAGGGATCAATACTTGTTTATTCAAGTCACGTTAGTTTGCTAGTACACCTGTGGTGCAAAAACCTTAATCCTGATTATGCGATGACACCTTTATCTACCTTGTTAGTTAATCATCATGCAAGTATATTGTTATCCTTATGTTCATCCCAGCTTTCATCATGCCAGTTAACTTTATCAGTTTACATTGATTGTAGTAGGGCTTACTCAGTCTTTTTGACTGACCTGTTTTCTTTCGCCTCTTTTCTTCCGTCCCCCCCCCCCCCCAGGTTCTCAGGGTGGGAACGTTGGAGCTTAGCTTGGATTTCGGATAGCTTGCTTGTGGGATTTCAGCTCATGTACGGTTTCGACATGAAGCTAGCTATGGTTATCACTTATTTGGGGATAGTACTTATGTATTTCAGTTTTTCAGTTGATGTTGTTTTTATCTAGACTTGTTTATTTGGAAAGCTATGTTGTACCAGACTTGTTTTGAAATAGTATGAAATCTTCCGCTGTTTTATCTATGTTATTTACTTTGTTTACATATATACATATGTTCTTGTTCTGCCTTGATATATCATTATGCATGTTTACCTGATTCAAACGCCCCTCCAAAGTCAGAGTGCTTGCAAGAGCCACCCCGGCGGAGGTGGGGTGTTACACCTTTGCACACGT
This sequence comes from Allium sativum, assembly GCA_030737875.1. Classification (NCBI taxonomy): domain Eukaryota; kingdom Viridiplantae; phylum Streptophyta; class Magnoliopsida; order Asparagales; family Amaryllidaceae; genus Allium; species Allium sativum. Next base: position 923,252,677 of record CM060910.1, read on the forward strand.
CCCGCAGCAAAGCCCAACTCATGAAGTCGACTCGTTGGTTCCCATCTGGATCCTGAGTTCTACTTCCTATTTGGACTTCCTTTGCATCTCGGGTTTTGGTCGAATTGGAGTTGGTCTTCAAAAGAGTCGTCACGAAGAGGTAAAAGTATACATTTGGTTCGGTTCGGTAGTCCCGACCCGGTTCGGTTCGGTGGTCCTGGCTCATGCCTTGATCAGTGCTCCATTCCTCCTCGGTTCGGTCCTCCAGCTCTGGTTCGGTTCGGATGCCCTATGCCTGGTTCGGTGGTTGCTCCCTCCTAGATGTCTCGATCCGATCCGGTGCTTCGCTCCAACTCCAGCTCCAAGCTTGATACTCCGATCCGATCCCACTCCCTGGCTCTAGTCCGATCCGAACTCCACGCCCTTGCTTCTGATCCGATCCCCTGTTGGTCTCTCCAATCTGATCCCCTGCCCAACTCCAACTCTAAGCAAATGGCCTTCCTTCTCGCCAAGCCCCTTATGCTAAGTTCCAATCCGAATCGAGTCCACTTGTCTGGTTCTCCTATCCGATCCGAGCCCAATAATCCGATCTGATCCGGTTTGAAACCCTGCACATTTCCTGCAACTTTCCAGTGACTGTTTTACGCCATTCGACGGCGTTTTCGACCAATCTGTCACTTCTAGACAATCACAAAGCATACCATACAGTCATAGCAACATGTATAATCATTAACAAACACCAAAACAATAATTTGGTAGGTTAAAACGGATCTAACATAGCCAAAATCCCATATTTTCCCTTAAGCATGTTTAAGCAAATCTAATGATATGATTAACAAAACTTAACCAAATTAACCCAAACTTTAAACAGAGGTCTAAAACAATATTTCAGAATTTATAAATATTTTTCCATATTTTTAACGTGTATAAATTCGCTAATTATCACTAATTACCCCCTAATTAGCCGTAATTAGTGAGAAACCTAGCAAATCACTCACCTTGGCCACAAATGAACTTTAGATCTGAAATTAATCTCTGTTTGGCGCTGTTCCCAATGCAACACAACAGCTCTAACCTTGCTTTGGTGTTTTCTCTCCTTAATTTGATGTAGTTTAAGCCAAAACTTGATTAAGAAGTGATTAGAGGTGTATTTAGATGTTGGAGGCCATTGTTAGGTTGAAGAGAGGGTTTGTGGCGGCTGGAAAACTGAAATGAAATGAAAACCTAACTCATTTCAGCCTCCCCATAACCCTAATCCCGAAATGGGTTATGGGCCCATTCACTAATCACCTCATTTGGCTCGGTTAAGCAGTTTTTCACCTTCTGAAACTTGTTTCAACCATATCTCCCAAACGGTGAGTCCGTTTGGCTAATGTGACCACTCTACGGAAAGGTAAACCATCATCCGAAGCCAATGGAAGCAGTTTCACGTCAAAATTCCTTTCGAATCAAAAGTTATGGCCAAAACAGTATCAACTAGGGGCAAAACGGTCATTTAAAAATCGACAAAAATCATGAACATGGGAAATGACCCCAATAGTCATCTCCCGAAGTTACATGACCATACGACTTCTTATGTCAAAGAAATAAATATTCTACGATCCTGCGATGCGTAGAATGTGGGTCGTTACAATTCATTTCATCATTGATAGTTTCTTTCCAGAAATTAGAATCTCTAGAACTCATAGCATCAGAATAATTTTTGGGATCATCATCGACATTCATTACATATCTTGTCACATTAAGGACTTCGTCCATATTCCCTTCTACGAGATATGTTATGAAGTAAGGGCCATAATACTTCTCTATTCTCGCTCTTTTATTTCTCCTATGTTCAGTACTTTTATCTGGTACTGACACTTCCTTGTTGATTTGAGCAGGAGCATCGTCATTGATATCATTAGTCTCAGTTGGTTCCAGACTAGACCATTTTTCAAAAAATTCTACATCTACAGATTCTATAACTTCTAAGGTATCAAGCATAAGGAACCTATAGGTTATACTATTAAGGGAATATCCTATGAAAACACACTTAAATGTTGTATTACCTAACTTTGGTCGTCTAGGGTCAGGTTTTCTAACATATGCTAAGCAACCCCAAACTTTAAGTCTAGTAAGGTTTGGTTTTCTATTAAACCATAATTCATAAGGGGAAATGATATTCTTTTTAAGTGGTACTCTACTTAAAATGTAACATGCATATAACATAGCCTCATCCCATAGGTTATAAGGTAAATTAGAACTTCTGAGTATGGCGCTAACCATTTCTACTAAAGTTCTATTTTTCCTTTCAGCAACACCATTTTGTTGTAGTGTATATGGAGCGGTACATTGGTGAACTATACCATTTTGTTTGCAAAACAAAGTAAATTCATTTGAAAAATATTCACCACCACAGTCTGAATGTAACACTTTAATTTTAACTCCTAATTGTGTTTTAACTTCTGCTATGTAAATTTTGAATTTATCAAAGGCTTCGTCTTTCGATTTCATTAGATATACATATGCATATCTGGTATAATCATCAATAAATGTTATATAGTATTGGTTACCACCATTGGTGATATGACTTTTTAAGTCACCCACATCACTATATACCAAATCAAGCAAACCAGTTTTCCTTTCTACAGATTTAAAGGATTTTCAGTGTATTTTTGCTTGAACACAAATTTCACATTTAGAGATAGAATCGAAATCACAATCAAAAATTAATCCTAATTTGTGCATATTTCTAAGAGATTTATAATTAACATGTCCTAATCTACTATGCCATAAATTAACAGAATCAACAATATAAGCAGAAGATTCCTTTATTAGATTCAACTTAATCATGTCGTTACTAGAATATCCCTGTCTAATAAATTTGTTGTTCTTGGACAACACTAACTTATCAGACTCATACACCATCTTGAATCCTCCTTTATTAAAAAGGTATTCAGAAACCAAATTCCTACACATATCGGGTACATGAAATACATTAAATAATGTAAGAACTTTCCTAGAGGTGAATGTAAGTTCAATCCTGCCTTTTCCTATAACTTTGCTTGCAACTTTGTTTGCGCCAGTAACTTCATTGGATTCTCCATTAATCTTCGTAAGTCTTAAACAGATTATGGTCTTTGCAAACATGAATGGTTGCTCCAGTATCTAGCCACCAATCATTATCAATGCCACTAACGGAGTTCCCTCTTGTACAACTGCTACAAGCTTTTCTTCGACCATATTCGCTTTTTGTTGTTTCTTCTGATGACGACAGTCTCGGACATAGTGGTCGGGTTTGTTACAATAGTAATAGGCACCCTTCTTTTTGTTCTTGGAATTATTATTCTTCTTAAACTGTGTCTCATTCTTAGGCTTCAATTTATCAGTAATTTCAACATTATTTGCCTTAGCCTGAGACTCAGTTTGCGGATTATCATCTAGTTCGCGTTTACGAGAATCCTCTTCAATACAAGAATCCATGACTGAAGTTATTGTCTGAAAATTTTACAGTTTGAGGCTATTGGATGATGAATATTGTCGTACTTCATACTTTAAGGATCTATGAAATAGATTATTTCAGACAATAGTTCAATCCACTAGATACAAACGGATCATCGAACTATTGACTTTCAGGATTCAATAAAGCCTTGGAACAGCGAAATCGGATTCAAAGTTTGTACGGCTTTGATCCGATCAAGAACACTCTGAAGATTGTAATCTGATGATGCAAGAATCAAAGAGAAAGAAGAGAAGAAAGAATTAGATTTTGCAACGCCTTTTAAGCGTCTCAAATTTGAGAATTCACAATAGTATCTAGCATTGGCAATGGCGCTGCAAATCTGAGAGAAAGAAGAAGAATCGGAAGTAACTGAAACAGTTTGCGTTGCTATTTATAGAACAGGACCGACGCGTCCTTTCATCAAACGAAGCAAAGACTCAAAGCGTTTCAAATGAAACATCACTTCTTTTCATTTATAACGTTTCTGAAACGTTGCAATTCTCGCTTCAGTTTGAATTTAAACGTGCCATTGTTTAAATGTAATTCGGGTTCTTAATGGGTTTAAATCGGCCCATTACCGATTACAATTTTTGTCCAAAAGTATTATTTATTGGATCAAGACCGAACCCGGCCCGGTTCGGTCGGACGGAGCGCGCACGCGTGTGTGGTCTACATGCATGGTCTCCCTCCTCACAACAAAGCAAACATTTGGGTTCCCCAAGGCCCCAACACTTGCGAGGAAGGCCATTAAGTATTGGCACACCTATGCATATTCTACAATGTGGGATAAAACAATTAACCCCTTCCTTCTTCCTTCTTTCCTACTTCTCTTCAAAACAAAACCCTATACCCCAAAAGCTTGAATTTGAAATTTTCACAACAAATCATGTCACCGCAGACAATTTTGTAATCATAAATGCAACAAAAATTTAAGCTAAAAGATCAAATACTTAATCAATACGTCCAAAAAGCTACATTAACAAATTTGAGCCAAATCTCACAATGTACCCAATGTATCTTTTTAAATCGATGCTTTATGTTCTCAGAACAATTCAGACTAGGTAATCTTGTCACATCGTAGAACCATGCATAGTTGGATTGAAGCAACTCCTCCACCTTCTCATATGTTAATCCAAACTGGTCCCTAAGCCCATCTGGAAAACGAGGATTTGTTGGTGTATTATAATGTTTGCATAGATAAATACGAGAAATCATGTTCCCTGGAGGATCCTGATGATTCATGGTCACTATGGGTCCATTTGATTTTGAACGAGAAGGGGTATTTGGAAGGGTTATTTTGAAGGGGTATTTGAAGGGGAATTGTTGCGAATGGGGAATGTGTTTTTTTACGAAAGGGCATTTTGGAAAGGGCAAAGGTATTATTTTATTGCTTTTGTATATATTATTTTTAATTGTTTGTGTTTATGTGTGTTTATTGATGAACAAAATAGTAGAATGCAGAATAAAAATTGCAGAATCCCAATTGCAGAATTAAAATTACATAATTGCGGAATACAAATTGCAGAATTTAAAATGCAAATATAAAATACAGAATACAATGAAACCTTTTTATGCATTCCCGCGACAACTAGTTCGTTTCGTATATTGTCTCGTGCAACCGCCATGGTGGATGTTGTTCTGGTTCTTTGAACGGATTCTCGATCTCTGTTTCCGCAATTTGATATACTGTAATATTCTTCGAGATATTCTTCTAGCACTAAATCAGGGTCGTCATCATATGGCATAAAAACTGGATCGCCAACGTTGTATTTTCTGATGTAGTTGTGAATAGCCATTGTAGTAGTAATAATTTGTACTCGAACACTATATTGATTCGTCTGCATGTTACGTAAGATGGAAAATTTTTTCTTCCAAATACCAAATGCTCTTTCAATTGTCATACGTAAACTAGAGTGATAGTAGTTGAAATTTTCATTTTCTGACTTCGGTTCATTCTGTGTGTCATTAAAGTCTGGTATATGATATCTCATGGATCGGTAAGGAGTTATATATCCTTCCAATAGTGGATATTATGAATCCACTAAATAATACTGTCCGGCAGGAGGATGAGGGAAATTAAGATCCGGATTATTTATAGCTTCCCGAAATACTTTAGCGTCGTGTGCAGTTCCTTCCCATCCTGCTCTTACAAATGTAAAAGTTAAATCAAACGCACAAACAGCCATAATATTTTGTGTAACAGATCCTTTCCGCCCTACAAAACGTTGCATGTCTTCTTGACCCACACGAGCCATCACATATGTCCCATCAATAGCCCCAATACAGTTTTTAAAGATAGGATAATATCGGGGTGAAGAACGAATTTGTTCTGGAATTCGGTTAAATTGGGTATCGACCGGTCTAATAATATCGACTGCCAATAAGAGAACTGAATCTAAAACTTTATGAAAAATGACACAAATCGTACCATTTGATCATTGCAACTTCTCAGCAACATGTCTTGTAGGAAGGGCCAATGCAATAGTATATAAGAATACAACCACCATTTCTTGACCGTTATGTGCTTTGAGGGTTCCAATTCGTAATTTGCTAACCGTTCACACAAGGATCTGAAACATAATCGCTTCATTCGAAAATTGGTTGATAACGGTCTGCGTGTCCTGATAGTATTTAATGAACCCAAGCAAGACGGGAACTTACAAAATCATGTATTCTGCTCCTTTCTCGTGTTTGATTAGCGATAATTTCTTGAATATCGAGCATATCTTGCAAATCTTCCAAATCTGAGTAATCACTGTCTGCCATTATTTTTGATCTAGAATACTACAGAAATGAAGAACTGGAGGAAAATGAGGAAGGAGGATGGTGATGTAGTGTTGAAATGGTTTGGAGATATATAGGGAGAGGAAATGTAAAGGGGACATAAAAATATTTGTCTCGTCGGATGTGCGTCGGACGCGTTTGACGCGAAAGCTAACTTTCCAACCTTTCGTCCTAACGGGGCATTCTGGTGGGACCTACATAAGACACATCTGATGCCAATGCCAACGAAACGTGGCCCTTTCAGAATTCAAACGCTAGCTATATGTGTTGGCTTTTTAATGGCCTTGCACTTTTACAACATCAAAAACTCATTCTTCAAAACAAGCTCTATCACCAGTATAGACTAGGTCAAATTCCCAGCTGCCTTCTCTCTATTCGTCTTCCCACTTTCATCTATTCTCCTTTTTAACCTGCATTCTCTTCTCCAACTGACCTAGCTTTTCTCATCGCTTATAGAGTTATTTTCTTTTCACCTTTTCTAAATCTCCTCTGCTTTATTATTATTTTGCCTCCAGATTTTCCTGTCCTCGCTTCTGATTCCAGTGGCGTTGTTTTTCTGGCCTTTCTCCCTCTTTCAATTCGAGATGCCCTGAACCCCTTTGCCTCCCCTTCTTCGTTTGTGATTTTACCATCGTACTCTGTTAGCCATTGTCTGCCTTAAAAGTGAAACAAATCCGCTCCCATTTACCACTGCATTGCAGTTACCTATCCGAGTTTGGTGTTGGTTTTTAGATTGAATTCTCGACATGCTTGGTTGGATTTAGGTGTTTCTTGTGGTTCCTTGGTTTCTTTACTTCCGAGGTTGGCTCGGGAATCAGTTTGGGTTTTCTGCTATTGGCTTGGGGTTGCGCTCTTGGTAATTCTATCACGGTTTTCTTACATGGAGTTTTTAGTTATCTGGTCGACTATCTAGTTAGGTTGTTGGGAAGGTTGCTTCTTTAAACCCAGGTTTAGGCTATTTGCATTTATTTATTTTTGATTTGCAAATCCTCATGTTCATCTTGTTAATTCAAGATGTTGATGCTTTAGGCTCCGTTTGTTTAATACGCTGAGTTTTGAATTCTTATTGCTTAACTATGAAACCTGAGTGTTGATTGCTTAATGTTGAATAACCAATTGCTTGTTTGTTTGCATCCGACATTCAAAACAAAAAGTAATATTCCTTTCAGAACAAAGAATAATAGTAAAATTATATTGTCTGGATAGATGACTTTATTCAAAACATAGACAAAAACCAAACAACCTAGAAAGTTCTGATTTATAAATCAGAACCTGCATTTAGAACCTTTTATAAAAACAAACGTTGCCTTAGTCAAATTTCCTAGGAAAATATTTGGCTTCTTTTATCAGATTTTCTATACACTACGTGGTGCTTGTTCAAAGTGTTGAGTCGATGTTGTATTATTGCTTGAATTCAGATGTAATAAATCAGTAACCACTTGTTTCTGACTGCTAAGTGCAGCTTGTTCTTTAGTGCACCCTTCATGGTGTATTTCTTTCAGATAGTTATTTTAGACTTCACTTTGTGTGGTGTTGCAAGGATGTTTATAGCTGATATGCATATGGGTCTGTCTACTGGAACTGGTTGTATTTATTACTTGTTGTAATAAAAGTGGATGAACCACTATAAAAACTGATTGGCCTTGCCAACAAAAATAATCTATGCATATCTTTATCAGTAGTTGAAATAAAAATATAAGTTTGTGGTCCAAGTGTTGAAGTTTCAAAACAACCCTCGCATATCATTATTTTTATGTACCACTTGAAAATAGGATCTTTCATTTAAACAATTTTTATAAATTCAAACCACATTTCTATAAATGTGAACAAAATCTTAATACATTTAAAAATAGGATTTGATAAATAAACTTTCTTTTAAACATATTTCATTATTAATTAATAACCTAAATAAAAATTTGAAATCAATAAAAAATAGAGATTGCAACTAAGAAATACAAATTTCAAACTATCTACATATGGTTTCAATGCCAAAATATAGATAAAAATTAATGCAAATTATCTACTTTTGGATGTATTTAACATACACAGTTTCAAAAAACACAATTCTCATGTAAAGCATGTGCTATGATCATGCATGGAATGCATGCCATGACTCTCATACCTTATTATGAAAGCCTATGTGTTTATCCACGCATAATATGTTTCAATTTCAAAAAATAATTCTAATGTTAAACTCGCAAAACTACATAAATTAGAAAAATGGATGGAATACATATTATCAGAATTCAGTTCTCTTCCAAGGACTAATATTTATCATTTACTGGAAAACCACTTTTATATGGATGTTAGAGGATCGGATAGCTCCCTAAATATTAAAACTACAAAAAGCTTTATGAGTTATTAGCTAAATATCAAAACTTGTATATTTGTTGAATTAGAACAATAAAAATATATAACATCAAAGACAAAATATGGTAATAGAAATCTGGTAGCTCTTAGTAAAATTTCAAAGCCCATGATGTTAAGTTATACCCAAAACACAAACAATTGATTTATAACTCCAATATCAATTCATTTTTATTCATGTTTGTAAGTCAAAGAAGTAATAAATGTAAACTTCTTCAATTAATAATAATGGTGAAACAACTAAGAATTTGCCCTGTTAGAAGTATAAAATGTTCATTGTTATAAACTCTCCAGATAAATATGTAAAAAAATGTTCAAATTCCTTCTTCTTTATGTGGTCAATTTTAGAAATCAGTTTCCTATTAATATGCTAACTATATATTCAAACGATTACAAGATAATTAATTCCCCTTGTCAATGACACCATTTGAATTTCTTCCTTATTATGCGGCCAATATAACGAAACAAGATTTCCTATTAAATATGCTAATTAATATACTCTAAAGATAAAAAGAGAGTTAACTTGATGGACGATAAATAATACGCAAAGGTCTGAAAAGGTCTGAAAATTTGGCCTACCTTCAGTTATTTATCTTTTCCATCACAATAGATAAACTAAACTATTACACATAACTTTATAGGAAAGAGAGAGAAACCAATTTATTCCACCATTGAAGAATTGCTCTCTTCATCAAAGTTCAGGAAGTATGTTTAATTAAGTTTCATTATATTCATGATATTCATGTAATTCAAGATCTTAGGACTCATGTAACAAAACCTATCAACATGTGGCATAATAGCATGGTTTTACAATTCATGATCACCCATCTATATGGCGACTAGGCAAGCTTTCCTTTCTCCCTTTTCTTTGCATTCTTCTCTGCCTCTGACACCTTTGATTCCTTCCCACTGTCAAACGATCCACCATTTCACCTCTCCTCTTCAGTTTCGACCTAGCTTTCGTCTGCATGATTGTTGTGTAATGACCCGTATTTTACGTATCGATCAATCGTAAAATAATTATATTATGTTCCTTAATGGTCGGATCATTCTCATATTTTGATATGTTGTTCATGGAGATGTAAATCATGTCCATGATTTTTACCAAATCTAATTATGAACATTTTTCCCTTGAGTTTACTATTTGGGCCATAACTTTTGATAGGGATCGAATCAAGTGCTGAAATTGGTCTCATTGGATCGAAATAGGGGTTTACAATTCCGCAGAGTGGTCAATTGAAGGATTAAGTTCAGCGGCTTGGGAGGAATCGTTGTTTTAAGTTTTAGCTGTTGTTTAGGCAGACTGGTCAACGGCTAATGGACTGGTTAGCCGAACCCATTATACCTATGACCTGCAGATATAAATAAGGAGACTTGGGGAGAGAACTAGGGTTACTCTCTTCATTCTAAACTTTAGGTTGGGCGTCTGTGATTCTCCGGTTTAACCTTAAACCCTATTTCTCTATTCTTTTTAAACCAAATTCATAGTAGATTGCATCTAGAAGATAGGTCATCATCAAGGAAGTTAGATCACATCGAATAGCAGCAGATCCGGATATTTTCAGCATTGTCTAGATCTGATCTCAACGGATTTACATCAATTTGGGGATTAGATGAGTGACAGATATCTCTCACACAGAAGCAAAGTGTTGTGTGAGTTAGATCTATGTTAATTTCATTCATATATGTTATAATCATCTTAGATCTGATCATATATTTTTAATTCTGATTTAGAAACCCTAGGAAAACCTAATTTGATCATATTAACAAGATAATTTATAGATTAATCATGCTTTTACATATATGTTTAGATCCAAATCATGCTAAATCTTTTGTTATGATATGTTTATGCCATAATTGTGAATTTTTCATGTTTGTATGTTCATTGCTGTTTGAATTGATGTTAGTTTTGATTGAGTTGATTGCGTTGTTTGAGTTGTTCGTTAGAATTGGTTGTCATAGATCAAAAGGTTGAAGAACATAATAAATTAGAGGTTTAGATGATTGGATTTAGATGAAACTTGGGGGAGGCGATCTGGAAGACGGCGGATTGGTGAAACACCCCACCTTTATTAAGGTCACTCACAAATGGAATGCCTTAACTTCGGTGGAGCATTATAGGTAAAAGATACATATAATTTATAAGATAGACATATAAACAGTGGGAAAACTAAATTTATTTCATAAGTATGTGGTTCAGTTAAAACATTACAACAACTGTCTCAAACCAACTTCCAAATTATTACAACAAAATCTCTGTCTTGAATTAAAACATAAAGAAGCATTAAAACAACAGTAAGGCAGCATAAATCCCCAATAAAAGAGTATCCAAAGCCATAGCCTAAGGAAAGAGATTCCAAGCAATACATCTACTCTCTTCAAGCTGGAAATGATTCGAACTAAGCTGAAGTATTCCCTCCCTGCGGACCTTGGGGGGGGGGGGAACGGAAGAAAAGAAGACGAAAGAAAATGGGTCAGACATGAGTCTGGTAAGTCCAGTGATTATTTAGCATGTAAACAAGAAAAAAGATTATGACATGAATAAACTGAATCTAGGACAACACCCTAGAAATAAGATAATAAGACTGAATATGCTATCGCACTCATTTCAACTTCTCTGCACCCCCTTACAAGTGTTTCAACTAGCACCATGTATTCAAGATAAATGATCTCCTTTTTATCAATCGGCTCCTACTCATATACGTTTACCACTTGTGTCATTCGGCCCCGCATGATTGCAGATACATGTGCTGGTCCCACCATGGGGTGTATCAAATCCTATGGTGGCAACCCGACACAATTCAAGATGCACAGTGTATAACTACTGATGCCCAGTGCCTGCTTTTTCCACTTTGGAGTACGTGCACGTCCGCACTCCGTCGAAACCCACACTGACGCACCACCCACCGTTGTCTTGACCGCTTATAATCAGCCCAGTAATCATGCCTCACCCTGCCTAGTTCAGGGTACCATGATACATCTATGTGGGTTACTGCTGAAATGGGTCCCCGTTACTAGGGTTTCCTAATCAACATGTTAAAATGGTTAAGTGTTCTCAAATTAACCTAACCTCACCCATCAGTTTAGTTAACATGTTGTATTGGTTAAGTGTTGCCTTAATTAACTTAACCCTACCATTCATGTCTTAGCTTTAATTCATTCGTTAATGCAACAACCACTCACATTAGATATGTATTGTTGCGGTTGTTGGATGTGCCGGTCGGTTCCGGGCAGTCTTACACTGCAACTTAATCTAACCTCGGGTTCTTTTGGGCTTGATGCACTAACCTCTCACATTAGATATATATTGTTACGGTTGCTGGATGTGCTGGGCGGTTCCGGACAGTCTTACACCATAACTCAATCTAACCTCGGGTTAGGCATATTCGTCTTTTTCTTAATTTACATATTTTCCTTTCATATTTATATGTAAATTGTCCACAATTATTGCCATTCAAGTCATGCCCCATTTACCCTCTAAATCATATTCAAAAACTTTAGGTGTATAAATTATACCATTTTTTTGCCACTAATCATTCATATATTTATGGGCCAAATTATGCCAATAATATGAAATTTAAGGTTTTCCCAACGTTACCCCCGTTATATGTTCGCAAAATTAACACAGAATGTTAGGCTCGCCACTTAGCCTAACTTATATACAAAAGGGGGAAGAAAGGAGCATGTACCATTCATACAACATAAAATAATAAGGATCTAACTAAACATGTGTCATCTAAATGTGGCATAAAATAATGAACTTGCATTTTTGGATCCAATTAACATGAGTCTTAAGCATATGAAATTATCCAAATCCAACTAGGCATGTAAATATAAACTTTTATTTTGGATCCAATAAACATGAATCTTAAGCATATAGAATTACATAAGTTCAACTAGGAATGTGAATGTGAACTTTTAATTTTGGATCCAATAAACATGAATCTTAAGCATATAGAATTACACAAGTTCAACTAGGCATGTGAATGTGAACTTTTATTTTGGATCCAATAAACATGAATCTTAAGCATATAGGATTACACAAGTTCAACTAGGCATGTGAATGTGAACTTTTAATTTGGATCCAATAAACATGAATCTTAAGCATATGGAATTACACAAATCCAACTAGGCATGTAAATGTAAACTTTTATTTTGGATCCAATTTTCATAGATCTAAATGTAGATCTAAACATAATACATGTCTTAGCCTAACAACTTGCATGTAACATAACATGAAAAAGTCACCAAATTTACATAATACACGATTGATTTAACATCAACATAATAACCACAATAGTCTCATAAGCATATACGATAGAATCATTACAAGAATAGACATGAATCAGCATCACCATTATCTTATAACTAGGAATGACTCTAGTTTTCACTTTATTACAAATCATAACTTTTAATCGTTCACATCTAAATAATAACAGGACTTACAAACAAAAGAAAGTCTTGTTTTCTGGGATATGTTTTCTGAAACTGAAAAGCAATCCCTTGATGAAGACTATCAATTCTCTAAGTTAGTTTTGATTCGTAGCTTTTTAACTTGCTTTCTAGTTTTGAGAAGAAATGGTGGCTAGGCTAGGACGATCATGGATAGCATGGTGGCTCCTTAGTATGAATTTGTGTGATTTAGGGTTGAGGAATAGGGTTTCTTTTATAGAGGTTTAAACTTATGTGAACCGTTAGATTATCTTAGGAGCAATCACAACCGTCCAGACTAGATAGAGTTATCCAGAATTGCCACCTATGCCCTAGTGACTCAGCAGCAAGTCAGAAAAGACTCAGCAATAGGTCAGAAAATCGTCACTGTTTGGATCTGGGCGAGGGGGTAGGTCGACCTGTATAGGGGAGGTCGACCCCCTAGTCGACCCCTTGGTCGACCTGGCCTGGGGCAGGAAAAATCCCGTCCAGCCCGCTTCTTTGGTTTCGTTTTAATTTTGAATTTAAATCTGAGCTGTTTTAATTCATTTAAATTCCTGAAACTTTTGAGGTTCATAACTTCCTCATACGACGTCCGATTTACGAAAACTTGGACTCTATTCCAAGCAGAATTTCGAGACGAACGCAACGGCGTAACCCATTTACCTTAATTCTCATTTTAAAAATTAAGTATTCTTTAATTCGTTCTTTTGATTGACATAGAAAATTCAGGGTGTTACAATTGGAGAATGCAAATTTTTGTGCAAAAATACACTAAGTGTATGGGTCGGCACTGACCCATCATGGGTCATCGAGGGTCGGATGGCACCAATTCTTCATGGCGTGGTGTAGGGATGAAGAGTCAAGGTTACGTGTGAATTTTCATGTCGTTCCGAGTTGAATTGCGATGGGTCGAAGGTTGATTACTCGAGATATGAATGGACCAGCAGAAGACTCAACACGAACGTCGAAATGACTAGAGAATGGACCGAAAGGATATGCTCGAGCAAAGGATGAATAGTGGCCAATTACTTAGCCAAAATTGGCTAAGTAGATGGATCAGCACCGACCCATGAGGGAGCCTGGTGCTGGTGAATTTTGGGGACCTTGATTGTTTTGGCTTCTGGAAGTTGCGGGTTAAGTTTGGATTGAAATGGACTTCATATGATGGATGCAGCTCAATGATTGATGGTGTTTCTATTGTGAACTCACGTTGGAGTAGTCGGATTGATGTGACACTGGTCGTGATTCGACATTCGATCAATTACAATGATGGATTGATAGGATGCAAGTCAACCATGGATGATAATGGAATAGTTTGAGAAATGAATTGAGTCACCGAGATGAAAGGCTTAACAGATTTGAGGTGCCAAGGAATCTTTGGTAATCGAAGTGTTTTTGCAGACTCAAAGCAGGTGAATTGTGGTGTAACGTCCCGTATTTTTGGCAGTCAAATATTTAATTCAATTTATTATTTTAAATATTAAATTTGGAATAATAATGGATTTTAATATTTAATTCGTTATTAAAACGAAGTTTGACCGTTATAATTTATATATAATATAAAACGAGCTCGAATTAGCGCGGCGGTTCGCAATATGGAGTTTTGAACTTCAACTGGATATATAGGATCCGACATAAGTCGGATTTCTGTGAAACAAGAAACGTTGGGACCGTATTGATGATAATTTTCATATGAAAGAGAAAAGCCAGATTTTGTGTTATAGATTGTTAGTTATGACAAAATCAAAATTTGAAATAGTCGCTATGGAAATCGTTATTTAAATTATAGGCCTTTAAAATAGCCGTTTTGTAAACGAACTTCGTTTTCGACGAAATCAGCTTCATTGGGACAGTAACGTTAAATTATTGCATAGTATTATATTGCGTGGTAAACCAATGTCGTATGTGACCACGATAGCCGTAAACGCCCGTTCAATTTCTATAGCGCGTAATTAATGTAATAAAGGGATATTTGAGGGTAACTTGAGCAGACGATCGAATTAGACCACGAAACCAGTTCCGTTGAGTTCGCATCGTTGATTAGGGTCAGGATAGGTATATAGTTTGTTATTTTTGAAGACCTGGTAATTTGGTATCAAAAATGGCATTATGGTGCACGTAAAAATAGCCTACTGTGGAAACAGTCTCATAATGCGACAAAACTGGTGTCGTTGGGTTCGTATTGATTAATTATTGTAGGATTTCAAAGTTTCAAGTTAATTTGATTTATTTAGTGATCGTGGAAAAATTAAACGTGTGTTTATTTCTGGTTTTATAAAGAAATTCTTTTCATACGATGTCGGAATTCGACGAAACTTGTCCCATTGGATCCGGAATGTCTTTTTATACTAGGATTAGCATTTTTATCAGTAAACAGGAATCGATTATTATTAGTTTTATGTGTTACTTTACGTCGAAGTTTCAATATTAAAATTCTATAAAACCATTGCCCTATATAAACCCATCTGAAACTTTGTCTCGTCAAAACCTGATTAAAACTGCGCCTCCACTTAAGTCCAATGGCCAGTGTTTTTCCGTCCTTCCTCCTCTTTAAACTTTCACGGCGTTCATCATTAGCAAGGGAGTTCAACGGCAACCTGGTAGAGGGCTACGAGTTCTACACTTTGACCGGTGGAGATCATCGTTGCCGAGCCAGAGAGGCCGGAGGATCACCTCGGAGTCGCGGCGCGTGAGAGGCTTTTCCCGGCGTTTGGGTACATCAGAACGAAAGTTGGTCAGGGTGAAGCAAGGATGAGGTGGTGCGGTCATAGTGGAACCCTCAGATCGAACTCAGGTGGTCATGTTTTGGCGCGGTGGTGTTAAATCTTGGATGAGGGTTCCGCGAGAGTCCAGAAGCCTAAACGAATGGAAATGAAATGGGATCAAGAACTATGCAAACATGAAAGAACCTATTGGCCAAATTGTTTTTACGTAAATTGTAACGGCGCGATTTTTCCATACCTGGGAAACCGTGTCGTTATTGAAAGAATTTAGAAATGAGATAGAAAAGATAGAACTTATAGAATAGAAGAATAAGAAGAACATTAGAATTACACAGCGGAATTAATCTCACAGCAGAATTTCACAAATTACATAATAAATTACATAACAGAGTTTGTTACATCAGGTTACATCATCATAATACAACATCATACGTGATATTGGCCCAATACATAAACTGGATACTTGGAGATGGATATAGCTACTGGTCTTGAACTTGAACTTCATCAGATTCCACTTGCCTTACCTGAATTTCTTACCTACTCATAACAAGCGTTATGAGTACCCAAGAGTTTAGGAAAACACAGGAAATAAACTCTGGGTCTGTCAGGGGACTGGTGTGAGTAAACATAGTTAAAAGATGTGAACAGGGAAATAAGGATTAAGGTTTTCCATTTTTGACGGATTCATTTACTTTAGAAATCTTTAGATCACTCCATGTCTAATATCTGGATAATGATCTAAGTATTTTATATCAAAATGTTTGATATTACGATAGTTCTTATTAAATAAATAATCATCTAGTGAAACGCTTGCATCTCACGTTCACGTATATAATAAAAAATCTAAAACCGTAGAACGCTTATTTGAGATTGGACTCCAACAGACAAGGTATGGGAGAACCTACCGATCAGTGTACTCTAGAGGGTATACACTGCAGGTTCAACAAGAACGTCTTGCAACCCGGCCACACATGACCGACCACTCATTTAGCTTGAGTGTATCGAATATATTGTCACCACGGTTGTTGGCCGTACAACCGAAATCCGAAGATACAGAATCGAAAAGAAGAACAAATATGAATTTTCTCTAGATCGGTGATAATACACCCTGCTTGGGTATGACCCAACTAGCCATGCTGCCCAGCCCAACTTTTGTTACTTCCTGGTTGTGGGGTTTTGAGGTCACGTTTATCCTTCTGACAGATTATTTCTTCAATTACTTTGAATGCCACATCGTCATATCCGTCAGAAACACTCATTCGATTACCCAAATATATTACGGGCAATAAAGCTAAGAGAAATGAATTTCTCCGCCACCAACGTAATATACTTACGTAAATTCGATGCGTAGAATTTAACTGATATACGTTGTCAGACACTCGTCCATTCGGGTTTGTCCTGGGACTGAACAAACCGAAGATATTATAGCCTTTGCATATCGTTGTCCTCAGTATTCTGACATGCGTCGTATAAATCGAGTCGAAGTCGAATGTTTATCCCGGACTCTTCGAAACGATGTACGAAATGTCTTTTATAGTCGATAAATAATTATCGGCCTATCATGATTGTAATTTGGTTTACATATTCTTTATTATCAAACAAACAGTATTTGTTTACATTGTTCATGTCTGGATATTCTGATTATCGTTTATAAACGAACAGTTAAAGTATGTGCATCGCACACAGTATTTTATTTAGTTTTGACCATCATTTAGGAATGGACAAATAAAGCGTGTGCGTCGCACACGGTATTTTACTTCGTTTATCATTGATGTTTAGATGATGTTCATTTCTTCTGTTCTTCTGGTAACTTATTTAATTACTTCTAATTTATCTTAAATAAATTGATTAAATAAATTATTTAATGTATTTCCTTTAAATTTCTAGCTTTCAAACTCGTTGAACTTTTCCTGTCAACTTCTGCACTTGATCTTCCTGCCATTTTCTTCCATCCACTTGCCTATGACAAATTAAATAAAAATTCTATTTTTATCTAATTATTTATTTATTTATCTTATTTCAGATTTTAAATTTAAAACTATTTAAATTTAAAATATCGTTCAGATTTGCCAAAGTACCAGTTTCTTGTAAAGTACCAGTTACCAGGTTTGAAAAACCCTTGCCACGACTGTCCGTTCCTTCAGAAATCACACGTGCTGCATGGATTTGCAAAGTACCACTTAGTACTTGGCAAAGTGCCAAAGTACCAAAGTACCAGGCCTTGCCACGACCTTGCCGATCACCTCCAAACTGTTGCCACGACCGTATTTTCTAAAGTACCACTTTTGCGAAATACTTTTTTTATCACAAGTACCGCTTCCTTTCACTATTTGTCTGCTGCGCCCCTTTGTTTATTTAGTTTTCTTATATCTTTTTTTTCTTTCTTGATTATTGTTAGAAATGGCTGAAGTCATTACACGCAATTCAAATGCACAACTCCCCTTTTTCATTTTCTGATGTTTCTTGCTTTCCCTTCTTACTTCTGTCGCCCTCCCCTTCCTTTCAACTGTTACCCCCTTTTTTTCTTCTTCTTGCGTTTACTAACCAGCCCAAATTCTTCTGGAACCTTCCCCTTTTTGTCTTCCTGCTACTTTGTTTTCCTACTTCTTCTTTATGTTAATCTACATACCACTTATTTAGATATTTAAATATCATTTGCCATCCTTCTTTCTTTTGTATATTGCTGTGTATCCACTTCCTCCTCCCCATCTATTTCCATGTTGCACCACTCCTTGTTTTAGTATCCTTTTATTTATCTTAAACACTATTTTTCTTTGTTATATAGCGCGTCCGTTCACTCCTGTCTTTTAGCGCCTAAACTATCCATACCTCTATCCTCACGCATCACTTCCTGATGCGGTTGTTTCTTGCATCCAACAAAAGTGTTGATCCATTCCTTTCCATAACAAAGTTTCTATAATGCTACATGAAAGCTTATTCGGTTCCATAAGCATTTGTACAGCAAAGTTCTCTTTTTATATATAGCAAATATAATGAAGTTTTATTATAGAAATGATTCACTGTCTTTATATTTATGCTTCCTCTGTTCTTTGTTAATATACATTTCAGTTTTAGGCAAATAAAAATCTCAGTTTTTGGTGACATATAACATCAGTTTTTGGCAACATAAATCTCAGTTTTTGGGCAACTTAAATCTCAGTTTTGGCAAGCATGTAACATCAGTTTCTGGGCAACTTAAATCTTAGTTTTGGCGCACATCTAATCTCAGTTTTGGTGACCTATAACATCAGTTTTTGGGCGACAAAAATATCAGTTTTGGCGCACATCTAATCTCAGTTTTGGCGACCTATAACATCAATTTTTGGGCGACATATATGGTAACACAATCAAACATACTTGCGTCATTTAGTTCCAACAAAAGAAATGTTTTAAATAGAGATTAAAAAAGTTTTACTAACCAAGATTGCTTTCCTCTTCCTGAATGTCCACTTTAGTTTTTAGTTTAACTTAGAGTTGTTTGTGCAATGAAATGTAGAGAGTTTGTGATGGTATTTATAGACAAGTTCAAGTTTTAAAAATCATTTTCATGCACATGATTCAACAGTGATCTCAAGCTTAGCCTCAACCCTCTCTAGTCCTTATTATAAGGAGAGCACATGCATGAAAGTATTTGTTTATCCTAGGATTCTAGCCAATAGCCTTGTCTTATGTATTTCCTTCTAGAAGCCTATCACTTCTTCATTTAATGACCTGCACCTATCCCCCTCTTTTAGCTAATTCAAAATGCTTCCTTAATTCTTAAGTATAAAGATATTTTCCTAAGGCCATACTCCTATGCACATGGTTTAGATTTCATAGATTTTATTTGCCATTATAAAATGGTTTTCCCTTTGTAATCTTCTACCTTCTAGAGACAAAATCTTTCCAAAGCATACTTCATAAATTTGCTTGTCCTTTCATGCATTATAAAATAGGTTTCTTCATCCTTAAGAATTGAGATATTTTGCTAAAGAATATTTGTATATTCATACACCTTGTATTTAGGTGTTTCTAGATGATGTTCTCTTATGCTAAGTGACACTATTCTTGGTTACATGTATGATCTTCTTAGATTTGAAAGTATTTAAAAATTGGTTTTTCTTTGTCTCTTTCTTACTTGATATTTTCTTATCATGCCATGTATACACGCCTACTTTAAAATAAGAGATTTAGGTAATGGTTACTCTAATTTTAGTTTCACTATTCAAGGTAACATCAAGTTAAAATTTTTGTCTTACTATATTTTGTCTTATGTTAGTTTCTCACATGAGTTCTCTTGAAATTTTCATGTGAGGATTTGCAATATCTTTGCTTTGTTTTTATATTAAGGCACAACCATATATATATATATATATATATATATATATATATATATATATATGCATTCTAGTACATATATGTTTGTACTCATCTTAGTTTGTTAAGTAATCATATTTTATGATTTAATTACCTAATTATATCAATATTTATCATTAACAAAGACTAGCTAAAAACTAGGACATTACATAAACAAGGTTTACTTAATTAATTAGTTAGTTTTAGTTTAAGTATAACGGTTGAGTTTGGTACAGACTTGTTCTGGGAATTTGGCAAACAAGGAGCAAATGAAGGGATCAGTTGAAAAAATGGGATCGAAACAAAAGGGTTGAACAAGGACAGCGTAAAGGAAATTCTAAGCATCGAAACACAAAAGAAAGGAGAGAAGTGGTCTGGTTTTCTTAATGTTGTATGTTGATTTATTTAAGGGAATTAAACAACTATTTACAACATGGATTCAATGCAGGGTACTGGTGGAATATACATGGGAATTGGAAACGAAGCAGTTAGCGTAGAAGATGTTGGGCTCGTAAACTTCGATTCAGAAGAAATCGGCCAATTTTTACAAAACAAAGTAATTAACAATTTTATTAACTAAAGTATAGGGATTTAATTTTTCAGATTAATCCATAACTATATTGTTATAATATCGTGTCTAGGGGAATGAAGACAGAGGGGGAAATGATGGAATTGAAGAAGCCTTTCTGAACGTGAGCAGTTCGTATTGGAAAGGAGTTATTGACCGATTATCTTAAACACAACAACGTAATTAATTATTTAAAACCGTATTGATTAAGATATAATTTAAAATTTAATATGGTAACTTATAATATTAATAACTCCATCATATACGATCAGAATGGAACACAACAAGCGATGCAGGGACTGTATGAATGAGATCTACATTCTGAAACAGAAACAGACACAGTAGAATGCAGCTGGAAATCCCAGTTGAATTAAACGCAATTTTAATTTAATCAAATCAGTTGTTATTATAACAACGCAATTCAAGGTGAGTTAAACTCACTTAGTATTTTCCCTATTTATATTTTATATAAATTGGGTTTTTTATTATTTTGTGTGTTCTGTTTGCTAATGGTTGACTATTTGCTAGTATTATAATTATTTGTTGATTTAACTGATGAAATTAAACCGTGGTTTAATTTCAGTGAAATACCAAATCGTTATTTTAACGATTGGTTCCAATAAAGGTAACTTACCTTAATTGGTCACGTTTATAAAATAAACATGTTTAAATTGTTGAATTGTTGAATGGCGTGTGGTTGATGTTAAATGGCCATTATTTATTGTTATCAGTTAAGTGAAACTGAATGATCTGGTTTGTGATAACCGTTTTGAATACAGGGAAGAACAGGTTGGAGGGATTCAACCGGATTCCTCAAATATAACATTTAATATCATATATGAGCTGCCTTGTTTGGAGTGATTAATTTGATTGTTGATTATTGAATATTCAACATCTGTTAGTTTAAAACCAATGGGTGGTATTGATTGAGTATTTGGCAGCGTATGGCCTATAAAATCAGCCATTTTATAAATATGGATTTACCGTCGGGTGAATCGATGGAGATGAAGTTATAAAATTTATTTTTATAACTGGAGTTAGATTTTTAAATATATTATTTTGAATAAAAGTTATAAAAAGGGAATTATATAAATATTTTATTTATTTAAGACTTAGATTTATTATTAATTTATTTTATAAAGAAAATTCTGATAGTAATCAGAATTATAAGTACGAGGATGAGAAATAAATCGAATGGTTAAATATTGATAATTGTTTTGTAAAGAAAACAATAATGGAATTATTTAATTAATTATATTTTTAATTAATTAAAAAATGAGGATTAATTGGAATCGGTTAACGAGATAATCGAGTTTTGAGTTAATTATATCAACCAGTTTGAATTGGATTTGATTATCAAATTGGTATGTTTCGATTAAAATAGTTTAATAAATATTGTTTAAATTTAAATAAGGTTTTTAAAGAGATTTACTATTTTCTTTAGTTAATAAAGAAATTAACTACTTTTACAGTAGTTAGTGATTGAATAAATTATTATTTTAATTAATAGTAATTTAAAAAATTACTTTTAAAAATGGGAATTCATTTAAAAAGTGACCGAATGTGAAATGTAATCCAATTGAATGGTGAAAGGAAATAAATGAATGGGTTTTATATTTAAAACCCGAACTTTTATAATGGAATTATAAAAGAGAATTTTAAGGGAATATGATAACTTAAAACTAAGGTTACTTAATTATATAATTTAAGTGAAAGGCGCTTAAGATAAAAAGGGTTTAAGATAAACCAGAGTTATATAAATAGGATTTAAAGTGTTTAAGCGTTAATCTTGCATTAACGTTACTAAATAATGGGATTAAGTACAAGTGAAGGATTGAAATAAGATTTCCAAAGTGGGAAATGGTTAAATAGATTTGAAAGGAGATTGGAAAAAAGTGAATTTGGGTAAAGATGTGGATCATAGGGTTGTATAACCAAATCCAAGTTATAACAGAATGTGTTTTGAGACTGGAATGGAATATTGGTTTTAGATTACAACTTATATTTATCTGAGGATAAGAACGTTGTTGATCAAGGTCTAAGAGGTAATTAGAATACCCCAACTTGAACAACATCAGGATTATCTGAAGGCGATATTAGTTGGTAATCGCAAAAGAGGTTAGTGATAGTTAATTACTTCCATTAGTGAAATAATGCAACGTTTTGGTGAAATTTGGAGAATATATATATTATATATATATATAACGAGGGATCCGAAGCAAAGGAAATTAGTAAGACAGAAAGGTAAAGTTGAGTTTTAGTTTATACAAATAAATATTAGTTATGGTTCAAGAGTGGAATAAACGATATTACGTAACGTCGTTTACGACTAATAAGCTGAAGGGATTTCTAAAGTTTAAATAATAAAGAATGATGTAACAAGGGTTTTTGAAAGGAGAATTAAGTGGAAATTTAATATGGTTATTTTACTAAGTATTATAATGGTTTTTAGAACGTTAGTATATTAGACAAGATTTCAAATATCGTATTTTTAAATATTAAAAGAGTTAAAAGTTTTAATTAAGCAGAAGTGAACTAGTTTGTTTTAAATTTAAAAAGGGCTAAGTGATGCTGAATACTGAACCAGTGAACTCACTGGATTATCATGATTGAAACACTGTTTATTTTGATGGTTAAATCACCGACTATCAAATCTGTCCAATGCGATTGTTGGTACGGGAAGACCAGGATCGAATTTATATTCAAAAACCATTCTGACCAACAAATACATGAAGATACCAGCAGATGATCGAGTTGGAGCATTGAAGACCGTTGATTTTCGTAAACGGAAGAACCACTAATATTCTCTGTTTGGCAAGCAGAGATAAGCCGTGATTCTGTCGTGGTTGGATTCTACGGGTTGCAAGGATTTCTTGCCACTGATCCATGGGGTGATTCCTATATTGGATGCGGTAGGAGAGTGCCTTCGGTTCATCCTGTTGCTAGATGATTCGTATGGACGAGTGTCTGACAGAGTATTTCCAAAGGGTCACGTACGTTGATTTTCTTCAAAAGTGCTATAGTTGTTGGCGGAGAATAGCTATTCTCTTGACTTCTAACTAGAGTATTTTTGTGGTCGTTAATTAGTGATATCTGACGGATCTGACGATGTGGCGTTCAAAGTGAATAATGACCAAGTGTTCAAAAGTTAATCTAAACCTCAAGCCTCATCAACCGGGAAATGACAAAAATCGGGCAAACAACATGGTTATGTGGGTCGCTCCCATTAGGGTGTATAATCACCTATCTAGAGAAATTCCTATTTGCTTCTTTAATCTATATTCGATGCTGTCCCTTTTCGGGAAACGGTTGCTGATCCCAACCGTTGGTGATATACATTCGATACACTCAAGCGAAATGAGTGGTCAGTCATGTGTGGGCTGGGTTGTAAGATGTTCTTGTTGAACCCAGTGTATTCGTCTCTACAGATACACTATCGGCAGGTGGACTCATACCTTGTCATAGTTGGAATCCAATCTCCAATAAGCGCCCGCGGTTTTGATTGTATACTATATATGTGGAGCGTGAGATGCAAGCGTTCCGCTAGATTGATAATTACTTTTATTTAGACATTATTATAATATCAGAAAAGATATTGGTTTCAAAAATGGTTTGGGTTATCGTAAGGTAAAAACCGTCTGTATTTATGTGTAGATTTGGTCTTACGATTTTCCTTTTCTTTCGAAAAGATTTTGAACGTTAAAAATCAAGTTGTGTGATACCCTTAATACTGTGCGAGATTTTCTCACTCTGGTTCACCAGACTGACCCAGTGTTTTGTAAATGCTCGGGTTAGCGCGGATTGTATAGGTTCAGGTTATCGGATGCTGCGAAGTCCAGAGACCAGCTGAAGGTGTTCATACGTATGATATTATATAGCTACTATTCCGCTGTGTGTTGTATATGTGGTAGATTATTATAACTGCCAGATGTGCGATGTACTCTGATAAATTGTAAGCATTTTTTTAAAAGCTCTCAGTAAAGATTTATTTCTGTATTATATTTTGTTCCGTTGCGATGTGAGACTCTGTGTTGTGTTGGTTCTTCTTCTTCTATTCTAATATTTCTTTCTTTCTTATCTCACCCTCTAATTTCTTTCAAATAACTATCCAGTGTTTTCGGTGTTTGGAAGATCGACATGGGATTACGGTAAAGGTATTTATGTCGATTTTTGAGGCCGAAAATCCCTGGGTCGTTACAGTGGTATCATAGCTATTGGTTTAACTTGGCTCTGTGGTGTAACTCGATAGAGATTGGGTTAGCAATACCCTAGATCGAGATTGAGTGTGCATATATATGAGAGCGTATTTGTAAATTTTATATACAAATGATTTGTATTGTGTTGGTTGATCGGTTCAAGTGTTGAGAAGCATTGGACTGGTATGTGAATGCAATATTGTTTTGAAAGGAGGGTAAATGAAATAATTTTACCCAAACATATTTTTGTATATAAAAGAAATAATTTTCTCAATTTATTGAGATATTAGTGTGTTTGATCGATTTGAATGGAATTCAAATCGGGTTGAAAATTTGAATTGAAACTTAACCTGGTTAAGTGAAAATTTAATTAAGAATGATATTAAAATTTGAAATAATTAAATAAAACAGAGTTGGAAATTTGAAATTAAATGAATGAAAACTATAATCAAATATGTGAAACAAAAATAAATTAATAATATTGGGTGTAAATCCCATAGATTTGGTGTTATTAGATTGTGTATTGATTGTTGATTGTAAATTTTTCTGTTAGTGGATGGTAATTTATTTGAATAGGAATAATTCAAAATTTAATTGAGCTAAGTGAATTATAAACTAAAGAATAATTCCAATATAATTAAACTGTGATGAAACTGCATAAGAATTGGAATTTATGATTTGTCCCTGTATATGATAATGAATTGGTGCTATCTGGTTGAATTTAGAATTGGAATGTTATATAGATTAGAGAAATATTACTTAAGAAATTCATGTATTTATTACTTATATGTGGATTAAGTTAAGTACAGGTGCCAGATGGTTAGACAGATTGATATTGGTTGAGTAAATCACATATACGCTGAGCAAATATGCCCAATAGCGCTCGTAAAAGGTACGCCTACGCGAAAATATAAAATTTTGGGTTTGATTTTTGTTTTGCGACCGTGTGGGTCGAGGTATATATATTATTTGTTCCTGTGATATCGTAGATGTCACTCCGTGCAGGGGAAACTCTGCCGAATTTTTCTGGGAATTTCAAGTGTTAGAAAATTTTCGATATTTTTTGAAAATATTTATTTACGATAACGAATGGGTTTTCGATTTAAGATAAATAAGATTTGGAAATTAATGAGATTTGTAACTTTCTTTCTTACCTTAGCAATTTCGAGGACGAAATTATTTTAAGGGGGAAGAATGTAACGTCCCGTATTTTTGGCAGTCAAATATTTAATTTATTATTTCAAATATTTTATTTGGAATATTAATGGATTTTAATATTTAATTCGTTATTAAAACGAAGTTTGACCGTTATAATTTATATATAGTATAAAACGAGCTCGAATTAGCGCGGCAGTTCACAATATGGAGTTTTGAACTTCAACTGAATATACAGGATCCAATATAAGTCGGATTTCTGTGAAACAAGAAATGTAGGGACCGTATTGATGATAATTTTCATATGAAAGAGAAAAATCCAGATTCCGTGAGACGACCTGAAATCCCGTTCAGACGGAAACAAGGGTTATCTTTGGAATATAACACAGAAACATATAATAGCAGAACAGAATTAAATAAATACACCAGATAATGAACAATAGAATATACTGGATAAAAGTAATCATCAGAGTTACACAGTATACAGGATCTTACTTAGTACAAATACAGTTCAGCTATACATAAATGTCTACAGCGGAAAACAAACAAAATATGTACAATAAAAGCTGAACAGCATAAAAAGAAGTAAATGATAGAATCCATCTTCAGCTCCAGCTATCCAGAAAAAGAACCAGCTAAACCTGAATACAAGGTTGCCCGTGTAGAAAAAGGGTCACCCGAGTTTGAAAGTGAAACAAACTACGAGTCAGTCATGGGACTGGTATGAGAAATCCACTCAACACATATATAATTGGCTAATCATAGGACCACGCTACTTTCGTGGAACGGGTTTACCCATTGGATTGCCAGTGCTTTAAAACAAATCTCTCTTTTAAAACAACGCAATGCATTTTATAAAAATGAAGCCATTATAAGACTCAGTTCCCATCACACAATGCAACGCAAACCGGAGGACAGAGTTTTACCTTATAATGGCCAAAATATGATTGATACAAATAAAACAAAGGCATTTGATATTATTGCTAGTGTTTATATGCTTTGAAAACAATTTCAAATCATAACTATCAATCATAGACGACATGAGCGTCCCATGCCACTATGTCGCCAAATATCTATACAACCGAAACCACACGATCACGTATTTGGAAATTGGATTTCCGTTATGAACCAAGGCAAAAGATAGTCCTTACCGAATTCGAGACTGCCTAGCCCGAGTCTCAGGATCAGAGCTCGAGTGACCCTTGGATCGTCAGGGCCGGTCCACCGATGTGGATTAAAATGCCTGAACCATGCGTTCCCCCGCCCTTTGGGGCGTAAACGAGCCAACGAATGACTCCATCGGACCCGGATCGTCCGATCAAACCGAGGCGCCTCGCAACAGCAACAACCACATAGGTGAAAAGTATATAAATGTCAGGGCTGGTAGGTCACTGACACCACCCTAGCTAGGAGGAAACGCAGGCCCTCCCTGAGCTCCATTCACCCGTTTCTGGTTCATACCGGGGTGTGAGGCTCACGAATTCATGTTATACACAAAGCTACGCCACACAGGCGGTGCTTTGATCATCACTACAAGACTTTGCTTTTCAACAGAAGCCCTGATCACTGCATCTTAGCATGCCACACAGGCAATTCATGCCATGCGACTAATGTCCATCGATATACAACCTCTGAGCTTGTGCGTCTCAGAGAAGGGCGTTAAGCGAAAGAATAAATTCTCCACCGCCAAACAGATGTATATTTAATAGAGATCAATCAACATAGAATAAAATCCAATGTCAGACACACAGTCCATTTACAAGTCCGTTCTGGGTCTGAACGAAACCGGAGGCACTAAATACCTCACAAACCCTTCGATCACCACGTACGTCTGGACGATCACCACTCATTATCCATATTTCGGGATGCCTCCCAATCAGGACCTCGGTTACCATCCAAACGAGGTGAAGATCTCCGGTCTTCGACCATCGTCTTCATCTTCGACTTTCAATCGTCGGTCAATTATTTGAAGTGAGAATTAACTCGGCCTTTTCAAATAATTCACGTATTTTTAGAATTTCAAATCAATTTATTTCAATGGTTAAATTATTCGACAACACCAATTGTGTTCTTTAATGTAATTTTCACACCAAACACATTCAACCATCAAAAGCCACATAAATCGAGAAAATTCAGTTTATTTCCATTCCATATCGTTTATGATATTTTATAATGATTTATCGCTATTTTTATTTATTTTAAAATAGCCCATTTATTCAAAACGACGCTTCGGGCCATAACGCGGCCGTGGCGCTGTTTTTCTTCAGATTTGATTTACACATATCTGAAAATCTAACCGTTGGATCTTCACAAAATTTACATCATTAGAAAGGTCTTTTCAAAACGAATCCAACGGTTCCAGTTTCGGGAAAATCCGACGGTCGGATCTCCCGGTACAATCGTTTGAAGTTTCGATTTCAAAATACGAACTGCAGCGTCGTTATTCAATTAAATATATATAATTATATTTATATATATATAAATATAATCGCTTCTAGCGCTGTTTTTCTTCAGATTTGAATTAAACATTCCAGACAATCCAACAGTTGGATTTTTACAAGGTTGGTGCCGTTGGGAAGATATTTCCAAGGCGAACCCGACGGTTGAGGTTTCGGGAAAATCCAATGGTCGGATTCCCCGCACTAGTTGTTTGAAATCACGGTTTCAAAATACGAACTGCACGGCCTCGTTTCGTTTTAATTTTATTTATATTTATATATTTATATAAATATAGTTCAGTCAATGATTTCAATATCGTTTTCACTTCAAATATTTAACTAACGCCTTAAAATTTTGGAAAATTTCGCCATAACCTCCCATGCACCGGGAGCATTTGGAAATCGCAAATAGCTTTCCCGGTCCTTCTAATCTCAAAAAGAAAAAGAAAAAGCCAAGCGGCTAGCCAACAGGCTCATAAAATCATCACCCAAACAAACAGTAAATGTGTTCCTATTTGTCGGGCACAAAATTTTATTCCTCTTCTCTAGCCCCTTTGCTATAACCTGTTCAATGAATATGCATGTACATATATATACCGTTCTTATCATTTATCATTTTCTATTCAACTTCATATTTGATTTCTATTTGGTTTTAAAACACCATTCATTCTAATGTTACATAAATAGGTGCAAATCATTTCATTAGCTAATTAATGAATATTTCAACTCATATATGTTTATTTTGAACAAGTGGCTATTTTTAACACTTCACATTTCAACGATTTATGCATACAATAAAAATGTGATTTTTATTGTAAAACAATTCATTTCAAAACACTATTTTTCTATATAGTTCATATAGGTGACAAAAATAGGATTTTCTATATATAGATAAAAATGGGATTTTTATTATCAAACAATTTATTTTAAAATATGAATACCATTCAACACATGAATTTCAAATCAACTAATGAATATCAATTCAACACATGAATGTTTTCTATAGTTTCTATATATAGATAAAATTGTGATTTTTATTATCAAATAATTTATTTCAAAATATGAATACCATTCAACACATGAATTTCTAATCAACGAATGAATATCAATTCAACACATGAATGTTTTCTATTCAATGAATAAATATAGTTTAAGCATATGAAAATAATTCAAACACACGAATATTATTCAAAATTTCGGCAGCATAACGGAAGGGTAGTTAAAACCGGGACCGTCCCTAGTACGGCTCCTCGCTCTACCTTAAAACCTCGCGGTTTTTGACAATGGGGATCATGCATCTAGTTCGCACGCAGGCGGCATGTATATATTTATTTCATTTCCACAAACTAATCCTATGTGGTTTCAACCAAATATTTCTCAACCACAAACGGGTATTTTTCAACCTCAATCAATCAATATCAACCACAAACAATCCCAAACAATCATTCGCTATCAATCAATTTTCACAACCATTTCAATCAATAAATATCGTCCATGGTTTGTGGACGAGGGGCGTATATATATATATATATATATATATAGCAATTCACTTTTATTTCAACACATATATATATATTTTAAAAGAAATTGAAGAGTGAGAAATTCTCACCAATTAGCTAACCAAATGCCGCGACTCTTCCTTTATAGAAATCTTCGCCTTTTTGTCGCTTTCGTTGCCCGTATTCTCTACATATGTAAAAATCGAATTTTTACTATGCTATTCAATATATAAAAATTGCATTTCAAAAATATAGATTCCGCCTTTTCAAAAATAAAGATTATATTTTATATACTCCTATTATGTAAAAATTATATTTTTATTGCTTTAAAAATATAAAAATCATATCTTACTTCTTCTACTTAATAAAAATTCCGTCTTTTCTATTTTAAAAATGTGATCTTTTCTTTTTTAAAAAATCTGATCTTTCTATCCCAGTTCAAATCTTTTTCTTTTTAAAGTTCTAATCTTTTTCTTTTTAAAGTTTAAATCTTTTCCTTTTTAAAGTTTAAATCTTTTCCTTTTTAAAGTTTAAATCTTTTTCTTTTTAAAGTTTAAAAATAAAATCAGTTTTTAAACCTTTTAAAAATCAGTTTTTAAACCTTTTCAAAAATCAGTTTTTAAACCTTTTAAAAATCAGTTTTTAAAACCTTTTTAAAAATCAGTTTTTAAACCTTTTAAAAATCAGTTTTTAAACCTTTTAAAAATCAGTTTTTAATTAACTATGTACTTATAATAAAACAGAAATTAAAATCTAGTTAAAAAAAAACTCACGTTGGTTATAGAAGGGGAGGGGCTCGCTACAGTATCGAAGTGGCGGTCGGAGGCGCTGCGTGGGGGAGCTCGCAGCCTGGAGGTGGTGGGCTCGGAAGTGCTGGCCGCGCTGGTCCTCCGATGGACTGGAGGGGGTTCGATTGCTGGGTGGAGCGAGAGTGGGGTGAGGTCGGCGTCAGCAGGGGCGATGGATGGGGATGCTCGATTCAGAGGGGGATGGGAACGAGGGAGCGTCGGAGGGCTAGGGGATGATCGATCCTTGGTGGGGTGGCCGGCGCTGGTTCTCCGATGGACTGGAGGGGGTTCGATTGCGTTAGATCGACTGAGGAGGGAGGGCGCGATTAATTAGGGATTTTTTTCTTCTGTTTAATGAAATCGGGGGGGGGGGGGGGGGCAGAAAGAAGAAAAGGGAGGGAGATATTATTATTTTTTTATTATTATTTTTATTAATTAAATTAATTGCATAAAGTTGACTTTTACCCACGACCTCGAAACGAGGCCCACCGCCTGTCGTCCATAGCGTTTAACCCCCATTCCGAACACAATGGGATATGTATCGCAAGATGATTTGATCATTACAATCAGTTTCCGTTGAGTTTACATTTAAATCACTATATTGAATTTTAAACGTACATTTCAAATTACCGGGGTCACATACTAACTCTAAAAATTCCAGAAAAATATTTTCTAGCTTCGTATTGACGATACGGTCCTAACAAAACTAGTTTCGTCGAATTGTGAGACCGTTTGAAAAAAGGCCAATTTCCAGTCGATTAAAACCAACTGAAACTGGTCAAACGCGTTTTCCTTTGCCATGCTCACATATTGATTCGAAAAATTATGAAATTTGAAACCTAGAAATAACTTCACATCCCGGACCCAACAAAAGTGGTTTCGTTGAAATCCGAGGTCGTTTGCAAAATGTCCATTTTTAAGGGCCTGAATTCCATAGCAACTATTCAGAATTTTCAACTGGACATATCTTTTGATTCCCGCTATCAAATTTCGATTTGTCAGATTCGTTGGAAAGATATCATCAATTAGATCCTAATGTTTTTGGTTTCACTAAAATCCGGATTATTTTGCACCCGGTATATTCAATTGAAGTTTGAAATCGAATTATCGAACTACCGCGCCATTTTCAATTCTATATATAATTATAATTAATTATATTCGTTTTCAAATGTCGATTCAAACTCAGTTTTCATCGCCATTATTTAAAATATTTATTTTAAATATTTAAAATCCATTATTTTAGCCAATTTAAAAATTTTAAATTGGTTCAGATTTTCTGGGTCGTTACAATCTCCCCCACTTAAAACTTTTCGTCCCCGAAAAGGAATAAAGTCGAAAGTAGTTTGATAAATCTACAATCACACAACACAACAACCAATCCAATTGTTTTTAACCTTCAAAAATATACTAATCAAATTTTATACCCCTTTAAAAATCCTTCAGACTATATAATTAAAAGTGCACATCTATGAAAAGAAAATAACAATAGAGTAGAGAATTGAATGGTAGTGCAAAGTAGGTTAAATGTACCTTGCACCGGAGTCAATCAGAGATATCCACTCGGCATCTAGGATAAGCTTTCTGAATGCTCTCCTCAGTTTCCCAAGTACAATCTCGCGGATCTCCACTCCATTGCACTTTGACTAAGTGAACCTTCTTGTTTCTCAGCTCTTTGGTTTCTTTGCCGATGATCTTTAGCGGCTCTCACCTTACAGCTAATTCTGGAGTAATTTCAATATCCTGCTGAGCTGCTTCTTCCACGATCAAGTCTGGATCATGAACGTGCTTTCGAAGTTGAGATATATGAAATACATCATGCACTCCAGGCAACCAGTCAGGCAGTTTGACCCTATAAGCGAGAGTTCCAATCCGTTCCAGAATAGGAAACGGACCAATGAATTTGGGCGCTAACTTTCCAGTTTTACCGAACCGGATAACTCCTCTCATCGGCGATACTTTCAAATATACATAGTCACCAACTTCAAAGGATATATCTCTTCTTCTTCTATCGGCATAGCTCTTTTGTCGGCTTTGAGCGGCGAGTAATCGCTTCTTAATAAAATCGACTTTGTCGGCAGCTTCTCGGATCATATCAGGACCCAACACAAGTCTATTCCCTGGCTCGACCCAACAAGCAGGAGATCGGCACGGTCTACCATACAATGCTTCGAATGGCGACATTGTCAGGCTTGCCTGATAGTTGTTGTTATAAGAGAATTCAGCCAAATGCAGATGGTCTTCCCATGATCCACCGAAATCTATAACACAAGCCCGCAATAGGTCTTCTAAAATGCGATTCACCCTCTCAGTCTGACCGTCTGTCTGAGGATGATAAGCGGTGCTTAAGTTCAACTTCGTTCCCAGCTCGACTTGAAATGCCTCCCAGAATTTACTAGTGAATATTGTATCTCTATCACTGACTATACTGAGCGGCACTCCATGTAGTCTAACTATTTCCCTGAAGTAAATCTGTGCCAGACTCTGAGCGGTTCTATTTGACCTGACAGGTATGAAATGGGCGGTCTTCGTGAAACGATCTACGATCACCCAAATACTGTCATTTCCTTTCCTGGTTCTGGGCAAACCATCAATGAAATCCATAGAAATATGCTCCCACTTCCAACTAGGAACTTCCAGTGGTTGTAATAATCCAGCCAATTTCTGCTGGTCGCTTTTGACTAGCTGGCAAGTAGGGCATCGGCTAACGTATATTGAAACATCTCTTTTTAACGACTTCCACCAGAATGTGCGTTTGATATCGTTATACATTTTATTCACACCTGGGTGGATACTGAGCTTAGATTTGTGACATTCATCCAGTACATCCCTTCTGAGTTCAGGAATATCTGGAACGCAAATTCGCCCTTCTAACCTCAGAATCCCTTCGCTGTCTAGCTGGAAATCCGAAGCATTGCCCTCACGAATTCGCTGACTTATTCCTTTGATAAATTGGTCGTCTTCTTGGAGAGCCGATATCTTATCAATCAAAGAAGTCGCAATGATGAAACTGGCGATCATCTCATTCTTTCGACTTAACGCATCGGCCACGACATTGGCTTTCCCTGGAGTGTATAGAATTTCAAAATCAAATGCTGCAAGAAACTCCAGCCAACGTTGCTGCCTCAGATTCAAGTCCTTCTGAGTGAACAGATACTTTAACGACTGGTGATCTGTAAACAGTTCAAATCTCTCACCTAGAAGATAGTGCCTCCAGATTTTCAAAGCGAATACTATAACCAATAACTCAAGATCATGAGTTACGTAGTTCTTCTCGTGCGGCTTCAGTTGACGGCTAGCATAAGCAATCACTTGACCCCTTTGCATTAACACTACCCCAAGGCCTTCTCTAGAAGCATCGGTCCAGACTTTCAAATCTTGGTTGCCATCGATGATGGTTAACACTGGAGCTGTCGTTAATCTCAACTTCAGCTCCTCAAAAGCCTCCCCACTCTCTTGAGTCCATTTGAATTTAGAATGCTTCTTTGTAAGCTTCGTTAAGTGACCAGATATCTTCGAAAAGTCTTGAACGAACTTTCGGTAATAGCTAGCCAATCCGAGAAAATTGCGGACTTCAGTGGGAGTACTAGGCTGTTTCCAGTTCTGAATAGCTGTGATTTTACTTGGATCCACAGCGATTCCTTCTTTTGATACGACGTGGCCCAGAAATTTCACTTCATCTTGCCAGAATATACATTTAGAAAACTTTGCTTTCAATACATTTCTCCTGAGGATTTCTAACACTTGTTCCAAATGTTTTTCATGTTCGGCCTTTGATTTAGAGAAGATTAGAATATCGTCAATAAAAACCAGAACAAATTTATTCAAAACTCCTCTGAACACTCTATTCATCAGATCGACGAAGTAAGCTGGAGCGTTACATAAGCCGAACGGCATTACTAACCACTCGTAGAATAAGTCGGGGCCTCTGAACGCTGTCATTGGAACACACTCTTCGGCAATTCGAAGTTGATGGAATCCTGTAGCTAGGTCCATTCGTGAGAATACTTGTGCTCCATTTAATCGATCCAACAAATCATCAATCCGCGGCAATGGATACTTGTTCTTTATTGTCTGCTTGTTCAGATCACGATAATCCACACATAGACGTAGAGTACCGTCAGATTTTGGGACAAACACCACTGCTGCACCCCAATCAGAGAAACTAGGCCTGATCAGACCTTTCCATACTAGCTGTCGTGTTTGATTGTCTAATTCCTCCTTCTCTATCAAGGACATTCTTCGAATAGCGTGAACTACCGGCCTTGCATTTGGAATCAAAGCAATCTTGAAATCTATTTCTCTCTGCGGAGGTAAGCGAACAACTTCTTCAAACACATCCGCATAATTCTTGACGACAGGAATGTCTTTGATGAGGTCAGGAATATTCTCAGCAACTTCAGGGATATTTTCCATATGGGCTGGAGAAACATTCAAAGCTGCCCAGAAGTCTTTTCTATTAGTATTCTGACCTTCACAGGGAATGGTTATAAAATCACCTGATTTAATCTTCGCCTTTACGACTCTGTCGGCGCATTTAACTTCTGCTTCATATTTGGTCAACCAGTCTAACCCTAAGATAAGATCAAACTCTTTAAAATTCATAACGGCTGCGATGGTAGGGAACCGATAACGAGAGAAAGAAACTGGGACTCCACAAACCCAACTGAGATCAACTGAACCCCCAACCGGATTCTGGACAGTCATTGGTTCCTTGAGCTTTTTCAAATTCAAATCCAGTTTCTTAGCTGCCTCTTTGGAAATGAAGCTTCGCGACGCGCCAGTATCAAACAGTACTTTAACTGGAATATCTTTGACAGTTAGCGTGCCTTCTAAAATATCTGGCCTTTCCTGAGCAGAAGAAGATGCAGATACTCCTACCACTTCATTTAGATGTACTGCTTTAGGTTTTCTGAGCAGCGGACAGGCCTTTGAAAGATGACCGGTCTGATGGCATTGACTGCACTTTCTATTCTCTTTGAACTTCTTACCGGATTTAGTTTCATCTTTCTTTTACTTCTTCGAGGTTTTACAATTCCTGGTCAAATGCCCCTGTTTATGGCAGTTACCGCATACAGCTGTCGTTACTGGTCCTTTTCCGGATCTGGCCCTTTTTCGATTTACTTCGGGCTTCTTACTGACTTCAGACATCGTACTAGCCTCAGGACGATCAGTTTCTGACTCAATTTTATTACTAGAGCTGACTTCCTCTTCGCACTGTAGCATACCTTTCTTATCTAGATCTTCATATTGATAAGCCATATAAATCATTTCTGAAAAAGGAAGCTTCACATGCCCCAATACTTTATTCTGGTATTTCCTTTGAAGCCCATTTATAAATCTCAAATTCTTTCTCCTCGTATTCTGAATTAGATGGGGAGCAAAGTGAGAAAGTTCGTTGAATTTCTTATGATATTCGGGAATTGTCATGTCTCCTTGTATCAGATAAGAAAATTCATCGCATAATCGTTCAGTTGCTTCGGGAGGAGTAAATCTTTCCAAGAAAATCACTTTGAATCTATCCCAGGTGATATCACCTTCTGGATTATCCTTAACAACAGAATCCCACCAGAACAAAGCTTCATCTTTGAGTGCCCAGGAGGCCAGTAATCTTTTCTGGTCATCCCTCAGCTTTAATGCTCCGAAGATTTTCTCAGCCGAACGAAACCAAGCTTGTGTCTGCTTAATAGATTCTTCACCAAAGAACGGTATTCCACCCATATTTCGATATTTGATTAATAGGGCCTCAATATCCGATTCTGCATTCCTTCTATTTCTGACACTCATTTTCTAGTACTTCTGCAAACAGCAGATCAAGTGTCAGGTCACAGAAAAGGTAGTTTAAAATATATAAACACATACTTCAAATGTAAATGTGTCTAACAAGGTGTAATTTCATTCTGCCACTCATACTAGGATATTACTGATCCTATCTGTATAGAGTTACCCGTCCTAGAACACTACTGGTTCTATTTCTGACGAGTTCGTTCAAATGTTATATTCCAGAACTAAGCTTAACCAAAGCTCTGATACCACGTTGAGACGACCCGAAATCCCGTTCAGACGGAAATACGGGTTATCTTTGGAATATAACACAGAAACATATAATAGCAGAACAGAATTAAATAAATACACCAGATAATGAACAATAGAATATACTGGATAAAAGTAATCATCAGAGTTACACAGTATACAGGATCTTACTTAGTACAAATACAGTTCAGCTATACATAAATGTCTACAGCGGAAAACAAACAAAATATGTACAATAGGAGCTGAACAGCATAAAAAGAAGAAAATGATAGAATCCATCTTCAGCTCCAGCTATCCAGAAAAAGAACCAGCTAAACCTGAATACAAGGCTGCCCGTGTAGAAAAAGGGGCACCCGAGTTTGAAAGTGAAACAAACTACGAGTCAGTCATGGGACTGGTATGAGAAATCCACTCAACACATATATAATTGGCTAATCACAGGACCACGCCACTTTCGTGGAACGGGTTTACTCCATTGGATTGCCAGTGCTTTAAAACAAATCTCTCTTTTAAAACAACGCAATGCATTTTATAAAAATGAAGCCATTATAAGACTCAGTTCCCATCACACAATGCAACGCAAACCGGAGGATAGAGTTTTACCTTATAATGGCCAAAATATGATTGATACGAATAAAACAAAGGCATTTGATATTATTGCTAGTGTTTATATGCTTTGAAAACAATTTCAAATCATAACTATCAATCATAGACGACATGAGCGTCCCATGCCACTATGTCGCCAAATATCTATACAACCGAAACCGCACGATCACGTATTTGGAAATTGGATTTCCGTCATGAACCAAGGCAAAAGATAGTCCTTACCGAATTCGAGACTGCCTAGCCCGAGTCTCAGGATCAGAGCTCGAGTGACCCTTGGATCGTCAGGGCCGGTCCACCGATGTGGATTAAAATGCCTGAACCATGCGTTCCCTCGCCCTTTGGGGCGTAAACGAGCCAACGAATGACTCCATCGGACCCGGATCGTCCGATCAAACCGAGGCGCCTCGCAACAGCAACAACCACATAGGTGAAAAGTATATAAATGTCAGGGCTGGTAGGTCACTGACACCACCCTAGCTAGGAGGAAACGCAGGCCCTCCATGAGGTCCTTTCTCCCGTTTCTGGTTCATACCGGGGTGTGAGGCTCGCGAATTCACGTTATACACAAAGCTACGCCACACAGGCGGTGCTTTGATCATCACTACAAGACTTTGCTTTTCAACAGAAGCCCTGATCACTGCATCTTAGCATGCCACACAGGCAATTCATGTCATGTGACTGATGTCCATCGATATACAACCTCTGAGCTCGTGCGTCTCAGAGAAGGGCGTTAAGCGAAAGAATAAATTCTCCACCGCCAAACAGATGTATATTTAATAGAGATCAATCAACATAGAATAAAATCCAATGTCAGACACACAGTCCATTTACAAGTCCGTTCTGGGTCTGAACGAAACCGGAGGCACTAAATACCTCGCAAACCCTTCGATCACCACGTACGTCTGGACGATCACCACTCATTATCCATATTTCGGGATGCCTCCCAATCAGGACCTCGGTTACCATCCAAACGAGGTGAAGATCTCTGGTCTTCGACCATCGTCTTCATCTTCGACTTTCAATCGTCGGTCAATTATTTGAAGTGAGAATTAACTCAGCCTTTTCAAATAATTCACGTATTTTTAGAATTTCAAATCAACTTATTTCAATGGTTAAATTATTCGACAACACCAATTGTGTTCTTTAATGTAATTTTCACACCAAACACATTCAACCATCAAAAGCCACATAATTCGAGCAAATTCAGTTTATTTCCATTCCATATCGTTTATGATATTTTATAATGATTTATCGCTATTTTTATTTATTTTAAAATAGCCCATTTATTCAAAACGACGCTTCGGGCCATAACGCGGCCGTGGCGCTGTTTTTCTTCAGATTTGATTTACACATATCTGAAAATCTAACCGTTGGATCTTCACAAAATTTACATCATTAGAAAGGTCTTTTCAAAGCGAATCCAACGGTTCCAGTTTCGGGAAAATCCGACGGTCGGATCTCCCGGTACAATCGTTTGAAGTTTCGATTTCAAAATACGAACTGCAGCGTCGTTATTCGATTAAATATATATAATTATATTTATATATATATAAATATAATCGCTTCTGGCGCTGTTTTTCTTCAGATTTGAATTAAACATTCCAGACAATCCAACCGTTGGATTTTTAAAAGGTTGGTGCCGTTGGGAAGATATTTCCAAGGCGAACCCGACGGTTGAGGTTTCGGGAAAATCCAATGGTCGGATTCCCCGCACTAGTTGTTTGAAATCACGGTTTCAAAATACGAACTGCACGGCCTCGTTTCGTTTTAATTTTATTTATATTTATATATTTATATAAATATAGTTCATTCAATGATTTCAATATCGTTTTCACTTCAAATATTTCACTAACGCCTTAAAATTTTGGAAAATTTCGCCATAACCTCCCCTGCACCGGGAGCATCAGGAATTCGCAAATAGCTTTCCCGGTCCTTCTAATCTCAAAAAGAAAAAGAAAAAGCCAAGCGGCTAGCCAACAGGCTCATAAAATCATCACCCAAACAAAGCAGTAAATGTGTACCTATTTGTCGGGCACAAAATTTTATTCCTCTTCTCTAGCCCCTTTGCTATAACATGTTCAATGAATATGCATGTACATATATATACCGTTCTTATCATTTATCATTTTCTATTCAACTTCATATTTGATTTCTATTTGGTTTAAAAACACCATTCATTCTAATGTTACATAAATAGGTGCAAATCATTTCATTAGCTAATTAATGAATATTTCAACTCATATATGTTTATTTTGAACAAGTGGCTATTTTTAACACTTCACATTTCAACGATTTATGCATACAATAAAAATGTGATTTTTATTGTAAAACAATTCATTTCAAAACACTATTTTTCTATATAGTTCATATAGGTGACAAAAATAGGATTTTCTATATATAGATAAAAATGGGATTTTTATTATCAAACAATTTATTTTAAAATATGAATACCATTCAACACATGAATTTCAAATCAACGAATGAATATCAATTCAACACATGAATGTTTTCTATAGTTTCTATATATAGATAAAAATGTGAATTTTATTATCAAATAATTTATTTCAAAATATGAATACCATTCAACACATGAATTTCTAATCAACGAATGAATATCAATTCAACACATGAATGTTTTCTATTCAATGAATAAATATAGTTTAAGCATATGAAAATAATTCAAACACACGAATATTATTCAAAATTTCGGCAGCATAACGGCAGGGTAGTTAAAACCGGGACCGTCCCTAGTACGGCTCCTCGCTCTACCTTAAAACCTCGCGGTTTTTGACAATGGGGATCATGCATCTAGTTCGCACGCAGGCGGCATGTATATATTTATTTCATTTCCACAAACTAATCCTATGTGGTTTCAACCAAATATTTCTCAACCACAAACGGGTATTTTTCAACCTCAATCAATCAATATCAACCACAAACAATCCCAAACAATCATTCGCTATCAATCAATTTTCACAACCATTTCAATCAATAAATATCGTCCATGGTTTGTGGACGAGGGGCGTATATATATATATATATATATATATATATATATATATATATAGCAATTCACTTTTATTTCAACACATATATATATATATTTTAAAAGAAATTGAAGAGTGAGAAATTCTCACCAATTAGCTAACCAAATGCCGCGACTCTTCCTTTATAGAAATCTTCGCCTTTTTGTCGCTTTCGTTGCCCGTATTCTCTACATATGTAAAAATCGAATTTTTACTATGCTATTCAATATATAAAAATTGCATTTCAAAAATATAGATTCTTCCTTTTCAAAAATAAAGATTATATTTTATATACTCCTATGATGTAAAAATTATATTTTTATTGCTTTAAAAATATAAAAATCATATCTTACTTCTTCTACTTAATAAAAATTCCGTCTTTTCTATTTTAAAAATGTGATCTTTTCTTTTTTTTTAAATCTGATCTTTCTATCCCAGTTCAAATCTTTTTCTTTTTAAAGTTCTAATCTTTTTCTTTTTAAATTTTAAATCTTTTCCTTTTTAAAGTTTAAATCTTTTCCTTTTTAAAGTTTAAATCTTTTTCTTTTTAAAGTTTAAAAATAAAATCAGTTTTTAAACCTTTTAAAAATCAGTTTTTAAACCTTTTCAAAAATCAGTTTTTAAACCTTTTAAAAATCAATTTTTAAACCTTTTAAAAATCAGTTTTAAACCTTTTAAAAATCAGTTTTTAAACCTTTTAAAAATCAGTTTTTAAACCTTTTAAAAATCAGTTTTTAAACCTTTTAAAAATCAGTTTTTAAACCTTTTAAAAATCAGTTTTTAATTAACTATGTACTTATAATAAAACAGAAATTAAAATCTAGTTTAAAAAAAAAAAAAACTCACGTTGGTTATAGAAGGGGAGGGGCTCGCTACAGTATCGAAGTGGCGGTCGGAGGCGCTGCGTGGGGGAGCTCGCAGCCTGGAGGTGGTGGGCTCGGAAGTGCTGGCCGCGCAGGTCCTCCGATGGACTGGAGGGGGTTCGATTGCTGGGTGGAGCGAGAGTGGGGTGAGGTCGGCGTCAGCAGGGGCGATGGATGGGGATGCTCGATTCAGAGGGGGATGGGAACGAGGGAGCGTCGGAGGGCTAGGGGATGATCGATCCTTGGTGGGGTGGCCGGCGCTGGTCCTCCGATGGACTGGAGGGGGTTCGATTGCGTCAGATCGACTGAGGAGGGAGGGCGCGATTAATTAGGGATTTTTTTTCTGTTTAATGAAATCGGGGGGGGGGGGGGGCAGAAAGAAGAAAAGGGAGGGAGATATTTTTTTATTATTATTTTTATTATTAATTAAATTAATTGCATAAAGTTGACTTTTACCCACGACCTCGAAACGAGGCCCACCGCCTGTCGTCCATAGCGTTTAACCCCCATTCCGAACACAATGGGATATGTATCGCAAGCTGATTTGATCATTACAATCAGTTTCCGTTGAATTTACATTTAAATCACTATATTGAATTTTAAACGTACATTTCAAATTACCGGGGTCACATACTAACTCTAAAAATTCCAGAAAAATATTTTCTAGCTTCGTATTGACGATACGGTCCTAACAAAACTAGTTTCGTCGAATTCTGAGACCGTTTGAAAAATGGCCAATTTCCAGTCGATTAAAACCAACTGAAACTGGTCAAACGCGTTTTCCTTTGCCACGCTCACATATTGATTCGAAAAATTATGAAATTTGAAACCTAGCAATAACTTCACATCTCGGACCCAACAAAAGTGGTTTCGTCGAAATCCGAGGTCGTTTGCAAAATGTCCATTTTTAAGGGCTTGAATTCCATAGCGACTATTCAGAATTTTCAACTGGACATATCTTTTGATTCCCGCTATCAAATTTCGATTTGTCAGATTCATTGGAAAGATATCATCAATTAGATCCTAATGTTTTTGGTTTCACTAAAATCCGGATTATTTTGCACCCGGTATATTCAATTGAAGTTTGAAATCGAATTATCGAACTACCGCGCCATTTTCAATTCTATATATAATTATAATTAATTATATTCGTTTTCAAATGTCGATTCAAACTCAGTTTTCATCGCCATTATTTAAAATATTTATTTTAAATATTTAAAATCCATTATTTTAGCCAATTTAAAAAATTTAAATTGGTTCAGATTTTCTGGGTCGTTACATTCCGTGTTATAGAATGTTAGTTATGACCAAATCAAAATTTGAAATAGTCGCTATGGAAATCCTTATTTAAATTATAGGCCTTTAAAATAGCCGTTTTGCAAACGGACTCTTTCTTCGACGAAATCAGTTTCATTGGGACCGTAACATTAAATTATTGCACGGTATTATATTATGTGGCAAACCGATGTCGTATGTGACCACGGTAGCCATAAACGTCCATTCAATTTTTATAGCGCATAATTAATGTAATTGAGGGATATTTGACTGTAACTTGAGCAGACGATCGAATTAGACCACGAAACCAGTTTCGTTGAGTTCGCATCGTCGATTAGATTCGGGATAGGTATATAGTTTGTTATTTTTGAAGACCGGGTAATTTGGTGTCCAAAATGGCATTGCGGTGCGCGTAAAAATAGCCTACCGGAGAAACAGTCTCAGAATGCGACAAAACTGGTGCCGATGGGTTCGTATTGTTTAATTATTGTAGGATTTCAAAGTTTCAAGTTAATTTGATTTATCTAGTGATCGTGGAAAAATTAAACGCGTGTTTATTTCTGGTTTTATAAAGAAATTCTTTTCATACGATGTCGGAATTCGACGAAACTTGTCCCATTGGATCCGGAATGTCTTTTTATACTAGGATTAGCATTTTTATCTGTAAACAGGAATCGATTATTATTAGTTTTACGTGTTACTTTACGTCGAAGTTTCAATATTAATATTTTATAAAACCATTTCCCTATATAAACCCATCTGAAGCTATGTCTCGTCAAAACCTAATTCAAACTGCGCCTCCACTTAAGTCCAATGGCCAGTGTTTTTCCGTCCTTCCTCCTCTTTAAACTTTCACGGCGTTCATCATTGGCAAGGGAATTCAATGGCAACCTGGTAGAGGGCTACGAGTTCTACACTTTGACTGGTGGAGATCATCGTTGCCGAGCCAGAGAGGCCAGAGGATCACCACGGAGTCGCGGCGCGTGAGAGGCTTTTCCCGGCGTTTGGGTACATCAGAACGGAAGCTGGTCAGGGTGAAGCAAGGATGAGGTGGTGCGGTCATAGTGGAACCCTCAGATCGAAATCAGGTGGTCAGGTTTTGGCACGGTGGTGTTAAATCTTGGATGAGGGTTCCGCGAGAGTGCATAAGCCTAAACGAATGGAAATGAAATGGGATCAAGAAATGTGCGAACATGGAAGAATCTATTGGCCAGATTGTTTTAACGTAAACAAGGTTTACTTAATTAAGTAATTAGTTAGTTTTAGTTTAAGTATAATGGTTGAGTTTGGTACAGACTTGTTCTGGGAATTTGGCAAACAAGGAGCAAATGAAGGGATCAGTTGAAATAAGGGATCGAAACAAAAGGGTTGAACAAGGACATCGTAAAGGAAATTCTGAGCATCGAAACACAAAAGAAAGGAGAGAAGTGTTCTGGTTTTATTAATGTAGTATGTTAATTTATTTAAGGGAATTAAACAACTATTTACAACATGGATTCAATGCAGGGTACTGGTGGAATATACATTGGGAATTGGAAACGAAGCAGTTAACGTATAAGATGTTGGGCTCATAAACTTCGATTCAGAAGAAATCGGCCAAATTTACAAAACAAAGTAATTAACAATTTTATTAACTAAAGTATAGGGATTTAATTTTTCAGATTAATCCATAACTATATTGTTATAATATCGTGTCTAAGGGAATGAAGACAGAGGGGGAAATGATGGAATGGAAGAAGCCTTTCTGAATGGGAGCAGTTCGTATTGGAAAGGAGTTATTTACCGATTATCTTGAACACAACAACGTAATTAATTATTTAAAACCATATTGATTAAGATATAATTTAAAATTTAATATGGTAACTTATAATATTAATAACTCCATCATATATGATCAGAATGGAACACAACAAGCGATGCCGGGACTGTATGAATGAGATCTACATTCTAAAACAGAAATGGACGCAGTAGAATGCAGTTGGAAATCCCAGTTAAATTAAATGCGAGTTT
The DNA here is from genome assembly GCA_030737875.1 of Allium sativum. Classification (NCBI taxonomy): domain Eukaryota; kingdom Viridiplantae; phylum Streptophyta; class Magnoliopsida; order Asparagales; family Amaryllidaceae; genus Allium; species Allium sativum. The sequence continues at coordinate 923,297,234 of CM060910.1, forward strand.
AATTTAATCAAATCAGTTGTTATTATAACAACGCAACTCAAGGTGAGTTAAACTCACTCAGTATTTTCCCTATTTATATTTTATATAAATTGGGTTTTTTATTTATTTTGTGTGCTCTGTTTGCTAATGATTGACTGTTTGCTAGTATTATAATTATTTGTTGATTTAACTGATGAAATTAAACCATTGTTTAATTTCAGTGAAATACCAAATCGTTATTTTAACGATTGGTTCCAATAAAGGTAACTTACCTTGGTTGGTCACGTTTATAAAATAAACATGTTTAAATTGTTGAATTGTTGAATGGCATGTGGTTGATGTTAAATGGCCGTTATTTATTGTTATCGGTTAAGTGAAACTGAATGATCTGGTTTGTGATAACTGTTTTGAATACAGGGAAGAATAGGTTGGAGGGATCCAACCGGATTCCTCAAATATAATATTTATTATCATATATGAGTTGTACTGTTTGGAGTGATTGATTTGATTGTTGATTATTGAATATTCAACATGTGACGGCCCGCCCCGCACCAACCGACATTTACTCCAAAAGTGCGTTGTACACATGTCCAGTTAGCACGGAACGGGTCGCCAGAAGAAGAAGAAAGAAGAGAATGGACTAATCAAGGAACCTGTAATATGTCTCACAGCGCATAGAACAAAATATAATAATAACATACTTGACATAAAACAGAAGAGACAATGCATAAGCTAAAAACCAGAACTGAGCATCATAGCAGCGGAAATCCAAAATATAGCTTATTACAACTTTTCAAACTGTCTCAAAACAAAAGCAAGATAAAGAAGGTACACTACTAATGCCCAAGTAGTGACCACCAACGACACAGGGAGAATATCTATATATCATACGTGGAAGCCTCCTGCTCGCCTCCGAATCAGCTACTCGCGCATCACCAGCTAACCATAACCTGTCTCTAGTCTGCTCGTGTGAGCACCCAGAGTAATAAGAGGAGACATAAAACTCTGGGTCAGACATAAAGCCTGGTATGAGCGATAAGCATCTAAACAAAATAATAACAGGTATAATCCAATCATACCTGAACCTGGACCTGCAACCAAAGAGTTAGCACTACATACTGTACAACACTCTAAGGTGCCCTTTCAAATGGTGTAAAGATAACGGGGGTGGGGGTGTGCATGTCATAGTGATGTCTAACAATCAAGCATAACAATCATCCTCACATCCCTTACTCAGTGCGTAAAGCATACGATATCCACTACTTTGGTCACCTAATACTTTGGGCCATGACGGAATCCAATCCCGTGTAACTATCACTACAGGCCCACTATCCATCTCTCAGTGGTGAACCAAAGTTATGAATACCGACAACCCCTTTGCACACGTCCCGCAGCAAAGCCCAATCATGAAGTGAACTCATTGGTTCCCAACTGGGTCCGGGATCCTGAGCTCTAACTTCCATTTGGACTACCTTTGCATCTCGGGTTTTGGTCAGCATCTCCTCCGGATCGGTCTTCATTCAGTTCGCGACCTCCTGGTTCGGTTCGTGACTCGCCTCCTCGCATCAGCTCGACTCGCGGATCGTGGTCATTGCCTTCGCTTGGATCGGGTCGTGCCTGTTACGTCAGCTCGGGTCGGATCGCACCATTCGTCAGCTCATTCGGATCGCGCCTGCTGCATCGGGTCGGGTCGCGATGCACTCGTGGTCACCATCCCCCTTCGGTTCGGTTCGCAGTACTCCTTCGCGAATGGTCGGATCGCCATCATCGGATCGTGCTTCACCCATTCGTGGCATCGGTCGAGCTTGGAGTGGCTCGTGACGTCAGGTCGGATCGTGACCTTCGAAGTGGAGCGGATCGGGTCGTCTCGTGGCGCGAGCTTCAATCGGATCGGTTCGCATGGGGTAGGGGCGATCCGGTCCGGGGTACTTCCTGCACTTCGTTCCAGCGACTGTTTCTCGCCATTCGACGGCGTTTTTGACCAAACTAACACTTCTAAACAATCACAAAGCATACCATACAGTCATAGCAACATATAGTATCGACCACAAACACCAAAACATAAATCATAGCATGTAAAATGGATCAAACATAGCCAATACCCCATATTTTCCCTTAAGCATACTTAAGCAAATCTAACAATAAGGTTAGCAAATCTTAACCAAATTGAACCAAACTTCTAACAGAGGTCTAAAGCAATATTTCAGAATTTCTGAACATTTTTCCAGATTTTTAACATGCATAAATTCGCTAATTATCACTAATTACCCCTTAATCCCCCAAATTCCGGGATTTGCAAAATTAGTCTAAATTAACCCAAATTCATATCAGAGGCATAAAATGGTGTTTTAGAATTTTAGGAATTTTTCTAGAATTTTCTGAGCCATAATTTCGCTAATCTTCGCTAATTACCATAATTAGCCGTAATTAGTGAGGAACTATGCAAATCACTCACCTTTGCCACAAATTAAACTATAGATCTGAAATGATTCTTTGTTTGGGATGAATTCCAATGCTTAGCAGCAGCTCCTATCTTGATTTGATGCTAATCCGCCTTGATTTGATGTAGATTAGGCCAAAACTTGATTAGAAAGTGATTAGAAGGTGATTTGGGTGTTGGAGGCCATGGCTAGAGCTCAAAGGAGGTTTGTGGCGGCTGGAAAATGGATGAAGAATCGTTTTCTAAACCCTAGCAGCCCTCAAATACCTCTAAACCCGAAATCCCCCATTGGGCCTAGTTGCTAATTACCCGGTTAAGCCCAATTAGCTGAAAATAACCCTTTAAACCTTAATTCAGCCATATCTCCCAAACAGTAAGTCCATTTGGCTATTATGACCACTCTACGGAAAGAGAAACCATCATTCGAATCCAATGGAAGTTGTTTTAGATCAAAATTCCTTTCCAGTCAAAAGTTATGGCCAAAACAGTACCAACTAGGGGCAAAACGGTCATTTAAAAATCGACAAAAATCATGAACATGGGAAATGACCCCAATAGTCGTCTCCCAAAGTTACATGACCATACGACTTCATATGTGAAAGAAATAAATATTCTACGATCCCATGATGCGTAGAATTCGGGTTGTTACATTCTCCCCCCCTTAAGAAATTTCGCCCCCGAAATTCCCTAACCAAAACACACAAAGGGTCCCGCATGCCTATCAACCATAAAACAACAATCAACATGCAAAACAAGTCTATCCTAGCATGCGGTTTACTAACAAGGGAAGAAACTATCACTACCAAAACCTTACTAGGTAAAGAGTTCTGTATACTTCTTCCTTATATCCTCCTCTGTTTCCCAAGTACAGCCTTTTTCATTCTCACCCCACTGGACTTTGACTAGTTTCACCGCCTTCCTTCGAAGCTGCTTCGTATCGTTCCCAACGATACGCATAGACTTGCGGTTCCCAACCGCCTCGGGTTCAACCTCGCTATCATCCAACTGATCTGGTGAAATAGCCACATTAGGGTCTTGCACAACTTCCTTAACTGGAAAACATGAAATACGTTGTGAACTCCCGCCATCTTGTCAGGTAGCTCTACTTCATACGCCAAATTCCCAACCTGCTCGAGGACTGGGAATGGGCCAACAAATCTTGGTGCTAACCTACCTCTCCAACCAATCTGAGTCTCATTCTCTATGGAGAGATCTCGACGGACACCGAGTCGTTAACGAAGAATTCCAAATCTCTTCGTCTCTTATCGAGATAAGCCTTCTGCCTATCTTTATCCCTTCCCAGTAGTAGATCTGCTCTATGTCTCAATACATCTTGTTACCACTGGGATGTATAGTCAATTTCGAGTGATGATATGCTCTAAGCACTTCACCTCTCGGTCCATCCACGTTGGGTACAACTAGTCCCTTATTCTTTCGAAGCCACCCTTCTCGATCAAATCCTTACTTGATCATTCTCTTTCCATCTATACCCATCTCTACCCTAGAGATGGTTTCCAATAGATTAGGATCGTCCTTCTAACTGGAAACAATCCACTCAATCAAAATCGATCTAATCGTCAAGCTTACTAGCGTTTCTGAATCCAATTCAGTCTTGGGTCTGAAATCATATCCTGTGACATGCTCTATTTGCTTCCATCCTAGAAACAAAACCCCTAAACTGGCATGTCTCCTACTCAATGCAACCAGTACTACACCCAAATCCTTTACTATGATCACTCTGCCCCATGGAGTCATGGCGACTCCACTGCACTGATCCATAGTCACTAGTCCTTTGCTATGTCCACTCTGCCCCATGAAGTCATAACAACTCCACTGCACTGGCTCATAGCCTTACTAATCCTTTACTATGTCCACTTTGCCCCTCGAGTCATGACGACTCTACTGCACTGGCTCATAGTCCTACTACAATCACTTTGTTCCCCATTGCTGGAACCCTACAGGTGATAGTCTACTCAAGAGAAGAAAGATAGGAACAAACATAGCAACCATAACATCCATCAAACAAGTCCTACCTATCACCTGCTAAATTCATAAACACATCGACACCTACATGACTGGTCTAACCAATCCCAATATGTCGATTCTAGCATGTCTGGTCCAACCAACATCACTAACTAATGGAAGCCCGGCCCCCATACATACACCGATGCCTACTTGACTGGTCCAACCAATCCCAGGCCAATGGAAGCCCCGCCTCCCTTCGGTCTACCGTACGTCCAACGTACGTTTATCCTCCAAGGATAATTAAACTAATGGAAGCCCAGCCTCCAATCGGACTACCGTACGTCCAACGTACGTTTATCCTCCAAGGATAACTAGATCACGTCCAACGGATCCAAGGTAACGGGCGTCCCCAGATACCCCTGCTTTTAGTCCTCCTAAAATACTTGAGTCCAACCCAAGTCTATCCATTATCTTGCTGCCCTCTCGAGTCCAACTCGAGCTGAATCCAATTCCTTGCAGCCTTCTCGAGTCTAACTCGAGTCAATCTCCCAGAGATAAACTAGACTCATCCAATGAATCTCGTACTGCACGTCCAACGTACATTCACCTTCCAAAGGTAAACTAGACCCACCTAGTGAATCTAGGTACTCTACCTACGAGTCCAAGTCCAACGTGAAACTCTCCTATGTTCGCTGAATCTCCAAGATCAACGAGCTTCCCACAATGTTCCAAACATACTTCAAATCTAATGTGAAGTATTTCCATATTCGTTATATCACCATGACTAACGAACTCGCCCCATTTTTCTTTTACGAGTTCAAGTCTAACTTGAATCGTCCTAATCTTCGTTGTACCTTCCATGATCAACGAACACATCCTATTCCTTCAAAGTTCTACTATCCAATAGAGAACATCAACATAGGGTCCTAAACAATCCATTTCTTTGCATCTTTCTCGAGTCCCACTCGAGCAATCTCATAACCCTATCGAGTCTAACTCTGGGCAGTCTATACCATTGAACAGTCTTATCATGTTCCGTCTGCCCATCACTCCTCGAGTGAACCAAGATATCATCCAATGAAAAATCACAACAACTATTTACCCCTCACGCAACCCATCCTAGTCGAAATCGACATTCCCCAAGCACAAGCCCCAAAGGCCTAAACCAATATCAGACAAGCACCCAAGGAACATCTCCTCCGAGTTCGGACAACCCACGTGAGGTGATACTAGCAAAACAATCTAGCACTGGAGTACTCATTTGCCTCACAGAGACAACTAGAACTTACTGCAACGATAACCTCTTAGCTTCCTTAACTCCAGTTACCCTTGCCATCACTAGGTAGGTACCTAATACCACCCTATTCCTTTGGAGTAGATCGACTCCCCAAAATAATGCTAAACCCAGTAAAGCCCCAAAACAAAGCAATCACAAGGAAACATACATCCCTGACTCGATAAGACCACATTAACAAATCATGCCAAAACTAGTCGAACCACCAATCGGGCTCGTCACTACTAAAGGTCTATCGACTAACTCAGGTTTGTCAAACAAAACCCGATCAAAACATCTTAAATAGAAAGCATACCTCGAATAACGACACCTTTTTCCTTCTGCGCCGCAGTTGGGGCATTTGACGAAGAAGGAACAGCGTTGATAGCATACGCTTTCACAATCCGCTTCTCCCTAAGAGGTTGTGGGCAATCATCCTTGTGATGTCCCGCCTGGCCGCAGTTAAAGCACTTCCTTTCCCCAGGCTTTTCTCGACAATCTCTGGCGTAATGGCCCTTCTGGCCACAACTAAAGCATTCGCCATCTTTCTTGTTTTTCTTATCCTGACCATACTTGGTCGGGTTCTGCTTCCTCTTGTTCTGAGAATTTTTCTTGCCTTCACCGCCTGCTTGCGGCTTTGGCTCCTCTGCAGATGCCGTAGCAACTTCGGTCTTCGACTTAGGGAAAAGGCTCTCTGACCTTAATGCCTTTCCTACAATAGACTCGAACGTCTCATCGATATGGTTTATAAGTCTTTCCCCCAAGTACCCATCCAAGCCAGTTATGAACTTCTCGTTCTTCTTTTCTACTGTATCGATAAGGGACCATCCATATTTCGATAGAGTGTCAAATTCAGCGATATACTCCGAGATTGCTCTACCGTTCTGCTTAAGCTCCAAGAACTTCCTGAACAGTTCTGATTTATGAGCAGCTGGAATAAACTTGTCACAAAAGCGAGTCTTAAACTGATTCCAAGTAACTTGATCTTCTGGAGTAGCTGTTCTAATGGCATTCCACCAATTCATCGCTCGCCCTTGCAGCTGACGAGACGCTAGCCTTCTCTTCATCGCATCCTCAAGACCCAAGTCGTCGAAGATACGATCACAGCTATCCAACCAATCCTGAACATCTGTGGCCGACTCCGTTCCGTGGAACGGCTTCCCACCAAGGTTAGTGTAATCCTTGCACAACTTGGTGAAATCGGCCCTAGGCGCCTGCACTACTGGACCACCACCATTTCCGGGATTGGGAACTGCTCCCTGAACATCTCTAAGCATGTCTCTCATGAGGTTAGTAAACATTGCCCTCATGTCAGCGGCATTCCCTTGGTTGGTCCCTCTACCAGCACCTCTAGGATATCGGCTCATCGTTAATCTGTAAAGGGGAAACGATTAACGACCCCATAGTGGTGCTAGTGCAGTACAACTTCATTCTCATACTACCAATAGTATATATATATAGCTTTGAAAAACCAAAGTAATCACAAATACGCGCTCTCATATACGAACTATCTCTCCCTAGTGTCTTTCCCTAGGTTAACTACGCAACCTGGCTCCGATACCAAGTGTGACGGCCCGCCCCGCACCAACCGACATTTACTCCAAAAGTGCGCTGTACACATGTCCAGTTAGCACGGAACGGGTCGCCAGAAGAAAAAGAAAGAAGAGAATGGACTAATCAAGGAACCTGTAATATGTCTCACAGCGCATAGAACAAAATATAATAATAGCATACTTGACATAAAACAGAAGAGACAGTGCATAAGCTAAAAACCAGAACTGAGCATCATAGCAGCGGAAATCCAAAATATAGCTTATTACAACTTTTCAAACTGTCTCAAAACAAAAGCAAGATAAAGAAGGTACACTACTAATGCCCAAGTAGTGACCACCAACGACACAGGGAGAATATCTATATATCATACGTGGAAGCCTCCTGCTCGCCTCCGAATCAGCTACTCGCGCATCACCAGCTAACCATAACCTGTCTCTAGTCTGCTCGTGTGAGCACCCAGAGTAATAAGAGGAGACATAAAAATCTGGGTCAGACATAAAGCCTGGTATGAGCGATAAGCATCTAAACAAAATAATAACAGGTATAATCCAATCATACCTAGACCTGCAACCAAAGAGTTAGCACTACATACTGTACAACACTCTAAGGTGCCCTTTCAAATGGTGTAAAGATAACGAGGGTGGGGGTGTGCATGTCATAGTGATGTCTAACAATCAAGCATAGCAATCATCCTCACATCCCTCACTCAGTGCGTAAAGCATACGATATCCACTACTTTGGTCACCTAATACTTTGGGCCATGACGGAATCCAATCCCGTGTAACTATCACTACAGGCCCACTATCCATCTCTCAGTGGTGAACCAAAGTTATGAATACCGACAACCCCTTTGCACACGTCCCGCAGCAAAGCCCAATCATGAATTGAACTCATTGGTTCCCAACTGGGTCCGGGATCCTGAGCTCTAACTTCCATTTGGACTACCTTTGCATCTCAGGTTTTGGTCAGCATCTCCTCCGGATCGGTCTTCATTCAGTTCGCGACCTCCTGGTTCGGTTCGTGACTCGCCTCCTCGCATCAGCTCGACTCGCGGATCGTGGTCATTGCCTTCACTCGGATCGGGTCGTGCCTATTACGTCAGCTCGGGTCGGATCGCACCATTCGTCAGCTCATTCGGATCGCGCCTGCTGCATCGGGTCGGGTCGCGATGCACTCGTGGTCACCATCCCCCTTCGGTTCGGTTCGCAGTCCTCCTTCGCGAATGGTCAGATCGCCATCATCGGATCGTGCTTTACCCATTCGTGGCATCGGTCGAGCTTGGAGTGGCTCGTGACGTCAGGTCGGATCGTGACCTTCGAAGTGGAGCGGATCGGGTCGTCTCGTGGCGCGAGCTTCAATCGGATCGGTTCGCATGGGGTAGGGGCGATCCGGTCCGGGGTACTTCCTGCACTTCGTTCCAGCGACTGTTTCTCGCCATTCGACGGCGTTTTTGACCAAACTAACACTTCTAAACAATCACAAAGCATACCATACAGTCATAGCAACATATAGTATCGACCACAAACACCAAAACATAAATCATAGCATGTAAAATGGATCAAACATAGCCAATACCCCATATTTTCCCTTAAGCATACTTAAGTAAATCTAACAATAAGGTTAGCAAATCTTAACCAAATTGAACCAAACTTCTAACAGAGGTCTAAAACAATATTTCAGAATTTCTGAACATTTTTCCAGATTTTTAACATGCATAAATTCGCTAATTATCACTAATTACCCCTTAATCCCCCAAATTCCGGGATTTGCAAAATTAGTCGAAATTAACCCAAATTCATATCAGAGGCATAAAATGGTGTTTTAGAATTTTAGGAATTTTTCTAGAATTTTCTGAGCCATAATTTCGCTAATCTTCGCTAATTACCATAATTAGCCGTAATTAGTGAGGAACTATGCAAATCACTCACCTTTGCCACAAATTAAACTATAGATCTGAAATGATTCTCTGTTTGGGATGAATTCCAATGCTTAGCAGCAGCTCCTATCTTGATTTGATGCTAATCCGCCTTGATTTGATGTAGATTAGGCCAAAACTTGATTAGAAAGTGATTAGAAGGTGATTTGGGTGTTGGAGGCCATGGCTAGAGCTCAAAGGAGGTTTGTGGCGGCTGGAAAATGGATGAAGAATCGTTTTCTAAACCCTAGCAGCCCTCAAATACCTCTAAACCCGAAATCCCCCATTGGGCCTAGTTGCTAATTACCCGGTTAAGCCCAATTAGCTGAAAATAACCCTTTAAACCTTAATTCAGCCATATCTCCCAAACGGTAAGTCCGTTTGGCTATTATGACCACTCTACGGAAAGAGAAACCATCATTTGAATCCAATGGATGTGGCTTCAAATCAAAATTCCTTTCCAGTCAAAAGTTATGGCCAAAACAGTACCAACTAGGGGCAAAACGGTCATTTAAAAATCGACAAAAATCATGAACATGGGAAATGACCCCAATAGTCGTCTCCCAAAGTTACATGACCATACAACTTCATATGTGAAAGAAATAAATATTCTACGATCCCGTGATGCGTAGAATTCGGGTTGTTACACAACATCTGTTAGTTTAAAACTAATGGGCGGTATTGATTGAGTATTTGGCAGCGTATGACCTATAAAATCATTCGTTTTATAAATATTGATTTACCGCCAGGTGAATCGATAGAGATGAAGTTATAAAATTTATTTTTATAACTAGAGTTTGATTTTTAAATATATTAGTTTGAATAAAAGTTATAAAAAGGGAATTAAATAAATATTTTATTTATTTAAGACTTTGATTTATTATTAATTTATTTTATAAAGAAAATTCTGATGGTAATCAGATTTATAAGTACGAGGATGAGAAATAAATCGAATGGTTAAATCTTGATAATTGTTTTGTAAAGAAAACAATTAATGGAATTATTTATTTATTTATTTATTTATTTAATTAATTTAAAAATGAGGATTAATTGGAATCGGTTAACGAGATAATCGAGTTTTGAGTTAATTAAATCAACCAGTTTGAATTGGATTTGATTATCAAATTGATGTGTTTCGATTAAAATAGTTTAATGAATGTTGTTTAAATTTAAATAAGGTTTTTAAAGAGATTTACTATTTACTTTAGTTAATAAAGAAATTAACTACTTTTATAGTAGTTAGTGATTGAATAAATTATTATTTTAATTAATAGTAATTTAAAAAATTACTTTTAAAAATGGGAATTCATTTGAAAAGTTACCGAATGTGAAATGTAATCCAATTGAATGGTGAAAGGAAATAAATGAACGGGTTTTATATTTAAAACCCGAACTTTTATAATGAAGTTATAAAAGATAATTTTAAGCGAATATGACAACTTAAAATTAAGGTTGCTTAATTATATAATTTAAGTGAAAGGCGATTAAGATAAAAAGGGTTTAAGATAAACCAGAGTTATATAAATAGGATTTAAAGTGTTAAAGCGTTAATCTTGCATTAAAGTTACTAAATAATGGGATTAAGTACAAGTGAAGGATTGAAATAAGATTTCCAAAATTGGAAATGGTTAAATAGATTTAAAAGGAGATTGGAAAAAAGTGAATTTGGGTAAAGATGTGGGTCAAGGGTTGTATAACCAAATCCAAGTTATAATAGAATGTATTTTGAGACCGGAATGGAATACTGGTTTTAGATTAGAACTTATATTTATCTGAGGATAAGAATGTTGTTGATCAAGGTCTGAGAGGTAATTAGAATACCCCAACTTGAACAGCATCAGGATTATCTGAAGACGATTTTAGTTGGTAATCGCAAAAGAGGTTAGTGATAGTTAATTATTTCCGTTAGTGAAATAATGCAACGTTTTGGTGAAATTTGGGGAATATATATATATATATATATATATATATATATATATATATATATATATATATATATATAACGAGGGATCCAAAGCAAAGGAAATTAGTAAGACAGAAAGGTAAAGTTGAGTTTTAGTTTATACAAATAAATATTAGTTAGAATAAACGATATTGCGTAACGTCGTTCACGAATTATAAGCTGAAGGGATTTCTCAAGTTTAAATAATAAAGAATGATGTAACAAGTGTTTTTGAAAGGAGAATTAAGTGGAAATTTAATATGGTTATTTTACTAAGTATTATAATGGTTTTGAGAACGTTAGTATATTAGACAAGATTTCAAGTATCGTATTTTTAAATATTAAAAGTTTTAATTAAGCAGAAGTGAACTAGTTTGTTTTAAAATTAAAAAGGGCCAAGTGATGCTGAATACTGAACCAGTGAACTCACTGGATTATCACGATTGAAACACTGCTTATTTTGACAGTTAAATCACCGACTATCAAATCTGTCCAATGTGATTGTTGGTACGAGAAGACCGGGATCGAATTTATATTCGAAAACCATTCCGACCAACAAATACGTGAAGATACCAATAGATGATCGAGTTGGAGCATTGAAGACCGTGGATTTTCGTAAATGGAAGAACCACTAATATTATCTGTTTGGCAAGCAGAGATAAGCTGTGATTCTGTCGTGGTTGGATTCTACGGGTTGCAAGGATTTCTCGCTACTGATCCATGGGGTGATTCCTATATTGGATGCGGTAGGAGAGTGCCTTCGGTTCATCCTGTTCCTGGATGATTCGTATGGACGAGTTTCTGACAGAGTATTTCCAAAGGGTCACATACGTTGATTTTCTTCAAACGTGCTATAGTTGTTGGCGGCGAATAGTCGTTCTCTTGACTTCTATCTAGAGTATTTTTGTGGACGTCAATTAGTGATATCTGTCGGATCTGACGATGTGGCATTCAAAGTGAATAATGACCAAGTGTTCAAAAGTTAATTTAAACCTTAAGCCTCATCAACCGGGAAATGACAAAAATCGGGCAGGCAGCATGGCTATGTGGGTCGCTCTCATTAGGGTGTATAATCACCTATCTAGAGAAATTCCTATTTGCTTCTTTAATCTATATTCGATGCTGTCCCTTTTCGGGAAACGGTTGCTGATCCCAACCGTTGGTGATATACATTCGATACACTCAAGCGAAATGAGTGGTCGGTCATGTGTGGGCTGGGTTGCAAGATGTTCTTGTTAAACCCAGTGTATTCGTCTCTAGAGATACACTATCGGCAGGTGGACCCATACCTTGTCATAGTTGGAATCCAATCTCCAATAAGCGCCCGCGGTTTTGATTGTATACTATATATGTGGAGTGTGAGATGCAAGCGTTCCGCTAGATTGATAATTACTTGTATTTAGACATTATTATAATATCAGAAAAGATATTGGTTTCAAAAATGGTTTGGGTTATCGTAAGGTAAAAACCGTCCGTATTTATGTGTTGATTTGGTCTTACGATTATCCTTTTCTTTCGAAAAGATTTTGAATGTTAAAAATCAAGTTGTGTGATACCCTTAATACTTTGCGAGTTTTTCTCACTCTAGTTCACCAGACTGACTCGGTGTTTTGTAAATGCTCGGGTTAGCCCGGGTTGTATAGGTTTAGGTTAACGGATGTTGCGAAGTCCAGAGACGAGCTGAAGGTGTTCAGACGAATGATATTATATAGCTACTATTCCGCTGTGTGTTGTATATGGGGTAGATTATTATAACTGCCAGATGTGCGATGTATTCTGATAAATTGTAAGCATTTTTCTAAAAGCTCTCAGTAAAGATTTATTTTTGTATTATATTTTGTTCCGCTGCGATGTGAGACTCTGTGTTGTGTTGGTTCTTCTTCTTCTATTCTAATATTTATTTCTTTCTTATCTCACCCTCTAATTTCTTTCAAATAACTATCCAGTGTTTTCGGTGTTTGGAAGATCGACATGGTATTACGGTAAAGGTATTTATGTTGAGTTTTGAGGCCGAAAATCCCTGGGTCATTACATATGGGATGTCCGTTAGGATCAGATTTGATAGGTCATGTACCCTGGGCAGTCGTGATGGGCCTAGTTGTCTTCGTTGAGTAAGGAAAACATACGAGTCACGATGGCGTATGGTAGTTTGGCTAGAACGGAGGTTTTTCATTAGCCATTTGATCGTTGAAAGCAAGTTCGATTATCGATGGATTCATGGCTGCAAATGGTGATAGCTAGGATATTTGATGTTATGGTTGATTTTGTGTTTTCTCCTCTGTTTTTCTTTGGGTAGGCTATCACCGTAGAATGTCGAAAAGAAGTGGGATTGGGGGTTGTCCTTTCCAATTCTATAATGACATGTGATGGATGGTTTTCGCACATTAACTTGTTGGTTGCTGGGCAGATCGGCTGGTTGATCCGCCTGTGCTTATATTATCCTTTGTAACTGTTGTTAGTTATTTTACCGCTTACTAAGACTATTGTCTGACTCAAGGTTTTATGTTTCCCTCTTATTACCTTTGGTTGTTCATCAATGTTGTTGATGAGCAAACTGAGTAGCAAGTAGCAGGTTTGGTGTTGTTGATGTTGTGCGGTGACAAGCAGGAGGTTGGCGTACCATTACTACTTACTATTTATATATTTCTTTCTATTTCCGTTGTACGTTGATGATTATTGAGACTTTGAGGGATGAAGTGAGGTATATTGTATTCGTTGATTCATGTACTCAAATGTATTGTACTTGAGATTCTATGGTTTTATGAAGATTTGATTTTTTGTTCAGTTATGCTTCACTGCTATACCCTATTGTATATTTTATTATATATGTTATTCATGCGCTGTGAGTTATACGATAGGTTCATTTCCAGTTATTCTACCCTATGATCGTCTTGGATCGACCTGACACGTCATACAGCACACATTTTTCTTAATTCGGTGAAGGAGATATAAGGCGGTCGTCACATTTGGTATCAGAGCTTTGGTTAATTGATTTTACACAAAGTTCGCGAACATAAAAGCATATGAGAGATGTATTTGTAATTTTATTTGGATGATCATTATATTATATACGTATATAGTATAGTATAGTAGGTTAGTAAGTACTTGAACACCAATGCGGCTTACTCTAATGTGAATTGACTCTCATTTCAGAGTAAGGATGAGTCGACGAACTTCGAGACACGCTACTAGGGATGAGCCGACGACTGAGGGGGTAGGCGACGATAGCCAGTCTAGAGCTACAACTGCTATGCTCGATTATCCTGCTATGTTCGAGGCCATGATCGCAGCGATCATGAAGTGGATGCCCACTCTAGGAGCGACATTAGATGGTGTTGTTCTTGTGTAGGCACCTAGGGTAGTGGATTTCGCTAAGTTGTGCAAGGATTATACTTCTCTGTGTGGCAAGCCGTTTATTGGAATAGAACCGATGGTTGAAGTTCAAAATTGGTTAGATAATTGTGTTCGAATCTTTGAATACTTAGGAATTTACGATGCAACTAAGAGGAAACTTGCATCTAGGTAGCTACAAGGTCGAGCGATGAATTGGTAGAACTCTATAACTCTTGAAACTCCAGAGGATCAGATCACTTGGGATCAGTTTACAACTAAGTTTGAAGAGAAGTTCATTTTTACGGTCCAAAAGTCAATATTGTTTAAGCGGTTTGTTGAGCTAAAGCAAGGTAGAAGGCTTATCTCTGAATATGCGACTGAGTTCGAAGCTTTATCGAAGTATGCTCATTTGTATATTGAGACTTCTTATTAGAAGAACGAGAAATTTATTTTAGGATCAGATGAGAATATTGGAAAGCAACTGATTGACCATATTGATGACTCTTTTGAGAAGTTAGCTGAGAAGTCTTTGAGGAAGGAAAGCTTGTTTCCACAAAAGATTGAGGCTGTTGTTAAGAATAAAAAAGAGGATTCGAAACCACAACATGGTGGTAATAATAAGAAAAGTTGGGATGGTAAACATAAACGACAACAACAAGGGAAGAATGACCAGAAGAAACCAAAGGGTGAAGTCACATGTTATAACTATCAACAGAAGGGCCACCTTTCCTAGGATTGTAAGAATGCTAAGGTGAAAAAGAAGTGCTTTAACTGTGATAAGCCTGGGCACATGAAGAAGAATTGTCTAGAACCACCGAAGGATAAGAAGGTTTTGAGAGTGTATGCTTTGGATGATGTGTCGTCTTCCTCGAGGGGTCCAACTACGGAAGAGTGTTGTAGTGCAAGATACGCTTTCTATCAAAGATGTTTTATTTTGAGTTTTGTTTGATACTGGAGCATTATATTCTTTTATCTGTAGTGAGCTTGTTTGCAAGTTAGTTTTAGAAACTGAGGTTGTTGATAGATCATTAGTCATGACTAATCCAGTAGCAGGTTCATCTAGCCTTTGCATGCTTTGTCGTGGTATAGTTTTATCGAGTTATGGCCTCTATTTTGTGTAAACTTTGTTGGTTTTGAGATTATATTGGGTATGGACTGGCTTAAGAAGTATGTGGCTATTGTGGATTGCGAGAGGTACCAGGCGACAACCGAGAATGTGGAGGGGCGAACGATTGAGATACGTTGTCTACCAGAGGATGGAGTTCTGGCTAGCTTTTTATAGTTGCTTGTGATTCCACGGGATGGGTTGTCATCTGTGCCAATCGTACGAGAGTTTTCAGATGTGTTTGATGAAGTCAAAGGGTTGCCACCACAGCAGCGAGAGATTGAGTTCTGGATTTATTTAGTGGACGTAGCCAGACCTATTGTTATGCCTCTTCGGCGGATAACGCCTAAGGAACAACGAGAGTTAGAGGTGCAAGTGAATGATCTTCTGGTAAGGGAATCATTCGGAGAAGCGTATCCGAATGGGGTGCGCCAGTCGTTTTTGCGACCAAGGCCAATAGATCGTTGCGATTATGTGTGGACTATCGTGGATGAATAAGGTGACCAAGAAGAATAAGTATCCATTGTCGAGAATCGTTGACTTATTTGGTCAGCTTCATGAAGCTAAGGTATTTTCCCAAATGGATTTGGTAATGGGATTTCACCAATTGAGAGTGGCTAAGGATAGTGTGCTAAAAACTGGTTTTAAGACACCATTCAAATTCTATGAGTGGCTAGTGATGCCGTTTGGATTGACTAACGTGGCAGCATATCTTGTGGATCTTCTGAATACAGTCTTTAGAGATCGGTTGAATAAGTTCGTACTTGTGTTCGTGGATGATATATTGGTTTACTCCAAGACTGGGGAGGAACACAAGACGCACTTGAGAATTGTTTTGGAAATTTTATGGAAACATCAGTTAAGGGCTAAGTTTTCGAAATGTCACTTCTTAAAGAAGGATGGGGTCACGTCATGTCGGAAAAAGGAATAGTGGTGGATCCCACAAAGGTAGCAGCAATTCAGGATTGGGATCGACCCAAAAATGCGACGGATGTGAGAAATTTCCTTGGTTTAGATGGATATTATCGACGATTTATTAAGATTTTCTCTAAGATAGCTGCACCATAAACAGGATTAACGAAAAAGAATCAGGTATTCGCATGGGATGCGAAGTGTGAGCAAGCTTTTGGAATCCTGAAAGAGAGATTGACAAGTGCTCCTGCTTAACTATTCCAAGTGGAAATGAGGAGATGGTAGTATATATCGATGCATATGGCACCGGACTTGGAGCAGTGCTAATGCAAAAGGATAAAGTTGTGGCCAATGCAAGTCGAAAATTAAAACCGCATGAAAGGAATTACCCGACTCACGACTTGGAGTTAGCATCGATATTATTTGCTTTGAAGATTTTGAGGCACTATTTGTTGGGAGTTAGATTTGAGTTTTTTACAGATCATAAGTCGTTAAGGTATCTTTTCTCACAAAAGTATTTAAATCTTCGGCAGCAACAATGGTTGGAGTTTTTGGAGTCATATGACTTTGGTATAGCCTATACTCCAGGAAAAGGTAACGCAGTAGTCGATGCGTTAAGTAGAAGACATGCGAGTTTGGAAACCATGTTTATGAAATGGAAACATCTCGAGTATTTGGCCAGATTTGATTTTAGACCTCATTTTGAGTTAGAACCCGAGATGTTAGCTAGCTTATCGATTAGACCGACTCTCATCGAAAGGATTGACGAAATCCAGAGGCGAGACGATAGGATGGAAATCGTTCGAAGATTAGAGATGAGAGTAGAACTTGAGGAAATGAAGGATTTCGAAGTCGATCGAGATGGTTGGCTTTGTAAGAATGGGCGACTAGTTGTCCTTGATACAGATGGATTGAGAGAGAAGGTTCTGAGGGAATGTCATCATTCTAGATTGAAGATACTTCGAGGAGGTAATAAGCTATATCGAGATATAAAACGAGCCTACACTTGGGAAGGTATGAAATGGGATGTCAGCAAATTTATCTCAAAATGTATGAACTATCAGTCGGTTAAAGCTGAGCAGAAGAAGCTGAGTGAGTTGTTATAGCCAATTGAAATTCCTACGTGGAAATGGGAGCAAGCACTGATGGATTTCATTGATGGATTACCAAGGATAAGTACAGGAAATGATAGTGTTTGAGTCATTGTGGATCGCTTGACCAAAAGCACTAGGTTTATCCTTGTCAGATCAACTAGGGATGCATCGAAGTTGGTTGAACTATATCTTAAGTGGATAGCCCGTTTCCATGGGATTTCAAAGAGCATAGTTAGTGATCGAGATCCGCTATTTACCAGTGGATTCTAGAAAAGTTTGCAAGGGACGTTGGAAACCTAGATATGCATGAGTACGACTTATCATCCCCAGACAAATGGCTAGACCGAGAGAATTAATCGAGTATCAGAAGATCTTCTTAAAGCTTGTGTACTGGGCTTTGGAGGATCGTTGGAAGATCATCTGCATTTAGTCGAGTTTGCCTAAAATAATAACTACCAGTCGAGCATTGGAATGACACCGTATGAAGTGTTGTACAGTCGACCGTGTAATTCTCCATCTTGTTGGTTAGAAATTGGCGAGAACTTGGTACTTGGGCCTGAGATGATAAGAGAAACTATGGATAATATTGAAGTCATTCGACAACGAATGAAGGCAGCCCAAGATCATCAGAAAAGTTATGCCGACAAGCAACGAAAAGACTTGGAATTCTCAGTTGAAGTTTTGGTATTTGTTAAAAAAATTCCTCTACGGAATGTTGTTCGTTTTGGAAAGAAATGAAAAGTAGCGCCACAGTTTGTTATGCCATTTTTGATTGTCGATCGCATTCGGAAGCTCGCTTATAGATTGGGCCTACCTGAGAAGATAGCAAGTGTGCATAATGTGTTTCATCTATTGTTTCTACAGAAGTCTATGCATGACTCGAATGTTGTGGTATCTCCTGATCGGTTTGAAGATTTTGAAGTCAACCCCGAAGTTTCTAGGCCTTGTAAACCGCTTTTTTCCGTAGGGAATGACACGAAACAGTTTAGGAGGAAGGTTGTTAAGCTGGTCAAGATAACATGGAGCGAGAACGATGACGGTTGCACATGTGAAACGGAAGGGAGTATGAAGGACCCATTCAGAACTCTTTGAGTGGTATGTCCGGTATATCGTATCTTACTAGTGCCATTGTGTCTTTTGCTATTAGAAGTTCCAGATGCTAGGATAAAATTTTGGATTTATGGATTATTGAATGCTAGATTACATGCTAGGATAAAATACCTTGTTTGCTCGTGTTTTCTTGGAATTTTGGGGGCGAAATTCCTAAAAAGGGAGAATATGACGACCCGTATTTTACGTATCGACCAATCATAAAATAATTATATTTTATTCCCTAGTAGTCGAATCATTCTCAGATTTTGATATGTTGTTTATAGGGATGTGAGATTGTCCATGATTTTTACTGAATCTAATTATGACCGTTTTGCTCTTAAGTTTACTGTTTGGCCCATAACTTTTGATACGGATCGAATCAGGTGTTGAAATTTGTCTCATTAGATTGGAATGGTGGTTTACGATTCCGTACAGTGGTTACATAAACGATTTCGTTTAGCAGTTTGGGAGGAATCGTTGTTTTAAGTTTTAGCTGATGTTTAGGCAGACTGGTCAACGACTAATGGGCTGGTTAGTCGAGCCTATTAGACCTATGACTTGCAAATATAACTAAGGGAACTTGGGGGAGAGAACTAAGGTTACTCTCTTCATTCTAAACTTTAGGTTAGGCGTCTGTTGTTCTCTGGTTCAAATCATGCTTATACATATGTTTAGATTAATCATGCTTATACATATGTTTAGATTAATCATATGCTTATACATATGTTTAGGTTGGGCGCTTGTGGTTACTCTCTTCATTCTAAACCTAATTTGATCATATTATGCCATAATTGTGAATTGTTCGTGTTTGTATGTTCAGTCCTGTTTGAATTTATGCTTGTTTTGATTGAGTTGATTGCGTTGTTTGAGTTATTTGTTAGAATTTGTTGTCATAGATCTTAAGGATGAAGAACAGAGCAAATCAGAGGTTTTAGATGATTGGATTCAAACGAAACTTGGCGGAGGCGCTCTGGAAGTCGGGGTATTAAAGCACGTAAATTTTGGTGCATAAATACACTAAGTGTATGGGTCGGCACCGACCCATAACCGAGGGTCATATGGCATTGATTCTTCGTGGCGTGGCATAGGGATGATGAGTCAAGCCTATGTGTGAATTTTCATGTCATTCAGAGTTGGACTGCGATAGGTTGATGACTAATTACTCGAGATATGAATGGACCGACAGAAGACACAACACGAACGTCGAAATGATTGGAGAATGGACCGGAAGGATATGCTCGAGATAAGGATGAATAGTGGCCAACTACTTAGCCAAAATTGGCTAAGTAGATGGGTCGACACTGACCCATTGGGGAAGGCCTAGTGCTGGTGAAATTTGGGGAGCTTAATTGTTTTGGCTTCTGTAAGTTGCTGGTGAAGTTTGGATTGAAATGGACTTCAGATGATGGGTGTGCAACTCAATGATTGATGGTTCGTCGATTGTGAACTCATGTTGGAGTGGTCAGAGTTGGATTAATGTGACATTGGTAGTGATTCGATATATGATCTAGTCGATGATGGGTTGACAGGACGAAGTCAGTCATGGATGATAAAGAAATGATACGAGAAATGAATTGAGTCGCCGAAATGAAAGGCTTGGCTGGTTTGAGGTGCCAAGGAATCGTCTGTAATCAAAATGTTCTAGCAGACTCAAAGCAGGGGTATTGTGGGGATGCCAGTTAAGATCATATTCAATAGGTTTTGTACCCTTGGCAGTCATGATGGGCCTAGTTGTCTTCATCGAGTAAGGCAAACATACGAGTCACGATGGCATATGGTAGTTTGGCTAGAACCGGGGTTTTCCATTATCCCTTTGATTGTTGAAAGTAAGTTCGATTAAGGCCATAAACGGTGACAACTACAATATTGGATGTTATGGTTGATTGTGTGCTTTCTCCTCTATTTTTCTTTGGGTAGGCTATCGTCGTAGTATGTCGAAGAGAAGCGGGATTGAGGGTTATCCTTTCCGATATAGTGATCACATGTGATGGATGTTTTTCACGCGTTAACTTATTGTTTGCTGGGAAGATCAATTGGTTGATCCTCCTATGCTTATATTATCCTTTGTAACTATTGTTAGTTATTTTACCACTCATTAAGACTGTTTTATGACTCAAGCTTTTATGTTTACCTCTTATTACCTTGGGTTGTTCATCAATGTTGTTGATGAGCGGACTGGGTAGCAGGTAACAGGTTTGGTGCCGTTGATGTTGTGCGGTGACGAGTAGGAGGCTGGCGTACAGTTACTACCTACTATTTAGATATTTCTTTCTATTTCCGCTGCATGTTGATGATTATTGAGACTCTGAGGGATGTGGTGAGGCATAATGTACTCAGAGATTCACGTACTCAAATGTATTGTACGTGAGATTTTATGGTTTTATGAAATTTGATTTTCTGTTCAGTTATGCTTCACTGCTTATCTTGTTGTATATTTTATTATTATATATTATCCATGCAATTAGAGTTATAGGACAGGTTCATTTTGAGTTATTCTATCCTAATAATCGTCCTGTATCGGCCTGAAACGTCATACATCACACATTTTCTTAGTTCGGTGAAGGAGATACGGGGCGATCGTCACATGCTATCTTCGATTCCTTTTTTGGGATCTCGTCCTCGTGACAAATCTGAGCTCCTTCTGCTCCAAAGACCCTTATTCTTTCCGATCCTCCACCCCAAAACTCCTCCTTGAGCCCTAACAATCTTCAATCAACCCTTCTCAGCCCAGCGCGATGTCCCTCTCTAGATCTAACTTACTCCTCTTTGATGTCTGCGTAGTAAAGTCTCGCGATTTCCTTGCCTCTTGTCTCCTTCCGGTGCTAACATCGGCAATGCAAGATTTCCAAGAAAGTGTGTTCTGAGTCATTGCTTGGTGATTTTTTGTCCAATGTTGTCTGGCCTTTTTCATGAGGATTTGGTGGATATGGTGTATGTTGGTGCTTTATTGTGTAGTGTAGCATTTGTGGGATTTTGTTAGTTTTCTAGGCTGTGGTTCGACTTTGCCGGGTAGTAGAAGTCTTGAAGAGTTCGTGGAGTGCTCATTGTATCATATCGATGTGCATTGTGATTAGCTTCGCAGCTATACCTTCACCCTTGACTTGTTTTGCCATAACTAACCTGATTTTCTACCAAGTCAGTTGAGGGGAAGCTATGTCTTTTCTCTAGCTTGGTGCTCCATTGTTGAGAATCTCGGTTGGATCTATTATCGAGGTAGATCCGTGTTGGTGCTTATTGTGTGTATGTTCGACAGTGTGCTTTGGGTTTCGTCTTGAATGTTTCAAGTTGTTGGCTGTTTAGTTTTGTTTTGTGTTTAAGTTCTTTGGGTTGTTGAGTAAATGTGCAGTTTGGGTGTTTAGAGTTGTGTGATGTACTCCTTGTAGCGACGCTGCCTAGCTGGTGGTGTTTATCATGGAGTATGAGTGGTTTCGGTAATCTTTGGTAGGTGGTACCTGCTTGTTCTTTTGTTACATGCTATGTTATGTTATTGTCTGCAGATTTATTGGTTAGGTGATTCAATTGATTTCTCAATATGAAATGCCTGTGTAAAGATGGACTTGTTCTTTGATGTGATAGCTCGGTGCTCTAAGCTTGTCTTCTTGTTGTTGCTACTCTTTGTTTGGCTCAATGTAATATGTATACGTTGTTTCTAGTATTAGGACTGTATGTATTTTTTTCCATTTTATTGTATTGCCTACTGCGTGGTGAGCTTGTGTGTGATTTGTACTCCCTGCGGGGAGAAGGAATTGTAGTCTATATTTTTTGGTCTAGTTCCAGTGCTATAAATTTGCATTAATCGTAGTGGATGGACAACGATAAAAATCGTCTGTGGTGGACAAGCTACCTTAAAAGCGGTAGTATTAGGTTGCTATTCTGTCAACCCCCTGCAATATTTGTAATTATTATTTGTTATAATAATAAGTGTTGTAAATCACTATAAAAACTGAACGGCCTTACTAAAAATAAGTAAGAATTTGTTACAATTACTGTTTTACAATTTGTTATAGATTCATATTATCACTATTTAAGGTTTTATCGTTTAAGTTGGATATATTATGATTTTGATTTTATTGAAATTTTGTTTCCAAATTATTGTTATTGTCAATACTTATGACTTCATGATTATCGTAGCAAAAGATCTAGAAATTTCTGAAATTTGGACACTTACAAATCATAATGCAAAGAAATTATATATTAACCATAGTTATGTGTGTGTTGAGTCTTTGTAGTCATTTTCATTATTTAGAAAAGCAATAGGTGGTTTTTTTAATTCTTGTATTGAAGTAGACTCTTCTCACCGTTACAAACTTGTGTGCATACTACTTAGATGCATGAATTAATTCTCATTCACAGACATATAGCATTTGAGTGGTAATTAAGTATCTTGTTCGATAAATATGCTAATTATCACGTTTTAATGGAATAATGTATATATTTTTAGGATGCTTCCCATTGCAGATCCTAATATTATGTTTTCCAAATTATACATGCGTTATTTTGAGTCAAAATCCTCATACCTGAATTCTCAGTTAATACACCCTCAAACCTTAGTTCGTGTGATGTGTTTGTCGTCAAACTCAATGGAACCAACTACTCAGAATAAAAATAGCAAGTTAAATTGTCTTTAGGGGCACTTGAATTGGACATGGCTCTCCTAAATGAAAAGCCAGCTCCACCAACTAACATAAGTGCACCTGAGGAAGACAAAATCCATAATGATTAAGAACGACCTAATAGACTAAGCATAATGTTTTTGCGAATGGTAGTTGATACCAACATCAAAACCTCCCTACCTAAAATTGGGAGTCCAAAAGAACATTTACAATTTATTGAAAATTGGTCCAAGACTGCAAATAAATCCCTTATTGTGAAACATATGGTAGATTTTGTAACCATGAAGTTTGATGGTTCTCACTAAATGAGTGCTCATGTCATCCAAATGATTAGGCTTGCTGCTAAACTAAGAAACTTGGGACTGGTTACGGATGATGCTTTTCTCGCCTGATTCATTGTCACTAATTTACCTCCTCAATATGAACCATTCAAAATTCATTGCAATTACAGAAAAGTGGAGCTTGAATGAATCGACTAAAAAATGGTTCAAGAGGATTCTAATCAAAGCTCGCAAGGCATTTAACTTGCTTGTTTCACTCAAGGAGCTAGAAAACAAAATGGGAAAAAGAAAAACTAAACTCATAAATAGCACCACTCAAATCTAATGAGGCCGCCCGTAATCAATCATCCAAATAAAAAAGGATGATTTCTGCCAATTCTATAAAACCTAGACATTGCTAAGTAGATTTCATTACACGCAATGCATGATTCGGAAAGAAAGGTAATCCCATGGGTTTCGTAAGTCATTTCTAATCAAAACTTGCTAATGTACCTTCTTCTACTTAGTGGTCTGATATCGTTTATAAAGTTCAATTTTTGAATTCTGTATAGGAATTCAATAGGATCCATACCACTTCCCAACTGAGAATTTCGTATTCATGAGGAGTAAGGATAAAGCTCATGTTGAAGCTATTGGAACTTTTCATTTTATTTTTAATGGAGGATATCAGTTAGATTTATTTCAAACTCTTTATGTTCTTTCTATTTTTCACAATTTGATTTTTGTACGTGTACTTGGTAAATATGGATATTCTTTTGAAGTTGAAAATGGAAATTTTTATTTGTTTAAAAATTATACCCTTATTGGGTCTAGAATTTCAGTTGATGGACTTTATGAACTTCATATTAAACATCAAAATGTTGAAATCCATCTCATCCTGCATGAAAAGGAAACAAAAGGTAAGCCATCCAAAAATGACACTCACTTTTTCTGGCGTTAAAAACTTTATCATATATCCAATGTAAGAATCAAGCGGTTTGTAACACCCCGTGATTTCGTAACACTAAGGTTCGCAAATCAGGGTATAATTAATTTTTAAAAGAAGAATCATGGGAAACGGGCCACGCCATTGCATTCGTCTCGGAAAAATACGCGAAATAGAGTCCGAAATTTCGTAAATCGGACTCCGTATGAAGGAGATATGGACGAACGAAGTTAGGTAGAAAAACCGGAAACATGCCAGAATGCACTGGCGCACTTGTGAAGTGCGCCAGTACAAAAATGCACTGGCGCACCTGCCAAGTGCGCCCATACTAATCCAGAACCGAATTCTGGAGTGTTCTGTGCTGACGTGTCTCTTTTTGAGTGGTTGGGTGATGTGTATTCGACCTGTACGATTCTGATGGCTTCTATGATGATCTAAGGGCCCTAAAACACTCTCTACGCCTATAAAAGAATGCCTAGACCTAAGGGTTCCTCCATACAAACTCTCTAAGGCATCTTCATGCTGCTTCTCTCTATTCTAGCCTCCACCATTAAAATATAAATAGAATAAAATAAAAATGAATCAAGGCGAGGAGATGCTGCTAAAAGACTTTCAAGAAGAGATTCAAATCAACGTTAGAATTTCAAGCGAAGAATCAAAGGCTAGCTCAAACGGTTTTGAGCAACGACGCACGAATCATAGCAACGCTTTCCTTCTATTCTAGATCTAATTTCTGTAAGTTGGTTATTTCTAGATCTGAATACTTTGTTTTTATTTGTGACATGAAATTAAAAGAATAAAAGGATATGCCAAATCTCTTTCTCTCTCTCTTCGAATCTGTGTTTATACTCTTGGACTGAATCAAGAATCGTTATGATTCAAGGACAAATGACTATAGAATTGTGGACCTTAAAAACATATGCCTTTGGACTATAAACATGAACCTTAAAGCATATGCCTTTGGACTATGAACATGAGCCTTGATTTGGGACATACAACCTTGCATATGACATGTGACTTATGACTATGGGAATTGTTTTCCCTTTTGGACTAAGAACATCGCCTATATTGCCTATGACTATGGACATTGCTTATGACTATGAACATAAGCCTTTGAATTGGACATTTCCTATGACTGTGACTATGACTACAAGGATTATTTCCTTGACTAAGCCCGTGCCTTTGATTTGGACATAAACTGTTGCCTATTGACATAATACCTTTGATTCATAACTAGGAAAATTATTGCTTAAGTTTTGTGGCTATGAAATTGGGTCTAAACCCAATTTTATGATCTGTTCTTAGTTTTCTTTGGTTTTAAGACAGTGGGAATTTACCTATTAAGTTAGGTCTACCCATATTCTTGAACCTATTCTGTCTGTTCTTGGTTTTAAGACAGTGGGAATTTACCTATTAAGTTAGGTCTACCCATATTCTTGAACCTTCATCGTTATCCAATCCTTTTTATGCCAGTTGTCATGTCTATTCTTACTTGACATTTTGGTCTATTCCCTTTTTGTCTGCAAATCTAGATTTATTTATAATCTAGGTTGAATTACGATTACACGAACGGTGGGAATGCGATTTGGGGAAAAACATGAAAATGAATATGAACATAGTTGTAAAACTTGGAATTGGCATAGTTTGGAAAACGAACATGGTTTTGATAGCTTAGAACATGTGTTAAACATGTGAATTGGGTAATTTTGACAAGAATTATGGGTAATGAAATTTAGATCTAGAAATGGGCTTGAAACTGAAAACTAGAATAATAAGATCTAGTTTGTATATAGATTGTAAACTAGAATAATAAATCTAGTTTTGGGCTTAAACGATGAACTAGAATAGTAAATCTAGTTTGGTATGAATTATAAACTAGAATATAAAATCTATTTTTAGCATAAACTGTAAATAAAGATGGGAGGTCTAAATTGCTATGAACTATAGGTTAGGCAAATCAAGATTTGGGCCTAGAATATAAGTCTGTTAGTGACAAAGGCCAAATTTGTCTAAAAAGGGGAAATGGGCTTTTGGAATAAATTGTTAACAATTTATAAACAAAAGAAAAGTATTTTGATAACATCCCTTTTTATAACACATAGACCAGAAGGTTCTAGGGTGACAGAGAGGATAGTGTCTAGGCTTGGGTTTGGAAAATACAAGTTTCCTGCCCTCCCTGGCTATCCCTAACTGATCCGAAGGATGGGATGGTTGTTTTCAAAACCAGATTTGGAAATTAATCAAAAACCCTTTGAACTTAGAAAACATGAATATGCCTAACCCGAGGTTAGACTGAGTTGCGGTGTAAACCTGCCCGGAACCGACCGGCACATCCAGTTACCGCAGCAATATCTGTCTAATGTGAGAGGTTGCGGCTTTAATTTATTAATTAAAGCTAGAACAAGAATGGGAGAGTTAAGTCCATAGAAACACTTAACCAATTTAACACAGTTAAGCAAGAATGGGTGGGTTAAGTCCATAGGAACACTTAACCGACTTAACAAAGTTAAGCTAGAATGGGAAGGTTAAGTCCATAGGAACACTTAACCAACCTAACACGGTTAAGCTAGAATGGGAAGGTTAAGGAACACTTAACCAACTTAGCACAGTTAAAGCTAGAATGGGAGGGTTAAGTCCATGGGAATACTTAGCCAAATTAACATGTTGACTAGACTAGAAGGTGGGGTTAAGTAAAGTTAATACACTTAGCCAATTTAACATGTTAATTAGACTAGAGGTTGGGGTTAAGTAATACACTTAGCCAAATTAATATGTTAGCTGGACTAGACCATAGGGTTAAGTAAACCTGAACGCTTAACCATCAGAATATGATAAATGAATAGGGTTAAGTAAAAAGCATAAAGGGATAACACTTAACCAGTGTAATAGGATAAGGGAAGAGGGTTAAGATAGCTTGAATCGACTAAAGACACTTAACCAACCCAACCTGGCGAGAAAGAAAACTAAGTAGTAAACCTCAGTTGAAAAAGGGACTAAGTAGTAAAACTTAGTTAAGAAAACAAGGAATTTGGAAACTAAGTGGTAAACCTTAGTTAGTAGAACTAAGTAGTAATTCTTAGTATAACACGAAGGAGCGGACATCCATCTGGTTTTAAGAAGGCTCCAACGAATTGGGTTACGAAGCCCGAGGCTTCGAGGGGACGTGAGGGTACTCTTGGTATCCCTCTGTGAGGCTGCAGATGATCATCCTGGGCTCACAGAGGTTAAGGTCTGCGTTAGAAGAACCGAGGGTATGCCTTGGTTGCAATATATATATGGCAACCTAAAGACTAGGATGGACCGGCGTGATTTGACGAGAAAACGGTAGCCCTGTGATAGCAACTCGTCGTCTACCATCCATCTTGAGTCAGTCGAGATACGTGAAGCGGAAAGGCGGAGAACTCCAAAAGACCATAATTGCTATCTAGTTATGGGTGAGGATGGCCATAGGATGGTGGGGCACCGGGGGCCGGCGTATAGTTCTCATTTTACAAGGTGTGCCTTTCATTAGCTGAGGGAGGGGTCAAGTGGGACCATAGCCACTGGAATAAAAACAGACCTTAGCATCTGCATCGGCAGATATCTGAAAGCTCCCGACCGAGTTCTGTATTCCTTGATTTGCCCTATCACAGGACTCGGATCGCACATTACAGGACATGTGCATCTAGACAAGCGATAACGATTCGCGATACATGCGTGGGGAAGCCTAGGAACATATACCACTCTAGGTAGTTTGTCCTAGACTTGGGGGCATTGTTCGACAGGTAGCGTAATCCCTAGTTGGACTAGGTGGCATAAACCCTGAACTCGAAAAGCGTTCAGCAGATAGCGTAAAACTATAGTTAAATCTAGAAAGCACTTGATAGAAAACCCTAGACTAGATCTAGGTAATAAATAATAAATGTATGCCTGAAGGCAATGGAAACTACAGGGGTTGGGATCACGTTATCGTTACTAGTTGAACACTAGTTAGGTGGTGTAGAGATATAGAAACCAGTATAACAAGGAAATAGCGAAGCTGCGAAAGAATTAAAGCGTATCCAGTCATCTTAGCATATCTTGTGACTACCTTGTCTAATCTTGTTGACCTTATCGTCATGGTGTAATCTTGTATTCAGTTAATTCATGTCGTTTTGTTTTTCCATGTTCACATGCTAGAAATTACTGAACTTACTCAGGCTTTATGTCTGACTCTGTTTTTCTTTCGTCTTCTTTTCTTCCGTTCCCCCCCCCCCCCCCCCAGGTAGTTGAGGAGGGAATAGTATAACTCAGGATTAGACTGGACCGTTGCTCTTTCCCAGCTTGAAGATTTGACGAAGTTGTCTTTGGATTCTCTTCCAGATGCTATGGCTGGCTCTTGCTACATTGGGGAATATATAAATGTATTTTCATGCTTCTTTATTTTATAAAGACAGATGATACTCTGATATTGTAAAAGAATCTTGTACAGACTATTTTATCAATAAAGCAAAGTTCTATTTTCCACTGTTTAATAATTTGTCTGTCTTGTAATTTATCTGCATCTTTTACCCAAAATGCTCCACAGAACTTAGTGCATTCCCTTTGTGAGTGACACTAACGGACGTGGGGTGTTACACGTGGTATCAGAGCTGAAGGTTACCGGATCAGATAAAGGATTTGAAAAATTATTTTTCAAAATGGTTTTTAAAGAAGCATTTTCGAAAGAAAAGTTTTGTTTTAAAGGAATATTCCCCAAAGCCATATGCACTGTCTTCTCTTCCTCTGTTTGAATTCTTGTCTCCTTCTTTCTTTAGTCTCTGGGGCTCCTGGCTTTCTGGGAGGTAACCTCATCGAAGGGCAAAGTAGTGCCCTTCCTCCATCTATAGCCGTATTCGTTCCACTTACGGCCAGTCTTCTTTCAAGTTTATAAGGTTTTTCTGTATGATGGAAGCAGTTTTCGAGAGATTTGCCAACATAACAATACATGGAAAGGGATGAGGAGTTTGGCAAGAGGGACAAAACCCTAGGATGAGGAATGCATGGAGATAGGTTAGCTCACGAAGGAGGAAGAAATTATAAAAGAGGAAGTACCCATACTAGAGTATGATAGGGCATATAATTAAAGACAAGGGCAAGAACGAGGGACAAGATTTTTAGAAGGACAAGTACATGCTAAGCATACCTAGGAGATAGGTGGTAAAAGCTTCTGTTGGAAAGAATCTAGTTTTCTGTTCATACTCTTTCCTTCGGTTTTAGCGCTTCGCATCTGTTCATATTTGCTTCCATAGTTAAGTCTCTGCACCTTAGTACTTGTATAGTAAGAAGATCCCAATCAGTCTCAAACCCAGTGGGTGGTTCGACCCGTTTATTTTTGGATAGTAGGGGTTTGAGAATAGTTATCGAGTTTGTTTATATCATATCACGTAGATCGTCTAAATTCGGAGGAGATATTCCTTGGATGCTTGTCTGATATTGGTTTAGGCCTTTGGGGCTTGTACTTGAGGAATGTCGAGTTCGACTAGGATGGTTTGCGTGAGAGATGAATAGTTGTGACAGGCGCTCTAAAAAGAACGTAGTGATCTTTCAACCCTTATAGTTATGGCATGGTGGATAAGGGAGAGACCTCTAATCATACACTTGGTACCGTGATTGGCATCTGTTTATTTTGGAAATGGAGGTTAGGAACTTCACAGTCGTGAAGATAAATTGGTTAAGATACAGTGGAGTAAAGCCCAAGAAGGCTAGATACTAGCAACATGCCCTTTTTCCTTGAGGGTGCATCCTTGATTTCTCTGTTTAGGAGCTTTACGCGTAGTTGTTTCTCTCTTTCCAAAGTATATCCTCTAGGTTGTATCTGCGATCCTTGGGTAGAAGCCAGTGGATGTAAACATGTATTTGAAACATGTTATGGTTGAATGGCTGCAAGTGGTTGCAAACGGTTGCTCGTGGATGCATATGCATGCGTATTAGGCACTAAATCAAGTTTGGACGCTTTCATATTGCATTTACATATATGTATTTGTTGCAAGTTGAACTTGATATGATATCATGTGGACGTTGCATATGGATGAATGGCTGTGCACGCATGTAGTATTTACATGACTAGGGATGCTTGCATGCATGATTGGACGCATGGCACTAACATGATTTGCATTAAGGAGGTCAACTGAATCAGTAGACCGCCTGATTTTGCATTAGATAGAGACATATACACACACTATGCATATGAACATGAAAGCATTAGAAATCTTTTAAGGACAATGAACGCCTGTGGTTGAATGGCTGAGTAGATGGGTGATTGGATGGTAGGATACATTCTTCCTAACTTGAAGATTTCGGGGACGAAATCCTTTTAAGTGGGGGAGAATGTAACACCCCGTGATTTCGTAACACTAAGGTTCGCAAATCAGGGTATAATTAATTTTTAAAAGAAGAATCATGGGAAACGGACCACGCCATTGCATTCGTCTCGGAAAAATACGCGAAATAGAGTCCGAAATTTCGTAAATCGGTGTAACGTCCCGTATTTTTAGTTTATTTATTTTAATGTTGAGTTAGAAATATAAATAAATTTTATATGGAATTTATTGATTTAATGATCAATATGCGATTTAATTTCGAATATATCGAATTATCAACAAACAATTTAGTTCGCAGTTATTATCTGAATAGAAACGGTGCATTCGACAAAATAATTTCTATATTGAATTAGAATGGTAATAATTATTTATAATCGATAAATTTAATTGTTTTCAAATCAACTAATATTTTAGCTAGTTGAAATTTATATTAATTGTCAATTTAAATATGTTATTTCTCTATACAACCAAATTTAATTTTAGAACCTGTTCTTTTCAGTCTAGAATAACAGATGTGTTGTGAACATTGGTCGTAAAGTTAAAATAAGCAGTTCGGGGTTTCAAAGTAAGGGGACCGTGAGATATTTAGTCATTTAATTAAAACTAATTCAAAAACAAATTTTTATTCATCTGACCAATTCCTACTCCGCAGACCTAAAACGAAAAATCGCACAGAATATATATATATATATATATATATATATATATATATATATATATACATCGAGCAACAATTTCTGTCTCCCACCTTTGATCCTAAGAAAAACATGATTTAATGGCAGCGTACTTATTGTTTCCTAACCCTCTTCTATAAATTCAAGGCCATCACATGTTCCTCAAACCAGAGAAACACACAAATAAAATCGATTTGAGCCTGTTCTCTTTCTATTTCTTTTCCTTTTCTCTAGTTAAAATCGAAATCAAATACTTCGGAAAAGAAAAAGGAAAAAAATCATCAAATCGCGTATCGCGATGGATGCAAGAAGCTCGACATCACGTTGGTGGCCTCGAGTCGCTATTTAATGAAGTCGCGTAGAGTTGGAAGGGGGAGTTCGAAGGGACTGGGGCACCAGAAGGGATGGCGCATGGAGTTGGCCGAGGTCAGAATCTCCGTAGTCGATGTCAAGGGTGTCGAGGATGGAGCGATGAGTTGAGGAGTGCGATGCTTGGGATAGACGGACTGGTCTACTGTTCGACGATGGAGAGGGGAGTTTCTGGCATTGTAAGAGATGTGCGATGGGATAAGAAAGATGCTGCGTTTTTAGAAAAGGGTTCAAACTGTTCAATGAATGAGTGATGGTGTCAACAGGTTGTTGTTTGAAATCAAACGATGAGGAAGCACTATTTTTATTCAAAAAGGAGGAAAGGTTACAAACGGGGGTTAAGGTATAATTTAGTAATTTGTTTGATTTAATTATTTTTATTTCGAGTAGTTAAAATAAATAATAATCGATTAATAAAATCGAATAATCAAGGTATATCTTGTTACTTTTAATTCCAGAATTTACATGGATATTGATTAATCCAATTAGGAATTTATTAAAGAAAGCAGTACAACCCTATATGGTTAGCCAGTACACAAATTAAATCGTAAATAAATCGTTAAGTATGTAATTAAGGAAAGGTTAAATTTTTAATTTTTCCATTAGGAATCGTTGATATAAACAGTGTATATTTAATTTATACAAGGTTCAAAAATCTGGAAAGCAAGACGGATTAGTCTGTAGCAGTGAGATATTTGAGCTAGAAGTGGGTAAAGAATTTTTGGGACAGCTGGAGTTTAGAATGAACCAATTTAAGGTCTGGATAGTCGACGAAACAAATCACGGTGAGTAAATCTCACTCACCTTTAGAATTATTTTTATTTCATTAAAAATAATTGTTGTTGCTCGTTTGGATTTTTCTGCTTGTTTTATATATATATTAGTTATTTAGGCTATTATATATATATATATATATATATATATATTGGGTTGATTGATTGGTTGGATTCCCGCAGTCTCATTAGCGGATGCCCGCGGTACCATAGCGGATGATTACCCTATACGCCCCACGCTATGATTAGTGGATGACCTTCTATACCGCGATATTCTGCCACGAAGCAGAATTGGTATTATTTATGTGCTAACATCTGTGGATGCAGGAAAACAGGTTGGAGGAATCCAACTGGATTCCTCAAAATATATTATCTGTTTGTTTATTTGTTTGCATATATATTTTTATATATGATGTGTTAGAAAAATAAATAATTCGTTGCTTTGTGTGATTAAATATCACTGGGCTCAAGTAATGATATTTAAAACTATCGTGGAAGGATATTTGGGATTTAAAAAGGGAAAATTCTATTTTTAAATAGAAATTTGAATTTTTAATGGAATAAAATATAAACTTGTTTTTGAAAAATAAAACAAGTAGTTTCTTCATAAACGAAGTTTTTAAATAGTTCTTTTATAACGAAGTTATAAATGAAGTGAAAAGAATTATCATTTGATAATTTAGAAATAGAAATACAAGTGTGAAATTGGAATTTGAAATGAAATTTCAAAATAGGATGTGAAAAGAAATTTTTAAATATATAACTCAAATGAAATTTGAGTATAACATTTGAATAGTAGAATTAGAAAAGGAGTTTAAATATTTGAATTTTAAAAAAGAGATTGAATATTAGAAATTCAAATAGAAGTTCAAATAGAATTTGAATAGACGAAATTAGAATGAAAAATAGAATTTGAATTCAAGGAATTAAAATAAAATTTGAATTCAAAGGAATTCGAATAAAGAAATTTAAATAGAGATTTGCATGTAGAATTTCAAAATAGAACTTGAAATAAACTTTGAAATAGGATTTTTCAAAGTAGAATTGGAAATAGAATTTCAAATAGGATTTCAAAATAGGAAATCCAAATGGTTTTGAAATGGAATTTGAATTCAAGGGAATTCAAATGGATTTGAGTGAAGAAATTCAAATGGTGTTAAAAATAAGTTTGAATATTAGAATTCAAATGGTGTTGGAAATGAATTTGAATATAGAATTCAAATGGAAATGGAAAATGAAATTTGAATATAAGAGATTCAAATTGAATTCAAATAGGATTTAATCTATGGGATTTGAATATGAAATTCAAATGGGTTTTAAACTATGGAATTTTGAATATAGAATTTAAAAAGGAGTTTGAATATTTGAATTTCAATAGAATTCAAATATAGAAATTGGAATATATAAGTTCAAATGGAATTTAAATATAGAGTTTGAATAAGAGAATTCAAATGAATTCAAACATCGAATTTGAATATAGGGAATTCAAATAGAAATTCAAGTATTGAATTTGAATATCAAATAGAAAAAAAGAATTGGAATTTGAATATAGAATTCAAATAAAAGTGAGATTGGTATTTGAATCAAGAAATTCAAATAGAGTTAAAATGGAGTTGAATTCATTTTAAAGAAGTTTAAAGGTTTATATATATAAATATAAATATAACGAACTCGCCGCAGCGCTGCAGTTCGTAAATTGTCGTTTCGAACTTCAATTGAATATACAGAACGCAATTGAAGTCGGAATTCTTCGAAACAAGAAACGTCCGGACCGATTTGATAATAGTTTTCTAATGGAAGAGAAAAATCTGGATTTTGTCAAATAGATTTTGAGTTATATCAAAATCAAATTTTCAGAAAAACAGCGCCAGAATCGTTTTGAAACCATAACGGTTTATCTAATGTTATAAAAGGATTTTAAGCAGGTAAAAATCCGAAGTTTCTATTTAGAAAATTTCAGAGTTGAGTTGTAAGATATATGCGAATTCAAGTTGTGTAAATGAATATGATTTTTGAAACAGAAACCAGATTTTTATTTATTGAATAGAATTAACTAATTGAATAGAAATTAGTTAAGGAGATTTCGAATGGATATTGGGGTTTGAATAAGTAAATTCGATTTGAAAATTTATATTCGAAATCAAAAAGGAAACTAGAATTGAAATTGAAATTCAATTTGGTTGTGAGCAAGTTAAACATTTTATTTGAACGTGTTATGTTCAAACAAAGAAGTGAAATAGGCAAAATAGCTAATTAAAGAATAAATGGGCGAAACTGAATTCAAACGATTGGTTTGAGTTGAATTGAATTGCAAACAGGTGAACATGTGTAAGCAGGTTTGATATGAAGTATATGAAGATTTAAATTTGCATGCTCGACAATAAGGTACATGTTTAATTCGTATATGAGATTTTATGCGCCGTATCGGCAAGCCGCTTGGCTTTCTCTTTTTCTTTTTGAGATGAGAAGTTACCGGGAAGCTATTTGAAATTTCCCGATGCTCCCGATACAGGGGAGGTTATGGCGAAATTTTCCGGAAATTTAAGGAGTTAGAATATTTTTAAGATATTTTGATAGTTAGAAATCATTGTATCGTCGTGTAGAATTCGATAGGTAAGTGAATATAAAAATCGAATATTGTAAACAAAAAGGGAAATCTATAAATTAGAAATAGAAAGCGAACTTTATACATGTTTTAAAAATGAACAATTGGATTGTATAGTGTGATTATTCGAGGTAAGTGGTTTTGCCGTTTTGAAGTTGAGGATGTCTTCAGTTAAGGTCTGAGAGGTAAATTTACCCCAACTTGATTGATTTCATTTTTAATGGATAAATAGCAAGATCCAGTCTCGAAGAGAAGTGTTTGAAAAAGAGTTAGTTGAATAAAATATTTTGGGTTGTTGTAACGATGTTTTACACAACATTCGTTTTAACCCAAGTGATGGAATTTTGGAAATATAACAAGTAAATATTTCTGAGTATAATTCAAATAGTCGGGATAGAGATAAGTGGTTGGAATTGTTTCCAATTGCAAATAGAGATATTTTCTAATATATAGAAAATAAAAGGAGTTGATATTGGG
Organism: Allium sativum; assembly: GCA_030737875.1. NCBI lineage: Eukaryota > Viridiplantae > Streptophyta > Magnoliopsida > Asparagales > Amaryllidaceae > Allium > Allium sativum. The sequence goes on from CM060910.1 coordinate 923,332,875, forward strand.
AAATGCTTTCCAAATATCATAAAGAGCCAATATGGCTATTGAAAATATTTGGGTAACAAATATTGATAAGGAAATGGAGAAGAGATTTAATTAATGAAATATTAATTAAAGAGCCCAGTGATTTGTTTGATATGTTGGATGAACACTTGTTTTTATTCGATAGTTAAATCACAGACTATCGAAGTTTTTGACCATCGTTGTCAATATGGAGAGACCGGTTGGATTATTATCCGAAGAACCACTCCGTATCGGCATTAGCGTTGCGAACCAAGTATGTTGAATATATTGAAGACGGAGTAAAGTGCAAGGGCTTTTCTATCAAATGGAAATAGTGCCTTCGGTTTCGTTCAATCCCAGAACGAACGTATATGGACGAATGTCTGACAGAGTATTTCCAATGATCAAATGGGTTGGTCTGTATAAATATATATGGTTGCAACGGATTTATTCCCTTAGCATAACATCCAGAATATTTGTGCAAACTCAACTAGTGATTAACGGATCTGACAATGTGGCATTCAAAGTGATTGTGCTATCAATGAATGGTAAGTATTCGTAGCCTCAGGCCTCAACAACCGGGAAAGGACAAAAATCGGGCAGGCAGCATGGCTATGTGGGTCGCACCCATTAGGATGTATAATCACCTATCTAGAGGTTCATTTAATTTCTTATTCTATTCGATGCTGTCCCAGTCGGGAGACGGTTGCTGATCCCAACCGTTGGTGATATACATTCGATACACTCAAGCGAAATGAGTGGTCGGTCATGTGTGGGCCGGGTTGCAAGATGTTCTTGTTGAACCCAGTGTATTCCTCTCTAGAGATACACTAGCGGAAGGTGGTTCCATACCTTGTCATGTTGGAAATCCAATCTCCAATAAGCGCCATGCGGTTTTTGATTTTATACTATATATGTGGAGCGTGAGATGCAAGCGTTCTGCTATTTGGTTATTTACTTGATGTAGACATTATTATAATATCATTGAATTTGATATCAAAGTGTTTTGGGTTATAGTAAGGTAAAAACCGTCCATGTTTATGTGTGGGCTGGTCTTACTATTATCTTTTCTTTCGAAAGGATTTTTAAAAAGTTAAACAAGTGGTTGGAGTTTACTCACACCAGTCCCATGACTGACCCAGAGTTTATTTTGTTTTGTTTTCCCTAAACTCTTGGGTGCCCAAATTTGTACGGGCAGTCAAGTAGTCGGGATTTCACAGATACCATTGGAGGAGCTTGGAGCAGGAGGCTTCAGCGTTAGTTACCTAGTGTTATTTTCCGCTGTATTGTAAGTATTGAACTCTGATTCTGAATGTACATGTATACAGAAATTTTGTATTACAAAAGTATATGATATTATATTTTATTCATTCCGCTGTGAGGTTCATGTTTTACCCTGATGTTGTGTATTCTTCTTCTTCTATTCTAATATTACTTTCTTTCTATTTCTCATCCTCTATCTTCTTTCTATTAATGGTTCGTATTTCTGTGTTATTTGGGTTGGACGTGTGTTGTATTTAGTCAACTCAGATAGCTCGGATTTGCGGGTCGTTTCAATCGGACTCCGTATGAAGGAGATATGGACGAACGAAGTTAGGTAGAAAAACCAGAAACATGCCAGAATGCACTGGCGCACTTGTGAAGTGCGCCAGTACAAAAATGCACTGGCGCACCTGCCAAGTGCGCCCATACTAATCCAGAACCGAATTCTGGAGTGTTCTGTGCTGACGTGTCTCTTTTTGAGTGGTTGGGTGATGTGTATTCGACCTATACGATTCTGATGGCTTCTATGATGATCTAAGGGCCCTAAAACACTCTCTACGCCTATAAAAGAATGCCTAGACCTAAGGGTTCCTCCATACAAACTCTCTAAGGCATCTTCATGCTGCTTCTCTCTATTCTAGCCTCCACCATTAAAATATAAATAGAATAAAATAAAAATGAATCAAGGCGAGGAGATGCTGCTAAAATACTTTCAAGAAGAGATTCAAATCAACGTTAGAATTTCAAGCGAAGAATCAAAGGCTAGCTCAAACGGTTTCGAGCAACGACGCACGAATCATAGCAACGCTTTCCTTCTATTCTAGATCTAATTTCTGTAAGTTGGTTATTTCTAGATCTGAATACTTTGTTTTTATTTGTGACATGAAATTAAAAGAATAAAAGGATATGCCAAATCTCTTTCTCTCTCTCTTCGAATCTGTGTTTATACTCTTGGACTGAATCAAGAATCGTTATGATTCAAGGACAAATGACTATAGAATTGTGGACCTTAAAAACATATGCCTTTGGACTATGAACATGAACCTTAAAGCATATGCCTTTGGACTACGAACATGAGCCTTGATTTGGGACATACAACCTTGCATATGACATGTGACTTATGACTATGGGAATTGTTTTCCCTTTTGGACTAAGAACATCGCCTATATTGCCTATGACTATGGACATTGCTTATGACTATGAACATAAGCCTTTGAATTGGACATTTCCTATGACTGTGACTATGACTACAAGGATTATTTCCTTGACTAAGCCCGTGCCTTTGATTTGGACATAAACTGTTGCCTATTGACATAATACCTTTGATTCATAACTAGGAAAATTATTGCTTAAGTTTTGTGGCTATGAAATTGGGTCTAAACCCAATTTTATGATATGTTCTTAGTTTTCTTTGGTTTTAAGACAGTGGGAATTTACCTATTAAGTTAGGTCTACCCATATTCTTGAACCTATTCTGTCTGTTCTTGGTTTTAAGACAGTGGGAATTTACCTATTAAGTTAGGTCTACCCATATTCTTGAACCTTCATCGTTATCCAATCCTTTTTATGCCAGTTGTCATGTCTATTCTTACTTGACATTTTGGTCTATTCCCTTTTTGTCTGCAAATCTAGATTTATTTATAATCTAGGTTGAATTATGATTACACGAACGGTGGGAATGCGATTTGGGGAAAAACATGAAAATGAATATGAACATAGTTGTAAAACTTGGAATTGGCATAGTTTGGAAAACGAACATGGTTTTGATAACTTAGAACATGTGTTAAACATGTGAATTGGGTAATTTTGACAAGAATTATGGGTAATGAAATTTAGATCTAGAAATGGGCTTGAAACTGAAAACTAGAATAATAAGATCTAGTTTGTATATAGATTGTAAACTAGAATAATAAATCTAGTTTTGGGCTTAAACGATGAACTAGAATAGTAAATCTAGTTTGGTATGAATTATAAACTAGAATATAAAATCTAGTTTTAGCATAAACTGTAAATAAAGATGGGAGGTCTAAATTGCTATGAACTATAGGTTAGGCAAATCAAGATTTGGGCCTAGAATATAAGTCTGTTAGTGACAAAGGCCAAATTTGTCTAAAAAGGGGAAATGGGCTTTTGGAATAAATTGTTAACAATTTATAAACAAAAGAAAAGTATTTTGATAACATCCCTTTTTATAACACATAGACCAGAAGGTTCTAGGGTGACAGAGAGGATAGTGTCTAGGCTTGGGTTTGGAAAATACAAGTTTCCTGCCCTCCCTGGCTATCCCTAACTGATCCGAAGGACGGGATGGTTGTTTTCAAAACCAGATTTGGAAATTAATCAAAAACCCTTTGAACTTAGAAAACATGAATATGCCTAACCCGAGGTTAGACTGAGTTGCGGTGTAAACCTGCCCGGAACCGACCGGCACATCCAGTAACCGCAGCAATATCTGTCTAATGTGAGAGGTTGCGGCTTTAATTTATTAATTAAAGCTAGAACAAGAATGGGAGAGTTAAGTCCATAGAAACACTTAACCAATTTAACACAGTTAAGCAAGAATGGGTGGGTTAAGTCCATAGGAACACTTAACCGACTTAACAAAGTTAAGCTAGAATGGGAAGGTTAAGTCCATAGGAACACTTAACCAACCTAACACGGTTAAGCTAGAATGGGAAGGTTAAGGAACACTTAACCAACTTAGCACAGTTAAAGCTAGAATGGGAGGGTTAAGTCCATGGGAATACTTAGCCAAATTAACATGTTGACTAGACTAGAAGGTGGGGTTAAGTAAAGTTAATACACTTAGCCAATTTAACATGTTAATAGAGGTTGGGGTTAAGTAATACACTTAGCCAAATTAATATGTTAGCTGGACTAGACCATAGGGTTAAGTAAACCTGAACGCTTAACCATCAGAATATGATAAATGAATAGGGTTAAGTAAAAAGCATAAAGGGATAACACTTAACCAGTGTAATAGGATAAGGGAAGAGGGTTAAGATAGCTTGAATCGACTAAAGACACTTAACCAACCCAACCTGGCGAGAAAGAAAACTAAGTAGTAAACCTCAGTTGAAAAAGGGACTAAGTAGTAAAACTTAGTTAAGAAAACAAGGAATTTGGAAACTAAGTGGTAAACCTTAGTTAGTAGAACTAAGTAGTAATTCTTAGTATAACACGAAGGAGCGGACATCCATCTGGTTTTAAGAAGGCTCCAACGAATTGGGTTACGAAGCCCGAGGCTTCGAGGGGACGTGAGGGTACTCTTGGTATCCCTCTGTGAGGCTGCAGATGATCATCCTGGGCTCACAGAGGTTAAGGTCTGCGTTAGAAGAACCGAGGGTATGCCTTGGTTGCAATATATATATGGCAACCTAAAGACTAGGATGGACCGGCGTGATTCAACGAGAAAACGGTAGCCCTGTGATAGCAACTCGTCGTCTACCATCCATCTTGAGTCAGTCGAGATACGTGAAGCGGAAAGGCGGAGAACTCCAAAAGACCATAATTGCTATCTAGTTATGGGTGAGGATGGCCATAGGATGGTGGGGCACCGGGGGTCGGCGTATAGTTCTCATTTTACAAGGTGTGCCTTTCATTAGCTGAGGGAGGGGTCAAGTGGGACCATAGCCACTGGAATAAAAACAGACCTTAGCATCTGCATCGGCAGATATCTGAAAGCTCCCGACCGAGTTCTGTATTCCTTGATTTGCCCTATCACAGGACTCGGATCGCACATTACAGGACATGTGCATCTAGACAAGCGATAACGATTCGAGATACATGCGTGGGGAAGCCTAGGAACATATACCACTCTAGGTAGTGTGTCCTAGACTTGGGGGCATTGTTCGACAGGTAGCGTAATCCCTAGTTGGACTAGGTGGCATAAACCCTGAACTCGAAAAGCGTTCAGCAGATAGCGTAAAACTATAGTTAAATCTAGAAAGCACTTGATAGAAAACCCTAGACTAGATCTAGGTAATAAATAATAAATGTATGCCTGAAGGCAATGGAAACTACAGGGGTTGGGATCACGTTATCGTTACTAGTTGAACACTAGTTAGGTGGTGTAGAGATATAGAAACCAGTATAACAAGGAAATAGCGAAGCTGCGAAAGAATTAAAGCGTATCCAGTCATCTTAGCATATCTTGTGACTACCTTGTCTAATCTTGTTGACCTTATCGTCATGGTGTAATCTTGTATTCAGTTAATTCATGTCGTTTTGTTTTTCCATGTTCACATGCTAGAAGTTACTGAACTTACTCAGGCTTTATGTCTGACTCTGTTTTTCTTTCGTCTTCTTTTCTTCCGTTCCCCCCCCCCCCCCCAGGTAGTTGAGGAGGGAATAGTATAACTCAGGATTAGACTGGACCGTTGCTCTTTCCCAGCTTGAAGATTTGACGAAGTTGTCTTTGGATTCTCTTCCAGATGCTATGGCTGGCTCTTGCTACATTGGGGAATATATAAATGTATTTTCATGCTTCTTTATTTTATAAAGACAGATGATACTCTGATATTGTAAAAGAATCTTGTACAGACTATTTTATCAATAAAGCAAAGTTCTATTTTCCACTGTTTAATAATTTGTCTGTCTTGTAATTTATCTGCATCTTTTACCCAAAATGCTCCACAGAACTTAGTGCATTCCCTTTGTGAGTGACACTAACGGACGTGGGGTGTTACACGGTTAGTAAGAGTTAGTGTCCTCCTAAAACTAGACTTCTCTAACATTACAACTTGTGTTAATTATATTAAAGGAAGAATAAAAAAATTAAAAAAGAATGGAGCAGCAAAAAGTATATAGCTTCTTAAAATAATACTTACATATATTTGTGGACCTTTTGTTCGTCACAAAAATGGTTAACACACTAAAGTGGTGCGATCCTCGTAAAATTTTAGTTAAAGTGGATTTACCCGGGTTACACCTTCGTAGAGCGAATTAAGTCCATTATATAAGATATTAGTATTTTCAATTATTATTAATTAAATTATTATCTATATCTAGTTATGGCATATTATATGGAATGTTACAAGCACAATATGTATTTGGAAATAGCGCTATTTAGTTTTAAGTACAAACCTTAGAAAAATAGGTCCAAAGATAATGAAATATTAGAATAAAAACAAGGACCTCTTTTGGTTTAGTACACTTTAGGTTCATCTTAATTACTCGCCTTTGCTAAACTAATATATAAAGAAAGAAATAGCAAAATTGCAAGAAAAAAGCAATTTCATAAACATTTCCATTGATTAGTGTAGGGCAAACTATATAAGAAAACAACTCGGAAAGCCAAATGAATATAGATTTATATTTTATAAATAATAATTTATGTTATATCATTATTGTTATTGAACTAAGCAATTGGAAAGTAGTTCCCACTTCGCATTTAAAAGAAAGTTGTTAGTCATATTAACAAAACTAGAACCAAATAAACCAGCCAAACTAATGTAATTTGGTCAATTTGGTTTGGTTTTGAAATTAAATCGGTTTATAATCAACTCGAAAAAATATTTAATTTGGTTATCGGTTTAACCAAATTAACCGAACTATTATTATATTTTCAAAATTATAAATATTTTAATAAATATTTTGGGTTAGATTTGTTATCCAAGTAAATTTCAATTATCATGTATGTGTCAAAATTACTTTTAGAAAGCATAAGAATCATGAATAATAATACTCTAATCTTATATTTATGATATATTTCAAATTATAGTTAATATTACAAGCATAAGGTCTAAAATATTTTTAGCTCGGTTAAATTGGATAACCAATTGAACCAATCAAACTTAATGTGGTTGATTTGGTTTGGTTTTCATTTTTATCGGTTTTAGTTTGGGTTGACAATTTTCATCATGGATAAACTGAACCAACCAAACGCTCACCCCTAAACAAAACTGCATACTTTTAGTTTTCTGGATTGATTTTTCCTATATTCTTTGCGTTATATAAGAAATATTTCAATAATTAATTCTTATTAATCATAAAAGGATTATATAATTAATTTTTATTATCTGTGAAATATCTATAACTTGTTTTTGTTATTTAAAATTTTTAAAGTCTATCGAAATTAATCTTTACAATCTCCTTTGACGTGAGCAAGAAAATTGGCAGTTCTTTTATATTAAATTAAAAATAAAATAGTTCCTCCTTCAAACATATATCCAGTAAAATAAATTTATTTTAAACAAATATTCACTAAATATATGTATCGAATATTTAAGGCTAATTCAAATGGCACACTATTATCTTCCTTTCTCAACCTCACATTTTCGAAAAATAGCACACACACACACCTTATTTATTCCTTTTCACACTCCACTTTGTTCCAAAAAGACCCCTAACCTTTATATCTTTTTTATATCTTTTTCAACAGTAAAAACATTTTAAAAGTGCTTTCCACTTCAATCGAGAGAGATTAGGATTAAATACAAATAATTATACATAACATAATTAATTATAATTAATTTATTTGGATTATATTTAGTGAATTAATATATTTTAATTTATTATAAACATTATGTATTAAGAAACAAAACTTGTTTAATATATATTAGAGCAAATGTTATATGGTATTTTTTTGAGAAAATAATATATATCTTTATTAGTACTAAAATTGTCAGGTGTAAAAATCCAAACCTATTATTTTGCCTTTCGTTAATTTTTAATATATGATATTTTTGTCAAAATTCTTTAGTACATATGGATTGTACATATTGGATGATATTCATATATTTGTATCCAACTCATTTAGTTAAAATGTTATTCATCCCAAGGGATGTCCAAACAACTGTGTATAACGGGTTTACATGTCAAAAAAAGTGCCTGGGTAAAACAAGTAACTGAATAACATCCATTCATCTAATCAATAAATTGTTCGCATACATGCCTACTCAAACTGTAAACTTGTCTACCTTTAGTGGCATTTTACATGTACCAAAATTTTCTACAAATTCTAGTATTGGTTATTAATTTTGAATCAAATATTTCACGTAATGTGATTATCACTGGAAAAACTTGTTAAGCATTGTCTTGTAATGCTACATAAATCAAATAATATGATTACCAATTTGACATATACATACATACATACATACATACATACATACATATATATATAATCAACTTAAAATAAATAAATAAACAGAACAACTCAATAATATTTTGTTCGTTGTATGAAACTATAATGTTCCGATGTAATTTTCTAGTTATACTTACTAATATGCACGCTTAACTTATAAATAATAGATAACAAAATACTGAATGGAATGCTTGCTAATTGTTTCATTCTTTATTTTCTTGATATTACTGTATGTTCTTTAATTATGTAACTAGAAAAATTTATATTTGTACGAGAATTGATGTATGCATATAAATACATACACATGTAGTTGATTCATGTTTTCAGCATTAATTATATGTACCGAAGTATGTGTACCAAAACAATAGTCGCCACAATTTCTGGAGTTAGTTTTTAGTCATTGTTTTTTAAGCTTACCATATCAATGGAAACTGCTAGTCTTTGCATGATTTAACAAATAATAAAAATTGCATGTAAATTTGGATAGAATACACTGAAATTGATTTGAATTATCACAATACAACCAAATTGAAAAAACCTTATTTTTCTCAAATGATAGAAAGAAAAATTAATAACTATATCGCCTTATAAATATATTAAAACCATGGCCATCAACAGTGTATTAATTTTTAACAAAAGGCTAATTTAGCAGCTTATCTAACTTTTTAATAATATATAAATTATAATACATGCAATGGTTAATTGAAGAGAATCCAGTGAGTATGAATAAAACATAATTAAATCTGTGAATTTAAGTTCACTACATGTATGGTTTAAAGTGAAGCATTAGTAATAAAATAGACAATACTTTAAGGATATTTTGCGCATTTATGTCCTTTTTGAAAAATATAACACAAATAAACACTTTTTTAAAATATTGACACATATAGACCTGTTGTGGCCATGTGTGTAGTCGATTGAGAATTTGCTATTGGCAAATTTTCAAAAATTGCCAACACCCCAAAAATTCAAGGATTTTTTAAAAGTTGCCAATAGCGGTATTTCCAAAAAATCATCTAACAGAAAAAATTAAAATTAGTTGGCGATTTTTGAAAAATCGCCATCTATTTTTTTTTGTTGGCGACTTTTGAAAAGTCGTTGGTTGGCGACTTGAAAAGTCGCTGGTTGGCAACTTGAAAAGTCGCTGGTTGGCGATTTTTGAAAAGTCAGTAATAACAAATTCACAACAAAACGCCAATGTGGCCAAATAGGCAATTATGTGTAAATATTTTCAAAGGAGTCTATTTTTGTATATTTTTCAAAAAAGCTCAAAATTTGTGAAATTAACACACATTAAAGCATAAAACTATGCACACCTCGATAATTCCATCCAAAATAGAGAGAACCCAATTAAGTGAAACCTCAACTAACCAGTAAGTATTAGCTTATTTTATAACTGGTTTAGATCAGTTGTTGACCCACCTCTTTACAAGGTTTTCACGCTTTGGATTTCTGACTATCGGAGTACTCAGGACTTGAATATGGACATCGACAAACTCACACAAACTTGGTTGAAGTCACGAAATTTGCAAAAAACTTGGATTTTCTCTTGGACAACCGGATCGGTATAAATCAAGCAGCGGGACTAGTATAAGTCATTAATTGTTGTAACAACCCAAATTTTTTGAGAAACAATAATTAATTAATGTCATTAATTAATTGAGGAATAAACTGATTAATTAAATATTAATCAGCTAAATATTGCGAATTGAGTAAAACAGACTTTAACGTTGCGACCATTATAAAATTCTAATTTGGATAGAATTTTAGTTTGCGTAAATCGGATAAGAAATGAACATGTTATGAGCTTTCGAACTTTGAACATAATTAAATAAACAATCAGCTCAGAAAAACAATGATAAATGGGTGACCCAGTCCGAACTGGGTCGACACATCAGTCGACCCATGGGTCGACACAGTGGATAGGTGGGTTGACCCATTTGCATGCAGGATGAATTCCTACGACTGTATCTGGACTATTTTATATATTTATTCTTATGCCGACTTAGCTTGAGGTGCACGGTTGGATTTATAAACCTAATATCTAATGGTTTAGAATTATCCTAGTTAATCTATAAATAGGCAAGCTACCACCCACATTTTCTTACACACAAACATTTCTTCATCTTCCTCCTCCTTCAAGTTATGTTTTGAAATAAAATTATGAAAATGTCGGCATGCTGCAAATACATAGATTGAAGGGATAATTCTTCGTTTTCTTCTACAACAACTATTTTAGAGGATTTTCTAGATCAACAACAAATTTAGTGAGTATTACTATGATTTTCAGATTTCTTCTAAGTTAAAGTTAAATAGATACAATAATTGTTATAGTAATCTAAATAAAAAGAATTTTGACAGTAAATATGTGGTGGATAAACAGTATCAGTGTTTATAAGTTTGTTCTTATATGTAATTTTAATTACTGCCAATTACCTATTCATTTTTAGTTATTATCTGTTTGTATGTACATCTTCTTCCTTATCCCCTTTCTGTTGTTTGTCTTATTTACTGTATTATTATGTCTCTACCGTTTGAATTATATAGAATTGGAAAAGTATGAAATAATGTTAAAAAAGGAAATAATGTTTTTCAGTTTGACGATTATTATAGATTTCTGTTTAGTGCTGATGAACAATAGATTGGCTTTTAGCCCCGCTGTGTTCTGCTACACCCGTTAAATCAAGGCTACTTAGCACACGCTTTAGCAATATTAATATACGAGGATGATTTAATCTATTTTCCTTTGAAACAAACTGAAAAAAGTTTGTGTAAAGATCTAATTTAAGGCGAGAGTGCGCTATATATGGTAGAAATCTATAATAATCATCAAATCTAGTATGGAAAAACATTATATTCTTGGATTTTGTTATAATGATAGATCTATTTCTTTAGATCCAATTCAATTGTGATTATTCTTCTATGTCATGATAGATCTATTTCTTTAGATCCAATTCAATTGTGATTATTCTACTATGTTATTATTGTGGATCTTGGTTTGTAACTATATTGTGGTTAATATAAATCTGTTAATTTGAATAGTTATGTCATTGGATAGATCTAATCATTTATGTCATTGGATAATGACATAACTATTCAAATTAATAGATTTATATTAACCACAATATAGTTACAAACCAAGATCCACAATAATAACATAGTAGAATAATCACAATTGAATTGGATCTAAAGAAATAGATCTATCATGACATAGCAGAATATACACAATTGAATTGGATCTAAAGAAATAGATCTATCGTTATAACAAAATCAAAGAATATTATGTTTTCCATATTAGATTTGACGATTATTATATATTTCTACCATATATAGCACACTCTCGCCTTAAATTAGATCTTTACACAAACTTTTTTCAGTTTGTTTCAAAGAAAAATAGATTAAATCATCCTCGTATATTAATATTTCTAAAGCGTGTGCTAAGTAGCCTTGATTTAACGGGTGCAGCAGAACACAGCGGGGTTAAAAGCCAATCTATTGTTCATCAGCACTAAACAAAAATTACGTAGCGATCAGAGCATGCTGTGGGCAATAGCGGTGATTTTGCGAGGCTTTAACTGCATACCAATAAAAGGGATATGTTAATTTGAGGAATATATAAAATTGTCATTCATGTTAATTAACATTAAAGAGAATATGTTAATTTAACGAATATTGTAATTTGTCACTTATCGACATTAACCGGGAGGGGGGGAGGGGATATGTTAATTGGGGAAAACATATCAATTAGACATTTATGTTCAATTTAATTAAGGAAAACATGCCACCTATGTTCATTTGATGTTTATGTTAATTTCATGTTAATTTAGGGAAAAATATGTCAATAAGTCATTTATGAACATTTAATGTTAGTATGGGAAAATGTTAATTAAACATTTATATTCGTTGGATGTTTATGTTCATTTGATGATGTTAATTCAATTGGGTAAACATGACATTGATATTGGAATCACATGTTAATTGACACTAATTTGTAAAAATACAATTTGGCATCTATATCGGAAAACATATAATTTGTCATTTGACAATAAAATGAGAAACACGTTCATTCAACGTTTACTTGGAAAGTACGTTAATTTAACGTTAATATGAAAAACACGTTAATTGTACTTAATATGACATTAAGTAATCTTATTGGAAAAACGTGTTAATCAGAATAAGTTGTACTTAATATGACATTAAGTAATCGGTATGGGAAAACATGTTAATTGGAATGAATGGTATTTAATTGGAAATTAACATGCAAATATATACTTAATTTAATATCAAGTAAATATGCCTTTGGAAAAATATAAGGATTAGATGTACTTAAGTAAAAATAGTTACTGTAATCTATATACATTTGGGCTGGTGCTTTTTTTAGGGAAGGGGTTGTACACAGAATAACATTTAGAGGAAATGTCATTTACAACCGTGTTTATTAATGAACTTAAACCTGCTAAGTTGAACCTGTTAGTTAATAAGCTAAGAGGTCCTACATCTTGATGTTTGTACCTAGTTTTGGGACTCTATAAATCCTAGTTACTTGGGGGCATAAGCATAGGGGGTGGCTTGTGTCGAGTTGTGTGGAACCTGTATCAGTCTGTATCTCTGTTAGTATCTGAGGAGGGGCCTCGCACTAGGTAGGGGGCAGAGCACACTTTACTGATCTGGATAGTAAGAGATTCAAAAGGTGGAAGGTCGGTACGGGAGCGTTTCTGCGGAGTCATGACATGCATGCGCCCGATTAGGGAAACTATGACATTGTAACACCGGCGAATAGGTCCGTGCCTTATAAGTCGTCGGGTTAGGGACTGATACACCCTACTGCCGGGGATGGCACATGATATTTGCGTAGTAGGGAGCCGATGGATGGGTAACATAAGGAAAAATGACTCCTAATTACATGTTTCTATTTGAATATGTAGATGTACCAAACATCCAATCTGCCTGATCTGATTTTTATTATTATTGTTATCATCATTGTCTTTTTATAAGAATTGTCAATCTCTATTATTAGTTATTGTTCACCTTTAGATTTGTACAGACACTTACCCTTTTTGTGACATTAGAACCACTATTTTTCTGTTTTACTTAACTTAGCAAGTCGAGATGGTAATCACAACAACTCACCAGGCTTTATGTCTGACCCGTTTCCTTTCTTCCTTTCTCTTTTCTTTCCTTCAGGCTTACAGAGAGAAAGTACATATTTCATATTTCTTTGTTATCTTTATCGTGATGGATTTCTGCAAGTTGGATTACTTCCCGTTCTCTTTCCAAGATTTGGTTGTATCTTTTTCACTATATTTGGGGAGAATATTATTTTATTCTAATGTTGTTTTCAACTGAGATATCGAGACGTCGCAATTTGTAACTGTTTGGTTAAATGAAACAAATACGATTTTTTATTTTGTAAAATAAAAGTTTTTACTTTCGCTGAAAATTTATATTTTTATGTCTTGTGAAATCTTAGTCTCGGCGATGTTTTATGTCCATATACCTACAATGCTCCATACTTTCTTAATGAAATCCTCATATGGGTGACATTAAGGAATGTGGTGGTTATATTCTGTAACATCCCGAAATTTTGAATAACCGAATTAACTAAATTCAAGAATAATTAATCTCAGATGAGAGAATTAAGGGAAACGTGTTGCGCCATTGTGTTCATCTCGGAATTCTGGTTGAGATAGAGTCCGAGTTTGCATAAAACGGATACCGGATGAAGGAGATATGGACGAACGAAGTTAGGCGGGAGAATTAGAAGAAAAAAAATATTGCACTGGTGCACTTGGGAAGTGCGCCAGTACAAATATTGCACTGGCGCACCTGCCAAGTGCGCCCAGGCCGAGGAGAAAGCCTGCACAGCTTTCTGGTGCAATTTGATCCATATTGTGACTCTTTGCTGAGTCCTTTCTGACTCTTTGCTGAGTCATTAGGGCTGAGGTGTCACCCTATCCCAACTGAGTGGTTTTGATTAACCCTAAGATCATCCGACGGCTATAATTAAATTAAAATTCTATATAAACATGGGTACACTCAAACCCTAAAATCAAATAAAAATTTGAATCATGGTCGTCATGGTGTCATCTTATAACCTAGAGTAGCCGCCACCAACTAGAGGGAAATCAAAGCTAATCAATTCAGTTCTATTCAGCTCCAATCTAAACAATAATGAATCCACTACAAAGGCGAGCTAAAACAATTTCAGAACTCAGATTTCAGAACGCAAGACCTTCTTTTTGTGAGTTCGATTTCTTTAATAAGATAATTAACAGTTTAATTGGATTGAGCTATGATTTGGATTATATGGTTATGTTGTGAATCATTGACCGTATGTTATTATCTATGTTGTAAATTCTATGATGTTATCATCTATATTGTAAATTCTATGATGTTATTATCTATGTTGTAAAGCTATGATGTTATCATCTATGTTGTAGATCTATAACTAGCTTATGTACAATCAATTCATAATGATGTTTCATATGCTAGTTTGGTTATGTTGTTGGAACTAATTCATATGTTAAATCATATATATGTATGCAAGTTTAGATGTTAATTTAGATATGAATCATATGCAAGTTAGTGAGAATCATATACAACCTTACATGTTTCATGACATCTATTTTATGTGTAAATTGGATCTAAAGTTAGGCTATGACATGTGTGAGTTAGATGTAAGTTTATATCATAATCTATGTTGTATAAATTACATATGCAAGTATATATATATATTGGAGTATGAATCATGTAATGTAAGTTTATGACTATTGCCTATGCAAGTTTACACCTTATGATTAGATCTATGACACCCATAGTTTATGCAAGTTTGTAACTTTTGCCTATGCAAGTTTTAGATGGAAAACCTTATTCACACATGCAAGTTCACCCCTTATGTTTAGATCTAGTTTTTATTCTATGCATGTTGTGATGCTTTCTCTTTATTCCATAAGTTAGACTATTCGAGTCTAACGTATATTTTACGTTAAACGAACGAACGTACAACGTGGGGCAAGGGGATAACATAAAAAGATTTAATATTGAGAATTGGCATAAATGCCTTAAATGTGATGTTAATTGGTATAATTCTATATACCATAAATAGATGGACATAATTGAGTCAATTATGGACATAGTTAAATTTGTAATTGATTGGCAATTTGAATAAGGAAATTAATTCATATTGGGGGTAATTAATTAGGTGTAATTAATCGCCTAAGACACGAGGTTAGACTCTTTTGTGGTGTAAGACTGCCCGGACCCGCCCGGCAAATCCAGCTGCCACAAATGCCAGTCTAATGTGGGAGGTCTTAGGTATAAATTAAATGTGTAACAGTTGTAAAGACACGAGTTTAGGCTCGTTTGTGGTGTAAGACTGCCCGGACCCGCCCGGCAAATCCAGCTGCCACAAATGCCAGTCTAATGTGGGAGGTCTTTACAAGGTTACGGTCTTAATGAATTAAGAAACACTTAACCAGATAAGCATGTAGTGGGACATGAGGGGGTTAAGTGGGTGCCTTGGTGGCATGTGGAATTTAGTAGGTGCCTTGGGTGGCATTTGAAATACGATTAGATGCAATTAACCAAGATTGAAACATGTAAAAAGACATGATTAAGAATAGGGTTAAGTAGGGGAAAAACCTTAGAGGGGACCAAGCATAGGTGGAAAGCTTGTGTCATGCATGGGGTTCCTTTTCAAACCAGTAACCCATTAAGTACCTTTGTGGGCTCGACCCAGGTCGAGGACGGGACACGCGTACTGGGTTTGATTGTAAGAGGTTAAAACGGGTCAGCGGTGGCAACGCAAGTCCAACGGGTTCATATGCGTGTGTGGGCCCCGGGCTGGTAAGTAAGACGTGGTTGCATCGTGTAGATATAAGCCATGCATTTTTGGTTGTATCGGGTTGCCACTTTGGGGAGTGATACACCCCACTGTGGGGCCAACACGAGTATCTACGAGTTAGGGAGCCGATCGAATGGGGTAGTGGGTACACCTAGTGGAGATAGGGGCAGACGGTACCTATGAAGGTAGCTAGGGGTGGATTGAACTACCATTATTATTATTAAGTTTTGTAGGAGGGATCAACCTTTAGGGTGACTAGTGGTGGTGCAGTGTAGTAATTACCTTATAGTGATTAGGGGCGCCTTTAACGTTATCTTGGTTCATCTTATTCCCTCGTTTTGTTCTGTCATACCCAATTGTTCACAGTCATTTCCTTATTTTCCAGCTTATGCCTTAGCCTAGTTATTTTGATAATTATATTGTTAAAGTTATCGCACTCGCCAGACTTTATGTCTGACCCCCTTTTCTTTCCACCTCTTTTCTTCCTCCCCCCCCCCCTAAAGGTTTGCAAGAAGGGAATACTACAGCTTAGTGCCGATTTCTTTCATTTGCTTGAAGAGAGTAGATGTATTGCTTGGGACTCTCTCATCTTTATGGCTTTGCTTATGCTCAGTGGGGATTTTATGCATTTATGTTATTTAAGTATTTGCTCTTTATGTACTTTGAAGTTTTTGAAAAAGACTACTGATCCTGTTGTAATGGCTTTGGAAACTACTTATGTAAACTCGTTTTGAGTTATGATGAAATAAAATAAGTTTTATCTTCCGCTGTGTTGTTTTATTTATTTATTCTTGTAATTTATCTGTTCTGTACAAATAATAACACTTCATGGACAATGATGCATTCCCTTTGTGAGTGACATTAATGGACGTGGGGTGTTACACATGGTATCGGAGCTATGGTTACAAGAACAGATAAAAAGTTTTGAAAAGTGTTTTCAAAAGTATTATTTTCCTAGAAAGTATTTTCAAAAACTTGTTTTAAAGAAGCTATTTTTAAGGAAAGTTTACTTAAAAGAGCATAATCCCCGCAAGCCATACATCTCTCTTTCGCTTCCCTTGTTTTAAACTCTTTCTTTTTCTTTTCAGCATGTCTGGAGCATCTGAGATACCAGAGGGTGTTCATGTACCCGGTTGGTTTCGTCAATATCTCGAGGCTAGGGCCCGGCCAACGTTCCTCCTCCCCTAGCTCCAGTCATTCCTCCGCATGGAGATACTTTCTCCAAGATATGTAAAGACTTTCGTTCGATGGATGTAAAATCTTTTAGTGGATTTGAAACGTTCATTGAAGCTAGAAATTGGTTGAAAGAAGTGGAGGATCTATTTGGCATTTTCGAGTTGGACGACTGTAAGAAGGTCCAATTGGCTGCTTGGTTGATGAAGGACGAAGCTTCGTTTTGGTGGGAAGTCACTAATGGGGAGCGTCCAGTTAATACATGGCCAGATTTCAGGCATAGGTTTGAGGCAAAGTTTCTCACACGGGCTGAAGAGAACTTATATATGGAAAGATTTTTGGCGTTGAAGCAAGGGAATCTGTCAGTAAAAGAATACGTCAACAAGTTCAATCAGTTGGCGAGATTTGGCTTGGACTTGGTGAATACACCCGAAAAGAAGGTCCTGAGATTTGTTAAGGGTTTGAATGAGCCACTACATGGGTTAGCTATGACCCACATCCCTATGGGGGCCACCTTTGAGAGGCCAGTTGATATGGCGCTTATGCATGAAGAGGAGAAGGGCGCCAATGCTAATAAGCACCCGAGAAGAAAGGGGATCAAAAGAAACCGCAGCAACAACAAAACAAGAAAGGCGGGAAGAACAATAATGGCAAAGAAAAGAAGAAGTGCTTTAATTGTGGGACACCAGGCGATCTGAGTAAAGATTGTAGGAAAAAGAAGAAGACTAGATGTTTCCACTGTGGAGAGGAAGGTCATCTAGTTAAGGACTTCCCAAGGAAATAGGGACAAGGGCAAAGAACTTCTGGAGGATAGCTTCAGGCTCTCGTGGCACCGGGGCAAGCAAGGGAGTAAGTCTAGGCTCTCGCGGTCCCACCGCTGCAAGAACGAGGTAGAAACATTTCCGTTGAGAGTTTAGTTTTTCTATTTGATCATCATGTCCGTACTTTATTCGATTCTGGCACATCACGTTCGTTTATTTCTACATCATTAGTTGAAACACTGCACTTAGATACTAGTCTTGTTGTGGATCCCATTGTAGTCTCAAATCCTATTGGTGGGTCGGCTCATTTATCCATGGTTTGTAGGTATTTGAGATTGTCTATCTTAGGTGTTGGTTTTGAATGTAATGCTTTTGTGCTTGGTTTCATGGGCTATGGGTTGATTCTAGGGATGGATTGGCTAGCCCGATATGGCGCCATCCTAGATTGTGAACGAAGGGTAGTAAAATTGTTGACTCGTAGTGGAAAGACCCTTGACATTTCTTGTGACCCTAGAGGACCGGTGATGCTTAGTTATCTTGAGTCACTTGACGCATCCAATGATGATTTACATTCTGTTCGTATAGTCCGTGATTATGTTGATGTCTTCGATGAGGTGAGGGGTCTTCCCCCAAAACATGAGAAAGACTTTCGTATTATCTTGTAGACAATGCAAAACCAGTATCTTTGCCAGTGCGCCACATGGCTCTTCGTGAGAGGAGGGAACTTAATAAGCAAGTAGGGGAGTTGCTTGAGAAAGGGTTCATAAGACGTAGTATATCAGAGTGGGGTGCTCCAGTAGTATTTTCCACAAAGGCGGATGGGTCCCTTAGACTTTGTGTGTACTATAGAGAGCTTAATAAACTTACTAACAAGAATAGGCACCCACTACCGAGGATGGACGATCTCTTCGATCAGTTAGTTGGCGCCTCAGTGTTTTCGCGGTTGGACTTAGCCACTGGTTTCCATCAGTTGAGAGTGGTTGAGGATAGCATAGACAAGACTGCCTTTAGGACTCCATACGGTTTCTATGAATGGCTTGTGATGCCCTTCGGTTTGGCAAAAACCCCCACATACTTTGTTGACTTGATGAGTAGGGTGTTTAGGGAGTACCTTAATAAATTCGTGGTGGTCTTTGTGGACGAAATCTTGGTCTTTTCAAAGAGCGAGGAAGAGCATGCCCTACATCTTAGGGAAGTGTTGGAGACCCTTCGAGCGCATAACCTTAATGCTAAATTTTCTAAATGCCACTTTTGGAGGAAGGAAGTGCGATTCTTAGGGCACGTGGTTTCCAAAGAAGGGATAGCTGTGGATCCCGCGAAGGTGGTGGTCATCCAAGATTGGAAGGTCCCTAAAAATGCCATGGAGGTAAGGAGTTTCTTGGGGTTGGCAGGCTACTATAGGAAGTTTATCAAGGACTTCGCAAAAATATCAGCCCCATTAACACGCTTGACGAGGAAGAACCTAGTTTTCACGTGGGACGTAGATTGTGATGATGCATTCCAACGTTTAAAAAGAGATTTGACCACAGCCCTAGTCTTAGTGTTGCCAGATGGGAGTAAGCCATTTACCGTTTATACCGATGCTTGTGGGATAGGACTAGGCGCAGTCTTAATGCAAGAGGGAAGGGTAATAGCCTATGAAGGAAGGCAGTTGAGAGTACATGAGAGAAACTACACTATGCATGACCTAGAGTTGGCCGCTATTGTTTTAGCGCTTAAGTCTTGGCGCCATTATCTTCTTTGTGAGAAATTCGAATTGTTCACTGACCACAAATCGCTAAAATACTTGTTCTCTCAGAAGGACTTGAACTTAAGGCAGCAAAGGTGGATGGAATTCTTAGCATCCTACGATTTCGAGATAGCATATACCCCTGGCAAGGGTAACGTGGTGGCAGACGTCTTAAGTTGGAAAAGATTGTCCTTGAGTCCATTGTTTGTTGAACGACGAAGCTTAGAGTTCATCTCTATGTTTGAATTTAGACCTTCATTGACTTTGTACCCGGTTTGCTAGTATCCTTAGAGGTCAGACCTACGCTTTTGGGATGGATTGGTGAGGCACAGCGAGATGACCCACAGTTGGTTGAGTTAGTAGAGAAGCTCATAAGGGGGGAGTCATTGAGCCATCTTAGTAGGTATACCCTAGATGATAAGGGTTGGTTACGTAGGGACAGTAGACTTTGTGTACCACAAGACGAGGACCTGAGGAAGACCATTCTTGATGATGCACATCGTTCGAAGATGACCATTCATCCCGGCGGGGACAAGATGTACATGGACATGAGATGAGTTTACTTTTGGGCCGGTATGAAGAAGGATGTGGCCGAGTTTGTCGCTAGATGCTTGGTGTGCCAACAAGTAAAAGTAGAGCAAAAGAAGCCCGGTGGGTTGCTTCACCCATTGGAGATCCCACAATGGAAGTGAGAGAGTGTCTCGATGGACTTTGTTGATGAGTTACCGAGATCGAGGAAGGGTAATACGGGGATTTGGGTCGTGGTAGACAGACTTACTAAGAGCGACCATTTCATTCCCGTGAAGAGTAAGAGGACTGCTCCATGGTTAGCCTCCGTATACATTCGAGAGATAGTTCATTTGCACGGTGTTCCTTCTAGCATAGTGAGGGATCGCGATCCTATCTTTACTAGCGAGTTTTGGAAGAGCTTGCAAGAGGCGGTAGGGACTCAGTTATGTTTGAGCACCGCATATCATCCTCAGACGGATGGCCAGACCGAGAGGGTGAATCGTATTCTAGAGGACCTTTTGAGGCTATGTGTTTTAGACTTCGGAGGTACATAGGAGGAGCATCTTCCTTTGGTAGAGTTCGCATATAATAATAGCTTTCAGTCTAGCATTGGCATGGCACCTTTCGAGGCTCTTTATGGACGGCCGTGTCGTTCGCCTACATGTTGGTGGGAATCTACGGATAAGATCTTACTTGGGCCCGACATGATTAGAGAGATTGAATTGATTCGAAGGAAGATGAAGACGGCATAAGATAGGCGGAAATCTTATGTGGACAAGAGGAGGACAGATCTTGAGTTTGATATTGGGGACATGGTCTTTATCAAGGTGTCTCCATTACGGAATGTTGTTCGCTTTGGGTCCATTGGGAAGTTAGAACCAAGGTTCATAGGGTCGTTTCCTATTAAGGAAAGGATTGGACAGATGGCATATAGAGTGGAGTTGCCCGAGAGACTCAGTGGTGTACACGACGTATTCCATGTATCACATTTGAGGAAATGCTTGCACAAGACCGTAGAAGTGGTTGAGCCGAGCTTGCTTAGAGAGGTGGAGATAGAGCGTGATGCAATGATTCGACGAGCTCCTACGTGCATTCTTGGGTCGGAGATTAAGAAGTTGAGGAATCGAGAGGTCAAGCTAGTCAAAGTGCAATGAGGAGATGATGAGAGCAACGCTACTTGGGAGACGGAAGAGAAGATGCGTTCATTGTACCCTTTTCTTTTCGAGGGTATGTCTTTTAATTTCTCCTTTATCACTTAGCTTGTACTCGTTTTATCTTTAGTATGTCCTCTCGCTAGTATCTTTGACCTTTAGATAGGGTAGTCCTATGGTTGAAACATGTGTTTGAGACATGTTATGTATGATGGATGCATGTGGATGCAAGTGTTTTCTAGTGGTTGCTCGTGGACGCATATACACACACTTTAGGCACTAGATCGGCTCAGTCACTTTCATACGACATATTGCATATAAATGGATGTATTTAGTAAAATGAATGTACATTGAATGTGTGTATCATATGGATGTTGCATTTAAATGGATGGTTGTGCACACATGTAGTAATGATATGTATAGGATTCTTTGCATACATGATGGATACATGACACTATCATTATTTGCATTAAGGAGGTCGACTGAATCAGTGGACCGCCTGATTTAGCATTAGTATATGGACATATACACACACTATGCATATGTACATGAAAAGCATTAGAAATCTTTTAAGGACCATGGTTTCTAGTGGTTGATGGTTGAGTAGATGGATGATTGGATGGTAGGATACGTTCTTCTTGACTTAGAGATTTCGAGGACGAAATCCTTTAAGTAGGGGAGAATGTAACACCCCGAATTTTTGAATCACTGAATTAACTAAATTCAAGAATAATTAATCTCAGATGTGAGAATTAAGGGAAATGGGTTGCGCCATTGTGTTCGTCTCGGAATTTTGGTTGAGATAGAGTCCGAGTTTGCATAAAACGGATATCGGATGAAGGAGATTTGGACGAACGAAGTTAGGCGGGAGAATCAGAAGAAAAAAAATATTGCACTGGCGCACTTGGGAAGTGCGCCAGTACAAATATTGCACTGGCGCACCTTCCAAGTGCGCTCAGGCCGAGGAGAAAGCCTGCATAGCTTTCTGGTGCAATCTGATCCATACAGTGACTCATTGCTGAGTCCTTTCTGACTCCTTGCTAAGTCATTAGGGCTGAGGTGTCACCCTATCCCGACTGAGTGGTTTTGATTAACCCTAAGATCATCTGACGGCTATAGTTAAATTAAAATTCTATATAAACATGGGTAGACTCAAACCCTAAAATCAAATAAAAATCTGAATCATGGCTGTCATGTTGTCATCTTGTAACCTAGAGTAGCCGCCACCAACTAGAGGGAAATCAAAGCTAATCAATTCAGTTCTATTCAACTCTAATCTAAACAATAACGAATCTACTACAAAGGTGAGCTAAATCAATTTCAGAACTCAGATTTCAGAATGCAAGACCTTCTTTTTGTGAGTTCGATTTCTTTAATAAGGTAATTAACAATTTAATTGGATTGAGCTATAATTTGGATTATATGGTTATGTTGTGAATCATTGACCGTATATTATTATCTATGCTGTAAAGCTATGATGTTATCATCTATGTTGTAGATCTATGACTGGCTTATGTACAATCAATTCATAATGATGTTTCATATGCTAGTTTGGTTATGTTGTTGGAACTAATTCATATGTTAAATCATATGTATGTATGCAAGTTTAGATGTTAATTTAGATATGAATCATATGCAAGTTAGTGAGAATCATATACAACCTTACATGTTTCATGACATCTATTTTATGTGTAAATTGGATCTAAAATTAGGCTATGACATGTGTGAGTTAGATGTAAGTTTACATCATAATCTATGTTGTATAAATCACATATGCAAGTATATATATATATTGGAGTAAGAATAATGTAATGTAAGTTTTTGACTATTGCCTATGCAAGTTTACACCTTATGATTAGATCTATGACACCCATAGTTTATGCAAGTTTGTAACTTTTGCCTATGCAAGTTTTAGATGGAAAACCTTATTCACACATGCAAGTTCACCCCTTATGTTTAGATCTAGTTTTTATTCTATGCATGTTGTGATGTTTTCTCTTTATTCCATAAGTTAGACTATTCGAGTCTAACGTATATTTTATGTTAAACGAACGAACGTACAACGTGGGGCAAGGGGATAACATAAAAAGATTTAATATTGAGAATTGGCATAGATGCCTTAAATGTGATGTTAATTGGTATAATTTTATATACCATAAATAGATGGACATAATTGAGTCAATTATGGACATAGTTAAATTTGTAATTGATTGGCAATTTTAATAGGGAAATTAATTCAAATTAGGGTAATTAATTAGGTGTAATTAATCGCCTAAGACATGAGGTTAGACTCTTTTGTGATGTAAGACTGCCCGGACCCGCCAGGCAAATCCAGCTGCCACAAATGCTAGTCTAATATGGGAGGTCTTAGGTATAAATTAAATGCATAATAGTTGTAAAGACACGAGGTTAGGCTCGTTTGTGGTGTAAGACTGCCCGGACCCGCCCGGCTAATCCAGCTGCCACAAATGCCAGTCTAATGTGGGAGGTCTTTACAAGGTTACGGTCTTAATGATTTAAGAAGCACTTAGCCAGATAAGCATGTAGTGGGACATGAGGGGGTTAAGTGGATGCCTTGGGTGGCTTGTGGAATTTAGTAGGTGCCTTGGGTGGCATTTGAAATACGATTAGATGCACTTAACCAAGATTAAAACATGTAAAAAGACATGATTAAGAATGGGGTTAAGTGGGGGAAAAACCTTAGAGGGGACCAAGTATAGGTGGAAAGCTTGTGTCATGCATAGGGGCCCTTTTCAAACCAGTAACCCATTAAGTACCTTTGTGGGCTTGACCCAAGTCGAGGACGGGACACGCGTACTAGGTTTGATTGTAAGAGGTCAAAACGGGTCAGCGGTGGCAACGCAAGTCCAATGGGTTCATATGCGTGTGTAGGCCCAAGCTGGTATGTAAGACGTTGTTGCATTGTGTAGATATAAGCCATGCATTTTTGGTTGTATCGGGTTGCCACTTTGGGGAGGGATACACCCCCACTATGGGGCCAGCACGGGTATCTACGAGTTAGGGAGCCGATCGAATGGAGGTAGTGGGTACACCTAGTGGAGATAGGGGCAAACGGCACCTATGAAGATAGCTAGGGGTACATTAAATTACCATTATCATTATCAAGTTTTGTAGGAGGGATCAACCTTTAGGGTGACTGGTGGTGGTGCAGTGTAGTAATTACCTTATAGTGATTAGGGGCGCCTTTAACATTATCTTGGTTCATCTTATTCCCTCGTTTTGTTCTGTCATACCTAATTGTTCACAGTCATTTCCTTATTTTCCAGCTTATGCCTTAGCCTAGTTATTTTGATAATTATATTGTTAAAGTTATCGCACTCACCAGACTTTATGTCTGACCCCCTTTTCTTTCCACCTGTTTTCTTCCTCCCCCCCCCCCCCCCAAGGTTTACAAGGAGGGAATACTATAGCCTAGTACCGATTTCTTTCATTTGCTTGAAGAGAGTAGATGTATTGCTTGGGACTCTCTCATCTTTATGGCTTTGCTTATGCTCAGTGGGGATTTTATGCATTTATGTTATTTAAGTATTTGCTTCTTTATGTACTTTGAAGTTTTTGAAAAAGACTACTGATCCTATTGTAATGGCTTTGGAAACTACTTATGTAAACTCGTTTTGAGTTATGATGAAATAAAATATGGTTTATCTTCCGCTGTGTTGTTTTATTTATTTATTCTTGTAATTTATTTGTTCTATACAAACAATAACGCTTCATGGACATTGATGCGTTCCCTTTGTGAGTGACATTAATGGACGTGGGGTGTTACATATTCGGTATCAGAGCCTAAGGTTACCAAGATAATTAAAGTTTTATTTTAAAAGAAAGATTTTTCAAAATAAACCGCAGTTTCCAAAAATCAAATGTTACTTTTGAAAATAAAATATCCCATATAGTCAGTTATGACCTTCCTTTGACTCTTTCTAAATCATTATCTTTTTAGTTGAGTTATAAGGCATTCTATCTAAGCTTTCCTTTATATGTTGAAAATTTGAATAATTGACAAACCCATTTAGCTTAGTGGTTGGGAAGAGTCGATGTTATAAAGGGACTTCAAACAGATATTAAAAAGGGTTATTCACGGATGGAACTACCTAATTAGTTTAGTGGAAAAAAGATTGTTTGGTAGAAAAGGAAAAAACTAGATTGATTCGAAATTAACATAGAAAAGGTCATTGCATGAATGAACGGGTTGGTGCGAAATAGGAGTTTTATCGTATAGCACAATAACCGCCATCTTAAAGGTAATTAAAAATAAATGTCTTGCAATCACGGGTTTTTACAAAATAAATTTTCTGATACACTGGAAATAGATTTTTATACGTTTTTGGTAACCAATCAATTAAGGAACTTCCAAAAAGGTGAATTTAAGAATGGCAAGTAAAAAGGGTCAACATGAGTATACTGATGACAAAAGAGTTATAGGGAACATATAAGCGATAATAAATTGTACATTAAGGGAGAAATGGTAAAAGGTAAGGATTGTTGAATCTCTCTACATAATGTTTTGACTACGACAACTATACATAAGAATATATATTATCATCCAACCTTGTTTTGCGGGAAGATATTCGACAAACAGATTCAAGAACACAAAAATGAAGATTGAATATGTTATAAGGGTCTGTTAGTCCTAGATATTCATGTTAAAGTCTTCCGTGATGATTACACACACACATATCACATATATGTGTTTTCATATTCAAAAGAGGCAAAGAATATATTTTGTCCATAAAACAGACGTCTGGTTTAAATCAAACAGACGTCTGTTTGCTGAGACAAAATTTAAATCTAACATAATACTCAGACGTCTATTCTGAATATTTTAGACTTTTGAATCTGCTAGAAATACACTATTTCTTTGGTGATTCATTTTTCAAATTAAAACAGACATCTGAATAAATTTTTCAGACTTCTGATTATGAAAAGTTGCAACCTATTATGAAGAGTCACAACTCTCTAGATCGTTTCTCTTTATGGAAACTCTTCATGATTAGTTACAACTTTTCATATATTATAAATATGGACTTGATTAACTCACCGAATTTCATTCTATTTCTCTCTATATTATTCAAAGCTCTCTAGTTTTCAAAAAAATATATACTATTCTCAATATTATCTTCCATAATCTTTCATAAGCTTCACGTTTATCATCAAGGAGAGACTATAGGAAGGGTGTACTATGTATTGACAAATTAGTGTTAACAAAAACACAAGCAAGTCATCAATTATTCTGTATTGTAAGAGACCTCTTCCGTGGCTGAGGCAAGAAAATCCCATTCAGCTATTCGGGTAATTGTGAACCTATTCCTCCGGGTGAAGTGAGGGTTTTAGTGTTAGTGAAATACCAGAAGTGAGTCTGGGACTGGACGTAGGACAGTTGTCCGAACCAGTATAAATCAACTGTGTGATTTACTGCTTTCTACTCTAATACATATACTACATCCTATTCTCCATTCTATACGATCCTACTATCATATAGCCTCTTTCAATTGGCACAAGAATCTGAAGTTAGTGAATTATCTTATGAAGAATTATTAGATGTTAATGTTGAACTTTTAAATATTATAAAAACTCTGAAGAAAATGTTTATGTAGAACAACCACCGCTATTCATACATGAAAAATATCCAGATTATGTCTATAAACTTAAAAAGGCATTATATGGTTTAAATCAAGCAACTCGTGCTTGGTATGAACGATTTAAAAGTTATTTAATAAATTTTGGTTTTCGAGTAGGAAAAGCAGATCAAATTTTATTTATTAAAAATACAAATAAAGATATTTTAATTGTACAAATTTATGTAGATGACATAATTTTTGGTTCAACTAATGAAAATTTATGTAAAGAATTTTCTACAATAATGACGAACGAATTTGAAATGTCTCATATGGGAGAATTATCATATTTTCTAGGATTACAAAATAAACAAGTTTCCAATGGTATTTTTATTATTCAAGAAAAATATTGTAATAATTTAATTAAACATTTTGGTCTAGACAACACTTCGGGAAAACCAACTCCAATGAGTACTTCTGTTCATCCTAAAAAAGATGAAAAAGGAAAAAGTATTGATCAAAAATTATATAGAAGTATGATCGGTTCGTTACTTTTTTTAACTGTAAGTCATCCTGATATTATGATGAGTGTATGCTTGTGTGCAAGATTTCAATCTAATCCTAAAGAGTCACATCTAAGAGCAGTAAAACAGATTTTATGGTATCTTAATAATACTAAGGACTTCTGTCTTTTTTATCCGAAAGGATGTCCATTCGAATTAGTATGCTACAGTGATGCTGATTTTGGTGGATCCCGGACGGATAGAAAAAGTACGAGTGGTACATGCCATTTCATTGGAAAATCACTTGTATCTTGTTTTAGTAAGAAACAAAACTATGTGTCACTCTCTACATGTGAAGCAGAATACATATCTACTGCTTTAGCATGTGCACAAGCAATTTACATGCAACAAATACTCAAAGATTTTGGAGTTAATTTAACTAAGTCAACAATATATTGTGATAATACTAGTGCTATAAATTTATATAAAAATCCGATAAATCACTCTAGGACTAAACATATAGATATCCGGCATTATTTCTTATGTGACAATATAGAAAAAGATATTATTAACTTAGAATATGTTTCAACCGAAAACCATATTGTAGATATTTTTACTAAACCACTATTAGAAAATTCTTTTATTAATTTACGACGAGAATTAGGGGTTGTTTTAGTAAAAGACATATAAATCAGTATAATCTTTTCTTATAAAATTAAGTATGTCTTTATTTCTAACTTACTACCTATTTTTAGCCCATTTCCTAAAAACCCTCACCACACTCAAGTTCTTTTATGGTTACAGACTTCTGAAAAATTCTAACCACATATTCCTTAGTTGTTTTTCTTATATAAAACTATGGTTTACTTTACTACAAACTTACAAACACAAATTTCAATATTAAAAGCTCAACTAGATACACTATGTTATCCAATAATTCAAATTCTTCAATCAATATTACATTCACAACGGATAGTCCTTCCGATTCTCCATAATTTCCGACACCTACTCCTAGATATGAACCGCAATACCGTTGGAGAAATTATCACACTGGATATACTCCCGAAGCAAAAAAGGTTAAAAGAGCTCTCTTCTCATCACCAAATACAAAACGAAAAATAGACAACCTTCATCACTATCAGACAGAACAAATATCTCTACAGAAGGAGTTGTATTTCGAACAAAAAGTTACCGCTACTCGCTTAAGTCTTCTTGAAAAAATGATTTACAAATTTTGTGGTTCAAAAGCAAAGGATGTTACTTCACCACTACCAATTCCGCCAAATCCTATTGATCCATCTTCCTCTTATCGTACTGAGAATGATCTTGTAAACCCCACGTTAAAATACTATACCTTTTCTCCACAACGACCACCTTATACTCCAAACTCATGGGAGAAAAATTACAAAGCCAATGAAGGAACAAGTTCATCAACACCGAAGAAGACTCCACCTTCTAAAAATTAAAGTTTCATTTACTTTATTTTATATATTTCTATATTTAATTTGTTATTTACTCCTTATATGAAATAAAAATTGATTGTGCAAACATCTCATAAAACAGACGTCTGAGCAAAACAAAACAGACGTCTGACTAAACAAGGAGAATAAATTTCAACCTCAAACCAGACGTCTGCACAACACAAAATAGACGTCTGAAATGGTAATAAAATGAACTAAAATCTTGCGGGTCAAAAATTTCTTTTAGACAGACGTCTGACAGAAAAATTCAGACGTCTGTTTTAAGCACAACGAATTATTTTGCCTTTAGATTCAGATGTCTGAATAAAAAATAATAGACGTCTGAAACATCCATATTTTGAACTAATTTTTCTCGGGTTCTAAATGTCTGTTTCCTACAAGTCAAACATTCGAGTCGGAAGTGACATGTTTTTTTAACTCCTCCCAAACATCATAACCATTCATCTCTTCATCTTTTTTACTTTTACCTCTTCATCTTTTTTACCACCCATAAAAACCCTAGCCCCCAAAATCAAAAAATTACCACAAAACTTCATCTTTTCAAAATCAATTCATCGCAAATCATGGCAAAAGAACAAGATAAGAAGAAGCACTTCCTCCCTCTGAAGAATTAATCCAAAGATGGCTATGGTATAATATCGCCAAGGCTAGATATAAAGCAATGAAGAATTCAAAATTCTTTGAAGGTGCTTTCGTCAAATTCGATGCTTTTTCAAATTATCGAATTCTACACTATGCTAGACATTTCCACTTTGAATCACTAGTTGATTATAACAAAAATGATGTTAAAATTTATCCTCTACTAGTGAAATTGTTTTTAGAAAACTTGAATTTTGATCATACCAAACCACAAGTCAAAAAGATACTATTTGGTCTTGGGTTTGTGGAAAACGAGTGCTTCTTTATATGCAAAGACTAGGACAAATCTTAGAATGTGCTTGGCAAGGTCTAGATATAGACACTATTGAAGTAGATATGACCACTAGAGATGAAATTTCACACAAATTTCTCTTTGATAATCTCATTAATATGCAAGAGCTTACCTCCACTCATCTCCGACCACAAGCTCGTCTACTTAATCGCATTCTTGTACGAACCATTCAACCTTTGAAAGAGAGCTATGAAAAAGTTTACAAAAGGGATATTCAAGCCCTTTATGCTTTATACTCCAACAAACAAATCAATTAGGCTAAAATTATCATGGACGAATGGACCGATATCACATATAAGCGCAAGTACAAGACTTTACATTACGGTGCATATATTACACGGATCCTTGCTGCTTGTGAAATAAATATACCTAATACTCCCTCCTTACATCTCAAAGGAATTGGTCCAAAAACCTTGAAACTTATGGATATCCCTCTGAATCCCGCTACTTTAGAATTTATGTCGCTCGAGACTTCGACTAAACATGTAGCTTCTAACCTAGAATCAATTATTCCTGAACCTTCTCACCGTCGCCAAGTTAGAGAAGAAGAAGAAGATGACGATATTCATATTATTTCTCCTGAAACTTCTTCCAAACAAGCCTTAGTAATGTTATCCCAAAACCAATCTAAACTACACAAAGAATTGAGGCATTATCAAAAGCAAACAAATAAGAAGTTTGACTCTATCAAAGATTCTTGAACAAAATTTAGGAAAAGTTTCTTGCACTGGCACTTCTTCGAGCCAAGCTCCATCTCCATTTCAATGGTCCTCAAGTTCCGCCAAAGAAATTCCCGATTCAGAACAAGGCTCTCCCGAAGATGGTAGGACAACTATTGAGGCATCTACTTCAGAAGGATGGTAAACATAGTTGATGGTATGCTAGTCTACGTATTTTGCTTAAAAACTCTTTAATTATCTAAATGGTGTGTAATATATTTTGGTACTTCTCTTTATGTTTCGCATAAAACTCTAGTATGTGCAGACCTATGTTATGTCTGATGGTATGCTTGTCTATATTTGCTTGTCCGAATCTGTTTATGTTTGTGTGTATTGCATATGTGCTTAAGTTTTTTTTAATAAGTATTCCTTTTTGTCGAATGACAAAGGTGGAGAAACGAGTGACATTATATGCATATTGGCAGGGGGAGCTTATATAGTTGTCATTAGTCAAAAAGGGGGAGAATGTTGAATCACGCTACATAGCGTTTTGACTACGACAACTATACATAAGCATATATATTATCATCTAACCTTGTTTTGCAGGAAGATATTCGAAAAACATATTCAAGAACACCGAAATGAAGATTGAATATGTTGTAAGGGTCAGCTAGTCCTAACATTCATGTTAAAGTCTTCCTTGATGATTACACACACACATATCACATATATATGTTTTCATATTCAAAAGAGGAAAAGAATATATTTTCCCCAGAAAACAGACGTCTGGTTTAAATCAGACATACGTTTGTTTGCTGAGACAAAATTTAAATTTAACATAATATTCAAACGTCTATTCCGAATATTTTAGACGTATGAATCTACTATGAAATACATTATTTCTTTGCTGATTCATTTTTCAAATTAAAACAGACATCTAAATAAAATTTTTAGACTTCGGATTACGAAAAGTTGCAACCTATTATGAAGAGTCACAACTCTCTAGATCGTTTCTCTTGATGGAAACTCTTCATGATTAGTTACAACATTTCATATATTGTAAATATGGACTTGATTAACTGATTAACTCATCGAATTTCATTCTATCTCTCTCTATATTATTCAAAGCCCTCTAGTTTTCAAAAAGAACATACTATTCTCAATATTATCTTCTATAATCTTTCATAAGCTTCAAGTTTATCATCAAGAAAAGACTATAGGAAGGGTGTACTATAATTGACAAATCAGTGTTAACAAGAACGCAAACAAGTCATCAATTATTTGTATTGTAAGAGACCTCTTCAGTCGTTGAGGCAAGAAAATCCCATTCAGCTGTTCGGGTAATTGTGAACCTATTCCTTTGGGTGAATTGAGGGTTTTAGTGCTAGTGATATACCAGAGGTGAGTCTGGGACTGGACGTAGGACAGTGGTCTGAACCAGTATAAATCGACTGTGTGGTTTACTGTTTTCTACTCTAACACATTCACTACATCCTATTCTCCATTCTACACGATCCTACTATCATATAGCCTCTTTCAAGGATTGGTGGAAAAAAGAATGTTATCCATCTATAGTTCTTGCTAGTTTTCCTATTTTGTTTAGGAATATTTTGTCCCTTTTTTTCTTTTGATGCATTGGTTGCATAGGACCATAGCCTCGATAAATTGAATCTTGTAGAGCGTCTATATTATAGGTTTAATAGAGCGGTCCTTTACAACTAGGGTAAATCTATAAGGGTGTTATGATTGCACTAGTGAGTATTTTGCACTTAGGCCCTTTGGTAGTTTCTGAACCCCGTAGGGATCAGCTTGATTATATGTTTATCTATGGTGAGCCGAGGTTGAAACTAAATTCTTGTTGGTTGAGGCATTTCCGGGTATGGATTAGGTTGCCATGATTAGACCTTATATGACATATTTATTTATAATGGGGGGTAAATTACGAGCCTAAAAGATGGCTCAGGCTTTAATATGACATATGGACTTATAGGGAAAAAGTTACGGGCCTTGTATCCATTAAGTGTTTCTGGGGGCTATTTTAACGGCAAGAAAGGGATGGTTGGGTTAAGTCATGCGATGGACTAATTTCTTTTTTAGACTTCTTGCGACCCGAAGGGTCAGTCATGTTGATATTCCTATTTTTCTCAGTGCATCTCTAGGAAGTATCGGTTCAGTTCTATTTGTGCTATATATATTTTGAATAGTAAGTGCTTGAAAGATTATTTCTAGGAGGGAGAGATTAGTTTTCGGATTTGTATTTGTGATAATGCTAAATTTGTAGCATTTTTTGATAAAGCACATGATGTAAGTGAGAATTGAGTTTCATGGTTTTGACTGGAATCTTTCCTATCTATGGGAATATACCATCAATGGATATGTTGGAAGCTTAGGAAAGCTACCAGTATAATAAGTCGTCTCAAACATAGGAAGGAAAGTGGGTTTTCTCTGGTGCACTGGAACTCGAGTGTTGGCCTGTGAAGGATTAGTTAGACTGGAATATTTTACTCCCTAAACCCTATCTTTTGAAAAGAATAGTGTATCCCTTATGTTGGAACTTTCTGCATGTATTTTAAGGAAGTATTTGGACTTCAATTGTAATGGAAAGGTTTTCAGAAAAAGCCAAATAAAAGAAATTTTTGAAATAATTGTGCTCCTACATAAGAGTGTAACAAGGAGTTGTTTTATGGAAACTTGTGGAACCACTTTGAATCGAAACCCCATATGTGTAATGTTTTTAAAGAACATGAATTTTGAAAGACTAATGTGTTTTGATATGAAATTTGTATTTTGGAAATTTCATACAAACAACTATATGTAAGTTTCAAAAATAAATGTTTGCAACTAAAACATTGCCTCATTAAGATTTTTTAAACAAGGTTTTGGAAAAATATATATATATATATGTATATATATATATATATGAAAAGTGGGGCGGTAAGTAAGTCTTTATGGGGTTGGACAATATAAGTGGAATAAGCCAAGGATCACAGGATGGGTAAAGTAAAGACTAGAAATGTGGAAAGGAGGACAAGTGTAACTTTATTTGTAATATTAAGGTGAGCTTTTGGATTGGTTCACTTGAGGGTTTCTCCTTGACTTAACTCAGTAAGATGATAGGACTACATCGAGGGATTCAAGTTTCTTACCCGCATTCTTTTGAAAAATAATTTCCTCTTTGATATTCTATCTATCGCTTCATCCTTTGATTAGGGGCTTCCCTCTAGTACATCTTTGGAAAGTGTAGATCTTAGGATTTGATCTTATGGATGATAGGATATAGTTGAAACATGTGTTTGAGACATGTTATGTTTGATAGTTCCAAGTGGATGCAAGTATTTTCTAGTGGTTGCCAGTGGATGCATATACACATTAGGCACTAGATCAACTCAAACACTTATATATTGCATTTGGATGTGTGCGCATTTTAATTTTTAATGGATGAAAATGGTTGAATCATCACATTTATGTTGCATTTTAGTGAATGGTTGTGCACACATATAGAATTTATGTGTATCATTAGGATTCTTTTGCATACATATCGGATACATGGCACACACATGGTGTTGCATTAAGGAGGTCAATTGAATCAGCAGACCGCCTGATTTTCGCACTAGCATAGGAACATATACACGACACCTTTGCACATGTTCAGCATTAGATATTCTAAGGACAATGGATGCCAGTGGATGATGATTGAGTAGATGGGTGTTAGCATTCATAACATTCTTCTAACCTTAGAGATTTCAGGGACGAAATCCTTTAAGTAGGGGAGAATGTACCAACCCAATTTTTTAAGAAACAATAATTAATTAGTGTCATTAATTAATTGGTGAATAAAATAATGAGATAAATATTGAGAATTGAGTAAAACAGACTTTACCATTGCGTCCATTACGAATTTATAATTCGTATAGACTTTTAGTTTGTGTAAATCGGATAAGAAACAAAGAAGATTTGAGCTTTAGAAGTTTGAACATAATTTAAATAATTAAATAAAAAAATAAACTCAGAAAAGCAACGGTAAATGGGTGATCCAGCTCGAACTGGATCGGCACAGGGTCGTACCAGGTCTAAGGCAGGTCGACCCATAGGTCGACACAGTGGGTAGGTGAGTCGATTCACCTGCATGCATGATGGATTCCTGCGACTATATCTAGACTATTTTATATAATATACTCATATGCTGACTCAACTTGAGATGTACGGTTGGATTTATAAACCTAATATCTAATGGTTTTGAATTATCCTAGTTAATCTATAAATAGGCTGGCTACCTCCCTCGTTTTCTTACACACAATCTATAATAACCCGAAAATCTGGGCCAATTTAAAATTTTTATTTTGGCAATTTGAGCGAATTTTGATTATTTAAAATGAATTATTTTAAATAATATCGACGAGAAATTTATTTTGAATAGAATTCGAACGTATATATTTATATAGATCGTCGTTACAATATAAATATTTTAATTTATAAAAGGAATTGAAAATGGCGCGGTAGTTCGATAATTCGATTTCAAACTTCAATTGAAGTTTCTGGATGCAAAACAATCCGGATTTTAGTGAAACCAAAAATAATGGAATCTAATTGTGACTATCTTTCCAACGAACCCGAAAAATTGAAATTTCATAGCGGGAATCAAAAGATATGTCCAGTTGAAAATTCTGAATAGTCGCTATGGAATTCAGGCCCTTAAAAATGGAAATTTTGCAAACGACCTTTTCGACGAAACCACTTTTGTTGGATCCGTGATGTCAAGAAATTGCTAGATTCCAATTTTCATAATTTTTCGATTAAATATGTGAGTGTGGCAAAGGAAAACGCGTTTGACCAGTTTCAGTTGATTTTAATCGACTGGAAAATGACCATTTTTCAAACGGTCTCAGAATTCGACGAAACTAGTTTTTTTAGGACCGTATCGTCAACACGAAGCTAGAAAGTATTTTTCGGGAATTTTTCAAGTTAGTATGTGGCCCCGGTAAATTGAAATGCACGTTCAAATTCAATATATAGAGTTATATGTTGATTTTGACGAAAACTGATCGAAACGGTCGAATCAACTCACGATACATATCCCATTGTGCTCAGAATGGGGGTAATTAGCTATGGGCGACAGGCGGTGGGTTTTGTTTCGTGTTTGAAATAAAAAGTTACTTATTGATGGAAAATAAAATAAAATAAAATATATAAAATCCTCTCCACTCCTTTTCTCTCTCCTCCTTTTTACCTTTACCCCCCCCCCCCCCCCTTCTCGTTCATTTCTAAATTAAACAAAAGAAAAAAAAAACAAATTTACAATCCTCCCCCCCCCCCCCCCCCCCGTTCGTCAGCCCACCGCCGCGCCTCGTCGGCGACACCCCCCCCCCCCCCCCCCCCCCCCCGCCGCCACGTCGCCTTCCCTCCAACCTCTCCCCCTCTAACTCGCGCTACGCCCTCCTCCTCTGAATCGAACCACACCCCAAATAGACTGACGCAACACCCCACTCCGACCACTCAAGGCCAGCGCACCTCCCCCATTGCCACCTCAGCACCGACGAAACCCCCCTCGTCTTAAACCTCCTCCTCCACTCAGAAACCACGCCTACAGCTCCGAACCCGAAGCAAACCCGCTGCCATCGCGCCTGTGGAACCCTCTGCCAACTCCGATGGATCACCGGCACCTCGCTATACATTCCGACCGTCAGTAGCCCCCTCAAACAACGTCTACGCTGTAAGTTCTTTCATTTATTTATTTATATACAAAGTATAATATAAAAGAAATGATTGTTAGTGTAAAAGGAATAATTTTTAACATGATAAAGGATTGATTTTTAATATAGGAAGGTAGGATTTTTAATGTGTAAAAGGTCGAATTTTTATTTATTAAAAAGGTTGGATTTTTATCCGAATAAAGATAGGATTTTTATTATGTAAACATCGTTATAATAGTGAAAAGATTATATTTTTATTTATAAAAAATATGATTTTTATATTTTAGAAAGAATAAAAATTCGATTTTTAATTTATAGAAGCGATAAAGAAATGATTTTTATAATGAAAATAGCGAAAAGATTATATTTTTGAAGTAGGAAAGATATGATTTTTATATTATTAAAATAATAAAAATATGATTTTTATCATATGTGAAATATAAAAATATAATTTTTATAAGGTAGAAGTATTAAAAGTATGGTTTTTATATAATAGAGAATATAAAAATATTATCTTTATATATGTAGCGAAATAAAAATCTGATTTTTTATTATATATATAGTAAAAAAATGTGATTTTTATAGCGATGATATAAAAATTCGATTTTTATATATTGAATAGCGAAGTAAAAATATGATTTTTATATATTGAATAGCAAAGTAAAAAATTCGATTTTTATATATTGAATAGCGAAGTAAAAATATGTTTTTTATATATTGAATAGCAAAGTAAAAATTCGATTTTTATATATTGAATAGCGAAGTAAAAATATGATTTTTATATATTGAATAGCAAAAAAAAATTTGATTTTTACATATGTAGAGAATACGGGCAAAGAAAGTGACAAGAGGCAAGAACGGCGAAGATTTCTACATAAGAAGAGTCGTGGCGTTGGATTAGCTAATCTGTGAGAACTCCTCACCTTTTAATTCTATTTTCTAGTTATATAAATATATACTAAGATGCAGACGGTGTTTAGTAGCACCCGACACCCGTCGTCCACAGACCATGGACGGCTTGTAAGCTTATTTGTTTGATTTTGATGTGTGGTTGATTGTGTGACGTGATGTGAAATGAAATAAAATATTTATATAGTTAAAAATAATTTATAGTTAAAAATAGAATTTTTAACGTGTATATGAAATGAAATAAAAATAAACAAATCGGACGATTTGTTTATATACACACATTTGACTGATATTGATTGGGACGATAAATTTTACACATCGCCCAACTGCACAAATAAAATCTGTGCTTGATTGTTTGAAACCCCACACGGGTATTGGGATGATATTTGATGTACACTAATCCCGATTGTTTAGTTTTATGTCGATCGATTGATTGACGGGCTGCTATAAGCGTTGAATATTTATATTTGATGCTTATATAGTGTAGAATGCACCTTGGATGATGGTTGATTATTCATCGTCGTTGATATATACATGTGTTGTAGAAAATCCATATAATTAACATTATATGGTAATTGATTGGGCCTCATTCCAGTTTCGAAATAGAAATATTCAAAATAGAAATATTTGAAATAGAAATATTTGAAATAGAAATATTTGAAATAGAATATTTGAAAATAAAAATATATGAAGCCGTGTTGATTAGATTGACGCCATTTTGACGTGAACGATATTTATATCGATTTTATTCGTTTTATAACGAATATCGAATGTGATTTCAAAATCCGAAATTTTGAAAAGAATTGAAATTCGAATAAAACTGAATAGAAATGAATTCAAATTGAAATTGAATAGAAGTGAATTCGAATTGAAATTGAATAGAAATGAATTCGAATTGA
Source organism: Allium sativum (assembly GCA_030737875.1). Taxonomy (NCBI): domain Eukaryota; kingdom Viridiplantae; phylum Streptophyta; class Magnoliopsida; order Asparagales; family Amaryllidaceae; genus Allium; species Allium sativum. The sequence goes on from CM060910.1 coordinate 923,371,037, forward strand.
AATTGAATAGAATTGAATTCGAATTGAAATCGAAAGGAATTGCATTCGAATTAAATTGAAATCAATTTGAAATGAATTTAAAACGAATTTATATTGGAATATTCAATTTTGATTTGAAATTGAATATGAAGTTGAAACCGTTTTGAAAATGAATTTAAAACGATTTATAAAGCACGTTTTAAAAGGAAATCGAAGAAGTATATATTATATATATTATATATATTATATAATGGCCTGAATAGAACGCGCCGCGCCGTGGCAGTTCGCGAATTTTGACCATTGACTTCGAATGGATATTGCGGGAGATCCGACCATCGGATTCTCCTAATACCCGAACCGTTGGGTTCGTATCGAAAAGATCTTTCTAATGAATATTAGAAATTTGAAATCTAACGGTTGGATTTGGAATTATGTCCAAATCAAATTTGAAAAAGGTCGCTGTAAGTGCAGTTCGATGGCCATTGATGGAAATCGACTGTACGGGCCTTGATAAAATTATTAAAAATAGTAATAAATTGTGTAAAATCATAAGAAATGATTTGTGAAGAATTGGGATGAAAAACTCCATATTTGAAAAGATAAAAATAGATTTTTATCAAAATGAACTAGTTTTGAACTAGAATAATAATTTATTTATTTTTAAAATAAATAAAGTGGATTTGAAATGGTTTTGAAAATAACCGGGATTTCCAATACATTGATTGGAAATGGATTTGAATCGAAATTGTCTTCGGAATATTTCGATGTGGGATTTTGTGATTATACAGGTATTGTTGTGGGAAGTTTGAAAGATATATTTATATCGTTATTTCCAATACGATATTTGTTGGTCGTGGAATTTGATATTGAATATAAGCCGATATATTTTCTATTCAGAGCCTTGTGTAACACCCCACCTCCACCAGGGTGGCTCTTGCAAGCACTCTGACTTTGGAGGGGCGTTTGAATCAGGTAAGCATGCATAATGATATATCAAGGCAGAACAAGAACATATGTATATATGTAAACAGAGTAAATAACATAGATAAAACAACGGACGATTTCAAAACATTTCAAAACAAGTCTGGTACAACATAGCTTTCCAAATAAACAAGTCTAGATAAAACAACATCAACTGAAAAACTGAAATAAATAAGTGCTATCCCCAATTAAGTGGTAACCATAGCTAGCTTCATGTCGAAACCATACATGATCTGAAATCCCACAAGCAAGCAATCTGAAATCCAAGCTAAGCTCCAGTATTCCCTCCCTGAGAACCTGGGGGGGGGGGGGGGGGAACGGAAGAAAAGAGGCGAAAGAAAACAGGTCAGTCAAAAAGACTGAGTAAGCCCTACTACAATCAATGTAAACTGATAAAGTTAACTGGCATGAGCAGCAGGGATGAACATAAGGATAACAATATACTAGCATGATGATTAACTAACAAGGTAGATAAAGGTGTCATCGCATAATCAGGATTAAGGTTTTGCACCACAGGTGTACTAGCAAACTAACATGGCTTGAATAAACAAGTATTGATCCCTTGGCCCAAGCTTTGGCCCAATAACATGAAATGACCCTAATACAAGGTCCAACCAAACGGTCTAGTCGATCGGCTCCCTAAGCCTAACTCGTCACGTGTTGGTGTCAATACGGCCCAATCATAATTGTAGTCGAACTGTGCCGGGTCCACCCTTCGGGTGTATCAAGCCCTTGGGTGTCAACCCCTGGACACCATGAACATGAGTGCACAGTCCCGATCTACTGGTACCCGTGCATGTTTTCTCCGGCTACGGACTATGTGCACGACCAGAGTCCGCCCGGAACTACACCGGCGTACCCTCTGCCGTCGCTTTTGGTCACTTACCTCCAGTCCAGTAATCGTGCCCCTACCCTAGCCTAGTCCCTAGGGTCATGATGATACTAACTTGGGATTACTGCTGGAGTGGGCCCCCATTGCTAGGATTTTTCTAGTGGGTTAAGTACGGTTTAACCCTCTTGCTAATCCTGGATTAACTTGGTTAAGTGTAACGATGAGTTCACGACTTAACCCCGATTAATCTACCAAGCCCAAATTGGTTAAGTATTAAGTGGACCATGACTTAACCCTAATCACGAGGCATTAATTAATTTAATGCGCCTTAACCTCTCACATTAGACCTTGTTGTGGTTACTAGTTAAGCCGAGCGGGTCCGGGTAGCTTTACACCACAACTTGGTCTAACCTCGGGTTCAAGGTACAACATGACCAACTTCTCACATTGGGTCCTATTGTTTGTAGCAACTAGTTAAGCCGGTCGGTTTCGGGTAGGTTTACGCTACAAACTCAACCCAACCTCGAGTTGGCCACACTTATCTTTTCTAAGTGTCATGTCCATCATGTTTCCAAAACATGTTACAAGTTTTCAAGCAATTGGGTAGACCTAACTTAATAGGTAAATTCCCAATGGGTAGACCTAACTTAATAGGTAAATTCCCAAGCTTATGTTTTATGTCTTTTAAGTTTACCCAACCCCAAACGCAATCCCATCGCTTACATATCGCAATAGCGCATAAAGGATAGAAAGAGGGAACTTGGCATAATCATGACATAAAGGTATTGAAGCCACAAGCTTAACATGGTGGCATATGAAATGTTCATATGTTCATACACTTGCATATTACATTTTTAGGCCTCAAAAGCATGCATAAAACCAAACTTAGCATATTGGTGATACATGGTGCTAAATGACATGTAGAGATGGCCATAAGTTCGCATTTAGCCTCACATGCAAGTTATCATAAGAGATATGATAACTTACATGTTGCTAAAATGCAACCTTTGGCATAAAGCTTAAAGCTTTATGTTCATAAACCCAAAATAAGCTTGCATAACATGATAGCATGAACAAAATGTTCAACCCAAACTTGCATAACATAACTTGGCATACTTGCATATAAACTTGCATATCACAACATGATAAACTTGCATATAAACTTGCATATCACAACATGATAAACTTGCATATCATACATTTAACTTTAGAGTTTAAGTATGAAAGTAGAATAGGGCTTACAATGCTTAAGAAGTCACAAAAATATGACAAAGCCCTTATGAAATCAATTAAACCCAAAATGCAAGCAAAACCCTTGAGCCAAAATGATCAAGACTCTTTCTTTATGATGCAAATATATAAACTTGACTTGAATGCAAGCTAATGATGCTTATACAAGTTTGAAAACACTTGTATGCATGGAAAATCACTTAGGAATTTATTTAGGAATTTTATGAAGAGAGTGGAGGCCATGAGAGGATTGATTTTGCCATAGTTTAGTTGTATGAATGAATAATGATGATTTAGGGTAGGTTAGGGTCTTATTTATAGATTAGGCAAGTGTTTTAGGCCATAGGATTAAACCTAGATTAAATCCAAGCCATCAAAGCATGTCTTGGGGAAGAAGTCAAGTGTAGGAACCATCTAGGGCCTTTAGATTAAAGATGAACCATGAGAACCATTCAAATGCAAAATCTGCATTTGAGCGAATCGGCCCACGGGTTGACAGCCAAACACCCTGGATTAACCCCTAGTCGACCCAGCGGGCTTGGGTCGACCTCAAAAATCGGCCGGTTCGGTTATTCCCCTCTCCCAATTCGCTGTTTTGAACATTTTTGCATATTTATTTATTTAATTTTCAATTATATATATATATATATATATCAATATATATATATATTTCTCTACGCAACCCATTTCACTTAATTAAGTATACTTTAATTTGGGAATTTTTCGTGAAACTTCGCGAGGCCATATCTTGGTCATACGGACTCCGATTTTCGAAAACTCGGACTCTATTTCGCGTATTTTTCCGAGACGAACGCAATGGCATAGCCCGTTTCCCTTGATTCAGATTTTACAGTTTAATTCTGCCTCCATTTATGTTATAACATGTTATTCAAAAATACGGGTTGTTACATTCTTCCCTCCTTAAAGGATTTCGTCCCCGAAATCTCCAAGTTAGGAAGAACGTATCCTACCATCCATCATCCATCTACTCAAAACACATCCACGAGCAATCATTGTCCTTAAAAGGTTCTAAATACTGTATGATCATATGCAAACGTGTGTGTATATGTACTTATCTAATGCGAAAATCAGGAGGTTACTGATTCAGTAAACCCCCTTAATGCAAAATATGTTAGTGAAATGAGTCCATATGTATGCAAATTCCTAACATAATTTATAATCTCTACATGAGTGCACATAACATTCATCCATATGCAACATCCACGTGATAGCATAACAAGTTTTCATCCATGAATAAGCATAAACACTCATGCATATGCGGTATGAAAGTGTGTGAGCCGATCTTAGTGCCTAACGTGTATTATGCATCCACGAGTATCCACTTGCAAACACTTGCAACCACTTGCAACCATCAAGCATAACATGTTTCAAACACATGTTTCATCCAAAGGGTTTCTACCTAAGGTTCTCATGACAAGATTAACACGATAAACTAGATAAACATGGATAGCAAAGAGAAAGATATGCTAACAAAGAAAAGAGATTGAGAGTGTACCCTCAAAAAGGAATGGATAAAGCCCACGCATCTTCTCTTCGGTTTCCCAAGTTGCGTCTTCTTAGGCTTCACCCCATTGAACCTTCACCAATTTGACCTCTCGATTCCTTAGCTTCTTGGTCTCCATCCCCAAGATACGAATCGGAGCTCTCCTCAAGGTAGCCTCTTTCTCCACTTCTACATCTTTTAGAACACTTGGCTCAACAACCTCTGCTGATTCATGTAAACACTTCCGGAGATGCGAGACATGAAAAACATCGTGTACTCCAGCAAGCTTCTCGGGCAACTTCACTCTATAAGCCATCTGCCTGATCCTCTCTATAATAGAGAATGGTCCAACAAACCTCGGTGCCAACTTCCCAACAGTTCCAAATCGGACCACATTCCGCAAAGGAGAAACCTTCACGAAAACCATATCCCCAACATCAAACTCCAAATCCGTTCTTCGCTTATCAGCATAGGATTTCTGTCGGTCTTGGGCCGCTTTCATCCGTCTCCGAATCAACTCGATCTTCTCGGATGTATCTCTGATCATATCAGGCCCAAGTATAAGCTCATCTGTAGTCTCCCACCAACATGTAGGCGACTTGCACGGCCTCCCATATAAAGCTTCAAATGGTGCCATCCCTATGCTTGCCTGATAACTGTTATTATATACAAACTCAACAAGAGGAAGATGGTCTTCCCAAGTACCACCAAAATCCAGAATACAAAGCCTCAAAAGATCCTCGAGTACCCTATTCACCCTTTCGGTTTGACCGTCCGTCTGTGGGTGATAAGCCGTACTTAGATTCAACCTTGTGCCCACAGCTTCTTGCAAGCTATTCCAGAATTGACTTGTAAAGATTGGGTCACGGTCACTGACTATACTAGAAGAAACTCCATGTAGTCTCACAATCTCACGAAGATATACAGACTCTAGCCAAGATGCGGTCCTCTTGCTCTTCACCGGAATGAAATGAGCACTCTTCGTAAGTCTATCCACAATAACCCAAATGCTCGTATTCCCTTTCCTTGACCTTGGTAGCCCATCGATAAAATCCATGGAAATACTCTCCCACTTCCATAGTGGAACGTCTAGAGGATGCAATAGCCCACCGGGCTTCTTCGACTCGGCCTTAACTTGCAGGCAAATGATACATCTAGAGATAAATTCTGCCACATCCTTCTTTATCCCAGGCCAAAAGAAAATGCGCTTCATATCTTTATACATCTTATCTCTGCCCGGATGTATAGTCAACTTAGAGCGATGCGCTTCCTCAAGAACTCTTCTTACTAGATCTTCTACCATTGGAACACATAACCTTCCGTCTCTCCTCAACCAACCCTTGTCATCAATAGAATATCGAGCGAGATGACTAGACGTCTCTCCTCGAATTAGCTTATCCATAATCTCAACTATCTGAGGGACTTCTCTCTGCGAAGCCCCAACTTGATCAAGAAGGGTAGGTCTGAGTTCCAGAGATGCTAAAGAACCGGTCATCGACTCAATCGCCAAAGAGAAATCAAAGGTTGCCACATACTCTAAATTCTTCATCTCAACGAATAGAGGACTTAGGGTCAACCTTCTTCCACTCAATGCATCTGCTACCACATTCCCCTTGCCAGGGGTATAAGCTATCTCAAAATCGTAGGACGCCAAGAATTCCATCCATCTTTGTTGCCTCAGATTCAGATCCTTCTGAGAAAAGAGATACTTCAATGACTTGTGATCGGTATAAAGCTCAAATCTTTCTCCCAGAAGATAATGGCGCCAAGCCTTGAGTGCATATACTATTGCTGCCAACTCTAAGTCATGAGTGGGATAATTCTTCTCATGCACTTTGAGTTGTCTACCGCCAAAGCATATCACTCTTCCTTCTTGCATAAGAACAGCTCCTAACCTTGTGCCACATGCATCGGTGTATACGGTAAATAACTTCCCTCCATCGGGCAAAGCTAGAACAGGTGCTGATGTGAGGGCTCTCTTGAGCTTCTGTAAAGCAAGCTCGCATTCTATGCTCCAAGCAAAAACTAAATTCTTCTTCGTCAATTTAGTGAGAGGAGCGGATATCTTTGCGAAGTCCTTGATGAACTTCTGGTAAAAACCCGCAAGACCTAGAAAACTTCTCACTTCGGTTGCATTCCTTGGAGTCTTCCAATCCTGAACTGCCACTACCTTAGCGGGATCCACCGCTAAGCCTTGCTTAGATACTATATGCCCAAGGAATCTAATTTCCCTTCTCCAAAAGTGACACTTGGAGAACTTGGCCTTCAACTGATGCGCTCTAAGCATATCCATCACCTCCATGAGATGCCTTGCGTGCTCTTCCTCATCCTTAGAGAAGATCAGAATATCATCTACGAAGACCACGACAAACTTGTTCAAGAACTCCCTGAACACCCTACTCATCAAGTCCACGAAATATGCGGGTGCATTAGTCAAGCCGAACGGCATGACAAGCCATTCGAAGAATCCATATGGAGTTCTGAACGCAGTCTTGTCTATACTATCTTCAGCTACCCTGAGCTGATGGAACCCCGTAGCAAGATCAAGCTGAGAGAAAACAGAAGCACCGACAAGCTGGTCAAAGAGATCATCAATCCTCGGTAACGGGTGTCTGTTCTTCTTAGTCAGCTTATTCAACTCTCGATAGTCAACGCAAAGTCGGAGAGAACCATCCGCCTTGGTAGCAAATACCACAGGCGCTCCCCATTCAGATATACTTCGTCTAATGAAGTTCTTCTCAAGCAACTCTTTCACTTGCTTACTTAGCTCCTGCCTTTCACGCGGAGCCATGTGCCGAACGGGCAAAGAAACAGGCTTTGCATTATCCACCAGATAAATGCGGAAATCAATCTCTCGCTTAGGGGGCAACCCCCTAACTTCATCGAAAACATCCGGATACTCTCGAACCACTCTCACAGACTGAAGAGTTTCCATTGACGAGTCGAGTGATTCCAGATAGCACAACATGACGGGACCTCTCGGATCACAAGAAATCTCTAGGATGTTTCCGAGGCGAGTCACGAGCCTCACAACCCTATGCTCACAATCAAGAATGGCTCCATATCTGGACAGCCAATCCATGCCCAATATCAATCCGTATCCCCTAAAACCAAGAACATAAGCACTGCACAAGAACTCTACACTCAGTATAGAGATCCTCAAATCCCCACATATCATAGACAAATGGGCGGAACCCCCAATAGGATTTGAGACACAGACGGGATCATCTACCAAGCTAGTACTAAGGTGCAAACTATCAACAAGATCAGATGAGATAAAGCTATGCGATGCACCAGAATCAAACAAGGTACGAACTGGAAAATCAGAAATATATACAAGGCTCTCAACAGAAATACTACCTCGATCGGGAACTGGAGCGACATTGAGAGCATGAACTTGCCCTCCTGAAGGTCCAGCACGCTGAGTCTGACCCTGGCCTTGCCCTTGCTTCCTCGGGCAATCCTTACTGAAATGTCCAGTCTCACCGCAGAAAAAGCATTCACCATTCTTCCTTTTCCTCTTCTTACAATCCTTAATAAGATGCCCAACTGAACCGCAATAATGGCACTTCCCCTTGTTGTTCTTGCCCTTGTTGTTATTGCCCTTGTTGTTGTTCCCCTTGTTGCCTTGACTCTTGTTTTTGTTCTGATTGCCTTGACTGCTCTGACCACTTGGATTACCCTGATTTCCTTTTCCCTGGGAATCAGTCTTCTTGGCTTGAGTATCATTCATCTTGGTTTCTTTCTTGACATCTCCCTGAAGTAACGCCATATCAACCAAACTCTCAAACGTGGCCCCATGGGGAATATGTGACATAGTCAATCCCTGCAACGGCTCATTCAATCCTCTAGCAAAACGAAGAGCCTTCTTCTGAGGAGTATTCACCATATCCAAGCCAAAACGAGCTAACTGATTGAACTTGTTCACATATTCTTTGACAGACATATCTCCTTGTTTCAAAGTTATGTACCTCTCCATTTGCAGATTCTCCTCAGCAGAAGATAGAAACTTAAGCATGAACCTTGCCCTGAAATTGGCCCAAGTCTCAACAGGCCTAGTACCATTGGTGACTTCCCACCAATAAGCGGCTTCATCCTTCATAAGCCAAACCGCCAACAAGAGCTTCCTCTGATCGTCTAACCCAAAGATAGCAAACAAATCCTCGGTCTCTTTCAACCAATTTCTGGCCTCTACAAAAGTCTCAGTGCCTTGAAAGTTCTTGCCACCCATTGCTTTGAAATCTTTGCAAGTCTTTGCGAAGTCCACTTGAGGATGCTGAGGGGGAGGAGGAAGAGGAACCTCAGCGACAGGAGGAGGAGGAACATTAACCACCGGAGGAGGAGGAGGAGGAACATTAACTACCGGAGGAGGAGGAACATCTGTGGGGCCGGCTTCGGTCGCCCTAGCCTCCAAAAGTCTCCTATACCAAACAGGTACGTGTACTCCCTTCGGAATAGCAAAGTTATCGGCCATACTGAAAACAAAGAAAAAGACAGATTCAGAATGGAGAAAAACGAAGGAATTTTGCTAATGGCTTTTTGGGGAATAGCCTTTAAAATAAACTAGACTTTTCTTTGGAAAATACTTTATACTTGGTTTTGAAAATAGTTTTCCAAAAGTTTTCTAAAAGCCTTTTTGTTCCTTCTCGTACCATATGCTCTGATACCAAATGTAACACCCCACCTCCACCAGGGTGGCTCTTGCAAGCACTCTGACTTTGGAGGGGCGTTTGAATCAGGTAAACATGCATAATGATATATCAAGGCAGAACAAGAACATATGTATATATGTAAACAGAGTAAATAACATAGATAAAACAGCGGAAGATTTCAAAACATTTCAAAACAAGTCTGGTACAACATAGCTTTCCAAATAAACAAGTCTAGATAAAACAACATCAACTGAAAAACTGAAATAAATAAGTGCTATCCCCAATTAAGTGGTAACCATAGCTAGCTTCATGTCGAAACCGTACATGAGCTGAAATCCCACAAGCAAGCAATCCGAAATCCAAGCTAAGCTCCAGTATTCCCTCCCTGAGAACCTGGGGGGAACGGAAGAAAAGAGGAGAAAGAAAACAGGTCAGTCAAAAAGACTGAGTAAGCCCTACTACAATCAATGTAAACTGATAAAGTTAACTGGCATGAGCAGCAGGGATGAACATAAGGATAACAATATACTAGCATGATGATTAACTAACAAGGTAGATAAAGGTGTCATCGCATAATCAGGATTAAGGTTTTGCACCACAGGTGTACTAGCAAACTAACATGACTTGAATAAACAAGTATTGATCCCTTGGCCCAAGCTTTGGCCCAATAACATGAAATGACCCTAATACAAGGTCCAACCAAACGGTCTAGTCGATCGGCTCCCTAAGCCTAACTCGTCACGTGTTGGTGTCAATACGGCCCAATCATAATTGTAGTCGAACTGTGCCGGGTCCACCCTTCGGGTGTATCAAGCCCTAGGGTGTCAACCCCTGGACACCATGAACATGAGTGCACAGTCCCGATCTACTGGTACCCGTGCATGTTTTCTCCGGCTACGGACTATGTGCACGACCAGAGTCCGCCCGGAACTACACCGGCGTACCCTCTGCCATCGCTTTTGGTCACTTACCTCCAGTCCAGTAATCGTGCCCCCACCCTAGCCTAGTCCCTAGGGTCATGATGATACTAACTTGGGATTACTGCTGGAGTGGGCCCCCATTGCTAGGATTTTTCTAGTGGGTTAAGTACGGTTTAACCCTCTTGCTAATCCTGGATTAACTTGGTTAAGTGTAACGATGAGTTCACGACTTAACCCCGATTAATCTACCAAGCCCAAATTGGTTAAGTATTAAGTGGACCATGACTTAACCCTAATCACGAGGCATTAATTAATTTAATGCGCCTTAACCTCTCACATTAGACCTTGTTGTGGTTACTAGTTAAGCCGAGCGGGTCCGGGTAGCTTTACACCACAACTTGGTCTAACCTCGGGTTCAAGGTACAACATGACCAACTTCTCACATTGGGTCCTATTGTTTGTAGCAACTAGTTAAGCCGGTCGGTTTCGGGTAGGTTTACGCTACAAACTCAACCCAACCTCGAGTTGGCCACACTTATCTTTTCTAAGTGTCATGTCCATCATGTTTCCAAAACATGTTACAAGTTTTCAAGCAATTGGGTAGACCTAACTTAATAGGTAAATTCCCAATGGGTAGACCTAACTTAATAGGTAAATTCCAAAGCTTATGTTTTATGTCTTTTAAGTTTACCCAACCCCAAACGCAATCCCATCGCTTACATATCGCAATAGCGCATAAAGGATAGAAAGAGGGAACTTGGCATAATCATGACATAAAGGTATTGAAGCCACAAGCTTAACATGGTGGCATATGAAATGTTCATATGTTCATACACTTGCATATTACATTTTTAGGCCTCAAAAGCATGCATAAAACCAAACTTAGCATATTGGTGATACATGGTGCTAAATGACATGTAGAGATGGCCATAAGTTCGCATTTAGCCTCACATGCAAGTTATCATAAGAGATATGACAACTTACATGTTGCTAAAATGCAACCTTTGGCATAAAGCTTAAAGCTTTATGTTCATAAACCCAAAATAAGCTTGCATAACATGATAGCATGAACAAGATGTTCAACCCAAACTTGCATAACATAACTTGGCATACTTGCATATAAACTTGCATATCACAACATGATAAACTTGCATATCACAACATGATAAACTTGCATATCATACATTTAACTTTAGAGTTTAAGTATGAAAGTAGAATAGGGCTTACAATGCTTAAGAAGTCACAAAAATATGACAAAGCCCTTATGAAATCAATTAAACCCAAAATGCAAGCAAAACCCTTGAGCCAAAATGATCAAGACTCTTTCTTTATGATGCAAATATATAAACTTGACTTGAATGCAAGCTAATGATGCTCATACAAGTTTGAAAACACTTGTATGCATGGAAAATCACTTAGGAATTTATTTAGGAATTTTATGAAGAGAGTGGAGGCCATGAGAGGATTGATTTTGCCATAGTTTAGTTGTATGAATGAATAATGATGATTTAGGGTAGGTTAGGGTCTTATTTATAGATTAGGCAAGTGTTTTAGGCCATAGGATTAAACCTAGATTCAATCCAAGCCATCAAAGCATGTCTTGGGGAAGAAGTCAAGTGTAGGAACCATCTAGGGCCTTTAGATTAAAGATGAACCATGAGAACCATTCAAATGCAAAATCTGCATTTGAGCGAATCGGCCCACGGGTTGACAGCCAAACACCCTAGATTAACCCCTAGTCGACCCAGCGAGCTCGGGTCGACCTCAAAAATCGGCCGGTTCGGTTATTCCCCTCTCCCAATTCGCTGTTTTGAACATTTTTGCATATTTATTTATTTAATTTTCAATTATATATATATATATATATATATCAATATATATATATATATATATTTCTCTGCGCAACCCATTTCACTTAATTAAGTATACTTTAATTTGGGAATTTTTCGTGAAACTTCGCGAGGCCATATCTTGGTCATACGGACTTCGATTTTCGAAAACTCGGACTCTATTTCGCGTATTTTTCCGAGACGAACTCAATGGCATAGCTCGTTTCCCTTGATTCAGAATTTACAGTTTAATTCTGCCTCCATTTATGTTATAACATGTTATTCAAAAATACGGGTTGTTACACCATGTATTTAATATCAAATGAGATTTGGGTTTGTCGTGAATGGTGTCTTCATTAACACTGTTCTTGAACCCAGTTGAGAAAAGATTAAATCTTTGTATTTAGATTTAATGAAGTGTACCAATTAAATAATATTTGATTGGAATTGAATTGATATTGTTTTTTGGGTTTATCGTGAACAGTGTTTTAAATAACACTTGTTCTTTAACCCGATAATTAATGAATGTGATTTTGGGTTTATTGTGGACCGTGTTTTAAATGACACTGATTCTTTAACCCAGTTAACGATTAAAACTAAGTGGAGTTTTAATGAATCATTAATTAGATTGAAAAGATCGAGAATGGAGTATCACCAGGTTTGCTCCTGGCGATAGTTAAATCTTTAATTAGATTTGAACGTGAAATGGTAATTGAATTTACCGATAACACCGTTGTGTTAGATAGGAAGTATGACCAGTTTTACTTCATGAGATGAATAGGTTGGGATTGGGAAATAAAAATAAATGATTACTTCGGTGTGGTTCGCTAATCCCGACTAGTTTGAATTGATATTCAAAGGAGATTAAAGAATAAATTTAAAGAATTTATCTTTGATAAAATTAATGGGAACCTTTCCCAAAATATAAGGATATTTGAATAAAAGAATATTCTGAATTGGAATGAGGCGTATGTTGTGTTTTGTGTAAAACGTGTTTATTATATATATACGCGAGTTGTTCAGAAAGACCGGGTTTTTCCCATTCTGAATAACTAATTCGACGTGGTGTCGAAGATGAAGACGGTGGTCGAAGACTGGAAGTCTTCACGTCGTTTGGGTGATTACTGATGATCTTGATTGGGTTGTACACCCAAGAAGATGGAAACAGTTGGTGATCGTCCAGACGTACTTGGAGATCGATGGATATGCGGGGTACTAGGTGCCTCCGGTTTCGTTCAGACCCAAAATGGACTTGTAAATGGACTGTGTGTCTGACATTGGATTTTAGTCTGTGTGATTAATTTCTATTAAATATATACATCTGTTTGGCGGTGGAGAATTTATTCTCTTACTTAACGCCCTTCTATGATACGTACGAGCTCAGGGGTTATATACTGATGGATATCAAACGCGAAGAGTGAATTGCCTGTGTGGCATGCCTAAGTGGCAAATGATCAAGGCTTCTGTTGAAAAGCAAAGTCTTGTGGTAGATGATCAAAGCACCGCCTGTGTGGCATAGCTTTATGTAACGTGAATTCGCGAGCCTCACACCTCGGTTGTGAACCAGAAACGGGAGAGGACCTCAGGGAGGGCATGCGTTTCCTTCTAGCTAGGGTGGTGTCAGTGACCTACCAGCCCTGACATTTATATACTTTTCACCTGTGTGGTTGTTGCTGTTGCGAGGCGCCTCGGTTAGATCGGACGATCCGGGTCCGATAGAGTCATTCGTTGGCTCATTTACGCCCCCAAAGGGCGGGGAAATGCAGTGTTCAGGAAATTTAATCCACATTGGTGGAACGGCCCTGACGATCCAAAGGGTCGATGCACTCTGACCCTGAGACATGGGCTAGATTGTCTCGAAGACGGTGAGGATGATCCATTACCTCGGTTCACATATGGAAACCCAACTTCCAAATACGAGACATTTGCGGTTTTATTTGTAGAGCCTAGTATGGCGACATGATATATGGTACCCATGCCGCCTATGATTGATACTTATGATTTGAAGTTCTTTTATACACTATACACTTATAATAGTATCAAATGATTTGTTTTAAAACGTATCAAGCATTCTTTGGCTGTTATAAGGGAAAACCCTATCCCTCGGCTTGCGTTGCATTGTGTGATAGGACCTGGGTCTTATAACAGCTTCATTTTTCTTTATTTAGCATTGCGCTGTTTGTTTTATGCACTGGTATTCTTGGGAGGAAACCCGTTCCGTGTTATACGGCGTGGTCCCTTGATTTACCTAACTTTAAAAATAAAGATTAATAACTGTTTTAGTTCTCACACCAGTCCCATGACTGACCTGGAGTTTATTGTTTTAACCTAAACTCTGGGTGCCCTTATTTTGACACGGGCAGCTAGTAGTTTTGGTTTTGTAGATTTATATTCACAGGATCCTGGTTTACAGCTGGAATGATATCCGGAAAGCTTTGTATCCGTATATCTCTTCTAGTTGGGTATTGTATTATTTTCCGCTGCTATGTAATTTATTGTAATCTCTGATAATTTGTGATGTATATTTCTATGTAATATTTATTTATTCATACTTTGTATATTCTTGTAATCTGATGGATTGTTGTAATATATAATGAAATGTTCTTCCGTCTGCGTTCTATTTTGTCGTGTTCTCAAAACAATCAGGCGTTTCGAACGGTCTAGGTCGGTTTAGCGACTGATTCGGATCGAGCGAGTTTCCTTGTTGTCACAGTTGGTATCAGAGCTTTGGTTTACAAAGCTTAGAGAACAAGACACATTAGAACCAAACGAAAGAATTCATCAGAAATTGGATTAGTAAAATCCAATGAGAATGACTCGTTAGAGATGGGATCAGTAGTATCCTAGGACGAGTGTGAAGAGTATATTTTTAAAATGAAAACAATTTTTGTTTTGAAAATTTAAATCAATTATTCATATTTGATTATTAATTTATATTGAATCTGGACAATCCAATATATATAAATTTTGCATATATGTCTTGCAAACGTGTATTCGAAGTTTTAATGTATTGGATAGTTATAGGATCGCACTCTAGTGCCCGGGGATAATTCTGGTGATGGGGCACCGTCGCCAGTATTTATTTTCGAGTAACGAAAGTGAGATTTCTATATTTCTATTAGACTGGTGTGAGAACCGAAATTAGATAGGGCTTATCGTTGTGAATTGGCAACAAAAACATGATTTTCTGTATATGTATATGTATCAAAATTATGAATTTGAAACGTTAATCCACTGATTGATTGATGTTTGTGTTGTTTGTTTATTTGTTTCATAATTTTGAACCATTATGCCTAATTGTACGAAATAGTGAATTGTATTGAAATTTGGTCGCATTTGCTTACATATACTTGTACTTACATTGAACAGGTCATAGCAAGGAGGCTAGAGCAAAGAATAAAATTTGTTTGCCCGACAAATAGGTACATGTTTATCATAATTTATTGTTTTGTTGTGGTGATGATGATTTTATGAGTCGATTCGCTAGCCGCTTGGCTTTTCTTTTTCTTTTTGAGATCAGAAGGCCTGTATGGCAATTTCGGGATTTTCCCGTGCTCCCGGTGCAGGGGAGGTTATGGCGAAATTTTTCGAAAATTTAGGGTGTTAGCCAAATTTTTGAAAAATTTGAAAAGTTCTTAGAAACTGAAAAGTTGAAGAACTTAAGCTGTAATCAAAATAATGAAAGTTGAGTTGATTTGTGAAACAACTTTCGGCTTCGTTCATTTTCGTGGACGAAAAGTTTTAAGTGGGGGAGATTGTAATAACCCGGAAATCTGGGCCAATTTAAAATTTTTATTTTGGTAATTTGAGCGAATTTTGATTATTTAAAATGAATTATTTTAAATAATATCGACGAGAAATTTATTTTGAATAGAATTCGAACGTATATATTTATATGGATCGTCGTTAGAATATAAATATTTTAATTTATAAAAGGAATTGAAAATGGCGCGGTAGTTCGATAATTCGATTTCAAACTTCAATTGAAGTTTCTGGATGCAAAACAATCCGGATTTTAGTGAAACCAAAAATAATGGAATCTAATTGTGACTATCTTTCCAACAAACCCGAAAAATTGAAATTTCATAGCGGCAATCAAAAGATATGTCCAGTTGAAAATTCTGAATAGTCGCTATGGAATTCAGGCCCTTAAAAATGGAAATTTTGCAAACGACCTCGGATTTCGACGAAACCACTTTTGTTGGATCCGTGATGTCAAGAAATTGCTAGATTCCAATTTTCATAATTTTTCGATTCAATATGTGAGCGTGGCAAAGGAAAACACGTTTGACCAGTTTCAGTTGATTTTAATCGACTGGAAAATGGCCATTTTTCAAACCGTCTCAGAATTCGACGAAACTAGTTTTGTTAGGACCGTATCGTCAATACGAAGCTAGAAAATATTTTCCGGGAATTTTTCTAGTAAGTATATGGCCCCGGTAAATTGAAATGCACGTTCAAATTCAATATATAGAGTTATATGTTGATTTTAACGATAACTGATCGAAACGGTCAAATCATCTCCTGATACATATCCCATTGTGCTCAGAATGGGGGTAATTAGCTATGGGCGACAGGCGGTGGGTTTTGTTTCGTGTTCGAAATAAAAAGTTACTTATTGGTGGAAAATAAAATAAAATAAAATATATAAAATCCTCTCCACTCCTTTTCTCTCTCCTCCTTTTTACCATTACCCCCCTTCTTGTTCATTTCTGAATTAAACAAAAGAAAAAAAACAAATTTATAATCGACCCTCCCCCCCCCATTCGTCAGCCCACCGCCGCGCCTCGTCGGCGACGCCACCCCCCCCCCCCCCCCCCCGCCCTCCGCCGCGCCGCCTTCCCTCCGACCTCTCCCCCTCTACCTGGCGCTACGCCCTCCTCCTCAAAATCGAACCACACCCCAAATCGACTGACGCAACACCCCACTCCGACCACTCAAGGCCAGCGCACCTCCGCCATTGCCACCTCAGCACCGACGAACCCCCCCTCGTCTTAAACCTCCTCCTCCACTCAGAAACCACGCCTACAGCTTCGAACCCGAAGCAAACCCGCTGCCATCGCGCCTGTAGAACCCTCAGCCAACTCCGATGGATCACCGACACCTCGCTATACATTCCGACAGTCAGTAGCCCCCTCAAACAATGTCTACGCTGTAAGTTCTTTCATTTATTTATTTATATACGAAGTATAATATAAAAGAAATGATTTTTAGTGTAAAAGGAATGATTTTTAACATGATAAAGGATTGAGTTTTAATATAGGAAGTTAGGATTTTTAGTGTGTAAATGGTCGAATTTTTATTTATTAAAAAGGTTGGATTTTTATCCGAATAAAGATAGGATTTTTATTATGTAAACATCGTTATAATAGTGAAAAGATTATATTTTTATTTATAAAAAATATGATTTTTATATTTTAGAAAGAATAAAAATTCGATTTTTAATTTATAGAAGCGATAAAGAAATGATTTTTATAATGAAAATAGCGAAAAGATTATATTTTTGAAGTAGGAAAGATATGATTTTTATATTATTAAAATAATAAAAATATGATTTTTTTTCATATGTGAAATATAAAAATATAATTTTTATAAGGTAGAAGTATTAAAAGTATGGTTTTTATATAATAGAGAATATAAAAATATTACCTTTATATATGTAGCGAAATAAAAATCTGATTTTTTATTATATATATAGTGAAAAAAAATGTGATTTTTATAGCGATGATATAAAAATTCGATTTTTATATATTGAATAGCGAAGTAAAAATATGATTTTTATATATTGAATAGCAAAGTAAAAATTCGATTTTTATATATTGAATAGCGAAGTAAAAATATGATTTTTATATATTGAATAGCAAAGTAAAAATTCAATTTTTATATATTGAATAGCGAAGTAAAAATATGATTTTTATATATTGAATAGCAAAGTAAAAATTCGATTTTTACATATGTAGAGAATACGGGCAAAGAAAGTGACAAGAGGCAAGAACGACGAAGATTTCTACATAAGAAGAGTCGTGGCGTTGGATTAGCTAATCTGTGAGAACTCCTCACCTTTTAATTTTATTTTCTAGTTATATAAATATATACTAGGATGCAGACGGTGTTTAGTAGCACCCGACACCCGTCGTCCACAGACCATGGACGGCTTGTATGCTTGTTTGTTTGATTTTGATGTGTGGTTGATTGTGTGACGTGATGTGAAATGAAATAAAATATTTATATAGTTAAAAATAATTTATAGTTAAAAATAGAATTTTTAACGTGTATATGAAATGAAATAAAAATGAACAAATCGGATGATTTGTTTATATACACACATTTGACTGATATTGATTGGGACGATAAATTTTACACATCGCCCAACTGCACAAATAAAATATGTGTTTGATTGTTTGAAACCCCACACGGGTATTGGGATGTTATTCGACGTACACTAATCCCGATTGTTTAGTTTTATGTCGATCGATTGATTGACAGGCTGCTATAAGCGTTGAATATTTATATTTGATGCTTATACAGTGTAGAATGCACCTTGGATGATGGTTTATTATTCATCGTCGTTGATATATACATGTGTTGTAGAAAATCCATACAATTAACATTATATGGTAATTGATTGGGCCTCATTCTAGTTTCGAAATAGAAATATTCAAAATAGAAATATTTGAAATAGAATATTTGAAATAGAATATTTGAAAATAAAAATATATGAAGCCGTGTTGATTAGATTGACGCCATTTTGACGTGAACGATATTTATATTGATTTTATTCATTTTATAACGAATATCGAAAGTGATTTCAAAATCTGAAATTTTGAAAAGAATTGAAATTCGAATAAAATTGAATAGAAATGAATTCAAATGGAAATTGAATAGAAGTGAATTCGAATTGAAATTGAAGAGAAATGAATTCGAATTGAAATTGAATAGAATTGAAATCGAAAGGAATTGCATTCGAATTAAATTGAAATCAATTTGAAATGAATTTAAAACGAATTTATATTGGAATATTCAATTTTGATTTGAAATTGAATATGAAGTTGAAACCGTTTTGAAAATGAATTTAAAACGATTTATAAAGCACGTTTTAAAAGGAAATCAACGAAGTATATATTATATATATTATATATATAATATAATGGCCTGAATAGAACGCGCCGCGCTGCGGCAGTTTGCGAATTTCGACCATTGACTTCGAATGGATATTGCGGGAGATCTGACCGTCGGATTCTCCTAAAACCGGAACCGTTGGGTTCGTATCGAAAAGAGCTTTCTAATAAATATTAAAAATTTGAAATCTAACGGTTGGATTTGGAATTATGTCCAAATCAAATTTGAAAAAGGTCGCTGTAAGTGCAGTTCGATGGCCGTTGATGGAAATAGACTGTACGGGCCTTGATAAAATTATTAAAAATAGTAATAAATTGTGTAAAATCATAAGAAATGATTTGTGAAGAATTGGGATGAAAAACTCCATATTTGAAAAGATAAAAATAGATTTTTATCGAAATGAACTAGTTTTGAACTAGAATAATAATTTGTTTATTTTTAAAATAAATAAAGTGGATTTGAAATGGTTTTGAAAATAACCAGGATTTCCAATATATTGATTGGAAATGGATTTGAATCGAAATTGTCTTCGGAATATTTCGATGTGGGATTTTGTGATTATACAGGTATTGTTATGGGAAGTTTGAAAGATATATTTATATCGTTATTTCCAATACGATATTTGTTGGTCATGGAATTTGATATTGAATATAAGCCAATATATTTTCTATTCAGAGCCTTGTATTTAATATCAAATGTGATTTGGGTTTGTCGTGAATGGTATCTTCATTAACACTGTTCTTGAACCCAGTTGAGAAAAGATTAAATCTTTTTTTTAGATTTAATGAAGTGTACCAATTAAATAATATTTGATTGGAATTGAATTGATATTGATTTTTGGGTTTATCGTGAACAGTGTTTTAAATAACACTTGTTCTTTAACCCGATAATTAATGAATGTGATTTTGGGTTTATTGTGGACCGTGTTTTAAATGACACTGATTTTTTAACCCAGTTAACGATTAAAACTAAGTGGAGTTTTAATGAATCATTAATTAGATTGAAAAGATCGAGAATGGAGTATCACCAGTTTTGCTCCTGGCGATAGTTAAATCTTTAATTAGATTTGAACGTGAAATGGTAATTGAATTTACAGATAACACCGTGGTGTTAGATAGGAAGTATAACCAGTTTTACTTCATGGGATGAATAGGTTGGGATTGGGAAATAAAAATAAATGATTACTTCGGTGTGGTTCGCTAATCCCGACTAGTTTGAATTGATATTCAAAGGAGATTAAAGAATAAATTTAAAGAATTTATCATTGATAAAATTAATGGGAACCTTTCCCAAAATATAAGGATATTTGAATAAAAGAATATTCTGAATTGGAAAGAGGCGTATGTTGTGTTTTGTGTAACACGTGTTTATTATATATATACGCGAGTTGTTCAGAAAGACAGGGTTTATCCCATTCTGAATAACTAATTCGACATGGTGTCGAAGATGAAGACGGTGGTCGAAGACCGGAAGTCTTCACGTCGTTTGGGTGATTACTGATGATCTTGATTGGGCTGTACACCCAAGAAGATGGAAACAGTTGGTGATCGTCCAGAGTACTTGGAGATCGATGGATATGCGGGGTACTAGGTGCCTCCGGTTTCGTTCAGACCCAGAACGGACTTGTAAATGGACTGTGTGTCTGACATTGGATTTTAGTCTGTGTGATTGATTTTTATTGAATATATATATCTGTTTGGCAGCGGAGAATTTATTCTCTTGCTTAACGCCCTTCTCTGAGACGTACGAGCTCAGGGGTTATATACTGATGGATATCAAACGCATAGAGTGAATTGCCTGTGTGGCATGCCTAAGTGGCAAATGATCAAGGCTTCTGTTGAAAAGCAAAGTCTTGTGATAGATGATCAAAGCACCGCTTGTGTGGCATAGCTTTGTGTAACGTGAATTCGCGAGCCTCACACCCCGGTTGTGAACCAGAAATGGGAGAGGACCTCAGGGAGGGCATGCGTTTCCTTCTAGCTAGGGTGGTGTCAGTGACCTACCAGCTCTGACATTTATATACTTTTCACCTGTGTGGTTGTTGTTGTTGCGAGGCGCCTCGGTTAGATCGGACGATTCGGGTCCGATGGAGTCATTCGTTGGCTCATTTACGCCCCAAAGGGCGGGGAAACGCAGTGTTCAGGAAATTTAATCCACATCGGTGGACCGGCCCTGACGATCCAAAGGGTCGATGCGCTCTGACCCTGAGACATGGGCTAGATTGTCTCGAAGACGGTGAGGACGATCCCTTGCCTCGGTTCATAGATGGAAACCCAACTTCCAAATACGAGACATTTGCGGTTTTATTTGTAGAGCCTAGTATGGCGACATGATATATGGTACCCATGCCGCCTATGATTGATACTTATGATTTGAAGTTGTTTTATACACTATACACTGATAATAGTATCAAATGATTTGTTTTAAAACGTATCAAGCATTCTTTGGCTATTATAAGGGAAAACCATATCCCCCGGCTTGCGTTGCATTGTGTGATAGGACCTGGGTCTTATAACAGCTTCATTTTTCTTTATTTAGCATTGCGCTGTTTGTTTTATGCACTGGTATTCTTGGGAGGAAACCCGTTCCGTGTTATACGGCGTGGTCCCTTGATTTACCTAACTTTAAAAATACAGATTAATAACTGTTTTAGTTCTCACACCTGTCCCATGACTGACCTGGAGTTTATTGTTTTAACCTAAACTCTGGGTGCCCTTATTTTGACACGGGCAACTAGTAGTTTTGATTTTGCAGATTTATATTCACAGGATCCTGGTTTACAGCTGGAATGATATCCGGAAAGCTTTGTATCTGTATATCTCTTCTAGTTGGGTATTGTATTATTTTCCGCTGCTATGTAATTTATTGTAATCTCTGATAATTTGTGATGTATATTTCTATGTAATATTTATTTATTCATACTCTGTATATTCTTGTAATCTGATGGATTGTTGTAATATACAATGAAATGTTCTTCCGTCTGCGTTCTATTTTGTCGTGTTCTCAAAACAATCAGGTGTTCCGAACGGTCTAGGTCGGTTTAGCGACTGATTCGGATCGAGCGAGATTCCTTGTTGTCACACAATCGTTTCTTCATCTTCTTCCTCCTCCAAGTTATGTTCTAAAACAAAATTAAGAAAATGTCGGGTGCTGCAAATACATAGATTGAAGGAATAATTTTGCTTTTCTACTACAACAACTATTTTAGTGGATTTTCTGGATCTACAACAAACTTAAATGAGTATTACTATGAATTTCATATTTCTTCTAAGTTAAAGTTAAATAGTACATAGTTGTTGTAGTAATCTAAATAAAAAGAATTTTGACAGTATGTATGTAGTGGATCCAAAAAGTATCAGTGTTTATAAGTCTATTCTTATATGTCATTTCAATTACTGTCAATTACCTATTCATTTTCAGTTATTATCTGTTTGTATGTACATCTCTTTTCCTTATCCCCTTTCTGTTGTTTGTCTTATTTATAATGCCTTTACAGTTTGAATTACATAGAATTCGAAAAATACGAAATAAAGTTAAAAAGGGAAATTGGGCATATTAGAATTTGTACTGTAAATTAGGATTATTATAATAGAACAATATGTAAACAAGAATAGGTTAAACTTGATTTTTTTAATAAGGAGGAATGTCATTTGTGAACATGTATTTGACATTAATTTATAAAAAGAGCATTGAATAAAAAGAACATGGTATTTGACATTAATTTGTGAATATAACTTGGTAAACATGTTATTGATTGTAAACATGTTAATATGGAATTACTAGGAAAACATGTTATTGACCTTAATTTGTAAATATCTTTATGTTAATTTGTCATTTATGTTAATTAACATTAAAAAAGATATGTTAATTTGTGGAATATAGTAATTTGTCACTCATGTTAATTGACAATAAAGAGGATATATTAATTTGAGGAATATGGAAAATTGTCATTCATGTTAATTAACATTAAAGAAGATATGATAATTTGAGGAATATGGTAATTTATCACTTATGTTAATTGACAATAAAGAGGATATGTTGATTTGATGAATATGGAAAATTGTCATTCATGTTAATTAACATTAAAGATGAAATGTTAATTTGAGGAATATGGTAATTTGTCACTCATCGACATTGATTGGGGGGAATATATTAATTGGAGAAAAATATCAATCGGACATTTATGATCATTTACGTTCAATTTAATTGAGGAAAGCATGTCATATTTGTTCATTTTATGTTTATATTCTTTTCATGTTAATTTGGGGAAAAATATGTCAATAAGTCATTTATGATCATTTTGAAAGTGAGCGTGTGTACTTGTTAGTCAAGTAGTATAATACACTCACAAGGATCGTGTAATATGACGAACAATATTCAAGTATGAAGTAATTTCCAAACACAGAACTATATAATAGTAAATGCAGTAAAAATAGAAAAATCACACCAGAGATTTTTATACTGGCTCGGAGCACCGTCCTACGTCCAGTCCCAGACTTCTTTCTGGATTTTCACTAACAACAACCTCACTTCACCCAGAGGAAACAGGTTTACAACACCCAAGCAGCGGAACGGGAATTTCACGCCTCTATCAACATGAGGACTTCATAACTTTCCTCTTACAACACGGAGGACTTCAAACTTGCCTCTTACAACATGGAGGACTTCAAACAAGATGAGTAGACCTGTAGTTTGACAATATGTGTTCTCAATAACACGAATTTGTCAATTCTTGTACAACCTTCCTATAATCTTATCCTCAAATAGAATTTGTGTTTATGAAGATTTTGGAAGATGATATCGTATTTGAATCAAAAGAATAATATATAAATTCTAGGATTCAAGAACGATATTGTGAATAATATGAGCTTTTGAATATTTGAGAGTTCAAGAATGAAATCGATAGTATAGAGATTAGATAGAAAGAACTGTTGTTTTGAGTTGATGATTTCAAGACGTTTATATAGAAGATAAACAGTTGTAACCCTTAGTAAAGAGTTGCAAACAGTAGATATGATCATTGGTGAAAAGGAAAGGAAGAAACTCTTGAAGAAATGGAAATGACTATTCGAATAATTGCTTCTGATTAAAAACGGTCGACAGGTAAAAAATCACCAGTAGACAGGAATTTGAAAATATATATACGTTATATATATGTGTGCATGTTCTTAGGGTTTTCTGGGCAGAATCGGTCGACCGCTGGTATTTGACCGGTCGACCGCTGGTATTTGACCGGTCGACCGGTTTTGACCAGAAAACCATATGAATGTGCACACACATATTTATATATATTTTCTCAATACTGAGGAAAATTTATTATTTGAGGATAGATTTTAACATTAATAACACTACCAAATAATCAACCTCTAATATAAAATACCATACGAAGCTCTTCATGTCTTTGTCAAACCATTGATCATCTCTTTTTGTCGATAATGAATCATCTCTTTGTCAGTAATCAAAACTTCATGAGTTCCTTGACTCAACATTCTCCCCCTTTTTGATTGATGACAACATAGCTTTAGAAACTTTAAGACTTCTCTTTGTATATAATCTCCCCATAAATTTAAGCACTTATAATATACTTCCTGCACAACAATGTTAGTACCACTTTTCTCCCCCTTTGTCATCGACAAAAAGGAATAGATAAACAAAATAGATAATAGTGAATATGATACTGGCAGTTGAAATACATACCATAAAACATACCATAATTGTATCATACATCATACCACACATAATGTGTAACACCCCACATCCATTAAGGTTACTCACAAAGGGAATGCCTTAACTTCAATGGAGCATTATGGGTATTGGAACAGAAATATTACAAGACAAACATATATAAAACAGTGGAAAGTAAAGTGGAAGTACTTAAAATCATTTATTAAATATGATTGTTTACAATAAAAGCCCATCAACTTCCAATACCCAATTACATAGTTAAAATATCTGTCTTGCTCAAAAGCAAAGAAGCACAAAAACAAACTGTAGTATTCCTCAATAAAGCAAAGCAAGCCATAGCCAAGAGAAATCCAAGCCATACATGAAAGAGCCTTGGAGCTTGGTAAGATCCGAACTAAGCTGTATTCCCACCCTGCGAACCTGGGGGGGGGGGGGGGGGACGGAAGAAAAAGAGGCGAAACAAAACAGGTCAGTCATAAAGACTGAGTAAGTCCTAGTGACTTTCAGCATAAAAATAGTTAAGGATAATATGGCATGAGTAAACTGAAAGTAAACATAAGCATGATGCCAAGATAAGCAACAGGCAAGATAACTAAGGTTAACATGATGTGGTTTTTGTCAAGCAACATCGCAAGGTTCCCATTCAAGAAAAACTAAGTATAATTTCGTAAGATTCCTATCGAACATAACAAGATTCCTTTGCTTCGCCATTTAAATATTTCTGTGATATCTATTTGCTCTGCACCACCTAACTAGCATCCTCACAATTGTCTTACAAGGAATGATCTGTATTCTTACTAGTACTCCAACTAGTGTCCTATGTAACAAGGATCCTTACCCCCTACTAGTGTCCCAACTAGTAGCCCGTGTTATATAATAAGGTGATCCTGCCTACTGAACATAAGTGATAATAATAATGGTAGTTTCGTGTACCCCTAGCTGCTGTCATAGGTGCCGCCTGCTCCTATCTCCTTTAGTGGTACCTACTACCCTCCCCATTCTAATTACAATATTCATAATATGGTAGCTGTACTCCTAGCTGCTGTCATAGGTGCCACCTGCTCCTATCTCCACTAGTCGTACCCACTACCTTCCCCATTCAATCGGCTCCCTAACTCGTAGATACCCGTGCTGGCCCCACAGTGGGGTGTATCACTCCCCAAAGTGGCAACCCGATACAACTTGAGGATGCACTGCTTATACCTACACGATGCAACAACGTCTTACCTACCAGCTCGGGTCCACACACGCATATGAAACCCGTTGGACTTGTGTTGCCACCGCTAACCCGTTTTGACCTCTTACAATCAAACCCAGTATGCGTGTCCCGTCCTCGACATGGGTCGAGCTCACAAAGATACGTAATGGGCTACTGGTCTGAAAAGGGTCCCCTTTCCTCGACACAAGCTTCCCTCCTATGCTTGGTCCCCTCTAGTAATTCTTACTTAACCCCCTTCTTATTCATGTCCACTTACATGCTTAAATTTTGGTTAAGTATACACCAGTTATGTCTTACATGTTACCCATGTCCCCCACTTAACCCCTACATCATCCTCATGTCTTAATACATGCTTTATCTTGGTTAAGTGCTTATAGGTTATATTTTACATGTCATTCATATTACCCCCAACATATGGGTTTAACCAAGCGCCTTGGCTTTATATGCCATTAGACCCTATGTCTATCCATTAATTATGCGCTTGTGCTACCTCATCTGTCTTATCATTTAACTTGGTTATTTCCATTCATACCAACCTTCAACTTTGCTTATTAATTCAATTCTTAACTTGCATTATATTAAGTCCATTAATAAGCCCACAACATGTTATTCCTATGATTCATACATTAACCCCCGTTATGGTACAATAACATGTTCTTATTCAATCTTTACAACCAAGTACCCCTTAACTTACAAACACACTGAAGAGAGAGAATAATTCCCTAAATACCAACCCCGAAGACCGGAATCAACATCAGATTGATACTCAGAGGATTATCCAACCTAACCAATGTTTTGTTCCTTTTTATAATATAACTTATGTCGCCTTCAATTGTAAATTCATTCTTGTCTTTACATATTGCTTAATCTACAATGAAGCACATCTTTCCTTATTACATAAGTTATCTCATCTTATCTATTGTTCCGCTTAACTTACTTTATTCCATAAGTTATCATTCCCACTTAGGCATTAATTAAGATTTACTTAACTCAACCATTCATGTCATAACAGTTAAGTGTTATTAGCCTGGTCATCTTACTTAACCCACCCACTCATACCATATTGGTTAAGTGTTCTTAGTTTACTCAACCCTATCCACTGGTCTAATTACCATGTTATGTTGGTTAAGTATTACTATTCGTATTTCCACATGTCACCCACATGTCACCCACTTTACCCCCATGTCCCACCACATGTTTATCTGGTTAAGTATTTCTTAATTCATTAAGGTCGTAACCCTATAAAGACCTCTCACATTAGACTGACATTTATGGCAGCTGGATTTGTCGGGCGGGTCCGGGCAGGCTTACACCATAAAAGAGTCTAACCTCGTGTCTTTACAACTGTTACGCTTTTAATTTGGGCCTAGGACCTCTCACATTGGGCTACCATTTGTGACTACTGGATTTGCCGGGCGGGTCCGGGTAGTTTTACATCACAAATGAGTCCAACCTCATGTCCTAAGCATTGATTATCACTTATAATCTTTTACCCCAGTCTTAATAATTTCCTTATTCAAATTATTAATTAATTCCTAATTTAACGATGTCCATAATTGACTCAATTATGTTCATCAATTAATGGTATGCAAAACCATACCAATTTTATCACAATTTATCTTATGCCATTAAAGGCAACTTATCTCAATTTATATTCATCCCTCCTTTAAGGCTATTACATGCCAACTACCCAAAACCCACTTAGGCGTGTTCATATTGGCCCTTTTTCAAGACATAAATTATCATATGTGTTTCAATTACAAATCTCACATAATTAACATATGCCCAAGTTCTAGATTACATGTTCGTTTTACATATGCCTAATTCATACCAAATTTACATATGTTCAGTTCATGCCATTTTATATGTATGCCAAATTTATGCCAATTTACACCTATCAAGTTCTAGCCAAATCACATATGTCAAACCCAATTCTTGCAATTACCATTTTAATGGCAATACCCAATTATCAAATTTCATATTAATTGCAATAATACCCATATATCCAATTTTCATGTTATGCCATCAATTCCACCAATCACATATATCCAAATAGGTAATATTCCCATACTTTTCCCCGTATTCGATCGTACGCAAAATCGTGGTTTAGGCCTAGATCCGAAATTGATCTAGGTTCATCAAAAGAAAATAAATAGGGGAAAGGTAGAATTTTGCAATAAAACAAGATCAGAGAGAAAACAACATAAATCATCATGATAGGCATAAAGATTAGGTCTTGATAATAATATCAACATGAATCCAAGAAACTGATTTACAACGGCTGAATAGAGCATGAACTAGACATAAGAATGGAGATGAACAAGTCTCAAAACCCAAGGTTCAAAGGTAAACAGGAATAGATCTGAATTGATAAACATGCTTATATCCAATTACACTTTATTCCATAGCCATATTAAAATTAAGTATTTTAATCTAAAAAGTAACTAGAACTTACCTAGAATGGCTAGCGAATTTAAGAACTGAAATCGATGTTGTAGCGTTGTTGATTCATCTCCTTGAATCATTGTAGAAGTCTTCATCTTTGCATTGGATTGCGTATGAAAGCTTAAGAAGAAGATTAGAGATGGCGGCCATGACCAAGAGGGATTTTAGCAGTATAATGGTGGCTAGACATGTTGTAGTGAATTAGGGTTTAGGTATTAGGGGGTTTATATAGGATTTAGGACTAGTCTAGGCCCTTAGATTAACCCTAGTTTAGATCTGAACCATCCAATCTCGTCACAGGTCAACAGAATAGACCCAAAGGAGCAAGCAGGTGCACCAGGCCAACCTGGCCCGACCAAGGAGGTCGACCCCCAGGTCGACTGCCCAGTCGACCTGGTCCTGGGGGGTCGACTCCCCAGTCGACCTGGGGCTGAGTGGGAAATTTTCCCGCCCAGTATGTTTGGGGCTAAATTCGAATTTTGAAAATCTGTTTTCGTTTTCTGATTTTTCGTGAAACTTCTAGAGGCCATATCTCGGTCATACGGACTCCGATTTACGAAATTTCGGACTCGTTTCCAACCAGAATTCCGAGACGAACGCAACGGCGCAACCCGTTTCCCTTGATTCTTATTTTAAAATTTAATTCTGCCTTGATTCTTGTATTAACATGTTATAAAAATTCGGTTGTTACATAACGTACCAACAAAAACATACCCAAGAGTCATAACATACACAACCAAGTCTATGTCAAATAAAATACACAGCACTATTTACGTACAAGTGCTAGTGGATGTCTTAAGATAGCAAGATAAGGACGTAAAAACATAAGCAAGAGATAAAATACACCAATGGGATGCAAATCTAAGACTCGAATTCGGTTCCCTCATCTTCTTCTTCTTCATCATCTTCCTTTTCTTCAACATGAGACTTACCACTACCACGTCCATGGCTAGTCCCGGAGTTTGTCGCCTCATCGGAAGATGTCCAATTGTAAGAAGGAGGTGCCGGACGTTTTCCGGGATCTTGAGCTTGCGACGTTGAAGGACCACAAGAAATTGCTTCCCATAAAGTTCCAAAGAAAGATTTTATTTTGTTAAAGCGTTTTTTCGTTTTCGTATCCATGCGCTTAGGACGAGCTTCAAGCAAGAATTGATTATGCGCAATTTGGTCAAGCGATTCTTTAGTCGAAGAAGATGGTCCAAGAAGTTTTACTTCTTCCGGTTTTGGCCTAGATGATTGTGAAGTGGTGCCTTCATGACTTCTCTCCTTCCATTGTTCAAATGAACTAATTAAGAAATAAGATGGAAGTAGCTTCATCCTTTTTGATTGATGCTTTGTTGATGCACTTAGGTCATGAGGATGGAGACTCGGGAGGAGTAATACCGCAATCGAGTAGGAGACGCATAACGTATTCATTATAGAATATTTTCGGCCTTGTAGAATCGTTAACGCTCAAGATTTCGTCAAAAATCATTCCAATCCAGTTTATATTGACATCTCCATAAATAGCGTATAAGGCCTTAAATATTTCTTTGTAAATGGCGTCGAAATTTCCTAGTCTCGGAAATAAGGAATGCATAAGTACATGATGTAAAACTATTGTCGTAGGCCTTAAACCAATAAATTTTATGTCGTTGCTATCATCTTCAATGAATTGATGGCTTACACTATTTTGTATATGAATCGAACAGAAATTACTTGAGAATTTTTTACCATAAAATGATAATTCGAGAACTTGTGTCATCCTTGCACATGAAATGAAAACTTCATTACCGTAAACAACCGACCAAAGGCATTGCGTCGGATTCTCAGGCTTATGTTTCTCCAAATTTAGATTAGCATAGAAAAGCTTAATCATGACATGATTAATCTCTACATTATTTTTGTCAAAAACTAGTAGAGACTCGAGTTCAGCCTTCCTTGCAAGATTGAGAACATGATAACTTGAAAAACCCAAGAATTTAATAAAAGAACCTTGATATATTTTGAAATCCATCATTTGATTCCATCTCTTTACAACAATGGGATCCATTATCCATTTTTTGATGTTGGAATCAATAGGTTGTGGTTGAGATTCAAATGTAGAAGATCTCTTTGATCATTTTTGTGGAGGAGCCATGATGAAATTGAAAGAGATTGGAGAATTTTGAAGCTAGGGGTTTTTGTTGTTTTGAACGTTGAAAATAAAAATGAAAGGGTGCGAGGGGTGAAAACGACATGATGTTTCAATTTAAAAAATAGAAAAAAGCACGACCGATCGACCACTGGATATATACTGGTCGACCATTTTTGAACAGAGATAAAAACGGTCGACTGGTTTATTTTTCTCGGTCGACTGGTCCTTCAGATTTTTGTTTTTCTGCCCTTTTTCTCTTGTTCTGTTTTTGAAATGATCTAAACTTTATTGAATTCTTTCAAAAGGAAGTACATATATGTTATAACATAGGGAAAATACATAAATATAATCATAACATATTTAAAAAACCAAACTAATGAGATGTAGCCAAATTATGCTCGGTTGACTCTTCCTTGGCCTCGTTAATACGAGGTGTCCATGGCGACCATTTTTCCTTTGCACCTTCGTTACGATTATAGTTATGATCCCAAGAGTTTGGACTCCTAGAAGATGAAGGAGCATGTGGCATTGGTTCGTAAACGCCATGTTTGTTTGTGCTACAGAAAAATGATGCCATGCGTTCTAATAATGATAACCATTCAGAAGTAAGTCGTTGCTCATAATGAAGTTGTCGCTAAAGATCCATTTGATGCTTCTGATAATGATGTATCTCATTTATCTTTTCTCTAGTTCGAGGTGAGCAAAACAGTGCTTTCTTTGCACGTTTAGATGAAGGCGTATTACCGGGGGTATGTGTGCAGTGTGATTTGCTTTTCGGAGTCTCAAGAGAGTAATACTCCTCTGGTTCAGAACTAGTAACTGAAATGTGAGACTTTTGTGCGCACTCATCGCAGATTTGAGCCATATTGAAGTATTTAAACCTTTAAAATATAGACTCGGATATGAGAAGATGCCAGAAAAGAGAATGAATGATAAGCTTATATAGAGTTGTCTATATATAGATTAGTGGATGAGAAGTGTCAAGGAATAGTTGCTATACAAATAGTGAATAGCTCATATTCTTTTACTAAAGATGGAAATAGCTATAAAATAGCTAAATTTTTGAAAGTGAATGAATCGAATATAGAAAAGAACTTAGTGATATATAACTTCAGTGTTTACGTATCAAGTTCATTTCTAGAAATTAAGCCAAGCTCTCTACGCAATGTAATAAAACTTGATTCAAGTAGAGGCTTAGTAAAAATGTCCGCTAGTTGACGATCAGTTTGGACATATTCGAGACATATGTTTCCTTTTTCAATATTGTCTCTCAAGAAATGATGATGGATATCAATATGCTTGGTTCGAGAATGATTTACCGGATTTTTTGATAAGTTTATAGCACTAGTGTTATCACAGTATACAATAGAATTTGATAAATGAATATCAAAATCTCGAAGTGTTTGTTCCATGTATATTACTTGAGTACAAGCAAGAGCTGCCGATATATATTCGGCTTCACATGTTGATAGTGAAACGCAATTCTGTTTCTTATTAAACCAAGAGACAAGTGATTTTCCAATAAAATGGCACGTACCACTTGTACTCTTTCTATCCGTTCGAGAACCTCCGAAATCAGCATTACTATATGATACTAATTCGAATGGACATTCTTTTGGGTAGAAAAGACCGAAATCTTTGGTTTTATTAAGATAACGAATTATACATTTTACTGCTCGTAAATGTGACTCCTTTGGATTTGCTTGAAATCGTGCACATATATGAACACTCATTATTATATCTGGACGAATTGCTGTAAGATAAAGAAGACAACCAATCATGCTTCGATATAATTTCTGGTCAACATTCTTACCATTCTCATCTTTTTCAAGATGTGTATTTGTACTCATAGGAGTAGGTTTACCAGACGTATTTTCTAAACCCAAGCGCTTGATAAGATTTCCACAGTATTTTTCTTGATTAATAAAAATACAGTTCGAAAGTTGTTTGATTTGAAGACCAAGAAAATATGATAGTTCTTCCATATGAGACATTTCAAACTCTTTGGTTTAAATACCCGCAAATTCTTTGCAGAGTTTTTCGTTTGTCGAACCAAAGATAATATCGTTTACATATATCCGGATAACCAATATATCTTTTCGATAATGTTTAATAAACAAAGTTTGATCGACTTTGCCTATTTGAAATCCTGAATCAGAAAGATAGATGCGTAATCGTTCATACCAAGCACGAGGTGCTTGTTTTAAACTATACAAAGCCTTCTTGAGTTTGTATACGTAGACAGGATGCTTTTCATGTACGAACAAGGGAGGTTGTTCGACATATACATTCTCTTTGATAAATCCATTTTAAAAAGCACTTTGACATCCATCTGATAAAGTTTGAAATTATGATGACAAGCAAAGGATAATAAGATTCTGATAGCTTCTAGTCGAGCAACTGGTGCAAATGTTTCTTCATAATCGATACCTTCTTCTTGATTATATCCTTGTGCTACTAATCTTCTTTATTTCTGGTGATATTTCCTTGTTCATTGGCCTTATTTTTATAGATCCATTTAGTACGAATAACTGACTGATCAGTTGGTCTTGGAACAAGTTCCCAGACATCATTGCGTTCGAACTGATTTAGTTCTTCCTACATGGCAATGATCCAGTATTCATCAGTAGCAGCTTCTTTTGGATTCTTAGGTTCGATATTCGAAAGAAATGCAACATGACCCATTTGATTGAGTTGACCCCTTGTTCTAATTTGTGATGTTATTTCTCCAATTATATTTTGAACTGGATGATCTCTTAATATCCTTGGAGGAGATCGTAATCTTGGTGGAGGAGGTAACACACATGGCTTAGGAATATTCTCAATTATTTCTAAGTCAGAATCAACATTTGTGATGATCGGATTATTAGTGACTATAATTTCATCATCATCCGATATGTTATGAGATGGTTGATAGAAATCATCAATTGAAACATGAAGTGATTCTTTAATAGTTTTGGTTCTTTTGTTAAATATACGATAGGCCTTGCTTCGTTCTGAATAACCGACAAATATGCCTTCATCGGACTTTGGATCAAATTTTCCAAGATGGTCTTTCGTATTTAAGATAAAGCACTTAGAACCGAAAACTTTGAAGTATGGAATATTTGGCTTTCTTTGGTTAAATAATTCATAAGATGTATTTTTGGTAAGAGGTCGAATGGATACACGATTCAAAACATAACACGCAGTTGCAACAGCTTCTGCCCAAAAATGTTTTGGTAAAGTGGTTCCATTTAACAATGTTCTTGCACATTATTGTAAAGTCCAGTTTTTTCGTTCTACAACTCCATTTTGTTGTGGAGTTCTAAGAAACGAAAAATTATGATATATACCTTTCTTTGTACAAAAATGTTCAAATTCATTATTTTTAAATTCTCCGCCATGATCACTTCTTATATTTATAACTTTAAGCCCTTTCAATTTCTGAATTCTTTTGACGAAAGATTTGAAATGATCGAAAGTATCACTTTTGTTTTTCAAGAAAATCGTCTAAGTGTAACGAGAGTAATCATCAACATAACTACAAACACATATCGACTATGGTTTATTGACTGAACCTGTGTTGGTCCGAATAAATCCATATGTAGTAGCTCAAGTGGTTGTAATGTTGATATGACTTTCTTGGATTTAAAGGATGATTTAGTCAGTTTTCCTAATTGACATGCGTCACAAATGTTATCAACCGTGAATCTCATTTTGGGTAGTCCTCAACTAGATCATTTTTGGCTAACTTGTCAATAGTTCTGAAGTTTATGTGATAGAAACGTTTGTGTCATAGCTATTGTGATGACCCGCCTCGCACCAGCCTGCATTTCCTCCGAAAGTGCGTTGTACACATGCTCGACTAGCAAGGGACGGTCGTCAGAAGAAAGGAAAGAAGGGAACGAACTAATCAAGAACCTGTAGAATGTCTCACAGCGCATGGAGTAAAATATAATAATAATAACATACTTGACATAAAACAGGTGAGACAGTGCATAAGCTGATAACTAAAATCAACATTAACATCAGAGCAGCGGAAATCCAAATACAGCTTATTACAACTTTCCAAATTTACTGTCTCTAATCAAAAGAAAGATAAAGTAGAAGATACACCACTAATGCCCAAGCAGTGATCTTCAACAACACAGGGAGAATACTATGTATATATTACGTGGAAGCCTCCTGCTCGTCTCTGGATCGTCTACCCGTGCATCACCAGCTAACCTGTCTCTAGTCTGCTCGTGTGAGCACCCAGAGTAATAAGAGGAGACATAAAACTCTGGGTCAGACATAAAGCCTGGTATGAGCGATAAGCATCTAAATAGAACAATAACAGGTATACTAAACCATACCTGAACCTGGACCTGCAACCAAAGAGTTAGTACCACATACCGTACAACACTCTAAGGTGCCATAATAAATAGTGTAAGAATACGGGGGTGGGGTGTGCATGTCATAATGATAGCAAACAAATCAACCATAGCAACCATCCTCACATCTCTCACTCAGTGCGTAAAGCATACGATGTCCACCACTGTCAATCACTAGACCCATTGAAGTAGTGACGGAGTTCGACTTGTACAACTACTGCTACTACCAAGCTTACCACATGGAGTCATGGCCAAATCTTTACAAATGACCCCACTTCATTGGTTTATAGTCCTCTAGTCGTACCTAGGCCACTGTGGCCCTGAATTCCGTTCACGTACCTCCCATACATAGTGATCCAAAGTCATAGACATCGACTGCCCCTTGGCACACGTCCCGCAGCAAAGCCCGATCATGAAGTGAACTCATCGGTTCCCAACTGGATCCTGAGCTCTAACTTCCCATATTGGACTACCTTTGCATCTCGAGTTATTGGTCAATACTGGGTCGGGTCGGGTTCTCCCTCTAGCCATCGGTTCGGGTCGGGTCCTCTACTTCGGGTCGGTTCGTAGTCTTCTCCTGTAGCGGTTCGGTTCGGGTCCACAGTGTCGCATCGGTTCGGGTCGGGTATTCCACTTCGGGTCAGGTCTGATGTCCTCCTCCGGGTCAGTTCGGGTTGCTATCTTCCCTCCAGTTCATGCTCCTTCTTCGATCAACTCCCTCGTTCTCCATTTGCTCTGATCCGATTCCTTCGCTTTACTTCAGTCCGAGCCCCTCATCCTTCAGTCGATCCGATCCGAGCCCTTCGTCCTTAAGTCGATCCGATCTCTCCTCCTTTATCCGATCCGATCCCAGTTCAATTAGCGTGGCCTTCCTTTTTGCCAATTGTCTCAAGTGTCAAGTTTCGATCCGATCAGACCCCTTGCCCAGTTCAACTCATCCGATCCGAGCCTCCATATCCGATCCGATCCGGTCCGGAACCTGCACTTTTCTGCAACTCTTCCAGCAAGTATTTTACGCCATTCGACGGCGTTTTTGACAAATCTAACACTTCTAATCAATCATAAAACACACCATAGAGTCATAGCAACATGTAATAGCAACCACAAACAGCAAAACAACAATTCAAATGAATCAAATTGGATCAAAAGTGGTTAAAACCTCACATTTTCCCATAATCCCACTTAATCATGTTTAAGCACATACTTAGTAAAACTTAATCAAATCATCCAAATTTTCTAACAGAGGCATAAGATATTATTTTCAAATTTCTAAACATTTTTCCAGGATTTATTAGTGTATAATTTCGCTAATCTTCACTAATTACCCTTAATTACCGTAATTAGTGCAAAAACTATGCAAATCACTCACCTTTGCCACAAAATAAAACACCAAATCTGAAATACTCTCTGTTTGGGCCGAATTCCTATGTATAGCAGCAGCTCCAACCTTGCTCTGTTGCTATTTGGCCTTGTTTTGATGTAGTTTAGGCTTAATCTTCACTAAAAATGTGTTTTGGAGTGGTTTTAGAGGATGGAAGCCATTACTAAGGTCTCAAGAAGGTTTGTGGCGGCTCAAAACTGAAATGAAAGTGATTTCCTAACCCTAATCAGCCCTCCTATGCCTCTAAACCCGAAATTCCCCTCTGGGCCTAGCTGCTAATCACCCGGTTAAGCCCAATTAAGCTGTTTTTCACCATTTGAAACTTGTTTCAGCCATATCTCCCAAACGGTGAGTCCGTTTGGCTAATGTGACCACTCTACGGAATTGTAAACCATCATCCGGAGCCAATGAAAGTGGTTTCAAGTCAAAATTCCTTTCTAGTCAAAAGTTATGGCCAAAACAGTACCAATTAGGGGTAAAATGGTCATTTAAAAATCGGGAAAAATCAAGAACATGGGAAATGACCCCAATAGTCGTCTCCCAAAGTTACATGACCATACGACTTCGTATGTGAAATAAATAAATATTCTACGATCCTATGATGCGTAGAATACAGGTCGTTACAGCTATGGATCATTATCATTTGCTACAAGACACATATCTGAATTATGATTGATATTCATATTCAGAATATAAATATTTTTGTCTCTATATCCTTCGAAAACTATCTTATGATCTTTATCAAAGATACTACACTTATTATCCGAAAAGGAAATGGTAAAGCCCTTGTCGCATAACTGACTAATACTAAGTAAATTGTGTTTCAAATTTCTAACTAGCATGACATTAGTAATTGTTAGCCTGCTTTGTGACCAGACTATCCAAAGCCGAAGAACTCTATCAGGAAGGCCACTCAGGGCTTGAGTATGAACTACCAGAGATCGACATCTGCTTGGACGAAGTAACAAAGGATGGGAAAACTCGTATTTCTGTGCACATAAACTTCGGGTTGGATTCCACCATTTCGGATCAAGCTAAAGCGAATATTTCTGACCAACCAAACCGGATCTGGTAAACCGGATCGGGTCATCCAGATCGGGTCATCCGGATCGGGTCATCCGGATCGGGCCAACCGGATCGGGTCTCTACCCCTAACCGAATTCTGGGCAGTTAAAGACCATTTCCCCATGTGCTCCACTACTTCCGAGATTTACTCTGAAGCTGCCACGTGGCCACTCAACCCTAACCGAATTTCTACCTATAAATACACATACAACACATCATTTGAAGGGACTTTTGGCATTTCATTCATTCATGGTAGCCATGGCCGAATTCCCCACCAATAACCACCTTCTTCTCCAATGAAAATCAATGAATTCGGAGAGAATTATTCATTGTATTTGAGCGATTGAGTGATTGAATTCCTTGTAATTGTAATCCATGAATGAAATGAGAAACTATGAAGTGGATGTAGGCTTGTTAACGCCGAACCACTATAAATTTCGTGTCTCTACTTGATTTTTTACGTTTTAGATTATTATTCCTCGCAAATCCTAGACAATTGGGTGTTAGGACCATTTTTTGGTCAAACATTTTGGTGCTTTCACTGAGAAATGAATATTCTCAGCTTTTCGGATTATTTATCTACTGTTTGGACCTCCAAGTCTGAAGAGATAATCCGTATTCTCATCACTTTCGAAGCTTTCGACGATTTCAGTAATTCTACCCAAAGCATAGATGTCTCTGGAATGAAGTCATGGGTTCGAAAAGATTCGCCCAGCACAACAGCAATGTCCAGCATGGACCTCGACTTCGGATCGGATCAGATGTGTTCCTAGTTCAAACGAAGCTACCAGGTCGGATGCTAATGAAGCTCTTGGATCGGATGTAGATGAAGTGCAGACTAATATCCATAAGGGGGTTGGATCTGGTCCTACCCGACCTGAAAAACAACCTCCGACCCGAACTAGAGAGGGGGATCCGAACCGGCCGCTTGCTGATGACGTAACTCCGACCCGATCCAATGACATACCCGATCCGATCCGACCCGAAGACGTCTAACCCAGAGTGGCACAACGAACCGACCCGGGGACAATGCTCCGACCCGACCCATTGAGCAGGACTCGAATCCAGCTGCTGTTGATACCCCGATCCGACCTGGTGATGCATCTCCGAACCGAAGTGGGTACCCCGAACCGAACCGAGGAAATGAATGTTACCGATGGTGCATCCATGATCCGACCTAACGTGAAGGCACTCCCGAGCCGCAATTTGAAGGAATGACGTCGACTTCTAATGCTAAGCTTCCCACACGACTCAATGCAATCACCGAAAGGAGGTCCTAAGAGTGATATATCAAATCAACATACACGCCCATGTGTGACTGGCCATAGCCCAAGTGCAACGACGAGTGCTACCTCGCAAATACGTTGAATGGAAAACGTGATAAATCGAGCACTTGGATAACTCGAGCACATAAGCTTATAAAGCAATGTCTCTTTTCCATGCATCCATGTCTAAATTTGAATGGGAGGTGATACAACTACCGACCTTTCGCCATTACCCCTGGACTGGGGCCACATTGCTGCTTGAGGGCCATGAAATGGATGCAGAATGAATGTCCATTTGCTAGTCCAGACCGAATTCCCGGTTGAAAGACCCCATATAAAGGAGGACGCCATTACTTTGACCTCTAACTTGCGAGGAGGCAAATTGCCTGACACTCAAACTCAAAGGCTAAGAAGAAGGAAGATAGAAATTTCTTCCGTGCTGAGGATATTGGCGCAGAAGGCGCTTGGAACGAAGGAAGTCAGCAAATTTATTCTTGCAATGATCCCTCAGCATGTTAAGCTAGATATGAAATAGATGGTACCCTCGCTGATTTGAGAACTCAGATGGCTCAGTGAGACAAACTTCTCTGGAAACGACAGAAAATGATGGATTACTTTTTTACTTGGATAGATGGAAGGCCGAGTAACTATGGCTAACTCGCTGGAGCGAGCACCATGGAAATTCAAGCGACAACGAACTTGGCTCAAACACTCCCTGCTCCATGGTCCAGATCATATGGGACCCTAGGACAAGTTGGCATAGTCGTCTTTAACGAAACAAGATGCAACCAACCTCCTCCCAGGCATTTGTAGCATGCAACTTCCGACTGTAACATTTTGGATGAAAACGATGGATATGCAAGAGCCACCGAAAAATTAAACGAAGCCCAACCAACCTTTGCTCCAATTCGGAGGAATGTTTAAAATCTAGCTCAACCTCAACATGAGGCCCCCATATAAAGGAAGACGAGAGCATTCGAGAAAGCTATAGTCTAACTTCATTGCCATCCGACTCCGAACCTCAAAGCTTGGATGGGAGACCAAGGACTAACATGAGCTGGACACGAATAAATCATTTTCTATCAAACTCTAACTCATAGCTCGATGAGGGAGTATGAATTCAGAGAATACGTGGATTTGATGACCACCGTTTAGTAAAATCCCCATGGATGGGTAGTACGGGATAAGAGCTTCGAACATCATCATCTGACTATCCGCCAACTTTAGGCACATTTACGATTATCTGAGCTTCGTAATAACCTAGACTATAAGCAGAAGAATGGCTCCTCAAGAACAACCTTCATACATCCAAGTAGCGGATCACCATCCAGAATTAAAAAACAGAAGCCTGATTGACGGCTATTACATATGCGCAACCAAGAAGCCAGGAACCGGCTTCCACCCAATTTAAGACTTCATACCCGGGCACTAGCGCTAAATTAGGTAATTAGCGACAACTTCTCAAAGATGAGGGCCAAATTGGCAACATTAATTGATGCTTCAACAGAGATCAGGCGAGACCCTGCATGCATTCATTGAAAGATTCAACGCCGCAGTGGCATCGGTAAATCGACCTGGACCATATATAGCGTTGATTGTTGTAGTATCCGGTATTCTGGATATCTCAAACTTCAAAATCTCTTTGCATCGAGACCCACCAAGAGGACTTGGCGGATTCACCTCTGAAACAAACCTCGGTATCTCTCTACCATGAGATTCTCCTAGAAATGTTGGAAAATCCTATCCTGAGACAGACAGATTCGTGCAATAAGAGTGTGCTAATGTTGAAATGGATGATCTCAATGTCTTCACGACAGAATGGAGCACCATCTGACTCTTGAAATAATAAAGGAAAAAGAAAAGCCCCAGGAAAGACTAACAGGAATTTACAATTCTGGAAATGACCAATGTCATTAATCGGGCCCGCAGTCTTGATTGTCAAGCTTAATGGAACCAAGCATGGGAGATAGACTCAACAAGACTATGATGGCTATTTCGGATTATGCCAAAGCGTGAACGAAGGAGCTCGAATAACTCACTAACGACGTTCGCTCGCTTGAAAGATTGACGAGCTTACTCAACTCTGCAGCTGATGCGAGGTGAGTATCTAAGTTTGCTGATATACTCAATAAGGCGATCACTGCTTTCTGGCTAAACAGATGGGTTGACCCCAACGCGAATGTGATTCGACCATTCGCATATACGACTCCAACCCTTAATGACTTGGGAATGTGCACATAACGACACAGGGTGACTAAGATTGTTGAACCTACATATCTAACCCGATGCGGCAGAAAAAAGTATAAAGGCTAAAAGATTGGATGTCCGATTGACCTATCATAACCCCCAACAATGCTGGGGGCATAAGCACTGACTTCGCTCGTCCTCCACTAATGCTAGGAACATCAACTTCAACCGACAGATTGACTTTAAACATGACCCTGACTCAATGCATGATTCAGAACATATACATTATATCTTTAAAATATGACGTGATTCATCCCGACCATCCAAGTGAGCGAAATTACGGATCAAGCAAGAATTCAAAGACTTGATCTACAACTGCATCAAATGGAGAGTATGATGAACTCCTCTACTGCCTTACAATTGTGATAATCCTACCAGCTATTGGCTTGCATGTTTTCAACAACATCTCGTACTGACTCGTATGCGATCATGGGACTATAAAACAATCTGAAGTGATCATGGCTTTCGGATGCACAATTATTACGATTAGATGCAATCATGGAGTCCTAGATTAATATCCTGATATCGAGATAGTCCAAATCCAAGCAAAAATGACAAATTCATATGCCGACTCTGATGCGCTCTATCCGAACGGTCCAGATGCTAGCTCAAGATATGAAGATTCTGACACCATACTATGACTTGGACGGCTATTGTATACATTGACTTATACATTAAAGAAATCTTAGCTTAGTAATGCACTTTACTTGTTTAGGAAGATGGCGTCGTTTGGCATCAACTTTTACATGTATGATCTCACACGGGAGCCAAACATACCGCATGACCTATGATGAAGGAATTCTA
This sequence comes from Allium sativum, assembly GCA_030737875.1. Lineage (NCBI taxonomy): Eukaryota > Viridiplantae > Streptophyta > Magnoliopsida > Asparagales > Amaryllidaceae > Allium > Allium sativum. Next base: position 923,412,665 of record CM060910.1, read on the forward strand.
CCTCTTTATTCGACGAAGTCTAAACGATTACTTGATCATCTTGACCACTCTAGCCATGAAATTTGGCCCGATAAGCATCAACGGAAGCAATGCGGCATATGACAAGCCATTTATACAGAAAAAGATCCAAAAAGATTCATCTCGACTTATTCAAAGCACATCTTATTTGCAACAAGATGTACTTTGGGGGGCAAAATGTTAGCCTGCTTTGTGACCAGACTATCCAAAGCCGAAGAACTCTATCAGGAATGCCACTCAGGGCTTGAGTATGAACTACCAGAGATCGACATCTGCTTGACGAAGTAACGAAGGATGGGAAAACTCGTATTTCTGTGCACATAAGCTTCGGGTTGGATTCCACCATTTCGGATCAAGCTAAAGCGAATATTTCTGACCAACCAAACCGGATCGGGTAAACCGGATCGGGTCATCCGGATCGGGTAAACCGGATCGGGTCATCCGGATCGGGCCAACCGGATTGGGTCTCTACCCCTAACCGAATTCTGGCCAGTTAAAGACCATTTCCCCATGTTCTCCACTACTTCCGAGATTTACTCTGAAGCTGCCACGTGGCCACTCAACCCTAACCGAATTTCTACCTATAAATACACATACAACACATCATTTGAAGGGACTTTTGGCATTTCATTCATTCATGGTAGCCATGGCCGAATTCCCCACCAATAACCACCTTCTTCTCCAATGAAAATCAACGAATTCGGAGAGAATTATTCATTGTATTTGAGCGATTGAGTGATTGAATTCCTTGTAATTGTAATCCATGAATGAAATGAGAAACTATGAAGTGGATGTAGGCTTGTTAACGTCGAACCACTATAAATTTCGTGTCTTTACTTGATTTTTTACGTTTTAGATTATTATTCCTCGCAAATCCTAGACAATTGGGTGTTAGGACCATTTTTTGGTCTAACAGTAATAAGAGGTAAGTTAGATGTACCGCAATTGCTTACATCGCCTTTGCCGATGATATAGCCTTTTAAATTATCTCCAAAAGTGATGGAGCCACCATCTGAGTAAGTAATATTTGTCAATAAGCTCTGTCTCCAGTCATATGCTTCGAGCAACCACTGTCCAATATCCACTTTCATCGTTTCTTAAGTGGGACCTGCAAAAAATAAAATTAAGTCTATGGTACCCTCCTTTTTATAGGGTCCTAAGAGTTAGGTCTTAGGAGTCCAATACCATACGGGTCCGGTGTCCCCTTTATATACATAATTTGAATTGAAATGCATAGTATTCATAAAGTGACGAATATATTTATTCCTAATCAAATTATTGTTTGTTTTAGGAACCCATATCTTGATAGTCTTGACATTTTTCTTTTGAAACTTCACAATTGGTTTTGGTTTGGAATATAACAAACTAAGATTTTTCTTAGCTTTATCTTGTTTTACCTTTTTCTTTTTGAAACCAAGATGTTTCTGGGTTTCTTGTTTCTTATATCCCAAGCCTTGTTTATTTGAAGCAGATTGTGAACTTTCAATGATTTTTGTAAAATTTTCTCGACCTTTATTGAAGTCAGAAACATTTTGAGTAATATTATCTAACTTGGCTTGTAAACTAGCCTTTTCTAGGTCTAAGATTTTGACTTTTGCCTTAAGTTCATGATTTTTAGTAGTGAAAGTATCATTTTTCTCTTTTTTAGTTTTGATTTCTTGACTCAAAAGAGATAATTGAGAATCAATATTAGATGATGATTCTTGAGCTTTTTCAAGTTCTTCTTCTAATATTTTCTTCTCGTCTTTTAACATATCTCGTTCAAACTCTGCTCTACTTAAATCTGCTTTGGCTTCTTTCCATTGTTGTTTCATATTTTTAAATTTAACTATCAATTCAGCATTAGTATCAAGAACTTCATCAAATGTAGGAATTTGTACCTCATCTTCTGTTGCCATGAAACAAACATTTGCTTGTTCATCTTCTGAATCACTTTCACTTTCTGATGAAGACGAGTTTGAATCATCCTATGTGACTGAGAAATCTCGTTTCTTTGATTTGTCCTTCTTATATTTGAACTTATCATTTTCTGACTTCTTCTTTTGCTCTGGACAATCTTTGTGCATGTGTCCTTTTTTATGGCAGTTGAAACATTCTATAACTGATGATGATGGTTTATTTGATCCAGATTTTCTTTTGTTATATCGATTAGCTTTTCGTTGTTTCAAAAACTTTTTGAAACCTTTTTCCATGAAAGCTAAGTCTTCATCTTCGGATTCTGATTCATCTTCATCTTTCCTGACATGAAATGCTACATTTTTCTTTTCTTCTTTCTGTTCCTTTCTAGCCTGCAAATTTGCTTCATAGGACATTAGATTTCCTATCAATTCATCTGGCTTCATGACAGAAAGGTCATTAGATTCTTCAATCGCTAATACTTTTCCTTCCCATTCACTAGTCAGAGAATGTAGGACTGTCGAGACTACATCAAAATCTGAATATTTTTGTCCCAAACCAATAAGTGCATGATGAATAGTTTGAAACCGTGAATACATATCATTGATTGTTTCATTCGGCTTCATTTTGAAATTTTGGAACTGACTTTTCAGCATGGCTATTTTGGCTTGTTTAACCTTGTTAGTACCTTCATGTGTGGTTTTTAGCATTTGGCAAATTTGATATGCAGTGGTGCATATACTAACACATTTATATTCATATTGATCTAATGCACAAAACAACATATTTATTGCTTTTGCATTTACGGCTGTCGTTTTCTCAGCCGGTGTCCATTCTGAATAATCAGTTGTTGGAATCACTATTTCTTTTTGTGTAGCATTCCACGAATCATAGCTATTTGACTACATGTAAAATGACATACATATTGCCCAATAGCTATAATTAAGGCCATTGAAGAATGGAGGTCTTGATTGACCTTCCGTGTAAGTGGTTTTTTGAGTGCTAGAACTCGGGTTATTTCCATGTTACAAGAATATATCAAATAACTGTGTTACGGTTATAAGATGACTGTGCTCTGATACCAATTGAAAGTGGGCGTGCGTACTTGTTAGTTAAGTAGCATAATACACTCACAAGGATCGTGTAATATGACGAATATTCAAGTATAAAGTAATAGCCAAACACAGAACTATATAATAGTAAATGCAGTAAAAATAGAAAAATCACACCAAAGATTTTTGTACTAGTTCGGAGCACCGTCCTACGTCCAGTCCCAGACTTCTATCTGAATTATATTGAAAGTGAGCATGTGTACTTGTTAGCCAAGTAGCATAATACACTCACAAGGATCGTGTAATATGACGAACAATATTCAAGTATGAAGTAATATCCAAAAACAGAACTATATAATAGTAAATGCAGTAAAAATAGAAAAATCACACTAGAGATTTTTATACTGGTTCGGAGCATCGTCCTACATCCAGTCCTAGACTTCTATCTGGATTTTCGCTAACAACAACCTCAATTCACCAGAAGGAAACATGTTTACAACACCCGAGCAGCCGAACGGGAATTTCACGCCTCTATCAACACGAGGACTTCACAACTTGCCTCTTACAACACGAAGGACTTCAAACTTGCCTCTTACAACCCGTAGGACTTCAAACAAGATGAGTAGACTTGTAGTTTGACAATGTGTGTTCTCAATAACACGAATTTGCCAATTCTTGTACAACCTTCCTATAATCTTATCCTCAAATAGAATTTGTGTTTATGAAGATTTTGGAAGATGATATCGTATTTGAATCAAAAGAATAATATATAAAATCTAGGATTCAAGAACGATATTGTGAAGAATATAAGCGTTTGAATACTTGAGAGTTCAAAAATGAAATCGATAGTATAGAGATTAGATAGAAAGAATTGTTGTTTTGAGTTGATGATTTCAAGATGTTTATATATAAGATAAACAGTTGTAACCATTAGTAAAGAGTTGCAAACAATGGATATGATCATTGGTGAAAAGGAAAGGAAGAAACTCTTGAAGAAATGGAAATGACTATTCGAATAATTGCTTCTGATTAAAAATGGTCGACAGGTAAAAATTCACCAGTAGATAGGAATTTGAAAAAAAAATATACGTTATATATATGTGTGCATGTTCTTAGGGTTTTCTGGGCAGAATCGGTCGACCGCTGGTATTTGACCGGTCGACCGGTTTTGACCAGAAAACCATATGAATGTGCACACACACATATTTATATATATTTTCTCAATACATAGGAAAATTTATTATTTGAGGATAGATTTTAACATTAATAACACTACAAAATAATCAGCCTCTAATATAAAATACCATATGAAGCTCTTCATGTCTTTGTCGAACCATTGATCATCTCTTTTTGTCGATAATGAATCATCTCTTTGTCAGTAATCAAAACTGCATGAATTCCTTAACTCAACACATTTAATGTTAGTTTGATAAAATTTTAATTAAACATCTATGTTCATTAGATGTTTATGTTCATTTGACGATGTTAATTTGATTGGGTAAACATGGAACTGATATTAGAATCATATGTTAATTGACACTGATTTGTAAACATGACAATTTGGCATTTATATTGGAAAAAATGTAATTTGTCATTTGACATTAAAATGGGAAACACGTTCATTCAACGTTTACTTGGAAAGTACGTTAATTTACCGTTAGTACGGAAAACACGTTAATTGTACTTTATATGACATTAAGTATTCTTATTGGGAAAACGTGTTAATCAGAATAAGTTATACTTAATATGACATTAAGTAATCAGTATGGGAAAACACGTTAACTGGAATGAATGATACTTAATTGGAAATTAACATGCAAATAGAGAACATGTAAATTATACTTAAATTAATATTAAGTAAATATGCTTGGAAAAATATGAGGATCAGACGTAACTAAAGTAAAACGAGTTACTGTAACGGTAACACCCCGAATTTGTACCAACATTAAAAGAGGATAATTTAAATAATAATTAACTTAATATTTGGAATTAAAAGAAACGGACTACACCATTAAGTCTGTCTCGAAATTCTGGTCAAGATAGACATTTGGTTTTCGTAAAACGGATACTGTATGAGGAAGTAATGAGGGTTTTAAGTTTGTATACGCGCAATATATATATATATATGCATGAGTTAGAATTTTATCCAGAACGATTCAAATTCGAAATATTCGTCAGAGTGGCAAAATTTCCGCTTTAGGAGGTCGACCCCCCTAGAGTGGTGTCGACCTAGGGGTCGACCCCCCTAAAGGGGTGTCGACCTATGGGTCGACCCACCCACAGAGGTGTCGACATCCCTAGGGCTGAGGTGGCAATCGGTTTTAAAGGCTTCAGCAGCTATAAATATGTGCTCAATTCTCCTATTTCTTCATTGAAAACTATGGGAGCAATATGCTACTGGAGTGCGAACTGAGACGGAACCATTTTCTACAACAACATACTTTGCAAATCAAATCCATAAATTCAAGATGCATTCTCTCTATTCTCTAAACCTAACGCTGTGAGTTCTAGTTGCTTTTAGGTTTAGATAAATAAAAGTAAATTATGAAAGACTGTGATTTGGGTATGTGTAAACCATGAATCTATGCTATTATCATATTTGATACGATGTCATGATAGATCTATTTCTTTAGAACCAATTCAATTGTGATTATTCTGCTATGTCATGATAGATCTATTTCTTTAGATCCAATTCAATTTTTATTATTCTACAATGTTATTATTGTGGATCTTGGTTTATAACTATATTGTGGTTAATATAAATCTGTTAATTTGAATAGTTATGTCATCGGATAGATCTAATCATTTATGTAAACCGTGAACATATGTCACCTTGAATTGGTTAGGACTGGATCTAAATCTTTATCTAAATTGTAACTTCTACGGCATTCTATGATGTGAATTTGTGTAGATCTATTTCTAAACTAGTATATCTAATTTATGTGGACACTGAAACTGTTAGTCAGATCTAGATTATCACCTTGTGTTATCATGTTAGATTTATTTTATGTGATCTAATTTATCAACTTGCATTATCATGTTAGATCTATTTTATGTGATCTAATTTATCACCTTATGTTATCATGTTAGATCCATTTTAACCTCTAGATCTGAATCATGTGATCTAATTTACCACCTTGTGTTATAATGTTAGATCTAAACAAATTGTACATCTAAACTGCTGATTTAGATCTTACTATGCTTATTGAGACATCATGTTATGTTCACTAGTTTTATGTTCATCTTGTTATGAGGATAATTACATGTCCATGCCAGTATGTATGTTCACATTATCATGCTAAGTTTATATTTATGCCAAGATGATCGCTTTTGTTACATTCCTATTGTTTTTCCCTATTATCGTTTATGACTAGGCTGTTGTTTAGCCTAGGCATACTGCCAATTTTGTGAGGGCGCTAGTTAAGGAACGGGGGAAAAAGGGTTAATATTGGCATAATTTGAATATGAACATTTTTGGACATATAATTCAAATTATTGGGTAAAATGGGTATTAACACCTATAAAAGGAAAGGATTAATTAATTGGTAAATTAATTAAAATGGAATGTTTAGTAATTACAATTAGGACTTGTAATTGTACTTATGACACGAGGTTAGGTTGCATTAGTGGTGGAAGTCTGCTCGGACCCGACCGGCATATCCAGCAGCCACTAATGTTGAACATAATGTGGGAGGTCTAAGTACGCAAATACGAATCGGGCTAAGACACGAGGTTAGGCCCAACCGTGGAATAAGACTGCATGGACCTGACCGGCATATCCAGCATCCACACATTGTAGGCCTATTGTGGGAGGTCTAGCCCATTATAAACCATAAATGGACATGGTAATAAATTGGATGACTTAACCTAGACTAATCCATAAGGGACTATATAAATAAGAACTGAAGTTAGTTTTAAGTAAAATTGATTGGATCAGTGGGAGGATTAAGTAAATCTTGGGTAGGTGGGTAGTATTAGTATATATAGGCCCACAAACTTAACTGTTAAATAAACATGCTTAGATCAATGGGAGGGTTAAGTAAATCTTGGGTAGGTGGGTAATATTAGTATATATAGGCCCACAAACTTAACCATTAAACAAACATGCTTGGATTAGTGGAAGGGTTAAGTAAATCTTGGGTAGGTGGGTAATATTAGTATATACAGGCCTACAAACTTAACCCGATAAGGTTACGTAATTAAAGACCCTTAGTGGTATACATAATCGGTGGAAATAATAAAGTTATGTAATTAAAGACACCTTTTAGGGTTAACATAACTTATAGAAATGATAGGTTTATGTATTAAAGACACCTATAGGTAAGCGTAACCGGTTGGAAGATTGGGGGTTATGTATTAAAGACACCTATAAGTAAGCATAACCGGTAGAAAGATTGGAGTTGTGTAACTAAAGACACCCTTTTAAAGTAAGCATAACTAAAATAGGGCTATGTAATTAAAGACACCTAAGGGTATACATAGTCAGTGAAAAACCTAGTAGGGATACAAGACAAAGGGGGGGAGCCTGTATCATATTGTGTGGGATCCATTTCAGTTAGTAACCCAGAGTTGTTATCAAATAAAGAAGTCCGTACTAGGTGGAGAAGGGGCACGCTTACTGATTGATTATAAGAGATCCAAACGAGAAGGATGGTGGCGCAAACCGACCGGGCCATATGCGTGCATGAGCCGAGCAGAAGGGGATAAGACGACCGTGACACCAGTAGGTATGATTGTGCATACCTTAATGGTTGTCACTTTAGGAAGTGATTCCTTCTACTGTGAGGCCATCACAGGATATCCACGGGGTAGGGAGCCGATCGATTCAGGTAGTGGTTAGGGTACACTCGGACGTATGCCCTAGAGTGGAAGGGATCATCTCATTTTAGTTATACTAGTAATAGTGCATAGTAATCATTAGTGAGGCACATACACCTAATCCTGTCTACCTTTCACACCTGCCATTTATGTAGTGATCTCTCTTATCCACTTTATATGCCTATCATGTTACTTTTATTTATTTACTGGCTAAAAGTAACTAGACTCGCCAGACTTTATGTCTGACCCTTTTTGTTTCTCCTTCTTTCTTTCGTCCCCCCCCCCCCAGGTTCTCAAGGGAGGGAATTCTCAGGCTTAGTCAGGATTCTGCTATCATCTTGCTTGGAGCTTCCAGATGTATTGCTCAAGCTTCTATCTTTGCTACTATGGCTTATGATTTGGGGATTATGCTTTCTTTGTTATTGCACTCTGATATTTAAAGTACAAGACAGAAGTTTTAATGATGTACTGAGTTTATGTATTTTCAGACATATGGTGTAACCATGCTTTATGATTAGTAAAAATTTAAATTTCCACTGCTATCTTATTTATATCTGTCTTGTTATTATTCTATGTCTATTTACCTATAGCGCTTCACGAAACTTAATGCATTCCCTTAGTGAGTGACATTAACGGACGTAGGGTGTAACACTTAGTATCAGAGCTGAAGGTTACCAGATTGGATAAAGTTTTTGAAAATTATTTTCAAAAAGGTTTTAAAAGAAAGCGTTTTCAAAAAGAAATGTCTATTTTGAAAAACATATTCCCCAAAGCCATAGGAAATATCTCTCGATTCTCCGCTTGATTCCTTTTTCTTTTTGTCTGGGGAACCGATTCTTCCTGAAAGATGTCCCCGTTCCGGCATAATGTCGTAGGCATGTTTAAACTGCGGCACATGTCGAAGGGCAATGAGGTGCCTAACCTCCATCTGTAGCTGCAGTAGTATCACCTGCGGCTAATTTTATCGAGCTTCTTAAGGATTTCCGCGCGATGAATGAAACTTTTGAGAGATTTGTTAGCTTGTTACACAAGGATGGTAAAAAGGAGAACAAGGGAGTTAGGGCTAAAGAGCATAACCCAAGGATAAGAAAAATGATGGCCCAGGAAGGGAACACGGATAAAGTTCAAATAAATGTGAAAGGAAGAAGTTAAGATTGAGGAAACACAAAATAAAAAGGTATGTCCCAAGAAAGGAAAGCAACAGCAACAGAAGAAGGGCGGAAAGAATGACAAGGTTTAGGGCAAGAGGAAGTGCCATAGTTGCAGGTGAGAGGGTCACTTGGCCCAGGGCTGCAGGAAAAGGAAGAATGCTTGCTTCGTTTGTGATGAGGTTGGACATTATTCTAGGGAGTGCCTAAGGAAGCAAGGGCAAGGTCAAAGGACAGGAACCTCTGGAGGGCAAGCGTATGCTCTCGTGGCTAGTGCACCAGATAGAGTAGGAAAGTTTCCATGGAAGGTTTGATTTCTCTTTCCAATCTTCCTATAAGAACTCTTTTTTATTCTAGTGCTTCGCATTCGTCTATATCTAGTTTTGTAGTTTAATCTCTACACCTAAATACTAGTATGGTAGTGGATCCCGTTGTTGTCTCAAACCCCATTGGTGGTTCAGCTCATTTATCTATGATTTGTCGGGGTTTGAGAATATCTGTGTTAGGTGTTGAGTTTGAGTGCGACGCATATGTGCTCGGGTTTATGGGCTATGGGTTGATTCTAGGAATGGATTGGCTTACCACATATGGGGAAATTCTGGATTATGAGAGGAGGGTTGTTAGACTCCTAACTTGTCATGAAAAGACCCTCGAAGTTTCTTACGACCCCCAAGGGTCTGTTATGCTTAGTTTCCTAGAGTCTCTTGATGCATCTGTCAATGATTTACAATCTACTCCAGTGGTTCGAGATTATCCTGACGTTATTGATGAGGTACGGGACTTACCTCCAAGGAGCGAGATCTATTTTCGTATATATCTAGTGGATAATGCAAAGCCAGTTGCATTACCAGTGCACCATATGGCTCCAAGGGAAAAGAGGGAGCGGAGTAATCAAATAAGGGAGCTACTTGAGAAAGGGTTTTCTTTTGGGATGGGATGAAGAAAGATGTAGCAGTGTTGTTTCTCAATATCTGATTTGCCAGCAAGTCAAAGCTGAGCAAAGGGAGCTCGGTGGTTTACTTCATCCTTTAATGGTCCCGTAGTGGAATTGGGAGAGTGTCTCCATGGATTTCATAGATGGTTTGCCTAGATCAACGAGGGGTAACACCAGCATTTGAGTGGTTGTAGACATGCTTACTAAGAGCCCTCATTTTATTTCCAGTTAAGAGTAAGAGGACGACACCATAACTGGCAGCAATTTATGTCCGAGAGATAGTTTGTCTTCATGGAGTACCTTCCAGCATCGTGACTGATCATGACCCCATCTTTACCAGCGAATTTTCGAGGAGCTTGCAAGAAGCATTAGGTACACAGTTGTGTTTGAGCACCGCTTATCATCCTCAGACCGATGGATGGACGGAGAGGGTGAATAAAATTCTTGAAGATCTTTTGAGGTTGTGTATCCTAGACTTCGGAGGGACTTGGGAAGAGCATCTTCCTTTAGTAGAATTTGCCTATAATTACAGTTATCAAGCTAGCATCGGCATGGCACCCTTCGAAGCATTATACGGGAGACCCTGTAGATCGCCAACTTATTGGTGAGAATCTACAGAAATATTATTATTTGGACCAGATATGGTTAGGGAAACGTCCGAAAAGATTGACCTTATTCGACGGGGGATGAAGACAGCTCAAGATAGGCAGAAGTCCTATGCAGATAAGAGAAGGACTGACATCGAATTCAAAGTGTGAAACTAGGTTTTTATCAAAGTACCGCCTTTAAGGAATGTGGTTCACTTCGTATTAGTGGGGACGTCGGCACCTAGGTTTGTAGGACCATTTCCCATAACCGAGAGGATTGGCCAAATGGCCCACCGAGTAAAGCTCCTAGAAAATCTATCTGGTGTTCATGACGTTTTCCACGTCTCTCATCTGTGGAAGTGCCTGCATGACACCGCAGAAGTTGTTGAACTGAGTATGTTGGAATAAGTCGAAGTGGAACGAGAGGCAATAGTCAGACGAGTCCCTACCCATATTCTTGGGTCAGAAGTTAAGAAGCTGCGCAATAAGGAGATCAAATTGCTAAATTTTCAATGGGGAGATAACCCAAAAGATGCGACTTGGGAGACCGAAGACAAGATTCGTGCTTCGTACCCTTTTCTTTTCGAGGGTATGTTCTTAACAACTTTTCCTAAGTTTTATCAATGCTTGTTTCTATCAATAGAGTATACCTTATCCATAGTATTTTTGACCTTTATATAGGAGTCCTGTGGATGTAAACATGTGTTTGAAACATGTTGTGTTTGATGGATGCAAGTGGATGCAAGTGTTTGCTAGTGGTTGCCTGTGGACACATATACACACACATTAGGCACTAAGATCTGCTCAGTCACTCTCATACTTCATATGGATGTGTGTGCATTTTCATTTCTTTTACGGATGGAAATGGACGAGTTAGCATATGGATGTTGCAATTGTACTAATGAGTGTGCACACATATAGAACTTATATGATACAATATGTTTATTTGCATACATATTGATTCATGGCACTAACATACATTACATTAAGGAGGTCAACTGAATCAGTAGACTGCCTGATCTTCGCATTAGTGTTGGGACATATACACACACCTTTGCATATATTCATATAAGCATTAGAAATCTTTAAGGACAATGGATGCCAGTGATTGGTGGATAAGTAGATGGATGATGGATGGTAGGACATGCATTCTTCTCAACTTAGAGATTTCAGGACAACATCCTTTGAGTAGGGGAGAATGTAACACCCCGAATTTGTACCAACACTAAAAGAGGATAATTTAAATAATAATTAATTTAATATTTTGAATTAGAAGAAACGGACTACACCATTGCGTCCGTCTCGAAATTCTGGTCAAGATAGACATTTGGTCTGCATAAAATGGACACTGTATGAGGAAGTTATGAGGGTTTTAGGTTTGTATACATGCTGAAATATATATATACACACACACGCGCGCGCGCATGAGTCAGAGTTGATTAAGGAATTTATCCAGAACGATTCAAATTCGAAAAATTCGTCAGAGCGGCAAAATTCCCACTCTAGGGGGTCGACCCCCTAGAGGGGTGTCGACCCCCCTGAAGGGGTGTTGAGCTATGGGTCAACCTACCCACAGAGGTGTCGACACCCCTAGGGCTGAGGTGGCAGTCGGTTTCATAGGGTTCTGCAGCTATAAATATGTGCTCAATTCTCCTATTTCTTCATTGAAAACTATGGGAGCCATATGCTGCCGGAGTGCGAAGTGGGACGAAACCATTTTCTACAACAACATACTTTGCTAATCAAATCCAGAAATTCAAGATCCATTCTCTCTATTCTTTAAACCTAAAGTTGTGAGTTCTAGTTGCTTTTAGGTTTAGATAAATAAAAGTAAATTAGGAAAGACAGTGATTTGGATATGTGTAAACCATGAATCTATGCTATTATCATATCTGATACTATGTCATGATAGATCTATTTCTTTAGATCCAATTCAATTGTGATTATTCTGCTATGTCATGATAGATCTATTTCTTTAGATCCAATTCAATTGTGATTATTCTACTATGTTATTATTGTGGATCTTGGTTTATAACTATATTGTGGTTAATATAAATCTGATAATTTGAATAGTTATGTCATTGGATAGATCTAATCATTTATGTAAATCATGAACATATGCCACCTTGAATTGGTTAGGATTGGATCTAAATCTTTATCTAAATTGTAACTTCTATGGCATGCTATGATGTGAATTTGTGTATATCTATTTCTAAACTAGTAGATCTAATTTATGTGGACATTAAAACTGTTAGTCAGATCTAGATTATCACCTTGTGTTATCATGTTAGATCAATTTTATGTGATATAATTTATCAACTTGCGTTATCATGTTAGATCTATTTTATGTTATCTAATTTATCACCTTGTGTTATCATGTTAGATCTATTTTAACCTCTAGATCTGAATCATGTGATCTAATTTATCACCTTGTGTTATCATGTTAGATCTAAACAAATTGGACATCTAAACTGCTAATTTAGATCTTACTATGCTTATTGAGACATCATGTTATGCTCACTAGTTTTATGTTCATCTTGTTATGATGATAATTACATGTCCATGCCGGTATGCATGTTCAAATTATCATGCTAAGTTTATGTTTATGCTAAGATGATCCCTTTTGTTACATTCCTATTGTTTTTCCCTATTATCGTTTATAACTAGGCTGTTGTCTATTCTAGGCATACTGCCAATTTTGTGAGGGCGCTAGTTAAGGAACGGGGGGAAAAAGGGTTAATATTGGCATAATTTGAATATGAACATTTTTGGACATATAATTCAAATTATTGGGTAAAATGGGTATTGACACCTATAAAAAGAAAGGATTAATTAATTGGTAAATTAATTAAAATGGAATGTTTAGTAATTACAATTAGGAGTTGTAATTATACTTATGACATGAGGTTTGGTTGCATTAGTGGTGGAAGTCTGCCCGGACCCGACCGACATATCCAGCAGCCACTAATGTTGAATCTAATGTGGGAGGTCTAACTAAGCAAATATGAATCGGGCTAAGACACGAGGTTAGGCCCAACTGTGGAATAAGACAGCCCTGACCCGACCGACATATCCAGCATCCACACGTTGTAGATCTAATGTGGGAGGTCTAGCCCATTACAAACCATAAATGGACATGGTAATAAATTGGGCTACTTAACCTATACCAATCCATAAGGGATTGTATGAATAAGGACTGAAGTTAGGGTTAAGTAAAATTGGTTGGATCAGTGGGAGGGTTAAGTAAATCTTGGGTTGGTGGGTAATATTAGTATATATAGGCCCACAAACTTAACTATTAAATAAACATGCTTGGATCAATGGGAGGGTTAAGTAAATCTTGGGTAGGTGGGTAATATTAGTATATATAGGCCCATAAACTTAACCATTAAACAAACATGCTTGGATCAGTGGGAGGGTTAAGTAAATCTTGAGTAGGTGGGTAATATTAGTATATATAGGCCCACAAACTTAACCTGATAAGGTTATGTAATTAAAGACACCTAGTGGTATACATAATCGGTGCAAATAATAAAATTATGTGATTAAAGACACTTTTAGGGTTAACATAACTTGTAGAAATGATAAGGTTATGTATTAAAGACACTTATAGGTAAGCATAACCGGTTGGAAGATTGGGGGTTATGTATTAAAGACACCTATAGGGAAGCATAACCGGTAGAAAGATTGGAGTTATGTAATTAAATACATCCTTTTCGGGTAAGCATAACTGAAATAGGGCTATGTAATTAAAGACACCTAAGGGTATACATAGTCAGTGAAAAACCTAGTAGGGATACAAGACAAAGGGGGAACTTGTATCATATTGTGTGGGACCCATTTCAGTCATTAACCAGGAGTTGGTATCAAATAAAGAACTCTGTACTAGGCGGAGAAGGGGCACGCTTACTGATTGATTATAAGAGATCCAAACGAGACAGATGGTGTGGGCGGTGCAAATCTACCGGGCCATGTGCGTTCATGAGCCGGGCAGAAGGGGATAAGACGACCGTGACACCATTAGGTATGGTTGTGCACACCTTAATGGTTGCCAATTTAGGAAGTGATACCTCCTACTGTAGGGCCAACACAGGATATCTATGGGGTAGGGAGTCGATCGATTAGGGTAGTGGTTAGGGTACACTCGGACGTATGCCCTAGGTCTACCAACTTAGAGTGGAAGGGAATGTCTAATTTTAGTTATACTAGTAATAGTGCAGAGTAATCATTAGTGAGGCACATACACCTAATCCTGTCTACCTTGTCACACATGCCATTTATGTAGTGATCTCTTTTATCCACTTTATTTGCCTATCATGTTACTTTTATTTATTTACTAGCTAAAAGTAACTAGACTCGCAAGACTTTATGTCTGACCCCTTTTGTTTCTCCTTCTTTCTTTCGTTCCTGCTCCCCCCCCCCCAGGTTCTCAAGGGAGGGAATTCTCAGGCTTAGCCAGGATTCTGCTATCGTCTTGCTTGAAGCTTCTAGATGAATTGCTTAAGCTTCTATCTTTGCTACTATGGGTTATGATTTAGGGATTATGCTTTCTTTATTATTGCACTCTGATATTTAAAGTACAAGACTGAAGTTTTAATAATGTACAGAGTTTATGTATTTTCACACATATGGTGCAACCGGGCTTTATGATTAATAAAAATTTAAATTTCCGTTGTTATCTTATTTATATCTATCTTGTAATTATTCCGTGTCTGTTTACCTATAGCGCTTCACGAAACTTAATGCATTCCCTTAGTGAGTGACATTAACGGACGTGGGGTGTCACACTAGTCTATAAACATATGGCCAGGTTGTAACGTCACAGAAATTTCGCCAACTGAAGTGCGAAATTTATTAATGATTTAAACTATTAATGATCAAATTTTTATTAATGTGAGGTTAGAAATTAAAAATAAAATATTTAGTATTGAATATTGGATATTAGATTTGGATAGGATATTCGACCAAATAATTTAAATGGTTGAATTAAAATAAGCATTTATTAATGTTAAGTAAATTGGAGAATTTTATTTGTTTAGATATATGAAAGTCAACTTGGTTTTGTGTATATTCATTCATATATATAAAGAAATTTAAATTTACGTTGCGAATGGGGTTGTTGTGTGAACAAAACAAAATCAATGGACCGATAAATAATTTAAAATAAAATATCGTTGTACACAAATAAAGTCAGATTACAATTAAATTAATTTTATTAAATTCGGAACATTGAAATATAAAGGTACATCTAATTTCGTTACGTTTGTAGATTTCGTTGGCAGTTTAAAGCGGTTCGGGGTATTCGCGGTAAGAATAAATATAAAATTTATAATGGATGTTACCTACCTCAGTCATTTTCTAAGCCGACATATTCCCTGAAATATCGCAGCTATCCTAAAGCTAATGACTTTGACATTGTTCTTATCCCCAAATTTTATTCTATAAAAATCACGCATTTGTCTAATTTCTTCAGCCAAGATTCACCTTTCTCCCTTCCAGTTTTTAATGGCCGAAATTGGTTTTCCCCAATCCGAATCGAAAGCCATAACGGCCTTTAAATAACCCTCCAAATCACAACAGCCTTCAGCTAATTCGCATCCTTCATACGTTTTCATAGATCGAATCTTCAATCGATACCCTTGTTCTTGAAGCCAAGCACCACTGCGTCGCCTTGGCTTGAGATTACTCGCCGCCTCGTCGGCAAATTAGTCACGCTGCCTCAAACGGAGCGCCGTCAACATGTTGACCAACTCGTCGCCGCTGAAGCCATTGAACCTTCGTCACCACCCAGTGAATCGTTGTTTCCCCTTTCACCGTGCAAAGGTGAGTATTAACTCACAATGGATTTTAGTTTCAAGTCATTTAATTTCAATCTGAAACGGAATAAAATAGTTAAGGCCCGACTGTTGGATTTGTTTCATGTCTCTCATTTCTGTCATTTTACTGGTTTAAGTACCTTGGTCTAATTTGTTGCGATTTTTGCACGATTGTTTGAACTGATTTAATGTAGTGAATACCCTGGTCATTATTGGAAATATTTGAATGAACTTCTGCTCATATTGGTTGCGGTTTTCAATTGATTTACTCAATTTTAAGATGGAATTTCAAGACAACCTACTAGAAATGATTTCAAAATATGTAAGCAAATACCGAGTTATTTAAATTGATTTCAGGAAACAAAGGAGCGATTTTCGCCTTAAACAGACTGTGATTGTCGAACAATTTATTCAATTTAAATCTGAAAAGATATAGTATTGTTGTCCTTATTACATTTGTTTCGCCGTGCAGCAGGAAAGACTTGAAAGTATCATTTCCTAAATATTACCCTGTTATGGATGTTATGTGTCTACTGGCCATGTTGTTATGGTTGCATTGTTAAGTACTTGTCATACACTGTCAAACCTTTGTGAATGCTGCTTTGCTGCATGTTTTAAATACCCAGTTTACTTAGGTTAATAAAAACAAATTATAAACTATATAGCATGCAGCAAACATGTCTATAACTGGGTATAATCACTTTTACACAACGTGGAGCCACTATTATTTTCAAACATAGTTTCAAAATTGAGAAGTTGCAAATTGAGAAGAAAAGATAACACGTTTTCAATACTACGTTGATGTAGAACATGCCGATATGCTCTGCTCAAAGGTCTGTTTGTCAAATTAACTTCTTTGATTAATTTGAAAAGCCACAATGTAAAGGCGAATAAGTTAACAACAGTGTAATTGAAAGGCTGATCTCAAAACAAGATAAAAATGATGTGTAAAACATTAGAGTTTGCAAAATAGAATGCAACCCCGCGTTGGAAGTTAAAAACTACACGTATGTTTTGATAGAAAATGTGTTCATTTTACACTACATATGCCCATTGTATTTTAGTTTCTTGTCAACCATACATTGGCAAATGCCCATCTGCTTACATGAACCATTGTGAAAACTGGTACTCCTTTTGCCTTATCAAAATCCAGCACTCCTTTTACTGGTACTCCTTTTGCCTTATTAAACCTGGTACTCCTTTTGCCTTAGTGAAACCTGGTACTCCTTGTGCATAAAAAAACCTGTTATTCATTTTGTATTATCAAAAGCTATCGCTCCTTTGTAGTGTTAAAAAAATCTAGTATCTTATGTTTACACCAGTCAACTAATATTTTTCTCCCCTTTCCACTTTGATTCTGCAAATATACATACATACATACATATATATATATATATTTCGTGGTTAGTAATTGATTTATGTGCAATAATTTCAGTTTGGTGTTATGACCACTATATTGTTCTCTAGCACTGCCGTATAAGGTTACTTATGCATGCTAGTATATACTAATTTCTAAACATTTGTTACCATGCTGCCATGTTAATATACTAATTTCTAAACACTTGTTATGTTGCCATGCTAGAATACTAATTACTGGACATTGGTTTAACATTTAATTAAATGGGTTGTTGGGAACAATTGTTGAAACCATTTTATTCACTGAAAATGGAAATTGTGGAATCCATTTCGTTCATTGGAAATGGGAATTTTTGAAACCATATTTGTTTACAAAAAGGAAACTGCTTAAGCCATATTGTTTACTAAATAGAAATGGCTGAGTCCATATATGTTTTACTAAAAGGAAATTTGCTGGAACCATATTTGTTTGGTTAAATTGAAATTGATGAAACTCTTGAATACATTTTTATTTATTGCAGTATGTATGAACTCATTTGACCACATTAGCGTTACTGCAGCATGTATGATCTCACTTGACCACATTAATGTTACGACAGCATGTTTGATCACTTGTCCCGTTTAGTTCTGCCTTATACTTGACCGCCCTATCACGTATCAACACTTGTACACATATAAAATTTGGTTGAGCTCGTGCGATGTTGTTCGGGATGCTGAGGCAATACATGTGTGTATATATACACACGTGTATATGCAAGCTCCTGGAATCACCTATGTTATTTGTTATATTCTGGTTTCGAAATGCTGAGGCAGTGAACATGTGTACCTATACACATGTGTACATGCAGGCTTCCATGAATATTCGTCCCTGAAATAAAAATTGATAGGCACAAATATTATTTTTGATACTGGACGGACACTACATCTGTGTACTGGACGATTTACATATGATACATTCGATGTTAGGATTAACTATTTTATTCAGTTTATATTGAAGTTAATTTACTTGAACTATGATTAATCCTGACTCGAGTGTTTTTTTATGTTTTGCATGGAACACCCGGGTCAGACCCGAGCAGTACAGATTTAGGAATTTCAGCTAAGGATTCGAAGACTATCGAAGCTGGGGATTCCAAGAGACGACGCACTCGGAGTTTTTAACAGTAAAGATTTTTATTGTATTTAAATTTATTTTAATTCCGCTGTATATATGTATAAGTATCTTGTAAAAAAAATTTGATTTTAAATAAAAGTCTATTCCGCTGTTCAATCTTGTGTTATCTATTTATTTTGTATTTTTTGTGTTGATTCCATTTTAAATTCTGTAAGCTAAATAATGATCCGTCGATTTGGACGTTTTGAGTTGGTTTAATTACCAATTTGAAGCGGCCAAATTGGCGGGACGTTACAGTTGGTATCAGAGCTTTGGTTTATTTAAAGCATAGCTTATCGGGTTTAAAAGAGTAGGATCGACACTAGAAAAATGGATTTTTGAAAATAAAAAGGGTGTTGAAAAAAATTGATTTTAATGGGAAATTATTTTGTAAATATAGTATATTTTGAAAATTAGCATTTTGGAACTGATACAGCTGAAATAAAATTTTGTTTTAAAAATTTGTTTGGAATCCCCAAGTTGTCGGAAGTCTTCGAATCAAGATATGCCAAAGCTATTCTTTGATTAGGGTCCCTCTTAGATTTGAATTTCGAATCCGTGATCGAGTGATATCTAAAAAATATAAGTATAAGAGAATAAATGAATCGATTGTGTGTTTTAGCAATCAATGATAACTGAAATTGATTGGAAATAAGATTTCAGACGGGAATTAAAATGAAAGGGAAAGTTGAAAATGTTTCAAAGATGAAACGATGAATTTTTGTTTCGATATTCAGAACATAAATTAATGAAATTTAAATCGAGATTTTATAATTGTACCAAATTTTATTACTAATTTAATTAAATTATTCAGAACGTGGCCAGGTAAACTGTAATTGGTTTCAAACCAATATTGTAAAATCGAATATATGAATTCAGTAATGAAGTGTAAACTTGTTAATTAATTAACAAGAAGTGGATTGTGAATGAGATTTGTAAATGGAGCGGAATGTGAAAGAAGATTTTAGGGAAATTTGAACCGATATTTAAAGGGAACCAAACTAATTTGAGGTAACAAGTTCGAATTTCGATAAAGAGAATAATATTTACTTCTTAGAAGTAAATAGCATTTGAAAGCAAATGTGTTGCAAACGAAATTGGAAATAGAGGAAATGGAGTCAAACAATACAGTGAGATTATTCTGAAGTTCAGAATATTTTCCGAAGTTTGGAATGTGGTATCGAATAACAAATTATTTGAAAGGAAGTTACTTAGAGGAGACATTTATGTCGAATTTCAGGGAAGTACCATTTACTTTCCATTTTAATTAAAATTTAATATATTATTAATAAATTGTTTATGTATCCAGATTAATGAATAAAGAATATTTTAAAATTACCTATTTTCGAAGGTGTGAATTAATGACATAATCAATGATTTTCATAAAAGAAGTGAATTTATGAGAATGGATGTTTTGCTATGAACTTGATCTATTTCGAAGTTAATAATGTTGTTCAGTTAAGGTCTGAGAGGTAAATATACCCCAACTTGATTGACTTCATTATTGACTAAGAAATGATTAAGGCTCGATAGTAAGTAAGGTGAGCTAATGAGTGTCAACAGAAAGTGGGAATAATGATGTTTTATTTAACATCTGTTAAATTGAAATAACGAATTTAGAAATGTTTTTAAGAGGATAAAGTATATTTTCGATAGGAAATAAAGATTTGTGAATATACGGAAATTTTTCCAATAAGGATAGGAGATTTTATAGAATTATAGAAATTAAATATGATAACTAGGAATGTTTTTCAAAAGGATCTTTGGAGGCAAACGGGTTTTGATAAATCAGAATGGCGAGAACTGAATAATAAAAAACCACCCGACGAGAATGAAGAGCGGCCGAACGTAAGAGAAGTGGACCCGTAAATTGAATTCGAGAATGGCGTAAGCAATAATTTGATAAGAAATGGAGTTAAGAAAATGAGAAACTGATTAGAGATTAGTCGAGTTGAATGACTTTCTGAGTGTTGATCTGAGGTTGGTTTCGGCTTTCGGGGTTAATACTAAGATAGTCGTTCACTCACTAATTTACGGTCATAGATTGATGAATATAGAAGGATAGAAATGTGTGATGATACGAATAACCATTTGGTTAAGTATATATAGTGATATTTTCGAACAATGGAAATAATATGAAGAGTAGCAAGAAAAAGTAAAAGAAAATTAGGTAGGTATATTCTCGTCTTCTTGTTTACGAGTCCTATCAGAATAAGATACAATAAAAAAAATAGATGTTGAATAAGTTTGAAGACGTTAAACCATCAAATGACGTGAAAAGGGAGTGTATTCCACTTACCGAATAAATTTAAATGATGAAATAAAATAACCTATTAAATTGGTTATAATTGAGAAAACCGTTGAAGAAGATAAACGGTATGTATTCGAAATGAAGCCAAAGTGTGAAATAAATTGCATGTCAACTAAATTGCAACTAAGGAGATTGTTTGATGAGATTTTAGAATTTGATTCCAGAAATTTTGAAAAGTTATTCCAGTTGTTTTAAAATCAACATTAGTAGTATATACAAGCATTTTTAAATGAAAATATTTCCAAGCGGACAAGGGCATATTAGTAGCTTTGCTACTTGTTTTGAAAAAACAAAAGTGATTTTGTAGTATGATTTGATACGCAAATTATGTATCTATATTTTTGAATAGTTAAAATAAAATCCGGAAATTGAGTATGGAGTTAGGTTAAATGATAATCCAATGTACCAGGATTTGGAAGTTATACATCTTAAGAGATGTCTGATGAGAAGATTGAATTTGTAATTTCCAATTATGGAATTGAAAAGTCGAGTTGTCGATTTTTGAATAAGTCAAATTTGGTCAGTGGAATTTAAATTCAAAGGAGTTTAAGAGCAAGTAAAATATCGTAATCCGTAATGAAGAGAATTGTTTGAATAAACTCAGTAAATTAGTTTCATTAGGAAATTGGTTGATTGTTTTGAAAAGCTGGAAATAAAGCAAGATTTAAATAGAATTTGAATTTAAATTTGAGTCTACTAATACGAGAATATATGAAATCAGATAGTTAATAAATCCAATATATTAAATTAAATAATAATCGGCCAGATTGAATTAAGGAATGAACCAATTAATTGGATATTTGGAGAGAATTTTTGTTTTACAACCAATAATATGAGATGTTGAAAAACACGATTTGGAAAATGTGAATTAGTTGAGAAAAATCTTATGTCAATATACATAAGTACGAGTTATTTGAAATATGAAATACTATATATATATATATATAGAATTATATGTTTTCAAATCAAGATAAGGAAAGTACCCTTCTTCTCCTATGAATTTCGTGCTTAGCTGAGTATGCTGCTGGTGGTAGTAGGTTGTCCGGACATAAAACTCATGAGTTGCCATTATGCACGACTGCTGGCGTAATTCGCAGGGCTGCAGATAGCCTACGGCGGTCGGATGCTTCCTGAGGGAATCGGGCGTAACCATTGTGATCGCTGCGATCTAGAGTCGTTGGAAATTCAACTGTGTAGCGAAATTCTCAGGGCTGCAGATAGCCTACGGCAGATGGATGTTTCTTGGGTAAATCAAGTGTAACAATTGTGACTGTTGCGATCTACAGTCGAATTATAAGAGCGTAATCCGCAGAGCTGTGAAAGCTTACGGGTATGGATGTTTCCTGGGGGACCCAGGCACAACCATTGTGTACCTGCGGTCCATTTAGATTTCTTAGAAATTGAGCCACCTGTTAATGCAGCAGTTGTCTTCATTACTTGATTGGTCCTCATAACTTGAGTTAATTTCATTTGATGACTTGATTTCGTGACCCTGAGAGAGAGCAACCAAGGCTCAATGACCTCAGATTTTCCTTTGATTCTCAAAATGTCTTCCGTTGATTTGTCCATGACGAAATTCGCAGGGAAGTGAATTCCTATGGATACAGATGTTTTCTGGGGGATCCAGACGAAACCATTGTGTATCTGCGATTCATGACCAATCAACATATCGATATCACATTGGTACTTTCCGTATCTATTTTTAAAAGAATTTTTGAATTATTTTCATTGGGAGTTGAAGCAAGGATATTTAGTACTTGGAGATTTTAGTTGTGCGCCTGGCCAGCGTATGCCTAACATCTGTGAGAACGACAATAGACTTGTCAAACTTCGAGTTATCAGATATTTTCAAATCAATAATTTGAGATCAAAACATACAAAACTAAATATGTTAAGAAAGCGAATTTTGGAATAATAATACAAGTGTTTTCTACATGAATTTCATGTTATATATAAAAGATTACAGATTTTGGGAAATTTTCAGGTCGACAATTTGTGACTTGAGGAAGGAATGTTATTTACACTCCTCAATGAGTGGGTGAAAACTTTAATGGATTAAATATGAGGAAATTGGGTTGATGTGTAAAAATGGATAAGTAAATACTGACAGATGAAGTTTATACAGAAATTGGAATGATTTGAGATGCATAAATTCGAGTTATGCAGGATTTGAAATTCAAAAGGAGATTGGTTTTGAGAAAAAAAATTATATGATTTTGAATCTCTTAGAAGAATAAATAGAATGAGAAATTGCGAAGTATCTCAAATAACTTGAGATAGAAAATGGTCTAAGAAAATTGAAAATAATTTGAAAAGCATGGAAATAAATAAATACCTGATTCTGAAGATAAAGAAATCGTGTTTGATCAAAAATTATCTACAACTATGAGAAAGGAAATTTGATATAATGAATAAACAAGAGGATTGATGAATTAAATATCGATATTTAAATTAGTTATGAGAAAATTACACATGAATGTGAAAAATTAGAGTCTATATTGGTATAACACTAACGATCTTTCCTTTTCGAGAACGAAACGTTTTAAAGGGGGGAAGATTGTAACATCCCAGAAACTTCACCAACTGAAGTGCGAAATTTATTAATGATTTAAACTACTAATGATCAAATTTTTATTAATGTGAGGTTAGAAATTAAAAATCAAATATTTAGTATTGAATATTGGATATTTGATTTGGATAGGAAATTCGACCAAATAATTTAAATGGTTGAATTAAAATAAGCATTTATTAACGTTAAGTAAATTGGAAAATTTTATTTGTTTAGTATATGAAAGTCAACTTGAATTTGTGTATATTCATTCATATATATAAAGAAATTTAAATTTACGTTGCGAACGGGGTTGTTGTGTGAACAAAACAAAATCAATGGAACGATAACTAATTTAAAATAAAATATCGTTGTACACAAATAAAGTCAGATTACAATTAAATTAATTTTATTAAATTTGGAACATTGAAATATAAAGGTACGTCTAATTTCGTTACGTTTGTAGATTTCGTTGGCAGAAGTGGTTTGGGGTATTCTCGGTAAGAATAAATATAAAATTTATACTGGATGTTACCTACCTCGGTCATTTTCTAAGCCGACATATTCCCTGAAATATCGCAGCTATCCTAAAGCTAATGACTTTGACATTGTTCTTATCCCCAAATTTTATTCTATAAAAATCACGCACTTGTCTAATTTCTTCAGCCAAGATTTACCTTTCTCCCTTCCAATTTTTAATGGCCGAAATTGGTTTTCCCCAATCCGAATCGAAAGCCATAACCGCCTCTAAATAACCCTCCAAATCACAACAGCCTTCAGCTAATTCGCGTCCTTCATACGTTTTCATAGATCGAAGCTTCAATCGAAACCCTTGTTCTTGAAGCCAAGCACCACTGCGTCGCCTTGGCTTGAGATTACTCGCCGCCTCATCAGAAAATTAGTCACGCTGCCTCAAACGGAGCGCCGTCAACATGTTGACCAACTTGTCGCCACTGAATCCATTGAACCTTCGTGACCACCCAGTGAATCGTTGTTTCCCCTTTCACCGTGAAAAGGTGAGTATTAACTCATGATGGATTTTAGTTTCAAGTCATTTAATTTCAATCTGAAATGGAATAAAATAGTTAAGGCCCGACTGTTGGATTTGTTTCATGTCTCTCATTTCTGTCATTTTACTGGTTTAAGTACCTCGGTCTAATTTGTTGCGATTTTTGCGCGATTGTTTGCACTGATTTAATGTAGTGAATCCCCTGGTCATTCTTGGAAATATTTGAATGAACTTCTACTCATATTGGTTGTGGTTTTTCAATTGATTTACTCAGTTTTAAGATGGAATTTCAAGACAACCTACTAGAAATGATTTCAAAATATATAAGTAAATACCGAGTTATTTAAATTGATTTCAGGAAACAAAGGAGCGATTTTCGCCTTAAACAGACTGTGATTTTCGAACAATTTATTCAATTTAAATCTGAAAAGATACAGTATTGTTGTCCTTATTACATTTGTTTCGCCATGCAGTAGGAAAGACTGGAAAGTGTCATTTCCTAAATATTACCCTGTTATGGATGTTATGTGTCTACTGGCCATGTTGTTATGGTTGAGTTGTTAAGTACTTGTCATGCACTGTCAAACCTTTGTGAATGCTGCTTTGCTGCATGTTTTAAATACCCAGTTTACTTAGGTTAATAAAAACAAATTATAAACTATATAGCATGAAGCAAACATGTCTATAACTGGGTATAATCACTTTTACACAACGTGGAGCCGCTATTATTTTCAAACATAGTTACAAAATTGAGAAGTTGCAAATTGAGAAGAAAAGATAACACGTTTTCAATACTACGTTGATGTAGAACATGCCGATATGCTCTGCTCAAAGGTCTGTTTGTCAAATTAACTTCTGTGATTAATTTGAAAAGCCACAATGGGAAGGCGAATAAGTTAACAACAGTGTAATTGAAAGGCTGATCTCAAAACAAGATAAAAATGATGTGTAAAACATTAGAGTTTGCAAAACAGAATGCCACCCCGCATTGGAAGTTAAAAACTGCACGTATGTTTTGATAGAAAATGTGTTCATTTTACACTACATATTCCCATTGTATTTTAGTTTCTTGTCAACCATACATTGGCAAATGCCCATCTGCATACATGGACCATTGTGAAAACTGGTACTCCTTTTGCCTTATCAAAATCCAACACTCCTTCTATAACTGGTACTCCTTTTGCCTTATTAAACCTGGTACTCCTTTTGCCTTAGTAAAACCTAGTACTCCTTGTGCATAAAAAAAACCTGTTATTCATTTTGTATTATCAAAAGCCGTCGCTCCTTTATAGTGTTAAAAAAAATCTGGTATCTTATGTTTACACCAGTCAACTAATATTGTTCTCCCCTTTCCACTTTGATTCTGCAAATATACATACATACATATATATATATATATATATATATTGTGGTTGGTAGTTGATTTATGTGCAATAATTTTAGTTTGGTGGTATGACCACCGTATTGTTCTCTAGCACTGCCGTATGAGGTTACTTATGCATGCTAGTATATACTAATTTCTAAACATTTGTTACCATGCTGCCATGTTAATATACTAATTTCTAAACACTTGTTATGTTGCCATGCTAGAATACTAATTACTGGACATTGGTTTAACATTTATTTAAATGGGTTGTTGGGAACAATTGTTGAATCCATTTTATTCACTGAAAATGGAAATTGTGGAATCCATTTCGTTCATTGGAAATGGGAATATTTGAAACCATATTTGTTTACAAAAAGGAAACTGCTGAAGCCATATTGTTTACTAAATAGAAATGGCTGAGTCCATATATGTTTTACTAAAAGAAAATTTGCTGGAACCATGTTTGTTTGGTTAAATTGAAATTGATGAAACTCTTGACTACATTTTTATTTATTGCAGTATGTATGAACTCATTTGACCACATTAGCGTTACTGCTGCATGTATGATCTCACTTGACCACATTATTGTTATGACAGCATGTTTGATCACTTGTCCCGTTTAGTTCTGCCTTATACTTGACTGCCCTATCACGTGTCAACACTTGTACACTTATAAAATTTGGTTGAGCTCGTGCGGTGTTATTTGGGATGCTGAGGCAATACATGTGTGTATAGATACACACGTGTATTTGCAAGCTCCTGGAATTACCTATGTTATTTGTTATATTCTGTTTCCGTAATGCTGAGGCAGTGAACATGTGTACCTGTACACATGTGTACATGCAGGCTTCCATGAATATTCGTCCCTGAAATAAAAACTGATAGGCACAAATATTATTTTTGATACTGGACGGACACTACATCTGTGTACTGGACGATTTACATATGATACATTCGATGTTAGGGTTAACTGTTTTATTCAGTTTATATTGAAGTTAATTTACTTGAACTATGATTAATCCTGACTCGAGTGTTTTTTATGTTTTGCATGGAACACCTGGGTCAGACCCGAGCAGTATAGATTTAAGAATTTCAGCTAAGGATTCGAAGACTATCGAAGCTGGGGATTCCAAGAGACGGCGCACTCTGAGTTTTTAATAGTAAAGATTTTTATTGTATTTAAATTTGTTTTAATTCCGATGTATATATGTATAAGTATCTTGTAAAAAAATTTGATTTTAAATAAAAGTCTATTCCGCTGTTCAATCTTGTGTTATCTATTTATTTTGTATTTTCTGTGTTGATTCCATTTTAAATTCTGTAAGCTAAATAACGATCCGTCGATTTGGACGTTTTGAGTTGGTTTAATTACCAATTTGAAGTGGCCAAATTGGCGGGACGTTACACAGGTGCTTGTTTTAGGGAAGGGGTTGTACACAGAATAACATTTAGAGGAAATGTCATTTACAACCATGCTTATTAATGAACTAAAACCTGCTAAGTTGAACCTGTTAATTAATAAGATAAGAGGTCCCACGTCTTGCAGTTTGAATTCGTTTTTGGGACTCTTAAAATCCTAGTTAGTTGGGAGCATAAGCATAAGGAGTGACTTGTGTCGAGTTGTATGGAACTCGTATCATTCTATATCTTTGTTGGTTTCTTAGGAGCGGCCTCACACTAGGTAAGGGTCAGGGCATGCTTTACTTATTTGGATAGTAAGAGGTTCAAAAGGTGGAAGGTGGGTACGAGAGCGTTCCGGCGGAGTCATGAGCGTGCATGTGTCCGATTAGGGAAACTAAGACGCTGTAACACCAGCGAATAGGTCTGTGTCTTATAAGTCATCGGGTTAAGGACTGATACGCCCTACTGCCAGGGCTGACACATGATATTTGTGTAGTAGGGAGCTGATCGACGGGTAACATTAGGAAAAATCCCTCCTAATTACTTGTTTCTATCTGAATCTATAGAAGTGCAAAACAACCAATCTACCTGATCTGATTTTTATTATTATTGTTATCATCGTTGTCTTTTTATAAGAATTGTCAGTCCCTATTATCGGTTCATATCAGTTATTGTTCACATTTATATTTGTATAGATACTTACCCTTTTGTGATAGTAGAACCACTATTTATATGTTTTACTTAACTTAGCAAGTCGAGCATGTAATCACAGCAGCTCACAAGGCTTTATGTCTAACCCGTTTCCTTTGTTCCTTTCTCTTTTCTTTCCTCAGGCTTACATGGAGAAATTATATAGTTCAGGTTTCTTTGTTAGCTTTATCGTGATGGATTTCTACAAGTTGGATTACTTCTCGTTCTCTTTCCAAGGTTAGGTTGTATCTTTTTGACTATACTTTGGGATAATATTATTTTACTCTGATGTTGTTTTAAACTAAGATTCCAACACATGGCAATTTGTAATGTTTAGTTAAATGAAACAAAGATGATTTTGTATTTTGTAAAATGAAATTTTTTTCTTTCGTAGAAAATTATATTTTTATGTCTTATGAAATCTTAGTCTCTATGATGTTTTATGTCTTTATACCTACAATTCTCTGTACTTTCTTAATGAATTCCTCATATGGGTGACATTAAGGAAGTGGGGTGTTACAAGTGGGATCGGTACGACTCCTCGAAATGGATTCAAAGAAGTCTGGGATTGATACATCTTTGCAAGTATCACGGGACTGGTATTTAGGTAGGCCACATATCGGGGTCGGTAGGAATTACCACTTTTTCAATGTGAGACACCAAGTATTTAGAATCGGGATGAATCCTTAGGAGCTTCAGGATTAGTGTAAAACATGGAACCTTCAGGGATCGATGTAACTTCTAGGATTCCTATAACTCACATCAAACTTCAAGGCTTCGTGCTTCCCGGTCCATCAAGCAACTTCCAAGAAAGTTTCTACCAAATGATAAGGTGAAGTAAAAGGATCAATTTCATGGAATCAAAGTTCCAAAATCTTGGCTAAATCATGAGGGACCAATATCGAACCCGGGTTCTGTACCGATTCAGGTACATGTGGATTTAGGCCCTCTTCAGTCGTGATTCCTGCACACCTACCTGCTTTCCTCTAGATTTCCACCTACATAAATCCCTCATTCTAGAGACAGAAAAGGGGTTGGCTTCTTCTTTTTGGTTCTTTAACTTTTGGTACCTGGATCTTGGATCTCTTTCTTGGCCTGGCTTGGGATTCTTTTATCTTGGAGACATTTCTAGAGATCCTTTGGCTTGGGATTTCTTTGGGCTTTAGGATTTTCCTCTTAGCTCTCATTAGCAAGGATTTTTGCCATGGTCAAGATTTCACTTCTTTTCTCTTCATTTTTGTGAGCCAAATGGACTATACTTGTAATCATATAGTATAAACAATAAAGATTACCTCATAGTGGACGTAGGCACGGCTTGCCGAACCACTATAAATTCTTGGCATTCCGTATTTTTCAGCATTCTATGTTTAAATTTGCTTAGTTATTATGTGATATCTACCCATACTTTGGTATTGGAATTCGACTGACCGAAATCCAACATCAACATCATTAACTAAGAAAACTTACAACTTTAGATCACTTGTTTGTAACTATTGGTATATATTGTTGATTTTATAACTGCCAGTGGCTAAAAATCCAACTATGTTTATCAGCAGTTAATAGGAATAACTTCTCTTAACCCTAATTCCCTCATTTTCCTCTTTAGCGCGCAATCCCTAGAGGCACACAACCTCTCCATACATTCTTACATGGTTTCTGGTTTTTTGATCGAACTAAGAAAGCAACATATATAGGAGAATAGAAGATCTAGGCAAATATCCAAATTGACCCTTCAAAATATATATATAATATAATCTTTTAGTTCTTTCCTTCTATGATAAAATCAGACAATCAAATCAAATCAATTAATTGATAGATCAATCAAATTAATTAATCGATTACATTCCCTTTTAAAAAATGTTTGAATCAACAAATTCAGCACTCAAAATTTATTCAAATATCACATGTCTCCAACAATCACCAACCAAGTCATCACTGGCTCTTTCTCATCTTCAAATTTACAACCTTCGCTTTCAAGGCCATGACGTACACCCCGCCTGTTTCCAGAGTATAGTGAGACTCAACTGCTTTCCGAGCAATAATCACACCTAGCTGATTTGAACGATCTATAACCACATCTTCTTAATTAAAGTCATTACAAACACAACCCACTACCTATAAAAAATGCACGTTCCGCATGAGATGCACCACGCAAAATTAACGGTCTCAAAAATGTTTGTAACACCACAAAGATCTCCATCTTGCGGATTTTCCAAATCGACACTCGTTTGTCACTTGACTTGAGCTCTTTCCTCGATCCCCCTAAATGCCTCGAGCATCATCAATGCACTACTACAAAAGTGGGCATATTCGACACTAGTTTGTGTGCGTTGCATGAAAAGTGTGGCGAAAGCTATGATTTCTATGATCTTCTGCGACAATATTAATATGTTGTTGCATTAGACATGAATGCACTATTGCGGTGTGAATTTTAGTGTTTTGACGTGCAACACTAGTTAAAAGCGTAGCTTTACATATATACAATCCAGCTCAACGATCCGCGTTATCAGCATAAACAAAACCCCAACCGTAGATGCATCACTAATCCAATGGTTCAAACCAATCTATGGTTCTGATGATTCTAATCATTAGCCATCATCCAATCAATGACAGCCACCTCATTGCATTCTTTTGATGAAATTTTGTCACGATCTTCCCCCTTCATGAAATAATGTAAAAATAATCTGGTCATAAATCGTTCTTCTTCTCTATCATCTAATCGTTCTTTCCCCCTTTTTACTATTGACAAAAATCTAAACCTAAATTCACGTCAGTATCACTCCTCTCCTCGACAGCAAATTTTATTCTGAAAAGGTTGAAGCTTTGAAATGCTTTCTAGCTTTGATTGCTCAGGGCGTTGACATGGCCAGGTTTTTCCCTCAAGTTCAGTTTGGATAGCACTAGGAATTAGTTGCGCTTAATATAGATTAGATTATGAGTAATTAGTAAGTAGTCATTTGTTTTTGAAAGAAAAATGTGTGATCTTCTAAAAAGAAGAGAGCACACATATATATATTTATAAAAGAAAAAAACAGTTACAAAAACAGACTACCAGCCTAGGAAAAACAAAGAAACAACAACACGAGCTATGCCAAGCCTCACCAAACAAAAACAAATGAAAAGACTATCACAAACAAACAGAAAAGGCTCCATAGCAAAACCCATCTTCAAACCAAATCAGCACACTAAAAAGCTCCACAGCAAACCTGCTACCAGAATCCTGAATCTGAATACGAATTGCTGCTACCAGCATTCTAACTCGGGAACTCACCATGATAAGAACCAGTATAAGATCTAATGCACGTGCTACGACGGACCAATCCCGATCTGGGAATAACCCTCCTTCGCCTGCCCCTCCTAGTCAAAGAAAAAGACATATCACAAACTGTAGATTTCTCTTCATTATTCACATGCAATCTATCTGAAACCGGATCTCCCACCGGCCTAATCTGATCACAGTTCAAAGAAACACAGCGAGAGTAAGAGTTCAGACTATTACTCAACCCTGAAAGCACCGAACTCATGCAAATCCCCTTATTCATAATCAACCAGAGATCATGCTTCATAACAGGAAAGTTGCTTCTCCTCTTAACCACATGAACATCAAAAAAATGTTTTGACAACGAAAAAACTCCTTTAGACGCCATCAATTTCCCCTGATTAAAACCCTAGTGCCAAGAATTCACCCCAACACAAACTGATGACACTAACTCCTTGCCATCATTTGTTATACTTTGGAAAACCCATTCGCTTATGAGTAATTAGTTGCGTGGACATCCCAAACTTAGGAAAACTCATTTGCTTATGAGTGATTAGTCGGTGAAAGATTAGATTATGAGTAATCAGTAGCGCTTTGACCACTGATTTGGGATTTGGGATTATGTTAAGGTTTATTCGAAAATTATGCCCAACAATAAACCAAAAAAAGGAGATGGCGCAGGTGTGTTTGCTACCAAGAATTAGGTTTCACCCAACTGACGAGGAGTTTGTTAGTTATTATCTTAAAAGGACGGTTCATAGTCTCAACATTGAGCTGGATATTGTTCCTGAAGTTTATTTTCATAAATGTGAACCATGGGATTTGTCAGAAAAAACATTTCTGCAAAGTAGGGATCCTAAGTGGTACTTTTTTGGGCCATGAGATCGGGAGTACCCAAATAGGTTCCGAACGAATAGAGCAACTAGAGTAGGATACTGGAAATCTACTAGAAAAGACAGGCGGCTTTGTTATCAGAACCAGGCAACTGGCATGAAAAAGACATTGGTTTATTATAGAGGTCGAGCTAGTTAAGGAATGAGGACTAACTGGTTTATGCATGAGTATCGGCTTGACGATAAGGAATGCGAAGACACTATGGATTTGCAGGACTCATATGCACTATGTAGAGTTTTCAAGAAAAACGTTGTGTGCGCCGAAATAGAGGACCATGGCAATGCAATAACATAGCATTAATGGAGAGATGTCAAGCAATCATTAGAGGACCATGGACATGTTTCCTGATGTTGGTCCGATGAGCTCATCTTCGTGCATGGATGAAGATGACAAAGACGATGCATGGGGAAGTGTGTGGTTATCAATACCATGTTTTCAGTTTTTTATACACTGATTATGAAATAAGAAGAGCCTTGACAAGTACACTAACATACCATGCAAAAACCTTTGAAGTAAGGGTATTTTTATATAAAGGTAAATCACTTTACCGTTAAAATTGATTTGCAACTTGGGTTCATTTACATTAACATATAATTGTATGCTTGAGGTTTTGTGATACAGATACATATGTAGCACTGCGGCGTGTTTACACTGCGATGTGTTTGTGTAGAGGCTTTGGAAACTACCAATTTCTCGATCCAGACGATTCGTTCACCCATATCTAATCTGCTACATCCACAGGTATTATCCATTTGATTTTGGAAACTACCAATTTCAATATTTCGATTTTGGAAACGTATGCTCAGTTTTGCAAACTGAGCTCACTTCAGGTATGCATTCATATTATGCCTTACTACGTATCATAAAGTAGTCATACAAAAAAGTATCGTAAGGGAGCAAAAATTATAGTAGCAACAATTCATACCAGATCAAGGCAGCAAAAGTTAACTTAATACATACATATATTAGCAAAAGTTATAGTAGTATCAGGGAAGCAAAAGTTAACTTAATACATACATATATACACGTCCAAAAAATGACATTATAGTAGCATCAGTTCATACCAGATCAGGGCTTTGCGGGGCCATGGAACTTCCAACAGATTCGTTAGGGCTTTGCGGTTGTGGAAGAGCCAGTCTGAATTGAGCAGCCGCATGTGATGGACCCGCAGCATGTGATGGACCCTCAGCATCAGGACAAGGGGTGAGGTAGTTTGGCCAATCATATTCCCAATCAACTTCCAAATCTACCCACTGATCATTCCTCTGGTTCATTGGGACTTGGTTATTAACATGTATGTCATGGGTGGCTTCAGGAAATAAGCTTGGCAAGGGGGTAGCAAAGTAGCTTCATCTATCATTGCATCAAATCTTTCACCTGAATCCATTTCCACTCCGTGATTACACAAACATGGAACCACCTGTTCCTCCTTATTGCTCACAAAAAGAAGTTCAGGCCTTGTTCCAAGATGAGCATGGGTACAGCGCTGAACCTTAATGAGGTAAACCTTGTTATTGAGTTGAGCAACAAAATTATTGATATAACCAATGCCTTCATAAAATTGCATTTTCAGGTAGAAATATGTATGGTCATACTGAGACCAGTTATATTCATCAATTGCAAGCACACATCCCATTGGCTTCATTATTTCTTTAACAGCAGGAACATACTTTTTAGGAACTCGGGAAAGCCATCAACTTTAGCCCATGATTCCACTTCTAACACTGGTTCAGACTCAAATTCTTCATCAGACGATGCTTGCAGGTAAATAGTACCACCAGGTTTTCTAAAAACTTTCAGCATTAGCGCATGATCACGCTTACTATAAGATGGGCATGATACTAGAAAAGAGTTATTGGGTATTACCAGCATAGGCCACGAATTATGATTCAGAGTCATCTGAAGCATGTGATGCATAGCTTCAACATTCCAATGTCCTTTAAGAATAGTGGCAGTGATGTATAGCGACGAGTCCTCCATTGATTTTTTTTTTAAACTTTCGAATATTGGGGTTTAGGGATATGGAGATGATGATGTTCTGAAGCTTGAAAGGATATGCGAGGGATCCACTGGATGGTGTCAGGTAAATATGCAAACTGAAAATGTTTGCATAGAAGAAGAAGCATATTCAATTCTGAGGTGGCACGAGGGCCCAATGGCGAACGGTCAACTTTTATAATTGTACGCATAAGATTTATAAGTTAAGATGGCCAAATGGTTAATTGCTATGATATATTTACAGGATATACATGCACGGATGCACTTATAAAATAATAACTTTTGAAAATCAAATTGCAGGATCTGAAACGGAGAGGAGAGATACAACTGGCAAGTGAAGGACCTGAAATGACGTGGAGAGATACAGTTTCTGGTTCATGGCATTGTTAGTTTGTAGAATGCATTCGATCGTATGTGTTGGCACTTGTAGTGAAGGTGGTATGTGTTGGCACTTGTGGTATAGAGAATATTTGTATTGTACTTTTAAATTATGTATTTGATCATATGTGTTATATTTGAAGAATTGGTATGGTATGTAGAATATTTTGGATGGTTTGAATGTGATTATGAATGTAACGGATGTGTTTCTTCTATGTACAAAACTGGTATTGCAAAATATATAATTAAAGCGTTGCATTTGCCTTCTTTTATTGTTGCATTTTCTTTTTTCCTGGTGTTGTATTTCAAGATAATGGTGTTGCATTCCATAATACAGTGGTGTTGCATTACATAAAATAGTAGTAATTCCACATGGCACGTAGACCCCGCAGTTGACGTGGCATGTAACACGTGTGCAGATGACGTGGAAAGCCAACGCGTCATGTGACACGTAGGCAGCTGATGTGGACCCGCTATTGTGACCTGACAGCCAAGATCTAACTAATGTTCAAGCAACGCTGAATATTATTGCATTACATGCAAATATTGTTGCATTACGTCTATAATGCAACATTTTCTTTCCGTGGCAGTAGATGGGGTAAAGCGTTGCCTTAGAGGGCTAAGGCAATGGCCGCGGATGCCACGCCCTTCCGGTGTTTCCTATTTGAAAAAAAGGAAAAAATGCAACGCTTTTCGATCTAAGGCCACACAAAACTTGTGTCGAATTTGCCCACTTTTGTAGTAGTGATGTGAAGAATCCTGTCTGAAACATGAACCAAAACATCAAGGCATTGGCAAACCAAAACAATCACATTCTTCTTCGTCTTCTTCCATCTTCACTCATTCATATCAGGGAGCTTCTTCCATCTCCATCAATCAAATCATGAAGAATATTGAGGAATAGAACATTATCCATCTTTGGCTTCCATATACCCCATTCTTCTCATCCAAAATAACTATCTTCGAAAATGACATCATCTTCGACATCTACAATTCTCAATCCAAAATAACTTCAGTCTATGCAATGGGATAAGCTCTTATACCAATCTATTGGGGTTTTGCGCACGTAAGAAAAGACAAAACACCAAAAATTGGATCTTTTTCATCCAATCACTTGAAGATGAATTTGATTGAAAATAACAACACAATAGATCGAAAATAATAGCAATCCATATATTCCATCCAACCACCCTCTTTATTGATTCACTAAAAATTTATTTACAATCAACAAATCAAAACAAAATGTTGATGGCAAAAAATGTCGTAAAAACCAAAAATTCCTATTACTAGGAATAGTTAATTTGGTCACAAGACTAAGTAAGAGAAAGCGGTAAATGACATGAGAATTTATAGTGGTTTGACCGCGATTAGGCCTACGTCCACTTTGGAAGGATGTTGAACTTTTATTAATCACTCAAGAATTACAAGGTAGAGCCATGCTCATTACATTCACTTTTATAATTGCCATATGTTAGGTATTTGGGAAAAAGAATATTTAATTCTCCTTCTTTCTCAAATAGGAGATGCCATTAATGAGGTCTAGGAAGCTCTCAAGTAAAGAAAATCCAACCTCTTTGAAGTGTGAGGCCATGGGCTATTTATAGGGGTGGGGTAGGTAGGATTAGATAGGAGTAGGTAAAAATAGGGGACCACTAGCAGAATTTTCGAACCCGCCACCCGAGCGCCTCAGAATCTCGAACCCAGGCTTGGGTGCGAAATTTCGCACCTGGGCATGGGTGCGAAATCTCGCAATCGCTGGGTGCGAAATCTCGCACCGTTGGATTTGAAATTTCAAACCCAGCTTGGGAGCGAATTTCGCACTGCTGGATGCGAATTTCGTACTCTGCCCGGTGTGAAGTTCTTCCGAGGGGCGCGAGGAGCCCAGATCGGACGCTTGAAGCTTGTGACTCCTTCGAGGCCCAAGTGCCTTGGTTCAGGGATGTTTTCTGGGTGTTGTGAGGTTACAAGCGGTGTAGTCCCTTCTTGGACCTATTTCCTTCATTCCTAAGCACCCCTTTTCAGC
Source organism: Allium sativum (assembly GCA_030737875.1). Lineage (NCBI taxonomy): Eukaryota > Viridiplantae > Streptophyta > Magnoliopsida > Asparagales > Amaryllidaceae > Allium > Allium sativum. The sequence continues at coordinate 923,449,320 of CM060910.1, forward strand.
CTCAGCTTCATGCGATACATTAAGATACATTAATTTGAGCATGTTTGATGCCCTCTTGGGAACCGGACTAAAAAGTCGGTTAACATTTGCCCCCCCCCCCCAATGTACGTCTTGTTTTGACATGATGTGCTTTGTGTTGGTTGAGATAATAGCTAATTTGTTAATTCTTCCTGTGATTCAAAAGGCTAATAAACATTAGTTGTCGGGCTCATTTCCTCCTATAGTGCGGAGAAGCCTCCGTTGGAGGATGCACCATACTCAAATTGCTAAGCGTCCATAGCGCGTCACCTCCGTGAATGCATGGGGATTGGTATACGAGAGAGTGCGGCACGACGCTTTCATACCCGGGGGTATCACTATCACCATTTTTTTTATTTTTTGAATCCTGGGGTCGGGAATTTTCGGACCCCAAGAGGTTCGAAACTTCGAGCCCAGGGGGCTCGAAATTTTGAGGCCAGGGGTTCAGAAATTCGAACCCCTGGGGATTTGAAATTTCGAGTCCCTGGGTTTGAAATCTCGAACCCGGGGGTTTGAAATTTCGAACCCGGGGGGTTCGAAATCTCGAACCCAGTGGGTTCGGAAATTTCGAACCTGCCCTAGAATGCGAAGGGAAACCTTTTTCTTTTATAAATAGCCCCCCTCACTTTCTTCCTTCTATTTTTCCTTTCTCAGGCCACCATTGCCGAAAGCTTCGAACCCAAGAATTTACGAAATTGATAATTTCGAACCCGAACTAGGTGAGGCTTTGGGTCGAGGAGATGAGAGAGGGAGGAGGTCGAAGGACCATGGCGTAGACCTCGAAACCTCATGGATTTGACTTTTCAAACCCAGCTGGGTTCGACGCCTCGAACCCCCGTGGGTTCGAATTTTCGAAACAACCGAGTTCGAATCTTCGAACCCACCAGGTTCGAAGTCTCGAACCCTCATGGGCCTAACATGGTTCGGGACTCGGTCTTTGATGTGCTGGGCTTCCAATTTGTTGTGTCGCTGGGCTTTGACTTCCGAATATACGTCTCTGGATTTGCATACTCAGCGTTGATGCACATGTTGTTACCCGTGTGAGTAGGGTTTAGGATTGTTCACATAGGATAGAGCATACAACCGGACTAGGACTTGGACTGTTTCGAATTGTTCTGACTTTTCTTTATGTAGCTTATCTTTGCATAGCATTTCACGCACATATTAGTTGTCACCAACGTGAGGGGTACAGGTCACTATACTGCCCATTCAAATACTGATGCCTTAAAGTATAGCTAGAGATGCAGACAAGAACAAAGATTGGAAAGACTACGGAAGCCGAGGCTTCCCCTCCCTCATTACACACATCCGACTCTACCCCTAGAGTTAGCTCGTCTGGCAGCGAGCTTGAGAATACTGAAGGATCGACTCCTTCTCATATGACTAGCTCGCCTCAAGCGTCTGAGCGCGGGGAGAAACTTGAGCGATAATATTCCCCGGTCGTGACTGAAGAGACCGAGAATGTGGATATTATGGGTGAGGACGTGCCTACACCTCTGGTAGCTCCGGACATGCTGCCTGATGCGGTGATCTTGGAGAATCACATTGATTCAGTGCCATTGTGTATGGATGCTATCACGGTCATGAAAATGGCAGCGCGATTTAACATAGCGGCGGATGATGTCCATGCCCCCGGGAGAGACGGCAGGGCCCATGCGTCGCCCGAGGGTTTTACTGCTTGGAACTGACAAGCTTGCCTTGCCGGGTGTGTGCCCCCGGCTAATAACTTCATTCGGGATATGCTGTTCTATTTCCTTCTCGCGTCATTACAACTATACCCTATTGCTTATGCTTCTCTCCTGGGCACTTATGTTCACTTCCACGAGCTCTTGTGCCGGGAACCCACCGGGGAGATATTCGACATTTCTTCCACCTAAGGAAAATGAGCACTGCCTCCCCCTCTCAGTGATCTCTAGAAGCGACAACCGCCACCAAATTCTTCGTTGGAACGTGGCCCAGGCTGGTAGTGTTTAAGCGCGAGTGGTTCTTCGTTAGTTTCCCTCCCGGATTTGCCAGAAGGTGGACTGAGGGAAGTAAGTGTTTCTCTAGCTCCGTTCCTTGCCGTAATTTTTTGATTTCCTCCTTTATTTATGGTTTTAATTGGGTTATGACAGGAAATCCAAAGGCACCTACCGGGGATGAATACCAACAACGCCTTAATGCTTTGCTGGCGATATCAGGAAACCTTCGCTATACTAGCACCATGACAAGTCAGGATCGCCTCCGCTGCGCTGGGTTGCTACCTACTAACCGGGTTGTGATCAGGCCTGTAGTTGCTATTAGTGCACCAAAAGAGAGAGTTGCGGCAAGTCTAACCACCACTGGACGGAAGAGGAAAATGCCCCATGCGGGAGGGAGCTGCCGGAGACTTCTTGACCTCAGGGAGATGTGCACGGAGGCGAGGCTCATGGTCAAGAGGAGGTTGCCAGAGATGAGGGGCTGCCGAGCACTCCCGTCCTGCCTCCGACATGGGAGGGGGAAGGAGCGCTGGTTAGACCGTAGTCTCCTGTGACTCACTCAGGGGCCATTGCCTCGCTTGAACCCACGGGCCAGTTTGATGGCTTAAAAGAGCTAGATTTAGTAGTGACTCCATGGACAAATACGACAAGCCTGGAAAAACTTACTTGTGCTGTTGAGGGGTTAACTTCCTCGATCGGATCATAATCTGGTCTGTTGAGAGAACACTTAGGGCATACATTCATAACACTACATGGCATAGATTTTTGTCTACGTGTGTGACTTGACTAACTTTGGCTTGTTCCATTGGCAGGTGATATGGCAGGAGGACGTGGTGGACGAGGTTACAGACGCGGGGATCGCCAGCACCCCAGAGCTCTTCCTTTGAGAGTTGTCGAAGATCCACCAGTTTGTATGGTGTTCCACCTCCGCCAGATCAAGGCAGCGGGCATCGAGACCGGGATCGATCTAGGCGATCTCCGACACCTCCTCCTCCTCCTATTCGCGTGTTCATGGGAGACTCTCGACTTAACATAGGCAGCTCTCGATCCATGCCTTCGACATCTCCCCCGTCTGTCGCCCCTCCGGCTCCCGTTCACCTTGTTAGGGAAAAGGAAGCGCCTCTTGGCCAGTCGAGGCCGGAGAGAGAGACTGAGATAGAGGTGCCAGACTTGATAGAACCCCAATTTCGGGGGGTATCCATAGAGGAATAGAGGGCATTCCCGAAACACCATTTCCCCCGGCACTATTTCGATGAGTTGAAATTCGTCCCTAACCTCCGTCCAGCTCCTGACAGAGAGTATGGGGAGGTGTGGATGAATGTGAAAGCTTCATATCACCAAACCAACGAGTTTATCAAGTATTCCCTCTGGCTTTCGGAGCTGATAAAAAAGAAGAACCGACACCTCGCTGATCAGAGGTCGATTACTGATGCCGAGAATACTACTGTGGAAGCTTTGAACAAGAGGGTAGGTATGCCCATTCCCCACATTGTAAGTTCTCTTTTATGCATTATCAGACCCTTTGACAATAGCTTTTTCGCTGCAGCTGAGATGACGCAGGCTTATGATACACTGAAGAGGGAGTCAGAGTATGCCCTCTCGAATTTTAAAGCCACTTTGGTAGATTTAACTACCGAGACTACATCTCTAAAAAGGACAAAGCTGATCTAGCGTGAGCGTGTGACATCTTAGAAAAGGATAATGCGAGGGTTACCGAGCTCCAGAATGACAATGTTGCCTTAAGGGCGGAAAATGAAAAGATGCGGGCTGAGAATGTCGAAGTCGCCGAGTTGAAGAGGCAGCTCGAGATGATGAGAAAAGCGAAGGAGGATGTCGAAGCTAGCAACAGGGATGTGCTGAGTACTGCTGAGGGTATAAAAGCCGAACATGCAATGGAGATAGTGCAGTTGAGGGGACAGCTGAATGATGTAGAGGTCCGTGTTGGGTCTTCGAGGAGAGTATCCACAATATTTATGTCAAGGCTTTGAGATTCCGAGGAATTTCGTGGGTTGAGGACTATCCTCGTGAGCTAGCCAGAACCTTGGAGAGGTTAGTACCTTACGAGGCCTTCTTGCGTCAAGTGGACGTAAGTACTTTAGATGAGCGTCAACTTGCGAATGTTCTTCTGGATAGTGACGAACGTGAGAAGATGGAGGAAGGAAGGAGGTTGTTGAGAGAGGATGCTAAGAATGAAAGGTTAGCAAGGCTCGCTGAGGAGAAAGGGAAGTTCATGCCGACTGATAGCATGGTTGTGGCAGACACATTTGCAGAGGGGAGTTCTTTTCAGCCCCTGACCCCGGACCTGCTAGAGTGAGCGGTCCCGAGGCTTTGGCCCAAATCGCTACTGAGTACAATCCTGACTTCCCGGCACTGGGGGATACCAGATTCACCTCATCTATCACCGCAAGCACCCTCCCTATCAATCCTACGCCATCCTTGACCATAGGTAATTTCCTTTTACCCTGCATCCCTGAGGATGAAGTGATTACCGAATTTACGGACTAAAAAGGTTGTGTCTTTGCTATGCAGATCCTCCTTAGTCTATGACGGCTACGGGCCCTGCCCCTGTGATCCCACAAGTGACTGAATCTAAGCTGGGACTCATGGGGACACAAGTTGGAGAGGGCGGCGACCAACTTGACACCTTTTCTGACATAAGGGTAACTCCAAGTATGGTGGACATTCTTAACGAGGAAGGAGAGATGGTCGATGGACAGAGTGCCCAGGCTAGAGGCCTGGTGGAAGCCGACGTATTCACGATGACGGCTCTGGTGGCAACCCAAAAGGCCAAGATGGTGGCCAAGTGCGAGAAGGCGGAGGAGACAAAGGGGGCTGAGCGGGAAGGAAGAGAGATGCCAAAGAAGAACGAGACCGTGGTAAGTCTTCCTACTGGGAGTGCCCCCGCGCCTACACCGCTTGCCATTACTATTGATGCCACGTGAGTCTCTAGTAGTGATGGTGCAGGGGATCACCGCCTTTCGGTGACTCACGAATCAGTTACTCCTTCAAAGGGTCGATCGAGCAGAAGGGGATCTTGCCAGAAGAGGTCTGGTGCTGGTGACAAACTGTCGAGCGCTGAATCCGCAAGAAAGCACAAGCACATGGAAAAGAAAAAATACACGATTAGTCTTAGTGGCCTAAGTAGAGGTTATCATTTATTGTGGTAGTGTAGGCCGATAGTTTACGCGAGTACGACCCTCGCTTTTGGTTTTTCGAGACACGGTGTGGTTCTCATGTACACCCTGTCATTAGAAAGTAAAAGTGTTAGACACGTAGTTTGTTCAGTGTGTGTGTGAAAATGAAATATGAATTAGTAAAGATCGTTGTTTATGTCAAGTGTTCGGATGTTCTTTTCATGTTTTCCAACGTCTTGTACTTGCATAAGCAAACTTATCGTTACACTTGTCATAAAAGCGATTAGGGGCCGTCTCTAGGTAAATTATTCTAGAGAGGTGAGGTAGAGCGCTGGTTTCAGTAAGTCTCCCTCAGCTCAGAAAACCCGTAGTTTGCGAAACCAGGCTGTGCATCTGCTGTTTTGGGTGGCCCGGGGTTAAACCCAAGTATAGCAAAGGCATAGGGCGCCGCGTTGTGCGGTCTGCCAGGTGGGTGGCTCTCCCGTCGTTCATCGGGTTAAGGCAAGCCGCCAGACGTTGTTTATTCGCCAGCGTAGTTTTTAGCCCCGATCATTAGCTCATAAGGTCTGATCGTGGCCATGGGCTGCCCCTAAGCCTTGAGAGCTAAGGGGGAAGAAACGAATTAAGGTCGGTCTTGGTGCTGCGCCAAGACTCGACCTGCACCCGCAACCGACGAAGAGAGATTTGCATCGATTTTAGTCAGTCTCTGAGTGGTGCCAAGACGCATGGACTAGGACGCGGAACGATTTATCCTCGGCCTCGGCGCTAGGCTGAGGTTCGAGTTAGTGGTTGTTTTTACTCGGTCGCGCCGCGGGCCGGAGATTAGAGTAGTGTTGCTGGCTCCCGTGCTTGGGGTGCCGGGCGTAACCAAGTGTTTCAGACTTGATGTTGCCTAGAGGTTGGAACGCCAGCGCCGGCTCCCGTGCCCGGGGTGCCGATGCGGCGGTCGCAGGCGTGAATCGAGCTGGTTGTCGGAACTAACAAGACGCATTACATGAGAAGTAAACAACAAGGAGATAGGAAACTGAACATCATTTCTATTGATAACTTTGACAGTAATAGCCTTTACAATGCCTTGAATTTTTGAAAAAAACAGAACATTGTTTGAAAAGCATAAACATCCGTAAACTGAGTTATGTAAAGTAGCGGCGGAGATGTTCGCTGTTCCATGCCCTTGGGAGTTCAGCTCCGTCGACGGTGGCAAGACCGAAAGTTCCATCGCTGAGCTTTCGCTATATGGAGTATGGGCCTTCCCAGCGAGGCGCGAGGCCTGTTGGTGGGGGAGGGGGGAAACCCGCTTTAGAATGAGGTCATCGATGTTGAGGTCCTTATGGCGGACCCTGGAATTGAAGTACCGAGCTACCCGTTGTCGCTGGGCGGCGGCTCTGATATCGGCCTTGTTCCTCTTTTCTTCCAGCAAATCGAGTAATCCTAGAAGTAAATCTTGGTTCGTCCTCGGATCAAAGTACGTGAGTCGATGGGATTGAAACTTGAGTTCAATGGGAATGACGGCTTCAGATCCGTACGCGAAGGCGAAAGGAGTATGACCGGTTGCTGTCTTGTGGGTGGTGCAGTAAGCCCATAGAGCTAGAGGAAGTTCGTCTACCCATATTCCCCCAGCCTTTTCCAGGCGCTTCTTCATGATAGATTTAATGACTTTGTTAACCGCCTCGACTTGCCCGTTAGCTTGAGGATGAGCCACCGCTGAGAATCTTTTATCTATGTCGTGACGTTGACAGAAGGTTTTGAACTCGGTGCTCTCAAATTGAGTGTCGTTGTCGAAGATGATAGCTTGGGGCACCCCATGGCCAGTAATGATGTTGCAGACAACAAAGTTGATCATCTTCTTTGTGATAATGGTGGCAAGAGCTTCAGCTTCTACACACTTGGTAAAATAGTCTACCGCTACGACGGCGTATCGTGCTCCTCCTCTAGCCATTGGAAGACTTCCGATGATGTCAATCGCCCACATGGCGAACGACCATGGGCTGACCATTTGAGACAATTCGGTTGGTGGGGCTCTTGGGATCTTGGAGAAGCGCTGCCACTTATCGCATTTGCGAGCGTAGTCCGCAGCATCTTGATTGAGCATGGGCTAATAATAGCCATGTCTGAGGATCTTTCTGGCCAGGGTTTGTCCCCTAGTGTGGTTGCCGCGTTCTCCTTCATGCACACTGCTTAGCACACGGAGGGCGTTGTCGTGGGCTACGCATCGGAGCAAGGGAATAGAAAAAACCTTTGTGGTAGAGTACCCCGTCCATAAGAAGGTAACGGGCCGACTGGCGAGTGAGCGCGCGCTTTTCCTTGTAGTGCCTTGTAGGGTTCCGTGTTGCAGGTAATTTCTGATCGGTGTCATCCAGGACTCGAGCTTAAGTTCGGTGCTCATGGTCATCTCGTCTGGCACTTGCTTGATGCTTGGAGAGTTGAGAACTTCAACCGGGACGAATCTGTTAAGTTGCGGATCTTCGGAGCTCGCCATTTTAGGGAAGGAATCCGCCTTTTCGTTTTTCTCGTGCGGGACATAGGTGATGGCGAAATGTTCGAGGTGGTCAAGTAGCCCCTGAACCCGGTCCAGGTATTGGGCAGGCGTCCCTCTTTCGCTTGATACTCTCCCATCACTTGTCGGACGATAAGCTGTGAATCAGAGAAGATATTGACGGTCTCTAGCTTGAGTTCGATCACGATTCTAAGCTCGACGATCAAGGCCTCGTATTCCGCGTCGTTGTTAGTAACAGGGAAATTTATTCTTAACGCGTAATACATTTGGCATTGCTCAGGGGTGATGAGCACGATTCCGGCCTCAGAGCACTTTCTATTAGAGGAGCCGTCTACGAATAATTTCCACTGGGCGTCGAGAGCCCCAGCGTTCTCTGTGGGAGCCTCCTCGAGGGCTGTGAATTCCACGATGAAATCTATGAGAGCTTGGCTGAGGATGGCTCGTAGGGGGATGAAGGTTATATCACACTGGCTTAGCTCTATGCTCCACTTTAGTAATCGTCCTGAAGCCTCAGGTCGTTGTAGGACCAGTAGTAGTGGCTGGTCAGTGAAAACTTTTATGGGATAAGACTGGAAGTATGGTCGGAGCTTTCTAGAGGAAATCAATAAGCAGAATGCCAGCTTTTTTTTCTAGCTTCGGGTAATTCTTCTCTGCCCCTATCAGTCGCTTGCTAATATAGTAGACGGGCCGTTGAGTGCGATTTTGAGGCATATTAGCGCCGAGCTGATCGCCTGCGCAGAAACAGCCATGTAAATATATAAGTCCTCATGGTCTATAGGCTTAGAAAGGATAGGTGGTCGCTCTAAGTGATCTAGAAGTTCCTTGAATGTGGAGATGCATTCGGGGGTCCACTCAAAATTGTGTTTCCCTTTTCGGAGTAAATCGAAGAAGGGGATGCACTTGTCGGTGGCCTTAGAGATGAATCGACTTAAAGCGGCGACCTTTCTGTTCAGACTCTAGACATCCCTAATGTTCTTGGGGACTCGGATGTCCCGAATAGCTTGGATTTTTTCTGGGTTGGCTTCGATGCCCCGAGAGTTGACAATGAAAGCTAAGAATTTTCTCTAAGCGACTCCGAAGGAGCACTTCAAGGGGTTGAGTTTCATGTCGTACTGGCGGAGGACATCAAACATTTCGGAGATGTTGTGGATGTGATTGCTTAATATTTTAGATTTCACCAGCATATCATCCATATATACCTCCATGAACTTTCCGATCTGATTTTTAAAGAGTCGATTAACCATTCGTTGATAAGTGGGGCTGACATTCTTGAGGTCAAAGGGTATAACACGATAGCAGTAGAGTCCAAGATCGGTGATGAAAGAGTTATGATCTTGGTCACGGAGACTCATTAGTATCTGGTTGTAGCCTGAGTAGGCATCCATAAAAGATAGCAGTTGGTAATCGGCAGTCGAGTCGACTAATCGATCGATCTTCGGGAGCGGAAAACTGTCCTTGGGACATGCTTTGTTTAAATCAGAGAAGTCGACGTATGTTCGCCATTTACTATTGGCTTTTTTAACCAAAACCGGATTGGAAACCCATTCAGGATAGTCGGCTTCGCGGATCAGGCGGTCCACCTCTTCTTCGAGTGCTTTGGACCTTTCCGGGCCCAAGAAGCAACGCTTCTGTTTGACTGGAGGCATTCTAGGATCTAAGCAAAGGGAATGGCAAGCAATCGCGGGGTAGATGCCCTTCATGTCGGAGTGAGTCCACGAAAACTCATCCAGATTGGCTTTCAGGAAGCATATAAGATCTTCTTTGATTGCTGGGTGGAGTTGTGACCTTACCTTCAACACCCTTGTTGGGTCGTCGAGGTTGACAGGAATGTCCACTGTGGATTCGACCAGGGTAGCCCTCTCGTACTCAGGCTCTTCGTCCTTCCGTGGGTCGAGGTCATCAGAAAGATGGAAGTGGCGCCTAAACCAGGGCCCAGACGGCGCTGATTGCTATGCTGAGACGTTCTTGTGCAAGAAGGAATGAACACAGCTTTTCCCTTTGTCCTTATTGCACGCAATTTTCCATTCTATTGCGTAGCATTCCCTGGCGCTTACTTGGTCGCTCTTAACGGTTCCAATCCCATTTTCCATCGGGAATTTCATTAGGAGAGACCACAGTGCCATGTAAACTCGGAATTCAGTGAGAAAGGGGCGCCCTAGAAAAGCGTTGTAAAGGGAGTTGATGTCTATAACCACGAAAGTGAGAATTCGGACTCGGCTTCGGTCCCCCTCGCCTAGTTCCACAGGTAGGTCGATCACCCCTACGGGGGAACTAGAGGCCCCATTGAAGCCGTGAATCGCGGCGTGACATGGCTTCAAATCGTTCATTTCCAATTTCATCTGGTCGTAGGCGGCCTTAAAAATGATGTTGACCGAGCTCCCTGAGTCGATTAAGATTTTTCGGATGGAAGCTGCGCCGATCTGAGCAGTAATGACTAGTGGATCGGTGGTCAGGATCTCGACTCCTGTCGATTCTCTTTCTCGGAAGATAATATCATCCCGCATGGTTTTTTGTATCTTGGATGGGATGGACTCAGGGAGAGAGGAGCAGGCTTCATAAGTAACATACTTTATGGAACTCACATACTCCTCTATTTTTCGAAAGCTGTCGTGTGTGGGGTAAGGTCCGCCACATATGGTGTTGATCCCGATTCCTTGTCTTTGGTTAGATGGTCCTGGAGCTGCCTTAGTGGCTGCTTGTGGAGCGGGCGCTAGAGGTTGTGAGTTTGTTCCGGGGGGAAAGGGATCTTGGATATATTGCTTAAGCCGTTTCTCATGAATAAGTTTCTCGATTGCATCCCTGAGTTGGCGGCATTCATTAGTGCCATGCCCGTACACATCGTGGTATCGGCAGTACCTTCTGGTGTTCTTCTCGCGGTCGGTTGATTCTCTTACGCGTGGCTTCTTGTATGGCAAGGTGTTACAGGTTTCCAAGTAGATTGTTTCTATGTCTTCATTCAATGAGGTGTAGTTCTCGAAAGCTTGGCGAGGGCCGGGCTATCCCGATTTTGTTGGGGCTTGCCCGTTGTTCCGTCCGTCCGGCCTGCCGTTATTCGGTTTTTGCCTGTAGGGAACTGCCCCCTGTTTTGGTTGAAGGGCTCCCCGCCTCGCCTGCACCCGAGGTTGTTATTTGCGGTGTCCGCTTAGGGATCGCTGGGATGACTTGTGGCAGAAAGCCAGTTCCGTCTCGCCTCTTCTTGGCATAAGTATTGATCTGCCTTCTCGTAGAAGGCGTCGAGGCTTTTTGGCTGCTTCCGATCGATCTAAGCCCCGAACTCTGAAGTAGGACGGACACATTTTGCCAGCTAAAAGAGTATGGTGCGAGGATCTGGATCCTCGACCTTGGCGAGGGCTATGTCAAACCGAGAAAGGTAGCTCCTAAGTGACTCGGCGGGCCCCTGGTATAGGTTGGATAAAGTGAGGGCATTCTTCAGAGTCGGGATATGCACCCTGAATTGCATGTCCAACTCTGTTGCTAGTTACCCGAAGTTGTTAATGGAATCAAGAGGTTGGTGAGAGAACCAAAGTAAAGCGGGTACCAGATAGGAAGATCGAGAAGCATTTGCATTTGGCTGGATCGACACCCCGGCTCGAGTCCATTTGCATTCATAACGATTCAAGAAGACACAAGGATCAGTGGTACCATCGTAGAGCGGCATTTGTGGCATGCTAAAGCGCATCGGCCACTCAGCTTCATTTACCCTCCTTGTGAAGGGGTTGCGCCTAATGTGAACTTTCCATAAGTCGTGTGCGCCCCCTCGCATTTCCCTCATGATCCTTCACACCATGTCAGGAAGGTAAGTCGGATGGGGATCCGCCATCGGGATCCATGGATTTTTACGTGGTTCCGGAGTCCTGTTGCGAGGTCGTCTTCTATGATGGATGTCGGGGTCGTCTTTCTCCATGTCCTCGACATCTATGATTGGGTCTTGGTGTGGATGGTTAGGTGGAGCGGGGTGATGCGGATTATGTTCTAGAGGAGCGAGAACTGCTGGAATATGTGACGACCCGCCCCACACCAACCGACATTTACTCCAAAGGTGCGCTGTACACATGTCCAGTTAGCACGGAACGGGTCGTCAGAAGGAAAAAGGGAAGAAGAAAATAAACTAACAAAGAACCTGTAGAATGTCTCACAGCGCATAGGATAAAATATAATAATAACATACTTGACATAAAACAGGTGAGACAGTGCATAAGCTGAAACAACTAACATAGCAGCGGAAAATGTAAGTACAGCTTATGATCCAGAGTAAAACATTATTACAACTTTTCAAACTGTCTCGAAGCAAAAGCAAGATAAAGGAGGTACACTACTAATGCCCAAGTAGCGACCACCAACGACACAGGGAGAATATATATATATCATACGTGGAAGCCTCCTGCCCGCCTCCGAATCAGCTACTCGCGCATCACCAGCTAACCTGTCTCTAGTCTGCTCGTGTGAGCACCCAGAGTAATAAGAGGAGACATAAAACTCTGGGTCAGACATAAAGCCTGGTATGAGCGATAAGCATCTAAAATGAACAATAACAGGTAGACTAAAACATACATGAACCTGGACCTACAACCAAAGAGTTAGCACTACATACTGTACAACACTCTAAGGTGCCATATCAAACGGTGTAAAGATACGGAGGTGGGGGTGTGCATGTCATAGTGATGGCAAACAATCAAACATAGCATCCATCCTCACATCTCTCACTCAGTGCGTAAAGTATACGATATTCACCACTTCGATCACCCATCCTTGCTACGATCACTTTGCCCCATGAAGTCATAAACGGCTTCACTGCACTGATAACGTAGCCACTGATCCTTCGCTTTGTCCACTTGCCCCATGGAGTTATTCACCCCATCTGCGCTGGCTCATAGCCTTACCAATCCTTACTATGTCCACTTGCCCCATGGAGTTATTCACCCCATCTGCGCTGGCTCATAGTCTTACTACGCATCACCTTGCCCCTCAAGTCATAATGACTCTACTGCACTGATAACGTAGTCTTGCTACCATCACCTTGCCCCTCGAGTCATAATGACTCTACTGCACTGATAAGTAGCCCATCATTCATGTTTAGTGGTGAATCGAAGTTATGAACGTCGACAACTCCTTAGCACACGTCCCGCAGCAAAGCCCAACCATGAAGTGAACTCATCGGTTCCCAACTGGATCCTGAGCTCTAACTTCCCACATTGGACTACCTTTGCATCTCGGGTTATTGGTCAATACTGGGTCGGGTCGGATTTCCTTCAAGCCATCGGTTCGGGTCGGGTCCACTCCATCGCATCGGTTCGGGTCTTCCTCTGGTACGGTTCGGGTCGGGTGTCTCACTTCGGGTCGGGTCGGGTGCCATCTCCCATCCAGTTCGTGCTTCCGCTCCGATCCGCTCCCTCGTTCTTCACATGCTCCGATCCGATCCCTCCCTCTTTATCCGATCCGATCCCAGTTCAATTAGCGTGGACTTTCTTTTTGCCAGTTTCCTCAAGTGTCAGGTTCCGATCCGATCGAATCCCTGGTCCAGTTCAACTTATCCGATCCGAGCCACCATATCCGATCCGATCCGAAACCTGCACTGTTTCCTGAAGCTTTTCCAGCAAGTGTTTACGCCGTTCGACGACGTTTTCGACCATTCTAACTATTGAAATCAATCACAAATCATATCATACAGTCATAGCAACATGCATGATCAACCACAAACATCAAAACATCAACATGATAGGTTAAAATGGATCAAACATACCCAAAATCCCATATTTCCCCTTAAGCATGTTTAGGTGAAACTAATGATAGGATTAGCAAAACTTAACCAAATTAACCCAAATTCATATCAGAGGTCTAAAACATCATTTAAGAATTTATGAACATTTTTCCATAATTTTATCATGTTTAAATTCGCTAATTAACACTAATTACCCTTAATTAGCCATAATTAGTGCAAAACTATGCAAATCACTCACCTTAGCCACAAATAAACTAAGATCTGAAATAAATCTCTGATTTGATGCAAATCCCAATGCTAAACAGCGGCTCAAATGTTGATTTGGTGTAGATCTTCCTTGATTAGATGTTGTTAAGCTTAATCCTTGATCAAAAGATGATTTGGAGGTGATTTAGAGGTTGGAGGCCATTTTTAGGGTTCCTTGGTGATAAGTGGAGGCTAGAAAACTAAAATGGAATGATTCTCTACTTCATTTCAGCCTCCCCATAACCCTAATCCCGAAATGGGTTATGGGCCTACTCACTAATCACCCTATTTGGCCCGGTTAAGCAGTTTTTCACCTTCCAAACCTTAATTCAGCCATATCTCCCAAACGGTAAGTCCGTTTGGCTATTATGACCACTCTACGGAAAGGTAAACCATCAAACGAATATAATGGAAGTGGTTTCAGGTCAAAATTCCTTTCCAATCAAAAGTTATGGCCAAAACAAGATCAACTAGGGGCAAAACGGTCATTTAAAAATCGACAAAAATCATGAACATGAGAAATGACTCTAATAGATGTTTCCCAAAGTTACATGACCATACGACTTCATATGGGAAGAAAATAAATATTCTACGATCCTCCGATGCGTAGAATGCGGGTCGTTACACTCTTCCCCCCTTAAGAAATTTCGCCCCCGAAATTCCTTAACCAAGACACACAATATGGTCCCGGATGCCTATCAATCATAAAACAACAATCAAACAAGCAAAACAAGTCTATCCTAGCATGCGGAATAACTAAATTGCAAAGTAAATCTTACCAGGCAAAGAGTTCTGGATATGCTTTCCTAATGCTCTCCTCTGTCTCCCAGGTACAATCATTCTCGTCCTCGCCCCATTGAACCTTGACTAGCTTCACTGCCTTCCTTCGAAGTTGCTTCGTATCGTGCCCCACAATACGAATCGGCTTGCGGTTTCCAACCGCCTCGGGTTCTACTTCGAAGTCCTCTAACTGATCAGGTGAAATAGTCACATCTGAGTCGTGAACGAACTTCCTTAGTTGGGAAACATGAAATACATTGTGAACTCCCGCCATCTTCTCTGGTAAGCCAACTCTATACGCCAGATTCCCGACTAGTTCAAGAATAGGGAATGGGCCAACAAATCTTGGTGCTAACTTGCCTCTCCTGCCAAATCGAATCACGCTCTTTAACGGAGAGATCTTGACAAACACCAAGTCACCAACGGAGAATTTCAAGTCTCTTCTCCTCTTATCAGCATAACTCTTTTGCCTATCTTGGGAAGCTTTCATTCGTTGTTGAATGATCTTAATCTTATCTGAAGTTTCCCTCACCACATCTGGTCCAAGCATAAACTTCTCGCAAGTCTCTATCCAACATGATGGTGAGTTGCACGGTCTCCCGTACAAAGCTTCATATGGAGCCATACCGATACTGGATTGGTAGCTATTATTATATGCAAACTCTACTAGATGCAAATGGCCATCCCATGATCCACCAAAATCCAATATACAAGCTCTCAAGAGATCTTCCAATATACGATTCACCCTCTCCGTCTGACCGTCGGTCTGAGGATGATATGCGGTACTGAGACGTAACTCTGACCCTATAGCCTCTTGTAAGCTCTTCCAAAACCCACTAGTGAACAACGGGTCTCAGTCACTCACAATGCTTTTTGGTACTCCATGAAATATCACTACCCACTTCATATACAATTCTGCCAACTTGGCTGCCGTTCTGGTCGATTTGACTGGTATAAATCTTGCGCTCTTAGTCAATCGATCCACAACTACCCAAATGCTATCATATCCCAATCTAGTCCTTGGTAAACCATCGATGAAATCCATCGAGACTTGCTCCCATTTCCATTCGGGAAGTTCTAATGGTTGCAACAACCCACTAGGCTTCTTTTGCTCGGCTTTAACTAGCTGGCAATTCATGCATTTGGATATAAACTTCCCAACGTCTCTTTTCATCCCTTCCCAGTAGTAAGTCCGCTTCATGTCTCGATACATTTTATTACCACCGGGGTGTATAGTTAGTTTTGAGTGATGACATTCTCTAAGCACTTCATCTCTCAAACCATTCACGTTGGGTACAACTAGTCTTCCATTCTTTCGAAGCCATCCATCTCGATCAAGCCCATACACATTCATCTCCTCACTGTCGATATCCATCTCTAACTTGGAGATGATTTCCAATAGATTAGGATTGTCCCTCTGGCTGGAACCAATCCGCTCTATCAAAGTGGGTCTGATCGTCAAACTAGCTAGCATGACTGGATCTAAGTCGCACCTTAGTCTGAAAACAAACCTCGCGATATACTCCAGTTGCTTCCATTCAAGAAACATTGCCCCTAAACTGGCATGTCTCCTACTCAAGGCATCGGCTACTGCATTACCTTTCCCAGGCGTGTATGCGATATCAAAATCATACGAAGCCAAGAATTCTAACCATCTCTGCTGACGGAGATTCAGATCTTTCTGGGAGAAGAGATACTTCAACGATTTATGATCGGTAAACAACTCAAACCTTTCTCCCAAAAGATAGTGTCTCCACATCTTCAGCGCAAACACAATCGCTGCTAATTTCAAATCATGGGTAGGATACTTCTTCTCATGCGGCTTTAGCTGTCGACTAGCATAAGCTACAACCTTACCTCCTTGCATCAATACAGCACCTAGTCCGGTACCACAAGCATCCGTGTATATCGTCATCTCTTCATTCCCTTTAGGAATGACCAATACTGGCGCACGCGTCAACTTCTCTTTTAGACTCTTGAATGCATTCTCACACACTCCATCCCAGACGAAGGACTGATTCTTCTTAGTCAACTGAGTCAACGGTGCTGCTATCTTGGAGAAGTCCTGGATAAACTTACGATAATATCCAGCTAACCCCAAGAAACTTCTTACATCTGTTGCATTCTTGGGCGTAGGCCAATCCTGTACCGTAGCCACCTTCGCAGGGTCCATGGCAATACCACTCTCTGAAACAACATGACCCAAGAATCTCACTTCCCTTCTCCAAAAATGACACTTAGAGAATTTCGCTTTCAACTGGTGTTTCCTCAACACCTCCACCACTATCCTCAAGTGTCCCTTGTGTTCCTCCTCTGTCCTTGAATAAACAAGGGTATCATCTACGAATACAAGAACAAACTTATTCAACTGATCTCTGAATACTCGATTCATAAGATCCACAAAGTAGGCTGGTGCATTGGTCACCCAAATGGCATGACCAACCACTCATAGAATCCAGACGGCGTCCTAAATGCCGTTTTCAGAACACTCTCATCTGCTACTCGAAGCTGATGAAATCCTGTCGCGAGGTCCAACTGGGAGAACACTCTTGCTCCTTCCAGTTGATCAAACAAATCATCTATCCGCGGTAGAGGATACTTATTCTTCCTCGTTACCTTATTCAACTCGCGATAGTCCACACACAAACGAAGGGAACCATCTGCTTTAGTGGCAAACACAACTGGTGCTCCCCACTCGGAGACACTTCTTCTAATAAATCCCTTCTTCAAAAGATTGCTGACTTGCACCCCGAGCTCTCGCTGCTCCCTTGGTGCCATACGACGAAGTGGCATCACTATAGGTCTGGCATCTTTCACTAAATCAATACGGAACTCAATCTCTCGGTGTGGTGGAAGCCCGGTCACCTCCTCGAAGACGTCCGGATACTGGCCAACCACGGGCACATCTGACAACTCATCCTACGGGATGTCGAGGGAATTTACAAAACTAGCCATAACCCCATCACTAGGTAGACTACCAAACACTACCCTCCGCCCATCATCCGCCCTCACTGTCACCAAAAAGCCCTCACAGTCTACCACCACCCCGTATCTTTGGAGCCAATCGACTCCCAATATAATGCCATACCCAGTAAAGCCCAAAACAAATCAATCACAAATAAACATACACCCATGACTCGATAAGACCAAATTTCTGCAAATCATACTAAGGCTAGTCGAACCACCAATCGGGTTCGTCACAACCAATGGTCTATCGACTATCTCGGGTTCCAGTCCCAACCTATCTACCAGGTCACTAGATATGAAGGAACGGGAAGCCCCAGTATCAAACAAAACTCGAACTGGTACATCATAAATAGAAAGCATACCTTGAATAACAACATTCTTTCCTTTCTCCGCCGCTGTTGGGGCATTCGACGAAGAAGGAACAACATCAATAGCATATGCTTTCACAATCTGCTTCTCCTTAAGAGGTTGCGGACACTTATCCTTGAAATGTCCCACTTGACCACAGTTGAAGCACTTCTTATCCGCTGGCTTGGCCCGACAATCTTTGGCATAATGGCCCTTCTTACCACAGCTGAAGCACTCAACATCTTTCTTGCTCTTTTTCTGGCCACCCTTAGATTGGTCTTGCTTCCTCTTATTCTGAGAGTTATTCTTGCCTCCACCGCCTGCTTGCGGCTTTGGCCCTTCTGCAGATGCAGCCTCAGTCTTTGACTTAAGGTAAAGACTCTCTGATCTCAAAGCTTTCCCCACAATCGATTCAAAAGTCTCATCGATGTGGTTGATAAGCCTTTCCCCTAAGTATCCATCCAAACCAGTAATAAACTTCTCATTCTTCTTCTCAGGAGTATCGATAAGAGATAGCCCATACTTCGACAAAGTGTCGAACTCAGCAATATAATCAGAGACTGCCCTACCATTCTGCTTGAGTTCCAAGAATCTCTTAAACAGCACTAACTTCTGGGCAGCTGGAATAAACTTCTCGCTAAAGCGAGCCTTGAACTGATCCCAAGTAACCTGATCTTCTGGAGTAGCTGTTCTAATGGCATTCCACCAATTCATCGCTCGCCCTTGTAGCTGACGAGACGCTAGCCTTCTCTTCATCGCATCCTCAAGACCCAAGTCATCGAAGATACAATCACAGCTATCCATCCAGTCCTGAACATCTGTGGCCGACTCCGTCCCGTGGAACGGCTTCCCACCAAGGTTAGTGTAATCCTTGCACAACTTGGCAAAATCGACCCTAGGCGCCTGCACTACTGGGCCAACACCAACCCCGGGATTGGGAACTGCCCATTGCACTTCTCTAAGCATGTCTCTCATGAGGTTAGTAAACATCACCCTCATGTCAGCGGCATTCCCATAGTTGGTCCCTCTACCAGCACCCCTCGTGTCTCGACTCATCGTCAATCTGTAAAAGGGAAATGATTAACGACCCCATAGTGGTGCTAGTGCAGTGCGACTTCATTCTTATACTACTAATAGTATATACATATATAGCTTTTGAAAACCAAAGTAATCACAAATACGCGCTCTCATATACGTACTATCTCTCCCTAGTGTCTTTCTCTAGGTTAATTACGCAACCTAGAGCTCTGATACCAAGTGTGACGGCCCGCCCCGCACCAACCGACATTTACTCCAAAGGTGCGCTGTACACATGTCCAGTTAGCACGGAACGGGTCGTCAGAAGGAAAAAGGGAAGAAGGAAATAATCTAACAAAGAACCTGTCGAATGTCTCACAGCGCATAGGATAAAATATAATAATAACATAGTTGACATAAAACAGGTGAGACAGTGCATAAGCTGAAACAACTAACATAGCAGCTGAAAATGTAAGTACAGCTTATGATCCAGAGTTAAACATTATTACAACTTTTCAAACTGTCTCAAAGCAAAAGCAAGATAAAGGAGGTACACTACTAATGCCCAAGTAGCGACCACCAACGACACAGAGAGAATATATATATATATATCATACGTGGAAGCCTCATGCCCGCCTCCGAATCAGCTACTCGCGCATCACCAGCTAACCTGTCTCTAGTCTGCTCGTGTGAGCACCCAGAGTAATAAGAGGAGACATAAAACTCTGGGTCAGACATAAAGCCTGGTATGAGCGATAAGCATCTAAAGTGAACAATAACATGTAGACTAAAACATACCTGAACCTGGACCTGCAACCAAAGAGTTAGCACTACATACTGTACAACACTCTAAGGTGCCATATCAAATGGTGTAAAGATACGGAGGTGGGGGTGTGCATGTCATAGTGATGGCAAACAATCAAACATAGCATCCATCCTCACATCTCTCACTTAGTGCGTAAAGTATACGATGTTCACCACTTCGATCACCCATCCTTGCTACGATCACTTTGCCCCCATGAAGTCATAAATGGCTTCACTGCACTGATAACGTAGCCACTGATCCTTCGCTATGTCCACTTGCCCCATGGAGTTATTCACCCCATCTGCGCTGGCTCATAGCCTTACCAATCCTTACTATGTCCACTTGCCCCATGGAGTTATTCACCCCATCTGCGCTGGCTCGTAGTCTTACTACGCATCACCTTGCCCCTCAAGTCATAATGACTCTACTGCACTGATAACCTAGTCTTGCTACCATCACCTTGCACTACAAGAAAATGCAGATTTAGCCTCATATATTTAGAAGCGGAAATTTCTGTCGCTAATTTGCGACGGATTTCCGTGTGATATGCAAGAGATAGTTTTTTGTATTTTCAACTTTGTTTTCTTTTATTTATCACCGTCATCTTCTGTCACCCCTCACTAAACCGTTGCAAATTGCGTCAAATTACCGACAGAAAATTCCTATCGCTATTTTCTGCTGTAAATCCAGATAGAATACCGACAAATATTTATCGAAGCTATTTTTCAGCATAATTACAACAGATTTGTAAGAGATGTTTATATTATTTTCTAAGATATACTTTAGTGTTATTTTTTGAATAATTATTAACATGTTCAATAATTAATAATTAATTTTTTCTAATTAATGATTCATAAGTAATAATAAATAATAATTTACGTTCTATAATAGATAACTTATAATCGTTACTTATTTTGAATTAGCTCACTACAACAAAAATACCCTATTATTTTCATAATTAATAATATAGTATATTTAATTATTAATATATAAATAAATAATTAACAATTTCTAAATAATAACTAACAATAATTTAAATTAAGCATGCAATTTAAATTCAAATACTGACAATTAATAGTTTGTCTTCATCTACATAACATACGCTTAATAGTTTTAAATAATTAATACTAAATAATTACAATTAATAATTAGTATTAACATTAAATTTAAATAAATTTTATCTTTTGCGAAATATTCAAACTTTCAATTAACATATATGCATGTTTATTTTTTGTTTTAACTAAAGATTTTTTTTATTATAAGATGAATTTTGAGCGCCAACTCAATTTTTTATTTTAACTAACTTTTTTTTTGGCTTTTTAGTGATTTATTAAAAATCCCGTGCGCTCCTCTTGATTCGTTAGTTTTTTGCTGGCTCCAACCCGTGAAATGTTGGCTCCAATTTCTGAACTTTCTACATCCCTCAAGATATTTTACGTTATCTTCCCTGCAAAAACACTTCTCAGATCTACGCTTTCCAAACTAAATCCCTGAATTCAGCTTTCACCGAGCTCCTCCGCCTCCCACGTAGAGCCTCCGCCTCGCCAGATCTGCTCCATTTCGTCTAGTCCTTCGTCGAACCCGCCTTCTTCGCAAGCCTCCTCTTCATCCTCCATGCCTTCAACGATTCCAAGCTCTCCCCTCCCTCACTTCCGCCTTCTCCTCCGCCATCATCGCCTCCTCCCTCTTCCAGATCTTAACCGGTTAGTATTTTATTATGCCTTCTACCTAGAAAATGGGGCTGCTAATGAATATGTATGTTCTATTTTTTTCCTCTTGTTTCTGAATACCAGAAAGTGGCAAGGCAAATTAACTAATAAATTCTAGGTTTATTAGATCTCTTTCTAATGGCGTCCACTTCCAATTTTGGTCCTCCCAAGGATCAACACTTACGGAAATTATACTTTTAGAACCATATTTCGTTTATTTGCGATTACTGTTAGACAAAGAAAATTCTTTTGTACTACTGATTTGTACTATCGCGTTTTGATTTGTATTTGTTGTTGATTAAAGGAATTAACTAACAGTCTGAAACATGATTACAATTTTAACATGTGAGTTTATGAGTTGATAAATTCGGTAACAGTTTATTTAATTTTTTATTAAATATTTAGTTTAAGCTCTTTGTCCAACCCTTCATGATGACCTCATTTGCAAATTTTATGGACAAACCTTAGTGTATTATTATTCTACAATGTTTTGAGTTCACCATTAATATACTGGTAGCACTTCACAATGATAAGGATGGTTTGTCACATTCTTACTTTCAGTTCATCCGCTGCGGTTATTTGCATTTTGCATGATTGAGTGAAATCAAAATGCTTAAGGACATCTAACACATTCCTTTGGGATTTAGGTAGTACATAGAAAACTAAGTTCAATACAATAAATAAATGGGGATGCACTTTAGCAATAATCACTGTAAGTCATGTTTCTAATTTTTGCTAAAAATCTATTATGATACATATTTTGATTTTATAATTTTGCTGCCCTACACTAATGATTTGTATAATCATGATTTGGGAGATTTGGATTAAACTTGTGAGGTTTTTAACATGATAGAATTATAAAGAACAATGTAGGAAAAAGCAGAGAGCGATCCAACATGATTTCTTAGATGAGTGAAAGTATTTACACAATGCAATCCTTTTTAAATCTAAGATAATCTGCTTAATGAACGCGTTCAACATCATTGCCTGTTCGTCAATGCAATTAGCTATACCATTGATGTTCGACTAATCACCAATAGTTGCGCTATTGTTAACCCGAATGCTAATTCGGAAATCATGGTCGATACACATCCGGTAATTCACATCTTTCTTTCTCTGACTTATCAATTTTAATTGTTCCCAAATCCGTGTTGGCCAGTCCTTATATAATGTGGATATTTATCTTATTTATTATGCACAAAGGTATTTTCCATGAAGTTTGGGAACTATCAATTCTATTGTTTCGAATTATACGTTTACAATTTCGTCAAAATTCTATAAATAATTCATGTTGCCATATTTTGCTTATTACTGATTTTTTACATAACAGTAGAGTAATTTGGTGAAGTTTTTTTTCTTCCCTGCAGATATAGCACATATGTATGTGCCGTTGAGCTGAAGGATTTTGTGCCTTATTGGTATGTTGTTCTGTTTCCCCAGCGGAGGTTACTTTCCTGTTATTTTACATTTACATTATTTACGTTTGGATTTATACTGTCATAATCAATCAATGACAATTTCAATATTATTGAATTTCGGCTTGACTGTTAACAATCTTCTAACCCGCGCACCAATGTTAAAACAATTGTGCTGCTGAATAATGAATTTTCATTTTTTGTTAGAACAAGATTTCCACTTGTGTAAGAAATAAAATGCACTATGAATAGGCCAAAAGCAAGGATATTTGTTTGACAAACATAAGTCAAATGCTCATGTGTACAAAAAATTTCTTCGATTAGTTTTTTTTTTCATTTATATGTATCGTTGAATTAACTGTATAAATTTATTTACTTTTTTAAAAATAAATATATTACAATAGTACTTAGTAAATTTTTTCATGTGGTGAAAATTTGACATAATTATCGATGCAATATTTTAAATTGAATGTAATGCTGATAGAGTGTTGCCATTGAAATCATTGTATCCTATAACCTGTATGAACCATAACCGATATCACGATCCTGTGTTTTTTGTTAGCAAGTTCTTTGTAATTCATCATTACGATCGATTGGGCAATACTTTCTCTTTCTTGCCTGATTAACAAAATTATGTTGATGCGCTACTTTTTTTAACAAGTGATATGACTGCATTTGTTCAAAATCTCTTGGTGCAAATGCAAAGCAGGTTCCATACTATGTCGGACAACATCGTAGCACTACATTACGCATAATGATATGCTATAGATATTCTGAACATGCATTTTTTTATTGTTAAACCAGATATTTCGAACTGTTCAGCTAGTCTTGAGAAACATCATATGATGGGCTCTTTTAATTTTGGTTGTGTGTTGTGCAATTCCACAAATAACTTAAAAGCTTCGTTCTTACCATTTATGATGAGATTCAAAGCTATATATATCACACATGGTAAGTGTTAAGTTTATTTTATAATTTATGATGGGATTCAAGTGTTTTAGTGTGACCTTTGGGCAATTAAAGAAGCATAGGAAAGATTTCAGACACAAATCTGCACAAAATTATTGGGGATACCATAAAAACCATGGTGTGCATGAAAATGCGCACATGGTTCATCAGACCTGAAAGTAGTATAGTATTTGGATATTGAAATCAACTTGTAGATTCAAGGAGCTAAAAAAGATGAAGAATAGACTTCTTGGATGTTGAAAATGTGCACTTCTTATATGTTATCGCTTTAGTTTTGTACCCTAAGCGCTGAATGACCAAGTAATTATGAATTGAGGTTCATGTTTACATATGCAACTTGGGGTGTTAACATGTACTTTGTACAGGTATTTTCAGCTGCTCCGATAACCAAACCCAAGTAGGCGTGTGAGTGCTCCAAGGAGAACGTGAGATGGCATCTGACAACAAACTTCTTGGAGAATTCGAGCTAGTAGGAATCCCTTCCTGCATGGAGAAAAAAAAATGGTTTTTCCATCAAAATCACTCCTTTCTATAAACACTCATCAAACTGTTTTTACTTGTTAGTTTTTGATTATGCATGTCAAGTAAACTGAAGTTGTTTTCGGAAGTACATTATTAGAAGTAAACTTGCAAATTTGTTTTTTTAATCTTGTTTGGTTAAGTGGTGCATGTATTTGCTATGCAGTGGATCAAATAATGTTGGCTAAAGGTTTTTCCATTTGAAAGAAAAATGGACTGCTACTGCTATGCAAGGTATGTACATTATTATTTTCAACAGTTTCATAAGTACACCGTTCTAGCAGTGATTTGCTGCTGCTGCTGCTATGCGGCACAAATAAGATATAATAACCATCATTTAAACTGACATATAGCCTGTTCTTGTTATATCCAAATATATAGAATGCATACTATCAGGGAACAAGTATACCATCGTACGCGGTCCGCTTATTGTTCAAGACTTACTTGCATAAAACACAAGTTATAGATGATAAAAATAGTACATACAAAATGCACGTGCAACTTAAAAAAAAAGGAATCCTAAAAATATTTACTGAAGTAACTAAATAATTTATGGTATTTACAACACTGTAAATTTAGCTGTGTGAATTCATTAAGTTTAGCTTTAGTTGACATGGTACTGCTTATCTATAGGTGATGTAGAGCAAATACTTCAAGAACTTGGGACCGAAAAAGGAAGACAAACAACATTACCTGTTGGAGGTACGAAAGCAAAAAATGAAAGAGCTACTGTATTTGCTGTTCTTTTAGAAGCAAGATCCCGAGTCAAAAAACTTCTTTGGATGGTAATAGAGCAGACTCTTGTAATTTTAGGTGTAATGTTAGATGGTTATCGATCAAACTGCTTTTTTTTAAATGTTTATTACCAGTATTTATGTATGCTTGGACGTATTAAAAAGTTCAAGACATACGCAGTCGACAAAATTGAATGTATCAAACGAAGAAATAAATCATAATTGCGAATTTATCTTTGTATTTTTGGATATGTTATTTATTTCAGTGTTAATAGTTGATTGATATTAGTTCGATAAATATACATGTATGTATTTATGTGTGTATATATGTGTGTGTATGTGTGTGTGTGTGTGTGTGTGTGTGTATATATATATATATGAATGTGTATATTTATATATATAATATATATTTGCAGATTAGAAGGGGAATAGCGACGGATTACTAACAGATGATGCTAGTTTAAATATTTACATAAATTAAAATCCGTCGCTAATCCCTTAGCAATTAGTAAGGGTTTACCGACGCCTTTTATAAATAGTATTTTATTACAAATTAATTATCCGTCGGTAAATAGTCGGTATATAAATTAAAATTAGATTAATAAATAAAATTTTATTTTTAGTATATAATTAGTAAAATGAAGGAAAACTGTCGGAAAACTCTTGCTAAATTCCGTCGCAAAATCTGACATAGATACCGTCATGGTTTTTACCGACCAAACCATTATGCAGGAAATCCGTCGCTACGGCCTATTTAGCGACGGATTAGAAGCGGATTCTGCCGCTGCTATATGCTGTTTTTCTTGTAGTGTTGCCCCTCGAGTCATAATGACTCTACTGCACTGATAAGTAGCCCATCATTCATGTTTAGTGGTGAATCGAAGTTATGAACGTCGACAACTCCTTAGCACACGTCCCGCAGCAAAGCCCAACCATGAAGTGAACTCATCGGTTCCCAACTGGATCCTGAGCTCTAACTTCCCACATTGGACTACCTTTGCATCTCGGGTTATTGGTCAATACTGGGTCGGGTCGGATTTCCTTCAAGCCATCGGTTCGGGTCGGGTCCACTCCATCGCATCGGTTCGGGTCTTCCTCTGGTACGGTTCGGGTCGGGTGTCTCACTTCGGGTCGGGTCGGGTGCCATCTCCCATCCAGTTCGTGCTTTCGCTCCGATCCACTCCCTCGTTCTTCACGTGCTCCGATCCGATCCATCCCTCTTTATCCGATCCGATCCCAGTTCAATTAGCGTGGCCTTCCTTTTTGCTAGTTTCCTCAAGTGTCAGGTTCCGATCCGATCGAATCCCTGGCCCAGTTCAACTTATCCGATCCGAGCCACCATATCTGATCCGAAACCTGCACTGTTTCCTGAAGCTTTTCCAGCAAGTGTTTACGCCGTTCGACGACGTTTTCGACCATTCTAACTATTGAAATCAATCACAAAGCATATCATACAGTCATAGCAACATGCATGATCAACCACAAACATCAAAACATCAACATGATAGGTTAAAATGGATCAAACATACCCAAAATCCCATATTTCCCCTTAAGCATGTTTAGGTGAAACTAATGATAGGATTAGCAAAACTTAACCAAATTAACCCAAATTCATATCAGAGGTCTAAAACATCATTTAAGAATTTATGAACATTTTTCCATAATTTTATCATGTTTAAATTCGCTAATTAACACTAATTATCCTTAATTAGCCATAATTAGTGCAAAATTATGCAAATCACTCACCTTAGCCACAAATAAACTAAGATCTGAAATAAATCTCTGATTTGATGCAAATCCCAATGCTAAACAGCGGCTCAAATGTTGATTTGGTGTAGATCTTCCTTGATTAGATGTTGCTAAGCTTAATCCTTGATCAAAAGATGATTTGGAGGTGATTTAGAGGTTGGAGGCCATTTTTAGGGTTCCTTGGTGATAAGTGGAGGCTAGAAAACTGAAATGGAATGATTCTCTACTTCATTTCAGCCTCCCCATAACCCTAATCCCGAAATGGGTTATGGGCATACTCACTAATCACCCTATTTGGCCCGGTTAAGCAGTTTTTCACCTTCTAAACCTTAATTCAGCCATATCTCCCAAACGGTAAGTCCGTTTGGCTATTATGACCACTCTACGGAAAGGTAAACCATCAAACGACTCTAATGGAAGTGGTTTCAGGTCAAAATTCCTTTCCAATCAAAAGTTATGGCCAAAACAAGATCAGCTAGGGGCAAAACGGTCATTTAAAAATCGACAAAAATCATGAACATGGGAAATGACTATAATAGATGTTTCCCAAAGTTACATGACCATATGACTTCATATGGGAAAGAAATAAATATTCTACGATCCTCCGATGCGTAGAATGCGGGTCGTTACAGAATAGCAGGCCCATCACCCTGATTAGCGACTACCGGGTTGTGTCGAGGAAGAGGTTGGTTTGTAGGACCTGGTCCGTCATTGATGATCAAGCGAGAGCGATCTCGATGTTGTGCCCCTCGCTAAATGTGACTGTAGTTCGGTCGCCGTTGCCGTTTCCATTGCCGTTGGCATAACCGTTACCGTTATCGAGGGCATTGGTACGAACGACGACATTGTTGATGAGGCTGAACCTCCTCCTTTGGTGTGGGCCCCTTGACTCGGAAGAGGAAGTTTTCGAGGCAGTTGGTCGGGGTCGAGCATTGTTCCGAGCTAGTTGACATCGAACGACGACGCGTTGACTTTCTTGAAGTTGCCGCATAAGGTCAATGTTATTCCTTAATGCTTGGTTGAGCTCGACCGCGGTGCTCTCATATCTTTCATTAAGCGTGCAGATTTGAGCTTGTGTAACAGGCGCTTCAGGGTCCATAATAGGAGGGACGGTTTCATTAGTAGCCGGGATATCTACTAGTTGAGGTTGTTGGGATGTACCGGCCTCGGCTGCGGCTGAAGAGCCGACCATGGCGTTCTTTAACTTCTTTACCATCGTAAGTAGACCCGACAGCAGGTTGAGCAAGGAACCTTAAGCTCGTCGAAGTTGAGATGATAATGTGGAAGAAAGATAAAAATTCTGAGTTCAACCTCTCAACGAAAGCACCAAATGTTGACGGCAAAAAATGTCGTAAACACCAAAGATTCCTATTACTATGAATAGTTAATTTGGTCACAAGACATAGTAAGAGAAAGCGGTAAATGACACGAGAACTTATAGTGATTCGACCGCGGATTAGGCCTACGTCCACTTTGGAAGGATGTTGAACTTTTATTGATCACTCAAGAATTACAAGGTAGAGCCATGCTCATTACATTCACTTTTATAATTGCCATATGCTAGGTATTTGGAAAAAGAATATTTAATTCTCCTTCTTCCTCAAATAGGAGGTGCCATTAATGAGGTCTAGGAAGCTCTAGGAAGGTCTCAAGTGAAGAAATTCCAACCCCTTTGAAGTGTGAGGCCATGGGCTATTTATAGGGGTGGGGGTAGGTAGGATTAGGTAGGAGCAGGTAAAAATAGGGGACCACTAGCAGAATTTCGAACCTGCCACCCACGTGTCTCATAATTTCGAACCCCGGCTTGGATGCGAAATTTCGCACCCGGGCATGGGTGTGAAATCGCGCAACCGCTGGGTGCGAAATCTCGGACCCGCTGGGTGCGAAATTTCGAACTTAGACATGGGTTCGAAATTTCGCACCCGGGCATGGGTGTGAAATCTCGCACCCGCTAGTGCGAAATCTCGCACTGTTGGGTTCGAAATTTCGAACCCAGCTTGGGCGCGAAATTCTGTGCCTGCTGGATGCGACTTTCGCGCTCTGCCCGGTGCGAAGTTCTTCCGAGGGGCGCGAGGAGCCCAGGATCAAACGCTTGAAGCTTGTGACTCCTTCGAGGCCCGAGTGCCTTGGTTCGGGGATGTTTTCTGGGTGTTGCGAGGTTACAAGCGGTGTAGTCCCTTCTTGACCATGTTTCCTTCATTCCTAAGCGTCCCCTTTCAGCCTCAGCTTCACGCGATAAATTAAGTTGAGCTTGTCTGATGCCCTCTTGGGAACCGGACCAAAAAACCGGTTAATACAAAACATAAACAAAATTACAATTGAATCAATAACCTTATTGATAAAGGAAAAAAATATATGTAGATGACTACAAATATTGTTGAAAAAGAAGTGCAATGAAGAACGACGGCTAACCCTTAAATCAACCTGGAGGCACCAACTGCGTCTATCAGCAGTAAATAGGAATAACTTCTCTCAGCTCTAATTCCTTCATTTTCCTTTTTAGGGCGCAATTCCTAGAGGCACACAATCTCTTCAGACATTCTCACATAGTTTCTGGTTTTTGATCTAACCAAGAAGGCAACATATATAGGAGGATAAAAGACCTAGGCAAATATCCAAATTGCACCGTCAGAATATCTTTAGATTTTTTTTATTTCTTTCTTTCGATGATAAAATCAATCAGTTAATCAAATAAATTAATTGATTACATTTCTCTTTAAAAAAAATATTTGAATCAACAAATTCAACATATATATCAATTAATTAGGAATACATGGTTATGTCATCCTTTTATATGCTTTCTAAGAGTAGATAAGATGCCTTAGTATAAGATGTATGCCTTACTTAGTATATCAATTAATTATTCTTTCAAATTCAAAACGTCCATAAATAACAATAACATAAAAACATGATTTAACAATTTGACATTCTCTGTCAATTTGAAGCGCTCATATAAACGTATTACCATATATTATCGTTTAAAAATATCATAGAACAAATAAATATTCTTTATAAATTCAGTTTTTTTTTTAATATTAATAATAATATCACTAAAATTTTAAATTAATAATAATTAGATGTTTATAATGTAAAAATAAAGAATCACATTTATAATGTAAAAATAAAGAATCGCATCAATTACACATGATGTTAGCGTAAAAATATAATTAAGTTATTATGAAAATCGTTTTTTTTTTGGGGAATACGTTGAATGTACTTGGTTTGTCAACAAATTATTTTATGCGCGAACAGAAAATTTACACTTCATGTTGTTTGCCTAATTGGTGAGTGGAGCAAAATACGCGTGTGAATTGGGAGATTTAACTTCAAATTAAAAATAGACGACTCTAAACAATCCATCAATCGCTTCCATTAAAATAAAAATCAACGGCTATGTTCGCTTTTCCTCACAACACAAATATACACGTCTTCTGTACCCTCCCCCGCATTTCTCCAATTAGAATTAGTATGGCGGGAGAATATGCGGCGAAGAAGAACAGATTCGAGGCGGAGTACTCCCGATTCTTTAATTTTCCTCAACACTCGGCACTTAGGTCTCCCACTCTTCAGCCCATTACTGCGAAAAAGAAGGCTAGTAAATTCTGTAACGGCACTTGGGTCATCGCCAAATCCACTTCCGTGATTCAGCTGCTTCGATCCGGCGATGATTCTTCCCCGATCATCTCCATTTCGGTTCACGGGGCTATCGTGGTGGGAACATCTGTTACCTTATTTATTTTTACTGTTGCGTTGGTATGGTTTGAGTGTATTTTATTCGATCGATGGTACTGGCTTTCTAGTTAGTATATACGTTGAAATTGGAAGAGTAGATATGGTTCGAGAGTTGATATATATTTTTGAGTGATGGCTTCAACGGATCTGAGTGAATTAAGATTGACTGAGGTGTTATTTACTGATTCCTAATTTTTTTCGTTAATGATTATGATTTCATAATGCGATGAAACAGAAGTAACTTTCGGTTTTGTGTACTTATGAACTTTTAAGTGGTTAGGTTTTTGCTGGAAGAGATGCGCTTAGATATGAATTATTTTATGGCCCGTTTAGATATTATAGTAGTTAGTAATTGGCTTGATCCAGAGCTTCTGTAAGTTCAGAGTACCAAATATTGCTTGATTTGATGTGCGTGTAGTTATGTCCAGCTTCCATAAGCTACTGTTAAGCGATGGCGTTTGTACATTGTATCAGGTAACCTTAAACAAATGATTCCCATGGGTCATTCTACTGCATGGGCTTCCCGGGATGGAGGGCATCCCTATTTATACATCCTAAACAGTGCAAATGGAATGCTATCAAATAGGGATGTCATGGAGCATATGTGGGTGTGTATATATATACACACACATACATGTACATATTCATATATACATGAATTGATTACTTATATATACAAATCTAGGTAGTATGCAACTTACTGTATATCAATTTATGTTCGAATCACACTATGCAAGTTTCAAATATGTGACCTCTTGCATCCAAGTTGGATTGCTTAACCATTGGGACAAGAATGATGGTTAGGTGTTGGATAAGGTTACTTGAAGTGGTTTACTTGTGTTGATGTCCAATATGCATTAACTAATTAGGAGTCTTGTTTTATAAGCAGATAGTAAATTTGGCGAGTTTGCTTTTAGTAAGAAAGTCCACCACAGGTTTTATTCTCTTATACATTGCTGGGTTCAACTTTTGTGGCCACTTAGTTTAATGGTCAAACAATGATATGAATTTGTGTGTGTGCTGGGTAGATGATAATGGTGATGAAGTGGTTTACCGCTATCTGTCCATTTCAATATATCCCGAGTGGCTAATACAAGCACTGAAAAGTAATATGTCAACTTTGTTGCATTCGCACTAATTGCTGCTGTCAAAACTTATGACAAACTTTAACGTTTAGTTTTTAATCTGTTGGAAAATGAATGAGCAACGAAAGAGAAAAGTGGGAAGAAGAAGAGATAGGGGTAGCAACATTTAAAGTCCCACATCATAGAAATATTAGCACAATCTCTCCTTATATATTAGAAGCCAAATAGGCTTATGTAAAATAAAAAAGAGAGGGATGATAAAAGGATGTGGACTTGGCCATATTAAATATATTAAAAAGTCAAAGATAAGGGCCTTGGGCCTTGGGGCTCTTGGGGTCTCCTGATTGGATATGGCCGACGTTGCTGATTGGGCTAGTGCACTGACATGAGAATATTTTTTCTCAGAATTTTAAAAGGTGTGTCTGTTCAGTCCAGAATTCGAAAGGAATGTCTGTTCACTGAACGAATACAACCATTTGAATTCTCAGCATATGCATATTAATAACAGAGCGGTTAAAGGGTCGCAACCTTTCCTATTCTGACGGTTACTGATGCATGCGAACAGGCACTCCTCCTTGCCTATATATACACTGCCCAAAACAAAGACAGATTTTACTTTTTTCTGTCCTTCTTCTTCAACGTAATTCTCTGATCTTGTTTCTATAACCAACTTCAGTTCGTCGGAGCTCCGTTTGCTGGCACTAAGCTACGGAGTTGGTCCGTTTTATCCTGGGAAACAAATTGCAACTACGTCGATTGGTGTATACGACGGCAATATTGTTTCAAGGAAACAGAAAAGTTCTGGACTCGGACATTATTTAAACAGAATACTTTCTGTTTATCTTTGATTTTATGCACAAATCGGTTACGCTTTCTATGATTATTGTAAACATAGTTTGACGTGACAATTGTGACATAATTGATTAACAGTGATTGTTGTTGCTGTCTGTTTGTAATACAATTGTGTAATTACAAAACTTCTAACAATCTTGAAACAATATTTTGTTGCAGATGACGAAAAACAGCAGCACTGACTCTGCACCGATTCAGACGGTGAAAACTGCTCAGCCAGCGCCTGTGCTTCCGACAATGGCTCTGTCTCATGGCGAAAGGCCAGAGAAGTTCAATGGAATCAATTTCAAGCGCTGGCAACAGAAAATGTTGTTTTATTTAACAACACTAAGCCTTGCAAAGTTTCTGACTGAAGAGGCTCCTGTGGTAGACGAACTCGAACCTGACGCTACTAAAGTAGAGGCACTTAATATCTGGACAAATTCAGATTTCATGTGCAAAAACTATATTCTGAATGGTCTGGATGATAGCCTCTACAATGTCTATTGTACTTTTGCAACGTCCAAACAACTCTGGTTGGCTCTGGAAAAGAAGTACAAAACTGAAGATGCAGGCATGAAGAAATTCATTGCTGGAAAATTTCTAGACTTCAAAATGGTTGACTCAAAGACAGTGATAAGTCAAGCTCAAGAACTGCAACTTATCATCCGTCAATTAGAAGATGAAAAGATGACTCTTAGCGAGACTTTTCAAGTTGCTGCAACTATTGAGAAATTGCCTCCTTCTTGGAAGGACTTTAAAAATTACCTTAAGCACAAGCGTAAGGAAATGACAATGGAAGATCTCATAGTTCGGCTTCGCATTGAGGAAGATAACAGAAATTCTGAGAAAAAGATTTCTCAGAATATTGCTGCCAAAGCAAATGTTGTTGAGTCAGACAAAACTAACAAAAGAAAAAGGGAGAATGCTCCTAAGAAGTCAAAGAAATTTCTGGGTTCTTGCCACAACTGTGGAAAGAAGGGGCACAAAGCAGCCGAATGTCGTGCGCCTAAAAAGAAGAAGTTGGAAGCGAATACGGCTGATGTTTCGAAAGGCATTTCTGATATTGATTTATGTGCAGTAATATCAGAATGCAACCTTATTGGCAACTCAAAGGAATGGTTTGTAGACACTGGAGCCACTCGACACATATGTGCTAACAAGTGGATGTTTACAACCTATAAAACTGCAACTGATGCTGAACAACTTTTTATGGGCAATTCTTCCACTTCCAAGGTCGAAGGCAAAGGAAAAGTTGTGCTGAAACTGACTTCTGGAAAGGAACTGACTTTAAATGATGTTCTCCATGTTCCAGAAATTCGCAAGAACCTGATTTCAGGATCGTTGCTGAGCAAGCATGGCTTCAAATTGATCTTTGAAGCTGACAAATTTGTTCTTTCCAAGAATGGGGTGTATGTTGGAAGAGGTTATGTGTGTGATGGTTTATTTAAAGCAAATGTAACCACTATTGTACCACGCACTGAAATGAATGAAAGTGAATCTTCTGCTTATATTGTTGAATCTTCTAACATATGGCATTCTAGATTAGGGCATGTAAACTTTGATACATTGCGAAAATTGATTAATCTAGAATTTATACCAAAATGCAATATAGATTCCAACTATAAATGTCAAGTTTGTGCAGAAGCAAAATTGACAAGAACCTCGTTTCATCATGTTGAACGAGTGACAGAACCTCTAGACTTAATACATACTGATGTATGCGATTTGAAAATGTGTCAAACTAGAGGTGGAAAAAGGTACTTTATTACATTCATTGATGATTGTACCAGATACTGTCATGTGTATCTCCTTAGAAGTAAGGACGAAGCATTCGAAATGTTTAAACAGTATAAGGCAGAAGTTGAGAATCAACTCAACAAGAAAATAAAATCTTTAAGAAGTGATAGAGGAGGAGAATACGAGTCTCCATTTGAGGAATTCTGTGCTGAACATGGAATTATACATCAAACTACAGCCCCGTATTCACCTCAATCCAACGGTATAGCTAAACGGAAAAATAGAACTCTTAAAGAAATGATGAATGCCTTACTAATTAGCTCTGGCTTGCCAGATAACTATTGGGGAGAAGCTATTCTTTCGGCAAATCATATTTTAAATAAAATACCCCGAAAGAAAATATCTAAATCTCCTCATGAACTTTGGAAAAACAGACCACCATCCTACAAATACCTAAAAGTGTGGGGGTGTCTTGCCAAAGTAGAGGTACCAAAACCAAAGAAGGTCAAAATTGGACCAAAAACAATTGATTGTGTATTCATTGGATATGCACAAAACAGTGCTGCATATCGATTTTTGGTACACAAATCTGAAATTGATGATATTCATGAAAATACCATCATTGAGTCGAGAAATGCTAGATTTTTCGAACATGTATTTCCCTTGAAACATGGTACTGAAAATCATGCACCTAAGAGACCAAGGGAAATTGAAGTTCCTTACTCTATTGAGGACGCTGAACAAAATAACACTCAACAAAGTAGTGTTGAGCAGCAAGTGGAGGAACCAAGAAAAAGTAAAAGGTCAAGGACTTTAAAAACCTTTGGACCGGACTTCTATACATTTATGTTAGAAGATGATCCATTGACATACAAACAAGCTATGTCTTCCAACGATGCCCCTTATTGGAAGGAGGCAATTAACAATGAAATTGAATCCATTATGTCAAATCATACATGGGAATTGGTTGATTTACCTCAAGGATGTAAGGCCTTAGGTAATAAATGGATATTTAAAAAGAAATTGAAACCTGATGGTTCGATAGACAAGTACAAAGCTCGACTGGTAGTCCAAGGATTTAGACAAAAGGAAGACCTGGACTATTTCGATACATATTCACCTGTAACGAGGATAACGTCAATTAGAATGCTCATTGCAATTGCATCCGTACATGACTTGGAAATACATCAAATGGATGTTAAAACTGCATTCTTGAATGGTGAACTAGAGGAGGAAATCTATATGAAACAACCTGAAGGATTTCTAAGCTCAGAAAATGAGCATAAAGTTTGCAAATTGGTAAAATCACTTTATGGCCTTAAGCAAGCTCCAAAACAGTGGCATGAGAAGTTTGACAATACTATGTTATCAAATGGATTCACGATAAATGAATCAGATAAATGTGTGTACATAAAACATACACACATTGGATATGTCATTGTTTGTCTTTATGTTGATGACCTATTGATCCTAGGCAACAACAAGGCCGTAATAACATCTACAAAGGATATGTTATCCTCTAGATTCGATATGAAAGACCTAGGACTGGCTGATGCAATATTGGGTGTAAAAATTCTTAGAACACCACAGGGATATGCATTATCCCAATCGCATTACATCACCAAAATACTTGAGAAATTCAAGCAATATAATGTAACTATTGCAAAATCACCAGTAGATATGAACCAAAATTGGGTAAAGAACACTGGTGACGGTATTTACCAATTGGAATACTCTCGTATACTAGGAAGTATCATGTATGTTATGAACTGTACTAGGCCTGATATCGCATATGCTGTAAGCAAACTAAGTAGATTTACCAGCAATCCTGGTAAACATCATTGGAAAGCGATAATCAGAGTTCTAGGATATCTAAAGTATACACAGAGTTATGGTCTATACTATACAAACTATCCTTCAATAGTGGAAGGATACAGTGATGCAAATTGGATCACTGGATCAAATGATACAAAGTCTACAAGTGGATACGTGTTCACATTAGGAAATGGAGCAATTTCATGGAAATCATCCAAACAGACTTGTATCGCTAGATCTACGATGGAATCAGAGTTTATTGCACTAGATAAGACTGCAGAAGAAGCAGAATGGATTCGAAGCTTCTTGGAAGACATTCCTAATTGGAGCAAACCTATGCCTCCAATATGTATACATTGTGATAGTCAATCAGCTATTGGAAGAGCTAATAGTACACTATACAATGGTAAATCTAGGCATATTCGTCGTAGACATAAAACGATAAGACAACTTCTCTCTAATGGGGTTATCACAATAGATTACATTCGATCTAAAGATAACTTAGCGGATCCACTTACAAAAGGCTTGCCAAGAGAGAAAGTTCAAACCTTATCGAAGGGAATGGGGCTAAGGCCTATAGACTAAAGGTTTTTCTGAAATGGAAACCCCACCTAGTTGACTGGAGATCCCAAGATCTAGGTTCAAAGGGACAACGAAGTTTTAGAGAAACTTGATGGCACTGTTATACACAAACCATTCCTATGATAAGTCAGTGCATTATATGTTGAATAAGGATAAGTATTAGTACTTTTAATGATGTCTGTACTTGAGGAATTAAAGAATACCCTTTACAGAATCACCTACGTAAGTGCGAAGGCGCCGCTTCAAAGAGAATTACGAGGCCAAATTCTCTAAGCACTTATGAGACCAGGCAGGTGTTCAAGGCAAAAACGAACACACACAGAGAACGAAGGGTTATAAGAAACATTTATCGTGTGTTATCTACTTTGGAATTACACAAAAGGCTTACAGTTCAAGGACAGTCTATGTCTACTGATTCGCCTGTGATTCAAGTAGGTAATCACTAGGAAAGTTCAAAGCCCTTGTGCTACTTTAACCGATGCGATAAATGGTTCGTGAAACTAAGATCGATTGCTCATTCATGTGGGGGATTGTTGGAAAATGAATGAGCAACGAAAGAGAAAAGTGGGAAGAAGAAGAGATAGGGGTAGCAACATTTAAAGTCCCACATCATAGAAATATTAGCACAATCTCTCCTTATATATTAGAAGCCAAATAGGCTTATGTAAAATAAAAAAGAGAGGGATGATAAAAGGATGTGGACTTGGCCATATTAAATATATTAAAAAGTCAAAGATAAGGGCCTTGGGCCTTGGGGCTCTTGGGGTCTCCTGATTGGATATGGCCGACGTTGCTGATTGGGCTAGTGCACTGACATGAGAATATTTTTTCTCAGAATTTTAAAAGGTGTGTCTGTTCAGTCCAGAATTCGAAAGGAATGTCTGTTCACTGAACGAATACAACCATTTGAATTCTCAGCATATGCATATTAATAACAGAGCGGTTAAAGGGTCGCAACCTTTCCTATTCTGACGGTTACTGATGCATGCGAACAGGCACTCCTCCTTGCCTATATATACACTGCCCAAAACAAAGACAGATTTTACTTTTTTCTGTCCTTCTTCTTCAACGTAATTCTCTGATCTTGTTTCTATAACCAACTTCAGTTCGTCGGAGCTCCGTTTGCTGGCACTAAGCTACGGAGTTGGTCCGTTTTATCCTGGGAAACAAATTGCAACTACGTCGATTGGTGTATACGACGGCAATATTGTTTCAAGGAAACAGAAAAGTTCTGGACTCGGACATTATTTAAACAGAATACTTTCTGTTTATCTTTGATTTTATGCACAAATCGGTTACGCTTTCTATGATTATTGTAAACATAGTTTGACGTGACAATTGTGACATAATTGATTAACAGTGATTGTTGTTGCTGTCTGTTTGTAATACAATTGTGTAATTACAAAACTTCTAACATAATCATCATCATCATCATCATCATCATCTCAATTCTGCTGTAGGAGGAGCATTTTGTTTCGAGTCTCTGTTATTCATGGCCTCAGGTATCATGTGTGCCTGAGTGTCCAATCAGGGGAAGTAGAGCAGTTTTTTTGAGCTACAGAGATAACTCTGGTCAGGCAAGTGCAATATTCTTTTACTGACGACATGCTTTTATTGTGATTCATAGATAAAGCACACACCATACAGTTGTTTCTACCGTTTATTTTTCTGTGGTTGCATATTTGGTAGGCTGCAATTGCAGATAACCTGTGCATGGCCCAATGTTTTTCCTGTGGTGGTTTTATTTTAAAGATTCAAGTGATAATCAAACATCAGAGTAATAGTATATTAAATCAAAGCTTTTTCCGATTGACAGAATTATTAAAATATTGCTAATATAATGGGTTATGAGGGGGAAAACAATGGTGAACATAAAGTTATATTTCCTCATGCCATGCAGTAGTATCTGGCATAAATACTTAATATGCTACAATACATTTACTATTATATTCAGTATTTTGATTAAGGTGCTTACTGCAGTTCATTCTGTGTTGCTTAAATGTGCCTTTAAGGACTCGTAGTAACAATGGAAAATATCATCCGAACACAAAACGTGCGCACACGCATGCATGCACGCTTTCGTGGCTGTTTACCATAGCGTTAATGTGTGTTAATTTGTTAGCGTATTAAACTTACTTACTATAGCATATAATCAGATGCCTTGTAACTATAGGAACTGGTAACATTCTAGTACTATTGATATTAAATGATACCTTCCCACAAGCGTTGTATATGGCACATATCATAGATAATCTGGATTGTATTTTTGGCTGTAATATTTAGGGTCTTATTGTGTGCAAACTTGACTTAATCATTTGGTCTGTACCCAAGTATTTAATAGTTCACTTAATGAATTTAATCAAATAAAATAACCAATATTTTCATGAGTAACGAAGTGCTAAGAAAAAGAGTGTGTGTGTGTAAATTCACATATATATATATATACACATGGATACACGCACATCAACTATTTTTTAAATCAAAACTTGAGGTGAAAATTAATGGGCATTTGGGGGTGTTGCACTGTTTGGGGATGTCAATGAATGCTCATAAAAAATTAGGTTATTCTTTTAGTAACCTAAATTTTGTCTAGGCCGAGATCTTTATAATAACGAATGCAATATACCATTAACAAATTTGCTCAAGTTGATATGCATATAAATATACTCATGTGGTAAACTGGTACAGATAGGTAGATATCAACTGACGTGACTTTTTCTCTTTCAAAAAAGTAAGAAAAAAAGAAAGAAAGAAAGAAAGAAAGAAAAGTACTCTATATTTCATTTTTATTTTTATTGGTTACGTGCCTATTTTTTTTTCCTCCCTTTTCTCGTATCTTTATTTATTTTTCCTGGTATAAAAATAATAATACTTTCATGTGCTTGAATATACAGATTTATACTTGATTTGTGCCTACAATGTTAAACCTTTCTTGTTGCACTCTTTTCAGATTCAGAAGTTTGCAGTTAGATTTTCCAATAGCTGCTTTGCAGAAAAATTCATTTATGCCGTCAAGGTAAAAGAAAGCTGCTCACCTATATGCTCATAGGAGTCTCTACTATTTGCTTCTTTAAACGGACCTGTTAAATTATAAATTTCTTTTTCGTTTACTGCTATGAGCTGAAATGCCATTTTGGTCGTCCGTTGATCCTTTTTGCTTTAAGTGCTAACTATCTGGGAGAAAGAGGAAAACATTGGTTAACTAAAATATTACCCAAACTAGTGACACTGCATCTGACACAAATGATCTCAACAAATTAAATCTTCCCTGATTTCCACTTTTCAGGCAAAGACAGAAATTTAATGGATTCTATGTGCTGTGTCAAATTTTGTGCTTTATTTTGTGTCTTAATAGCGGCTCAAGTGTTCTTCTGGAGCTAACTGGAAGAGTCACCTTATCAAACTCAAATTAAGATGTGAAATAAACTGTTTTTGTGTGAAGGTGTTAGTCGTAAAATAGGGCCTTATGTCATGCTTCTTCAGTACAGCAATAACCGTGAGTATTAAATACATATGATAAAGTCAGTTGCATTAAAACAGATGCATCAATTTGTAAACCGTAATCCTTGGTTCTCTTTAGCCAATTAGACACACAGTACAAGTGGAAAAAAAAATTAATTCTGTCTTATATTTTTCCGTTCTTTTTTATAGGACTGCTTGAATGACCCAACTGACATAACATCTGGTGTACGTAATATCATGAACGATGAATCATCTCCCCCTGAGTTCACTGTTTCTAGTGGAAGGCAAGACAATGTTTTTTTGTCCTAACATTTAGCAGATGATTATTGTTGTTGTTGTTGTTCTTATTATTCCACTTTTGCTGAATCTTCTTTGGTACTTCCAACCCGATGTTAATAAACATAGAATTGATGAAGAATCAAGCTATGATCAGCCTATAGCAACTTGTCCTCCTGGATTTCCTGTTTTAACTTACACTGAGGAGCAGACTGACCGCATTCCTCCTTCGGTTGCAAACTATAATAATGTAGTCTCCAGAATTCCTCCTCGCTTCTCAGAAATGCTTGCTTCATGTTTCACTGACTCCAAGAATGGTAAAAGATTTTGAAGATCATTTCATTTAACATTGATGGTTTCTTTTGTCATCAAATGTGTTCATTATACAGTGAAACAGTCTGCGGAGAATGCTAATTCTACATCCATTAATGAGGTAAATTTTATCTGTAGTCATCAGATTGAGCTTAAATCCAAGTCATCTTGCTAATTACTATAACTGAAATAGTGATTACTTCACGAGTAAGATTTGTCTCCAAGTTAAGGATAAAAGAATGAGAAACGTTAATAAAGTAAATATAGAAAAGGAACATATTTTATTTTATAGCCAATATTATATACATCGGCACTCCAATGCTCAAATCCTGATGGTATTTGTATACTGAAACTGCAGGCATGTAAACCAAAAGCAGCTGTTCAGGGTATGGCCAACTCATGATCTTGTTCCATCATGCATAATTTTTTTTTATGTGTTTGATGATCTGATGTTTAATCCCTATTGGTTGAAGATGGTCCTGTGCTACCCGCTGCTTTGCCTGATGGTGATATCAAAAGTCAAATTGTGGTATTTGTTCTGTGTTTCTAAACTCTATACATGTTTATATACACACTCTATACATGTTTATACACACACACATGGGCACGCACAAAAATAGATGACCCTTTCTGACGATTGTAATTTTTCTTCATGGTTTCAGAAATACATGTCAGATGCTTCTTTTCATGGTAGGTATCATTTTAAAATTTAATTATTTATCTGGTTGAACTGTATCATAATTTTGGTATTTGTACACATTCTTTGTAGATTTGTTGTATAAGGTTGAACAGTGTATAAACGAAAGCGGAGGCGATCTATGTCTGTAGATCGGTTGCTTTAGAAGCTAACACAATGGCCTTGACCATAGTAGCTAACTCAGTGCGATGCGTTGCTTTGTCTTAGAATCTTGGTTATTTTAAGTAAACTGATGTTTAAATCTCTTTTGATATTTTAGTTTCTGCGCAGCTCCTTTATATCTGAATGAAGCGACTAAGGTTACCTGCATTTCAGTCTCCACGGCATGTTGTAAATCTTATCATATTATGTGGTTATTGTTTCATACCTATATGCTTATTTACTATGCTGCTTTCCTTATTAATAACAGTTCAGTACCACCACTTTGAGTTCTATATATGTTTACTCTCATATATCTAGTAGTGACTGAGAACTTTAATTCAAAATGTTGTTAAATACTTGACATTCATGTGCAATTCGTGCGCATCAATTTTTCTGTTCTCGTTTTTTATGTGTTCCGTGTCTCCAGCCAATCACAGCCCCTTGATTTTCTTTTTTTACAGTTAAATCCCTTAATTGTTCGGAGATTTAAATGCAAAAAAAGAAAAATGGGAAGATTTGATTGGTGGGAACACGCGGGAAAGAGGTCTTCGTGTTTATCCATTATAAGGATAGTCAAAATCTCCTTTCAGACCCATCAATTTGCATTGACAAGTTAACGTAACAGGCCAGAGGATTTAACATTTTTCTCCTCATCTTACGCATTTGGGAAATCAAACTGCTGCTGCAAGAAATTGTATCATATTTTGACAATTTTGGGACAAACTTGTTAATATGGTTATGGTGGTGGTGGTGGTGGTGTTAAAGAATAAGGTGCTGGCTGTTAAAAAATGGTGGATATGAGGAAATTATTGCATAGCTCTTGGCTTTGTTATGGCGCTTAGGATAATTTTATGCCTAACGACTAGGCTAACAAGCAAAGCTAACGGATGGTTTGGTATGAATCGAATTAGTGGACGCCACATATTTTAAGCGATTAGCTGTTTCCATGAAAAATGATCAAACACTCGAAAGTAGAGATGTCATAAGGTTCATGTTCTTGTGTGTGATAAACTGATACCGATGCTTGTTCCTAGAAGGTGGAATTTTTGTTTGTTAAATATGCTACCATTAGGAGAAGAACCCATCAGCTGTAAATGGATCTTTGTGAAACATCAGTGCAATTGGATAGGTCGAGACCTATAAAGCAAAGTTTGGTGTAGAAAGGTTTTCTTCAAAATTTAAAGGTGTTAGCTATGATGAAACGGTTTCATCTGTCGCCATGCTTAAATCAATTAAAATTCTATTTTAAGTTGTTGCTTACTATGATTATAAAACATGATAAATGGATTGTAACCAATCAGGAATTTCGACGTTTAAAATATAAATTAATTTAAGATTTAACGTTAAAACAGATGTTTATGTTTGGAGTTCAACTTAGAATTTGGAATTTAACATATTTTGAACTAATTTTGAGTTTGCTTCTTTTCATAAATTTAACTTCGATACAAATGGTTTTGTCAAAATAAACATTGTTAACATTATAACAGATTGTGATTTATTTGAGTACTTGAAATTTAACTTCGATGAAGTTTTCCTTAGATTTGAAACCAACATCAAGTTGTTCCAAATTTTCAAAGAAAATATAAGTGAATTGACAAATTGGTTAGTTAACCAAGTGTCTTGAAAATCTTTCAAGTGATTTTGAAAGGAGTTTGTTGAAGAATCAAGACAAGTACTAAGTATGGATTTTCGATAAGTACTTTGAAAACTTGATAAAGTTGAAATTGAACGATACTAGATATGAGAAAACGATTGTAGAAAACATGAGCTGAATCGGTATTGAAATTGAATCGAATTGGATTGAAATTAGCATTACTTACTTTTAATATGTTTCATAACGGTTCCTGTTTTTATCTAAACCACTTTGTTTAAACTTAATTTATATTAAACTTTTTTTACCAGTTATTTTAAACCTATATCAAGTTCAGTACTTTACTTAAATCAATTGTACTTAGCTATTTATCTATTTTATTCATTGTTTTGCTCAAACTACTTTGTTTTTATACCTAGCTTTCTATTTTTGTCTAAATTATATTTAACAATTTATGTAGTATTTTAACTTTTTGTCTTATTTAACTATCTATTTTATTCAACTCATTTTATCAAGCTTATTTTTTTGCTAAACTATTGTATTTATACCAAACCTATTTTGATTTATCTATTTTATACCAAAACTCTTGTTTTACTCAAGTCCATTTTACTTAAACTATTTTATCTAATAATTTTGTACTTAACTATATTATTTGGCTTATAATATTAAAGCTTTCTATCTTATTTTCCTATTCAAACTTATGTTATTACAAACCTCCTATTCAACTCAAACTATTTAACTTAATTATTTTAGAAAATGTATGCACTTTGATCTGAGCAATTTTAGTCCGAGTAAATTGAGTATGAAGATTCGTTTGAATAATGATATGCGTGACGTGTAAATCCAAATCAAATATAATATTTTGAGAATAAGAATTTGAAACAATATTGAATATCGCATAGTCTTAGAAATCTAACTGATTTTGAAATTGAAATTTCAAGATATTTGATATGGAAGTTTTCAAAACTTATATATAAGCGATTTAAATAAGAACGACGATTAATTCGTAAACTATTGATTTGGAAGGTAATTAATATGAAAATGTAATCTTATATAAGAGAAATTTATATAAGAATGATATGTTTGAAAACATTATTTGATATAAATCTTATGTAAATGGACATTTATATAAGTACGATATGCGAAACATGAAATTATATATATATATATATATATATATATATTGTAATGGCCCGCAAATCCATAATATCAGAGTTGACTACATACACCATACATCCAACCCAAATATCACGAAAATACGAATTATTATTTTTTAGAAGAAAAAG
The DNA here is from genome assembly GCA_030737875.1 of Allium sativum. Classification (NCBI taxonomy): domain Eukaryota; kingdom Viridiplantae; phylum Streptophyta; class Magnoliopsida; order Asparagales; family Amaryllidaceae; genus Allium; species Allium sativum. Next base: position 923,493,454 of record CM060910.1, read on the forward strand.
GTAGAAGAAGAACAGAAATAACAACACAGAATCTCACATCGCATCGGAACAAAATATAATATATCATAACTTTTGAAATACAAAATTTCAACTGTATAACATACACTTATCAGAGTACAACACTTACAACACAGTGGAACAAAACTCTATATAACTAACGCTGAAGCCTCCTACTCAAAGCTCCTTTAGATAGATCTGTAAAATCCCGAACAACTTGACTGCCCGTACAAATTTAGGCACCCAAGAGTTTAGGTAGAACAAAACAAATAAACTCCGGGTCAGTCATGGAACTGGTATGAGTAAACAATTTAAAACAGTTTCAGAAACTAAATGATATCTTATAAGATCACGCCGTATAACACGGAACGGGTTTTTCCCTTATGAGAATCCAAACACTTGACTTAACTTTCAAATCCTTTTGAAAGAAAAGGATATACTTTATATCAAAACTCTTTTGATATTATAATAATGTCTAAATCAAGTAAATAACAATCTAGTGGAACGTTTTCATCTCACGTTCCACCTATATAATATACAATCAAAACCGCAAGCACTTATTTGGTAATGAAATTCCAACTATGACAAGGTATGGAACCACCTGCCGTTGGTGTATCTCTAGAGGAGAATACACCGAGTTCAACAAGAAAATCTTGCAACTCAGCCACACATGACCGACCACTCATTTCGCTTGAGTGTATCGAATGTATATCACCAACGGTTGGGATCAGCAACCGTTTCCCGAATGTGACAACATCGAATAGAATAAGTAATTAAATGAATCTCTAGATAGGTGATGATACACCCTAATGGGAGCTAACCACATAGCCATGCTGCTTGCCCGATTTTTGTCATTTCCCGGTTGTTGAGGCCAGAGGCTACGATTACTTTCCATTCATTGATAACATGATCACTTTGAATGCCACATTATCAGATCCGTTAATCATTAATTGATTTGCACAAATATTCTGGATATTATGCTAAGGGAATAAATTCGTTGCAACCATATATATTTATACAGACCAACCCATTCGATCATTGGAAATACTCTGTCAGACACTCGTCCATATACGTTCGTTCTGGGACTGAACGAAACCGAAGGCACTATTCAATACATCCATCCTAGGCAATCTCTACCTAGGACTTATACAACAACCCTTGCACTTTACTCCGTCTTCAGTATATTCATCATACTTGGTTTGCAACGCTTATGTCAATACTGAGTGGTTCTTCGGATAATAACCCAACCGGTCTCTCCATATTGACAACGATGGTCAAAACTTCGATAGTCTATGATTTAACTATCGAATAAAAACAAGTGTACATTCAACATATCAAACAAATCACTGGGCTCTTTAATTAATATTTCATTAATTAAATCTCTTCTCCATTTCCTTATCAATATTCGTTAACACGATATTTTCGACAATCATCTTGGCCCTTTTCGCTATTTGGAAAACATTTCCATATATCGCCTCCTTTTATTTTCAATACGTAGAAAATATATTCTATTTATAATTGGAAAATATTCCAATTACTTATCTCTTTCCCGACCATTCATTTTTAGACTTAGGAAATATTTATAATCATATTTCCAAACTTTCACTTCTTCGGGTTAAAACGAATATTGTGTAAAACATCGCTACGACAACCCAAACACTGCATTCAACTAACTCTTATTCAAACATTCCTCTTTGAGACTGGATCTTGCTATTTATCGGTTAAAAATGAAATCAATCAAGTTGGGGTATAATTACCTCTCAAACCTTGATTGAAAACATCATTAACTTCAAACAGACAAGACCACTTAACTCGAATAATCAACACCAAACAAACCATTATTCATTTTTAAAACAAATATACAATTCTCTTTCTATTACCAGATTTTCGATTTCCTTTTTGTTTATAATATTCTATTTTTAAGTTCGTTTCCTTGCAAGATTCTATACATATATTGATATATAGATTTCTAGCTATCAAATTTTCTTAAAAATATTCTAACTCCTAAAATTCTCGGAAAAATTCGCCGTAACCTCCTTTGTACCGGGAGCATCGGGAAAATCCCCAAACCGCCAGACAAGCCTCTCTATTCAAAAAGAAAATCAAAAAGCCAAGCGGCTAGTAGATACGGTGCATAAAAACCCATATGTGAATTAAATACATACCTTTTTGTCGGGCATTCTATATATATATATATCTTCATTAACTTCATTCCATACCTGTCCCATGTATATTCATACATTTCTAATTCATTTCAACTTAATACACTCGTTTTAACTCAACTCGTTAATTAACTCTCTGCCTATTTCACTTGTATATTTGAATATAATACATTTCAAATATATTTCAACTTACTCATGAACAAATCTAATTCTATTTTCAACTCGAGTTATATATGCGATTTCGAATATACATTTACAAATTCAATTCACCTTTCAAAGTTCAACTTCAATTAAAAATTCCATTAACTAATTTCTATTTAACTGTTTTGCCTATTTCACTTTTTGTTTGAACATAACATGTTCAAATATCTTTAACTTACTTAAAACCAATCCAATTCCATTCTAATAAACTCAGGTTTCATATTTGATTCGAATATGAATCCACAAGTTTAATTAACTTATTCAAAGATGAACTCAGTCTTAAACTTAATTAACTAATTCTTCTTTTGCTTAGTTAATTCTATTCAACAATCGAAGATATGATTTTCGTTTCAAAAATCATTTCATTTACTTCCCTTGGGTTCATATTCATGTTATAACTCAAGTCCGGATTTATATGATAAAAATCTAAGTTTTATTTGCTCAAAATCCCTTTATTTATTTATATAAACCATTATGGTTTAATAATGGTTATGGCACTGCTTTTCTAAAAATTTGATTTTGACATAACTCAAAATCTATCAGACGAAATCCAGATTTTTCTCTTCCATTAGAAAACTATTATCTAACTGGTCCTGACGGTTCTTGTTTCAAAGAATTCCGACTTAATTTGACTTCCATATACTCAATTTAAGTTCGAATCGCCAATTTACGAACTGCAGTGCTGCGGCAAGTTCGTTTTAATTATATTTATATATATAAACTTTTAAACTTCGTTTAAAATAAATTCAACTCCATCCTGATATATTTTTAATATATATCCAATCCATTTCAACATAATATTTCCGATCTTCTAAAATTGTCGATTTTCCCTAACTCGGAAATAAATTTATTTATACTTCGATCTTCTATATTCAAATTCCATTTCAATTCTATTTGAATTTCCCATATTCAAATTCCATTTCAACTCTATTTGAATTCTATATTGAAATTCCCATTTCAACTCTATTTGAATTCTATATTCAAATTCCCATTTCAACTTGATTTGAATTCTATATTCAAATTCCCCTTTCAATCTATTTGAATTCTATATTCAAATTCCATATTTAAATTTTCTTTATTCAAATTCCATTTCACTTTCGATATTCAAATTCTATATTTGAATTTCCTTTATATTTTTTATATTCAAATTCCCTATTTGAAATCCATTTGAATTTCTATATTCAAACGCCCTTTGAATTTCTATATTCAATTTCTATTTGAATTTTCTTTATTCAAATTCTATTTTCAATTCCATTGAATTTCATATATTCAAACTCCATTTGTATTTCTATATTCAAATTCTATTAAATTTTCTTTATTCAAATTCTATTTTCAATTCCATTGAATTTCAAATATTCAAACTCCATTTGAATTCCTATATTCAAATTCTATTTAAATTTTCTTTATTCATTCTTAAACAAGTCTCGATTTCAATTTCTTTTGAAATCGATATTTCTACTTTTGGAAAATTATTTCCCTTTTCAATTTCACACTTGTATTTTTATTTCTGAATTATCCAATGATAATTCTTTTCACTTCATTTATAAACTTCGTTTATAAAAGAACTACTTGTTTTTATTCTTTCAAAACAAGTTAATATTTTTATTCTATTCAAATTTCAAATTCTATTTTCGAAAAATAGAATTTTTCCTTTAAACTCTGGAAATTTCCTTTTTCGATATTTTTAAAATATCAACATTTAAGCCCAGTGATATTTAAACACCACACAACCAATTATTTATTTCAGGTTTTCTAACACATCATATATGACAATATATGTGCAAACAAATATACAAACAGATAATATATTTTTGAGGGATCCAGTTGGATCCCTCCAACCTGTTTTCCTGCATCCACAGACGTTAGTCAACATAGTAATACCCATCCTGCTTCAAGGCAGGATATCGCGGTATGAAGGTCGTCCATTAATATATATTTGTGGGGCACATATGGAAATCATCCGCTATGAAACTGCGGGCATCCGCTAATGAGACTGTGGGAATCAATCCAACCATCAACCCAATATATATATATAATAGTCAACCCTAAATAACTAATATATTTAAATCAACTAGAAAGTATTCAAAACAAGCAACAACATATATTTTTACCGAATAAAAATAATTCTAAATAACAGGTGAGTGAGATTTACTCACCGTGATTTTTCTTTGGCAAATATCCCATTAATTTCATCTCATCGCGGCTATGGATCTTCTCAAAATAAATTTACCTCGTACCTATGATTTATTTAATTTATCGTTTAAACGATATTATTTTAAATTAACGAATAACAAATAAACAAACAAATTTTAGAATAGCGACTAATTTTAGTTCCCTTTTAAGAGTATACTAACTTCAATTTTAACTAAATATTTTAATTAAATTTAAACAAGAATTTACCTTAATTCACGTTTCGCCATCTTCCTCGTTTACATAAATTCGAATCTGCAGAAGCTTCTATACCAAGGCGGTGACTTCACTTCACCCTCACCATATCCCTTTTTTCATCACCACCACTACTACTGTTGCTATCCTACATCATCCAGCTCGACCCCAAAGCCACTGCTACATACTGAAATGCCTCTCCCCTTACCATCGAACTCGATACCTTCCTGCAACTTACAGGACTTGCCGCATCCACCCTAACTCCACCATTACAACGTCGGCCAATGAAATTGTATCCCCTTTCATCCCATCGCGAACCCTTTAGAAGAGCATCGCGGTCTTCAAACAACACCCACATCGAAGACCAAACCTCATCAGTACCCAACTTCAACTCGCAAGCGTCGGTCCCCTTCGAACCATACGCGAGTTCCTCAAATCGCAACCCAACATTGCCCAAAATCACCTGCAACTTGAAGTCGGCCTCCCCTGTACCCGCGTCTTACTTTCTCGAAGGATTAGAATTGGGATAGGCTTCAATTGCAATTTTGGGGAAAGAGAACAGGAAGTCTCGGTTTAATTTTATAACTGAATAAGGGTTCGGTTTGATTTTTCTGAGGACCCAACCATCCCTCAACCTCCCAAGCAGCAGGATAATATCCCACCGTGGCTGACATTGATACCTCAGAACTGCTTTTACGGCCAGCCTCACGACTCGACCAACCCGCTATATTGCAGGATCTGTAGGGGTAAGAGTCTCCCGTTCGCCATCTAACGTAAAGCGAGAACCCCCTATCAGACGTACCAGTTAAGCAACCAACACTGATACCAACTGTAATGAACAGAAAGGGGTGTCGCGGTTTTTATAAAGAAGTGGAATGGCGAAAGAAAGGCCACGGGTTGTTTTGTTTTGTGGAGATGGAGGAGCCACCATTGTTTGTTTTGGTCCACACAACACTGATATTTTATTTTAATTTAATTTAATTAAAAACTGTATCCTTAAAATTTAGATAACCCTTGATCCTGAGCTCCTTACTGAACCCAACAACAGTCCTTCCTAGGGTAAAACCGCTGTTCTGAACACACTGGGACAGGTATCGAAACCCCATTTGATCATATGGAGAGGATATTAATTTAAATTGATTTAAATTAAATTTTAAACCATTTAAATTCTTCGATAATAATTTAATATTATTTATCGGTTATATGCAAACAGAATTCTAATTAATTATTTGAATTAATTTGACTTCGTTTTAAATTCGAATTGAATTATTCTCGATTCTCATATTTCGATGATTATATATATTTGAAATAAACTGTATATCGATTATTTAATCGATAACTGAATATAAAAATTCAATTATTATCTACTCAATATTTAAATCCATATTAAATATTTTAAAATTAACTCGACAGAAATCTGGGTCATTACATATAGTATCCTATGTTTTCAAAACAAGATATGTGGAAGACCTTCCATTCGAAAGTCGCGAAAGCGCTGGAACTCTGCGAGAGTCTACATCGAAAACTGCAGCTGCATTGGACTCCAATGATTTGGATAATCCACAAAATCGGACCCTGGTTGATGAGATCATGTTATCTTATGATTGATTTTCAAGCGTAATTCGAGGGGCGCAACACCTACGGTTACAAGCGACTCCACTGGGATAGTGGCGCAACCGTCGAGTAACTGCGATCTAGACACCATAGCAAAATTCGATGAGTCGTGATGCCTTTAGTACAAGCAACTCCATTGGTATGGTGGCGTAACCGCTGTGTCACTGCAATCTATGGTAAACAATCATAGCGAAATTCGAGGGTTGTGATATCTATGTTTACAAGCGACTCTACTGAGATAGTAGCGTAACCGTGATCCACGGGGGAACTTGCTTCCTATATTTTATTTTTATAAAAGTTTTAAGTAATTTCACTATATTTAGTACTTGGGGATTTTAGACATAGGTCGGTACCACGTATGCCTAAATTTCTATAAGAACAAAGGTAGACTTGTTAAACTTCGAGTTATCAAGTATTTTCGAACTTTAAATAACAAGTCAATTTTCTAAAATAAAATTACATAACCCTAACCTAATAAACTAAAAAAGAGGGCTTTAAATGTTTTCCATGTCCACAGCTTTGAAATAATATACAAATTTTTCCTGCATTACTCATGCTTAAATTTGAAAATTCTGAAAATCAAAAGTTTTGAATATAAAATTTTTGTGACATAATAAGTTTAATCAAAGAAGATATTATACTCAAACCCTTCGATGAGTGCTAAATAAATTTAATATAAGGTAATCGTGTAGAACATGTGCTTAATATGAATTGTAAGTGATAAATTTGCAAGCTAAACTATTTTTCTTAGAAAGTATATTTTAGTAATCAAATCTAACCTCCCTTAAATAAATTTGAAGATGATTTTGATAATACGAACTTAAGTTAAGAAATCGCATAAAAGGTGATTTAAATCATAACAAATGTTTGAGTGAGGGAGAAGACTGATTTTTCCCACTTAAAACCACGTGAATGACTAAAATATAATTTTTTTAACAAATAATCACTTATGATATATTGATAAATGTATTGTGGATTAAAATTTTATTCGAATACCCCATGATTGAACTGTCTTGACTTCCCTATCTTGGCTTTGTTTGAAAAAACACCATTTGAACATTTGAACCCGAACCTTTTGTTCTTGAGTAGCTTTATTTGGTGAACTTGGCACATATTTTGGACTTGAACCATCATGCTATTTGCTATCCATTTTGACCCTAAACCATTTTGCTATGACTTGAGCACATGAATTTGATGCACAAGACCTATGATCCTTTATCCATTCCCTTGTGTCATGTATCGAAAGAAACCACGATTTAATTTGAATTTTTATAACTATTGACAATTGAGTATTACCAAAATACTATGTTAATTAGCATTCAGAAATGAGCTTTACATAGTAATTAAAATATTTTGGATTTTTGAAATATATACTTGAGAATTTGGTTATTTTGAGGTCGATTTCTAATGTTTTGCAATTAATATTTCGGAATGATGCTAGTTTGAAATAGGTAGCGCAGGGAAATGTGATGGTATTTTCGAATAAAGTCGTTTCAATAGATTTTTCCATCTAGTTGAATAGTGTAACCTTTTTTTTGGCATAACCGACCGGTTTTTAAGGTGACCGCAAACACCTTTTATTATAACTAATAACAAAATAGAGTATAATATAGGTGATTATTAGTTGACAATCAGCTACATCGGTTTTTAAGGTGGACAGTCCACCGCTATCGGTTTTTAAGGTGGACTGTCCACCGTATCTATTCTAGATTACAGTTCAGGAGCTAGCTAATTACTAACTACTAAATTCTCCACATAGGGAGCAAACTACAAATAGTAAAAATAGTAAATACATTACATTGCGTAGGTCCTTGATATGTATTGTACCAAACAGCTACCATGATAGGACAACTGAGAATAGTATAACATCCTCGAGCTACACAAAGCTTACTTACAACTGCACCTGCATGCAAGCTTAGCACAACTTCCCAAATCAGAAAACTTCGTGATCATCTATCTCAAGAAAAGCATCCATAGAAGGTACACAAATCTGCATAAGGAGACAAGAAAATAACTACTCAAAGGACCTAACATCCATGACAACGACCGACATAATCAGGAGGAGAACCTGAAAGATGACCGATCAAGAATCCATGCAAGCTTTATGCTAAAAATGCCATCAGAAGCAACACTTGAGCTTCACAAAACAACATGAAAAAAGTTCCAAAAGCAACAAACAATCATAGCATAGAGAAACTAAAAACCAATCGATGTAACGACCAAGAGTCGAACCACCACAAAACATAGTCATAAGTAGAAGACAGACAAAAACGTAAGAAAACAAACCCAGCAACGCAAAGCATTTTATTTCGAATCTGTACTCAAGAGAGCAGACTAGGAATTGCCTTCGGGTGTTACCTACAAAGATAGATGCCACCGCAAACGAGGGTGACCTAGCAATGGGCCGAGGAGCATCAACGAGGTATAACTCTATGCCAAGGCAGAGAGGATCTAGGAGAATACAAAGAAGGCTACCTGTAGAAATCAAGTGTTGTAATACATACGAAACCCCAATAAAAAATGGTAGAGATCTAAAGCGAAATTCAGATCTGAAAATGAATTAAGGATGAGGGAGACGTATGAAAAAGCGCTTGGATTAGAGGACAAGGGTGAAAGCTAGGAGGTTGGGAAGGAAGATGTAAGACCGAGGAGGTGAGAGAAGAGGAAATGAACGATAGAAAGAATTGAAAAGAAGACGAGAGAAGAAAGGGGATTCCTAGTCCCCATCGCCAAAAAACACGAACGCTTCTATTAATAAGCTGTGTTATAGTGTAACCATTTCAAACAAGTTTTAATACTATTAATGATAATGAATAAAATGCTATATTGTTTGTGTAAAGGGTTCTGAATAAATTTGAAAAGAAAGGTCATTCTAATTATAAATGATTTCTAATATATTGATTCAAATTCTTAAAAGATTTTATCTTACGTGAATATAGAAATTATTTGTAAATTTTTAAATATTGAAATGAGATTTGATCTAGATAAATTTAATACGACCTCTATAGATTTTTAAATGATTTGAAAATTTGAAAAGCTTAAATTTGTATGATACTTGTTACGAAAGATAGAAAATCGTATTAATTAAATTAAGATTTCCGATTATCGAAAAGGAAATTTGACTTTCCAAGTTATTTGGATATGATGAACGGTTTATAAATTGGCTTATAAGCAAAGAAAATTTTGACGACTTGAATCCCGATATTTAAAGTATTTTGAAAAACAACAATGCTACGATTAAAAATATTGGTAAAATATTGTTGCAAAATGATTTGTAACTTCGAGATATGAAATGATTTGATATGTTACCATGGATTCGAATAACCTATGACTAAAGAAAGGGTGTGATTAGGGTTTGTAAGAGCCCTTGATGATAATCAGCTCTACGGAGAGACATCTTCAATCGATATTAATTACGCGATAGGTCATCCCTAGTGTCCTTGTCATAAAAGGGAGAACTTCTCGAACGGGTGACATGTATGTTGATATGATTCTATCATGGAATGTTTGAAAATTTTCAATTTTATTTTGAAATCCCGAAGTGAAATATGATACGATATGAAAGAAATATATAGTATTTCAATGATTTGAAATGGAACTGTATTCGAAGTTCGAAGAAATCATTTTGAGCTTTCAAACGCTTTGCAAACAAGGATTTGTAACTATATCAAATTGCAAATTTCCTTATTTGTGAAACGACCCGAACTTCCCCGTGAAGGAAAGCACGGATTGAGTTGAGAACAAGACGAATAATAACACAAACAGAAGAACATTTCATTGCTTATTACAACAATTTCATTAGAATACAAGAATATACAGAGTATGAATAAATATTACACATTTACCAACTATCAGAGATTTACAAATTACACTGCAGCAGAAAATAATACAAAACACAACTGAAAGGAATATATGGATACAGAGCTTTCCGAATATCATTCCAGCTGTAAACCAGGATCCTGTGAATATAAATCTGCAAACCAAAACTACTAGCTGCCCATGTGGAAAATAGGGGCACCCAGAGTTTAGGTTAAAACAATAAACTCCAGGTCAGTCATGTGACTGGTGTGAGAACTAAAACAGTTATTTAAAACTTTTCTTTAAATCAGAGTAAATCAAGAACCACGCCGTATAACACGGAACGGGTTTCCTCCCAAGAATACAGTGCATATAACAAAACAGCGCAATGCTTTTTGAAAAAATGAAGCTATTATAAAACCCAGGTCCTATCACACAATGCAACGCAAGCCGGGGATAGGGTTTTCCCTTATAATAGCCAAACATGCTTGGTATGTTTAAAACAAATCATTTGATACTATTATAAGTGCATAGTGTATAAAACAACTTCAATATAAATGTATCAATCCTAGGCCATTGGGTACCATATATCATGTCGCCAATACTAGGCTCTACAATCAAAACCGCAAAGTCACGTATTGGAAGTTGGATTTCCATATGTGAACCAAGGCAAGGGATCGTCCTTACCGCTTCGAGACTCTCTAGCCCGAGCCTCAAGAATAGTTGCAACTGCACCTTGGATCTTCAGGGCCGGTCCACTCAACGTGGATTAAACTTAAACCCCGAACAATACGTCTCCCCGCCCTATGGGGCGTAAATGAGCCAAATGACTCCATCGGTCTTGGATCGACCGATATAACTGAGGCGCCTCGCTATCCATCATCAACATTAGAAAAATGCCAGGGCGTGTAAAACGCTGACACCACTCCTAGCTAGAAGGAAATGTATGCTCTCCCTACAGTCCTCTCCCGTTTCTGGTTCACACCGGGGTGTGAGGCTCGCGAATTAACGCTATACACAAAGCTACGTTGTATTAAAGCCGTGCTTTGATCATTTACCACAAGATTTTGCTTTTCAACAAAAGCCTTGATCACTGCATCTCAATATTTCGAATATAGCTTATCACTTCTTATTTAACATAAGATTTATCCCTTTACCAAATCCATTTTTTTATTACTTAGGAAAATGCTATATTATATTTAGTTTTCTATTGTCTCTTTCAAAGCACCATTCACGTTATTTCTAATATTGGAAAATCAATTCAGTTTATTGCTCATAAAAACAACGTTACAGAATATCTTTTATTCATTACTTGACAACATAACGCTTATTCTTATTGAATAAACTCAACTTTTACATTTCATTTCTAGCTCGGAAATATCATTAAAATTCACGCCATCCAATCTCCTTTTATTTCCCTTTTTACTTTGGATTCTCATTATATACATACTTGCCAAATTTTCGCCAAAGTACTGCGTTACTATATCTCTAATGAAATAATAAATTACTACTAACCTCTTTCACCATTACAACTAATATCATCCTCAGATAATCCCGAAGTCGTTCAAGTTGGGGTATTTTAATTACCTCTCAGACCTTGATCAACAACGTTCATATCTCAAGATGGATACGAGTTGTAATTTAAAACCCGATACTTCATTCCAATATCAATACAAATTCCATTTCTCTATTTTATTCAGAAATATGGTTTCATACAACCTTCTTACGCTTTGAAAATCTCTTTCTCGAATATAACATTATTCCTTAATTTAATAATTAAGGAATTCCTTATAAAACACCACTTTTTAACCTTTACCCCTTTTAAACAATTTTATTTAATATTTTGGATTTGTTTACAAAATCCGATGACCCGTTTCTTTACCCAAATTCACTTTTACCAATCTCCTTTCAAATCCACTCAACCTTTCCCGCTTTGGGATTCTTATTTAAATTCCCCACTTTTACTTAATCACATTATTAAGTAACGTTCATTTAGAATTAACGATATAACACCTCAAACCTCTTTTATACAACTCTAATTCATTATAAAACCTTTTTATCTAATTTCAGTTTTACTTAATTCAATTAATTAAGTAACATTTATTTTAAGCTATAATATCTACTTAAAATTCCTTTTATAACTTTGTTATAAAATTTGGGTTTTAAATATAAAACCCGTACATAAACTTCTTCCGCCATTCAACTAGACTTCATTTCAACTTCGATTACTTTTTAATGAATTCCCATTTAAAAAGTAATTCACTAAATTATTATTAATTAAAATAATAATTTACTTAGATCATTAACTACTGTAAAGGTAGTAAATTCCTTTATTGACTAAAATAAGTAGTAATTCCCTTTTAAAACCTTATTAAAGTTAAACCATATTCATTAAACTATTTTATTCAAAACACACTAATTTATTAATCAACCCCAATTTAAAAACGGTCGATTTATCCAACTCAAAACACAGTTATCTCGTTTGCCGATTCCAATTCGTTCTACCTTTAAATTAATTAATAATAAAATTAATTCAAATAATTACATTTAATTAATCCTTAATAAAACAAACATCCAAACTTAACCATTCGATTTATTTCTTATTCTCGTATTATCATCAGAGTTGACTTTATAAAATCAAATTATAATAAATTATAAAAATAAATATTTATTTCCTTTTAATAAATTTTTACTTAAAATATATATTTCAAAATCTATCTTTAGTTATAAAATAAACTTTATAACTTCAGTTCTATCAATTCACCTAAAGGTAAATCGATATACATAAAACAATTTACCTTTAGGCCATATGCTGCCGATTACTCAACCAATATTGCCCATTGGTTAAAACCAAACACAGGTTGAATTTCCAATCAATGATCAAAAATAAAATCAATTACCCAAACCTAACAGTTCATTAGATAATATAAAAATAAATAATATATTTGAGGAATCCCGTTGGATCTCGCCAACCTGTTCTTCCCTGTATACAAATTTGTTATCATAAATCAAATCATTCAGTTTCATTCAACTGATAGCAATAAATAACGGCAATTTAATATCAACCACACGCGATTCAAACAATTCAACAATTTAAACACGTTTATTTAATACACGTGACCAACCAAGGTAAGTTACCTTTATTGGAGCCAATCGTTAGAATAACGATTTGGTATTTCACTGAAATTAAACGACGGTTTAATTTCCTCAGTTAAATAAACAATTAAATATATAACCAGCAAACAGTCAACCATAGCAAACAGAGCACACAAAATAAAAACCCAATTTATATAAAATATAAATGGGGAAACTGAGTGAGTTTAACTCACCTTGATTCGATTTGTTGTTAAATAGCCAGGTCTAGTTAAATTAAACAAGTGTTTAATTTAACTGAAAAGCACAGTTGATTCCAATTTCGTTCCGTAATATAGAGCTCATTGAGACGATTTCAATGCCTGCTGGTTTGTCCAGTTCTGATAAAACATGCACAAGTGATAGTTAATATTTTATACAATTTTAATAGATATAATTAATCTTTAATTAACAATTAATTAAACTTATTACTTTTAATTAACTAAGACTCCTACCCAAAAAGAATAGCTGACTATTTCCTTCAGTGACTTTATTTCCCTCTACATCAGTCAACACGAATTCAGTTATATAATTTATCACAAATTATGGGTTTATTTTAAATTATTATCTTATTTAATATAAACTAATCATATTACTGTTTAAAATGGTACGGTGCCATTTACAGTCCTTCTTCCTCCCATTCAGATGCCCGCTTCCTGTTGTTTTTTTTCGATTTGGAACAAATAGGTAGATTAATAAATGAGTGCTGCTAATTTATGTTTATCCCAAATAATATAATTTAAAAACTTAATTACATTGTTTACTGGCGGTCCAAAAGGTTTGTTCACTGATTTTCACGCAATATCCAGGGCCGTTTCTTCCTACAACTTGTCATGGTTCCTTTCTGCTTCACGCAATACATATAAGTCAACAATTGAATTTAATTATAACCCTTAATCGTATAATTAATAAAGTTAATTACTTTTAACCTAGGATTATTGGTCAACCCCCTTCTGTTCCTCGTCTTGATCAAAACGCGATGCTGCTTCAAAGAAACAAACCCAGAACCACGCTGATCGAATTCGTCTTCCTCCGTACTATGCTCCTCATACCAGTTCAGTCTCGCGCCTGCATCAATCCATTTTTCAAGTGTGAATAGGAGTTCTGTATTTTAAGTGATAATTCCTTAATTGTATTAGTTACTTCTAAAGTAAAACAAGTTACTGGATAAAAGCTTTCGTGGTTCCCGTTTCCAGGCTCGACCAATTCTGTTTCTCTTCGTGTATCAAAACCCATCACCGCCCTTAAGACGTCACCGCCCCATCCAGATCCGATCGTCGGACTTTCATCAGCTCAACCCAAAACTTGCGCCTCAGGTTCCTCCGTCCACTCCTCTAGTAGCTCGCGCGCTGATGCTCCCTATTGGCCGCAGTTCGATTTCGAACGCCCCGGCTTTCAGCGGCTATTCCGGCCTTCCAGATCAGATCACGACCGGTCACTTGCAAGAGCTCGAAGAGCTCTACATTATTGAGATTATGAGTTTTATATTTTGATTTGTGGATTTGCAAAAAATTAGGGAGAAATAACGGTGTGGTAGCTGTCGTTCATATTGTTAGTTGCGGCGAAATATGTTGTTGACCAGGAGAGGAACGTTGACACGAGGCAAGGGTTCTAAGGGTATATATATAGGGTCCAATCTAATTAAATAATATTATCGAAACTTCAACGTGAAGTAACGCAGTAAAACCACTACAAACAGCTTCCATTTTTCAATAAAAATGCTAATCCTAGCTTAGAAAAATATTCTGGACCTAATGGGATAGATTTCATCGAATTCCGAGGTCGTTTGTGAAAAGTCCTTTATATATATCAATGAAAAATCAATCGTTTAAAATTCCTATAATTACAGAAAAAATCCAATAAATATGAGGTCTTGAAATTTTACTAGACCCCTTTCTTAGGGATTCAATTAAACTTATTTCGTCCAAATCGGAGTTCATTTGGCCAGTTGTTTATTCGTTTAAAGTTACCCCTGTCCGAATTGACCAAATAATATAATTGATTTGGGCGTTTATCGTTGCCACAATCACACGGTAAGTCCGATTGACACGAAAATTGAAAATTTTACAATAGTTAATTAATACAAACCCGATGGCACTAGTTTCTCGCATTCCGAGACTGTTTCCCGGTACGCTATTTTTATATGCACCGCAATGCCATTTTGGACACCAAATAACCCAGTCTCCAAACGTAACAAACTATATAACTATCCTGACTCTAGTCGACGATACGAACTCAATGGAACTAGTTTCGCGGCCTAATTCGATCGCCTGCTCAAGTTACACTCAAATACCTCTTTATTGAATTGAATTAATTTAATTACGCTTTATATAAAATGAATGGGCGTTTACGGCTACCGTGGTCACATACGACATCAGTTTGCCACGAAATTTGTTTTTTCTTACAATAATTTAATGATCGAAAACGGAGTCTGTTTGAAAGATCACTAATTTAAAGCCCTATTTTAAATAATGATTTCCATAGCGACTATTTCAAAATTTGATTTGGCCATAACTAACGATCTATAATGCGAAATCTGGATTTTCCTATTTCATTTGAAAATTATAATCAATATGGTTTCAATGTTTCTGGTTTCACAGAATTCCGACTTATATCGGACTCAGTATATCCAATTGAAGTTCAAAACTCCATATTGCGAACTGCAGTGTCATTTCAAGCTCATTTTATGTTTATATAAATATATATAACGTTCGAACTTTGTTTAAATAACGAACTAAATATTAAAATCCACTAATATTCCAAATAAAATATTTAAAATAATAAATTAAATAAAATATTAGACTACCAAAAATATGGGATGTTACATTCTTCCCCCCTTAAAATAATTTCGTCCTCGAAATTGCTAAGGTAAGAAAGAATATTACAAATCTATTAATTTTGCAAATCCAATTTATTATAAATCAAAAATCAATTCTGTACCATATATAAATATTTTCAAAAATATCGAAAAATTTCTAACACATTAAATTCCCGGAAAAATTCGGCAGAGTCCCCCTGTACGGAGTGACATCTGCGATATCGCAGGAACAAATAATATATATACATCGACCCACACGGTCGGAAAACAAAAATCAAAACCCAAAATTTTATTTTTCCACGTAAGCGTACCTTTTACGAGCGCTATTGAGCGTATCTGCTTAACGTATATGCGATTTACTCAAACAATATCAATCTGTCCAGCCATCTGGCCCCTGTACTTAACTCAATTCACATATCAGTAACAAATATATGAAATTCTAAGATAATATTTCACTAATCAACAAGTATAACTACACTAATTCCAAAATCAAACACACAACATCAATTCATTATCAAATACCGGGTTAAATCATAAATTCCAATTCATATGTGGTTTTATTCCAGTTTAAATTATACCGGAAATTATTCTTTAATTTATAATTCATTTGGCTCCATTTAAATTGTTGATTATTCCATTCAAACAAACTATCATCCAATAACAACCAATTCACAATCAGCAACCAATACACAACCAAATCAATTAAATCTACATTCAATATTAACATTTTACTTTTATTTCACATATTTGAACATCAATCGATTAATATCCGATTGATTTCTGTTTGATTATTATTTATTTAATTAATTTCAAATTTCCAAATCCCTTTTATTTAATTTCACTATCATTATTAATTAAATTTAACTTAAACGGTTAATTTCCAATTCAAATTGTCAATCCGATTTGAATTCCATTCAAATCGATCAAACACGCTAATATCTCAATAATTCGATAAAATTATTTCTTTTCTATCCAAAAATATAATTTGGGAAAAATTATTTCATTTACCCTCTTTTCAAAACAATATTGCATCCATTGTTAGTTCAATGCTTCTCAACGATTGAACTGCTCAAACAACACAATACAAAACATTTATATATAAAATTTACAAATACGCTCTCATACACACACACACACACACTCAATCTCGATCTAGGATACTACTAACCCTATCTCTATCGAGTTATACCACAGAGCCAAGGTTATTACTAAACCAATAGCTCTGATACCACTGTAACGACCCTAGGATTTTCGGCCTCGAAAATCGACATAAATACATTTATCATTACTCATGCCGACTTCCCAAACACCAAAAACACTGGATTGTTATTAGAAAGAAATTAGAGGGTGAGATAAGAAAGAAAAAAATATTAGAATAGAAGAAGAAAAATAAGAAACACCACAACACAGAATCAGAGTTTCACATCGCAGCGGAACAAAATATAGTATAGAAATAAACTTTACTGAGAGCTTTTAAAATAATTACAATCATCAGAGTACATCACACATCGGGACAGTGATAATAACCTGTCCTCATATACAATACACAGCGGAATAGTAGCTATATAATATCATACGCCTGAACACCTCCAACTCGTCTTTGGACTTCACAGCATCCGATAACCTGGACCTGCACACCCAGTCTAACCCGAGCATTTACAAAACACCGGGTCAGTCTGGTGAACCAGAGTGAGAAAACTCGCACAGTATTAAGGGGAATCATCCAACTTAATTTTAAAGTTCAAAAATCTTTTCGAAAGAAAAGGATAATCGTAAGACCAAATCCACACATAAATACGGACGGTTTTTACCTTACGATAACCCAAAACATTTTTGAAATCAATATCTTTTCTGATAGTATAGTAGTGTCTAAATACAAGTAGATAACAATCTAGAGGAACGCTTGCATCTCACGCTCCACATATATAGTATACAATCAAAACCGTGGGTGCCTATTGGATATCGGATTCCGACTATGACAAGGTATGGGACCACCTGCCGATAGTGTATCTCTAGAAGCGAATACACTGGGTTCTACAAGAACGTCTTGCAACTCGGCCCACACATGACCGACCACTCATTTCGCTTGAGTATATCGAATGTATATCACCAACGGTTGGGCTCAAACCACCATTTCCCGAAAGGGACAGCATCGAAATAGATTAAAGAAGAAAAAGAAATTTCTCTAGATAGGTGATTATACACCCTAATAGGAGCGAACCAAATAGCCATGCTGCCTGTCCGATTTTTGTCATTTCTTGGTTGTTGAGGCATGAGGCTTAAATTATCTTTCAGAACATATGACCACCATTCACTTTGAATGCCACATCGTCAGATCCATCCACTCACTAATTGACGTCCACAAAAATACTCTGCAGTTGACAGAAGTACGTTTGTAAAAATCAATGTACGTGACCATCTGGAAATACTCTGTCAGACACTCGTCCATACAAGTCATCCAGGAATAGGACGAACCGAAGGTACTCTCCTAGTGCATCCAATATAGGAATCACCCCATGGATCAGTGGCGAGAAGTCCTTGCAATGCGTAGATTTCAACAAAGACAGAACCACAGTTTATCTCTAGTTGCAATCCCAGAGATTATTAGCGGTTCTTCCATTCAATGAAGATCCACGGTCTTCAATGCTCCATCTCGACCATCTTCTGATATCTTCACGTATTTGTTGGTCGGAATGGTTTTCGAATATAAATTCGATCCCGGTCTTTCCGTACCAACAATCATGTTGGACAGATTTGATAGTCGGTGATTTAACTATCAAAATAAACAGTGTTTCAATCATGACAATCCAATGAGTTCACTGGTTCAGTATTCTGTATCACTTGGCCTTTTTAATTAAAACAGATGTAAATTTAAAACTCTTAAATATTTCAATATTTCGAATATAGCTTTTCACTTCTTATTTAACATAAGATTTATCCCTTTACCAAATCCATTTTTTTATTACTTAGGAAAATGCTATATTATATTTAGTTTTCTATTGTCTCTTTCAAAGCACTATTCATGTTATTTCTAATATTGGAAAATCAATTCAGTTTATTGCTCGTAAAAACAACGTTACGAAATATCTTTTATTCATTACTTGACAACATAACGCTTATTCTTATTGAAAAAACTCAACTTTTACATTTCATTTCTAGCTCGGAAATATCATTAAAATTCATGCCATCCAATCTCCTTTTATTTCCCTTTTTACTTTGGAATCTCATTGTATACATACCATCCAAATTTTCGCCAAAGTATTGCGTTACTCTTTCTCTAATGAAATAATAAATTACTACTAACCTCTTTCACCATTACAACTAATATCATTCTCAGATAATCCTGAAGTCGTTCAAGTTGGGGTATTTTAATTACCTCTCAGACCTTGATCAACAACGTTCATATCTTAAGATGGATACGAGTTGTAATTTAAAACCCGAAACTTTATTCCAATATCAATACAAATTCCATTTCTCTATTTTATTCAAAAATATGGTTTCATAAAACCTACTTACGCTTTGAAAATCTCTTTCTCTAATATAACATTATTCCTTAATTTAATAATTAAATAATTCCTTATAAAACACCACTTTTTAACCTTTACCTCTTTTAAACAATTTTATTTAATATTTCGGATTTGTTTACAAAATCCGATGACCCATTTCTTTACCCAAATTCACTTTTACCAATCTCCTTTCAAATCTACTCAACCTTTCCCGCTTTGGGATTCTTATTTCAACTCCCCACTTTTACTTAATCACATTTTTAAGTAACGTTCATTTAGAATGAACGATATAACACCTCAAACCTCTTTTATACAACTCTGATTCATTATAAAACCTTTTTATCTAATTTCAGTTTTACTTAATTCAATTAAGTAAGTAACATTTATTTTAAGCTATAATATCTGCTTAAAAATTCCTTTTATAACTTTGTTATAAAAATTTGGGTTTTAAATATAAAACCTGTACATAAACTTCTTCCGCCATTCAACTAGACTTCATTTCAACTTTGATTACTTTTTAATGAATTCCCATTTAAAAAGTAATTCACTAAATTATTATTAATTAAAATAATAATTTACTAAGATCATTAACTATTGTAAAGGTAGTAAGTTCCTTTATTGACTAAAATAAGTAGTAATTCCATTAGGAAACCTTATTAAAGTTAAACCATATTCATTAAACTATTTTATTCAAAACACACTAATTTAATAATCAACCCCAATTTAAAAACGGTCGATCTATCCAACTCAAAACATAGTTATCTCGTTAATCGATTCCAATTCGTTCTCCCTTTAAATTAATTAATAAGAAAATTAATTCAAATAATTACATTTAATTAATCCTTAATAAAACAATCATCCAAACTTAACCATTCGATTTATTTCTTATTCTCGTGCTTATAAATCTGATTATCATCAGAATTGTCTTTATAAAATAAATTTATAATAAATCATAAAAATAAATATTTATTTCCTTTTAATAAATTTTTACTCAAAATATATATTTCAAAATCTATCTTTAGTTATAAAATAAACTTTATAACTTCGGTTCTATCAATTCACCTGACGGTAAATCGATATACATAAAACAATTAACCTTTAGGCCATTTGCTGTCGATTACTCAACCAATATTGCCCATTGGTTAAAACCAAACACAGGTTGAATTTCCAATGAATGATCAAAAATCAAATCAAGTACCCAAACCTGACAGTTCATATGATAATATAAAAATAAATAATATATTTGGGGGATCCCATTGGATCCCTCCAAACTGTTTTTCCCTATATACAAATTTGTTTCATAAATCATATCATTCAGTTTCATTTAACTGATAGCAATAAATAACGACCATTTAACATCAACCACACGCAATTCAAACAATTCAACAATTTAAACACGTTTATTTAATACACGTGACCAACCAAGGTAAGTTACCTTTATTGGAACCAATCGTTAGAATAACGATTTGGTATTTCACTGAAATTAAACGACGGTTTAATTTCCTCAGTTAAATCAACAATTAAATATATGACCAGCAAACAGTCAACCATAGCAAATAGAGCACACAAAATAAAAACCCAATTTATATAAAATATAAATGGGGAAACTGAGTGAGTTTAACTCACCTTGATTCGATTTGCTGTTAAATAGCCTGGTCCAGTTAAATTAAACAAGTATTTAATTTAACTGAAAATCAGAGTTGATTCTAATTTCGTTCCGTAATATAAAGCTCGTTGAGATGATTTCAACGCCTGTTGGTTTGTCCAGTTCTGATAAAACATGCACAAGTGATAGTTAATATTTTATACAATTTTAATAGATATAATTAATCTTTAATTATCAATTAATTAAAATTATTACTTTTAATTAACTAAGACTCCTACACAAAAGGAATAGCTGACTATTTCCTTCACTGACTTTATTTCCCTCTACATCAGTCAACACATATTCAGTTATATAATTTGTCACAAATTATGGGTTAGTTTTAAATTAATCTTATTTAATATAAACTTATCATATTACTGTTTAAAAAGGTACGGTGCCATTTACAGTCCTTCTTCCTCCCATTCAGATGCCCGCTTGCTGTTGTTTTTGTTTCGATCTGGAACAAATAGGTAGATTAATAAATGAGTGTTGCTAATTTATGTTTATCCCTAATTATATAATTTAAAAACTTAATTACATTGTTTACTGGCAGTCCAAAAGGTTTGTTCACTGATTTTCACGCAATATCCAGAGTCGTTTCTTCCTACAGCTTGTCCTGGTTCCTTTCTGCTTCACGCAATACATATAAGTCAACAATTGAATTTAATTATAACCCTTAATCGTATAATTAATAAAGTTAATTACTTTTAACCTAGGATCTTTGGTCAACCCCCTTCTGTTCCTCGTCTTGATCAAAATGCGATGCTACTTCAAAGAAACAAACCCAGAACCACGTTGATCGAATTCGTCTTCCTCCGTACTATGCTCCTCATACCAGTTCAGTCTAGCGCCTACATCAATCCATTTTTCAAGTGTGAATAGGAGTTCTGTATTTTAAGTGATAATTCCTTAATCGTATTAGTTACTTCTAAAGTAAACAAGTTACTGGATAAAAGCTTTCGTGGCTCCCGTTTCCAGGCTCGACCAATTCTGTTTCTCTTCGTGTGTCAAAACCCATCACCGCCCTTAAGACGTCACCGCCCCATCCAGATCCGATCGCCGGAATTTCATCAGCCCAACCCAAAACTTGTGCCCCAGGTTCCTCCATCCACTCCTCTAGTAGCTCGCGCGCTGATGCTCCCTATTGGCCGCAGTTCGATTTCGAACGCCCCGGCTTTCAGCGACTATTCCGGTGAATTCACTCTTCCAGATCAGATCATGACCGGTCACTTGCAAGAGCTCGACGAGCTCAACATTATTGAGATTATGAGTTTCAAATTTTGATTTGTGGATTTGTAGAAAATTAGGGAGAAAGAACGGAGTGGTAGCTGCCATTCATATTGTTAGTGGCAGCAAAATATATTGTTGACCAGGAGAGGAATGTTGACATGAGGCAAGGGTTCTAAGGGTATATATATAGGGTCTAATCTAATTAAATAATATTATCGAAACTTCAACGCGAAGTAACGTGATAAAACCACTACAAACCGCTTCTGTTTTTCAATAAAAACTCTAATCCTAGCATAGAAAAATATTATGGACCAAATGGGGCAGGTTTCATCGAATTCCGAGGTCGTTTGTGAAAAGTCCTTTATAAATATCGATGAAAAATCAATCGTTTAAAATTCCTATAATTACATAAAAAATCCAATAAATATGAGGTCTTGAAATTTTACTAGACCCCTTTCTTACGGATTCAATGAAACTTGTTTCGTCCAAATCGGAGTTCATTTGGCCAGTTGTTTATTCGTTTAAAGTTACCCCTGTCCGAATTGACCAAATAATATAATTGATTTGGGTGTTTATCGTTGCCACGATCACACGGTAAGTCCGATTTGACACGAAAATTGAAAATTATAATGTACTTAATTAATACGAACCCGATGGCACTAGTTTCATCACATTCCGAGACTGTTTCCCAGTACGCTATTTTTACACGCACCGCAATGCCATTTTGGACACCAAATGTGACGACCCCATTTCCCGTATAGACGGAGACAAGGGTTATCTTTGGAATATAACACAGAAACAGATAATAGCAGGACAGAAATAAATAAATTCACCAGATAATGAACAATAGAATATACTGGATAAACGTAATCATCAGAGTTACATAGTATACAAGATCTTACTTAGTACAAATACAGTTCAGCTATACATAAATGTCTACAGCGAAAATAAACAAAATATGTACAATAGGAGCTGAACAGCATAAAAAGAGATAAATAATAGAATCCATCTTCAGCTCCAGCTATCCAGAAAGAACCAGCTAAACCTGAATACAAGGTTGCCCGTGTAGAAAAAGGGGCAACCGAGTTTGAAAGTGAAACAAACTATGAGTCAGTCATGGGACTAGTATGAGAAATCTATTCAACACATTTAATATATGGCTAATCACAGGACCACGCCACTTTCGTGGAACGGGTTTACTCCATTGGATTGCCAGTGCTTTAAAACCAATCTTTCTTTTAAACATCGCAATGCTTTTTCTAAAAATGAAGCCATTATAAGACTCAGTTCCCATCACACAATGCAACGCAAACCGGAGGATAGAGTTTTACCTTATAATGGCCAAAATATGATTGATACGAATAAAGCAAAAGCATTTGATATTATTACTAGTGTTTAATGTTTCAAAAACAATTTGAATCATAACTATCAATCATAGGAGGCACGGGTGCCATATATCATGTCGCCATATATATATACAATCAAAACCGCACAGTCACGTATTTGGAAATTGGATTTCCGTCCTGAACCAAGGCAAAAGATAGTCCTTACCGAATTCGAGACAATCTAGCCCATGTCTCAGGAACAACCGCAACTGCCCCTTGGATCGTCAGGGCCGGTCCACCGATGTGGATTATTATGCCTGAACAATACGTTTCCCCGCCCTTTGGGGCGTAAACGAGCCAACGAATGACTCCATCGGACCCGGATCGTCCGATCAAACCTAGGCGCCTCGCAACAGCAACAACCACACAGGTGAAAAGTATATGAATGTCAGGGCTGGTAGGTCACTGACACCACCCTAGCTAGAAAGAAACGCATGCCCTCCCTGAGGTCCTTCTCCCGTTTCTGGTTCATACCGGGGTGTGAGGCTCGCGAATCCACATTATACACAAAGCTACGCCACACAGGCGGGGCTTTGATCATCACCACAAGACTTTGCTTTTCAACAGAAGCCTTGATCATTTGCCACTTGGGCATGCCACACTAGCAATTCATGTCGTGCGACTGATGTCCATCGATATACAACATCTGAGCTCGTGCGTTTCAGAGAAGGGCGTTAAGCAAAAGAATAAATTCTCCGCCGCCAAACAGATGTATATTTAATAGAGATCAATCAACACAGAATAAAATCCAATGTCAGACACACAGTCCATTTACAAGTCCGTTCTGGGTCTGAACGAAACCGGAGGCACTAAATACCTCGCAAACCCATCGATCACCACGTACGTCTGGACGATCACCACTCATTATCCATATTTCGGGATTCCTCCCAATCAGGACCTCGGTTACCATCCAAACGAGGTGAAAATCTCCGGTCTTCGACCACCGTCTTCATCTTCGATTTCTTATCGTCGATTCAGTTATTCAGAATGGGATAAACCCGGTCTTTCTGAGCAACTCGCGTATATAATAAACAAGTGCAACACTAACATATACACGCATCATTTCAATTCATTAGTCACTAACCGTCAATCAGTAAGAGAACGATTTCCCAAATATTAACCCCGAAGGCCGAAACCAACATCAGATCAACACCCAGGAAACCATTCATCTTATCCAACCTTCAGTTAATTTCTAAATCTCATCCATATCGTTTATAATATTTTATAACGATTTATCGCCATTTTTATTTATTTTAAAATAGCCATTTATTCAAAACGACGCTTCGGGCCATAACAAGACCGTGGTGCTGTTTTTCTTCAGATTTGATTTACACATATCTGAAAATCTAACCGTTTGATCTTCACAAAATTTACATCATTAGAAAGATCTTTTCAGAACAAATCCAACGGTTCCAGTTTCGGGAAAATCCCACGGTCGGATCTCCCGGTACAATCGTTTGAAGTTTCAATTTCAAAATACGAACTGCAGCGTCGTTATTTGATTAAATATAATTATATTTATATATATATATATATAATCGATTCTGGCGCTGATTTTCTTCAGATTTGAATTAAACATTCCAGACAATCCAACCGTTGGATTTTTACAAAGTTGGTGCCGTTGGAAAGATTTTTCCAAAGCGAACCCAACGGTTGCGATTTTAGGAAAATCCGATGGTCGGATCTCCTGGTATAATCGTTTGAAATCACGGTTTCAAAATACGAACTGCAGCGTCGTTATTCGATATATTTTAATTCTATTTATAAATGTATATATATCGATTCTTCGATTTCAAAGCTATATTCTTTTCATACATTTGATAAAAATGATATTTTTATCTAACTGTCTTCTATTTCAACACTTCACTATATTTAACAATTCATGTATATAATAAAAATGTGATTTTTATTGTAAAACAATTCATTTCAGAACACTATTATTTTATATAGTTCATATAGGTAATAAAAATAGGATTTTTATTATAAAACAATTTCTTTCAAAACGAGATTATTTTATATAATTCATATAGACAATAAAAATGTGATTTTTATTATAAAACACGAACACCATTCAACACATGAATTTCAATTCAACGAATGAATATCGATTCAACACATGAAGGTTTTCTATTCAGCGAATAAATATAGTTTCAACAAATGAAAATAATTCAAACACATGAATATTATTCAAAATTTCGGCAGCATAACGGCAGGGTAGTTAAAACCGGGACCGTCCCTAGTACGGCTCCTCGCTCTACCTTAAAACCTCGCGGTTTTTGACAATGGGGATCATCCATCTAGTTCGCACGCAGGCGACATGTATATATTTATTTCATTTCCACAAACTTATCCTATGTGGTTTCAACCAAATATTTCTCAACCACAAACGGGTATTTTTCAACCACAATCAATCAATATCAACCACAAACAATCCCAAACAACCATTCGCTATCAATCAATTTTCACACCAATCACAACCAATAAATATCGTCCATGGTTTGTGGACGAGGGGCGTATATATATATATATATATATATATATTTATATATAGCAATTCACTTCCATTTCAACACATGAATTTATTTTTACAACGCATATACAACTTATACATCGAACGTACAACTTATACAACGCTTATACAAGAGGTGTACAACGCTTATATAACTCATACATCGACTATATAATTTATACATCGTCGGTTTCCCACATCGTTTATAAATTAGAAATCTCACATTGGGTTCCACTCCACCAAAAATAACAAAAGGCTCAGAAAAATATGCGGTCTCTTCTAAAATGTAGAAGACGTCCACACGGTCACGATGTTTCCTGTTTCATCGAATTTCGTCAAGAATCGAAAAAGATATGATTTTTCAAAGTTTGCAATGGTTTTAAACTGTTGAAATCAGTTATATAATTAACAGCCGTATACCTTCCTTTTGATTCAAAACTTGGTTTTGAATTTTCTCTCGATCTGTAACACGAGACTCAGATCCAGTTGTGCCACGACGTAGGGCTACGAAGGGGCTTTCCGGCGATGGGTCCCACCACCAGATCGACCCCAGATCTGGAGAGAAAAGGGGGGCGACGCGGCGGAACTTCGGGGGCTTGGATCTCGACGACGGGGCGATGGCAGGAGGTGAGACTTGGTCGGATTTGAAGCTGGGAGGGAGATCTTCAAAAAGTTCAACTGGAGGGGGTGGCGAAAACGCCTGTGGCGGCGGCGATTTGGTCGGAAAGAAAAGAACGTCTTCCGCCGTTAATCGGGAGGGAGGAAAAAGGAATTTTCTTTTTTTTTTAAAAAAAAAAAATATGATTGGTCGGGGGAGTTTTAAAGGGGTTTTCTGACACGACCACCAATCTAAACCCAACGACTGTCGTCCCTAGCGTTTTACAGCCATTCCAAACACAATGGGATATGTTTCGTAGGCCCATTCGACTGTTTCAATCAGTTTTCCTTCAAATTAAAATATATAACATTCAATATTCAATTTGAACGTACATTTCAATTTGCCAGGGCCACAAACTGATTCGAAAAATTCCAGAAAAATAAATCTAGCTATGTTTTGACGATACGGTCCCAACAAAACTAGTTTCGTCGAATTCTGAGACCGTTTGCAAAAAGGCCCATTTCTGGTCGATCCAATTTAACTGTAAATGACCAAAACACGTTTTCCTTTGCCACGCTCACATACTAGCTTCAAAAATTATGAAATTTGAAAACATCCCGGGTCTAACAAAAGTGTTTTCGTCGAATTCCGAGGTCGTATGCAAAATGGCCATTTTCACGGGCTATATAAATTCCATAGCGACCTTTCTGAAAATTCATTTGGCCATAACTTTTGCTTTCCGTTATGAAAATTCGATTTTCCAGATTCGTTAGAAAGGTATTCACTAGCATATTTAAATATTTTTGGTTTCACTAAAATCTGTTTTGTTTTGCACCCGGTACAGTCCGACAAAGTTTGAATTCAATTTTTGAAACTGCAGCGCCATTTTAGGCCTTGTTTATAATTAGAATTAATTATATTCGTTTTCAATTGTCGATTCAACTCACTTTTCATCTCTATTATTTAAATTATTTATTGTAAATATTTAAAATCCATTATTTTAGCCAATTTAAAAAATTTAAATTGGTTCAGATTTTCTGGGTCGTTACAATCTCCCCCACTTAAAACTTTTCGTCCTCGAAAAGGAACAAAGTCGAAAGTGGTTTGATTAATCAACTCTACGTTCGATCTGGCTTCAATTCTCCAACTTTTCAGTTTCTGAGAATTTTCAAATTCTTCAAAAATTTGGCTAACACCCGGAATTTTCGAAAAATTTCGCCATAACCTCCTTTGTACGGAGAGAGGTTTGGAAATTTATTGGGCCGTATTAGGTACCCAATAAATCCTAATAAGCATACACATATTTATAGTGATATATTCTGGTGTTTACAGGGGAGTGTGTATTGATAATAACTCCAGAGAATAAATTCTCGTCACCCTGTCCAAGCCTGAGGGAGTGTGTATTCAAAATGCTCCAGAGGATAAATCCTCGTCACCTCGTCCCGTGTGGGAAATAAATAGTCCATGTGCCGTATCTAATGACTAGAGATACGTGATTATTGTCAACTCCAGACCCATGTGGGGTTTTTATTAATCTGGAAATTTAATCGTTACAATCTAAATAGTCCATATCAGTCATCAGTTCAACCTGTAAAATATAGTCATCGCCATACAAGCCTCTCGCTCGTATGGTAAATCTTCCACCTCGTCACACAAGCTCCAAATGATTATGTGGTATATGATGAAGTGTGCCTATCTTCTGAAGTATGCCATGTGGTGTAGTTCAAAATTAATTGTTACTATCCTATGGCGATATTTATTATTTCACACAGAAAAACTAGCACTCCCCATCCAATGGCATTCACAGGAGTTGATATAATAGTATTTCGCATCCAACTCATTAAGGTTTACCTATTTGTCGGGCACGCAAATAAAATCTTTACTCAACAGCTAATCCATTTACCTGTTCAAACATATATAATACACATGTTTATATATTTCTATTTATTTTCTAATCAGTTCAATGTGTGATTTAAACGAATAAATTCTACCATTATTCCATTATTGATTATATTAACTATCGTTTCAATCATTTAATCTAATCTATCATCACACAACACAAACAACAATCAAATTGTTTTTAATTTTTCAAAAATATACTAATCAATTTCTATACTCTTTTAAAATCATTCAGACTATAGAATTAAAAGTGCACATCCATGGAAAGAAAATAACAACAGAGTTGAGAATTAAATGGTAATGCAAAGTATGGTAAATATACCTTGCACCGGAGTCAATCAGAGATATCCACTCGGCATCTAGGATAAGCTTTTTGAATGCTCTCCTCAGTTTCCCAAGTACAATCTCGCGGATCTCCACTCCATTGCACTTTGACTAAGCGAACCTTCTTGTTCCTCAGCTCTTTGGTTTCTTTGCCGATAATCTTTAGCGACTCTCTCCTCACAACTAATTCTGGAGTAATTTCAATATCCTGTTGAGCTGCTTCTTCCACGATCAAGTCTGGATCATGAACGTGCTTTTGAAGTTGAGATATATGAAATACATCATGAACTCCAGGCAACCAATCAGGCAGTTTGACCCTATAAGCGAGAGTTCCGATCCGTTCCAGAATAGGAAACGGACCAATGAATTTGGGTGCCAACTTCCCAGTTTTACCGAACCGGATAACTCCTCTCATCGGCGATACTTTCAAGTATACATAGTCGCCAACAGCAAAGGATATATCTCTTCTTCTTCTATCGGCATAGCTCTTTTGTCGGCTTTGAGCGGCCAGTAATCGCTTCTTAATAAAATCGACTTTGTCGGCAGCTTCTCGGATCATATCAGGCCCCAATACAAGTCTATTTCCGGGTTCGACCCAACAAGCAGGAGATCGGCACGGTCTACCATACAATGCTTCGAATGGCGACATTGTCAGACTCGCCTGGTAACTGTTGTTATATGAGAATTCAGCCAAATGCAGATGGTCTTCCCATGATCCACCGAAATCTACAACACAAGCCCGCAATAGATCTTCTAAAATACGATTCACCCTCTCAGTCTGACCATCTGTCTGAGGATGATAGGCGGTGCTCAAGTTCAACTTCGTTCCCAGTTCGACTTGAAATGCCTCCCAGAATTTGCTAGTGAATATTGTATCTCTATCACTGTCTATACTGAGCGGCACTCCATGTAGTCTAACTATTTCCTTGAAGTAAATCTGCGCCAGACTCTGAGCAGTTCTGTTTGATCTGACAGGTATGAAATGGGCGGTCTTCGTGAAGCGATCTACGATCACCCAAATACTGTCATTCCCTTTTCTGGTTCTGGGAAAACCATCAATGAAATCCATGGAAATATGTTCCCACTTCCAGCCTGGAACGTCCAGCGGTTGTAACAATCCAGCTAGTTTCTGTTGGTCGCTTTTGACTAGCTGGCAAGTAGGGCATCGACTAACATATAAAGAAATGTCCCTTTTCATCGACTTCCACCAGAAGGTGCGTTTGATGTCGTTATACATTTTGGCTACTCCCGGATGGATACTAAGTTTTGACTTGTGGCATTCATCCAGTACTTCCTTTCGAAGCTCAGGAATGTTAGGGACACAGATTCGACCTTTCAGCCTTAGAAACCCCTCATCATCAACTTGGAAACTCGAGGGTTCGCCTTGGTGAATTATCTCTCTGATCTTCTGAATGAAGTGATCATCCTTCTGAAGAGCAGATATTTTATCCATCAATGAAGTCGTGATAATAAAACTGGCGATCATTTCATTCTTTCGGCTTAACGCATCTACCACAACATTGGCTTTCCCTGGAGTGTATATAATCTCAAAATCGTATGCTGCAAGGAACTCTAGCCAACGTTGCTGCCTCAGATTCAAGTCTTTCTGGGTGAACAGATATTTTAACGACTGGTGATCTGTAAACAGTTCAAATCTCTCACCCAGAAGATAGAGTCTCCAGATTTTCAAAGAGAATATGATAGCCAATAACTCAAGATCATGAGTTACATAGTTTTTCTCGTGCGGCTTCAGCTGACGGCTAGCATAAGCAATCACTTGACCCCTTTGCATTAACACTGCGCCAAGTCCTTCTCTAGAAGCATCAGTCCAGACTTTCAAATCCTGATTGCCATCGATGATGGTTAACACTGGAGCTGTCGTTAATCTTAACTTTAGCTCTTCAAAAGCCTTCTCACTTTCTGGAGTCCATTTGAATTTAAAGTGCTTCTTCGTAAGCTTCGTTAAGTGACAGATATCTTCGAAAAGTTTTTAACGAACTTCCGGTAATAGCTAGCCAATTCGAGAAAACTGCGGACTTCAATGGGGGTACTGGGCTGTTTCCAATTCTAAATAGCTATGATTTTGCTTGGATCCATAGCAATTCCTTCTTTCGATACAACATGGCCTAGAAATTTCACTTCGTCTTGCCAGAATATGCATTTGGACAGTTTGGCTTTCAATACATTCCGTCTTAGAATTTCTAGAACCTGTTCCAGATGCTTTTCATGTTCGGCCTTTGATTTAGAGAAGATTAGAATATCGTCAATGAAAACCAGAACAAATTTATTCAAAACCCCTCTGAACACTCTATTCATCAGATCGACGAAGTAAGCATGAGCGTTACATAAGCCGAACGACATTACTAACCACTCGTAGAATAAGTCGGGACCTCTGAATGCTGTCATTGGAACACACTCTTCGGCAATTCGAAGTTGATGGAAGCCTGTAGCTAGGTCCATCCTTGAGAATACCTGTGCTCCATTTAATCGATCCAACAAATCATCTATTCGCGGCAATGGATATTTGTTCTTTATGGTCTGCTTGTTCAAATCACGATAATCCACACATAGCCATAGAGTACCGTCAGATTTTGGGACAAACACCACTGCTGCTCCCCAATCAGAGAAACTGGGCCTAATCAGACCTTTCCATACTAGCTATCGTGTTTGATTGTCTAATTCCTCCTTCTCTTTCAAGGACATTCTTCGAATAGCGTGAACTACCGGCCTTGCATTCAGAATTAAAGCAATTTTGAAATCTATTTCTCTCTGCGGAGGTAAGCGAACAACTTCCTCGAACACATCCGCATAGTTCTTGACGACATGAATATCTTTCACTAGGTCGGGAATATTCTCTGTGATTTCAGGGATATTTTCTATTTGGGCTAGAGAAACATTCAGAGCTGCCCAGAAGACTTTTCTATTAGCATTCTGACCTTCACATGGAATGGTTATATAATCACTTGATTTAATCTTTGCCTTTACGACTCTGTCGGCGCATTTGACTTCAGCTTCATATTTGGTCAACCAGTCTAACCCCAAGATAAGATCAAACTCTTTAAAATTCATGACGACCGCGATGGTAGGAAACCGATAACGAGAGAAAGAAACCAGCACTCCACAAACCCAACTGAGATCAATGGAACCCCCAACCGGATTCTGGACAGTCATTGGTTCCTTGAGCTTTTTCAAATTCAAATCTAGTTTCTTAGCTACATCCTTCGAAATGAAGCTTCGTGACGCGCCTGTGTCAAACAGTACTTTAACTGGAATATCTTTGACATTAAGCGTGACTTCTAAAACATCTAGCCTTTACTGAATAGCTGAGGGTTCTGACGTTTCTGCCACTTCATTTACCTGAGCCTCTTTAGTCTTTTTCAATAGCCAGCAATCTTGCTTTACATGACCAGCCTGTTGGCAGAGATTGCATTCTCTACTTTCTTGAAGCTTTCTGCCGGATTTAAATTCATCATTCTTTCGTTTCTTCGAGGATTTACAATTTCCTTGCAAATGCCCTTTCTTATGGCAGTTATTGCATATGGCAGTCGTTGTTGGTTCTTTTTCAGATCTGGCCCTTTATTGATTGACTTTGGGCTCCTTACTGACCTCAGACATTGTACTGGCCTCAGGACGATCAGTTGCAGACTCAATTTTATTACTAGAGCTGACTTCTTCTTCGTACTGTAACATACCCTTCTTGTCTAGATCCTCGTACTGATAAGCCATGTATATCATTTCAGAAAAGGGGAGCTTCACGTTCCTCATTACACTGTTCTGATATTTTCTTTGAAGCCTGTTGATAAATCTCATATTCTTTCTCTTCGGATTTTCAATTAGATGAGGGGCAAAGTGAGAAAGTTCATTGAATTTCTTATGATATTCGGGAATGGTCATGTCTCCTTGTATCAAATAAGAAAATTCATCACATAGTCGCTCTACTGCTTCTGGAGGAGTAAATCTTTCCAGGAAAATCACTTTGAATCTATCCCAGGTGATATCACCTTCTGGATGATCTTTGATAACTGAATCCCACCAGAACAAAGCTTCGTCTTTGAGTGCCCCGGAGGCCAGTAATCTTTTCTGGTCATCCCTCAGCTTTAATGCTTCGAAGATTTTCTCAGCAGAACGAATCCAAGCTTGTGTTTTCATAATTGATTCTTCACCCGAGAAAGGTTTTCCACCTAGATTTCTATATTTCATAAATAGAGCTTCTATATCCGGGTCAGTATTACTTCTTCTGTTTCTGGCACTCATTTTCTATAGCGTCTGCAATTAGCAGACAAAGTGTCAGGTCAACAGAAAAGATATTTCAAAATATAGAGACAGATACTTGAATGTAAATGTGTTTATCCAGGTGTTATTTCATTCTGCTACTCATACTAGGATATTACTGATCCTATCTGTAATGAGTTGCCCGTCCTAGAACACTACTGGTTCTATTTCTGACGAGTTCGCTAATATGTTATATTCCAGAAATAAGCTTAACCAAAGCTCTGATACCACGTTGTGACGACCCCATTTCCCGTACAGACGAAGACAAGGGTTATCTTTGGAATATAACATAGAAACAGATAATAGCAGAACAGAAATAAATAAATACACCAGATAATGAACAATAGAATATACTGGATAAACATAATCATCAGAGTTACACATTATACATGATCTTACTTAGTACAAATACAGTTCAGCTATACATAAATGTCTACAGCGGAAATAAACAAAATATGTACAATAGGAGCTGAACAGCATAAAAAGAGATAAATAATAGAATCCATCTTCAGCTCCAGCTATCCAGAAAGAACCAGCTAAACCTGAATACAAGGCTGCCCTGTAGAAAAAGGGGCACCCGAGTTTGAAAGTGAAACAAACTACGAGTCAGTCATGGGACTGGTATGAGAAATCTATTCAACACATTTAATATATGGCTAATCACAGGACCACGCCACTTTCGTGGAACGGGTTTACTCCATTGGATTGCCAATGCTTTAAAACCAATCTTTCTTTTAAACATCGCAATGCTTTTTATAAAAATGAAGCAATTATAAGACTCAGTTCCCATCACACAATGCAACGCAAACCGGAGGATAGAGTTTTACCTTATAATGGCCGAAATATGATTGATACGAATAAAGCAAAAGCATTTGATATTATTACTAGTGTTTAATGTTTCAAAAACAATTTGAATCATAACTATCAATCATAGGAGGCATGGGTACCATATATCATGTCGCCATATATATATATATATACAATCAAAACCGCACAGTCACGTATTTGGAAATTGGATTTCCGTCCTGAACCAAGGTAAAAGATAGTCCTTACCGAATTCGAGACAATCTAGCCCATGTCTCAGGAATAGCCGCAACTGCCCCTTGGATCGTCAGGGCCGGTCCACCGATGTGGATTATTATGCCTGAACAATACGTTTCCCCGCCCTTTGGGACGTAAACAAGCCAACGAATGACTCCATCGGACCCGGATCGTCCGATCAAACCGAGGCGCCTCGCAACAGCAACAACCACACAGGTGAAAAGTATATGAATGTTAGGGCTGGTAGGTCACTGACACCACCCTAGCTAGAAAGAAACGCATGCCCTCCCTGAGGTCCTTCTCCCGTTTCTGGTTCATACCGGGGTGTGAGGCTCGCGAATCCACATTATACACAAAGCTACGCCACACAGGCGGGGCTTTGATCATCACCACAAGACTTTGCTTTTCAACAGAAGCCTTGATCATTTTCCACTTGGGCATGCCACACTAGCAATTCATGTCGTGTGACTGATGTCCATCGATATACAACCTCTGAGCTCGTGCGTTTCAGAGAAGGGCGTTAAGCAAAAGAATAAATTCTCTGCCGCCAAACAGATGTATATTTAATAGAGATCAATCAACATAGAATAAAATCCAATGTCAGACACAGTCCATTTACAAGTCCGTTTTGGGTCTGAATGAAACCAGAGGCACTAAATACCTCGCAAACCCATCGATCACCATGTACGTCTAGACGATCACCACTCATTATCCATATTTCGGGATGCCTCCCAATCAGGACCTCGGTTACCATCCAAACGAGGTGAAGATCTCCGGTCTTCGACCACCGTCTTCATCTTCGATTTCTTATCGTCGATTCAGTTATTCAGAATGGGATAAACCCGGTCTTTCTGAGCAACTCGCATATATAATAAACAAGTGCAACACTAACATATACACGCATCATTTCAATTCATTAGTCACTAACCGTCAATCAGTAAGAGAACGATTTCCCAAATATTAACCCCGAAGGCCGAAACCAACATCAGATCAACACCCAGGAAACCATTCGTCTTAGCCAACCTTCAGTTAATTTCTAAATCTCATCCATATCGTTTATAATATTTTATAACGATTTATCGCCATTTTTATTTATTTTAAAATAGCCATTTATTCAAAACGACGCTTCGGGCCATAACGCGACCGTGGCGCTGTTTTTCTTCAGATTTGATTTACACATATCTGAAAATCTAACCGTTGGATCTTCACAAAATTTACATCATTAGAAAGATCTTTTCAAAACGAATCCAACGGTTCCAGTTTCGGGAAAATTCGATGGTCGGATCTCCCGGTACAATCGTTTGAAGTTTCTATTTCAAAATACGAACTGCAGCGTCGTTATTCGATTAAATATATATATATATATATATATATATATATATATATATATAAATATAATCGATTCTGGCGCTGTTTTTCTTTAGATTTGAATTAAACATTCCAGACAATCTAACCGTTGGATTTTTACAAAGTTGGTGCCGTTGGAAAGATTTTTCCAAAGCGAACCGAACGGTTGTGATTTCAGGAAAATCCGATGGTCGGATCCCCCGGTATAATCGTTTGAAATCACGGTTTCAAAATACGAACTGCAGCGTCGTTATTCGATATATTTTAATTCTATTTATATATATATCGATTCTTTGATTTCAAAGCTATATTCTTTTCATACATTTTATAAAAATGATATTTTTATCTAACTGTCTTCTATTTCAACACTTCACTATATTTAACAATTCATGTATATAATAAAAATGTGATTTTTATTGTAAAACAATTCATTTCAAAACACTATTATTTTATATAGTTCATATAGGTAATAAAAATAGGATTTTTATAATAAAACAATTTCTTTCAAAATGAGATTATTTTATATAATTCATATAGACAATAAAAATGTGATTTTTATTATAAAACACGAACACCATTCAACACATGAATTTCAATTCAACGAATGAATATCAATTCAACACATGAAGGTTTTCTATTCAGCGAATAAATATAGTTTCAACAAATGAAAATAATTCAAACACATGAGTATTATTCAAAATTTCGGCAGCATAACGGTAGGGTCGTTAAAACCGGGACCGTCCCTAGTACGGCTCCTCGCTCTACCTTAAAACCTCGCGGTTTTTGACAATGGGGATCATGCATCTAGTTCGCACGCAGGCGGCATGTATATATTTATTTCATTTCCACAAACTAATCCTATGTGGTTTCAACCAAATATTTCTCAACCACAAACGGGTATTTTTCAACCACAATCAATCAATATCAACCACAAACAATCCCAAACAACCATTCGCTATCAATCAATTTTCACACCAATCACAACCAATAAATATCGTCCATGGTATGTGGACGAGGGGCGTATATATATATATATATATATATATATATATATATATATATAGCAATTCACTTCTATTTCAACACATGAATTTATTTTTACAACACATATACAACTTATACATCGAACGTACAACTTATACAATGCTTATACAAGAGGTGTACAACGCTTATATAACTCATACATCGACTATATAATTTATACATCGTCGGTTTCCCATATCGTTTATAAATTAGAAATCTCACATTGGGTTCCACTCCACCAAAAATAGGAGAAGGCTCAGAAAAATATGCGGTCTCTTCTAAAATGTAGAAGATGTCCACACGGTCACAGTGTTTCCTGTTTCATCGAATTTCGTCAAGAATCGAAATGGATATGATTTTTCAAAGTTTGCAACGGTTTTAAACAGTTGAAATCAGTTAAATAATTAACAGCCGTATACCTTCCTTTTGATTCAAAACTAGGTTTTGAATTTTCTCTCGATCCGTAACACGAGACTCAGATCCAGTTGTGCCACGACGTAGGGCTACGAAGGGGCTTTCCAGTGATGGGTCCCACCACCAGATCGACGCCAGATCTGAAGAGAAATGGGGGGCGACGCGGCGGAACTTCGGGGGCTTGGATCTCGACGACGGGGCGATGGCAGGAGGTGAGACTTGGTCGGATTTGAAGCTGGGAGGGAGATCTTCAAAAAGTTCAACTGGAGGGGGTGGCGAAAACGCCTGTGGCAGCGGCGATTTGGTCGGAAAGAAAAGAACGTCTTCCGCCGTTAATCGGGAGGGAGGAAAAAGGATTTTTTTTTTAAAAAAAATATGATTGGTCGGGGGAGTTTTAAAGGGGTTTTCTGACACGACCACCAATCTAAACCCAACGACTGTCGTCCCTAGCGTTTTACCCCCATTCCGTAAACAATGGGATATGTTTCATAGGCCCATTCGACTGTTTCAGTCAGTTTTCCTTCAAATTAAAATATATAACATTCAATATTCAATTTGAACGTACATTTCAATTTGCCAGGGCCACAAACTGATTCGAAAAATTCCAGAAAAATAAATCTAGCTATGTTTTGACGATACGGTCCCAACAAAACTAGTTTCGTCGAATTCTGAGACCGTTTGCAAAAAGGCCCATTTCTGGTCGATCCAATTTAACTGTAAATGACCAAAACACGTTTTCCTTTGCCACACTCACATACTAGCTTCAAAAATTATGAAATTTGAAACCTAGCAGTAACTTCACATCCCGGATCCAACAAAAGTGGTTTCGTCGAATTTCGAGGTCGTATGCAAAATGGCCATTTTCACGGGCTATATAAATTCCATAGCGACCTTTCTGAAAATTCATTTGGCCATAACTTTTGCTTTCCATTATGAAAATTCGATTTTTCAGATTCGTTAGAAAGGTATTCACTAACAGATTTAAATATTTTTGGTTTCACTAAAATCCGTTTTGTTTTGCACCCGGTACAGTCCGAAAAAGTTTGAATTCAATTTTTGAAACTGCAGCGCCATTTCAGGCCTTGTTTATAATTAGAATTAATTATATTCGTTTTCAATTGTCGATTCAACTCACTTTTCATCTCTATTATTTAAAATATTTATTGTATATATTTAAAATCCATTATTTTAGCCAATTTAAAATTTTTAAATTGGTTCAGATTTTCTGGGTCGTTACACGAATTACCCGGTCTCCAAACATAACAAACTATATACCTATCCTGACTCTAATCGACGATACAAACTCAATGGAACTAGTTTCGCAGCCTAATTCGATCGCCTTCTCAAGCTACACTCAAATATCTCTTTATTGAATTGAATTAATTTAATTACGCTCTATATAAAATGAATGGGCGTTTACGGCTACCGTGGTCACATACGACATCGGTTTGCTATGAAATTTGATTTTCTTACAATAATTTAATGATATGGTTCCAATGAAACTAATTTCGTCGAAAACAGAGTCCGTTTGAAAAATCACTAATTTAAAGCCCTATATTTTAAATAACGATTTCCATGGCGACTATTTCAAAATTTGATTTGGCCATATCTAACAATCTATAACGCGTAATCTGGATTTTCCTATTTCATATGAAAATTATAATCAATACGGTTTCAACGTTTCTGGTTTCACAAAATTCCGACTTATATCGGACTCTGTATATTCAGGTGAAGTTCAAAACCCCATATTGCGAACTGCAGCGCCATTTCGAGCTCGTTTTATATTTATATAAATATATATAATGTTCGAACTTTGTTTAAATAACGAACTAAACATTAAAATCCACTAATATTCCAAATAAAATATTTAAAATAATAAATTAAATAAAATATTAGACTACCAAAAATACGGGACGTTACATTGTTTTATCATTTGAATATATCTTATGCATAGTATTATCGACCTTTAGATAGGAATCCTATGGATGTAAACATGTGTTTGAGACATGTTATGTTTGATGGATGCAAGTGGATGCATGTGTTTGCTAGTGGCTGCCTGTGGGAGCATATACACACACATTAGGCACTAGATCAGCTCAATCACTCTAATACTGCATATGGATGTGTATGCATTTTCTTTTCTTTTATGGATGGAAATGGATGTATTACTATATGGATATTGCATTTGGACGAATGAGTGTGAACAAATATAGAACTCACATTTATAATAGGATTATTTGCATACATGTTGGATTCATGCCACTAACATACATTGCATTAAGGAGGTCAACTGAATCATTAGACTGCTTGATCTTCGCATTAGTATTGGGACATATACACACACCTTTACATATATTCATATAAGCATTAGAAGTCTTTAAGGACAATGGATGCCAGTGATTGATGGATGAGTAGATGGATGATGGATGGTAGGATATGCATTCTTCTCAACTTAGAGATTTCGGGGACGAAATCCTTCGAGTAGGGGAGAATGTAACACTCCGTATTTTTAACGATACTAAAAAAGGATAAATTAAATTATAATTAATTTAATATTCAGAATTAAGGAAAACTGTAACACCCCGTATGTTGAATAACTTGTTACAATATAAAACAGGGCAGAATTAAATTTTAAAATCTGAATCAGGGGAAACGGGCTATGCCATTGCGTTCGCCTCGGAAAAATACGCGAAATAGAGTCCGAAATTTCGTGAATCGGAGTCCGTATGTCCGAGATATGACCTTTAGAAGTTTCACGAAAAATCAGAAAACGAAACAGATTTCAAAAATGCAGAATATGGGCTAGGCGGAAAAATTCCCGCCCAGACCAGGTCGACCTGGGAGTCGACCTGGGGGTCGACCTGGGTGTCGACCTGCCCACCAGGTCGACTAGGGTGTCGACCCTAGTGTCGACCTGGGGGTCGACCTCCCTGGTCGAGCCCAGGTGACCTGGGTGCACTGGTTTGGCTTTTGGGCTGTGTTTTGGTGGCTAGGACGAGATCTGACGGCTCTAGTCTGATTTAGGGTTAATCTAATGGCCTAAAACACTTAACTACTCTATAAATACACCCTAAGACTACCCTAATTCATACTAAAATTGGAGACAACGTCGTTATGCCGTCAAAATGCAACTAGGAGGAGCCACCAACAAATTAAAGAGGAAAAAAGCTTCTCAAATCAACTTCTAATACACTCTAGCAACTTAATCTTCTTCATAGGAGTGCTAATCAACAAGTTGTGAGTTTCTATAGCCTTAATGACCAATTGTTGAAATGATTATGATAGGATATAATGAGGTTATGGCTATAAATGTGGATCAATGCAAGATTATGTTATCATATGCTATGTGTTTGTGATGTTATGCAAGTTATGTGCTATGTGTTCATGATGTTATGCAAGTTATGCAAGCCATATGCTATGTGATCATGATGTTATGCAAGTTATGCAAGTCATATGCTACATGTTCATGATGCTATGCAAGTTATATGCTATATGATCATGATGTTATGCAAGTGTTATGCTATGTGTGCATGATGCTAGTTATGCAAATTGCTATGATAAACATTGATCCATTATGACACCATGATGATGCAAGTTCATATATGATATGTTATGCAAGTTTGGTGTATGATTATATGCAAGTTCATATATGACATGTTATGCATGTTTGGTGTATGATTATATGCAAGTTCATATATGACATGTTATGCAAGTTTGGTGTTTGATTATATGCAAGTAACATGTGCAAGTTTACACCTTTGTATGAGATGCATACATATGCAAGTTAACCCCTTTGTATGTCATACATACATATGCAAGTTTATCCTTTTGTATGACATAAGTAGCTTATGCAAGTTACCCTCTTTATGACATATGTGATTCATGCAAGTTTGGGTTGATTATTTATGCTAGTTGGGTTTGATGCTATATGCATATTGACACCTTTAAAAACCCATGTTGATGCTAATGTTATGCAAGTTGAACCCATTGAATGTGTGATGAATCTTCCCTTTTAATTATGTCATGTTAGCGAATTACGTGGGGAACGATGGGGTTAATATTCATGTTAATGAAATGGTGTGAAGTTGGTATGATTATGCATACCATAAAGTGGATGGACATAATTGAGTCAATTATGTACATCGTTAAATTTGTAATTAATTAGGGATAATTAATACAAATTATGGGGGTGATTAATTAGGTGTAATTAATCGACTAAGACACGAGGTTGGACCCTTTTGTAGCATAAGACTGCCCGGAACCGACCGACAAATCCAGCAGCTACAAATGATTGGCCCAATGTGAGAGGTCTTAGGCATAAACTAAATACGTGACAAGTGTAAAGACACGAGGTTAGACTCGGTTATGGCGTAAGGCTGCCCGGACCCCACCAGCAAATCCAGCTGCCATAAAAGATAGTCTAATGTGAGAGGTCTTTACAACGGTTACGTTCTTAATCAATTAAGAAACACTTAACCATATTAGCATGTAGAGGGACATGAGGGGTTAAGTGGGTGCCTTGGGTGGCATGTGAAAATCTAGTGGTTGCCTTGGGTGGCAATAGAAAATACGATTAGAATACTTAACCAAGGTGGAACATGTAATTAAACATGATTAAAGGGTTAAGTAAGTGCCTTGGGTGGCATGGGGAAAGTCTAGTGGTTGCCTTGGGTGGCAATAGAAGATAAGAATACTTAACCAAAGTGGAACATGTAATTAAACATGATTAAAGGGTTAAGTAAGTGCCTTGGGTGGCATGTGGAAATCAAGTAAGTGCCTTGGGTGGCATGGGGAAATCTAGTGGGTGCCTTGAGTGGCAATTGAAATATGATTAGATGACTTAACCAAACTTTAAACATGTAAGTGGACATGATTATTAAAAAGGGTTAAGTGGGATGCACTAGAAAAAGGGACAAGCTTAGGTGGGTAGCTTGTGGGGGCCCATTTCAACCAGTAACCCATATGTATCTTATTGGGCTCGACCCATGTCGAGGACGGGACAACCGTACTGGGCTTGACTATAAGAGGCCAAAAACGGGTTAGCGGTGGCAACGCAAGTCCAACGGGTTTCATATGCGTGTGTGGACCCGGGCTGGTAGGTAAGACGTTGTTGCATCGTGTAGGTATAAGCCGTGCACCGTTGATTGTATCAGGTTGCCACTTTGGGGAGTGATACACCCCACTGTGGGGCCAGCACGGGTATCTACGTTAGGGAGCCGATCGAATGGGAGTAGTGGGTACACCTAGTGGAGATAGGGGCAGACGACACCTATGTAGTCAGCTAGGGGTACACGAGACTACTATTAAAATTACTAAGTTGTGGGTACACCTAGTGGAGATAGGGGCAGACGGCCCCTATGTAGTCAGCTAAGGGTACACGAAATTACTATTAAAATTACTAAGTACACTTGGTGGGATCAACCTTTAAGTAGGAGTTACCCTTGGGTAGGTAGATCTGGTGTGGTGCAGTGTAGGAATTACCTTTGGGTGGGTAGATATGGTGTGGTGCAGTGTAGGAATTACCCTTGGTTGGGTAGATCTGGTGTGGTGCAGAGTAGTATTTATCCTTGGGTGGATAGGCGCGTCTTTACCGTTATCTTAGTTCATCCTAAGTCTAGTTGGCTGCTTAGTGTAGTCATTTATCCCCAGTCGTACCGTACCAGGTTTATATCATACCCTAATTACTTTAATGATTGTATTGTTAAAGTTATAGGGCTCACTCAGACTTATGTCTGACCCCGTTGTTTTTATCTTTTTCCTCAACCCTCAGGTTCTCAGAGTGGGCCTAGCACTAGTGGGCTTTGATCAGATTGCTTTATCTATCTTTTGGAGCTTGGACCGTGATGTAAAGCCCAGCTTATCTTTTCTATTATGGCTATTAGTAATTAGTGGGATTATGTACTTTTGTTTTATCAAGATGGATATTATGTACTTGACTCTTGTTTATGGTTTAGTGATGTAACCAAACATGTTTTACTTTCCGCTGAAATGAAATGATGTTTTTTTAAATCATCAAGTATTGCTTATATCTGTCTTGCTGTAAATTTTCTGTTCTATATTCACTTAAGATACTCCACCGAAGTTAAGGCATTCCCATAGTGAGTGACCTTAACGGGTGTGGGGTGTTACAC
The DNA here is from genome assembly GCA_030737875.1 of Allium sativum. Classification (NCBI taxonomy): domain Eukaryota; kingdom Viridiplantae; phylum Streptophyta; class Magnoliopsida; order Asparagales; family Amaryllidaceae; genus Allium; species Allium sativum. The sequence goes on from CM060910.1 coordinate 923,536,885, forward strand.
GTGGTATCAGAGCTTAAGGTTACCAGAACAGATAAAACTTTTAGAAAAACTATTTTTCTAAAAACATTTTTGGAGGAAGTATTTTCAAAAACATGTCTTTTAAGAGAAAAGTTTTTGAAAGAAAAGAGCATAATCCCCAAGAGCCATATATCCTTCCTTCGATTCTCCGTTTTGAATCTATTCCTCTTTCTCTTTTTGAATTCCCCTCTGCGTATAGATGTATTTTTAAGATAAATATGGACTTCCGTATGAAGGACGGAAGAACCACTTCAAGGGACTAAGACGTTTGCCGGGCTAAGAAGTTAGTCCAAGGAGGTGGAGGGCTTATGGGTACCTTTAAGATGGACGAGAGAGGAAGGTTCAAATAGCTGTTAGGTAAATAAAGGACGAAACCTTATCGTGGTAAGAAGGCCACGAAAGGAGAATGTGAAGGGGAAGGCTAGTTGTCTTGGAGAAATAGGACACCTTATTAGGGTTGTCCAAAGAGGTAAGGACGAAGTACAGGATCTTCTGGAGGGTAGATGTATCCCCTCACGACGGGTATACCTGATGGGGGTAGGACCGTCTAAGTTGAAATTTGGTTCTCTCGATCATCCTGTTCGAACTTTATTCGACTCTGGCGCATCACATTCGTTTATCTCATCATCATTAGTTGAGTCACTGCACCTAAACACCAGTTTAGTAGATGATCCCTTGGTTGTTTCAAACCCAATTGGGGGCTCCACTTATTTGTCCATGATATGTTTGGGTTTGAAGATCTTCATACTTAGCGTTGAGTTTAGGTGTGATGCCTTTGTTTTGGGCTTCACGGGCTATGGGTTGATTTTGGGCATGGACTGGTTATCCAGTAATGGTGCCGTTCTTGATTGCGAAAGGAGAGTAGTTAGGCTCATGACCCGCTTGGGTAACACTCTCGAGATCTCTTGTAATCCCATAGATTCTGTTATGTTAAATTATCTTGAATCGCCTGACACTTCGGCCGAGAGTTTGCGATCTGTTAGAGTAGTCCGGGAGTACTCGGATGAGTTCGAGGAGGTGAAGGGCTTACCTCCGAAGCGGGAGATAGATTTCCGAATATATCTGGTGGATAATGCTAAGCAAGTATCTTTGCCAGTGCGCCACATGGCTCCTCGTGAGAGGATGGAACTCCATAAGCAAGTAGGGGAGTTGCTTGAGAAGGGGTTCATAAGACGAAGTATATCGGAGTGGGGTGCTCCAGTAGTTTTTGCCACGAAGGCGGATGGGTCCATCAGACTTTGTGTAGACTATAAGAGAACTCAACAAGTTCACAAAGAAGAATAGACACCCATTGCCAAGGATTGATGATCTTTTTGATCAGTTGGTTTGCGCCTCAGTGTTTCACAGTTGGACTTAGCCACGGGGTTTCATCAGTTGGGAGTGACTGAGGATAGTATAGAGAAGACCGCCTTTAGGGCTCCGGATGGTTTCTATGAGTGGCTGGTGATGACATTTGGTTTGACGAACGCCCCCGCATACTTTGCTGATTTGATGAGTAGGGTGTTCAGGGAGTACCTAAACAACTTCGTAGTGGTCTTTGTGGATGACATCTTGGTCTTTTCTAAGAACGAAATAAGTTTTCGTATGTGCTTAATAGGTTAAGCAAAGCCAGTTATTTGATCAACGGTGGTTCTGGAGTGAGACTGGCAAGGACATCCAGAGTTGGACAAGGGCTTAATTATTTAGCCGTTTTTACTAGTATCATCTTACGTAGGTCGTCTGAATTCGAAGGAGGTATCCCTTGGGTGTTTGTCTGATATTGGTTTAGGCCTTTGGGGCTTGCACTTGGGGGATGTCGAGTTCGACTAGGATGGTCTGCGAGAGAGATGGATAGATGTGACGATTTTGCGTGGGAGAATATCTTGGCTTTCTCTAGAAGTGGAGAAAAGCATGCCCTACATCTTAGGGAAGTGTAGAAACTCTTCGAGCGCATAGTCTTGAGACAGCAAAGGTGGATGGAGTTCTTAGCATCCTATGATTTCGAGATAGCGTATACCCCTGGCAAGGGTAACGTGGTGGCGGACGCCTTGAGCAGAAAAAGGTTGTCCTTGAGTCCATTTTTTGTGGAACGACGAAGCTTGGAATTTATCTCGATGTTTGATTTCAGACCTTTCGTGACTTTGTACCCGGTTTGCTAGCATCCTTAGAGGTCAGACCTACTCTTTTGGGGCGGATTGGCGAGGCACAGCGGGACGACCCACAGTTGGTTGAGTTGGTTGAGCTGGTAGAGAGGCTCATAAGGGGGGAGTCGTCCAGCCATTTGAGTAGGTACACCCTAGACGATAGGGGGTGCTTGCGTAGAGACAACAGACTTTGTGTACCGTAAGACGAGGGTTTGAGAAAGGCTATTCTTGATGATGCGCATCGTTCTAGGATGACCATTCATCCCGGTGGGGACAGGATGTACCAAGACATGAAGCGAGTTTTCTTTTGGGCCGGCATGAAGAAAAATGTGGCCGGGTATGTCGCTAGGTGCTTGGTGTGCCAATAAGTGAAAGCGGAGCAAAAGAAACCCGGTGGGTTGCTTCACGCATTGGAAGTTCCGCAATGGAAGTGGGATAGCGTCTCGATGGATTTTATTGATGGGTCACCGAGATCAAGGAAGGGTAATACGAGAATTTGGGTTGTTGTAGACTGACTTGCTAAGAGCGCCCATTTCATACCCGTAAAGAGCAAGAGGACTTCTCCATGGCTAGCTTCAGTTTATCTTCGAGAGATAGTTCGATTGCATGGGGTACCTTCTAGCATAGTGAGTGATCGAGATCCTATCTTCACTAGCGAGTTTTGGAAGAGTTTGCAAGAAGCAGTGGGGACTCAGTTGTGTCTGAGCACCGCATATCATCCTCAGACGGACGGCCAGACCGAGAGGGTGAATCGTGTCCTAGAAGACCTATTGAGGCTATGCATCTTAGATTTTGGGGGTACATGGGAAGAGCATCTTCCATTGGTGGAGTTCGCATATAATAACAGCTTTCAGTCCAGTGTTGGTATGGCTCCTTTCGAAGCTCTTTATGGAAGGCCTTGTCGATCACCTACATGTTGGTGGGAATCTACGGAATGTTGTTTGCTTTGGGTCCGTTGGGAAGTTAGCACCAAGATTTGTAGGACCGTTTCCTATTAAGGAAAGGATTGGACGGATGGCATACAGAGTGGATTTACCCGATAGACTTAGTGGGGTACATGACGTATTCCGTGTGTCACATTTGAGGAAATGCCTACATGAGACCGCAGAGGTGGTAGAGCTGAGCTTGCTTAGAGAAGTGGAGCGTGATATTCGACGAGCTCCTACCCGCATCCTTGGGTCAGAGATTAGGAAGTTGAGAAACAGAGAGGTTCGACTAGTCAAAGTGAAAAGGGGAGAAGATGAGAGTAATGCTACTTGGGAGACAAAAGCGAAGATGCGTTCATTGTACCCATTCCTTTTTGGAGGGTATGTCTTTTAACTTCTCCTTTAGCGTTTGTCTAGTACTTATCTTATCTTTAGTATGTCCTCTCATTAGTACCTTTGTCCTTTAGATAGGGTAAACCTATGGTTGAAACATGTGTTTGAGACATGTTATGATTGATGGATGCGTGTGGATGCAAGTGTTTGCTAGTGGTTGCTCGTGGATGCATATACACACACTTTAGACACTAGATCGGCTCAGTCACTTCATATTGCATATTGCATATAATTGTGTGTAGGTAGCTATATTAATGAATGTATAATGGTTGTGTTATCATATGGATGATGCATTTTGGTGTATGGTTGTGCACACATGTAGAAATAGTATGTGTCGATAGGGATCTTACCCATACATATTGGATGCATGGCACTATCATGGTTTGCATTAAGGAGGTCAACTAAATCAGTAGACCGCCTGATTTTGCATTAGACAGGGAACATATACACACACTTTTTGCATATGTTCATACAGCATTAGAAACTTTAAGGACAATGGATGCCAGAGTTTGATAGTTTGAGTAGATGGTTGTTTGGTTGGTAGGATACGTTCTTCTTGACTTAGAGATTTCGGGGACGAAATCCTTTAAGTAGGGGAGAATGTAACACCCCGTATGTTGAATAACTTGTTACAATATAAAACAGGGAAGAATTAAATTTTAAAATCTGAATCAGGGGAAAAGGGCTATGCCATTGCGTTCGTCTCGGAAAAATACGCGAAATAGAGTCCAAAATTTCGTGAATCGGAGTCCGTATGTCCGAGATATGACCTTTAGAAGTTTCACGAAAAATCAGAAAACGAAACAGATTTCAAAAATGCAGAATATGGGCTTGGCAGAAAAATTCCCGCCCAGACCAGGTCGACCTGGGTGTCGACCTGCCCACCAGGTCGACTAGGGTGTCGACCCTAGTGTCGACCTGGGGGTCGACCTCCCTGGTCGAGCCCAGGTGACCTGGGTGCACTGGTTTGCCTTTTGGGCTGTGTTTTGGTGGCTAGGACGAGATCTGACGGCTCTAATCTGATTTAGGGTTAATCTAATGGCCTAAAACACTTAACTACTCTATAAATACACCATAAGACTACCCTAATTCATACTAAAATTGGAGACAACGTCGTTATGCCGTCAAAATGCAACTAGGAGGAGCCACCAACAAATTAAAGAGGAAGAAAGCTTCTCAAATCAACTTCTAATCAACTCTAGCAACTTAATCTTCTTCATAGGAGTGCTAATCAACAAGTTGTGAGTTTCTATAGCCTTAATGACCAATTGTTGAAATGATTATGATAGGATATAATGAGGTTATGGCTATAAATGTGGATCAATGCAAGATTATGTTATCATATGCTATGTGTTTGTGATGTTATGCAAGTTATGCAAGTTATGTGCTATGTGTTCATGATGTTATGCAAGTTATGCAAGCCATATGCTATGTGATCATGATGTTATGCAAGTTATGCAAGTCATATGCTACATGTTCATGATGCTATGCAAGTTATGCAGGTTATATGCTATATGATCATGATGTTATGCAAGTTATGCAAGTGTTATGCTATGTGTGCATGATGCTAGTTATGCAAATTGCTATGATAAACATTGATCCATTATGACACCATGATGATGCAAGTTCATATATGATATGTTATGCAAGTTTGGTGTATGATTATATGCAAGTTCATATATGACATGTTATGCAAGTTTGGTGTATGATTATATGCAAGTTCATATATGACATGTTATGCAAGTTTGGTGTTTGATTATATGCAAGTAACATGTGCAAGTTTACACCTTTGTATGAGATGCATACATATGCAAGTTAACCCCTTTGTATGTCATACATACATATGCAAGTTTATCCTTTTGTATGACATAAGTAGCTTATGCAAGTTACCCTCTTTATGACATATGTGATTCATGCAAGTTTGGGTTGATTATTTATGCTAGTTGGGTTTGATGCTATATGCATGTTGACATCTTTAAAAACCCATGTTGATGCTAATGTTATGCAAGTTGAACCCATTGAATGTGTGATGAATCTTCCCTTTTAAGTATGTCATGTTAGCGAATTACGTGGGGAACGATGGGGTTAATATTCATGTTAATGAAATGGTGTGAAGTTGGTATGATTATGCATACCATAAAGTGGATGGACATAATTGAGTCAATTATGTACATCATTAAATTTGTAATTAATTAGGGATAATTGATACAAATTATGGGGGTGATTAATTAGGTGTAATTAATCGACTAAGACACGAGGTTGGACCCTTTTGTAGCATAAGACTGCCCGGAACCGACTGGCAAATCCAGCAGCTACAAATGATTGGCCCAATGTGAGAGGTCTTAGGCATAAACTAAATACGTGACAAGTGTAAAGACACGAGGTTAGACTCGGTTATGGCGTAAGGCTGCCCGGACCCCACCGGGAAATCCAGCTGCCATAAAAGATAGTCTAATGTGAGAGGTCTTTACAACGGTTACGTTCTTAATCAATTAAGAAACACTTAACCATATTAGCATGTAGAGGGACATGAGGGGTTAAGTGGGTGCCTTGGGTGGCATGTGAAAATCTAGTGGTTGCCTTGGGTGGCAATAGAAAATACGATTAGAATACTTAACCAAGGTGGAACATGTAATTAAACATGATTAAAGGGTTAAGTAAGTGCCTTGGGTGGCATGGGGAAAGTCTAGTGGTTGCCTTGGGTGGCAATAGAAGATAAGAATACTTAACCAAAGTGGAACATGTAATTAAACATGATTAAAGGGTTAAGTAAGTGCCTTGGGTGGCATGTGGAAATCAAGTAAGTGCCTTGGGTGGCATGGGGAAATCTAGTGGGTGCCTTGAGTGGCAATTGAAATATGATTAGATGACTTAACCAAACTTTAAACATGTAAGTGGACATGATTATTAAAAAGGGTTAAGTGGGATGCACTAGAAAAAGGGACAAGCTTAGGTGGGTAGCTTATGGGGGCCCATTTCAACCAGTAACCCATATGTATCTTATTGGGCTCGACCCATGTCGAGGACGGGACACGCGTACTGGGCTTGACTATAAGAGGCCAAAAACGGGTTAGCGGTGGCAACGCAAGTCCAACGGGTTTCATATGCGTGTGTGGACCCGGGCTGGTAGGTAAGACGTTGTTGCATCGTGTAGGTATAAGCCGTGCACCGTTGATTGTATCAGGTTGCCACTTTGGGGAGTGATACACCCCACTGTGGGGGCCAGCACGGGTATCTACGTAGGAAGCCGATCAAATGGCAGTAGTGGGTACACCTAGTGGAGATAGGGGCAGACGGCACCTATGTAGTCAGCTAGGGGTACACGAGACTACTATTAAAATTACTAAGTTGTGGGTACACCTAGTGGAGATAGGGGCAGACGGCACCTATGTAGTCAGCTAGGGGTACACGAAACTACTATTAAATTACTAAGTACACTTAGTGGGATCAACCTTTAAGTAGGAATTACCCTTGGGTGGGTAGATCTGTTGTGGTGCAGTGTAGGAATTACCCTTGGGTGGGTAGATCTGGTGTGGTGCAGTGTAGGAATTACCCTTGGGTGGGTAGATCTGGTGTGGTGCAGAGTAGTATTTATCCTTGGGTGGATAGGCGCGTCTTTACCGTTATCTTAGTTCATCCTAAGTCTAGTTGGCTGCTTAGTGTAGTCATTTATCCCCAGTTGTACCGTACCAGGTTTATATCTTACCCTAATTACTTTAATGATTGTATTGTTAAAGTTATAGGGCTCACTCAGACTTATGTCTGACCCCGTTGTTTTTATCTTTTTCCCCAACCCTCAGGTTCTCAGAGTGGGCCTAGCACTAGTGGGCTTTGATCAGATTGCTTTATCTATCTTTTGGAGCTTGGACCGTGATGTAAAGCCTAACTTATCTTTTCTATTATGGCTATTAGTAATTAGTGGGATTATGTACTTTTGTTTTATCAAGATGGATATTATGTACTTGACTCTTGTTTATGGTTTAGTGATGTAACCAAACATGTTTTACTTTCCGCTGAAATGAAATGATGTTTTTTTTTAAATCCTCAAGTATTGATTATATCTGTCTTGCTGTAATTTTTCTGTTCTATATTCACTTAAGATACTCCACCGAAGTTAAGGCATTCCCATAGTGAGTGACCTTAACGGGTGTGGGGTGTTACAAAAACGGACTACTCCATTGTGTCCATCTCGAAATTCTGGTCAAGATAGACATTCGGTTTGCGTAAAACAGACATCGTGTAAAGAAGTTATGAGGGTTTTAAGTTTGTATACGCGCAGAAGAATTATATATATACACATGAGTCAAGGATGAGTCAGAATTTTATCTAAAACCGTTCAAATTTGAAAATGAAAAAGCGGTGACAATTTTCCCGCTTTAGGGGGTCGACCCCCCTAGAGGAGTGTCGACACCAGGGTCGACTTACCCACAGGGGTGTCAACACCCCTAGGGCTGACGTGGCAGTCGGTTTCAGAGGATCTGGCAGCTATATATACATGGTCATTTCTCTTGTTTTCTTCATGAGAATTCATGGTGGCCAAACTCTGCCGGTGTCTGAACTAATCTGGATCCGTTATCTTCTTCAACTATCAACTTTGCAAATCAATTAGAGATTCAAGCGTGGATCTACAACCCAACAAGCTTCTTTTCTAATTCTATCTTCTTAGGCAAACACTTTGAGTTCTAGGTTACTTTTAGATTTAAATGACTAAAAGTATAACGCGATAGTACTATGATTTGGATATGTCTTGAATCATAAACCTATGTTATTCTTGGATCTCAAACTTCATTATGCTAGATCTATTTTTACAGATCTAATTCACCTGTGATTAGTTTATCATGTCACCTTTGTGGATATGAACCTTTGTCAAGTTTTTGGTTAATTTGGGATTATCAGTATATGGACAAGTGAACCTTTGTTTAGATCTAGATCATCATATTGTGATTAACTGAGATCTATTATTATTGGACATATGAATTCTTATTTGGATCTGTTCATCCTAAGTATATTGGATCTAGTTTTATCATTACCCTTTTTACTAGATCTATTTTTATGTCCACCTTATTATCATATTGTGATTAATTGAGATCTGTTATTATTGGACGTATGAATTCTTATTCGGATCTATTGTAACTTTTATGGCATTCAATGATGTGGATCTTGACCTTATTTGTGTTAGATCTATTTCTGACTATTGCATCTAAATCTCTATCTTGTCAGATCTATTGGTAATTTCTATGACACGCTATGATGTGGATCTTGACCTTATTCGTGTTAGATCTGATTATGCTTATTATGACATCATAGTTATGTCAGAATTAGTTAACTTCCACAAGTTCATCAAATTTATGCTTATTTGTCCACCTTATCACCATGCTAGTTTATGTTTATGCCAAAACAATCACCTTTGTCATATTCCCATCACTTTTCCCTTTTTATTGTTTATAATTAGGCTAACTTCTAGCCTAGATGTCGCTAAATATATGTGAATGCGTTAGTTAGGGAACTGGGGAAAAAGGTTAAAATTGACATAATTTAAATAATGTTTATATGAATTGGACATATAATTCAAAATGGGGAAATAGGGGCATAATCAGCTATAAAGACATAGGTAAGAATTGGATAAGAATGAAATGTCTAATAATTACAATTAGAAATTGTAATTGCACTTATGACACGAGGTTAGGTTGCATTAGTGGTGGAAGTCTGCCTGGACCCGACCGGCATATCCAGCAACCACTAATGTTGAACCTAATGTGAGAGGTCTAAATGCGCAAATACGAATCGGGCTAAGACACGAGGTTAGGCCCAACTTGGGGAATAAGTCTGCCCAGACCTGACCGGTATATCCAACAGCCACTAATGTTGAACCTAATGTGAGAGGTCTAAGTGCGCTAATACGAATCGGGCTAAGACACGAGGTTAGGCCCAACTTGGGGAATAAGTCTGCCCAAACCCGACCGGTATATCCAGCATCCACAAGTTGTATGCCTAATATGGGAGGTCTTGCCCATTATAACTCTAAATGGACATGGTAATGAATTGGAGTAAACAAGGGATGATAGTAACCTATTATGATTAATTACTTAACGAAAATTTTGTATATAATAGGTAGGCTTGTCCTAGGGACAAGTGGAAGTTATAACATAAGTTATAATAAAAGGAAAGAAAGCTTATTAGTAAACCTTAGTTAAGAAAACTAAGTTAATAAGTAAACAATGTCAAGTTGTAGTGATATGTTAAACAGGAAACATGTGAACTGAGAATGAGTTTACTTAATTAAATATTAAGTAAAACAATTTATTGTAATTATGGAATCATACAATGAATAATAGAGAGGGATTGTAAGATTACTTTCGTTAATTACAATCCAGGGGTGAAAGATTGTAAGATTACTTCTGTTAATTACAATCTAAAGAATAACATGTAATGGGGCTTATTAATGAACTTAAATGGATTAAGTTATACTTATATGAAATCAATAAGCAAGTGAAACTTTGGCAAGTAAAAAGCAGTCAATGTGAATAGGGATAACCTGTTAGTCTGTAATACTTAACCCAGTTGAATCCATAGGGATTGTGCTAACATAAACATGAATAGGGGTTAAATAAACTTGGTTGAATCACTGGGAGGGTTACGTAAATCTTAGGGAGGTGGGTAATATTAGTATATATAGGCCCACAAACTTAACCGTTAAATAAACATGCTTGGATCAGTGGGAGAATTAAGTAAATCTTGGATTGGTGGGTAATATTAGTATATATATAGGCCCACAAAATTAGCCCCATAAGGTTATGTAATTAAAGACACCTTGTGGTGAGCATAACTGGTAGAAAGATTGGGGTTATATAATTAAAGAAACCTTTAAGGTAAATGTAACTTGTGGAAAGCCTAGTGGGGGATACAAGACAAAGGGGAGAGCTTGTATCATATTGTGTGGGACCCGTTCCAGTCAGTAATTCGGAGTATGTATCAAGTAGAGAACTCCGAACTAGGTCGGAGAAGGGGCACGCTTACCGACTGATTGTAAGAGATCCAAAGTGGAGGCGGTGTTGGCAACACAAACCGACCAGGCAATGGTCGTGCATGAGCCAGGTCGAAGTGGACGAGATGATCGTGACATCTGTAGATATAGGGCTGTGCATATTAGCGAGGGGTTGCCACTTTAGGACGTGATACATCCTACCGTGGGGCCGACACAAAGTATCTACGGAGTAGGGAGCCGATCGATAGGGTAGTAGTTAGGGTACATTTGGACGTTTGCCTAAGTCTACCACCTTATAGTGGAAGGGATCATCTCATTCTGGTTATACTAGTAATAGTGCAGAGTAATCATTAGGGAAGCGTATACACCTTATCCTGTCTACCTTGTCACACCTGCCTTTTATGCAGTAATATGTTATCCACTTTATATGCCTGTCATGCTACTTTTATTTATTTACTTCCTAAAAGTAACTAAACTCGCCAGACTTTATGTCTGACCCTTTTGTTTCCTCTTCTTTCTTCCGTTCCCTCGCCCCAAGGCTCTCGGGGCGGGAATACTCAGGCTTAGTCAGGACTCAGTTATCATCTTGCTAGAGCTGCTTTCGAAGTACGGCTCAAGTTCTTATCTCTACTATGGCTTTGTCTCTTTTATTTGGGGAATCATGTTTTCTTTTAAGTATTTATGTACTCTGATGGTAAAGACAGAAGTTATACTGTTGTAATGGTTTTTGTGACTTATGGTATTTTGGACCACAATGTATGATTTGTGTTTGAAATAAAAATTTGAATTTCCATTGCTATCTTAATTATATCTGTCTTGTAATATTTTGTGTCTGTTTACTTATAACGCTTCACAAAACTTTAATGCATTCCCTTTGTGAGTGACATTAATGGACGTGGGGTGTCACAATAACAAACTAATTTTAAATATTCATTTTTACATTTAACGAACCTTTTTGCATATTCGTTTTATCCCCGCTATTTCCCTGCTATTTTCCCACTTTATCCCCACTACAACTTTTTATACCTCTACCGCTATAGAGCCGCTAAGCGCTTTAACTGCACACTTGGCTCTAGCATCAGATTACGGTTTAGGATTGGGCAACATCAAAGGAATTAGCATAAAAGAGATTGGGCTGAGAAAAATTATTTGGCAATTAGATTTGAAAATGGAAATTAAGAACCCACTTTGAGTCTAGCCCTGTGCAGTTAAAGTGCTTAGCGGTTCTATAGTGGTAAAGGTGTAAAAAGCTATAGTAGGGAAATAGCGGGGCTATAGCGGATGTGCAAAAATGTTAATTAGATGTAAAACTATATAATTAAAATTAATTAATTATTATTCTCGCATTATTTGTGTAGAAGAAACGAATATGAATTAATATTATATAACAAAATCAAATAATATCATGGTTATGCACACTAGATTCGAGGATTACTACAAATTTCTATCCTATATAAGGCACTTATGACTTAAAATTAACTCTTTACATTAACTTTTTTGATTTATTTTAAAAGAAAACTGGTAAAATCATTCTCTCTATATAAATATTGCTAAAGCAATTGCTAAATAGTGTTGATTTAGTGGGTGCAACGGAAAATAACCGGGCTTAAAGCGAAACTACTGTGCATCAGCGCTAAACAGAAATAGTGTAGCGGACGGAGAGCGCTATAGGCTATAGCGGGGCTTTAGCGGGGTTTTAACTACATAGGGACTCTAGCCCCATAATTGAACTTTTAAGAACTTGAAAAAAAGAAAAAGATTTTTGAGGAATTTTCAAGTTTTGAATATAAAAGTTTACAACTTTCAGAAATTACTTGTATAAAATATAGAGAAATGCATTAAAATAATTTTTTAAAATAACATTAGGTTTATTTTGAAGATATAGGAGTAAGTTATGAAGTTGGACAATATAATTGGTTGAGAGAAAGCCGAGAATATAAAAAGATAAGATGCAGATTTGTTATTTCGATACGGAATAAATTAAATGTAATGACCCGCATTTTCAGCGGTATAATAATAAATTTATTTAATTATTTAAGATAGTGATTTAGAGGATTTAATGGTCGTTGAATTAAATAAGAATGAATATTTAATTTAAATAATAATTAAATAATATATTTAATTCTGAAATAATCAGAATGGGCTGAAATGACGTTATGGTATGAATTGGGCAATTCAAAATATATAATTCAGTTTAAAATTTGAATTACGATAACGAATATATTTAATTAACGATGGTTGAACGTATAAATTATATTATAACTATAATCGAGCTCGAAATGGCATGGTAGTTCGCGATTTGTCGATTCAAACTTTAAACGAATATACAGAAGCCGTTTTAAATCGGATTTCTATGAAACAAGAAACGTACGGAGCTGGTGAAGTATATCTTTCTAGTAGAAGAGAAAAATCAGGATTTCGTCGTGTAGATTGTGAGTTGTGTTCAAATCAAATTTTAAAATAGTCGCTATAGAATCGTTTATCGACCGTAACAGTTTATTCGATATAACTAGATACTGGTTTCGAATTCAGACAAGATTCTTTTGAGACGTAGTGATAATTTAATTTTTATTGTAATTTTTAATTAATTAAATAAGCAACTTTTTATTTGAAGTATTTTGCACCCTGTAATCAACATTTTAAGGTTTCACAATATGAGTTAATCTACCGATATTTTTATATTTTTGGGATCACGGCACATTACTCGATTTAATGATATTTTCATATCAGTCCGTGAACAAGCAGAGTTTTGCATAATGGGGTACTCTCAAATGTAAAACAAATATCCATCCCTTAATTTATTTATTTTCTCCGATCAAAGCAGAAGCCGCGATTCCTCTTCTCAAACCATCCATTCTCTATGGCCTTAAAAGCAAAAATGTGGACCTAGTTTCCCCTAATAAACAAACTGTGGTAGCAAAGAAGCATACGATACCCCTACGTTAACCCCTATTTCGCTTAAGCATGAAGTATCCGTTCCTATAAATAAGGACTACGCAAGCTATTATTTTGCTTCCAAGAAATATAAAATGCAAGCACTTCAGCCAAATAAAACAGGAGCAAACCGAAAGACTTTAAATAAATTAAAAACCCAAAGGGGATTTGCTCCTCACGCTGGCACAACTTATATGCAAGCAATGCTAGAAGAAGACTTGAACTTTAAAGTGCGTGAAGTAGTGTGTGACGTTTGTGAATGGTGAAGTATGGGAAGGTCTGGACGGCGTACAACAGTGGAGGGAAGTGTTTCATTATAATGGGAAGAAATGTTTAACATGTACAGTGGGTATATGCGGTGTCAGTTCGGATTTTTGTTTCAACAAAGTAAAAGGAGGCCATAAGTGGACGTGAATTAGTGTAACAGGGGCAGGTGGTTCGTTTCTTTGATGATGAAGGATCTATACACGGAAATGGGGGTGTAAAGATATCAGGGAGTAGGAGCGGAAATGGAGGTGGAACTTTGAGGACGAGCGGATCTGGTAGTGAACGGAAGTTGAAGTCAATGTTTTGTGAGAGGAGTGGCTTCTTTCTGAACCGACTGGAAGAAGAATGATGGGGTGTAGGTTTGGTTCCATGAAGAATGTGGATGGAAGGACGGAACTGTGCACCGTGAATTTATGAAAGGGAGAACTTGTTTCAGAAACAGGACGTGGAAAGAGAACTATGGCACGGAGAGGGTATGACAGAGAAGAGCCTGGGTTTCAATTTGCAAATCAAAATGAGTACCCAGGTACTTCGAATGAAATTCAAAACAAAGGACTCGAGTTTGACAATTTTGGCTTAAAAAGGAAGGAAAGCACGATGGTGTAAGCAACGAAGTGTTTCACCAGAAATGCAAGGAGCATCGCACACGTTACTGTGCTAGTTGGTGAGCAATCTGAAGCCGCGAGAGGAGAGCTGGGTGCGGGTTCGACAAGGTGTGAGTGAAGCCCGAACTGTATCGGTGAAGGAGGAGATTGGCGTTGGTTTTGTGTTCTTCCGTGAAAAATTAGAGGAGAGAATGGTAATCGACCGTGGCATTTGGGTTTCAAAATAACGAGGAGAGGATACAAAGCTTTTAGATGGTGAAGAAATGGGTCAGTTTGAATATGGGCTGAGACAAAACGTGAGGCCCAATTAGGTTGGTTATATATAGTTTAATTTAAGTTTTATTTTATTTAATAACATATTAAATTGTAGACATAATAACTTCATCATACAGTATCAGAATTGGACGAAATAAGATCCGACAGGATCGTATGGACGGACACTACACGATGGAACCGATTGGAAGTCCATCGGAGCTCGTTGCAATTCATAGCGAAATAAATTGTCCGTCTGAATCAACAGACGCAAATTGTTATATAACAGTTAACGCGAAATGTGAGTAAAAACTCACCAACTGTGAACAGTTCTATTTTTATAACGTATTTTTAGAACTGTTAATCATCTGTTGATTGCTGTGTGTTAACTATTTGGTTAAATTGCTTATGTATAGGTTGAAATTGTCGATAACAATATAGATATAAATCGTTAATCAAATATTGATTCTGTTTAGTAGAATATTTCATATTGAAACGAAATCGATGTTAATTACATTATTTAACATCTGTGACGTAGGGAAACAGGTTGGAGGAATCCAACTGGATTCCTCAACATTTATTTTACTGTTTTTCATATATTGTAATATATGATGTGATATATAATCTGTTGATGATTATGTGTGTTTGGATGATATCGATCACCGTTGTTTGGTATTTTAAATACCGTAAGAAATACGCGAAGGTATAAAAGGGAATTTTCAAAGTGTATTTTGAAAATAAATTATTTATATAAAATCAATGGATTTTATATATAAAAGGAAAAGGGTTTTATAAAAGGGAATAATTATAAAATCAAAGTGTTATAAAGGGAAATTATTTGTAAAACAAATGAAAAGGGATTATTTATTTGGAAAAATAAATAAGATATTATAAAGAATATTTATATAGAAAATAAATAGAATAAAGGAATATTTATTGGGAAAATAAATAGAGTAAATGAAAAGGAGTTAATCGAATTTAGTATTCGAAGGAGTTAATCGAATTTAGTTATTCGAAAGGAGTTAATTGAACATGGTTAATCAAAAAGGAGTTAAACAAAAATTAGAAACTGACTAGAGATTAATAAGTTGAATGGTTTCCTGAGTATCGATCTGATGTTGGTTTCGACCTTCGGGGTGTATATTTAGGAAGGTGTTCTCTTGTTAGTTTATAGTTAGGGACTGATAGTTGTGGAAGAATAGAGATACGTAATTAAGCCATGGAAATGTTTTCCAGTGTTAATAACGTATATTTTCTAAACATTGAAAATGAGGAATATATATATGGTTGATGATTGATCGATATAATTTCCATTTGGGAATAATATCGTTGTTTGCACATGTATTTTTCTTTGATAGTTAAATCACAGACTATCAAAGTTTTCGACCATTTTAACTTTGTTAATATGGAGAGACCGGTTGGATTATTATCCAAAGAACCACTCTGTATTGGCATAAGCGTTGCGAATCATATATGCCAAAGAAAATTGAAGACGGAGTAAAATGCAAGGGCTGTTGTATAAATCTTAGATAACAGTGCCTAAGATGGATATACTGAATAGTGCCTTTGGTTTGTCCAGTCCTAGGACAACTTGTATGGAAGAAGGTCTGGCAGAGTATATCCAATAGATCGCGTAAGTTGATCTCTTCAAATGTATTCACGTTTGGTGGCGGAGGAACTCATTTCTCTTAGCTGTGTACCCATGTTATTTTTGGGGAAATCAATTTGTGATTTGGCGGATATGACGATGTGACATTCAAAGTGAATGAATATGTGGTATGTAAAAGATAAGCGTAGCTTCTAGCCTCACATCCGATAAATGACACAAATCAGGCAGGCAGCATGGCTATGCAGGTCGCACCTATTAGGGTGTATAATCACCTGATCTAGAGTTTCATTTACTTCTAAAAATCTATTGTTGATGCTGTCCCATTCGGGAAACGGTTGCTGATCCCAACCGTTGGTGATATACATTCGATACACTCAAGCGAAATGAGTGGTCGGCCATGTGTGGTCGGGTTGCAAGATGTTCTTGTTGAACCTAGTGTATTCCTCTCTAGAGGTACACTAGCGAAAGGTGGTTCCATACCTTGTCATAGTTGGAAACCCATTACCCAATACGTGCTTGCGATTTTGATTGTATACTATATATGTAGAACGTGAGATGGAAGCGTTTCTGCTAGATGATTATTATATTGTGGTTAATAGACATTATTATAATATCGAAAGGTTTTTGATATAAAGATATTTTTGATTCTCATAAGGGAAAACCCCGTTCCGTTATACGACGTGGTCTTATGAGATATCGTTTTGTTGCTCAAACTATTTTAAACTGTTTTACTCATACTAGCCCCATGACTGACCCAGAGTTTATTTTGTTTTCCCTAAACTCTTGGGTGCCCAATTTTGTACGGGCAGTCAAGTAGTCAGGAATTTACAGATACTTGAAGAGCTGGAGCAGGAGGCTTCAGGATCATATAGCTATAGTTTATTTCTGCTGTGTTGTAAGTGCTGTACTTTGATAATGATGTATATTCAAGTACAGATGTATATTTCAAGTTATGTTATATATATTATATGTTATTCATTCCGCTGTGAGGTTCGTGTTACTCTGATGTTGTGTTCTTCTTCTTCTATTCTAAGTTTCTATCTTATCTATTCTCACCCTCTAACTTCTTTCATTAACTACCAGTATTTTTTTGATGTTTGGTTAGTCATCATTGAGTTTATCTCGATAACCAAAGTCGCTTAAAAACTGGGTCATTACATTAAAGCATGGAAGTTGTTAAGACTATACTTGGAGGATGGAGAAAATTTTGGAAATTTTAGCCATAGTCGTAACAACGACTTAGCCGACCTGGAGCTAGCACAATTTAAGAAGAATTAGGTTAGAAGTAGTTAGAAGGAGAATGAAGAGGCATGAAAATAATAATATACATATGGGTTAGGTCGACCCAATTAGGGTTAGGTTGACCCGCCAATGTGTTTTCACACATATAAATAAAGCGACGAAATGAAGCTTCATCACTTTACTTTCTTCCCCCTCTTTGTAGAAGCCGAGATCCCCAAAACCACCAATCCACCTGCTTTTCACTATTTTCAACTTCCATCACTACTTCAAAACTTTTCCGATTAACTTCAAATGAGTTCCAAGTCGAAGCGTGCTTCAGGGTCTATATGTTCCCATCCTCCATTTCTACAGATCTAAATTTTTTCACCTGGCCTTGAGGCCATCTTTGGATGATATTTTTCCTCAATTGAACCCATAAGAGATTGCATGGTGCCAGAGCAATAGGAAAATAGTACAGACATGCGTGAATACAGCCAAGTATCGGGTTTTACAAGGAAGAGCAGTAAGGTTTTTCGATTTTCTGGACATACCTTTGGAATAGCTATTCTTGGACATCGGATTACATAGTATTCTCAAAAATCAGACTTTCGAGTGTATAATGTACCCGAGGTTAGTATACCTTTTTACGTTAGTTTCCATTTGGATGTTGTTGGACATGAGTTGGCCTTTGAGTCGGAGGTCAAGGGCATTAAAGTAGCCAATTCAGACAGTCAATTGGCTTCCTTATTGGGTATTAAGGGACAAAGTGTAGATTTGGATTAGTTTAAGTTGAACGATGTGGTATTTTAGGATAGATCTTTATTGATCCCAGCCATCGAATTTGGGGTGTAGGGTATTTATTTCCTTTGGCTTGAGTGATTATTAGGATTCTACAATATGACCTCATCCCGAAGACGGGGAGTTTTGATCAAATTTATTCTCCAGTTAGAAAAGGCACCCAATCCATACTTGGAGTCATATAGATGAACTGGGATCGAGTGATTATGGCTTAGTATGCAACAACGACGGATGGTCGTAGATCCTCTCTCCTTTTGACAATCCTTGGATTATAATTTTTAGATGGGTTGGATTCTATTTGGATAGATAGAGTTGCATTGAGCGGATGCATCCAATGGTTGATTCTCTCACCCTGAGGAGAATGCATACCAAGTTAGTACAATTACAGGTCCGACGGTTGATATAGCAGCAGTTTGAGCTTGAGCACGAACACAAGCATAAGCCTAAGCCTGAGCAACAACAACAATACTTCGACCCACCTCCTTAGTATTAGGGATATAGGTATTTTAACCACCTATTAATGGAAGTGCTAGGCCTTCTAAGGCACCACAGTGTGATGCATAGCCCAACAAGCCTGATCCTTAAGAGCTATAGGATTTAATAGGGAGGCGCTAACCATGAATGAGCGATATGATTGGTTAGCACAAGAGCATTAGAAGACCTTGTGTTGGTAGCGAGAGTTGGCTCAAACGCAATTAGGTTTGATCCAAGCACAATGGCAGTTGACCTAGTCGCATTTGGAGTCATTTCATGCACATCAACGGTTTGCCCTGGTACAACAGACAACGTTTGAGAGTACTAGACGATAGGAGGAATGTCTTAGCGTATTGGATTCTTTTATACCTCTTTAGTAATAGCGGACCAGGTCCTAGACCTCCTAGCTCTTGACGATGGATAAGTTTAGTGTTATGTTTACTTGTCTGGCATTCGTTTATATAAGCTCTTGTGTGTTCTCTTTTAGTTTTAAGATTTGTATTTCTATGTTGGTGTTTGTACTTGTTGTTGTACAACCAGTATTTTTAGCACAATATTCTTTTATATGTTCATATCGTGATCACTTTAAAAGAAATAAACATAGGAAGTAATTAATGAGAAACTAAAAAGATAAGTGTAAAGGTAAGTGCGGATGTCCAAAAGTTGGCACAACACCCATAGGTTTCCATAGGCAGTGAAAATAAATGAAAAGTGATGTAAATATGCAAGGGAAACGCAAGAGAATATTAACACAATGTTTATAGTGGTCCGGGTTGTCAAAGCCTACGTCCTCTCCAATAATTTAGCACTTTATTAATTAACTTTCATTAGTTACAAGTTGGGATCGGTGTTTCTCTCGAGAGTACAAGAACCATAGGGATTCTAAGTGCCAAATTGTTGGTAGAAGGAAGAAGAAGTCTTCCAATGGTGGTCCAAAATCTAAGAGGAAGGAGAAGGAGCTTCCAAGTGTTCAAGAGGCCATCAAAATTCCATGAAATGGGATGAATTCTTTCTTCGTGAAGTGCCCAAGAGCGAAAAAAGTGCCAAAGTCCCTTCCAAGTGCGAAATGTCCTAGGAGAAGCAAAGTATCAAGGAACTAACCCCATCCTCATGTCAAAAGAGTTAGAGTAAATCCTGAGTTCTAGATTCCGAGATACCTACCAATCTTTAAAGATTTAGAATAAATTATGAGTTGTTGGGGATTCACACCAATCCCTAGAAAGCATGGGGATTCCTACCAATCATGTGATGCTCGAGGATACGTACTGATCCCAAAAGCTTCATGGACATGTAACAATCCTGGAAGTGTTGGAGAAAATTTTGGGATGTCAAGGAGTTTATGAATACGTATCGATCCCGAGAGTTTGGGAGATACATACCGATTCCTAATGCTTTATACATATTTGATGAGTTTTTTAAAGCATAGGGATCTGTACTGATCTCGGGATATGATTTATACTAATCCCCGAACACTTGTGCTTTTGAAAGCTGTTTTGACGAGCAGAGATGACCATAGTGACATGACTCCATCTGGACTTGTTTTCTACGTGTTTGAGTGACACTTTTGAGTTGTTTAGCCATGCGATGGTTGTGCCATGCTGGTTTTTATTTTCTTTTGATAGCCGGGCCAACAGGCTGGGTAACACTTTCTCCATAAAGTATGTCTTATGTAAACATGATGTGCATTAAATCGATACAAGTCTAGTGATATTCAGAAAGATCTCCAAGTTGTGCTCAACTAATGGTCGTGACCTTTTCGTTGAGAAGTATATTAGGAGATGTTATTGTTTCAGAGCAATTGAGACGCTTTGTTGAAGCTTAGTGGCATAAGTGTGCAGTTCTAGTACTTTCGGTGGTTCTGAATAGTCCAAACTATGTTGCCAGAACTGAATCTTGTCTGGAACATTAAATTTATGTTGTTTCAAGAAATTAAACGTTAGTGGCTGACTCACGCTTACAATGGAGTGTAAACAAGTTGTTGTCGGCATGGTCACATATGCAATCACACCCTTGCAAGCGGTTTTGCGCGATACGATCGTAGTTGTAATATGAAACATAATAATTGGTATGTTTTGGCGTACAATTGCATGGGTTGTTATCGAAGCGAGATTGAGCTCGTGTGCCAAACCTGTGTACTCGGATGACTAGAAATTTGGTGAGTACATGAGTGGTTGTTAAATTGAGCTTGACTTTGCAATCGAGGCTTTGACAACAAGTGACTACGATTATAGCTTTGTTTGAATTTCTTGAATTCTGATCCCCAAATTCGGATCTTAAGAATTTCAATCGATCCTAAGAGTTTCGATCCTAGAAAATTTCGATCTGAAAATTTCAATCCCCGAAAGTCCCGATCCTGAAAAATACCGATCCCCGAATTCTTTGGTTTTCACCGAAAGAGAAAATAAACCAAGTATGAGGGGAGATGAAATTTCATTTTGTATCCAGGATACTTGATCGTTCCAAGGATGCGAAATGAAATTTCGTTTCCCAAAACTTTGATTTATTTTGCGTTTTCAAGAGAAAAAAAGTGGGAGAGTTGAGGACCGGTGGTTAGGAATATGGAGGAGGGAGGTTGAGTTTGGGATGGGCATATGGGATGGAGGAGTTTTATGAGTTCAGGAATTCAGAGTTGAATTAGTGAACACAAATTTTTTGCAAGTATGCTGGTATATGAAATGCAATTTTGTATCCCGAAAACTTATCCAAATTTTCGTGTTTTTACAGGAGTTCGAAGTTGAGTTATTTTCTTCGATTCTGAACTCGGGCCAGCTAGTTGAATCGTCACGTGACGTCATGGGGTTGGATTGGAGTTAAAATCGAACGTATCGCAGTCGATTGGTATAACACTCAAAATACGAACTTGTCTGAATTAACAATTCAGATATACACATCGGATGTGGACATATATAGTTAAATCTTCAACTTCAGGATTTGATTCTTAACCCAATCATGACATGATCATGATCCAAACCAAGTATCGATGGTCGGAGATGACGATGATTTCAGTTATAAAATGAAAGGTTGTCAATATGTTCAAAAGTGATTATTCACAGGGAGCCTTGGCCTTGAGAGATGTCAAAAGTGACTTTCGTGATGCCAAGACTTTGATTTTGGATCATCTTCTTTGCATGGAAGGTTATCTCCCATAAGGTCGCTCTGTGGGTTGCAGAGAAGATAATGCCAGTGCGGGAACTGATTGAACCGCTTTCGGATGTGCCCCCTGTCGTGCTTCCGGAGGTGCCTCCTGCTGGAGGGGAAGTGGCCGAAACTTAGAAGGAAATGAAAGGCCATAATGTCAGTAAAGAGGAGGTGTTCGTTAGAGAAGAGGGTTTGCTTGAAACTCCTCTTCCGCCTCCGATAGGGGAGACGTAGTTCGAAGAAGTTTTCAAACCGGCTTCTCCGACGATGATATCAGAGGCCATTGCGTCATTGGAGGTAACGACGATAGCAGATAGGAGTTACGCAGAGGATAAGTGAGTTTTCTTTTTACTACCTTTTCGTCTCCAATGAGGGAGATGCGGTTGGAAGAGAAAAGCAAATCAGTTTCTCCAGCAACGACCTCGGAAACTACATCAACGGAGGTGATGACGACAATGATGATGAGGTGCCCGTAAGAGAAGTGGGTTCTTATTTTAATACCATGTCGCCTCCAACGAGGGGGATGCGGTTGGAAGAGGAAAGAAAAATGGTTTCACCAACGATGATATCAGAGACAACTGTGTCTACGGAGGTGATGACGACAACGATGAGGAGGTGCCCGTTGGATAAGAGGGTTCAGTTTTTACTCCATTGCCTCCTCCAACGAGGGAGACGTGGTAAGAAGAGCCAAACAAACTGGTTTATCGAGCGACCACCTCAGAGACTACTTCGTTAATGGAGGTGATGACGACAGCAATGAGGAAGTGGCCAGAGGAGAAGACTATTTGATTTTTACCCTCGTGCCGCCTCCAACGAGGGAGACGTGGTTGGAAAAGAAAGCAAACCAGTTTCTTCAGCGATGACCTTAGAGTACATTGCGTCAACAGAAGTGTTTTCTTTATGTGCTCGAGTATTTTTACACTTTTTGATAGTTGTACTTATGTAATATAGCTCGTTGATACACTTAATTCGGGTTGTTCGAGACTTCACTCTTGATGAACTTAAGTCGTGGGAAGTTTGAACAGGCTTAATTCACTCTCAAGACTTCCTTTTGGGTGCTAATGTCGAGTTGTTTGACATCAAGATTTGGTGGCTCCGCTCTCGGGACCTCCTTTCGGTCGTTGAACCCAAGTCAGAGAGCTAAGGTAACTTTGTTCTTGGGACCTCCTTTCGGTTGTTGATCCTAAATCATAAGGAGTATTGAAGTGAGCGTTGTTGGTTCACCCATTTTATATTGGACCCAGACTTTGAGGAATGGAGTTAGCCAAGCAAGCGATCAGTATCACACGTACTCAACTTATGGGTTACCCATAAGCCTGGAGACTAATAGACAAAGTTAGACACTTATATTAATAAGCGACATGAGTTGTTTATAACTTTGGATAACACGTGTAGTAGTAGTACCTCTCATAAAGGTTACATCAAAGTTGGTCATGCCAACAAATCGAGCAGTATATTGAAGTACAAGCTTGGAAAAAAACTTGGAATCAAACTATTTTCTAAAAATAAACAATAAGATATGACATAAATAAGATGAGTTGTTATGGCGTCGTTGATTCGACCACTTATTTCTTCTATAATATTGCTCAGTCGAAGAGGCGATCCATGAGGATATAGTCAATGGTCAGGCAGGACGTTAGTTGTAGTTCTAGGTGAGCACTAGATGGCTCGTGAACTTCAATTGGAGAGGCTTGTTTGTATAACTCACGATCTTTCTAGAGGACATCATGTTCAATGGAATCCCTCGGACGGTGACAGTTGATTGTGTTGTGGTTTTATGGTAAACATGGTTAAGGGAGTCATTGAGCAGAGCATAACCATAAGTATCCTTGTTATTTCCGCCTTGAGCAGGTTTGTTTAGGGCATCAGAACCAGAATTGTCGAAACTTTCTTCGGTTTGTTAAGCAAGGACATCGTCTGACATGGTGCCCTAATGTGGATTATCGTGATGATCAGGTTGAGTAGCGCGATTCTTACATGTCTCTTTATGACGTAGGAATTGGTTGGCTTTCTTATAGAAAATTATCAGACCTTTCAGTTGTTTCTTATCGTCCTAGGCCCCAAAGCCAGAGTCGAGAAGCACACCCTTAGCAAGCTGGACGAGGACGTTTCAAGATTAAGGATCTTCAACTTCCTCCATGGTGTTGTTTAAACTTTGAAGGTAGCTCTTAACGACTCTACGGTGCCCTAGTAGTTGTTGAAAATAGAAAGAATGTCTTTGGATCTTATTACGTGCATCCTGAATTATTTGACCAGCCCCTTTGCGAGTTGGTCGAAGTTGGTAATGGTTCGCGGTGAGAGTCGACAGAACCATGATAGAGCCATGCCTTCAAGAAATATGGGGACGCACTTGCACTTCACATCGTTAGTAGCGTAGGCAGAACCCATGTGCCACTCGTAGTCGTTTATAAAGTTTCGAGGATCGGGGTTTCCTAAGTAAACTGTGTGTTGTGACATGTCGAAATGTCTAGGCCATTCAGCATTGAGAACAATTTTAGTGAAGCAATTACATTGCGTACTGGTTTTCAAGACATCGGCAATGTGCCCCCGTGATTTTCTTACGATCCTACGAACCATCTCGGTGAGAACCGAAGTTTGGATCTCCACTGGTTCTAGCGATTGTGATCCATCGGGAGAGTGCAGCCTAGGATGCCTCCTTGTATGGACATCCTCATTGTCATAAGATTCACCGACATTCGTTCTTTGATTGGTTGGAGGTTGGTGAGAAGTAGCTTGGGCTTGACTTGTTTCTTGAAGCATAGGCACCAAGCTATGTGGAGATATAAGTTGGATCTGCTGAGTAGGGGGTTGAGCGCAAGTCCCTAGGTCGAGACTACGCCCACTCTGGGAATGGTGATGCTCATGCGTTGTGTTTCTAGTAATAGTGGCAGTATCATCTTGGTTAGCTCTCCTTCACTGCCTTTGGTTTCTATGGAAGGAATGGGACGTAGAGCTCGTGGGGATGCAGTCTGGAGGAGATTGTGTGCTCCTTTTCGCTTAATGACATGCAATGTCTCATTGAGTTCTACATTGCAGTTATTATGTTAATTCAAGGTTCTTCTTGATTTGCACGTTAAGTTGCCTTTGAGTTTCTTCAAGTTTCCTTGTAAGTTTAGTTAGTAGGCCTTGAGTGACCGGGGCCTTGGGATCAAGAGATGCAGACCCTTCGGCAGTGTTCATAACATTGAAAGGTCCGACAATGGTGGATTTTTCCTTCTTCTCTATTGTTGTCAAGTTTTCCAAGTAGATCTAGATGAATTTGAGTAGTACTCCAAACTTGCAGCTGAAGAATGGCAGGAAAAGGTCGGAGCTTTCTTGAGTTTGAGTGAGAGTGTTGACTGTAGGTGCGTTCCCCCTTCCTACCACGCTAAAATGTTGATGTCCAAAAAATGGCACAACACATTAAAATTTCTATAAGCAGTGAAAATAAGTGAAAAGAGATGTAAGTATGCAGGGGAAACACAATATAACAGTAACATAGTGTTTATAGTGGCTCCTCTGTCAAAGCTTATGTCCACCACACTAATTTAGCACATTATTAATCAACTTTCATTAATTACAAGTTAGAATCAACGTTTCTCTTGAGAGTACAAGAGCCATGACGATCCCAAGTGCC
This sequence comes from Allium sativum, assembly GCA_030737875.1. NCBI lineage: Eukaryota > Viridiplantae > Streptophyta > Magnoliopsida > Asparagales > Amaryllidaceae > Allium > Allium sativum. The sequence continues at coordinate 923,562,244 of CM060910.1, forward strand.
AAATTGTTGGTAAGAGGAAGAAGTCTTCCAATGGTGGTCCAAAAGCATGAAGGAAGGAGAAGAAGCTTCCAAATGTTCAAGAGGCCATGACTAGTCCATGAAATGGGCTGAATTCCTTCTTCCCGAAGTGCCTAAGAGTGTAAAAAAGTGACAAAGTCCCTTCCAAGTGCCAAATGTCCAAGGAGAAGGCAAGTTTCAAGGAGCCAACCCCATTTTCATATCTGAATGGGGTATTTATAAGAAAGCCAGGTAGGTGCGCAGGAAGAAGACCAAGGAGGCCTAAGGCCCAAATCCATATATTCCGGGATACGTAGTGATCCTGGGATATGTACCGATCCTGGGATAGGTACCGATCCTGGGATCGATACCAATCCCAAAAACCTTGTCATTTGGGATTTGGGAATGGCGAGTTGGTCTTGAAAGTGTACGGGGTGGATCATGTATGTATAAGCTAGTGTGTGTGTGTGTGTGTGTATGTATATATATATATATATATGTATGTATGTGTTATCAGATATGATATAACTAGACTAGTAGATAATAAAGAAATATGGAAAATGCGCACCGACATTTTATTCTAGTTCGGACCTCCCGTTCTACGTCTAATCCCAAAGCCCCCCTTTGGAATTCTACTCTCAACAAAACCCTCGCTTCACTTGGAGGAACAAGCTTGGTTACAATAAGGTATTATAGTCAAATATGTGTTCTAATGCAACATGGATATTGACTGATGAATATAATGCCTTCCAATATACCTTGAAATATAATTTGCAGTGAAGAGCAGGAGTATATGGAAGAATATTTGTGGATATAGAATGCTAGAGCACAAGCGAAATTTTAAGAATATTAAGTATAGAGATTGCATAGTAAGTAGATTCGGTACTTGTTTCCTTGAATCTTGATGCTATATATAGTTGTGGAGAGTTATCTTGAATGGTTATGGCCATATATTGTTATTCTAAGGTTGCTTCAATTGGTGATGAAGAGTTGCAGCGAAGAGAAACAAGGCATCCATTCGAATGTGGCAGTTGCAGTTTAAATCTTCAGGCCGAACACTAGATCAGACATCTGGAATTTTAAGTCAGGTGTCTGATGTCTGTTTCAGACATTTTTTGAGTGTGATACCAAATGTTTGGTTTATGTTTCCAAACATCTGATACCGTGTAACAGTTTTTGTTGATCTTCTTGTGCATGTCTGTTGTTGCTTCAATCAATTCGTAATCTATTGTATTGTCTTTGCTTGTTCTTGAGTATTGTTATCATTGCTAATTTTAGTTGATTTTCTAGATAACCCACCCCCCCACCCCCCCCCCCCCCCCCACACACATGCACACACACACACAAACACATACATATATATATATATATTTATGATTTCCATTGTATAGTAGTTCTCATCAAAACTGTAGAATGGATTTCCTGAAATTCTCCCCCTTTTTGACAATGACAATTATACAATGTACTTAAATATATAATTTATAAAACTCTCTTTGAATGAATAAACTCCCCCTGAATATATGCTTATGAATTTCTCTCCCTTTTTCATTATCAAAAAGAAATATTTAGTGGTACAAATTCTAACTTTAAACTTTAAATACCATGTACACACTAAAAATTAAAGATATATAACTACGCATATAGTATGTATTGATATGAATCATAAACATTTCAAACATTAGATGGCTCGTAAACACCAAAATCTAAGGATATATAACCAATCATAGCATCATATGTATGATATTCAGTGATATGAATTTATAAACATTATAATCTTTAGATAAAATGTACACATAAAAATTCAAAAATATATAATCGAACATATCATGATATGTTTGAACATTGTATGAAACTGTCAAAATTTTACCGTTCACACAAATAATCACAAAGTTTCACAAAGCTTACGCAAACGTAGCTTCAAGTTTTAAACATTCACAAAATATTTACATAACTGTTGACGCCAAAAAGTGGTCATCAATGGCCAAAAGTCAGATATGAGAATGATATATGAAGAAATATCTGAAAAAGCGAGAAAAAGGAAGAAAAAGGAAGAAAAAGCAAGACAACAACGTTTTTATAGTGGTTCGGCATTAACGAGCCTACATCCACTTTATAGTCTCATAATAATAACATAAAGTCGAAGATACAATGAATGAGATCGTCAGGATCTCTATTACATAATTGTTTTTTAGGAACATAGCAAGTATTTCGTGATGAAAGTGGTTGGCAGCCATGATTGAGTCAAGCGTGGGTCAAAGAGTTAGGCTCTAATCTGAGCCGAAGAAGATCCCCTCTTTGTTGTATTGCTTGGTGTATTTATAGGAAGTAGGCTTCAATAATTGGAGATGCCATGTGTCGGTTGATCCATGTGAATAGCAGATGATGGAGCTGAGTCTTGATTATGTGGAGATGTCCCCTCCAATATGTGGTAGCATAATTATAGCTTGATCCAAGTTTATATGCTTTAGAATAGGTAGTCGGGCCAAGTAAGTAGGCTATGAAATAGATCCCATAACCAAGTCATTGCTGTAGTGTAAGTTGATCTCAAGATCATCTTGCCCAGGTGTTGCGGGCTGAATTGCTTCCATCCAAGAGACCTCGAGCCAAGGAGCCTCGAGCCAAGAAAGTTCGGGCTTATCCAAGTCCATGCTCGAGTTCTGAGCGGTCCTATGATGGGTGCATGGGTTGACGGCCTTGCCAAATGCCGGGTCAACACTTTGCCCCCTAAAGTACATCGTGTGGTAGACATGATGTACTTTGAATAAGCCGAATTGCATCTCTTTGGAATGTCATTGATCTTCGGGAAAGCAATGTCGAATTATCATGTCTTTGGGAGTAGTCTTGAAGCTTGTATTCTTTTTTCTTTTCTCTGTGCAAACAGCATTCATGTATCACACTGCCATCTATGGTACCTATCAAGCCAAAGTTCGAGGCCAGAGTAGTTGAGATGAACATGTAATCACTTACGCCTCGTCGAGTCAAGAGGTCGAATGATATCATCGTAAGTCAAGCTGGGCCACTGGTTTCTGCACATGGTCGTTCATAAAGAGTCTTCGCCAAATGGTGTCATCTTCTTATGCAAGTCGAGAGCATGGTCAAGCGTAAGATCAAGTCAGATGATTAGTCACACACAAGTCAGTGCATGGTTTGGTTATTCAAGTCATGAGATAGTATAGGAGATCATAAATGGTATGTGAACTTGACATCGTGTATGGCTTTTTCCTTCTTGAGTCATTGGAATAGTAGTCTAGGAGTCGCGCTGTATCTTACTGATAGAAAGCCAGAAAACCAAGATCGCTCCGAACCGTATTAACAGAAGACCAGAAATCCATGGTCGCTTCAGACCATATTTAAAAGAATCCATGATCACTCCAGATCGTTTTATGGTCCAAATGATCACGTACGAGTCAGTACGAGATATTGTCGAAATCATAAGGCATTAGAAAGCTTATTGTCGCTCTCCATTCAATGTACTCGCGATTTTGGTCTTCAATGTCAGGCCTAACTCATAAGCTATCTCGCTTGAATGAGTAAAGTCAAGTCATGTCGAACTCATAAGCTGTCTCGCTTGAATGAGTAAGACAAGTTATGCCATAGCCTGAAGGTAGTATATATCCTTTGTGTAACACCCCGAATTTCAATTAACACTAATGGTTAGTAATTAAAGTATAATTAATCTCAGATGTGAGAATCAGGGGAAACGGGCTGCGTTATTGCGTTCGTCTCGGAAAAATACGCGAAATAGAGTCTGAGTTTGCGTAAAACGGGTACCGTATGAAAGAGATATGGACGAACGAAGTTAGGCAGAAAAACCCGAAACAGGCCAGAAATGCACTGGCGCACTTGTGAAGTGCGCCAGTACAAAAATACACTAGCGCACTTGGGAAGTGCGCCCATGTCGGGACAGGAAACCTGCACAGTTTCTAGAGAGTTCTGTGGTTGGGTGCACCAGTTTGGGGTTTGGGCTTGGTCTTAGGGCTGGTTTCTGGAAGGTTCCGAAATCTAAGGGTCCTAATTTAATTTAGGGTTAATCTAAGGGCCTAAAACACTCACCTAATCTATAAATACACCCTAAACCTACCCTAATCCATACTAAAAATAGAATTGAGGGCTACATGCCGCCAAATTAAATCTTAGAAGGAGCCTCCACTAATTTATGAAGAGGGTTGCAAGCTAATCACTCTCTAATCAACCTCTAATCCATTCTAAGCATCTTAATCTTCTTCATTTGGAGTGCAAATTGGCTAGTTGTGAGTTTCTATCACTCTAATGATCAATTGCTAAACTAAGTAGATGAGATATGATGAGATCATATGGTTTTGTTTGGGGATTAATGGGTTTTAAGTCATATGACATGATGTTAGTTTGCTAATGTATGTGGGTTATGCAAGTTTTGTGCTTTGTGATCATATGTTAATATGCAAGTTACATGTATGATAATATGCAAGTTACATGTATGACAATTATGCAATTTGTATGTTTCTTCATATGCAAGTTTATGAGTTCATATGCAAGTATGTAACATGTTATGCAAGTTCATATGCAAGTTTATGAGTTCATATGCAAGTTATGTAACATGTTATGCAAGTTCATATGCAAGTTATGTGACATATTATGCAAGTTCATATGCAAGTCATGTATTTGTTAATATGTAAGTTTATGTAACATGTTATGCAAGTTAATATGCAAGTTATGTGACATGTTATACAAGATTATATGCGTTATGTGACATGTTATACAAGATTATATGCAAGTTATGTGACATGTTATACAAGATTATATGCAAGTTATGTAACATGTTATGCAAGTTCATATGCAAGTTATGTGTTTGTTAATATGCAAGATGGCACCATTGAAACATGTTCATACATATGCAAGTTGACACCTTTTATATGTGTTATGTCATGAGAACGAAATTACGTGGGGACGATGGGGTTAATTCAATGCATATGTTAATAAGATTGTGTGAAATTAATATAATTATGCATAACATAAAATAAATGAACATAGTATGGGAATTTGCCTATTAAGTTAGGTGTACCCATACTATGTGTTGGGAATTTGCCTATTAAGTTAGGTGTACCCACACTTTGGAGTTGGGAATTTGCCTATTAAGTTAGGTGTACCCATATTCCTAAAATAAACATGATAATTAACACAAATTATGGGGGTGATTAATTAGGAGTAATTAATCGATTAAGACACGAGGTTGGACCCGTTTGTAGTGTAAGACTGCCCGGAGTTTACCGGCTTAACCAGGCATCTACAAATGACGGTCCAATGTGAGGGGTCTTAATCATAAATTAAATACGTAACAAGGGTAAATGACACGAGGTTGGACCCGTTTGTAGTGTAAGACTGCCCGGAACCTACCGGCTTAACCAGGCATCTACAAATGACGGTCCAATGTGAGGGGTCCTTTACACGGTTACGGTGTTAATCAATTAAGAAACACTTAACCAGATAAGCATGTAGTGGGGCATGGGGGTTAAGTGGGTACCTTGGGTGGTATGTGGAAATTGCTAGTGGTTGCCAATAGACAATATGATAAAATACTTAACCAAGATGAAACATGTAATTAAACATGATTAAAGGGTTAAGTGGGAAACACTAGTGTGTGGGCCAAGCTTAGGGGGATGGCTTGTGCTGGGGGCCCATTTCAACCAGTAACCTATACGTATCTTAGTGGGCTCGACCCATGTCGAGGACGGGACACGCATACTGGGCTTGACTATAAGAGGCCAAAATGGGTTAGCGGTGGCAACGCATGACCAACGAGTTTCATATGCGTGTGTGGACCCGGGCTGGTAAATAAGACGTTGTTGCATCGTGTATATATAAGCCGTGCACCGTTAATTTTATCAGGTTGCCACGTTGGGGAATGGTACACCCCACGGTGGGGCCAGCACGGGTATCTACGTTAGGGAGCCGATCGAATGGGGAGTAGTGTGTACACCTAGTGGATTGTAGGGCCCCGTGGCGTCTACTTAGTCACCTAGGGGTACGCGAGAACTATTAAGTTAATTTTATAAGTCCATGGGTGGGATCAACCTTTAAGTTAGGAATGACTGGTGTGGTGCAGTTTAGTAATTTACCTTTGGAAGGGTAGATGCGTCTTTATCTTTTATCTTAGTTTAGTTGACTGCTTAGTGTAGCCATTCATCCCCATTAGTTACCGTATATCAGTTTATGTCTTCTCTGGTTACTTTAACGATTGTATTGTTAAAGTTATAGGACTCGCTCAGACTTATGTCTGACCCCGTTGTTTTTATCTTTTTCCCAACCCTCAGGTCCTACGGTGGATCCTAGCAGTAGTGGAGCTTGATCGGATTGCTGTTCCAGTCTTTAGGAGCTTGGATAGATGTAAAGCTCCAGTTACCCAGTTATCTTTTCTTTTGTCATGGCTATTGTATGAGAGTGGGATTATGTACTTCTTTATTTTGATGGATATTGTACTTGACTTTTATTGTGGTTTTATGATGTAACCAGACATGTTTTACTTCCGCTGTTATGAGATGATGTTTTAAATTTCAAGTACTATTTATATCTGTCTTGTTGTAATTTTTCTGTTCTATATTCACTAAAATACTCCACCGATGCTATGGCATTCCCTTAGTGAGTGACCATAGCGGGAGTGGGGTGTTACATGTGGTATCAGAGCTGAAGGTTACCGGAACAGATAAATTTTCGAGAAAAATACTTTTTTTTTAAAATAGTAAAGGTATTATTTTTGGAAAAAGTATTTTCAAAAACATGTCTTTTAAGAGAAAAGTTTTTGAAAAAGAAAAGCATAATCCCCAATAGCCATATCTTTATCTTTCGGAATCTCCTTTTTGAATCTTTCCTCTTTCGTTTCAGCATGGCTGAAGATCTTAACATCCCGGAGGGCTTAGTTATACCACTATGGTATAGGAGGTTACAAGAGGCTAGGGCCGCGGCTGCGGGTCCAGCCAATGCTACTACACCAGAGGCAACCGCTCCTCCTCCTCAGCCTAGAGTGGATAATTTTGCTAAGATTTGCAAGGAGTTCAAGGCTATAGGAGGAAAACCTTTTCTAGGTTCAGAGACTTTCGTAGAGGCTAGAGATTGGCTTAAGGAAGTGGAAGAGTTGCTAGATATCTTTGAAGTGGAAGAGGGAAAGAAAGTCAAGTTGGCGGCTTGGTTAATGAAGGGAGAGGCCTCATTCTGGTGGGAGGTCACTAATGGAGAATGCCCTATTGACTCTTGGGCAGATTTCAAGCAAAGGTTTGGGACTAAGTTTCTCTCAAGGGCGGAAGAGAATCTGTTTATGGAGAAGTTCTTGAATTTGAAGCAAGGGAATCTCACGGTGAAAGAATATGTCAACAAATTCAATCAATTAGCAAGGTTTGGCATAGAGTTGGTGAATACACCGGAGAAGAAGGCTTTGAGGTTCGTTAGAGGCTTGAACGAACCATTGCAAGGAATAGCTATGACTCACATTCCTACGGGGGCCACCTTTGAGAAGCTTGTCTACATAGCACTTATGCATGAGGATGATAAGAGTTCTAAGGCACCAGAGAAGAAGGGGGATCAGAAGAAACCGCAACAACAACAACAACAAGGCAAGGGTGGAAAAGGCAACGGTGACAAGGGGAAGAAGAAGAAGAAGAAGAAGTGCTTCAATTGTGGGACCCTAGGCCACCTCAGCAAGGATTGTCGCAAAAAGAAGAAGACCGGTTGCTTTCATTGTGGTGAAGCAGGACATCTTGTGAAGGACTGCCCAAAGAAGGGGCAGAAGACGGGGTCTACCTCAGGAGGTCAGGTGCAAGCTCTTATGGCACCAGCTCAGGCAGGAGGGCAAGTTCAGGCTCTCTCAGTTCCACCGATTCAGCAGAGAGGTAGAACTATTTCCGTTGAAAGTCTGGTTTTTCTGTTTGATCATCCAGTTCGTACTTTGTTTGACTCTGGCGCATCGCATTCTTTTATCTCATCATCGTTAGTTGAGTCACTGCACTTAGACACCAGTCTAGTTGATGATCCCTTGGTTGTTTCAAACCCAATTGGGGGCTCCATATATCTGTCTATGATATGTTTGGGTTTGAAGATTTCTATACTTAGCGTTGAGTTTGGATGTGATGCTTTTGTATTGGGCTTCACGGGCTATGGGTTGATTTTGGGCATGGACTGGTTATCCAGTAATGGTGCCGTTCTTGATTGTGAAAGGAGAGTTGTCAGGCTTATGACCCGCTTGGGTAATACTCTCGAGATCTCTTGTAATCCCATGGAATCTGTTTTGCTAAGTTATCTTGAATCGCTCGATGCTTCGGTCGAGAGTTTGCGTTCTGTCAGAGTGGTCCGGGAATATCCAGATGTGTTTGAAGAGGTGAAGGGTTTGCCTCTGAAGCGGGAGATAGATTTCCGAATTTATTTGGTGGATAATGCCAAACCAGTGTCTTTGCCAGTGCGCCACATGGCTCCTCGTGAGAGAAGAGAACTTCATAAGCAAGTAGGGGAGTTGCTTGAGAAGGGGTTCATAAGGCGAAGTATATCGGAGTGGGGAGCTCCAGTAGTGTTTGCCACGAAGGCGGATGGGTCCCTCAGACTTTGTGTGGATTATAGAGAACTTAATAAGCTCACGAAGAAGAATAGACACCCATTACCGAGGATAGATGATCTCTTTGACCAGTTGGTTGGCGCCTCAGTGTTTTCGCAGATGGACTTAGCTACAGGGTTTCATCAGTTGAGAGTGGCGGAGGACAGTATAGAGAAGACTGCTTTCCGGACTCCGGATGGTTTTTATGAGTGGCTTGTGATGCCATTTGGGTTGACAAACGCCCCTGCATACTTTGTTGATCTGATGAGTAGAGTGTTCAGAGAGTATCTGAATAAGTTTGTAGTGGTCTTTGTGGATGACATCTTGGTCTTTTCCAAGAGTGAAGAAGAGCATGCCTTACATCTCAGAGAAGTGTTGGAGACTCTTCGAGCACATAGTCTTAAAGCTAAATTCTCTAAATGTCATTTTTGGAGAAGAGAAGTGCGATTCTTAGGGCATGTGGTCTCTAAGGAAGGGATAGCTGTGGATCCCGCAAAGATAGTATCTATCCAAGATTGGAAAGTTCCTAGAAATGCTACCGAAGTAAGAAGTTTCTTGGGGTTGGCAGGATATTATAGGAAGTTCATCAAAGACTTCGCGAAGATATCAGCCCCATTAACCCGCTTGACGAAGAAGAATCTGGTTTTCTCATGGGACGTAGATTGTAATGATGCTTTCCGACGGTTAAAGAGAGCTTTGACCACCGCTCCAGTTTTAGTGCTTCCAGATGGGAGTAAGCCGTTTGTTGTTTATACCGATGCTTGTGGGACAGGATTAGGCGCAGTCTTGATGCAGGAGGGAAGGGTAATAGCCTATGGAGGGAGGCAATTGAGAGTGCATGAGAAGAATTACCCTACCCATGATCTAGAGTTGGCCGCGATTGTTTTCGCACTTAAGTCTTGGCGCCATTATCTTCTTGGAGAGAGATTCGAGTTGTTCACTGACCATAAATCATTGAAGTACTTATTCTCTCAGAAGGATTTAAACTTAAGACAGCAAAGGTGGATGGAGTTCTTAGCATCCTATGATTTCGAGATAGCGTATACCCCTGGCAAGGGTAACGTGGTGGCGGACGCCTTGAGTAGAAAAAGGCTATCTTTGAGTCCATTGTTCGTGGAACGACGAAGCTTGGAGTTTCTTTCTTTGTTCGACTTCAGACCTTCTGTTGACTTTGTACCTGGTTTGTTAGCATCCTTGGAGGTTAGACCTACTCTTTTGGGACGGATTGGCGAGGCTCAGCGAGACGACCCACAGTTGGTTGAGTTGGTAGAGAAGCTTATAAGGGGGGAGTCGTCCAGCCATTTGGGTAGATACACCATAGATGATAGGGGATGGTTGCATAGAGACGGTAGACTTTGTGTACCGCAAGATGAGGGTTTGAAGAAGGCTATTTTGGATGATGCACATCGTTCAAGGATGACTATTCATCCCGGTGGAGACAAAATGTACCAAGACATGAAGAGAGTTTTCTTCAGGGCCGGTATGAAGAAAGATGTGGCCGAGTATGTGGCTAGATGCTTAGTGTGACAACAAGTTAAAGCGGAGCAAAGGAAACCCGGTGGGTTGCTACACCCATTGGAAGTTCCGCAATGGAAGTGGGATAGTGTCTCGATAGATTTCATCGATGGGTTACCGAGATCGAGGAAGGGCAATACGGGAATTTGGGTTGTGGTAGACAGACTTACCAAGAGTGCCCATTTTATACCCGTGAAGAGTAAGAGGACCGCTCCATGGCTTGCTTCAGTCTATGTTAGAGAGATTGTTAGATTGCATGGCGTACCATCCAGCATTGTGAGTGATCGAGATCCTATCTTCACTAGTGAGTTTTGGAGAAGTTTGCAAGAGGCGGTAGGGACTCAGTTGTGTTTGAGCACCGCATATCATCCTCAGACGGACGGTCAGACCGAGAGGGTGAACCGTATCTTAGAAGATCTTTTGAGGCTTTGTATCTTGGATTTTGGAGGTACATGGGAAGAACATCTTCCTTTGGTGGAGTTCGCATATAATAACAGCTTTCAGTCTAGTATTGGCATGGCACCTTTCGAAGCTCTTTATGGAAGGCCTTGTCGATCTCCTACATGTTGGTGGGAATCTACGGATAAGATCTTGCTTGGGCCAGATACGGTTAGAGAGACTTCAGAGAAGATTGATTTGATTCGAAGAAGGATGAAGGCAGCGCAAGATATACAGAAATCTTATGCGGATCGGAGAAGGACGGATCTTGAGTTTGAGGTTGGGGACATGGTTTTTGTCAAAGTATCTCCGTTGAGAAATGTTGTTCACTTTGGGTCCGTTGGGAAGTTAGCACCGAGGTTTGTTGGGCCGTTTCCTATTAAGGAAAGGATTGGACGGATGGCATATAGGGTGGAGTTGCCTGACAGACTTAGTGGTGTACATGATGTATTCCATGTATCACATTTGAGGAAGTGCTTACATGAGACCGTAGAGGTGGTAGAGCCGAGCTTGCTTAGAGATGTAGAGGTAGAGCGTGATGCGACGATTCGACGAGCTCCTACTCGCATCCTTGGGTCAGAAACTAGGAAGTTGAGGAACAGAGAAGTTCAGCTAGTTAAAGTGCAATGGGGAGATGACGAAAGCAATGCTACTTGGGAGACGGAAGCGAAGATGCGTTCTTTGTACCCATTTCTTTTTGAGAGTATGTCTTTTAACTTCTCCTTTATCGCTTGTCTAGTACTTATCTTATCTTTAGTATATCCTCTCGCTAGTACCTATGACCTTTAGATAGGGTAAAGCCTATGGTTGAAACATGTGTTTGAAACATGTTATGGTTGATGGATGCATGTGGATGCAATTGTTTGCTAGTGGTTGCTCGTGGATGCATATACACACACATTAGGCACTAGATCGGCTCAGTCACTTCATGTTGCATATTGCATAAATGGATGTGGTAGTTAGATTGATGGATGTATCATGGCTGTGTTATCATGTGGATGATGCATTTTTGTGTATGGTTGTGCACGCATATAGAAATTGTATGTGTCAATAGGGTTTCGCATACATATTGGATGCATGACACTATCATGGTTTGCATTAAGGAGGTCGACTAAATCAGTAGACCGCCTGATTTTGCATTAGTATACGGACATATACACACACTTTCTGCATATGTTCATACATCATTAAAAGTTTCTAAGGATAATGGTTGCTTGTGGTTGATGGTTTAGTAGATGGTTGTTTGGTTGGTAGGATACGTTCTTCTTGACTTAGAGATTTCGAGGACGAAATCCTTTAAGTAGGGGAGAATGTAACACCCCGAATTTCAATTAACACTAATGGTTAGTAATTAAAGTATAATTAATCTCAGATGTGAGAATCAGGGGAAACGGGCTGCGTCATTGCGTTCGTCTCGGAAAAATACGCGAAATAGAGTCTGAGTTTGCGTAAAACGGGTACCGTATGAAAGAGATATGGACGAACGAAGTTAGGCAGAAAAACCCGAAACAGGCCAGAAATGCACTGGCGCACTTGTGAAGTGCGCCAGTACAAAAATACACTGGCGCACTTAGGAAGTGCGCCCATGTCGGGACAGGAAACCTGCACAGTTTATAGAGAGTTCTGTGGTTGGGTGCACCAGTTTGGAGTTTGGGCTTGGTCTTAGGGCTGGTTTCTGGAAGGTTCCGAAATCTAAGGGTCCTAATCTAATTTAGGGTTAATCTAAGGGCCTAAAACACTCACCTAATCTATAAATACACCCTAAACCTACCCTAATCTATACTAAAAATAGAATTGAGGGCTACATGCCGCCAAATTAAATCTTAGAAGGAGCCTCCACTAATTTATGAAGAGGGTTGCAAGCTAATCACTCTCTAATCAACCTCTAATCCATTCTAAGCATCTTAATCTTCTTCATTTGGAGTGCAAATTGGCTAGTTGTGAGTTTCTATCACTCTAATGATCAATTGGTAAACTAAGTAGATGAGATATGATGAGATCATATGGTTTTGTTTGGGGATTAATGGGTTTTAAGTCATATGACATGATGTTAGTTCGCTAATGTATGTGGGTTATGCAAGTTTTGTGCTTTGTGATCATATGTTAATATGCAAGTTACATGTATGATAATATGCAAGTTACATGTATGATAATTAAGCAAGTTGTATGTTTCTTCATATGCAAGTTTATGAGTTCATATGCAAGTATGTAACATGTTATGCAAGTTCATATGCAAGTTTATGAGTTCATATGCAAGTTATGTAACATGTTATGCAAGTTCATATGCAAGTTATGTGACATATTATGCAAGTTCATATGCAAGTCATGTATTTGTTAATATGTAAGTTTATGTAACATGTTATGCAAGTTAATATGCAAGTTATGTGACATGTTATACAAGATTATATGCAAGTTATGTGACATGTTATACAAGATTATATGCAAGTTATGTGACATGTTATACAAGATTATATGCAAGTCATGTATTTGTTAATATGTAAGTTTATGTAACATGTTATGCAAGTTAATATGCAAGTTATGTGACATGTTATACAAGATTATATGCAAGTTATGTAAGTTTACCGGCTTAACCAGGCATCTACAAATGACGGTCCAATGTGAGGGGTCTTAATCATAAATTAAATACGTAACAAGGGTAAATGACACGAGGTTGGACCCGTTTGTAGTGTAAGACTGCCCGGAACCTACCGGCTTAACCAGGCATCTACAAATGACGGTCCAATGTGAGGGGTCCTTTACACGGTTACGGTGTTAATCAATTAAGAAACACTTAACCAGATAAGCATGTAGTGGGGCATGGGGGTTAAGTGGGTACCTTGGGTGGTATGTGGAAATTGCTAGTGGTTGCCAATAGATAATATGATAAAATACTTAACCAAGATGAAACATGTAATTAAACATGATTAAAGGGTTAAGTGGGAAACACTAGTGTGTGGGCCAAGCTTAGGGGGATGGCTTGTGCTGGGGGCCCATTTCAACCAGTAACCCATACGTATCTTAGTGGGCTCGACCCATGTCGAGGACGGGACACGCATACTGGGCTTGACTATAAGAGGCCAAAATGGGTTAGCGGTGGCAACGCATGACCAACGGGTTTCATATGCGTGTGTGGACCCGGGCTGGTAAATAAGACGTTGTTGCATCGTGTATATATAAGCCGTGCACCGTTAATTTTATCAGGTTGCCACGTTGGGGAATGGTACACCCCACGGTGGGGCCAGCACGGGTATCTATGTTAGGGAGCCGATCGAATGGGGAGTAGTGTGTACACCTAGTGGATTGTAGGGCCCCGTGGCGTCTACTTAGTCACCTAGGGGTACGCGAGAACTATTAAGTTAATTTTATAAGTCCATGGGTGGGATCAACCTTTAAGTTAGGAATGACTGGTGTGGTGCAGTTTAGTAATTTACCTTTGGAAGGGTAGATGCGTCTTTATCTTTTATCTTAGTTTAGTTGACTGCTTAGTGTAGCCATTCATCCCCATTAGTTACCGTATATCAGTTTATGTCTTCTCTGGTTACTTTAACGATTGTATTGTTAAAGTTATAGGACTCGCTCAGACTTATGTCTGACCCCGTTGTTTTTATCTTTTTCCCAACCCTCAGGTCCTACGGTGGATCCTAGCAGTAGTGGAGCTTGATCGGATTGCTGTTCCAGTCTTTAGGAGCTTGGATAGATGTAAAGCTCCAGTTACCCAGTTATCTTTTCTTTTGTCATGGCTATTGTATGAGAGTGGGATTATGTACTTCTTTATTTTGATGGATATTGTACTTGACTTTTATTGTGGTTTTATGATGTAACCAGACATGTTTTACTTCCGCTGTTATGAGATGATGTTTTAAATTTCAAGTACTATTTATATCTGTCTTGTTGTAATTTTTCTGTTCTATATTCACTAAAATACTCCACCGATGCTATGGCATTCCCTTAGTGAGTGACCATAGCGGGAGTGGGGTGTTACACTTTGAATCACATGTCAAGTCAAAAACGTGTTCAAAGCCAGTCTGTAAGCTGATCCTCAAGTCCACAACGTCGGTGGGGCACAAACGAAGCCAGTGCTCTTGCCCCCAGCATCAGTGGGGGCCGAACTAAGACAGTCGGGCGTCCAGTCCTTAAGCCTTTATACTCTTTGTCGTTGTTTCAGGTTAGAGTTACGGGTTTGGTGATCTTAGCCAACCCAAGTCGTTTTATACTCTCTCTCAAGTCAGTGAGAGTTAGAGTTGAAAACGCAAATAGTTGAATCACATTTGTCTAGGAATTGTTCCTTCACTTTAGGTAGAAAATGAGGATCGGCTCATCGAGCACCAGTGAATCCCAGTTGAGTCTGTTCCTTTTGCTCGGTTTCATTGAGTTTAACAAATAAAATTGTAGACTTGATCACTAAAATTGGTTCTCTCCAAAATCTTATATTCCTATCATTCGATATGGTCATTGTCCTAGCCATTCTCCTGCCCTCTTCGCGGGCTGTGGAGTGTTGGGCATTTTGATTCCGCGTATGCAATAGCCACCAATAAGACTGACGCTGGATGATGATATATTGCTCAGATGCATGTGTGTTAATCTTGAGGAGTCATCCTTTTGGCCATAGTCTGGGATCATACAAAATTCTGAGGAGAGTAAATGTGCATAGTGTAATCGAACAATCAAATTATGTTTCTCGAAGCTTGAATCCCATGGCCCTAGCAACTGGGGTTTGCTGAGTAGTAGAGGTAAAATCCATGTCTTTTCTTGATTTATGCTCTCTAGTCAAATCATGAGGCAGAATTGGGTACAAAACTAACTATTGGTACTTAGCCCATACTAATCTATAGTCTCTCATCCAGGCTCTAAGGATCGGAGTCGTGTGGCCAAAGGTCAGACTGTAGTCGCCTCGAGTGCTCCCATTTGTCCCCTGTGTTAAGAGGAAAAGACGAAGACAAAGTGGTTGCATCACACCCAATTACTGTATGGGATAGCTGATTCATGTCCGGCATTAACTAAGCCTTTCAGTCCGGAAGTGGGTTGGAACCAGTTGGTGGATGATCACTTTGCATTCATTTCATGGTCCCCATATAGCCTATCAGGATCAATGCATAAGTTAGATACCGACAAATAAGTTGTGCCTTTTTCATAAACTTTCAATAGTTAAGCCCAGTCCGAGGGTGATGGCAAAAGACAGGTGATCAGACCACACACACTTCGAATTTAGACATGTATGCATAAAAAGGCATGACTTTCAAAGCTTAAGTGATTGTTTCATTCCAATGCTCGAACTATTGCATTTTTCATTTAGTGTACTTGCAATGTGAAAACTTGTCGTTGCACTTGGGCTATAGTCCGTCACATATGGGTATGTGTGTCGATTCGAGATATCACTCTCAAGGCCCTCTTTCGGTCGTTGCCTTAGGTCGTGTGATATGTTATTGAACCTTCCATTCTCAAGGATTCCTTTCGGTTGTGGCATTGAGTCAAGTGAGAAGTTTAGAATTATGAGTCGAAGTCATCCCTTCGAACATGACCCTTTATTATTGTATGCGAGTACGACCCTCGCCTATGTTCTTTGTATATGTCCATGAACTTTATTTTGAAATAGAATAATCCGCTTAGTTTTGCAAGCTACTAAGTCAGTTTTTAAGTCACAAGAAATTCTAGCTTGCAATGAAAACATGTTAAGTGCTAAGCTATCTGGCATAGAACTATTAAATGTCAAAGTGTCAGGTGTCGTAGTTTGGTGGTATAGTGTCTGTCTCCTCCATTTAACTTTGAAACACGGGTTGCTTCCGAAGCTTGTTTGAAGTTAATTCAGAAGTTTATGTCCATACCTCCAGCATTGGTGGGAACCGGGTTAAGTCATTCTGACGTCCGGTCCGTAAGTCTTTTATAATCCTGCCCTCAGTCGGAGGGCGAAGGAGATTGCATGCACGTCACAGCATTGTCCTTTATACTCTCTCCCAAGTCGTGAGAGTTAGAGTTATGGGTATAGTGGTCTTAAGTCATGGTGCACCATTCACACTAACCCAACATATTTATAATCTCTCTCTCAAGTCGTGAGAGTTAGAGTTATGGACGTCATAACTCATCCTTTATACTCTTCCAAAGTCAGTTTGGGTTAGAGTTGTGGACGTCATTGTTCGTCCTTTATACTCTCTCTTCGTCAATAAGGGTTAGAGTTGTGGATTGAGTGGTCTTAAATCTTGGCGCGCCCATCACACTCGTCCTAGATTTATACTCTTATCCAAGCTCTGAGTATTAGAGTTAGTTGGGAAAACAGTCGGGTCACATTTTCCTTGGCATCGTCCCGTTGCTCCCTCGTCAAGAGAAAAGGTAGCCATCGGGAATGGTCGGTTCATGTCCCTGTTGAGTTTAGACTCCTCCCGTCGGAAGCATGGGAAAGAGTTAAAGACGTTGTTGGAGAGCAGTCGAGTCATACTCATCCTTGTATTAACATTTCTCTTTTGTCCTACGTCGAAGGCAAAAGTTATTATGGGATCATGTCCCGGTTATCGTTGCGCTCTTCCCATCGGATCAAGGGATGGAGTCGTCGATCTGTTGGATTGTTATGTCACACCCAAATACATCTCTACGTCCTGCCTGGTGAATCAAAGGCTGAGGAGGCCTCATTTGGTATGCCCATGTATAGATAACACATGTTGAACTCATGTGCGTTCATTCTCTTGCCCCCTACGTTGAGGGCAAAAGGTCAACGAATGAATGGTCGAACTTCATTTATGTTAGAATGTTGGTGTTAGGCCAATAGTAAGCGGGTGAATAGTCGAATCACGTTCGCCAAAGCTTTGCGTTCCTCCAATCAAACTATGGAAGGAGTGATTGGTACCAAACCTCGGGTACCTGCATCATTTATATACAAATTTGCATGAGTTAGGAATGTCAATAACTCAAGGAGCATGTAAAGGCAAAACACATGATTGGAAAGTAAATATGTTGATGGGCGATGCTGCCTCCTCTATTTGGATCTATGTAATCCGATGGTGTCAAGCATAGGATCTGGTCATATGGATTGTCGAACCGCGTCTATTCTGAGTCGGATTCGAACTTTGAAATGCAAAAGTCGATGCATAATTGTCTTGAGTCATGCCACACATGAGCCGAGTAGTGGGTGATCATGTCAGATCCATCTTGAGCTGTATAACTTTCCTCGGATGGATGACATGGTTTTGTAAATAAGCACTTCAGTCAGGCTCGTTATGGCAACGCTCTATAGTTTTGCATGCAGGTATTGGAAGTATGACCAACACCAGACTCTGGGCACCTATATCTTTCACACATAAATTCATAAGAGTTATTAGTCACATAAATAACTCATAAAGTGTGTAAAGGTAAAAGATATAGGTAAAAAATAATCTTGTTAAGGGAATGAGTATTATTCAGAATGAGAATGGTATCACATATCCTTTGCCAGTCCATTCTGACTTGTCCCATATCTGATAGGCGATGACCGCTGAAGCTTTAATTGATGAAGGAAGTCTTTTCAAATCCTCATGGGGCGGCAATGCCAAAAACTTTCAGACCTTGATCAGGGTATTGGGATAATAAAGCAATCAGGCGGCCTTTGTGTGGGTGAATGATGAGGGTGTGTTTCCTTTGAATCGCCTTCTTGCCCCCACGTCGAGGGCAAGGAATAAAGGTCAGGTAGTCAGATCAGAACCGCTAATGGTGGCATCTCATCTTGTCGGTGCTAAGGCGGTGATCGGTAGGAGAACAATGGATCCATGCTTATAGAAGCTTTGTCTTTTCCATGTCAGGAAGTGGGATACGGAGGCTAAGAATGTAGACATGCCTCGTCCATCCGCGGTTATGTCTTTGATTCCACGTCGGGGAACGAGAGCCGATATATAGACAATCAATCAACATCCCGGCTTAAGTGTTTCAAACTTTTAACTCATCGATCTTCGGGCAAGACTGAAGAAGTCGACCAGGATTGAATAAGCTCGGTAAATGAGGGTGATGGCTCTTGGAAGAATCCCGGTCGTTTCCATCTTGCTGTAGATATTCTCGGACCATCCGTCGAATCTTGGATGATAAGATTTATTGTTGGCCAAAATAAATGCCGAGCCTAAGGCAAGCCATGCTCCGAGCCGAAGGCGATCCGTCAAGTGGGTCTAGGCGCAACGCCGGTGGGGGTCCGGGGCCCCACAGTCTCGGGCCCCACCGCACGATTTTTTTTCGATTTTGGAAGATGGAGCCCTTCCTGAAATGATCAGAAAAATGTGTTTTTTCTGTAAATGACCCTATCTCAGGTCGATGTGCAGGGCTTTAGAAATGGCTAATAATCCGGGTTGGTATATCTGGAAGAGTTGGTCGACCTGGAGAGTTTCATAAGAGTCGGTCGATCTGAGCTTAAACATCATTATGACGATGGTTGTTCAAACCAATCTCACTCCGACCCAATACCTGCTTTGGGCCAAGCTGCATACGGGGAGCCTTCCGAAGTGCAATTTCCATTAGTTGGTCGTCTGTTCAGGTCGATGTCGATCCGGGAAGGGCCGACCCGACCGGGGTCGAACCCAGAACTAGGACAAAATTGATGTTTGCTGGCGATGCAGATGTTGCTGCTTCCATTTTCCAAAGCACGCGAGGAAGTATTGGAAACCATTGCTGCTGAGGATGACTGAAACTAGGATTTTGTCTTGGACTTGGTGATCCAAAAGTTGAGCAAAACCCTTAAGACGTTGAAAATTCATTTCCTACGTGAGGGCACGAAACTGTTAATGCCAAAAAGTGGTCATCAACGGCCAAAAATCAAATATGAGCATGATATATGAAGAAATATCTGAAAAAGCGAGAAAAAGGAAGAAAAAGCATGACAACAATGTTTTTATAGTGGTTCGGCGTTAACGAGCCTACATCCACTTTGTAATCTCATAATAATATCATAAAGTAGAAAATACAATGAATGAGATTGTCAGGATCTCTATTACATAATCATTTTTGAGGAATATAGGAAGTAGTTCATGATGAAAGTGGTTGGTAGCAATGGTTGAGTCATGCATGGGCCAAAGAGTTAGGCTCTAATCTGAGCCGAAGAAGATCCCCTCTTTGTTGTATTGCTTGGTGTATTTATAGGCATTAGGCTTCAATAATTGGAGGTGCCATGTGTCAGTTGATCCATGTGAATAGCAGATGATAGATCTGAGTCTTGATTACGTGGAGAGGTCCCCTCCAATATGTGGCAGCATAATTATAGCTTGATCCAAGTTTATATGCTTTAGAATAGGTAGTTGGGCCAAGCAATTAGGCTATGAAATAGATCCCATGACCAAGTCATTGCTGTAGTGTAAGTTGATCTCAAGACCATCTTGCCTAGGTATTGCGGGCTGAAGTGCTTCCATCCAAGATCCCTTGAGCCTAGGAGCCTCGAGCAAAGAAAGTTCGGGCTTGTCCAAGTCCATGCTCGAGTCCTGAGCGGTCCTATGATGGGTCCATGGGTTGACGGCCTTGCCAAAAGGTGGGTCAACAATAACCAGCACACATAACAAATTTAAAAGATTTTTAAGTGTTGTCATCTTTGGTTCTGCTTTCCACCTCCCTTTCTTTCTCTCCAGTTTCAGAAGTTTCTCCTTGGTGTTCATCTTTGTTTGATAAAGAGAGAGGAGATGGTGGAGACAATGTGGGTGGACGTGTACAAGGCAGAAGTTACTTAAGTAGAAGCACCACGGTACCCATAGACTTTTCGACTGTTGTGAGTATTGTGGCAAGAGTTAGCTCAATATTAACAATACGATTTTTTGAAGCCACTTGATTTTGATAGAGAATATGTTGATTTTGAAGCGTTATTTCTTGTAGCAATTTATTCAGAAGTAATTGAGTTTTAGGTGGAACCAACCCTTCATTAGATTGACACTTAAAAGAGCGAGGAGGAGGAGGTTCTTGTTGTTGTTGTTGACCTTCCTACTGAGCTTGATGTGTTTTCTTCCATTCTTCGAGTGTACAAAATATAGGAGGTTCTTCTGGTAAGTGCATAAAATGAAAGAACTTTTTCGATGCTTCTTTAACTGGAACCTCTTCAAATGTAGACAAATAAGAAGGAACCATATCCAATTGCAATAACCTCATAATATATGGAGCATAGATGATCGACTAGCGTGATCGATTCCAAATGTTCTTCATCTCATCAAATAAAAATTTAGCCCAGTTAATTCTTGTTCAACTAAAGATGGCTTATAACGCTTTGTGTTCAAGGTTGCATATTTGTTCATGGCTTCCTAAGCAAGCAATAATGGTATTGATAAGCAATCTGTAAGAAACCTAGCTTTGGGGCGTAAATATTTTGTAGTAAAATGTGGCATATGATCTTCCTAAAGTTAATATATCACATTATCTGTTGGTTTATAATGTATAACGGGAGTGTCATATAGGTTATGTCCGACGTTAGAACTTTGTAAAATACATCCTATAGTTTTGGGGGTGTATCAGAACGTATTACCATCGACACTTGACCATAGTCATTTATTATCCTCCTTAGTATTCCAAACAGCAGTATTATCTAAATTAGCATAGAATGGAAATACCAAAAGTTGATCGATTTGAACATTATTATGTGCATAAGAAATAGGAGTATCAAGACCAGCATCTTGACATAATCCATTTAATTCATATAAGGAAGTTCTTAAAGATAATAGAATGGACCATAGGTAACTTTTTCTTTTGGATTTCTTTATATCGATCAATAAAAAACGATGAATTTTCATCCATTTATTAATTTGGATTTAGGAACAAACTTGGGGATTTCCCTAGGTTTTTTTTGGGATTTGATGAAGATCCTTCCTCTCACTTCCTCTTGGTAGTATTTTTTCCTTTAGGTGCCACTAATTTTGATGGAGTGGTAAATTTGGATGTTTTAGGTTTTGTAATTTGAAATTTGGTTGGAGGAAAATTAAGATAGAAGGAGGAATCGACCGTTCTAGGTTTATATAAAAAAAAAGTGTTGATTCGTATTTCAGACATTTGGTCTTGATTTCAGACGTCTATTATGCGGTTACTGAAGAACCCAAGATATTTTTCCGAACGTTTAGGACTTAAAATCAAACGTCTGGAAGGTTATTTTGCTACGGATATAATACTTGAAATTCTTCCAGACGTTTGGAAATGATAGGCAAACGTCTAAAAGATGAGTTTTTTGGTAAAATGTAACCCGAGACTATTTTCAGACGTCTGTGTACTAATTTCAGACGTCTGGTATATTACCGAGATGAATGGTTAATGGAACAACTAGTTATTTCAGACGTCTGGGTATGTCTTCAGACGGACGTTTGGGGTGAAAAAATGTTGTATCTGAATTGTATGTCAGACGTCTAAAACTTGAGGCAGACGTCTTAAAGTACAAGAATTTTATATTTTGAATGGTCAAACTAATTTTTCGATATTTTGATTACTATACACAAACAAGAGGAAACATTTTATTTTTAAGAGTAATTAAAGTACAAATATATAACATAAATGCTTTATTTTTTTGATCATTTTGATAATCTTATATTGATCATCTTTGTTGATTGGTGACCAAGGTGATTGTTTCGGAGAAGATGATGATGGTCCTTCATCCCATAATTTCTTGTGTATAAGTTCATTTTCTATAGTTTCATAGATATACGAGATTTCTCATGTAGACATCTTTCTGTCGGGGAATGTCTACATATAGCATAAAACACCTTTTCCAGAAAATTCAGATGTTGAATAGTTCCTTCTTGTTTGTCGTATATTTCTCTTTGCACATTTATCATCTCACGTTGATAGTAGGATGTTTCATCTAATTCTTCATTGATTGTTTGTGTATTGTATCTTTTGATTTGTTTAAGTAGTGGAGACAATCCCTATTTTCTTTTTGGGAAATCTGGTGATGGTAGAAAACTTGGAGGTGAGGGTGTTTTGATTGGGCTTGAATCAAATGAAGTAATTTTTTGGGGGACATAATGTATATAAAACAACAATTTGTTTTTCTTGTTTTTATTTTGATTGTTCTTTTATTTATAGAAAAGAAAGTTGTTATAAATAGCATTAAAAAAAACTAATTTTATAAATTGAATGGATGACAGTTGACAAGTATTATTTGTGGATAAAACTTCTATCTTATTTTTCGGTAATTAGTTAATCAGTTTCATTATGTATGTTCTATTAGAGAACAAACACTAAATCACGTCTTAATTTAACAAATGTTTGTTCATTGGATGGTTTGGTGAAAATATCTGCTATTTGATTTTCATTGTTTACATATTCTAGAGAAATATTTCATTTATCTACATTATCACACAAAAAATGATGTCGAATGATTAATTGGATTTTTTGACAAATTTATATCTAGTATTATCACAACAAATTGGAGATTTTTCAATAATTTTTCCATAATCTCTAAGCGTCTGCTGCATGTACATTACTTGTGCACATGCAAGAGCTACTGAGATATATTCAGCTTCGCAAGTTGATAAGGAGACACTGTTTTGTTTTTCGGTAAACCATGAGATCAATGATTGTCCGATAAAATGACAAGTTTCACTACTACTTTTACGATATGTTTTAAATCTTCCGAAATCCGCATCGCAATAGGAAACAAGTTCAAATAATTATCCCTTAGGGTACAATAGACCATAATCTTCACTATTTGAGAGATACCATAAAATTCATTTGAATGCTCGTTGATGAATTCTTTTAGTTTTGCTTTAAATCTTGCACATAGACATACACTCATCATAATGTCAGGTCGACAAGAAGTTAAGTATAATAAGGAACATATCATACTACAATATAATTTTTCACCAAAATCCTTTCCGTTATCGTTTTTATCTAAATGAACACTAGTACTCATTGGTGTTGGTTTGCTTGATGTTTTATCCATATTAAAACATCGTATTAAAATATTTTTCATGGTGTATGAAGATACCTTTTAAAGTTGTTTTATTTGTAAACCTAAGAAACAATTTAATTCCCCCATGTGTGACATTTCAAATTCATTTTTCATGATATTTGAAAATTCAACACATAAGCTTTTGTTTTCTGAACCGAAAACAATATCCTCGACATATATTTGTACAACTAAGATATCATTGTTTTCTCATTTAATAAATAAAGCGGTGTCTATTTTTCCTATTTGAAAACCAGATGAAATTAAGTGATTTCTAAGTCATTTGTACCATGCCCAAGGAGCTTGTTTTAAACCATGTAAGTCTTTATTTAACTTAAAAACACAATCGGGATATTTTTCATGAACTAAAAGTGGTGGTTATTCCACATATATGTTTTCCGTTACTATAAGAATTCGACACTGAAACCAAAGTGAAGGGGTATCGGAATGAAGCCGACACCATAGTAGAAGCATGAGAAGTCTTCAGTCAATACCAGAGCACGAGGTAGAGCCAAAACTAGAAGCAAAAGTACAAAAAAGAACCAAGCCGACACCGAAAGCAAGAGGGATAAGAGTAGGAAGTTGATATCAGAATAAGAGTTTGGCATATATGCTACCAGCACCAACAACGGGAATTAAACAACTTAGTGCCGATAGCAAGAAAATGGCAATAAAGGCACGATGCCGTTACCAACTTGCAATAAGAAGTTGGCTTGGTGTCGGTATCGAACTATGAAGTCAAAATCATGAAGACAATATCGAAAGTCATTACATTAAGAAGCAAGAATGACACAAAATGCTGAGAACCAGTGCCACTAGAGGTGAAATCAAACACAAAGAATGAAGATCAGTTAAATCAACACCGAATGCACAAACTAGGAGTGCGATACCGAAGCCAACTCATGAGGAGGAAGTACATAGCGGTAATGATTATACCAGACCAAAAGGAAGTTATC
Source organism: Allium sativum (assembly GCA_030737875.1). Taxonomy (NCBI): domain Eukaryota; kingdom Viridiplantae; phylum Streptophyta; class Magnoliopsida; order Asparagales; family Amaryllidaceae; genus Allium; species Allium sativum. The sequence goes on from CM060910.1 coordinate 923,586,557, forward strand.
CACAACGATATGATTGGTGTTGATACCATTGTTCGAAGACGGTACCAAAACCGGAAGTCATTGAAAGCGGGCCGACACCAAAGCTAGAGACCATGAAGATGGGTCGATACCAGGCGATTGATGCAGAACCAAAGTTTCCCATCTGATCGCTACCAAAGGGGCCCAAATCTTCAATAAATAAGACCCCATGGGTCACATTTTGAACGATGTCTCATCATTTTAAAACCTTGTAGACATATCCCTTATTTAGAAATCGGTTTGGAGATTTCTCTTTTAATCTTCTATGTACTCTATCAAGTGATCAAAAAAGGAAATACTTAGCACTTGCAATCCATTCCACTCGTTTTCTTATTGCCAATCCGAATCCAAACATATAAATTGGAAATGATTACCAAATCAACACTACGCCATAGATGGCCTACTACAACGAAAATCCAAGGTGTTGCCAGCTAAAATGTTGCCATAGCTATGCTAATTTTTGTCTATTGCAACGCACTCTTCAATGTTTTAGTATAGATATCAAATTGTGTTGTAGTAGCTATAGTTATAAACTTATAAGTTTAATTTGCCACGTCATCAATCTGCATCTATATAAAGATGCACATCTTTCCATCAATTTACCTTTTAAAAACAACATTTATAGTTGACACCTCACTAATCCTTTATAATCCTCCACTACCAAAAGGAGATCAACTTACATTACTCATTCCATTACTCTTTCTCAGCTTCTTAGAACAATTCGTTCTCACCCCCAAAATTCCAATTCCAATCCCTAATTTTCATTCACCTACTTCTTCCACTCCAACCCTCTCTGCGTCCTCCACTTATTCCAGCTAGTCTTCGACTCTAACTCTAAACACACCCACTTCTCCCCTTCTTCGTCATCAAACGACAGTCAATCCAAGAAGAAAGGTGCTAGCTTTTTATCCTGTGTTTCTCATGTATGTTTCTATTGCTTTTTTATCACCGTTATTAATTAGCCTATTGAGAACTTGAAATTATTATCACCATGAGAATAATTGGTGTTAGATGATTAACGATTCTTGTCTGCTATTTGTCAATGAATCCACACTTTTTTCTATTTGAAGTTGTATACAATTAGTTTCTGTTATTTGCAGTTCTTTTGTATGTTGATTCACTGAAATGTTCTTTGAGAAACTATTGGGTTGTTAATCAATTTAATTACACAGTGGTGATTGAGACATGGTATCGCTAGCTTTTTTAATAAGATATACAGTGGTTTATGAAAATGGTTTCATAAGGATGCTTACATATACATGATACTATTCATTTCTTAAGTATTTTCATGTTTGTCATAACATGATTTTTCACCTAGTTACCAATCAGAAATTTCTTAAGAATCTCGCTGTACATCGATGTGTGCATCACCATTCCAGTTAACCAAGCATTATTTAAGTAATGCTTGGATATGCTTCAAAGGCCATACAATGATATATCTACACACATGGATCAGTAAACTGCTAATGGATGATTGTTTCTTCATGATGCATGCTTCTAAAATTTTATGTGAACTTTGTTTTGGTGTGTGTGTGTATAAGATTATCTAATAAATATACACGCACATGTACTGAATGCATGAAATACACGCCTGAAAGCCTACTGCATGAAATTTATGATATGGAATATATACATAATCATTTATAGTTTGTGATATTACTGAAATGATTTTTAGTTTGTGATATCACTTCAATTTGAGTTTAATGACCGCTCAATCAATTTCTACTTCAAATTCATCAACAGTGGCTGCAAGAAAGAACTACCACCACAAAATCCTAGCGAAGATGAGGACTGTGAAGGCAAGGTCGAATGCGGGGAAGAAGTTTTTTGGTTGCTCCATGTGGCCGGTAAGTATAAATTAGTTTTTTGATTGCTTTGTCTATTATCATATCTTTCAGTGATGTTTTAGTCGAGAATTTAAGATATATGCAGAATGATGATTGTGGGTATTTTATGTGGCATGATGAAGTGTATGAAATCAATAGCAATGAGGAATTGGATGATACTACTGTTAAATTGATGGAAAAAGAAAATACTATATCGCAATTGCTCGTTGAAAGGAAGACAATTGAGGAAAAGTTGCTGAAGCAAAAGAAAAAGAGGGCAAAAGCCGATGAATTTGTGACAGATATGAAGGAAGAGTTAGCCCTAGAGCGCATTAAATATGGAAAACACGAGAAGGGCGAAAAATTCTTTGCAACAACTTTAGTTATGTCCTGGATTATGTTTGGAGTTATTTTGTGTGTAGTTATAGAAATGTTTGGACAGTTTTTCAGGTATAATTTTAAGTTTTGTCACATTGTAGATTAGTGATAATTTTTGCCATATTGTAGATTTGTGATAATTTTTGCCACATAGCCCGTTAAACCTAAAGTGCTAATTAGTGATAATTTTATCCATATTGTAACTGTCTAATTCTTTACTTAGTATCGTTTGTGCTTTGAACAAATTGAGTCATTGCATCAATTTGCAACCGAGGCATGCAGGCCATAAACTAAGGTATGCAACTGAAATGTAACAAAAATGCAAATGAAATGCAACTCAGTTATGCAAATGAAACTCGGTTATGTAATTCAGTTATGCAACTGAAATGCAAATGAAACTCAGTTTGTGCTGAAATGCAAATGAACTGAGGCATGCAGGTAAAGGAGGTAGTGATGTGGTTGTTCAAGAACTTTTTACTGAAGGAACTAGAGGTACTCGAGGCAGTAGAGGCACTGAACGCATTGGAGGCTCGTGCTATATTTTGAAACTATTTTAGTTTGATATATACAAGAATTTAGTGTTGGCTGTGTTTGTAACTGAAATATTAGTAAAATTGAATTTAATGGCTATGTTTTGTTATTTTGTAGTTGACTAAGTAGTACTTTTGTTGCTGGTTAATTTGAAATAAAAAGTTCTTTGTTAATTTCAATGTGATGTTAATTGCTGTTATGTTGCAGTATGTTATGTAATGTTGCCATAGCTATGATATAATGTTGTAGTATGTAATGTTAAATGTTTCCATAACTATGATATAGTGTTGTCATTGGATGGTAAAAGTGTTTCCATAGATTAATGCATGTGGGCCCAACAACAAGATTCCATGAACCCAGGCTACAGATTTTAGTGGGGATTCTGTGAACTCGAGATGCAGATTTTAGTGGGTCCCACGTTTTTGTAAATTTAGTATTTGTGGCAATACCTGTCCGATGTAGCCTTAGGGTCGTAAAGATGCTGCCTTTGACTTTAAGGCAATGCGGCAAAACAAAACACCAAAAAAGTGTTGCTACAGATAATTTTTGGCCTATAACAACATTTTTTGGCACTTCCTGCATCACTTCTCTAGTGTTGCAGTATGCAATCTATGGAGTAGTGCAACCACAATAAGTATTTTAGTTCTCACTAGCTATGATCTTATAAAGCCCTTACCCCAATTTAACCTTTTCCTAAGTTTCGTGAGTGTGATACTCACCTCTTGAAGTAAGAGTAACTTATCTTCGGACTTGGGACATCGATATCAAGGAAAAGTTGAATTAAGTCGGGCTTGGAGGGACTAGATTACCTGTAGGTTCCCATAGGTCCACGACTATAACCCTATATTTCGGTGTTGACGATTTTTATTGTTAACATTTTGGCGCTAAAAGGAGGGCCCGAACCTCTGATATTTTGGATAACCTACCACATCCCTAGTTATTACATCTTGTTGGTTAAACATCTATAGACCATGGATAAAAGGTCTCAGTAAGAATCTTTTGAACCTCGAATGGCTACATCAGACATCATTGATCCAAGGGTTATTGAAGAATAAAGGTTAAGAATGAAAGCTTTGTGAATCATGAATAAGAAAAGGGAAGTAGAATAGTACGACCCCGACCATTGGAGCATTAACCCTTTCCATATAGGACCAACTCATATTTGTGCTTTAAATGGCTCTGTATCAAAGGAATACAATTTATTCTCCATATAAAAGAAGCCATTCATGCACATGCTAAGGGATCTACATTCGAGCAAGAAATAATGAAGGATTTCAGTGAAGTCTAAGAAAGTTACACTTCATCCTCAAGATAAATTGAAAAGAAAGCTTGAAGATAAAGATGAAGCGATAAAGCTGAGTAAAAAAAGGGATAAGTTCCGACATCGAAAGGGGATCTTTTAGTTAAGATTACCTAAAGAATGCAACCTTACCACATCAATCGAGAATATCTACTTCCTAACCAAACATGAGCTTAAGTTTTGGCCATTATTAAAGAAGAAACCCAAATATGAAATGAAACTAAGGGGACCATACTGCCACTATCATATAATTAACAGACATGAAACCAACCATTGCAGCATTCTTGAAGGCATGATTATCAAGTTCTTTAATCAAGGCCAGTTGTACAGATATGAAAAGACTTAACTAGATCTAAAAGGGGATTTCTTGAAGAAGGAATGTCTACATGGTCAGGAGTATAAGGAACTCAAAATTTGGAACCACCTGAAATAGGTGAAGCTACATACGATGGTAGAAGACCCTTGTCTGCACCAAGATGGGTAGGGCAAGGCATCTCCTAGAGGGAGGCGGTGTGTAATCCTTTAGCCAGGCCCAAACCAGAAAGGTTCAAGTTAAAGCATCAAAAGAGCAAGCCTCCTTCGTCGGGATGAAGCATCTAAACCCTTATCCATGCCTACGATGGCCAGGGTAAGGCGTCCCTCAGAGGGGGTGGGTGTAAACCTTTATCCATATCCAAATTAGAAAGGGCTAAGGTAAAGCATCGAAAACCCATATCCGTGCATGCAATGGCCAGGGTAAGGCATCCCTTGGAGGGGGGTAGTGTGTAAGCATCTATCCGCGCTTACGATGGCCAGGTAGAGCATCAAAAGAGTAAGCCTTTATCCGCATCTACAATGGCCAGGATAAAGCATCTAAGCCCTTAGTTGCTTCTTCGATTGGCCAGGTTAAGGCGCCTCCTGGAGGGAGGTAGGGTAAGTCCTTGGGCCCTGCTTGAGAATAAGCTAGCAAAGCGCAGCGAATGCACAAAGCCCAGAGAGTGGATCACAAGGATGAATGTAACACCCCGTAATTCTGTTAATATTAATATTCACAAATTAAAGAATAACTAATCTCAGACGTGAGAATTGTGGGAAATGGGTTGCGCCATTGTGTTCGTCTCGGAATTCTGGTCGAAATAGAGTCCGAGTTTGCATGATTTGGACTTACGTATGAAGGAGATATGGCCATCGGAAGTTTCAGAAAATTCAAAACAGATTTCATAAAATTTAAAATTCAAAATTCGAAGTCAAACAGGCTAGGCGGGAAAATTCCCGCCCAGCACCCCAGGTCGACTGGGGAGTCGACTGGGCAGTCGACTCCCCCCCAGGTCGACTGGGCAATCGACCTGGGTGTCGACCTGTCCAGTCGGCTAGGGTTTGACTGAGCCCAATCTTGAGCTGCTGATGTGTCTTTAGGGCTGAGTTGACAAATTAAACGGTTCAGGTTAGTTCTGAGTTGATCTGACGGGCTAAATAAACCCTAAACTCTATAAATACCTAGGTAGTCTCCCACTCTAATTCACATGAAAAATAGAATAGCCACCGTCATACCGCCGCCATGGAACTCAGTCTAGCCGTCGCCAACTAAGAAGGAAGAAAGCTAATCAAAATTCTAATTCTACTCAACTCTAAAGCAAATCAAGATTCTCTTTCTTTTCTAATTGTGAGTATGATGATCTTAACAAGATTATTATTGAACTAATTAGATTAAGTTATGAATGGATTATAAGTGAATGATGTGAATTGTCATATATGTTGTTGTAAACCTTATGCTATCATGTATGTTGTAAATCCTATGTTACGTGATGATGATATCCTATATGTTGTAAATCATGCTATGATGATATTGTATAGGTTGTAAATTTCTATGCTAAAGAAGTGATAAATCATACATGTTATAAAGTCATGATATTATTATCTATGCTAATTAGTTCATGTTAATCAAATCATAATGTTTGGGCTATGTTGATCTATATGAAAAATCACATATGCAAGTTTAGATTGATTAGTAAAGATTATGAACATATGCCATGACATCTATTTAGATCTAGAATTATGACATCTAGAATTATGCTATGACATATGTGAATTCTATGTACTAGATGCTAGTTCACACCATCATTATGTTGCATAGGACCCCATATGCAAGTTTATACATGAATTTGGGTTATGATCATATCATTTAAGTTGTGACATTTTACCAAACAAGTTGACACCTTTAGATCCTTAACATGTGTAGTTTTATGCAAGTTTCACCCCTATTATGATTAGATTTATTTTATTTGTCTATATGTCGTGATAATTTATCTTTGTGCTATGAGTTAGACTATTCGAGTCTAACGTATATTTTGCGTTGAATAAGCGAACGTATAACGTGGGGTAGGGGTAATATTAAGGATTTAATATTAAGAAGTTGGGGTGCAATTGATATGATTTTGCATGCCATGAATGGATGGCCATAATTGAGTCAATTATGGACATCATTAAAAATTGGACTTAATTAATAATTTGAATAGGGAATCATTAAAACTGGGGTAAAAGATTATAAGTGTTAATCAATGTTTAGGACACGAGGTTGGACTCGTTTGTGACGTAAACCTGCCTGGACCCGCCCGGCAAATCCAGTGGTCACAAATGTCAGCCCAATGTGAGAGGTCCTAGGCTCAAATTAAAGCATAACAGTTGTAAAGACACGAGGTTAGACTATTTTATGGTGTAAGACTGCCCGAACCCGCCCGGCAAATCCAGCTGCCATAAATGCCAGTCTAATGTGAGAGGTCTTTATGAGGTTATGGCCTGAATGAATTAAGAAATACTGAACCAGATAAACATGTAAGGTGGGACATGGGGGTTAAGTAGGTGCCTTGGGTGGCATGAGGAATCTAGTGGGTGCCCTTAGTGGCATGTGAAATACGATTAGTAAGACTTAACCAAATACACATGTAAATGAACATGACTAAGAGGATTAAGTAGGATGTACTAGTGGACAAGCTTAGGTGGGTAGCTTGTGGGGGCCCATTTCAACCAGTAACCCAAACGTATCTTTGTGGGCTCGACCCAAGTCGAGGACGGGACATGCATACTGGGCTTGACTATAAAAGGCCAAAACGGGGTAGCGGTGGCAACGCAAGTCCAACGGGTTTCATATGCGTGTGTGGGACCCGGGCTGGTAGGTAAGACGTTGTTGCATCGTGTAGGTATAAGCCGTGCATTCTCAAGTTGTATCGGGTTGCCACTTTAGGGGAGTGATACACCCCACTGTGGGGCCAGCACGGGTATCTACGAGTAGGGAGCCGATCGAAAGTGGGTAGTGTGGTACACCTAGTGGAGATAGGGGCAAGCGGCACCTATGTAGTCAGCTAGGGGTACACGAAGATATAATTTCTAAGTGAAGCAAGTGGGATCGACCTTTAGGGTGACTGGTGCGGTGCAGTGTAGTAATTATTCGTTAGTAATTAGGTGTGCCTTTAACGTTATCTTTATCTACTTTTCCATACCCAATTGTTCATAGACATTTCCTTGTTTTCCAGCTTATGCCTTAGTCTAGTTACTTTGATAATAGTATTGTTAAAATTATCATAATCGCCAGACTTTATGTCTGACCCCCTCTATTTCTATCCTTTTTCCCCCTCCAGGTCCTTAGGGTGGACCCAGCTCTAGTGGAGTTTGACTGGACTGCTTTATCTCTTTGGAAAAGCTTGGACCGCTGAAGTAAAGTCCATCTTGTTATCTTTTTTAATGGCTATTTATGTAATGGGGTTATGTATTTTGTTTTAGCAAGATGGATATTGTACTTGACTCTGATTTATGGTTTTTATGATGTAACAAACATGTCTAATTTCCGCTGCAATAAAATGAAGTTTTAGATTTCCAAGTACTACTTATTATCTGCCTTGTTGTAATTTTTCTGTTCTATATTCACTTAAAACCTTCATGGAAGCTAATGCATTCCCTTTGTGACTGACATTAATGGACGTGGGGTGTTACACGTGGTATCAGAGCTTAAGGTTACCAGAACAGATATTTTTTTTTAGAAAAACTATTTTTCTAAAGTATTTTTGGAAGAAGTGTTTTTAAAAACATGTCTTAATGAGTTATTTCAAGAGGAAAGTTTTTATGAAAAACATAATCCCCAATAGCCATATATCTTTATCTTTCGAACTCTCCATTTTGAATCTTTCCTTTTTCGTTTCAGCATGGCTGAAGATCTTAACCTTCCGGATGGTGTAACGATACCAGGATGGTATAGGAGGTTATTAGAGGCTAGGGTCGCCGCTGGTCCAGCCAATGTTCCTCCACCACCAGTTGCACCCGCTCGTCCTCCTCCTCCTCGCGTTGATACTTTTGCAAAGACGTGCAAGGAATTTAAGGCTATGGGTGGAAAACCTTTTCAAGGGTCAGAAACGTTTGTGGAAGCTAGAGATTGGCTTAAGGAGGTGGAAGAATTGCTAGAAATCTTTGAAGTAGAAGAAGGGAGGAAAGTCAAATTAGCAGCTTGGTTAATGAAGGGAGAGCCCTCGTTTTGGTGGGAGGTCACTAATGCGGAGCGTCCTGTTGATTCTTAGGCGAATTTCAGACGTAGGTTTGAGGCGAAGTTTCTCTCAAGGGCAGAAGAGAATCTATATATGGAAAGGTTCTTGACATTAAAGCAAGGAAGCTCATCAGTGAAAGAATATGTCAACAAATTTAATCAGTTAGCAAGGTTTGGCTTGGACTTAGCGAACACGCCGGAGAAGAAAGCTCTGAGGTTCGTTAATGGCTTGAATGAGCCGTTGCAGGGGTTGGCTATGACCCACATCCCTATGGGGGCCACCTTTGAGAAGCTAGTAGACATGACACTCATGCACGAGGAGAAAGGCGCTAATGCTAATAAGGCACCCGAGAAGAAAGGGGATCAGAAGAAACCACAACAGCAAAACAAGAAGGGTGGTAAAGACAATAATGGCAAGGGAAAGAAGAAATGTTTTAACTGTGGGACACCAGGCCATCTCAGCAAGGATTGCCGAAAGAAAAAGAAGACTGGCTGTTTTCACTATGGCGAAGTGGGACATCTGGTGAAGGACTGCCCAAAGAACGGGCAGAGGGCAGGGTCTACCTCGGGAGGACAGGTGTAGGCTCTTATGGCACCAGGGTAGGCAAGGGGACAAGTTCAGGCTCTCGCGGTCCCACCGCTGCAAGAACGAGGTAGAACCATTTCTGTTGAAAGCTTAGTTTTTCTGTTTGATCGTCCTGTCCGTACCTTGTTCGATTCGGGTGCATCGCATTCGTTTATCTCTACGTCATTAGTTGAATCACTGCACTTAAACACTAGTTTAATAGAGGATCCCTTAGTTGTTTTGAATCCAATTGGGGGCTCAGCTTATTTGTCCATGATGTGTTTGGATTTGAAAATTTCTATACGTAGCGTTGAGTTTAGATGTGATGCTTATGTTTTGGGCTTCACGGGCTATGGGCTAATTTTAGGAATGGGTTGGTTATCCAGAAATGGGGCCGTTCTTGATTGTGAAAGGAGAGTATTTAGGCTCGTGACTCGCCTTGGCAACACTCTCGAAATCTTTTGTAATCCCATAAATTCTGTTATGCTAAGTTATTTAGAATCGCTTGACGCGTCTGTGGAGAATCTACAATCTGTTAGAGTGGTCCGAGAATACTCGGATGTGTTTGAGGAGGTGAAGGGCTTGTCTCCGAAGCGGGAGATAGATTTTCGAATATATCTTGTGGATAATGCAAAACCAGTATCTTTGCCAGTATGCCACATGGCTCCTCGTGAAAATAGGGAACTCGATAAGCAAGTGAAGGAGTTGCTTGAGAAGGGGTTCATAAGACGTAGTATATCAGAGTGGGGTGTTCCAGTAGTATTTGCCACGAAGGCGGATGGGTCCCTTAGACTTTGTGTGGACTATAGAGAACTTAATAAACTTACTAAGAAAAACAGACACCCACTGCCGAGGATTGACGATCTCTTCGATCAGTTAGTTGGGGCCTCAGTGTTTTCGCAGTTGGACTTAGCCACTGGTTTCCATCAGTTGAGAGTGGCTGAGGATAGCATTGACAAGACTGCCTTTAGGACTCCGGACGGTTTCTATGAATGGCTAGTGATGCCCTTCGGTTTGACAAACGCCCCCGCATACTTCGTTGATTTGATGAGTAGGGTGTTTAGGGAGTACCTTAACAAATTCGTGGTAGTCTTTGTAGATGACATCTTGATCTTTTCTAAGGACGAAGAAGAGCATGCCCTACATCTTAGGGAAGTGTTGGAGACCCTACGAGCGCATAATCTTAAAGCTAAATTTTCTAAGTGTCACTTCTGGAGGAAGGAAGTACGATTCTTAGGACACGTGGTTTCCAAAGAAGGGATAGCTGTGGATCCCGCGAAGGTGGTGGCCATCCAAGATTGGAAGGTCCCTAAAAATGCTACCGAAGTAAGAAGTTTCTTGGGGTTGGCTGGCTACTATAGGAAGTTTGTCAAAGACTTCGCAAAAATATCAGCTCCATTAACTCGTTTGACGAAGAAGAACTTAGTCTTCACATGGGACATAGATTGTGATGATGCGTTCCAACGTTTGAAGAGAGCTTTGACTTCAGCTCCAGTCTTAGTATTTCCAGATGGGAGTAAGCCATTTACCGTTTATACTAACGCTTGTGGGACACGACTAGGCGCAGTCCTAATGCAAGAGGGAAGGGTAATAGCCTATGGCGGAAGGCATTTGAGAGTGCATGAAAGAAATTACCCTACACATGACCTAGAGTTGGCCGCTATTGTTTTCGCGCTTAAGTCTTGGCGTCATTACCTTCTTGGCGAGAAATTCGAATTATTCACTGACCACAAATCTTTAAAATAATTATTCTCTCAAAAGGACTTGAACTTAAGGCAGCAAAGGTGGATGGAGTTCTTAGCATCCTACGACTTCGAGATAGCATATACCCCTGGCAAGGGTAACGTAGTGGCCGATGCCTTAAGTAGAAAAAGATTATCCTTGAGTCCGTTGTTTGTTGAGCGGCGAAACTTAGAATTCATCTTTATGTTTGACTTTAGACCTTCCGTTGACTTTGTACCGGTTTGCTAGCATCCTTGGAGGTCAGACCTACGCTTTTGGGACGGATTGGCGAGGCACAGCGAGACGACCCACAGTTGGTTGAGTTAGTAGAAAAGCTCAAAAGAGGGGAGTCATCAAGCCATCTCCGTAGGTATACCCTAGATGATAAGGGTTGGTTACGTAGGGACGGTAGACTTTGTGTACCAAAAGACGATGACCTAAGGAAGACCATTCTTGATGATGCACATCGTTCGAAGATGACCATCCATCCCGGCGGGGACAAGATGTACAAAGACATAAAGCGAGTTTTCTTTTGGGCCGGTATGAAGAGGGATGTGGCCGAGTATGTCGCTAGATGCTTGGTGTGCCAACAAGTAAAAGCGGAGCAAAAGAAACCCGGTAGGTTGCTTCACCCATTGGAGGTTCAACTATGGAAGTGGGATAGTGTCTCGATGGACTTTGTGGATGGATTACCAAGATCAAGGAAGGGTAATACGGGGATTTGGTTATAGTAAACAGACTTACTAAGAGCGCCCATTTTATTCCCGTAATGAGTAAAAGGACTGCTCCATGGTTGGCTTCTGTGTACGTCCGAGAGATAGTTCGTTTGCACGGTGTTCCTTCTAGCATAGTGAGCGACCGCGATCCTATTTTCACTAGCGAATTTTGGAGAAGCTTACAAGAGGCGGTAGGGACTCAGTTATGTTTGAGCACCGCGTATCATCCTCAGACAGATGGCCAGACCGAGAGGGTGAATCGCATTCTAGAGGACCTTTTGAGGCTATGTATCCTAGACTTTGGGGGTACATGGGAAGAGCATCTTCCATTGGTAGAGTTCGCATATAATAATAGCTTTCAGTCCAACATTGGCATGGCACCTTTCGAAGCTCTTTATGGACGACCTTGTCGTTCACCTACATGTTGGTGGGAATCTAAGGATAAGATCTTACTTGGGCCCGATATGATTAGGGAGACTTCGGAGAAGATCGACTTGATTCGAAGGAGGACGAAAGCAGCGCAAGATAGGCAGAAATCTTATGCGGATAAGAGGAGGACAGATCTTGAGTTTGAAGTTGGGGACATGGTCTTTATCAAAGTGTCTCCATTACGGAACGTTGTTCGCTTAGGGTCCGTTGGGAAATTAGCACCAAGGTTCGTAGGGCCGTTTCCTATTAAGGAGAAGATTGGACAGATGGCGTATAGAGTAGAGTTGCCTGAGAGACTTAGTGGTGTACACGACGTATTCCATGTGTCACATTTGAGGAAGTGCTTTCACGAGACCGCGAAGGTGGTAGAGCCGAGCTTGCTTAGAGAGGTGGAGATAGAGCATGATGCGACGATTCGACGAGCTCCTACATGCATTCTAGGGTCAGAGGTTAAGAAGCTGAGAAATCGAGAGGTCAGACTAGTTAAGGTGCAATGGGGAGATGATGAGAGCAACGCTACTTGGGAGACAGAAGAGAAGATGCGTTCACGATACCCTTTCCTTTTTGAGGGTATGTCCTTTAATTTCTCCTTTATCGCTTATCTTGTACTTATCTTACCTTTAGAGTATCCTCTCGCTAGTATCTTTGACCTTTAGTTAGGATAATCCTATGGTTGAAACATGTGTTTGAGACATGTTATGTATGATGGATGCAAAGTGGATGCAAGTCTTTGTTAGTGGTTGCTCGTGGACGCATACACACACACTATTAGGCGCTAGATCGGCTCAGTCACTTCATACTGCATATTGCATATAAATGGATGTATTTAGTAAAATGGATGTATGATGATTGTTTTATCATATGGATGCTGCATTCAAATGATGATTGTGCACGCATATAGAGATAATATGTAGCATTAGGGAACTTTTGCATACATAATGGACGCATGGCACTATCATGATTTGCATTAAGGAGGTCAACTGAATCAGTGGACCGCCTGATTTTGCATTAGATATGGACATATACACACACTGTGCATTTAAACATGAAAGCATTAGAAGTCTATAAGGACAATGGATGCATGTGTTTGATGGTTGAGTAGATGGACGATTGGATGTTAGGATATACATTCTTCTTGACTTGAAGATTTCGGGGTCGAAATCCTTTAAGGAGAGGAGAATGTAACACCTCGTAATTCTGTTAATATTAATATTCACAAATTAAAGAATAACTAATCTCAGACATGAGAATTGTGGGAAATGGGTTGCGCCATTGTGTTCGTCTCGGAATTCTGGTCGAAATAGAGTCCGAGTTTGCGTGATTTGGACTTCGTATGAAGGAGATATGGCCATCGGAAGTTTCAGAAAATTCAAAACAGATTTCAGAAAATTTAAAATTCGAAGTCAAATAGACTAGGCGGGAAAATTCCCGCCCAGCACCCCAGGTCGACTGGGGAGTCGAATGGGCAGTCGACACCCCCCCAGGTCGACTGGGCATTCGACCTGGGTTTCGACCTGTCCAGTCGGCTAGGGTTTGACTGAGCCCAATCTTGAGCTGCTGATGTGTCTTTAGGGCTGAGTTGGCAAATTAAACGGTTCAGGTTAGTTCTGAGTTGATCTGACGGCCTAAATAAACCCTAAACTCTATAAATACCTAGGTAGTCTCTCACTCTAATTCACATGAAAAATAGAATAGCCACCATCATACCGCCGCCATGGAACTCAGTCTAGCTGTCGCTAACTAAGACGGAAGAAAGCTAATCAAAATTCTAATTCTACTCAACTCTAAAGCAAATCAAGACTCTCTTTCTTTTCTAATTGTGAGTGTGATGATCTTAACAAGATTATTATTGAACTAATTAGATTAAGTTATGAATGGATTATAAGTGAATGATGTGAATTATCATATATGTTGTTGTAAACCTTATGCTATCATGTATGTTGTAAATCCTATGTTATGTGATGATGATATCCTATATGTTGTAAATCATACTATGATGATATTGTATAGGTTGCAAATTTCTATGCTAAAGATGTGATAAATCATACATGTTATAAAGTCATGATATTATTATCTATGCTAATTAGTTCATGTTAATCAAATCATAATGTTTGGGCTATGTTGATCTATATGACAAATCACATATGCAAGTTTAGATTGATTAGTAAAGATTATGAACATATGCCATGACATCTATTTAGATCTAGAATTATGACATCTAGAATTATGCTATGACATATGTGAATTCTATGTACTAGATGCTAGTTCACACCATCATTATGTTGCATAGGACCCCATATGCAAGTTTATACAATAATTTGGGTTATGATCATATCATTTAAGTTGTGACATTTTACCAAACAAGTTGACACCTTTAGATCCTTAACATGTGTAGTTTTATGCAAGTTTCACCCCTATTATGATTAGATTTATTTTATTTGTCTATATGTTGTGATAATTTATCTTTGTGCTATGAGTTAGACTATTCGAGTCTAACATATATTTTGCGTTGAATAAGCGAACGTATAACGTGGGGTAGGGGTAATATTAAGGATTTAATATTAAGAAGTTGGGGTGCAATTGATATGATTTTGCATGCCATGAATGGATGGCCATAATTGAGTCAATTATGGACATCATTAAAAATTGGACTTAATTAATAATTTGAATAGGGAATTATTAAAACTGGGGTAAAAGATTATAAGTGTTAATCAATGCTTAGGACACGAGGTTGGACTCGTTTGTGACGTAAACTTGCCCGGACCCGCCCGGCAAATCCAGTGGTCACAAATGTCAGCCCAATGTGAGAGGTCCTAGGCCCAAATTAAAGCATAACAGTTGTAAAGACACGAGGTAAGACTCTTTTATGGTGTAAGACTGCCCGGACCCGCCCGACAAATCCAGCTGCCATAAATGCCAGTCTAATGTGAGAGGTCTTTATGAGGTTATGGCCTGAATGAATTAAGAAATACTTAACCAGATAAACATGTAAGGTGGGACATGTGGGTTAAGTAGGTGCCTTGGGTGGCATGAAGAATCTAGTGGGTGCCCTTAGTGGCATGTGAAATACGATTAGTAAGACTTAACCAAACACACATGTAAATGAACATGACTAAGAGGGTTAAGTGGGATGTACTAGTGGACAAGCTTAGGTGGGTAGCTTGTGGGGGCCCATTTCAACCAGTAACCCAAACGTATCTTTGTGGGCTCGACCCAAGTCGAGGATGGGACACGCATACTGGGCTTGACTATAAGAGGCCAAAACGGGGTAGCGGTGGCAACGCAAGTCCAACGGGTTTCATATGCGTGTGTGGGACCCGGGCTGGTAGGTAAGACGTTGTTGCATCGTGTAGGTATAAGCCGTGCATTCTCAAGTTGTATCGGGTTGCCACTTTAGGGGAGTGATACACCCCACTGTGGGGCCAGCACGGGTATCTACGAGTAGGGAGCCGATCGAAAGTGGGTAGTGGGGTACACCTAGTGGAGATAGGGGCAGGCGGCACCTATGTATTCAGCTAGGGGTACACAAAGCTATAATTTCTAAGTGAAGCAAGTGGGATCGACCTTTAGGGTGACTGGTGCGGTGCAGTGTAGTAATTATTCGTTAGTAATTAGGTGTGCCTTTAACGTTATCTTTATCTGCTTTTCCATACCCAATAGTTCATAGACATTTCCTTGTTTTCCAGCTTATGCCTTAGTCTAGTTACTTTGATAATAGTATTGTTAGAATTATCATACTCGCCAGATTTTATGTCTGACCCCCTCTATTTCTATCCTTTTTCCCCCTCCAGGTCCTCAGGGTGGACCCAGCTCTAGTGGAGTTTGACTGGATTGCTTTATCTCTTTGGAAAAGCTTGGACCGCTGAAGTAAAGTCCAGCTTGTTACCTTCTTTAATGGCTATTTATGTAATGGGGTTATGTATTTTGTTTTAGCAAGATGGATATTGTACTTGACTCTGATTTATGGTTTTTATGATGTAACAAACATGTTTAATTTCCGCTGCAATAAAATGAAGTTTTAGATTTCCAAGTACTACTTATTATATGTCTTATTGTAATTTTTGTGTTCTATATTCACATAAAACCTCCATGGAAGTTAATGCATTCCCTTTGTGAGTGACATTAATGGACATGGGGTGTTACAATGAAAGAACCAATCAAAGCCCAACATTAGCTCACAAATCAAATCAAAGCCCAAAGAGCGGCTCACAAGGATGAAATGCCCAATCAAAGACCAATAGTGGCTCACAAAGACGAAATGACAATTCAAAGCAGAAAATACAAATATCCAAATCTGGGTTTCGGTTTGGGACTTCTATTATTGTCAAACAAGGATTTCTGGTCTTCTATTAAATATTGAATATGGGTTTTGGTTTGGGACTTCTATTATTGCCAAATGAGGAATTCTGTTCTTCTATTATAAATACCCGAACCTGGGTTTCGGTTTGGGACTTCTATTAATGCCAGATATGGATTTCTGGTCTTCTATTATAAATACTCGAGTCTGGATTTCAGGATTTCCCCAGTATGGATTTCTGGTGCTCTATTACAAATGCCCGAATATGAGTTACAGAACTTCTATCTATACTTCCAGAAGAGAATTTTTGGATTTCTATTTTAACATCTGAATCTGGATCACGAGGCTGGGATTCTTATTTCTTGAAAAATGGATTTCCGAAGTTCTATTACACAAACTCAAGTCAGAGTTTTGGATCTTTTCCTCGTATTTCTAATGGATACTCTAGACTTAAGATAATTTTAGAAATTAATTCTTATATTCACATTATTCAAATATCTGAATTAGTTATTGATTTTCCATTCTCATTTCCAGAAGGGAATTTCTGGACTACTATTGTCATGCCCAAGTATATAATTTGGGCCTACTATCTTATTTCCAAAGGTGGGTTTTTAATCAATACTCGGGTTGGTATCTCGGGCCTTTTATCTGAAACCTTCTGACTAAGGTTATGATTTCTCACATCTCACACAGGGAGGTTCTCTTAACTTATATTATGCAAAATTGATGTTCAATACTCAGGGAAAATACAAAATACGAATGATCGTGTTACTCTATAGCAAGTTTCATCTATTACTTGGTTTCAATCCAGATAATGTCTCACATAGGTTGAACCAATCATTGTATACATCCTACTCTAAGCAAAAGCTAATACAAAACGTTGTGTGTTAAATTCTATGCAGAATAATACAGAGGAAATCCTAGATGAGGATATTCAAAACACAGACAAAAGTTATACATCAGGTGATATCTACACAATTTAAAAAGTTATTCTACATAATTATTTACAGTCATTCCATAGATTGTCAATTATAAAAATTGGATCTTAATATCATAGTCACCTTAAATATCCTGCACCTCCTTATCTATGTCATCATTAGTCAAAGGAAGATTAATAGCATGATGAATTACAACACACAAAAGCTCTTTAAGCTTTTGCTTCTTTTTCCTAATCTCGTCGGAGCTGTCAATGAATCTAAGTTGAAACTTTAGAGCTCTGCTAAAAGCTCTACCCACATATTTTAAAGTTTTTTTCTCTTTCTCCAAATCAAAGACACGCTTCTGCAAATCATATATCTCCTTCTGTAATTATTTGATTTAGGATATTTAATCGTTAATACGTCTAAGCGTATCATCCTGATTTTTTGCTTCATAATAATTTTTGATTTTAGCTTTGACTCTTCTGCACCACCTAGCAACGACTGACTCATCTAACCCTCAAAGGGGATTTACCAAGTGGGAAATTTTTCAACGGCCAAAGCTTTTGACCTAGTCATGGCCTTGCAGGGCATACGTACAGCTATATTAGGGAAAATATTCCCTAAGGCAAACTCCTAAGCCTTACAACTTGCTTTTGTGTAATCTAGCTCAATTTCTATGACAGAGATCTGCTTAAACAATCTACTTATCTCTTCATCAAAGTCGATGAAGGGAGTGACCTTTATCTGTCCCTTTAATTAAAGGATGGTTTTATCCTTGTCTTTCAACTAACCTTCTAAAACAAGTACATGCTCATTCAAATTCTTGATTGCCAACTTCTGAAATAAAGTTGTCCTTTTCTGAGTTGGAGCGGATGTATCTTTGGGAACATCCCTCCGCTCAACGACTTTTAACGATTCATCCCTAGATTGGGAGGGTGAAATTTCGATTGATCTCCCTATTTATAACAAAATAAGATATAATTATTCGCAAGTTCTATCTATACAGGATGGTACTAATAAAATTATACTTTTCATAAGATCTTATTCCAAAAACTTTTAGATCTTTTCGATCAAGCTTTGAATTGTTTTGGTAATACACACACTAAAGATTATAAAGAATGATCTTATAAATCAAGATGCCTTATGTTTAGGTTACATATCAATTCCGCATGTCAGATCCTAAGTGTCTTTAAAATTATTTCCTGGTCATCACCCAAAAAGTCAAATGGTAGTTGAGGGTATTTCATGTAAATACGTCGAAGTCTCCTTGAAAATGATTCCTTCCAAATTCAGATGTTGTTTAAGAATCAGTTTTTTCAAATATTCTCTCCTTAATCTAAAACATGAGTGTAAGGCACCTTTGGGAACTACATCTTTGTGGAGAATTTGATTCTGCCATAACATAAAATAAAATCAGAAATCTGAATATAAGAAGTTACCATCAGAAGTGTATGTTCATAATTCTACAATTTTACAGATATTCACCTTGTTTATACAATCAACTTTTTGGATAACTCAGAAATAAATCTATTCTTATTATAGTTGAGCTCTTCTGGGGGTAAGTCCCTGGGGATTGAATGAACCCTTGGCAGGTCCCAGCAAGCCCTATGATGGAGGTTAACTCCATGGCCATCTAAGCATTGTCTGTGAAGACGTCAAAGTAAACCATCACTAAACTCCCCAAGAAAGAGAATTCTACTATTTCAAATCGATTATAGACCTTATACAAGAAATCTATCAAAATATCCTTATCTTTTATCAACATCAAAAATAAAGTTATAAACTTCTCGTTTTCCATAATAATTCTTTCTCTTCGAAGTCATGCTACCTTTAATCTTGTCCCGGCCTCATGTTCTTTAAAAGACATCAGTTTTGAAGCACTTTTTATCAAGATCGTAATATTTTTGAGATAATGCATTATAATCTTTTAGCATCTTGTCCTTCTCTACACGAGACTGAATTATTTCCCTTTGTTTCTTATCTAACTCTTCCTTATAAAATGAGGCAATGTTTTTACTTTTCTATAAATTATAGAGAATTAGTTACCTTGAATTCGAGTGGGAAGTAAGCACTTCAAAAGTGAAAGCCATACCTGGGAAATAAGGACTTCAAGCTAAGCAAGTTGTTCATTTTCCTTTTTCCCTTTGTCAGAAAGACCATTATCTTAGTAGAAGTTTCCACTAGATTCTGAGTAATAGGAGCATTCGAAGGATCAGGGTTTGCCTCAACCATGAGTTCCACCGGTAGAAGGAGGAGGGATGTCATCTCCTATGCTAAAGTCATCGTGACGATCTTCATCTATGGGACTTGAATCTTGACCATCACCGTCATTACCTCCATCCTCGTCAATAGCGACAATATCACCTTCCTCCTCTCCTTCATACGGGTCAAAATCATTAGGAAGATCTTCAATATACATAAGCTTCTTAAGATACATTATATCTCTCTTAGGAATTTGAATCCCTTGCTTGGCTTGCTCAAATTTTCCCATAACTTTGCCCATAATGGAAGGGGCAACTGAAGGGAATTCAATCTCAGGATGTTTTTGATAATTATCGGAATACACCAAGAAAAGAGCGTCTTCTTAAGAGTCTAAAATTGCATCTAGAAAATAGGATTCCAAAAATGAAGAAATTTTTCTTTGTCCTCAGAAATTATTCACTTAGCATTGGAGTGTGCAAGTTGAGCCTTGGAAAGACGGTCGTTTTCTCCTATAACTTTTCAGCATGCTTGGCTACCATTTTTGCCTTTTTATTATCGAAATCTTACTAAGAGCCATAAATTTATCAGACATAAGGTTTTTATCCTTTTTCTCTTCCCGGAGTTCTGACTTAGCCTTTTCTAGAGATGTTTTTAGCTCCGAGCACCCTTTATCATGTTCTTCCTTCGTCGCATCTAAAACATTAACTTTGAACTCCAGAGAAGATTTCTCCTCTTTAAGTTTTGCAATTTCAGAGGAAGACTCAAAAGTAACCTCCAGAAGGGAGAACCATCTTTTAGTTATCAGAAAAGTAGAATGCAAAATTAGCATTTATGCAATAACAAAAGACAAAAGAAGCTAAGAGAAACAAGGTTATACCTGAAGCTGTTGCTCAACAATAGATTGTCACAAGCTCATCAAGTCCTAAGACGAAGAGGCAGTGAGACATTAGCAACATTATCAGAGGAAAGAGCAAGTCTTACAATCCCATCAAAATCTTGAGTCTGTGAAGAAGGCCTTGAAGGACTAGCATGTGCAGGAGATGGCGTAAATTTAGCTCGCACTCAGTTAAATTCAAAGTCCTCGGAGAGTCAAGCACCAAAATACAATTAACAAAATCACTCTCTGTTATCATTGTTTGGGAAGAGCCCATGGTAAGAGTATCACACGCAGAAGTAACAATAGGATCAAGGGTAGGTTGGCCAGCAGACACAACAACAATTTCCTTGTGAGGAGAGGAAAGAGAAGAAGTTTCATCCTTTTTCTTTTTGGAGACTGACTCATCAACATTTATCGTTACAAGCTTTCTCTTAGTCATAGCCTTAGATTGGGCTAGAGCAGCCAGAGTAGATTTCCCAGCAGAAGCTTCGGTAGTTAATCAAAGTAATGACATCAGAAAAGCAAAATTAGATAGAATAAATGTGAAATAAGATTTTCAAATCATTTTAGAAGAGAAGTCTTACTTAAAGTTCCCGGAAACAAAAGTGTCAGTTGTGTAAATACACGGGTGTCCACAGATAAATGCTAGGCACTAGGGAAATAGTAAGGTGGTTGCCTCTAAATTCTTTGCCTTGAAGGAAGATGGGCATGTTTCTAGAGGTTGTCCCTAGTTAGAAAATGGGATCACTTTCGTAATTTCTTATAAGCCTTTTGAATTACATCTATGATCTTAGCTTCCTTATCATTCAAGCTTTTCTTCGTGGGGGTAGGAGCTGAAAAGGAACAAAGATTAGGCAAGGCATGGAGATGACACAATAAATCTAGAAAAAAACAATAAGCTCACCAGGATTGGCAAAAGTGCCCATGATACTCGGAGGGCACCTGATATAGAAAAATTGTGCTTCCCAATCTTTAAATTTATTAATACAATCTTTGATTAACTTCTTTGTAGAATTCGAACGAAAGATAGATGAATATGCTCCTTTAGCTACAAATGGTCGTAGCAGATGGTGAAGAATGCAGACACTTAGGGAAGACGGTCCTAACTCAAGCGCTAGATGCCCGAGACAAAAAAAATAAGTATATATGTTCGGAGTTAACTGAATAGGAGTGAGCTGAAGATGATGCAGAAGCCTAGAAATGAAGTCTAGGAAGGGAAAGAAGCCACTATGCCAAATGTGGATAACCAAATATGTAAAGAATCCTTCTGGTGGGTTGTGAATAGTATCATTTTCAGAAGGTGGATGGCATCTACCCCAGTCATCCCAAAGTCTTTGAGAATAGTATCCACTTCATTTTGGGATCAGATGAGAGAATAATGTTAGTCTTTTTCGGAGGAGTGGAGGAGCTACCTGGGTTCGATTCATCTATAATTTTCTCATTACCCATGATTCTACCAAGTGATATTATTCCATAAAACCGCATTACGTAGATATTAGCACATTGATTTGGTAAGAATTAGAAATGTAAAACAAACAATTCACTTGAAGTCAATATAAACCACTTAAGAGCTTAAAACAATAGTGAAAACTCATCGTAATTAGTTATCTAACATTCTCATAAAAAATTGAAGCATGTCATTGGTGATTAAAGTTGGATTTTCAACAAAAAACACATAATGTCATAACATTATGCTTGTTCCAAATGTGGTTAAATTTTTAGTATTGGTTTTGTCGGTAATGGCGAAACCGAAACCAAAGACAGCTCAAGTTCTTGGTGTCGAAGACGCCGAGACCAAATAGCCTCCCATCGATACCAGAAGTGTAGCCAACATAAAAGAAACTTAAGATTTGATGTCATTGAAATCGAAACCAAGAATACCTTAGTATTAGTATGAGTCTGACCGACATCAAAATTTCAAGCAAAGTCAATATCGAAACAAAGGAAAACATGATTTCGGTGTCGATTAAACATGGTTTCGGTGTTGACTAAATCGAAATCAAAAGAAACATGAATTCCAGTGTTGATCATGCTGAAACTGAAGGAAGCCGATAACAGTTGATTTTGATTCCATCAATATCAGAGAAAATTCATCCTCATAATAGTAATTAGGATTTCTCATTCCCCATATGATAAATTTTGCATTTTTAATTCAGGAGCATGAAGCATCAGATTATCAAAAATGATGGACAATAAATTTTTGTGGTTCACAATTAATACCCAATTTAAGCTAACATCGGTGTACTTGATTTACTTAACCTTGATTGAATTTATAATCAAGCTTGAGAAAGGATGATTCTCATATTATAACTTGAATTCGATTTAAATAAATAAAAAATGTACATGGAGAGGATCGAGTCTTTAGTCCTGGAAGTCTATAGAATTTCGAGGAAAGTTGATTATCGTTCGAGCTTTATTACTAGCAGGTAAAGAAAAGAAAAAAAGGATAAGAAAAAGCTTTATACTCAAGCGCATCTAATTACAACCTTACAAGCAAATGCAAACCAACAGTCTAGATCGATCGTAGAAGCCTAAAAGGCGGGAAAGTAACTTGTTTTGATAACAGTACAAAGCCAAAATCGAAATTATTGACTTGAAAAGTCAAAAATACCCCTTCATTAGGGTGGGCAAATGTTACTACAAGAATTCGACACCGAAACCAAAGTGAAGTGAAGGGGTATCGAAATGAAGCCGACACCAGAGTAGAAGCATGGGAAGTCTTCGGTCGATACCAAAGCACGAGTAGAGCTGGAACCAAAAGCAAAAGGACTAAAAAGAACCAATTTGACACCGAAAGCAAGTGGGATAAAAGCATGAAGTTGATGCAAGAACAAGAGTTTGGCATATATACTATCGGCACCAACAAAGGAAAGCAAATGGCTTACTGCCAATACCAGGAAATGGCAATAATGGCACAATGCCGACACCAACTTGCAATAAGCAGTTGGCTTGGTTTCCGTATCGAATTATGAAGATAAAATCATGAAGACAATACCGAAAGTCATTACATTAAGTAGCAAGAACGAAACCAAATGCTGAGAGATAGTGCCACCGAAGGTGAAACCGAATACAAAGAATGAAGATCAGTTAAATCGGCACCGAATGCACAAACTAGGAGTGCGATACTGAAGCCAACTCAGGAGGAGGAAGTACGAGCCGGTAATGATTATACCAGAGAAAAAGGAAGTTATCCACACCAACAAGCTTGCCGTCGTTACCATTGTACGAAGCCGATATTGAAACCGGAAGTCACTGAAAGCGGGCCAGCACCGAATCTAGAGACCATGAAGATGGGCCAATACCAGAGGATTGATGCGGAACCATAGCTTCCCATCTGATCGCTACCAAAGAGGGCCCAAATCTTCTATAAATAAGACCCCAGGGGTCACATTTTAGATGACGTCTCCTCATTCTAAAATTTTGTACTCATTTCTAAGAGACGAAACCCTAATTTAGAAATCAATTTGGGGATTTCTCTTGTAATCTTCTATGTACTCTATCAATTGATCAGTAAAGGAAATACTCAACACTTGCAATCCATTCCACTTGTTTTCCTATTGCTAATTCGGATCCAAATATATAAATTGGAAATGATTACCAAATCAACCACGATAAGAATTTTAGTTCTAACTTGATATGATCTTATGAAGCCCTTATCCCAGCATAACCTTTTCCTAAGTTTCATAAGAGTGATACTCACCTCTTTAAGGTATAGTAACTAATCTTTGAACTTAGGACATCGATATCTAGAAAACGGTGAATTAAGTCTGGCTTGGAGGGACTAGATTAACCCTAGGTTCCCTAGGTCCACAACCGAAACCCTATATTCCCATGTTAACGATTTTTTTGTTAACATTTTATTTAATAAAACCATTTAAAAAGGAACGTTTGACATACATTTGATATAATTTAAAATTATGATGACATGAAGCTAATAACATACATATCGCTTCTAGTCTAGCTGCAAGGGCAAATGTTTCATCATAGTCTATACCCTCTGTTTAGTTGTAACCCTCAGCCACTAATCATACTTTGTTTCTTACTATGTTACCGGTTTCATCAACTTTGTTTTTATATACACATTTTGTTCCAATGACAGATTGATTTTCTGGTCTTGGAACTAACTCCCATACATTATTACGTTCGAATTGATTTAAGTCTTCTTGCATTGCTAAAATCCATAAATCATCATTAGAGGCTTCTTTATATATTTTTAGGTTCAAAATTTGATACAAATGCAACATGACTTACTTGATCAATTTGATTTATAGTGACTTTAGAAATAATATCTCCAATGATATTATATTAGTAGAAGGATTTGTTGGATTGTTTTCTTTTATAGATATAATTTCTTAATCATCATTACTCTTATTATTAAGAAACTTTTCATCGAATATAAAACACTTTGATCCGAAAAGTTTTAAAATATGAGACTCTAGGTTTCTTTCCAAAATACATTTCATAGCATGTATGTTTTGTTTTTGGACGTAGTGTTAATCTATTCAAAACATAACAAGCCATAGCAATAGCCTCAGCCTAAAAATGTTTTGGTAAGTTACTACTATTTAATAATGTTCATGCACATTCTTGTAACGTACGATTTTTTCTTTCTACTATACCATTTTGTTGTGATGTGCATGGAAATGAAAATAAGTGATTGATTCCCTTTTTATTACAAATATTTATTAAAAGGTCATTTTCAAATTCTCCGCCATGATCACTTTGAATATTTTTTATTTTTAATTCTTTTAGCAAAAATTTTAAACATACTGAAAGTGTCACTTTTATATTTAATAGATGAGTCCAAGTATATCTTAAAAATCATCAACTATTACAAAAAAATAGTTGTTGTGATTTATAGATCGTACTTGAGTTGGACCAAATAGATTTAGATGTGAAAATTCTAAGGGTTATTTTGTAGAAATATTATTTTTAGATTTAAACGAGCTTCGTTTCAATTTTCCAATTTGACAAGCATCACATAAGTTTTCTACTTTATAATTTATCTTAGGTAAACCTCTTACCAATTCATATTTTGCTAATTCATTAATGTACTTGAAATTAATATGACAAAACTGCTTATGCCATAACCATGGATTATCATGTTTGGCCATTAAACATAAATATGAATTTTGTTTTATATTCATGTTTAAGATGTAAATATTCTTATTTATAAAACCTTCGAATACTATATTTTTATTATTATCAATAATATTACATCTATCTTTTTCAAACTATATTTGTAAATCTTTATCACACAACTAACTTATGCTAAGAAGATCATGTTTCAAATTTTGAACTAACAAAACATTTGTAATAATAGGAGAGTAAGAAATACTAGAATTGATGACTTCCCCAATGCTGATGATGTATCCTTTTGAATTATCACCAAAGGTCTCCATGGCTCCATCAATATATGTTACATTTGATAACATTTTTGCATGTTTGGTAATGTGTTTAAAAAAGCCACGATCTAGTATCCATATCTCCTTATCCTTTGTTTTGGGTACCATATTTGCAATAAAGCATGCATTAGCCTATTCTTCATTACTGTCACCCTTACTTAATGAAAAAGATGAAGAGTCAGAGTCATCCCATGTTACTTTAAATGCTTTCTTCTTTCTTACTTTTTCAAATTTCTTCTTTTTTATCATTATGGAGCTTAGGACAGTCTTTCTTCATATGCCCGTACTAATCACACTCAACGAATATCACAGATATTTGATCTAATGAATTGGATTTCCCTCTTTTTGAAACTCGAACATTTTCCAAAACTTCTAGAATATGTTATATTTTTTTGCAATGAACACTAATTCTTCTTCATTTAAATTTGAATCTTCGTTGTTAGCTTGAAACGCAATGTTTTTCTTCTCTGTAATTTGTTCTTTTCTATCCTACAAACCACATTCACAGGACATTAAATTCCCTATCAATTCTTCAACTTTGAGTGTTGAATGGTCATTAGCCTCTTTTATAGCTAAAAATTTTCTTTCCCACTATGATGTTAAAGAATTTAGTACTTGATATACTAAATCAAAATCAGGAAATTTAACTCTTAGTGCCATTAGATCATGTTGAATAGTTTGGAATCTAGAATACATGTCAACAATAGATTCATTTTGTTTCATTTTAAATGATAAGAACTAATTTTGAAAATTTAAAATCTTAGCTTGCTTGACTTTGTTATACCGTCGTGTGTTACTTGTAAGATACGCCAAATATCGTATGCAGTGTTACATAACACGAATCATGAAAATTCATTTTTATCTAAAGAGAAAAATAAAACATTCATAGCTTTTGCATTATTTAAGGCTACGGTTTTTTGAGCATCGGTCCACATACTCATATATGTGGCAGATGCTTCGTATTTATTTTGAGTAGTAGTCCAAATTTCGAAACCGTTAGCTTCCATAAAAATTCTTTTACGAGTTGACCAATATGCATAATTAGAGCCATTAAAAAGTGGGGGACGTGCGGTAGTTTGACCTTCTTGAAATATACTTGTCATTCTACGGTTTCAGTGACAAAACTATACAATAAAACCATACATATATACGTATATATGTTCATACATGTTATCTACAAGATCAACTCAAATTAGCAATGATAACAACACTCAAGAAGAAGCAAAGGCAATACAAGAGATTACAAATCGATTGATGCAACAACGAACATGCACAAGAAGATCAACAAAAAATTATACACAATGTCAGATGTTCAGAAACATAAATCATATGTCTCGTATCACACTTGGAAAATGTATGAAACATACATCTGACTTAAAATTCAGACTACTGATCTGGTGTTCGGCCTAAAGATTTGAACTACAACTATCACATTCGAATGGACACCTTGTTTCTCTTTGATGAAACTTTTCATCACCAACAGAAGCAACCTTAGAATAATGATCTATGGCCATAACCGTTCAAGATAACTCTCCATAACTATATATAGCTTCAAGATTCAAGAGAACAAGCACTGAATCTACTTACTCTGCAATCTCCATAATTAATATTATGAAAATCAATTCACATGTGCTCTTACAATCTATATCCATAAATATTCTTCCTTATACTCCCGCTCTTCACTGCAAATTATATTTGAAGATATATTGGAAGCTATTGTACTAATCCGTCAATATCCGTGTTGTATTAGAACACATATTTGATAAGAATACCTTATTGTAACCAAGCCTATTCCTCCAAGCGAACCGAGGGTTTTGTTGAGAGTAGAATTCCAAAGAGGGGCTTAGGGACTGGACGTTGGTGTGGAGGTTCGAACAAATACAAAATCCTAGTGTGCATTTTCCATATTTCTTTATTATCTACTAATCTAGTTATATCATATTTGATAACACACACACACACACGCATATATATATACACACACACACACTTGCTTACACACTATACAATCCACCACATAGACTTAAAATTGGTATCAGAGTCTAATGTTCTATTGATAGTAACAACATTTTAGAACAATGGACAGAAAGAGAAGATCCACTCAGTATTCAAAGACCAAGAAAGAGCAAATTCTGAAAAGCAAGCAGCAAGATATGGAATCTCAGTGCAAGTGTAACATGGCTACATTTAGATCTAAATCGATATGCAATAATTCTATTTCTAATAATCTTTTAGTATCACATGAAAACTTATTTAAAGATGTTAAATAATTACAAAAGATCAATTGTGCTACTTTAAAGAAAGCAAAAAATTATGAGCTAGAATATGATAAATTATAAGAGGAAAATGATTTGTTAGTAAAACAAACAAAGATTTTTGAAACTTCTCTTTAAGAAATTGTTTTTCAAAATAATTTTCTTATAAAATAAAATGATAAATTGATTGATAATAATAATAACCTTTCAAAGGAAAATGAATCTTTGTAAAATAAAATTATATCTTCTAATTTTTTTAAATAAGTCTAATTCCAATCTTTAGTTTCTTGAAAAAGAGAAATGTGATTTAAATAATAGAAATTTAGATTTAATTAAAGAATTTAAGCTTTTAAAAGAAAATAATTCTATTTTGCAAAAGGAATTTTGTAGCTCAAAAAAGAATTTTGACATATTAAACAAAATGCTACAAAATTCAATAAGGAAAACAATGACTTACTTCCCTTGCAAAATGTTAAAGTTTACAGTAATAAAAGTGATTTAGGCTATAATTTCAATAAACATAAAAATAGTTCTAGATATGCATACATGTATACACGTTTCAAAACTAGTGCTAAAAATAAAGATAGTCCTGAAACCACTTCATATCAAAATGTTAGTATACTTAGAAATAGAAAACATTTCTCACAAACAAAATCAAGAATTCTCTTCTCTAAATCATTCTTGTATTGCTTCCAAATGTTCAAATTCTATATTCTTTCAAAAACCTTTCTATCTATCTCTTCTATACAACAAGTATTACAAATCATATATTGCTACGAGGAGATTGTAAGAGAAGTTGAGATATTCAGTCAAAATCGGTGTTGTCAAGAACACATAATTGTCAAAGAAGTTCTTTCATTGTAAGCCTATTCCTCTAGGCAAAGCAAGGGTTACTTTGATAGTAGAAAGTCCGAAAGGGAGCTTTGAGACTGGACTTAGGATGTAAGGTCTGAACCAGTATAAAAACTCAGATGTTATTTATATTTTCCGCTGCCATTAAATTTATATTATTGTTGCTGTGTTTATTGTGCTTCAATTCTACATTGGCTGTCATTGGTCCAGAGCACAACGATCATCCATGGTCATATTGACTTAATAGGTCTTCTTCCTTTGTACTCTCTTCTGGCCAAGTTTGGTTGGAAGTGGCTTTGTGAATCAGGAAGTACGATGACTTAAAGTTGCAAGTTAAACTACTGGAATTCTGGGTTCTGGGATATGTACCGATCCCCAAAGAGTTAGAAAATATTTGAATTTTGTATTTCGGGATACGTACCGATCCCCAAATAGTTAAAATAAATTCTGAGTTCTAGATTCCTGATACGTATGATTTTCAAAGTGTTAGAATAAATTTTGATTTTTTGGGGATTCACACCTATCCCTATAAAGCATAGGGATTCCTATCGATCGAATGATGCTCGGGGATACGTACCGATCCTGAAAGCTTTGGGTATACATACTGATCCCGAAAGTGTTGGAGAAAGTTCTGAGATGCTTAGTATTTCAGGGATACATACTGATCCTCGGAGTGGGGGATACATGTAGATCTCCCCAAAGTATGTCTAATGTAAACATAACGTGCTTTAAATCAAGACAAGTCTGATGATATCTGGAAAGATCTCTATGTTATGCTCAACGAATGGTCGTGACCTTTCCGTTCAGAAGTATATTAAGAGGTGCTACTGCTTCGGAACGATTGAGAAGCTTTGTTGAAACTCATTGGGATGAATGTGCAGTTCCAGTACTGTTAGTGGTTCTAAATAGTCTGAACTCTGTTGCCAGGACTGGATCTTGTTTGGAACATTTAATTTTTGTCGATTCAATAAACTAAATGTTAGTGGACGATTTCACTTACAATGGAGTATATATGAGTCATTATCACCATAGAGTCAAATATGTGCTTTTATGCTTGCACGTGGTTTTGCGCAATACGATCGTAGTTGTAATATGAAACATAAATAGTTGGTATTTTTAGCATACGATCGCAGTTGTAATATGAAACATAATAGTTGGTATGTTTGAGCATACCATCGCATGGGTTGTTTTCGAAGCGGGATTGAGCTTATGTGCCGAACTTGTGCACTCAGATGATTGGCCATTTGGTGAGTACATGAGTGGTCGTTGATTTGATCTTGACTTGGCAGTCGTGGTTTCGACAACAAGTAAAAACAATCTTAGTTTTGTTTGAATTTCTTGAATGCTGATCCATGAATTTGAATCCCAAGAATTCTGATCCTATATAGTGCTGGTCCCAAGAGTTTCGATCCTAAAAAATATCAAACTGAAAAAAACAATCCCTTAAAGTTCCAATCTGGAAAATTACCGATCCCTGAATCCTTTGATTTTCACCTCAATAGAAAATAAACCAAGTAGGGGGATACGAAATTTCATTTCATATTCTGGGTACTTGATCATTTTTAGGGATACAAAAGTAAATTTTGTATCCTGAAAACTTGGATTTATTCTGGGTTTTTGGGAGAAGAAAAGTTGGAGAGTTGACGATCGACAGTTGGGAATACAGAGGATGGAGTTCAGGATCGGTATAGTAGGATGGAGGAGTTTTATGAGTTCGGGAATTTAGAGTTGAATTGATGAACATGAAAATTTTGCAAGTACATGGGAATACGAAATGAAATTTAGTATCCTCGAAGCATAACCAAAATTTCCTGTTTTTCCAAGAGTTCGAAGTTGAGTTGTTTTCTTCGATTTCAAACTCAAGCTAGCAAAGTTGAATTGTCACACGACATCCCAAGATTGGATTGGGGTTGAAATCGAATGTATTGCAGTCGATTGGCATAACGCTCGAAAAATGAACTTTTTTGAACTGATAATTCAGATATGCGCATAGGGTGTCAAAATATGGTTGAATCGTCAAGTTCATGAGTTGATTCTTTTCCAAGTCACGACGTGATCGCGATATGAACCAAGTAATGTGTTAATGGTTGGTGATGACAGTGATTTGAGTTATAAAACTAAAGGTTGTTACCACGTTATAGTGTTTATTCATAAGGAGTCTTGGCCTTGAGAGGCATTAGAAGTGACTTCTGTAACATCGAGACTTCGATTTTGGATCATCTTCTGGTGGGTTAGCTCTCCAAAGGTCGCTTTGTGGGTCTCAGAGAAGATGACGCCGGTTCGGGAACTGATGGAGGTTGCGTGCCTCCGACCCACTTCTCGATGTGCCACCTGTCATGCTTCCTGACGTGCCCCCAACTGGAGGGGAAGTAGCCGAAGCTTAAGAGGAAGTGGAAGGCCATAACAACCATGAAGAGGAGGTGTTCGTTGGAGAAGAGGGTTCGCTTTCAACTCCCGTTCCACCTCTAACGGGGAAGACGTGGTTTGGAGAGGTTTTCAAACCGGTTTCTCAAATGATGATCTCAGAGTCCACTGCGTCAATGGAGGTGATTACAATAATGATGAGGAGGCACATGTAGGAGAATAGGTTTTGCTTTTTACTCCCATGTGGCCTCCAATGAGAGAGACGCGGTTGGAAGAGGAAAGCAAATTGGTTTCTCCAGCAATAACCTTGGAGACCATTGCATCAACGAAGAAGATGATGAGGAGGTGCCTGTAGGAGAAGTGGGTTCACTTCTTTATTTCTGTGCCTCCTCTACTGAGAAAGACGCGGTTGGAAGAGAAAAGTAAACCGGTTTCTCCAACGAAGATCTCTGAGACCACTGCATCAACGGAGGTGATGACAAAAGCGACGAGGAGGTACCCATAGGATAAGAGGGGTTGCTTTTTACTCTCGTGCTGCCTCCAATGAGGGAGATACGGTGGGAAAAGGCAGCAAACCGATTTCTCCTGCGACGACCTCGGAGACCACTACATCTACAAAGGTGATGACAACGATTAGGAGGTGCCCATAGGATAAGATGATTTTCTTTATACACCCATGCCGCCTCCAATGAGGGAGATGTGGTTAGAAGGGGAAAGCAAATCGATTCTCGAATGACAACCTTGGCAACCACTACGTCAACGGAGGGTGTTTGCTCTAAGTGCTCGAGTATTTTTACACTTTTCTTTAGTTGCACCCACGTAATATATCTCATTGTTACACTTAGATTCGGGTTGTTTGAAACTTCACTCTTGATGAACTTAAGTCATGTGAAGTTTGAACGGATTATATTCACTTTCAAGACTTCCTTTCGTCTGCCAATCTCGAGTTGTTTAAAGTCAGGATTTGGTACCTTCGCTCTCAGTACCTCCTCTTGGTCATTAATGCCAAGTCGGAGGTGTCAGAGACAGAGATGTTGATGGTGATAGTTTTGATGACAACAACCTAGTTTTAACTTTATTTCAATTATTATTATTATAAAATATATACTAACACTGTTATCTAGAATATATATATATATATATATATATACAGGAAATCTGTGCAGGTACTAATTATTGAAGATTGTACAGTTAAGAGAATCAAGATTTCAAAGTAGAAAAGTTCAAAATTCAAGACTCATGAGTATCAAGAATTCAAGAGTTGAGTAACCGTGTCTAGATATATTGTTAAAAGTCTGGTTAGCACTAAATTCTGATTTCAAACTTTATTTTGATTTTAAATTCCTTTTCAAATGATTTCAAAATTACTTCCTTGTTTTAAAATCTTTTTTTAAATGATTTCAAAATTACTTCCTTATTTTAAATTTATACTTCTTTATTTTTAGAAATATTTTATCTACTGAATTTTATTTTAACTCCTGCTTTTTAATTATACTTAACTCCTAATTTAAATAATTTTTACTTACAAATTTAATACAATTTTATTATAGTTTTTATATTTTTAGTTTCCTTATTTATATTAAGTTTTAGATATATTTAATAGTTTTATATATACTTTTATATCATTTTATATTTATTTTTTAATCATTTGTTTATGTCATTTCAATATACGTTTTTAGATATATTTTTACTTATTATACTCAATTTTAATATAAACGAAAATAGTTTGCTTTAACTTAGTATTCTTCATAATTTATTTAAACATTATTTGATATGGTTTAAATTTTATTTTT
Organism: Allium sativum; assembly: GCA_030737875.1. Classification (NCBI taxonomy): domain Eukaryota; kingdom Viridiplantae; phylum Streptophyta; class Magnoliopsida; order Asparagales; family Amaryllidaceae; genus Allium; species Allium sativum. The sequence goes on from CM060910.1 coordinate 923,619,517, forward strand.
GAATTTTTATAAAGTGATGTTGACATACAACTTTGTGTATGTCGACATAGGAGCCGTTAAATTGTTTTATAAATTTTGAAAAGTTGCGTCTTTTGAATTCAAATCTTTTTTGAAAGGATGTAGTTGTTGAAAAATGATATAAATGCTTCAAAATTCGAAATTGTAAATGATTTTTCATCTTCTTCTTCTTCCTTAACCAACCGACTATTCTTCTTCTTAATTTCTTAACTTTCTACACTTATACCCTGCCGATTTTCATAAAAATCATATCATTCTTCTTCTCTTTCAATTTTACATCAAACTCTCTTTGATTGAAGTGCTACTCAAGATTTATAGGATGTTTGTAATCAAAGATCACAAGATCAAGTCATATTGAGTCAATACTACAAAAACTAATAAAACAAGGTGTGGTAGTGTCCCATATAAATCTACTGGGTGAGATTCTGTCCCGGAAACCGATTGGTTGTAAAGTTGTAGCCCAGAAATCAACTAAGTCTCACTTCTCTTGGAATCAATTGGAGTGTGCCCTTGTATCCCTAAAATTAAGGATTGTAATTGGATTTGTTGAATAAAAATTCACATCAACCTAGCGTTGTGTGGGGCTGGATGTAGGGAGTCCCGAACCAGTATAAAATCTCGTTATGTACTTTCCTTTTACTGCTTTTTATTTTATTTTCTGCATCTGCGATTGATTTTATGATTTGTGATATCTGCGATTTGCATAGCATTCTGTTTAAATCAAAAGGACTTCAAGAAATTTAATATACTCCATAAAACACTATTCACCCCTCTAGTGTTTAATTTGCCTTAAGATCCTTAATCTGCATTCCCGATAATTAGTATTGGAGCACGGGTTTTCAAAGTTTTCATAATTTGAATTTTGAAAAGTTTAAATTGTAATTTTTGAAGATTTTCATAACAGTAGTTCAAAAGTATGCATTTCATCATTGTTTCAGACAAGTTGTCTAGCGAATCAGTGTGTTGTACAGGAACAAAAGGGTTACATGGCTATTGATGATTCGAAAATTAACGGTCAAATGGTGCAAATCAAAAAGGATAATACTGGATAGTGGTTGTTCGAGGCATATGATGGGAAATCCAGAACGACTGAATATTATAGTCAATGAAGATAGTGGATTGGTCAATTTTGGTGATAACTCGAAAGGATATGTGATTGGCATAGGCAACGTTGGTAATTCTAAAACTCTTACTATTTTTGATATTTTATTAGTCAGGAATTTAAAACATAACTTACTTAGTACAAGTCAATTATGCGATAAAGGCTATAAAATTAAATTTGAAAAAGATAAGTGCTTTATCAATGATAATAATTCAAACATAATTTTTGAAGGAATTAGAAAGAAAAATATTTACATCTTAAGTATGAAAATTTCAAACAATAATTTGTGTCTTTTGGCGAATAAAAATGACCCTTGGATTTGGCATAAGAGATTCAGTCATTTGAATTTCAAACATCTATCTAAAATCTCTAAACTAGATCTAGTTAGAGGATTACCCAATATGAATTTTAAATTAGATAATATATGTGACGCTTGTCAATTAGGAAAAAAAAAAGTACATCCAAGTCAAAAGGCAAGACTACTACTTCAAATCCATTAGAATTGCTTCATATGGATTTATTTGGTCCATCTTAAACACAATCAGAGTAAATATGTTTTCGTATTTATCGATAATTTCTCTAGATCTACTTGCACATTGTTTCTTAAACATAGAAGTGATGTTTTTGAATTATTTAAAAATTTTGCTAAGAGAATTTAAAATTTATTGTCATTAAAAATTAAAACTATGCACACGGAGGAGAATTTGAAAATGAAATTTTTGAAATTTTTTGCAATAAAAATGAAATTACTCATAAATTTTCTTTTCCAAGAGCTCCTCAACAAAACAAAATAGTTGAGCATATAAATAGGATGATACAAAAGTGTGTAAGAACCATTTTATCTGATAGTAGTTTACCAAAGAGTTTTTGGGCTGAAGCATTTGCTACGGCTTGTTATATTTTAATATAATCTTAATTAGACCGTTAACTAACAAAACTCCATATGAACTTCTGTATAATAAGAAACCAAAGGTTTGTTATTTCAGAATTTTTGGGAGTAAATGCTTTGTTTAAAATACAAAAGAAATCTATATAAATTTGATCCTAAATCAGAAAAGGAATATTTATTGGATATTCAAATAGAAGTAAAGCATATAGAGTTTTCAATTTAAAAACTATTACTATTGAAGAAACTCTAAATGTATCATTTGATGAAAATTATAAAGATTTAAATCAAATGAAGATGAATGTGATAATGATAATGAATCAAATGAAAAAAATATTGACATTAATCAACCTAATAAAAGAATTAGGCTTTTAAGAGATCATCGTGTAGAGAATATACTAAGAGATATTGAATTTGTAGTTAAAACTAGAAATTACTTAAATAATATGAGTAATATAACATTTATATCAACTATTGCACCCAAAATTCCAAGGAAGCATCATCTGATGATTCGTGGATAATTGATATGCAAGAAGAATCGAATCAGTTCACCAGAATTGACGTATGAGAACTTGTTCATAGACCAGAAGATAAAAATATAATTGGAACTAAATGGGTGTATAAAAATAAAATGAATGAACTTGGTGAGGTCGTTAGAAATAAAGCACGATTGGTTGCTGAAGGATATTGTCAAGAAGAAGGAATAGATTATAATGAAACCTTTGCCTCTGTAGCAAGATTGGAAGCTATTATAATTCTACTTGCTTTTGAAAATCATAATAATTTAAAACTATTTCAAATGGATGTAAAAAGTACCTTTTAAATGGATTCGTTAAAGAAGACGTTTATGTCGAATAACCCCCATTATTCGAAGATGAAAAATTTCCAAACCACGTTTACAAGTTAAAGAAAGCCTTATATGGATTAAAACAAGCTCCTAGAGCCTGGTATGATCGATTAAGAACTTATTTATTACAATCAAACTTTGAAATTGGTAGAGTGTATAATACACTGTTTATTAAAAGAAATGAAAATGAAATTCAATTAGTACAAATCTATGTAGATGATACAATTTTTGGATCAACAAATAATAAAATGAATCGAGAATTTTCTGAAATCATGACAAAAGGATTTAAAATGAGTCATATGGGAGAACTCTCTTTCTATTTAGGATTACAAATTAGATAATTAGACAATGGAATATTTATCAGTCAAGAAAAATATGCTAGGGATTTAATTAATAAATTTAAAATGGCCAGTACTAAAGGAAAACTCACTTCCATGGAAGCCTATAAAGCCATAAGTAAAGAGGGTTCTTCAAAAGATATAGATTAGAAACTATATAGAGGAATGATAGTGTAACACCCCACGTCCATTAATGTCAGTCACAAAGGGAATGCATTAACTTCCATGGAGGTTTTAAGTGAATATAGAACAGAAAAATTACAATAAGACAGATAATAAGTAGTACTTGGAAATCTAAAACTTTATTTTATTGCAGCGGAAATTAAACATGTTTGTTACATCATAAAACCATAAATCAGAGTCAAGTACAATATCCATCTTGATTAAACAAAATACATAATCCCATTACATAAATAGCCATTAAAGAAGATAACAAGCTGGACTTTACTTCAAGGGTCCAAGCTTTCCAAAAGAGAGATAAAGCAATCCAATCAAGCTCCACTAGAGCTGGGCCCACCCTGAGGACCTGGAGGGGGAAAAGGATAGAAATAGAGGGGGTCAGACATAAAGTCTGGCGAGTTTGATAATTCTAACAATACTATTATCAAAATAACTAGACTAAGGCTTAAGCTGGAAGACAAGGAAGTGTCTATGAACCATTGCGTATGGAAGAGCAGATAAAGATAACGTTAAAGGCACACCTAATTACTAATGAATAATTACTACGCTGCACCACACCAGTCACCCTAAAGGTTGATCCCTCTCACCGAACTTAGAAATTATATAAATAGCTTTATGTACCCCTAGCTGACTACATAGGTGCCGCCGGCCCCTATCTCCGCTAGGGGTACCCCACTACCCACTTGCTTCACTTAGAAATTTTATAAATAACTTCGTGTACCCCTAGCTGACTACATAGGTGCCACCTGCCCCTATCTCCGCTAGGTGTACCCCACTACCCACTTTCGATCGGCTCCCTACTCGTAGATACCCGTGCTGGCCCCACAGTGGGGTGTATCACTCCCCTAAAGTGGCAACCCGATACAACTTGAGGATGCACGGCTTATACCTACACGATGCAACAACGTTTTACCTACCAGCCCGGGTCCACACACGCATATGAAACCCATTGGACTTGCGTTGCCACCGATACCCCGTTTTGGCCTCTTATAGTCAAGCCCAGTATGCGTGTCCCGTCCTCGACTTGGGTCGAGCCCACAAAGATACATTTGGGATACTGGTTGAAATGGGCCCCCACAAGCTATCCACCTAAGCTTGTCCCCACTAGTATATCCCACTTAACCTTCTTCTTAGTCATGTTCATTTACATGTGTGTTTGGTTAAGTCTTACTAATTGTATTTCAAATGCCACTAAAGGCAACCACTAGATTCCTCATGCCACCCAAGGCACCTACTTAACCCCCATGTTGTAACGACCCAGAAAATCTGAACCAATTTAAAAATTTTAAATTGGCTAAAATAATGGATTTTAAATATTTAAAATAAATATTTTAAATAATGGAAATGAAAAGTGAGTTTGAATCGACAATTGAAAACGAATATAATTTATTCTAATTATAAACAAGGCCTGAAATGGCGCTGCAGTTTCAAAATTTGAATTCAAACTTTGTCGGACTGTACCGGGTGCAAAACAAAATGGATTTTAGTGAAACCAAAAATATTTGAATCTGCTAGTGAATACCTTTCTAACGAATCTAAAAAATCGAATTTTCATAACGGAAAGCAAAAGTTATGGCCAAATGAATTTTCAGAAAGGTCGCTATGGAATTTATATAGCCCGTGAAATTGGCCATTTTGCATACGACCTCGGAATTCGACGAAACCTCTTTTGTTGGATCCGGGATGTGAAGTTATTGCTAGGTTTCAAATTTCATAAATTTTGAAGATAGTATGTGAGCGTGGCAAAGGAAAACGTGTTTCGGTCAATTACAGTTAAATTGGATCGACCAGAAATGGCCCTTTTTGCAAACGATCTCAGAATTCGACGAAACTAGTTTTGTTGGGACCGTATCGTCAAGACATAGCTAGATTTATTTTTCTAGAATTTTTTGAATCAGTTTGTGGCCCTGGCAAATTGAAATGTACGTTAAAATTAAATATTGAATGTTTTATATTTTAATTTGAAGGAAAACTGACTAAAACATTCGAATGGGCCTTCGAAACATATCCCATTGTGTTTGGAATGGGGGTAAAATGCTAGGGGCGACAGTCGTTGGGTTTGATTTCGAGCTGGTGTGCAAAAACCCTATTTTTGAATTAAATAAATATCTCGGCCAATAGTTTTTTTTTCTTCATTATTTAAAAATCCGAGAAAATTGATTTTCTCTCTCCCCGACATCCGTTAACAGGAGGAACCCCTTCGCCACCTTCTTTCCTCTTTTCTGGCCGCTCCGATCACTGAAACCCACCACCTGTAACACCCCACTCCCGCTATGATCACTCACTAAGGGAATGCCATAGCATCGGTGGAGTATTTTAGTGAATATAGAACAGAAAAATTACAACAAGACAGATATAAATAGTACTTGAAATTTTAAAACATCATCTCATAACAGCGGAAGTAAAACATGTCTGGTTACATCATAAAACCACAATAAAGGTCAAGTACAATATCCATCAAAATAAAGAAGTACATAATCCCCCTCTCATACAATAGCCAAACAAAAGAAAAGATAACTGGATAACTGGAGCTTTACATCTATCCAAGCTCCTAAAGACTGGAACAGCAATCCGATCAAGCTCCACTTCTGCTAGGATCCACCGTAGGACCTGAGGGTTGGGAAAAAGATAAAAACAACAGGGTCAGACATAAGTCTGAGCGAGTCCTATAACTTTAACAATACAATCGTTAAAGTAACCAGAGAAGACATAAACTGATATACGGTAACATATAGGGATGAATGGCTACCCTAAGCAGTCAACTAAACGAAGATAAAGGATAAAGACGCATCTACCCTCCCTAAGGTAAATTACTAAACTGCACCACACCAGTCGTTCTTAACTTAAAGGTTGATCCCACCCAAGGACTTATAAAATTTACTAATTAGTACCTGCGTACCCCTAGGTGACCAAGTAGGCGCCACGGGGCCCTACAATCCACTAGGTGTACACACTACTTCCCATTCGATCGGCTCCCTAACGTAGATACCCGTGCTGGCCCCACCGTGGGATGTATCATTCCCCAATGTGGCAACCTGATGAAACTAAAGGTGCACGGCTTATATCTACTCGATGCAACAACGGCTTACCTACCAGCCCGGGCCCACTCACGCATATGAAGCCCGTTGGACTTGCGTTGCCACCGCTAACCCGTTTGCCTCTTACAGTCAAGCCCAGTATGCGTGTCCCGTCCTCGACATGGGTCGAGCCCACAAAGATACGTATGGGTTACTGGTTGAAATGGGCCTCCACAAGCTACCCACCTAAGCTTGTCCCTTTTTCTAGTATATCCCACTTAACCCTTTAATCATGTTTTAATTACATGTTCTATTTTGGTTAAGTATTCTAATCGTATTTTCTATTGCCACCCAAGGCAACCACTAGATTTTCTCATGCCACCCGAGGCACCCACTTAACCCCTCATGTCCCTCTACATGCTAATGTGGTTAAGTGTTTCTTAATTAATTAATTAAGAACGTAACCTTTGTAAAGACCTCTCACATTAGACTGTCTTTTATGACCGCTGGTTAAGCCGGTTGGGTCCGGGCAGCCTTATGTCATAACAGAGTCTAACCTCGTGTCTTTACATTAATTACGTATTTAGTTTGTGCCTAAGACCTCTCACATTGGGCTAACATTTGTAGCAACTGGTTAAGCCGGTTGGGTCCGGGCAGTTTTACGCTACAACTGAGTCCAACCTCGTGTCTTAGTCAATTAATTACACCTAATTAATCACCCTCATAATTTTATATTAATTATCCCTAATTAATCAAGTTTTCTTAACATGGGTAGACCTAACTTAATAGGTAAATTCCCATGGGGTAGACCTAACTCAATAGGTAAATTCCCAACACATAGTATGGGTACACCTAACCAAATAGGCAAATTCCCATACTATGTTTATTTATTTTGTGTTATGCATAATTATATTAATTTCACACAATCTTATTAACTTATGCATTTAATTACCCCATCGTTCCCACGTAATTTCGTTCATGATATAACACATATAAAAGGTGTCAACTTGCATATGAATGAACATGTTTCAAAGGTGCCATCTTGCATATTAACAAACACATAACTTGCATATGAACTTGCATAACATGTCACATAACTTGCATATAATATGTCACATAACTTACATATTCATTTTGCATAACAAACTTGCATATTAGCTTATAGACTTGCATAATGTGTCATCATGAACTTGCATATTAATAAACATGTAACTTGCATATTTACATACATGTAACTCGCATATTAACAAACATGTAACTTGCATATAAAGAAACATGTAACTTGCATATTTACATACATGTAACTTGCATATTAACAAACATGTAACTTGCATATTAACAAACATGTAACTTGCATATTTACATACATGTAACTTGCATATTAACAAACATGTAACTTGCATATTAACAAACATGTAACTTGCATAGCATATTACCATGAACTTGCATAACATGCATATGATTACATAGCCCACAACTTGCATATTTAGCATCATGCAAACATAACATACATCATATTAAACTTGCATAAGCTTACATACTCAACATGCATAAACATAAGATTAATGCTAACATCATATCATATGATTCAAAGCTCATTAACCCACATACAAAACCATAAATCTCATCACATCTCATCTAATTAGTTTACCAAAAGATCATCAAAGTGATAGAAACTCACAACTAGCAACTTTGAACACCAAATGAAGAAGATTAAGATGCTAAGAAGGGATTAGAAGTTGATTAGAGAGTGATTAGTAAGCAACCCTCTTCATAAAATTAGTGGAGGCCATGAGAGCTAGCATTTTGCCATAGTTTAGTCACTAGGTTTAATTATGAATGAATTAGGGTAGGTTAGGGTCTTATTTATAGATTAGGCAAGTGTTTTAGGCCATAGGATTAACCCTAGATTCAATCCAAGCCATCAAAGCATGTCTTGGGGAAGAAGTCAAGTGTAGGAACCATCTAGGGCCTTTAGATTAAAGATGGACCATGAGAACCATTCAAATGCAAAATCTGCACTTGAGCGAATCGGCCCACGGGTTGACAGCCAAACACCCTGGATTAACCCCTAGTCGACCCAGCGGGCTCGGGTCGACTTCAAAAATCGGCCGGTTCGGTTATTCCCCTCTCCCAATTCGCTGTTTTGAGCATTTTTGCATATTTATTTATTAAATTTTCAATTATATATATATATATATATCAATATATATATATATATATATATATATATATCTACACAACCCATTTCACTTAATTAAGTATACTTTAATTTGGGAATTTTCGTGAAACTTCGCGAGGCCATATCTTGGTCATACGGACTCCGATTTTCGAAAACTCGGACTCTATTTCGCGTATTTTTCCGAGACGAACACAATGGCATAGCCCGTTTCCCTTGATTCCCATTTTAGAATTAAATTCTGCCTCGATTTATGTTATTACAGGTTATTGAAAATACGGGTTGTTACATTCTCCCCTCCTTAAAGGATTTCGTCCCCGAAATCTTCAAGTTAGGAAGAACGTATCCTACCATCCAATCATCCATCTACTCAAAGCATCATCCACGAGCAATCATTGTCCTTACAAGATTCTAAATGCTGGATGGATATATGCAAAAGTGTGTGTATATGTACTTACCTAATGCGAAAATCAGGCGGTTACTGATACAGTAAACCTCCTTAATGCAAACCATGATAGTGCCATGCATCCAATATGTATGCGAAACCCTATTGACACATACAAATTTCTACATGCGTGCACAACCATACACAAAAATGCATCATCCATATGATAACACAGCCATGATACATCCATCAATCTAACTACCACATCCATTTATGCAATATGCAACATGAAGTGACTGAGCCGATCTAGTGCCTAATGTGTGTGTATATGCATCCACGAGCAACCACTAGCAAACAATTGCATCCATATGCATCCATCAACCATAACATGTTTCAAACACATGTTTCAACCATAGGTTTTACCCTATCTAAAGGTCATAGGTATTAGCGAGAGGATATACTAAAGATAAGATAAGTACTAGACAAGCAATAAAGGAGAAGTTAAAAGACATACTCTCAAAAAGAAATGGATACAAAGAACGCATCTTTGCTTCCGTCTCCCAAGTAGCATTGCTTTCGTCATCTCCCCATTGCACTTTAACTAGCTGAACTTCTCTGTTCCTCAACTTCCTAGTTTCTGACCCAAGGATGCGAGTAGGAGCTCGTCGAATCGTCGCATCACGCTCTACCTCTACATCTCTAAGCAAGCTCGGCTCTACCACCTCCGCGGTCTCATGTAAGCACTTCCTCAAATGTGATACATGGAATACATCATGAACACCACTAAGTCTGTCGGGCAACTCCACCCTATATGCCATCCGTCCAATCCTTTCCTTAATAGGAAACGGCCCAACAAATCTCGGTGCTAACTTCCCTACGGACCCAAAGCGAACAACATTTCTCAATGGAGATACTTTGACAAAAACCATGTCCCCAACCTCAAACTCAAGATCCGTCCTTCTCCGATCCGCATAAGATTTCTGTCTATCTTGCGCTGCTTTCATCCTTTTTCGAATTAAATCAATCTTCTCTGAAGTCTCTCTAACCATATCCGGCCCAAGCAAGATCTTATCCGTAGATTCCCACCAACATGTAGGAGATCGACAAGGCCTTCCATAAAGAGCTTCAAAAGGAGCCATACCAATACTGGACTGAAAGCTGTTATTATATGCGAACTCCACCAAAGGAAGATGTTCTTCCCATGTACCTCCAAAATCCAAGATACAAAGCCTCAAAAGATCTTCTAAGATACGGTTCACCCTCTCGGTCTGACCGTCCGTCTGAGGATGATATGCGGTGCTCAAACACAACTGAGTCCCTACCGCCTCTTGCAAACTTCTCCAAAACTCACTAGTGAAAATAGGATCTCGATCACTCACAATGCTGGATGGTACGCCATGCAATCTAACAATCTCTCTAACATAGACTGAAGCAAGCCATGGAGCGGTCCTCTTACTCTTTACGGGTATAAAATGGGCACTCTTGGTAAGTCTGTCTACCACAACCCAAATTCCCGTATTGCCCTTCCTCGATCTCGGTAACCCGTCGATGAAATCCATCGAGACACTATCCCACTTCCACTGTGGAACTTCCAATGGGTGTAGCAACCCACCGGGTTTCCTTTGCTCCACTTTAACTTGTTGGCATACTAAGCATCTAGCCACATACTCGGCCACATCTTTCTTCATACCGGCCCAGAAGAAAACTCTCTTCATGTCTTGGTACATTTTGTCTCCACCGGGATGAATAGTCATTCTTGAACGATGTGCATCATCCAAAATAGCCTTCTTCAAACCCTCATCTTGCGGTACACAAAGTCTACCGTCTCTATGCAACCATCTCTTATCATCTATGGTGTATCTACCCAAATGGCTGGACGACTCCCCTCTTATAAGCTTCTCTACCAACACAACCAACTGTGGGTCGTCTCGCTGAGCCTCGCCAATCCGTCTCAAAAGAGTAGGTCTAACCTCCAAGGATGCCAACAAACCAGGTACAAAATCAACAGAAGGTCTGAAGTCAAACAAAGAAAGAAACTCCAAGCTTCGTCGTTCCACGAACAATGGACTCAAAGATAGCCTTTTTCTACTTAAGGCGTCTGCCACCACGTTACCCTTACCAGGGGTATACGCTATCTCGAAATCATAGGATGCTAAGAACTCCATCCACCTTTGCTGTCTTAAGTTTAAATCCTTCTGAGAGAATAAGTACTTCAATGATTTATGGTCGGTGAACAACTCGAATCTCTCACCAAGAAGATAATGGCGCCAAGACTTAAGTGCGAAAACAATCGCGGCCAACTCTAGATCATGGGTAGGGTAATTCTTCTCATGCACTCTCAATTGTCTCCCTCCATAGGCTATTACCCTTCCCTCCTGCATCAAGACTGCGCCTAATCCTGTTCCACAAGCATCGGTATAAACAACAAACGGCTTACTCCCATCTGGAAGCACTAAAACTGGAGCGGTGGTCAAAGCTCTCTTTAACCGTCGGAAAGCATCATCACAATCTACATCCCATGAGAAAACCAGATTCTTCTTCGTCAAGCGGGTTAATGGGGCTGATATCTTCGCGAAGTCTTTGATGAACTTCCTATAATATCCTGCCAACCCCAAGAAACTTCTTACCTCGGTAGCATTTCTAGGAACTTTCCAATCCTGGATAGATACTATCTTTGCGGGATCCACAGCTATCCCTTCCTTAGAGACCACATGCCCTAAGAATCGCACTTCTCTTCTCCAAAAATGGCATTTAGAGAATTTAGCTTTAAGACTATGCGCTCGAAGAGTCTCCAACACTTCCTTGAGATGTAAGGCATGCTCTTCTTCATTCTTGGAAAAGACCAAGATGTCATCCACAAAAACTACTACAAACTTATTCAGATACTCTCTGAACACTCTACTCATGAGATCAACAAAGTATGCGGGGGCGTTTGTCAACCCAAATGGCATCACTAGCCACTCATAAAAACCATCCGGAGTCCGGAAAGCAGTCTTCTCTATACTGTCCTCCGCCACTCTTAACTGATGAAACCCTGTAGCTAAGTCCATCTGCGAAAATACTGACGCGCCAACCAACTGATCAAAGAGATCATCTATCCTCGGTAATGGGTGTCTATTCTTCTTCGTGAGCTTATTAAGTTCCCTATAATCCACACAAAGTCTGAGGGACCCATCCGCCTTCGTGGCAAACACTACTGGAGCTCCCCACTCCGATATACTTCGCCTTATGAACCCCTTCTCAAGCAACTCCCCTACTTGCTTATGAAGTTCTCTTCTCTCACGAGGAGCCATGTGGCGTACTGGCAAAGACACTGGTTTGGCATTATCCACCAAATAAATTCGGAAATCTATCTCCCGCTTCGGAGGCAAACCCTTTACTTCTTCAAACACATCCGGATATTCCCGGACTACTCTGACAGAACACAAACTTTCGACCGAAACATCGAGCGATTCAAGATAACTTAGCAAAACAGATTCCATGGGATTGCAAGAGATCTCGAGAGTGTTACCCAAGCGGGTCATGAGCCTGACAACTCTCCTTTCGCAATCAAGAACGGCACCATTACTGGATAACCAGTCCATGCCCAAGATCAACCCATAGCCCGTGAAGCCCAATACAAAAGCATCACATCTAAACTCAACGCTAAGTATAGAAATCTTCAAACCCAAACATATCATAGACAGATATATGGAGCCCCCAATTGGGTTTGAGACAACCAAGGGATCATCAACTAGACTGGTGTCTAAGTGCAGTGACTCAACTAACAATGATGAGATAAAAGAATGCGATGCGCCAGAGTCAAACAAAGTACGAACTGGATGATCAAACAGAAAAACCAGACTTTCAACGGAAATAGTTCTACCTCTCTGCTGAATCGGTGGAACTGAGAGAACCTGAACTTGCCCCCCTGACTGAGGTGGTGCTATAAGAGCTTGCACCTGGCCTCCTGAGGTAGACCCCGTCTTCTGCCCCTTCTTTGGGCAGTTTTTCACAAGATGCCCTGCTTCACCACAATGAAAGCAACCGGTCTTCTTCTTTTTGCGACAATCCTTACTGAGGTGTCCTGGTGTTCCACAATTGAAGCACTTCTTCTTCGTCTTCTTTTTGTCACCATTGCCTTTTCCGCCCTTGCCTTGTTGTTGCTGTTGCGGTTTCTTCTGATCCCCCTTTTTCTCTGGTGCCTTAGAATTCTTATCATCCTCATGCATAAGTGCCATGTAGACAAGCTTCTCAAAAGTGGCCCCCATAGGAATGTGAGTCATAGCTATTCCTTGCAATGGTTCGTTCAAGCCTCTAACGAACCTCAAAGCCTTCTTCTCCGGTGTATTCACCAACTCTATGCCAAACCTTGCTAATTGATTGAATTTGTTGACATATTCTTTCACCGTGAGATTCCCTTGCTTCAAATTCAAGAACTTCTCCATAAACAGATTCTCTTCCGCCCTTGAGAGAAATTTAGCCCCAAACCTTTGCTTAAAATCTGCCCAAGAGTCAACAGGGCGTTCTCCATTAGTGACCTCCCACCAGAATGAGGCCTCTCCCTTCATTAACCAAGCCGCCAACTTGACTTTCTTTCCCTCTTCCACTTCAAAGATATCTAGCAACTCTTCCACTTCCTTAAGCCAATCTCTAGCCTCTACGAAAGTCTCTGAACCAAGAAAAGGTTTTCCTCCTATAGCCTTGAACTCCTTGCAAACCTTAGCAAAATTATCCACTCTAGGCTGAGGAGGAGGAGCGGTTGTCTCTGGTGTAGTAGCATTGGCCGGACCCGCAGCCGCGGCCCTAGCCTCTTGCAACCTCCTATACCATAGTGGTATAACTAAACCCTCCGGGATGTTAAGATCTTCAGCCATGCTGAAACGAAAGAGGAAAGATTCAAAAAGGAGATTCCGAAAGATAAAGATATGGCTATTGGGGATTATGCTTTTCTTTTTCAAAAACTTTTTCTCTTAGAAGACATGCTTTTAAAAAAATACTTTCTTCGAAAATACTCTTAGAAAGTAGTTTTTCTCAAAAAATTTATCTGTTCTGGTAACCTTAGGCTCTGATACCACGTGTAACACCCCACTCCCGCTATGATCACTCACTAAGGGAATGCCATAGCATCGGTGGAGTATTTTAGTGAATATAGAACAGAAAAATTACAACAAGACAGATATAAATAGTACTTGAAATTTTAAAACATCATCTCATAACAGCGGAAGTAAAACATGTCTGGTTACATCATAAAACCACAATAAAGGTCAAGTACAATATCCATCAAAATAAAGAAGTACATAATCCCCCTCTCATACAATAGCCAAACAAAAGAAAAGATAACTGGATAACTGGAGCTTTACATCTATCCAAGCTCCTAAAGACTGGAACAGCAATCCGATCAAGCTCCACTACTGCTAGGATCCACCGTAGGACCTGAGGGTTGGGAAAAAGATAAAAACAACAGGGTCAGACATAAGTCTGAGCGAGTCCTATAACTTTAACAATACAATCGTTAAAGTAACCAGAGAAGACATAAACTGATATACGGTAACATATAGGGATGAATGGCTACCCTAAGCAGTCAACTAAACGAAGATAAAGGATAAAGACGCATCTACCCTCCCTAAGGTAAATTACTAAACTGCACCACACCAGTCGTTCTTAACTTAAAGGTTGATCCCACCCAAGGACTTATAAAATTTACTAATTAGTACCTGCGTACCCCTAGGTGACCAAGTAGGCGCCACGGGGCCCTACAATCCACTAGGTGTACACACTACTTCCCATTCGATCGGCTCCCTAACGTAGATACCCGTGCTGGCCCCACCGTGGGATGTATCATTCCCCAATGTGGCAACCTGATGAAACTAAAGGTGCACGGCTTATATCTACTCGATGCAACAACGGCTTACCTACCAGCCCGGGCCCACTCACGCATATGAAGCCCGTTGGACTTGCGTTGCCACCGCTAACCCGTTTGCCTCTTACAGTCAAGCCCAGTATGCGTGTCCCGTCCTCGACATGGGTCGAGCCCACAAAGATACGTATGGGTTACTGGTTGAAATGGGCCTCCACAAGCTACCCACCTAAGCTTGTCCCTTTTTCTAGTATATCCCACTTAACCCTTTAATCATGTTTTAATTACATGTTCTATTTTGGTTAAGTATTCTAATCGTATTTTCTATTGCCACCCAAGGCAACCACTAGATTTTCTCATGCCACCCGAGGCACCCACTTAACCCCTCATGTCCCTCTACATGCTAATGTGGTTAAGTGTTTCTTAATTAATTAATTAAGAACGTAACCTTTGTAAAGACCTCTCACATTAGACTGTCTTTTATGACCGCTGGTTAAGCCGGTTGGGTCCGGGCAGCCTTATGTCATAACAGAGTCTAACCTCGTGTCTTTACATTAATTACGTATTTAGTTTGTGCCTAAGACCTCTCACATTGGGCTAACATTTGTAGCAACTGGTTAAGCCGGTTGGGTCCGGGCAGTTTTACGCTACAACTGAGTCCAACCTCGTGTCTTAGTCAATTAATTACACCTAATTAATCACCCTCATAATTTTATATTAATTATCCCTAATTAATCAAGTTTTCTTAACATGGGTAGACCTAACTTAATAGGTAAATTCCCATGGGGTAGACCTAACTCAATAGGTAAATTCCCAACACATAGTATGGGTACACCTAACCAAATAGGCAAATTCCCATACTATGTTTATTTATTTTGTGTTATGCATAATTATATTAATTTCACACAATCTTATTAACTTATGCATTTAATTACCCCATCGTTCCCACGTAATTTCGTTCATGATATAACACATATAAAAGGTGTCAACTTGCATATGAATGAACATGTTTCAAAGGTGCCATCTTGCATATTAACAAACACATAACTTGCATATGAACTTGCATAACATGTCACATAACTTGCATATAATATGTCACATAACTTACATATTCATTTTGCATAACAAACTTGCATATTAGCTTATAGACTTGCATAATGTGTCATCATGAACTTGCATATTAATAAACATGTAACTTGCATATTTACATACATGTAACTCGCATATTAACAAACATGTAACTTGCATATAAAGAAACATGTAACTTGCATATTTACATACATGTAACTTGCATATTAACAAACATGTAACTTGCATATTAACAAACATGTAACTTGCATATTTACATACATGTAACTTGCATATTAACAAACATGTAACTTGCATATTAACAAACATGTAACTTGCATAGCATATTACCATGAACTTGCATAACATGCATATGATTACATAGCCCACAACTTGCATATTTAGCATCATGCAAACATAACATACATCATATTAAACTTGCATAAGCTTACATACTCAACATGCATAAACATAAGATTAATGCTAACATCATATCATATGATTCAAAGCTCATTAACCCACATACAAAACCATAAATCTCATCACATCTCATCTAATTAGTTTACCAAAAGATCATCAAAGTGATAGAAACTCACAACTAGCAACTTTGAACACCAAATGAAGAAGATTAAGATGCTAAGAAGGGATTAGAAGTTGATTAGAGAGTGATTAGTATGCAACCCTCTTCATAAAATTAGTGGAGGCCATGAGAGCTAGCATTTTGCCATAGTTTAGTCACTAGGTTTAATTATGAATGAATTAGGGTAGGTTAGGGTCTTATTTATAGATTAGGCAAGTGTTTTAGGCCATAGGATTAACCCTAGATTCAATCCAAGCCATCAAAGCATGTCTTGGGGAAGAAGTCAAGTGTAGGAACCATCTAGGGCCTTTAGATTAAAGATGGACCATGAGAACCATTCAAATGCAAAATCTGCACTTGAGCGAATCGGCCCACGGGTTGACAGCCAAACACCCTGGATTAACCCCTAGTCGACCCAGCGGGCTCGGGTCGACTTCAAAAATCGGCCGGTTCGGTTATTCCCCTCTCCCAATTCGCTGTTTTGAGCATTTTTGCATATTTATTTATTAAATTTTCAATTATATATATATATATATATCAATATATATATATATATATATATATATCTACACAACCCATTTCACTTAATTAAGTATACTTTAATTTGGGAATTTTCGTGAAACTTCGCGAGGCCATATCTTGGTCATACGGACTCCGATTTTCGAAAACTCGGACTCTATTTCGCGTATTTTTCCGAGACGAACACAATGGCATAGCCCGTTTCCCTTGATTCCCATTTTAGAATTAAATTCTGCCTCGATTTATGTTATTACAGGTTATTGAAAATACGGGTTGTTACACCACCCAAGTTATGTTTTTCGAAGATCCTTCTCTCCTCTTCAAATCCGTGTAGGTGGCGCCCCTCTCCGTCGAGTCTTCATCGAGAACCGGAGCCCCAAAGTTCGCCGTCTTCCCCTCGATTTCTGGCTGAGATCCACCACCAAGTTGGCCCTCCTCCCTGGCGCACGTGCGCCTCACGTAGGCCTTCGACCCTGCGCAACCCGATCGGGGAACCGTTGCACGGATTGATCGAAAAATTCAAACCTAGTTTTGAAGATTTCTGAAAGGTAATCGGCTGTTTAATTTAAAACTGATTTTAACAGTTTAAAACCGTTGCAAACTTTGAAAAATCATATCTTTTTCGTTCGTTAACGAAATTCGATGAAACAGGAAACATCGTGACCGTGTGGACGTCTTCTACATTCTAGAAGAGACCGCATATTTTTCTGAGCCTTCTGCTATTTTTGGTGGAGTGGAACCCAATGTGAGATTTCTAATTTATAAACGATATGGAAAACGACGATGTATAAATTATATAGTCGACGTATGAGTTATATAAGCGCTGTACACCTCTTGTATAAGCATTGTATAAGTTGTATGTTTGATGTATAAGTTATATATGCGTTGTAAAAATTATATATGTGTTGAAATAGAAGTGAATTGCTATATATGAATATATATATATATATATATATATATATATATATATATATATACGCCCCTCGTCCACAAACCATGGACGATATTTATTGATTGTGATTGGTGTGAAAATTGATTGATAGCGAATGGTTGTTTGGGATTCTTTGTGGTTGATATTGATTGATTGTGGTTGAAAAATACCCGTTTGTGGTTGAGAAATATTTGGTTGAAACAACATAGGATTAGTTTGTGGAAATGAAATAAATATATACATGCCGCCTGCGTGCGAACTAGATGCATGATCCCCATTGTCAAAAACCGCGAGGTTTTAAGGTAGAGCGAGGAGCCGTACTAGGGACGGTCTCGGTTTTAACTACCCTGCCGTTATGCTGCCGAAATTTTGAATAATATTCATGTGTTTGAATTATTTTTATTTGCTGAAACTATATTTATTCGTTGAATTGAAATTAATGTGTTGAATCGATATTCATTCGTTGAATTGAAATTCATGTGTTGAATGGTATTCGTGTTTTAAATATAAAAATCACATTTTTATCTATATATATAAACTATAGAAAAACTTCATGTGTTGAATCGATATTCATTCGTTGAATTGAAATTCATGTGTTGAATGGTATTCGTGTTTTAAATATAAAAATCACATTTTTATCTATATATATAAACTATAGAAAACCTTCATGTGTTGAATCGATATTCATTCGTTGAATTGAAATTCATGTGTTGAAAGGTATTCATATTTTGAAAGAAGTTGTTTTATAATAAATATCCCAATTTTAACATCAATATGAAATGTATAAAATAATCCTGTTTTGAAATAAATTGTTTTACAATAAAAATCCTATTTTTATCACCTATATAAACTATATAAAATAATAGTGTTTTGAAATGAATTGTTTTACAATAAAAATCACATTCTTATTATATACCTGAATTGTTGAAATGTGAAGTGTTAAAAATAGCCACTCGTTCAAATAAATATGCATGAGTTGAAATATTCATTAATTAGCTAATGATATGATTTTTGCCTATGCATGCAACATTAGAAAGAATGGTGTTTTTAAAACCAAATGGAATCAAATATGAAGTTGAATGGAAAATGATAAGTGATAAGAACTGTATATCTGTACATGCAGATTTATTGAACAGGTTATAGCAAAGGGGCTAGAGAAGAGGAATAAAATTTTGTGCCCGACAAATAAGTACACTTTTACTGTTTTGTTTGGGTGATGATTTTATGAGCCTGTTGGCTAGCCGCTTGGCTTTTTCTTTTTCTTTTTGACATGAGACACCCGTATGGCTATTTGGAAATTTTCCCAGCCCCTCCCGTACAAAGGAGGTTATGGCGAAATTTTCCAAAATTTAAAGGCGTTAGTGAAATATTTGAAGTGAAAACGATATTGAAATTTTTGAATGAACTATATTTATATAAATATATAAATATAAATAAAATTAAAACGAAACGTGGCCGTGCAGTTCGTGTTTTGAAACTGTGATTTCAAACAACTAGTGCGGGAAATCCGACCATTGGATTTTCCCGAAACCGCAACCGTTGGGTTCGCTTTGGAAAAATCTTTCCAACGGCACCAACTTTGTAAAAATCCAACGATTGGATTGTCTGGAATTTTAATTCAAATCTGAAGAAAAACAGCGCCAGAAACAATTATATATGTATATATATATAATTATATTTAATCGAATAACGACGCTGTAGTTCGTATTTTGAAATCGAAACTTCAAACGATTATACCGGGAGATCCGACCGTCGGAATTTCCCGAAACTAGAACCGTTGGATTCGCTTTGAAAAGACCTTTCTAATGATGTAAATTTTGTGAAGATCCAACAGTTAGATTTTCAGATATGTGTAAATCAAATCTGAAGAAAAACAGCGCCACGGCCACGTTATGGCCCGAAGCGTCGTTTTGAATAAATTGGATATTTTAAAATAAATAAAAAGAGCGATAAATCGTTATAAAATACCATAAACAATATGGAATGGAAATAAACTGAATTTGCTCGATTTATGTGGTATTTGATGGTTGAATGTGTTTGGTGTGAAAATTACATTAAAGAAAAATTGGTGTTATCGAATGATTTAACCATTGAAATAAATTGATTTGAAATTCTAAATATACGTGAATTATTTGAAAAGGCCGAGTTAATTCTCATTTCAAATAATTGACCGACGATTGAAAGTCGAAGATGAAGACGGTGGTCGAAGACCGGAGATCTTCACCTCGTTTGGATGGTAACCGAGGTCCTGATTGGGTGGCATCCCGAAATATGGATAATGAGTGGTGATCGTCCAGACGTACGTGGTGATCGATGGGTTTGCGAGGTATTTAGTGCCTCCGGTTTCGTTCAAACCCAGAACGGACTTGTAAATGGACTGTGTGTCTGACATTGGATTTTATTTTGTGTTGATTGATCTCTATTAAATATACATCTGTTTAGCGGCGGAGAATTTATTTTTTTGCTTAACGCCCTTCTCTGAAACGCACGAGCTCAGAGGTTGTATATCGATGGACATCAGTCGCATGGCATGAATTGCCTGAGTGGCATGCTAAGATGCAGTGATCAGGGCTTCTGTTGAAAAGCAAAGTCTTGTGGTGATGATCAAAGCACCGCCGGTGTGGCGTAGCTTTGTGTATAACGTAAAATCGCGAGCCTCACACCCCGGTATGAACCAGAAACGGGAGAGGACATCAGGGAGGGCCTGCGTTTCTTTCTAGCTAGGGTGGTGTCAGTGACCTACCAGCCCTGACATTTATATACTTTTCACCTAAGTGGTTGTTGCTGTTGCGAGGCGCCTCGGTAAGATCGGATGATCCGGGTCCGATGGAGCCATTCGTTGGCTCATTTACATCCCAAAGGGTGGGGAAACGCAGTGTTCAGGAATTTTAATCCACATCGGTGGACCGGCCCTGATGATCCAAGGGTCACTCAAGCTCTGATCCTGAGGGGCGGGCTAGAGCGTCTCGAATTCGGTAAGGACTATCTTTTGCCTTGGTTCAGGACGGAAATCCAATTTCCCAAATACGACGTCGTGCGATTTTGATTGTATACCTATATATGGCGACATAGTGGTATGGGGCATTAATGCTGTCTATGATTGTTAGTTATGATTTGAAATTGTTTTCAAACATATAAACAGTAGCAATAATATCAAATGCCTTTGTTTTATTCGTATCAAACATATTTTGGCCGTTATAAGGTAAAAACTCTATCCTCCGGTTTGCGTTGCATTGTGTGATGGGAACTGAGTCTTATAACAGCTTCTTTTTATAAAATGCATTGCGTTGTTTAAAAGAATGATTTGTTTTAAAGCACTGGCAATCCAATGGAGTAAACCCGTTCCGTGAAAGTGGCGTGGTCCTGTGATTAGCCATATTATATATGTGTTGAGTAGATTTCTCATACCAGTCCCATGACTGACTCGTAGTTTGTTTCACTTTCAAACTCGGGTGCCCCTTTTTCTACACGGGCAGCCTTGTATTCAGGTTTAGCTGGTTCTTTCTGGATAGCTGGAGCAGAAGATGGATTCTTTCATTTATCTCTTTTTATGCTGTTCAGCTCCTATTGTACATGTTATGTTTGTTTTCCGCTGTAGACATTTATGTATAGCTGAACTGTATTTTTACTAAGTAAGATCCTGTATACTGTGTAACTCTGATGATTACTTTTATCCAGTATATTCTATTGTTCATTATCTGGTGTATTTATTTAATCTTGTTCTGCTATTATCTGTTTCTGTGTTATATTCCACGGATTACCCTTGCCACCGTCAGTATGGGGTTTGGGGTCGTCTCACATGTCCCACCTTACATGTTTATCTGGTTAAGTATTTCTTAATTCATTCAGGCCATAACCTCATAAAGACCTCTCACATTAGACCGGTATTTATGGCAGCTGGATTCGCCAGGCGGGTCCGGGCAGTCTTACACCATAAAAGAGTCTAACCTCGTGTCTTTATAACTGTTATGCTTTAATTTGGGCCTAGGACCTCTCACATTGGGCTGACATTTGTGACTATTGGATTTGCCGGGCGGGTCTGGGCAGTTTTACGTCACAAACGAGTCCAACCTCGTGTCCTAAGCATTGATTAACACTTACAATCTTTTCCCCCAGTTTTAATAATTCCCTATTCAAATTATTAATTAATTCCAATTTTAATGATGTCCATAATTGACTCAATTATGGCCATCCACTCATGGCATGCAAAATCATATCAATTGCATCCAATTTCTTAATATTAAATCCTTAATATTACCCCTACCCAACGTTATACTTCGCTTATTCAACGCAAAATATACGTTAGACTCGAATAGTCTAACTCATAGCACAAAGATAAATTATCACAACATATAGACAAATAAAATAGATCTAATCATAAAAAGGGTGAAACTTGCATGTGTGATAGATGTCCAACACCTAGACTTGCATAGGCAAAACTACAACTTGCATAAAACTACACATGTCATGGATCTAAAGGTGTCACTTGTTTGGTTAAATGTCACAACTTACATAACATGATCATAATCCCAATTCATGTATAAACTGGCATACGTGGTTTATGCAATATAATGATGGTGTAAAATAGCATCTAACCCATAGAACTCACCCATGTCATAGCATAATTCTAGATCTAAATAGATGTCATGGCATATGTTCATAATCTTTACTAATCAATATAAACTTGCATACATGATTTGTCATATAAATCAACATAGCCCAAATAATTATGATTTGATTTACATGAACTAATTAGCATAGTAACATCATGAATTTATAACATGTATAATTTATCACAACTTAGCCTAGAAAATTACAACCTATACAATATCATCATAGCATGAGTTACAACATATAGGATATCATCATCACATAACATAGGATTTACAACATACATGATAGCATAAGGTTTACAACAACATATATAACAATTCACATCATTTTCTTATGATCCATATCACATCTCAATCTAATTAGTTTAATAATAATCTTATTAAAATCATCATACTCACAATTAGAGAATAAAGAGAGTCTTGATTTGCTTTAGAGTTGAGTAGAATTAGGGTTTTGATTAGCTTTCTTCCTTCTTAGTTGGCGGCGGCTACACCGAGTTCCATGGCGGCGGTATGACGGTGGCTATTCTATTTTTCATGTGAATTAGAGTGAGATACTACCTAGGTATTTATAGAGTTTAGGATTTATTTAGACCGTCAGATCAACTCAGAACTAACCTGAACCGTTAAATTAGCCAATCAGCCCTAAAGACACATCAGCAGCTCAAGATTGGGCTCAGCCAAACCCTAGCCGACTGGCCCAGGTCGACACCCAGGTCGACTGCCCAGTCGACTCCCCAGTCGACCTGGGGGGGGGTGTCGACTGCCCAGTCGACCTGGGGTTCTGGGCGGGAAATTTCCCGCCTAGCCTGTTTGACTTCAAATTTTGAATTTTAAATTTTCTGAAATCTGTTTTGAATTTTTTGAAACTTCCGATGGCCATAACTTCTTCATACGAAGTCCAATTCACGCAAACTCGGACTCTATTTCAACCAGAATTCTGAGACGAACACAATGGCGCAACCCGTTTCCCATAATTCTCACGTCTGAGATTAGTTATTCTTTAATTTGTAAACATTGTTATTAATAGAAACACGGGGTGTTACATTCTCCCCTCCTTAAAGGATTTCGACCCCGAAATCTTCAAGTCAAGAAGAATGTATATCCTAACATCCAATCATCCATCTACTCAACCATCAAACACAGGCATTCATTGTCCTTATAGACTTCTAATGCTTTCATGTTTAAATGCACAGTGTGTGTATATGTCCATATCTAATGCAAAATCAGGCGGTCCACTGGTTCAGTTGACCTCCTTAATGCAAATCATGATAGTGCCATGCGTCCATTATGTATGCAAAAGTTCATTAATGCTACATATTATCTCTATATGCGTGCACAATCATCATCTGAATGCAGCATCCATATGATAATACAATCATCATACATCCATTTTACTAAATACATCCATTTATATGCAATATGCAATATGAAGTGACTGAGCCGATCTAGTGCCTAATAGTGTGTGTATATGCGTCCACGAGCAACCACTAGCAAACACTAGCATCCACTTTGCATCCATCATACATAACATGTCTCAAACACATGTTTCAACCATAGGATTACCCTAACTAAAGGTCAAGGATACTAGCGAGAGGATACTCTAAAGGTAAGATAAGTACAAGATAAGCGATAAAGGAGAAATTAAAGGACATACCCTCAAAAAGAAAAGGGTACAATGAACGCATCTTCTCTTCCGTCTCCCAAGTAGCGTTGCTCTCATCATCTCCCCATTGTACTTTGACAAGTCTGAGCTCTCGATTTCTCAGCTTCTTGATCTCTGACCCAAGAATGCATGTAGGAACTCGTCGAATCGTCGCATCACGCTCTATCTCCACCTCTCTAAGCAAGTTCGGCTCTACCACTTCCGCGGTCTCGTTCAAGCACTTCCTCAAATGTGACACATGGAATACGTCGTGCACACCACTAAGTCTCTCAAGCAACTCCACTCTATACGCCATCTGTCCAATCTTCTCCTTAATAGGAAACGGCCCTACGAACCTTGGTGCTAATTTCCCAATGGACCCAAAGCGAACAACGTTCTGTAATGGAGACACTTTGAAAAAAGACCATGTCCCCAACATCAAACTCAAGATCTGTCCTCCTCTTATCCGCATAAGATTTCTTCCTATCTTGCGCTGTCTTTATCCTCCTTCGAATCAAATCAATCTTCTCTGAGGTCTCTCTAATCATATCGGGCCCAAGTAAGATCTTATCCGTAGATTCCCACCAACATGTAGGTGTCCATAAAGAGCTTCGAAAGGTGCCATGCCAATGCTGGACTAAAAGCTATTATTATATGCGAACTCTACCAACGGAAGATGCTCTTCCCATGTACCCCCAAAGTCTAGGATACATAGTCTCAAAAGATCCTTTAGAATGCGATTCACCCTCTCGGTTTGGCCGTCCGTCTGAGGATGATATGCGGTGCTCAAAAATAACTGAGTCCCTACCGCCTCTTGTAAGCTCCTCCAAAATTCGCTAGTGAAGATAGGATCACGGTCGCTTACTATGCTAGAAGGAACACCATGCAAATGAGCTATCTCTCGGATGTATACAGAAGCAAACCATGGAGCAGTCCTCTTACTCTTCACCGGAATGAAATGGGCGCTTTTAGTAAGTCTATCTATTATAACCCAAATCCCCGTATTACCCTTCCTTGATCTTGGTAATCCATCCACAAAGTCCATCAAGACACTTTCCCATTTCCATAGTGGAACCTCAAATGGGTGAAGCAACCCACCGGGTTTCTTTTGCTCCGCTTTTACTTGTTGGCACACCAAGCCTCTAGCGACATACTTGGCCACATCCCTCTTCATACCGGCCCAAAAGAAAACTCGCTTCATGTCTTTGTACATCTTGTCCCCGCCGGGATGAATGGTCATCTTCGAACGATGTGTTTCGTCAAGAATAGCCTTCCTCAAACCTTCGTCTCGAGGTACACAAAGTCTACTATCCCTACGTAACCAACCCTTATCATCTAGGGTATACCTACGGAGATGGCTTGATGACTCCCCTCTTTTGAGCTTCTCCACCAACTCAACCAACTGTGGGTCCTCTCGCTGTGCCTCACCAATCCGTCCTAAAAGCGTAGGCCTGACCTCCAAGGATGCTAGCAAACCGGGTATAAAGTCAACATAAGGTCTAAATTCAAACATAGAGATGAATTCTAAGTTTCGCCGCTTAACAAACAACGGACTCAAGGACAGCCTTTTCCTACTTAAGGCGTCAGCCACCACGTTACCCTTGCCAGGGGTATATGCTATTTCGAAATCGTAGGACGCTAAGAACTCCATACACCTTTGCTGCCTTAAGTTCAAGTCCTTCTGAGAGAATAAGTATTTTAAAAATTTGTGGTCAGTGAATAATTCGAATTTCTCGCCAAGAAGATAATGACGCCAAGACTTAAGCGCGAAAACAATAGCGGTCAACTCTAGGTTATATGTAGGGTAATTTTTCTCATGCACCCTTAACTGCCTTCCACCATAGGCTATTACCCTTCCCTCCTGCATTAAGACTGCGCCTAGTCCTGTCCCATAAGCATCAGTATAAACAGTAAACGGCTTACTCCCGTCTGGCAGCACTAAGACTGGGGCTGAAGTCAAAGCTCTCTTCAAACGTTGGAACGCATCATCACAATCTACGTCCCATGTGAAAACTAGGTTCTTCTTCATCAAACGTGTTAATGGAGCTGATATCTTTGCGAAGTCTTTGATAAACTTCCTATAGTAGCCAGCCAACCCCAAGAAACTCCTTACTTCGGTAGAATTTTTAGGGACCTTCCAATCTGGGATGGCCACCACCTTCGCGGGATCCACAGCTATCCCTTCTTTGGAAACCACGTGTCCTAAGAATCGCACTTCCTCTCTCCAGAAGTGACACTTAGAAAATTTAGCTTTAAGGTTATGCGCTCGTAGGGTCTCCAACACTTCCCTAAGATGTAGGGCATGCTCTTCTTCGTCCTTAGAAAAGATCAAGATGTCATCTACAAAGACTACCACGAATTTGTTAAGGTACTCCCTAAACACCCTACTCATCAAATCAACGAAGTATGCGGGGGCGTTTGTCAAACCGAAGGGCATCACTAGCCATTCATAGAAACCGTCCGGAGTCCTAAAGGAAGTCTTGTCAATGCTATCCTCAGCCACTCTCAACTGCTGGAATCCAGTGGCTAAGTCCAACTGCGAAAACACTGAGGCGCCAACTAACTGATCGAAGAGATCGTCAATCCTTGGCAGTGGGTGTCTGTTCTTCTTAGTAAGCTTATTAAGTTCTCTATAGTCCACACAGAGTCTAAGGGACCCATCCGCCTTTATGGCAAATACTACTGGAGCACCCCACTCCGATATACTTCATCTTATGAACCCCTTCTCAAGCAACTCCTTCACTTGCTTATTGAGTTCCCTCCTTTCATGAGGAGCCATGTGGCGTACCGGTAAAGATACTGGTTTTGCATTATCCACAAGATATATTCGAAAATCTATCTCCCGCTTCGGAGGCAAGCCCTTCACCTCCTCAAACACATCCGAGTATTCTCGGACCACTCTAACAGATCGTAGTTCCTCTACAGACACGTCAAGCGATTCTAAATAACTTAGCATAACGGAATTTATGGGATTACAAAAGATTTCGAGAGTGTTGCCAAGGCGAGTCATGAGCCTAACTACTCTCCTTTCACAATCAAGAACGGCCCCATTTCTGGATAACCAATCCATCCCTAAAATTAGCCCATAGCCCGTGAAGCCCAAAACATAAGCATCACATCTAAACTCAACGCTAAGTATAGAAATTTTCAAATCCAAACACATCATGGACAAATAAGCTGAGCCCCCAATTGGATTCGAAATAACTAAGGGATCCTCTACTAAACTGGTGTTTAAGTGCAGTGATTCAACTAATGATGTAGAGATAAACGAATGCGATGCGCCCGAATCGAATAAGGTACGGACAGGATGATCAAACAGAAAAACTAAGCTTTCAACAGAAATGGTTCTACCTCGTTCTTGCAGCGGTGGGACCGTGAGAGCCAGAACTTGTCCCCTTGCCTGCCCTGGTGCCATAAGAGCCTGCACCTGTCCTCCCGAGGTAGACCCTTCCCTCTGCCCCTTCTTTGGGCAGTCCTTCACTAGATGTCCCGCTTCACCACAGTGAAAACAGCCAGTCTTCCTTTTCTTTCTGCAATCCTTACTGAGATGGCCTGGTGTCCCACAGTTAAAGCATCTTTTCTTTCCTTTGCCATTATTGTCTTTACCACCCTTCTTGTTTTGCTGTTGTGGTTTCTTCTGATCCCCTTTCTTCTCCGGTGCCTTATTAGCATTAGCGCCTTTCTCCTCGTGCATGAGTGCCATGTCTACTAGCTTCTCAAAGGTGGACCCCATAGGGATGTAGGTCATAGCCAACCCTTGCAATGGCTCATTCAATCCATTAACGAACCTCAGAGCCTTCTTCTCCGGCGTGTTCACTAAGTCCAAGCCAAACCTTGCTAACTGATTAAATTTATTGACATATTCTTTCATTGATGAGCTTCCTTGCTTTAATGTCAAGAACCTTTCCATATATAGATTCTCTTCTGCCCTTGAGAGAAACTTCGCCTCAAACCTACGTCTGAAATCTGCCCAAGAGTCAACAAGACGCTCCCCATTAGTGACCTCCCACCAAAACGAGGCCTCTCCCTTCATTAACCAAGCTGCTAATTTGACTTTCCTCCCTTCTTCTACTTCAAAGATTTCTAGCAATTCTTCCACCTCCTTAAGACAATCTCTAGCTTCCACAAACGTTTCTGACCCTTGAAAAGGAGTTCCACCCATAGCCTTAAATTCCTTGCATGTCTTTGCAAAAGTATCAACGCAAGGAGGAGGAGGAGCGGGTGCAACTGGTGGTGGAGGAATATTGGCTGGACCTGCAGCGGCCCTAGCCTCTAATAACCTCCTATACCATCCTGGTATCGTTACACCATCCGGAAGGTTAAGATCTTCAGCCATGCTGAAACGAAAAAGGAAAGATTCAAAATGGAGAATTCGAAAGATAAAGATATATGGCTATTGGGGATTATGTTTTTCACAAAACTTTCCTCTTAAAATCACTCATTAAGACATGTTTTTGAAAACACTCCTTCCAAAAATACTTTAGAAAGAAAGTTTTTCTATAAAAAAAATATCTGTTCTGGTAACCTTAAGCTCTGATACCACGTGTAACACCCCACGTCCATTAATGTCACTCACAAAGGGAATGCATTAACTTCCATGGAGCTTTTAAGTGAATATAGAACAGAAAAATTACAACAAGAGAGATAATAAGTAGTACTTGGAAATCTAAAACTTTATTTTATTGCAGCGGAAATTAAACATGTTTGTTACATCATAAAACCATAAATCAGAGTCAAGTACAATATCCATCTTGATAAAACAAAATACATAATCCCATTACATAAATAGCCATTAAAGAAGATAGCAAGCTGGACTTTACTTCAACGGTCCAAGCTTTCTAAAAGAGAGATAAAGCAATCCAATCAAGCTCCACTAGAGCTGGGCCCACCCTGAGGACCTGGAGGGGGAAAAGGATAGAAATAGAGGGGGTCAGACATAAAGTCTAGCGAGTATGATAATTCTAACAATACTATTATCAAAATAACTAGACTAAGGCATAAGCTGGAAGACAAGGAAATGTCTACGAACCATTGGGTATGGAAGAGCAGATAAAGATAACGTTAAAGGCACACTTAATTACTAACAACTAATTACTACGCCGCACCACACCAGTCACCCTAATGGTTGATCCCACTCACCGAACTTAGAAATTATATAAATAGCTTTGTGTACCCCTAGCTGACTACATAGGTGCCGCCTGCCCCTATCTCCGCTAGGTGTACCCCCACTACCCACTTGCTTCACTTAGAAATTTTATAAATAACTTCGTGTACCCCTAGCTGACTACATAGGTGCCGCCTGCCCCTATCTCCGCTAGGTGTACCCCACTACCCACTTTCGATCGGCTCCCTACTCGTAGATACCCGTGCTGGCCCCATAGTGGGGTGTATCACTCCCCTAAAGTGGCAACCCGATACAACTTGAGGATGCACGGCTTATACCTACACGATGCAACAACGTCTTACCTACCAGCCCGGGTCCACACACGCATATGAAACCCGTTGGACTTGCGTTGCCACCGATACCCCGTTTTGGCCTCTTATAGTCAAGCCCAGTATGCGTGTCCCGTCCTTGACTTGGGTCGAGCCCACAAAGATACCTTTGGGATACTGGTTGAAATGGGCCCCCACAAGCTATCCACCTAAGCTTGTCCCCACTAGTATATCCCACTTAACCCTCTTCTTAGTAATGTTCATTTACATGTGTGTTTGGTTAAGTCTTACTAATCGTATTTCAAATGCCACTAAAGGAAACCACTAGATTCCTCATGCCACCCAAGGCACCTACTTAACCCCCATGTCCCACCTTACATGTTTATCTGGTTAAGTATTTCTTAATTCATTCAGGCCATAACCTCATAAAGACCTCTCACATTAGACTGGTATTTATGGCAGCTGGATTCGCTGGGCGGGTCCGGGCAGTCTTACACCATAAAAGAGTCTAACCTCGTGTCTTTATAACTGTTATGCTTTAATTTGGGCCTAGGACCTCTCACATTGGGCTGATTGTGAATACTGGATTTGCCGGGCGGGTCCGGGCAGTTTTACGTCACAAACGAGTCCAACCTCGTGTCCAAAGCATTGATTAACACTTACAATCTTTTACCCCAGTTTTAATAATTCCCTATTAAAATTATTAATTAATTCCAATTTTAATGATGTCCATAATTGACTCAATTATGGCCATCCACTCATGGCATGCAAAATCATATCAATTGCATCCAATTTCTTAATATTAAATCCTTAATATTACCCCTACCCCACGTTATACATTCGCTTATTCAATGCAAAATATACGTTAGACTCGAATAGTCTAACTCATAGCACAAAGATAAATTATCACAACATATAGACAAATAAAATAGATCTAATCATAAAAAGGGTGAAACTTGCTTGTGTGATAGATGTCCAACACCTAGACTTGCATTGGCAAAACTACAACTTGCATAAAACTACACATGTCATGGATCTAAAGGTGTCACTTGTTTGGTTAAATGTCACAACTTACATAATATGATCATAATCCCAATTCATGTATAAACTGGCATACGTGGTTTATGCAACATAATGATGGTGTAAACTAGCATCTAACCCATAGAACTCACCCATGTCATATCATAATTCTAGATCTAAATAGATGTCACGGCATATGTTCATAATCTTTACTAATCAATCTAAACTTGCATACATGATTTGTCATATAAATCAACATAGCCCAAATAATTATGATTTGATTTACATGAACTAATTAGCATAGATAATAACATCATGACTTTATAACATGTATAATTTATCACAACTTAGCCAGGAAAATTACAACCTATACAATATCATCATAGCATGATTTACAACATATCGGATATCATCATCACATAACATAGGATTTACAACATACATGGTAGCATAAGGTTTACAACAACATATATGATAATTCACATCATTTTCTTATGATCCATA
This sequence comes from Allium sativum, assembly GCA_030737875.1. Taxonomy (NCBI): domain Eukaryota; kingdom Viridiplantae; phylum Streptophyta; class Magnoliopsida; order Asparagales; family Amaryllidaceae; genus Allium; species Allium sativum. Next base: position 923,650,621 of record CM060910.1, read on the forward strand.
TCACATCTCAATCTAATTAGTTTAATAATAATCTTATTAAAATCATCATACTCACAATTAGAGAAGAAAGAGAGTCTTGATTTGCTTTAGAGTTGAGTAGAATTAGGGTTTTGATTAGCTTTCTTCCTTCTTAGTTGGCGGCGGCTACACTGAGTTCCATGGCGGCGGTATGACGGTGGCTATTCTATTTTTCATGTGAATTAGAGTGAGAGACTACCTAGGTATTTATAGAGTTTAGGATTTATTTAGACCGTCAGATCAACTCAGAACTAACCTGAACCGTTAAATTAGCCAACTCAGCCCTAAAGACACATCAGCAGCTCAAGATTGGGCTCAGCCAAACCCTAGCCGACTGGACCAGGTCAACTGCCCAGTCGACTCCCCAGTCGATCTGGGGGGGGGTGTCGACTGCCCAGTCGACTCCCCAGTCGACCTGGGGTGCTGGGCGGGAAATTTCCCGCCTAGCCTGTTTGACTTCGAATTTTGAATTTTGAATTTTCTGAAATCTGTTTTGAATTTTCTGAAACTTCCGATGGCCATAACTTGTTCATACTAAGTCCAATTCACGCAAACTCGGACTCTAGTTCAACCAGAATTCCGAGACGAACACAATGCCGCAACCCGTTTCCCACAATTCTCACGTCTGAGATTAGTTATTCTTTAATTTGTAAACATTGTTATTAATAGAAACACGGGGTGTTACAGATAGTTTCCTTACTACATATAACCGCAAGTAGACCAGACATAATGCATAATGTTTGTCTTTGCGCTAGATATCAATCACAACCTAAGGAAACTCACTTAAAAGTTGTAAAATGTATTCTACGATATGTTAAACATACATTAAACTTTGGTTTATCCTATCCTAAAAATGATTCATTCGATTTAATTTCGTATTCCGATGTTGACTATGCTGGTTGTAAATTAGACCGAAAAAGCACAAGTGGAACTTGTCACTTTTTGGGTCATTTCCTGAATTCCTGGTTTAGTAAAAAGCGAAATATTGTTTCCTTGTCAACAACTGAAGCTGAATATATATATATATGCTGCTTTTGCTTGTTCTCAAGTAATATGTATGCAATAAACTCTAAGATATTTTGGTTTAAATATAACGAAATCACCAATTTACTGTGATAATACGAATGCTACAAATCTATCCAAAAATCCTACTCGTCATGCTGGAATAAATCATATTGATGTAAGACATCATTTCCTAAGAGATAACGTAAATAAAAATATATTTCACTAGAATTTATTAACATAGAAAATCAAATTAAAGATATACTAACTAAACTATTAAACGAAGCAACATTTACTAAATTAAGAAGTGAACCGGGAATTTGTTCTCTAACCGAAGTAAAATAATTAAATATATTAATATAAATATAGTATTAATTATAAGAAAAATATTTTTTTCAAAATAAACATATATGTCGACATACATAAAGTGGCATGTTGATCTATAACAGAAAGTTTTGAATTTTAAAATTCCCTCCAAAGTTAGTTATTCATCTTATTTAATGTAACAGCCTGCATTTTACGTATCGGAAGATTGTAAAATAGTTTTTTTATTCCCTGAAGGTTGGATCATTCTCATATTTTAATATGTCGCTTATGGAGATACGAGACATGTACAAAAAATTTACCAATTTTTTTGTGACCAATTTTCCCTTGTCAGTCTTGTATAGGGTATAACTTTTGACTCGGATCGAATTAGGTGTTGAAACCTATGTCATTGGAAAGGAAATGATGTTTCCCATTCCAAAGAGTGGTCACATTAAAAATTTGGCTCAGTGGTTTGGGAGGAATCACTGTTTTAAGGTTTAATAGTTAGTTGTTCAAGTTTGGTAAGCCATAATGGGCTGATTTGGGGAGGCCCATTAGTGGCTGGTGGAGGCTATAAATAGGAGGTAGGAGGCATGGAGAATAGTTTATTTTCCCCATTCTCTTATTTGGCATAGCTAGAATTCCTCCATTACTCCATCTCCTACACCTTTCCACCATTAAAGCTTAGAGAATCAAAGATCCACATTGTTTGAAGCTAGATCTACACCATTCCAAGAGAGAGTTTATCGAATCGAAGATTTTAGAGCAAATTCTTCGCTGTTCGGATCTATATCTAAGTGTTTCGAGTTGCTTGGGAGAATTTGTGAGTGATATGCATCTCTCACGCGAATCCAATCAAGTATATGATTTCTATGATCTTAATTTCATCATTTTCAAGTCATTTTCCTTAGATCTACATCATGGTAAGTGTATTTTCATGTGAATCACCATAGGATCTAATCTAGCAACTTTAAACCGGTAATTTCTATGTCATTTTATATGTTTATGCAAGTTAGATATATCGTTTTGTCTTTAATATCAAATTATCATGATTTGGAACATTTTCTATGATTTAATGATGATAATGGTCATTTTGATGTTGTTAATGATTTGTTGAAGTGTTGGGATGAGTGGATTTCATCATTGTAGTCGTTTGTCGAAGATTTGGTCAAATTTGGAGCTATTTTGGTCAGATCTGGAGTCATGTCATTTTTGGCATGAGTCGGGTCGTATTTCTTCCTTTCCAAGAAATGAAGTCAAGGCCCTAGGGGCCATGTCGCAGGAAGTCAAGGCGCCGGAGACCATATTGCAGGAAGCCAAGTCATATGAAGCCAAGCCGCGGCACGACATGATGGTGGAGACCGACCTGATGAAGACCGACTTGGTGGAGACCGACATGGTAGAAGATGAGTCATGTCGTGTTCAGCATGGGAAGTCATGGTGTGTTCAACTTGATGAGTCATGTTTGTACGGCTTGGTGAGTCAAGTCGTACAGTGGTTTGGAAAGTCATGTCATGGGCGACATGGAGTGTCATGTCGTATGCGACATGGAGGGTCATGTCGTAGGTGGCATGGGGAGACATGTTGTGGACGGTTTGGAGAGTCATGTCGTGATCGTTATGAGGAGTCATGTCGTTTATGGAAAAGAAATCAGGTACGACCCAAATTTAAAAAAAAAAGGCCTGAATTTTTTTTCGGGGGTGATTCCCGCGAACCCGTGCTGCAGCGCAGTGAGGTGACAACTCAAAGGTTATGAGTTGAAGATGGTGGATAATGGTTACTCAAGAAGGTTGCTCGAGTTATGAAAAGTCGTCAAGGTTGGATGACTAGAGATGCGAAGGTCGAGAAGTTATCGTTGTCGTAAGTTCTAGTAGGCTCAAAACAGAGGTACAATAGGGGCACCCAAAAGACTGGAAGGTTGCTAGTCAAGTATCCTGAGTATCGTTGAAAGACCTAGTTGTCAAGGTTGGACAAACATACGTATTGTAGAAAGGCGTATGGAGTTCATGCTAGAATTGGGGTTACCATTAGCCCTTGACATGTGGCAAGGTTGGCCGTCATGTAATTAACGGTAGTTTCAAAACAGTACTGGCGATGATAGCCAGAGTCTGTCATGGATGATCAATTACTTTGTTTGTACCGTCTCACGTAGATTGTCCAACGTCGAAGGAGATTTTTCTTGAGTGCTTGTCTGATATTGGTTTAGGCCTTTGGGGCTTGTGCTTGAGGGATGTTGAACTCGATTAGGATGTTTTATGTGAGATATATATAATCTGAATGCCATGAATGCTGGTGGTGTTTTCTTCTTACTGCCATTAATGAATGATCATTTTGATTACCATGGATGTATGGTTGAAGTGATTGATGTAAAGGCTATCACTGCCCGATGTGGGGAAGACCGGGCTAAGTTCTTCTCTTTTGTTGTGGGTAAATTAGTTCGTTTATTTACCCATTATCATATACTTTATTATTGATATTTGTTAGCTTTTTTATCGCTCACTAAGACTGTTGTTTGACTCATGGTTTTATGTTTCCCTCTTATTACCTTGGGTTGTTCATCCGGTTGTGGATGGGCAGACTAGGTGACAGGTGATAGCTTAGTGAGGACGATGTTGCAGATTAGAGGCAAGCAGGAGGCTGGCGTATTATCTTACTTACTATCTAGTATTTCTATTTCCGCTGTTTGAGTTGCTCTTTTAATGTTGTAGTGAGGCTTCATGTACAAACTTTGATATTCCTATGATGTATGGATAACCTTTCAGGATGTTGTGAAAGTTTTCAAAAGTTTGTTATATGATACTCCACTATTTCTCCCTGTTGTATATGTTCAGTTATATTTTATCCTTGCACCATGAGTTTTACGACAAGTTCTGATGTTGTTGTTTACCTATGATGATCATCCACAGCTACCTAGCACACCTTTCAACGCACTATTCCTCTTGTTTAGTGCAGGGGTTGTGGGCGGTCGTCTCATTTGGTATCAGAGATCTGGTTAATGATTTTAGCCAAAGTTCGAAGACATAATTACGTATGAGAGACGTATTTGTAGATTTCAGTTGGATGTATACTATATGATACTATATATTATAGTACCGTTTGTACTTCTTTAGCAGCTTTTCTTCCAAGTAGCTAATCATTCTAAATTGCATAATTAGAATGATTCGATGTTCTTCAAGACATACAACTAGGGAGGGGGCTGTGCCTAGAGGGGGTAATGGCGGTACACTAGACTACCCAGCCATGTTTGAGGCCATGATGTAACCAGTCGTGCGAAGGGTACCCTCTCCAGTGGCAGCCACGGTAGATGTAGGTGTGCGAGTTCCTAGGGTTGTGGATTTTGCGTAGTTGTGCAAGGATTATACATCTCTGGGAGGAAAACCATTCAAAGGAACTAATCCAGCTGAAGAGGTTCATAGGTGGATGGATTCTTGTGTTTGTATTTTTGGAGACTTGGATTTAGATGATGTAACAAAGAGAAAGCTTGCGTCAAGGCATTTGCAGGGCAGGGCCATGGAGCGGTGGAATTCAATTACACTTGAGACTCTAGAAGAGGAGATTTCATGGGAGCAATTCCAAGCTAAGTTTGAAGCAAATTTTATCTCCACTGCTCAAAAGTTTGCTTTGTTCAAGAAGTTCGTAGAGCTGAAACTAGGGGTGAGCATTATTCGGTTAAACCAAATAAACCAACCAAACTAATTTATCTTGGTCGATTTGGTTCAGTTTTGAAATTAAATTGATTTGTAATCGGCCCGAAAAAATATTAAGCTCGGTTATAGATTTAACCAAATTAACCGAAATTTTACTATATTTTCAAAATTATTGGTATTATAATAAATATTTTAGGTTAGTTTAGTTATTTAATTATATATTAATCATCAACTATGTGTCAAAATTAATATTAAAAAGCATAAAAATCAAAAATAATAATACTGTAATCATATATTTATAATTTGTTTCAAATTATAGTGAATATTTCAAACACAAACTGTAAAACATTTTTAATTTGGTTTAATCGGATAACCAACCGAACCAACCAAACTTAATTTGGTTGGTTTGGTTTGGTTTTCATTTTTATTGGTTTTAGTTTGGTTTGACAAATTTATCATCGGATAAACCAAACCAACCAAATGCTCACCCCTAGCTGAAACAGAATGGACGTTCTATTCTTGGTTATGTTTCCGATTTCGAGGCCTTGTCCAGATATGCTCGTTCATACATTGACGCACCCTATCAAAAGAATGAGAAGTTTGTTTTGGGTCTGGGTACCTATATTGGAAGGCCGTTGGTGGATCATCTTGACGATCCATTTGAGAAGATCGTGGAAAAAGCTATTCGCCATAAAAGCTTGTTTCCTAAAGAAGCAAATGTCGTCGCTGCAACTAAGGAAGTTCAGATACCACAGCAAGGTGGTAATAATAAGAAGAGGAAGCAACGACAGTAAAAAGGATGGTCAGAAGAAGCCTAAGAGTGAGGTAGTTTGCTTTAACTGCCAACAGAAGGGTCATTACTCGAATGAGTGCAAGAATCCCAAAGCTGAGGAGAAGTTCTTCAAGTGTGGAAAGCCTGGGCATGAGAAGAAAGATTGTCCAGAATCAAATAAGGGTAAACAGATTGTAAAGGCATATGCTTTGGAAGTTGTTCCATATTCTTTAAGAGCTCCTACCGCAGAGGAGAAGAGAAATGGTGTCGTCGTTCAAGGTACTCTTTCAGTTAATGGTGTTTCAGTTCGTGTTTTGTTCGATACTGGAGCATCGCATTCTTTCATCTGTAATGAGCTTGTGTGACGCTTGGATTTGGAACCCGAGATTTGTGATAGACCATTGATCGTGACTAATCCAGTTGGGGGTTCGTCCAGTTTGTGCATGGTGTGTCGTGGTCTAGTGTTGTCGAGTCATTTTTTCTCTTTTGTGTGTGATTGCTTTTTTCTTAACTTCGCTGGGTTTGGGATCATTTTGGGCATGGATTGGCTCAAGAGGTGTGCAGCAAGAGTGAATTGCGAGAAGCTAGAGGTGAGAGTCGGGGATGTGGAAGGGAAAAATGTGTTAATTAGATGTAAGCCCGAAGACGGGGTCTTTGTAAGCTATCTATATTTGCTTGTGATTCCACAGGAAGACTTGTCATTAGGTCTGGTCGCGAATGAGTTTGAAGATGTCTTTGACAAGGTCAAAGGGTTGCCGCCGCATCGCGAGATCGAGTTTAGGATCGATTTGGTCGAGGGTGCTAGACCAATCATTATGCCTCTTAGGCGTAGGTGCCTAAGGAACAGAGAGAGTTAGAGGTGCAAGATCGTAACCTTTTGGGAAAAGGATTCATTCAGATGAGTGTATCCGAATGGGGTGCACCAGTCGTGTTTGCAATCAAGCCAGATGGCTCATTAAGATTGTGTGTGGACTATCGTGAGCTAAACAAGGTAACCAAGAAGAACAAATATTCGTTGCCGAGGATTGATGACTTGTTCGATCAGCTTCACAAAGCCAAAGTGTTTTCTCATATGGATTTGGAAATGGGATTTCATCAGTTGAGAGTGGCGAAGGATAGTGTGCCGAAGACCGCTTTTAGGACACCACCCAGTTTCTTCGAATGGTTGGTGATGTCATTCGGGTTGACTAACGCGCCAGCATATTTTGTGGATCTTATGAATAGGGTTTTCAGAGATCAGTTGAACAAGTTCGTGGATGATATTCTAATTTATTCTCAGAATGTGGAAGAGCACAAGACACACTTAAGAGTTTTTTTGGAAATCTTGCGAAAGCATCAGCTGAGAGCTAAGTTTTCGAAGGCTTATTTTTGGAAGAGCGAAGTGAGATTCTTAGGCCATGTTGTTTCTGGTAGTGGGATAGCGGCTGACCCTACTAAAGTGGCAGCAATCCAAGACTGGGATAGACCTAAGAATGCGACGGATGTGAGAAGTTTCCTTGGTTTGGCAGGTTCTTACTGACGGTTTATCAAGGATTTATCCAAGATAGCTGCACCATTAAAAGGATTGACAAAGAAGAACCAAGTGCTCACATGGGATGTAGAGCACGAGTAAGCTTTCGGAATCCTGAAGGAGAGGCTGACGAGTGATCCTGTGTTGACCATTCCAAGTGGGAATGAAGAGATGATTGTGTATACCGATGCATATGGTACTGGGCTTGGAGCAGTATAGATGCAGAAGGATAAGGTTGTGGCCTACGCGAGTCGACTGCTACTCATGATTTGGAGTTGGCAGCAATCATGCTTGCTCTGAAGATGTGGAGACATTATCTGTTGGGAGTTCGATTTGAGTTGTTTACGGATCATAAGTCGTTGAAGTATCTTTTCTCCCAAAAGGATTTGAATCTTCGGCAACAACGATGGTTAGAGTTTCTGGAATCCTATGACTTTGGTATAGCCTATACTCCTGGAAAAGGCAACGCAGTGACAGATGCGTTGAGTTGAAGACACACAAGTGTAGGAGTGATGTTTTGAGACTGGAAGAGTCTTGGGTATTTGGCAAGATTCGATTTCAGGCCACGTTGGAGCCTGAAATGTCAGCAAGCTTATCGATAAGACCTACTCTTATCGAAAGGATGGGCGAGATCCAAAAGCGAGATGTGAAGCTTGTCCAGTTTATCCAGAAGCTGGAACCAAAGAATAAAGAATTCGAAGTCGATCGAGAAGGTTGGCTTCAAAAGCAAGGGCGACTAGTTGTTCCTGATATCGACGAAATGAGAGATGAGGTTCTGAGGGAATGTCATCACTCGAAGTTGACAATTCATCCCGGTGGTAATAAGATATATCAGGATATGAAGCGAACCTACTACTAGGAAGGGATGAAGAGAGATATTGGAAAGTTCATTTACAAGTGTATGAACTGTAAGTTGGTGAAAGCTGAACAGAAGAAGCCAAGTGGGTTGCTTCAGCCATTGGAAGTTCCTACGTGGAAGTGGGAGCATGTATCAATGGATTTTATCAATGGATTACTTAGAACTAAGGCAAGAAATGAAGGAATTTGTGTCATCGTGGATCGCTTGACCAAAAGTGCAAGGTTCATTCCTATCAGATCGACTAGGACATCATCGAAGTTGGCTGAACTTTATGTGAAATGGATAGTTCGATTCGTTGGTATCCCAAAGAGTATAGTGAGTGACAGAGATCCATTATTTACGAATGGATTTGGAAAAGTTTGTAAGAAGCTTTGGGAACCGAATTGTGTTTGAGTATGACTTATTATCCCCAAACTGATGGTCAAACTGAGAGGACTAACCGAGTTTTGGAAGATCTCCTAAGGGCTTGTGTGTTAGACTTCAGAGGATCGTGGGAAGACCATCTACATCTAGTTGAGTTTGCATATAATAATAGTTGCCAGTCTAGCATTAGGATGGCACCATACGAGTTGTTGTATGGGAGATCATGCAATTCTCCAGCATATTGTTTAGAAACTGGAGATTGGTTGATACTTGGGCCAGAGATGATCAGGGAGACCTCGGAGTATATCGAGATCGTTCGGTAATGAATGAAGGTAGGCCAAGATCGTCATAAGAGTTACGCCGATAAGCATCGTAAGGACTTGAAATTCGACGTAGGTGATATGGTTTTTGTGAAGATTTCACAGTTGAAGCATGTGGTTTGGCTCAGAAGTAAAGGAAAGTTAGCTCCTAGGTTCGTTGGACCGTTTCCAATAATCGAGCAGATTGGAAAGCTCGCATATAGATTGGAGTTACCTGAGAAGATGTCGAGTATGCATAATGTTTTCCATGTATCATTTCTATGGAAGTTCGTGCATGATTCGAATGTGGTGGTATCCCCAGAGCAGCATGAAGACCTAGAAGTGGAGACCGTACTTACGAAACCTCGTAAGCCACTTCGTGTTGTGGGGAATGACACGAAACAACTTAGGAGGAAGATTGTTGAGCTCGTCAAGGTATAATGGAGTGAGGATGGCGACGATTGTACATAGGAGACGGAAGAGAGTATGAAGGCGACCCATCCAGAATTCTTCATCGGTATGACCCACTTATATCGTGCAATTATTACATCATTGTAACTTGTGATATAGTTGTTAGAATTCTATGTGCTAGGATAAGGCTATGGCTTCATGGATTGATGGCTGCTAGTTTGGGTGATAGAATTGGCTGCTTATGGGTTATAGGCATGCAGAATTGTTTGGTTGCTTGTGTTTGTCCTATCCTATAAACGATTCATTCGATTTAATTTCGTATCACGATGTTGACTATGCTGGTTGTAAATCAAACCGAAAAAGCACAAGTGGAACTTGTCACTTTTTGGGTCATTTCCCGATTTCCTGCTTTAGTAAAAAGCAAAATATTATTTCCTTGTCAACAACTGAAGCAGAATATATATCTGCTACTTTGGCTTGTTCTCAAGTAATATATATGCAACAAACTAAGGGATTTTGGTTTAAATATAACGAAATCACCAATTTACTATGATAATACGAGTGCTATAAATTTGTCTAAAAATCCTACTCGTCATGTTGGAATAAAACATATTGATGTAAGACATCATTTCCTAAGAGATAACGTAAATAAAAAATATTTCATTAGAGTTTATTAACATGGAAAATCAAATTGAAGATATATTAACTTAACCATTAGACGAAGCAACATTTACTAAATTAAGAAGTGAACCGGGAATTTGTTCTCTCACCGAAGTAAAATAATTAAATATACTAATATAAATATAGTATAAATTATAAGAGAAATATTTTTTTTTCAAGAAAAACATATATATGTCAACATATATATGTCAACATATATAAAGTGGCATGTTGATCTATAACAGAAAGCTTTGAATTTTAAAATTCCCTCCAAAGTTAGTTATTCATCTTATTTAATGTAACAGCCCACATTTTACGTATCGGAAGATTGTAAAATAGTTTTTTTATTCCCTGAAGGTTGGATCATTCTCATATTTTAATATGTTGCTTATGGAGATACGAGACATGTCCAAAAAATTTACCAATTTTTTGTGTGACATTTTGCCCTTGTCAGTCTTGTATAGGGCATAACTTTTGACTTGGATCGAATCAGGTGTTGGAACCTGTTCCATTGGAAAGGAAATGATCTTTCCCATTCCGTAGAGTGGTCACATTAAAATTTTGGCTTAGCGGTCTACGAGTAATCGCTGTTTTAAGGTTTAACAGTTGGTTGTTCAGGTTTGGTAAGCCATAATGGGCTGATTTGGGGAGGCCCATTAGTGGGTTGGTGGAGGCTATGAAAAAGGGGTAGGAGGCATGGAGAATTGTTTACTTTCTCCATTCTCTCATTTGGAAGAGCTAGAGTTGCTCTGTTACTCCATCTCCTATACCTTTCCACCATTAAAGCTTAGGGAATCGAAGATCCACATTGTTTGAAGCTAGATCTATGCCATTCCTAGAGAGAGTTCATCGAATCGAAGATTTTAGAGCAAATTCTTCGCTGTTCGGATCTATATCTAAGTGTTTTCAAGTTGTTTTGGAGAATTTGTGAGTGATATGCATCTCTCACGCGGATTCAATCAAGTATATGAGTTCTATGATCTTAATTTCATCATTTTCAAGTCATGTTCCTTAGATCTACATCATGATAAGTGTATTTTCATGTGAATCACCATAGGATCTAATCTAGCAATTTTAAACCGGTAATTTCTATGTCATTTCGTATGTTTATGCAAGTTAGATCCATCATTTTAGTTTAATGATCAAATTATCATGATTTGGAATATTTTCTATGAATTAATGATGATAATGGTCATTTTGATGTCGTTGATGGTTTGTTGAAGTGTTTGGGACGAGTGGATTTCATCGTTGTAGTCGTTTGTCAAATATTTGGTTAAATCTGGAGTTATTTTGGTTAGATCTAGAGTCATGTCGTTTTTGGCATGAGTCGGGTCGTATTTCTTCCTTTCCAAGAAATGAAGTCAAGGCGCTAGGGGCCATGTCGCCGGAAGTCAGGGTGCCGGAGACCATATTCCAGGAAGCCAAGTTGTATGAAGCCAAGTCGCGGCACGACATTATGGTGGAGATCGACCTGATGAAGACTGACTTGGTGGAGCCGACACGGTGAAAGTCGATATGATGAAGACCGACATGGTAGAAGATGAGTCATGTCGTGTTCGGCATGGGAAGTCATGGTGTGTTCGACTTGATGAGTCATGTGTGAACGGCTTGGGGAGTCAAGACGTACAGTGGTTTGGAAAGTCATATCGTGGGTGACGTGGAATGTCATGTCGTATGCGACATAGAGGGTCATGTCGTGGGCGGCATGGGGAGACATGTCGTGTATGGTTTGGAGAATTATGTCGTGATGGTATGAGGAGTCATGTCGTTTCTGGAAAAAAAATTCGGGTACAACCCAGATTTGAAAAAAAGGGCCTGAATTTTTTTTCGGGGGTTATTTCCCTGAACCCATGCTGAAGTGCAGTGTGGTGGCAACTCAAAGGTTGTGAGTTGAAGATGGTAGATAATGGTTACTCGAGAAGGTTGCTCGAGTTATGAAAAGTCGTCAAGGTTTGATAACTAGAGATTGGAAGGCCGAGAAGTTATCGTTGTCGTAAGTTCTAGCAGGCTCAAAAACAGGGGCACCCAAAAGACTGGAAGGTTGCTAGTCGAGTACCCTGGGTATCGTTGAAAGGTCTAGTTGTCAAGATTGGGCAAACATACGTATCGTTGAAAGGCATATGGAGTTCATGCTAGAACTGGGGTTACCATTAGTCCATGACATGTGGCAAGGTTAGCCGTAATGCAATTAACGATAGTTGCGAAGCAGGATTTGCGGTAATAGCAAGAGTCTATCATGGATGATCAGTTACTTTGTTTGTACCGTCTCACGTAGATTGTCCAACGTTGAAGGAGATGTTTCTTGAGTGCTTGTATGATATTGATTTAGGCCTCTGGGGCTTGTGCTTGAGGGACGTTAAACTCAATTAGGATGTTTTACGTGAGATATATATAATCTGGATGCCATGAATGATATTGGTGTTTTCTTCTGATTTCCATAAATGAGTGATCATTCTGACCACTATGGATGTATGGTTGAAGTGTTTGATGTAAAGGCTATCACTGTCCGATGTGGGGAAGACGGGTTGAGTTCTTCTCTAGTGTTCTGGGAAGAATAGTTCGTTTATTTACCCATTCTCATATACTTTATTGTTGATGTTTGTTAGCTTTTTTATCGCTCACTGAGACTGTTGTCTGACTCAGGGTTTTATGTTTCCCTCTTATTACCTTGGGTTGTTCATCCTATTGTGGATGGGCAGAGTAGGTGGCAGGTGACATGTGATAACTTAGTGAGGACGATGTTGCAAATCCGTGGCAAGAAGGAGGCTGGCGTATTATCTTACTTACTATCTACTATTTCTATTTCCGCTGTTTGAGTTTCTCCTTGAGTGTTGTAGTAAAGCTTCATGTACAGACTTTGATATTCCTATGATGTACGGATAACCTTTCAGGATGTTGTGAAAGTTTTCAAAAGTTTGTTATTTGATGCTCCACTATTTCTACCTGTTGCAAATGTTCAATTATATTTTATCCTTGCGCCATGAGTTTTATGATAGGTTATGATGTTTTTATTTACCTATGATGATCGTCCACAACTATCTGGCACACCTGTCAGTGCATTATTCCTCTTGTTTAGTGCAGGGGTTATGGGCGGTCGTCACATTTAAACTCTTCACTTCGAAAATCTTTTTCTTCTCACTCATTTTCTCTATAATAAAAAATCTAAAATTATAAAACAATGGTTTCCACCTCAAATAATAACCAAACCATCTCCTTTTCGTTTCCTACGCCTACTCATGGGCTATTTCAACGTTCAACTCGTGCAAGGGTATCAGACTAGAAGAATATATGAAAGATACCCTGTATTTACTCGCTGAAATCCAACTTCTACAGCTTCGTATGGAAAAAGAGCAGGAAAAGCAAGGGAGGATCATTAGGAATCTTCAGAAATATATAATGGATAACCAAGAAAATCCAATTATTATTGAAGATGATTCCTCCAACATTCAAGTCCATAATCCCATGGAGGAAGATGAAGGAGAAGAGGAAGTAGAGGATCAAAACCAAGGAATGGACGAAGACAATATAGTAATCTATGTCGGTGAAGTCTATTTCGATAAAGATGGGAATGTGATTGAACAAAATGGAGAATTATGTCTCCATTACCCAAATTGTCCAATTCACAAGTCCCAAATTGTTAAAAATAATTAATAATTAAGTTTCGTATATTCATGTATTCGTATAAGCGCTATTGTATGTAAATGTTCATGTATATATTCGCTAAATGTACTTGTAAACAACATATAATAATAAAAATTTATATTTATATGTTTACAAGGAATTTCTCAAGTTTTCTTGTTTTCTAGTGTTTATATGGTAGTGTACAGACCTTAGGATATTATAAGACTATTGTACTTAGTTTGGATTAGTATAGTTTTAAGTTTGTTAGTATTATATTTTTTGATGATGACAAAGGGGGAGAATTATAAAATTGGGCTAAGTTTAGGAGGGAGTTAGTTGTTTTTAAAAGGAAGATAATGGAGTAAGGGGGAGTAACTGGAGAATCAAGACATTAGTTATGAATAATTTATAAATCAAGGTTGTCATTATCAAAAAGGGGGAGAATGTTAGAGATTGAGATGTTGATTATGATAGTTTTGATGACAACAACCTTGTTTCAACTTTGTTTCAGTTATTATTATTATAAAATATATACTAACACTGTTATCTAGAATATATATATATATATATATATATATATATATATATATATATATATATGTATATATATGAAATCTGTGCATGTATTAATTATTGAAGACTGTACAGTTCGGAGAATCAAGATTTCAAAGTAGAAGAGTTAAAAAGTCAAAATTCATGAGTATTAAGAATTCAAGAGTTCATGAAATATAGAGTAATTGTGTTTAGATATATTGTTAAAACTTTGATTAGCAATAAATTTCGATTTCAAACTTTATTCTGATTTCAAATTCCTTATCAAATGTTTTCAAAGTTACTTTCTTGTTTTTAAAATCTATTTTTCAAATGTTTTCAAAATTACGTGCTGATTTTTTTTTGGCAAGGCCGACGTGGTTAAGTGGACCCCTACCACTTTATTAATGCACTAGAAGATAAAAAAAAAATACAACACACACAAGAACACAAAATTGCGTCCTTATTTTAAATTTATACTTCTTTATTTTTAGAAATATTTTATCTCTTGAAATTTATTTTAACTCCTACTTTTTAATTATACTTAACTCCTAATTTTATTATAGTTCTTATATTTTTAATTTCCATATTAATATTAATCTATACATATATTTATTGTTATATATATACTTTTATATTTAGTTTTTAATTAGGGTGGACGCCACTGGATTTTCCATTTTGTACTCGGATCCAGGCTCTAAGGATTGGAGTTAGCCAAGCAAGTGGTCGGTATCAAACGTATTCAACTTGTGGGTTGCCCCCAAATCCGGAGACTTTAAGGATGGTTTGGACACTTAAGTTGATAAGCGGCGAGTTGTTTATAACTTCAGATAACATGTGTAGTAGTAGTACTTCACACCAAGGTTACATCAAAGTTGGTCATGTCAACAACTCAAGCAGTATGTCAAAGTACAAGCTTGGAATCAAACTATTTTCTAAAAATAAATGACAAGATATGACTCAAGCAAGATGAGGCTTCAGTGCCGCTGATTTGAGCCACTTATTTCTCCTGCAATCTTGCTCAGTCGATGAGGCAATCCCTGAGGATCTAGTCGATGGTCAGGTGAGTCACTGGTTGTAGTTCTTGGTGAGCACTGGACGGCTTGGGAACTTCAGTTGGAGGGGCCTTGTGACGACCTCCCATAACTCCTGCACTAAACAAGAGGAATAATACGCTAAAAGGTGTGCCAAGCAGTCATGGATGATCATAGAGGTAAGATAACTCAATGCGACACTTGTCGTATAACTCGCAGCACAAGGATAAAATATAATAGAACATATACAACATGCTATAATAGTGAAGCATATCTGAGCAGAAACTTGATCTTTCATAACGACTAGAAAGAATATCCATATATCTTTGGATCACAACATAAGTGTCTGTACAAATTTGCCTCACTACAACACTCAGAGTAAACACCAATCATAACAGCGAAAACTTCCAATACGTATAATAGAGAAACTAGCACGAAACCCTCCTGCTCGTCATCGCTCAGCATTCTCACCTCACTAAGCTCTGCTACCTGTAACCTGCTACTCAGTCTACCCATCCAAATCCTAATGAACAGCCCAAGGTAATAAAAAAAAACATAAAACCTTCAGTCAGACATAGTCTTAGTGAGTGATAAAACGGCTATCTAACATCATCAATAAAGTATATGAGAAAAGGAAGATAGACCAACCAATCTACCAACTCAACCACAGAGAAGAAACCCAACCACGTCTTCCCCACATCTGACAGTGATGCCTTTACAATCAAGCATTCAGAACAATAAAGAAGGAATAAACAATTCATTCATAGAAATCAGAAGTAACCAGACAATAATAATCATAGCAACCAGTTATGCCTCAAGTAAACCGCCCTAATCGAGATTAACACCCCTCAAGCACACGCCCCGAAGGTCTAAACCAATATTAGAAAAGCACCTAAGAAACATCTCCTTTAACGTCAAACAACTTACGTGAGACGGTACAAGCAAAATAACCAACATCCAAGACTTTGGCTATCACTGCCTATCCTGCTTTGAAACCATCGTTAATCGTATGACGGCCAACCATGCCATATGTCAAGGGCTAATGGTTACCTCGGTTCTAGCAAAAACTCCATATGCCTTTCAACGATACGTATTTAGGCCTTTCGACGATACCAGGGTACTCGACCATCAACCCTTCGGTCTTTTAGGTACGCCCCTATTATACCCCTGCTTTGAGTCCGCTAGAACCTACGACAACGATAATTCCTCGGTCTTCAGTATCTCTAGTCGTCATCACCGGCGACCATTTATCACCTCAAACATACTCGAGCAGCCATTATCCACAACCTCAAACATACTTAAGTCGTCTTCACATTCTTTGTAATACGAGATCAACGAACATACCAAAGCACTTCGACATTCCTCCTTGAATTCACGCCGAAGCTATAACCATCGTCGACTAAAAAACAAGCTTCGTTTGGTTGACATTCCTTAGGTCTTGAACTCCTTAGGTCTTAAAACGACCTAAGACCTAATGACCTAAGACCTAATAGCTAATACCTAAGACCTAATGACCTAAGATCTAAGACCTAACGACCTAATGACCTAACTCCTTTGGTCTTAAAAACGACCTAAAACCTAACATACAACTCCTTAGGTCTTAAAAACGACCTAACACCCAGCTCCTTAGGTCTTAAAAATGACCTAAGACCTAACACCCAACTCCTTAGGTCTTAAAAACGACCTAAGACCCAACTCTTTAGGTCTTAAAAACTACCTAAGACCCAACTCCTTAGGTCTTAAAAATGACCTAGCACACTAACGACCTAAAACCAACGATCCGACCTTCATCCCTTTCTTGAGCAACAAGCCACACAACTCAAATTCCATGCCATGTCATCAACGACCTATGAAAAATGACCTGACTCCAGATATGACCAAAATAGCTCCAATCTTGACCAGATCATCACCAAATGACGACATTAATGCAAAAAACCCATCCAAATCATCCAATTCGACAATCAACACTTTATTAAACCATCAACATCATCAGAATGACAATTATTCATCAATAATGATATAAGATTCACTAAATCATGATAAATGAGTGGATAAACTAAAATAATGGATCTAACTTGCATAAACATATGAATTAACATAAGAATTATCGATTTTAAGTTACTAGATTAGATCCTATGGTGACTCAAATGAAAATATACTTACCATGATGTAGATTTGGGTGAAAACAACTTGGAAATGACAAAAATAAGATCAAATAACCCATATACATGATTGAATCTATGTGAAAGATGCTTATCACTCACCATTTGTTCTAATTAACCCGAAATCTCTAAATTTTCAATCCGGAGAGCGAAGAATATGCTTCAAACCTCTTGATTTGATGCGATCTCTCTTCACTTGACGTATATCTAGCTTCAAACAACGTAGATCTTCGATTCTCTTACGTAGATCTAGAATTTTAATGGTGGAAAGGTGTATTTGATTGATCAAGGAGGATCACGAGCTCAACCAAACGAGAGAATGAAGAAAAGTAACCCTATCTCCATGCCTCTAACCCCCTATTTATAGCCTCCCACCAGCCCACTAATAGGCCTCCTCAAATCAACCCATCAATGGCTTGCAAAATCTAAACTGAAATTGTGAAACACTAAAACAACGATTCCTCCCAAACCGCTGAACCAAATCTTTAATGTGACCACTTTACGGAATTGGCAACACCATTTCCTTTCCAATGAAATCACTCTCAACACCTGATTCGATCCCAGTCAAAAGTTATGCCGTATACAAAACTGATAGGGGCAAAATGGTCACAAATAAAATTGGTAAAAATTATGGACATGTATCACATCCCATAACCAACATATCAAAATATAAAATTGATCCAACCCTCGGGGAATAAAATAAAAATATTTTACAATCCTCCAATATGTAAAATGCGGGCTGTTAAATTCTCCCCCTTTAGAAATTTCGCTCCAAAAATCCCAAGCAAACACAAACAACCAAAACAATTCCGCATGTCTATCATCCATGTGCACCCAATTCACCATCCAACTAGCATTCATCAAGCCATGCATTCATAGCCTTAACCTCACATGGAATTCTAATAACAATAACAGCAACAATAATAAAGGTACAAGTTACAACAGGGTAAGAGTGACACGACACTTATGGGTCATACCGACAAGAGTTCCGGATGGGTCGCCTTCATATTCTCTTTCGTCTCCCACGTACAATCATCATCATCCTCACTTCATTGTACCTTTACCAACTTAACCGTCTTCCTCCTAAGCTGTTTCGTGCTATTCCCCACAATGCGAAGTGGCTTACGAGGTTTCGTAACTACGGATTCGATTTCTAGGTCTTTGTACTGCTACGGAGATAACACCACATTCGAATCATGCACACACTTTTGTAGAAATGACACATGGAAAACGTTATGCACACTCGACATCTTCTCTGGTAACTCCAACCTATATGCGAGCTTTCTGATTCGCTCGATTATAAGAAACGGTCCAGCAAACCTTATAGCTAACTTTCCTTTACTTCTGAATCGAACAACATGCTTTAACGGCGAAATCTTCACGAAAACCATGTCACCAACGTCGAATTCCAAATCTTTTCGACGTTTATCAGCACAACTCTTTTGACGGTCTTAGGGTGCGTTCATTCGTTGCCGAACGATCTGAATACAATCTGATGTTTCTCTTATCATCTCTGGCCCAAGTATCAACTTATCTCCAGTTTCTAACCAATATGCCAGAGAATTACATGGTCAACCATACAATGCCTCGTATGGTGCCATCCCAATGCTCCACTGGTAGTTGTTATTATACGCAAACTCAACTAAATGTAGATGGTCTTCCCATAATCCTCCAAAGTCCAATACACAACCCCTCAGGAGATCTTCCAACATTCGTTTAACCCTCTCAGTTTGACCATCAGTTTGGGTACGATAAGTCGTACTCAAACACAACTTGGTTCCCAAAGTCTCTTGCAAAATTTTCCAAAATCCGCTCGTGAACAATGAATCTCGATCACTCACTATGCCCATCGGGATACCATGGAATCGAATTATCTAATTTATATAAAGCTCAGCCAACTTCGATGTTGTCCTAGTCGATTTTACAAGAATAAACCTTGCACTTTTGGTCAAACGATCCATGATGACCCAAATTCCTTCATTTCCTGCCCTGGTTCTACATAGTCCATTGATAAAATCCATCGATATCTGCTTCCACTTTCACTTAAGAACTTCCAATGGCTGAAGCAACCTACTCGCCTTTTTCTGTTCAACTTTCACTAACTGACAGTTCATACAATTGGAAGTAAATTTTCCAATATCTGTTTGCATCCCTTCCTAGTAGTAAGATCGCTTCATGTCCTGATACATATTATTACCACCAGGATGAATCGTCAACTTCGAGTGATGACATTCCCTTAGAACTTCATCCCTTAATCCGTCGATATCAGAAACAACCAATTGTCCTTGCTTTCGAAGCCAACCTTCTCGATCTACCTCGAATTCTTTATCCTCTGGTTCCAATTTCTAAATAAACTCGACAAGCTTTACATCTTTCTTTTTGGATCTCTCCAATCCTTTCAATGAGAATAGGTCTTATCGATAAGCTTGCCAACATTTCAAGTTCCAACTCACGCCGTGGTCTGAAATCAAATCCCGCCAAATACTCGAGGCTCTTCCATTTTGAAAACATCGCTCCTAAACGTGCGTGTCTTCGACTTAACGCAACTGCAACTGTATTACCTTTAACAGGAGTATAGGCTATACCAAAATCATATGTTGCAGATGTAAAGCTTGTCGATGCAGATACTCCTGGTAACACAATCGCCGCCAACTCAAAATGATAAGATGAATAATTCCTTTCATGCGGCTTTAGCTATCGACTTGCGTATGCCACAACCTTATCCTTCTGCATCAGCAATGCTCCAAGTCCAGTACCACATGCATCGGTGTATACCATCATTTCTTCATTCCCACTTGGAATCATCAAAACAAGTGCACTCTTCGGTTTTTCTTTCATGATTCCAGAAGCTTTCTCACACTTTGTATCCCATGTGAACACTTGGTTATTCTTCGTCACCATTGTTAATGGTGCAGATATCTTGGAGAAATCCTTGATAAAACGACGATAATATCCCTCCAACCCAAGGAAACTTCTCACTCCGTTGCATTCTTAGTTCTATCCCAGTCCTAGATTTTTGCCACTGTAGCGGGGTCAACCACTATTCCATATCCAGAAACAACATGTCCTAAGAACCTCACTTCGCTCTTCCAGAAGTGATACTTCGAAAACTTAGCCTTCAGCTGATGCTTTCGCAAGATTTTCAAAACAACTCTCAAGTGCATCTTATGCTCTCCCTCATTCTGAGAGTAAACCAGAATATCATCCATAAACACAAGCACAAACCTGTTCAACTAATCTCTGAAAACCCTATTCATAAGATCCACAAAATACGTTGGCGTGTTAGTCAACCCAAATGGAATCACCAACCATTCGAAGAAACCGGATGGTGTCCTAAAATCAGTCTTCGACACACTATCCTTTTCCACCCTTAACTGGTGGAATCCCATTACCAAATCCATCTGAGAAAACACTTTGGCTTCGTGAAGTTGATCGAACAAGTCATCGATCCTTGGCAACGGATACTTGTTCTTCTTGGTGACCTTGTTCAGCTCATGATGGTCCACACACAATCTCAACAAACCATCAGCCTTGGTTGCAAACACAACTGGTGCTCCCGATTCAGATACACTTAACCGAGTGAATCCTTTTCCTAAAAGGTCTTGTACTTGCACCTCTAACTCTCCTCGTTCCTTAGGCGCCATCCGCCTAAGAGGCATAACGATAGGTCTAGCACCCTCGACCAAATCGATTTTGAACTCAATCTCACGATGCGGCGGCAAGCCTTTGACTTCTTCAAAGTCATCCTCTTACTCATTAGTGATCAGCACATATGATAAGTCCTCCTGTGAAATCACAAGCGAATATAAAAAGATCACGAAGACACCATCTTCGGGCTTACATCGAATCACAACCTTTCTCCCTTACACATCCCAGACTCTCACCTCAAGCTTCTCGCAATTCACTCTTGCTGCATACCTCTTGAGCCAATCCATGCCCAAGATGATCCCAAACCCAACGAAGTTCAAAACAAAGAAATCACACACAAAAGAGCAACCATGAATCTATAACACAAGACCACGACGAAGTATACAAAGGCTGGATGAACCCCCAATTGGATTAGTCACAACCAAACGTCTATCAAAAATCTCAGGTTCTAAACCAAAGCGTCACACAAGCTCATTACAAATGAATGAATGCTCTAGTATCAAACAACACTCAAACTGAAACACCTTTAACTAAAAGAGTACCTTGAACGACGACACCCTTTCCTTTCTCCTATGTAGTAGGAGCCCTTGAATAAGATGGCACGGCTTCTAAAGTATAAGCCTTCACAATCTGCTTACCCTTAGCGGATTCTGGACAATCCTTCTTTTCATGCCCAGGCTTTCCACACTTAAAGCACTTCTTCTCAGCTTTTGGATTCTTACGTTAATTAGTGAAATGGCCTATCTGTTGGCAGTTATAGAAAACCACCTCAATTTTAGGTTTCTTCTTTCCATCCTTCCCTTTCTGTTGTTGCTGCTTTCTCTTTTTATTGTTATTACCACCCTGCTGTGGTTTTGAAGCTTGCTTGGTTGCAGGGACAACATTTTCTTCTTTAGGAAACAAGCTTTCATGTCAGACAGCTTTCTCCACTATCTTCTCATATGGTTCGTCAAGATGATCCACCAATGGATTCCCAATATAGGTACCTAAACCCATAACAATCTTTTCATTCTTCTGATAAGGGGAGTCAATTTACCATTGGGTATACTTGGACAAGGCGTCAAAATCCGAAACATACTCAAGCACTGATCGACCATTATGTTTCAGCTCCACAAACTTCTTGAAAAGAACTTGACTTGGAACTGTTCCCATGTTATCTCTTCTTTTGGAGTCTCCAAAGTGATAGAGTGCCACCAATCCATGGCTCTACCTTGCAACTGTCTCGATGCAAGCTTCCTTTACGTTGCATCATCAATATCCAAATCTCCAAAAATCTGTAAACAAACATCTAACCACCTCTGAACCTCTTCAGTTAGCTCTATCCCCTTAAATGGCTTTTCTCCAAGAGAATTGAAGTCTTTGCATAGCTTTGTGAAGTCCACAGCCCTCGGTAGCTGCACTTGAACTCCTAAATCTATCGTTGTTGCCTCCTGAGCGGGTACCCTCCTCATGATCGCTGCCATCATGGCCTCGAACATAGAGGGTAGTCTAGTATATCACTATTTCCCCCTCAAGAAGCAGCCTCCCCCCTAGCAGCGTGTCTCGATGGTCGACGACTCATTCTAAATCTGTAATATAGAATGATTAGCCACTTACGAGAAATCTGCTATAGAGTTCAAACGCTATTACTATACACTAATATATATATATATATATATATATATAGTAAGCATCTAGCGGAAATCTACAAGTACGTCTCTCATACGTTATTACATCTTCAAACTTTGGCTAAAATCATTTACCTGAGCTTTGATACCAAATGTGACGTATGCCCATAACTCCTACACTAAACAAGAGGAATAATCCATTAAAAAATGTGCTAGGAAGTCATGGACGGTCATCGAGGTAAGATAACACAATGCGGCACCTGTCGTATAACTCACACAACAAGGATAAAATATAATAGAACATATACAACAGGCTATAATAGTGAAGCATATCTTAGCAGAAACTTGAACTTTCATAACAACTAGAAAGAATATCCATATCTCTTTGGATCACAACATAAGTGTCTGTACAAATTTACCTCACTACAACACTCAGAGTAAACACCAATCATAACAGCGGGAACATCCAATACGTATAATAGAGAAACAAGTATGCAAGCCTCCTGCTCGTCATCGCTCAACATTCTCGCCTCACTAAGCTCTGCTACCTGTAACCTGCTACTCAGTTTGCCCATCCAAATCCAAATGAACAACCCAAGGTAATAAAAGGAAACATAAAATCATGAGTCAGACATAGTCTTAGTGAGCAATAAAACAGCTATGTAACATAATCAATAAAAAATATGAGAAAAGGTAGATAGACCAACCAATCTACCAAGTCAACCACATAGAAGAAACCCAACCACGTCTTCCCCACATCTGACAGTAATAGCCTTTACAATCAAGCATTCTGAACAATAAAGAAAGAATAAACAGTTCATTCACGATAATCAAAAGTAACCGGACAATAATAATCATAGCAACCAATTATACCTCACGTAAACCACCCTAATCATGATCAACACTCCTCAAGAACACGCCCCGAAGGCCTAAACCAACATCATATAAGCACCCAAGAAACATATCCCTCGGCGTCAGACAACTTACATGAGATGGTACAAGCAAAACAACAAACATCCAAGACTCTGGCTATCACTGCTTATCCTACTTTGAAACCATCGTTCGTCGTATAAAGACCAACCCTGCCATATGCGAAGGGCTAATGGTAACCCCGGTTCTAGCAAAAACTATATAGCCTTTCTATGATACGTATCTAGGCCTTTCAACGATACCTAGGGTACTCGACCATTAACCCTCCGGTCTTTTGGGTACGCCCCTATTATATACCTTCTTTGAGTTCGCTAGAACCTACAACAATGATAATTCCTCAGTCTTTAGTTTATCTAGTCGTCATCACAGGCGACCATCCATCAACTTGAACATACTCAAGCAGCCATTATCCATGAGCCCAAACATACTTGAGTCGTCTTCACATTTGTTGCATTACGACGATCAACGAACAAATCACAACACTTCAACATTCCTCCTTGAATTCGCGCCGAAGCTGTAACCATTATCGACTCAAAAACAAGCTTCGTTTGGTCGACATTCCATAGTTCTTGAACTCCTTAGGTCTTATAATGACCTAAGACCTAAGACCTAACGACCTAAGGACCTAAGATCAAAGATCTAACTCCTTGGGTCTTAAACAACCTAAGACCCAACTCCTTAGGTCTTAAAAACGACCTAAGACCTAGGACTTAAGAACCAACTCCTTAGGTCTTAAAAACGACCTAAGACCTAGCATCCAACTCCTCAGGTCTTAAAAACAACCTAAGACCTAAGACCCAACTCCTTAGGTCTTAAAAAAGACCTAATACCTAAGCCCAACTACATAGGTCTTAACAACGACCTAACAGACTAACGACCTAAAACCAACAATTCGACCTTCATCCCTTTCTTGATCAACAAGCCAAACAACCCAAACTCCATTCCATGTCATCAACGACCTAAGAAAAATGACCCAACTCCAGATCTGACCAAAATAGCTCCAATCTTGACCAAATCATCACCGAACGACAACATTGATGCAAACAACTCATCCAATTCCACAATAAACACTTTATGAAACCATCAACATCATCGACAATTATTCATCAATAATCATACAAGATTCACTAAATCATGATAAACGAATGAATAAACTAAAATAATGGATCTAACTTGCATAAACATATGAATTAACATAAGAATTATCAGTTTTAAGTTGCTAGATTAGATCCTATGCTGATTCAAATGAAAAATACTTACCATGATGTAGATCTAGGTAAAAACAACTCGAAAATGACGAAAATAAGATCAAACAACTCATATACCTGATTGAATCTGTGTGAGAGATGCTTATCACTTACCAATTCTTCGAATTAACTCGAAATTGCTAAATTCTCAATCCGGACAGCAAGAAATAAGCTTCAAACCTCTTGATTTGATGTGATCTCACTTCACTTGACGTAGATCTAGCTTTAAACAATGTAGATCTTCGATTCTCTTATGTAGATCTAGAATTTTAATGGTAGAAAGGTGTATTTGATTGAGCAAGGAGGATCACGAGCTCAACCAAATGAGAGAATGAAGAAACACAACCCTCTCTCCATGCCTCTAACCCCTAATTATAGCGCCCCACCAGCCAACTAATGGGCCTCCTCAAATCAGCCCATCAATGGCTTACAAAACCTGAACTAAAATTGTGAAACACTAAAACAGCGATTCCTCCCAAACCGCTAAACCAAATCTTTAATGTGACCAATCTACGGAATTGGCAACTCCATTTCCTTTCCAATGAAATTGCTCTCAACACCTGATTTGATCCCAGTCAAAAGTTATGCCCTATACAAAACTGATAAGGGAAAAATGGTCACAAATAAAATTGGTAAAAAATATGGCATGTCTCACACCCCAATAACCAACATATCAAAAAATGAGAATGATCCAACCTTCAACATTAAATAAAAATATTTTACAATCCTCTAATACGTAAAATGTGAATTGTTATAGGCCTATTTGTACTTCTCAATATATTCCTTGAGGAGACTATTTTCACTGGCATCCCTCTGTCGATGACAGTTGATTGTATCATGGTCTTCATGAACATGGTTAAGGGAATCATTGAGCGGAGCATAACCATATGTATCCTTGTTGTTTCCGCTTTAAGTGGGATTGTTTGGGGAATAAGAACCAGAGTCGTCAGAACTTTCTCTGGTTTGTTGAGCAAGGACATCCTCTGATGCGGTGCCCAGATATGGATTATCGGGATGATCAGGTTGAGTAACATAATTCCTACGTTCCTCTTCTTGGCATGGGAATTGGTTGGCCTTCTCATAGAAAATTTCTAGGCTTTTTGTTTGTTTCCTATGGACCTAGACCCTGAATTTAGAGTCGGGATAACGGGGTTAAGGATCTTCAACTTCTGCCAAGGCATTGTTAAAACTTTTAAGGTAGCTCTTGAGTGACTCTCCGGTTCCCTGGTAGATGTTAGAAATAGCTTGGATGCCTTTGGATCTGGTTACGTGCATCCTGAATTATTTGACTAGTCCCCTTGTAAGTTGGTCGAAGTTGGAAATGGTTCACTGAGGGAGTTGAGTGAACCATGATAGAGCCATGCCTTTAAGAAATACGGGGATGCACTTGCACTTTATGACGTCAGTAGCGCTTATAGTATCCATGTTCCACTTGTAGTTGTTTATAAAGTTCCAAGGATTGGAGTCCTCCGATTAAATCGTGAGGCACAACATGTCGAACCATCTAGGCCATTCGACGTTTAGCATGGTTTCAGTGAAGGGGTTACATCTCGTACTGGTTTCCCAGACGTCGATGATGTGCCCCCGTGATTCTCGTACAATCCTACTGACCGTGTTGGTGAGAACTAGAGTTTGGATCTCCGCTGATTTCGGCGATCGTTGATCCAATTCGGGAGTGTGCAGTCCAGGATGCCTCCTTGGATGTACATCCTCATTATCATAAGATTCACTACCATTCATTCTTTGATTGCATCGAGGCTAGTGAGAAGCAACTTAGGCCTGATTTTTTGCTTAAAGCGTAGGCACCAAGTTATATGGAGCGACAGGTTGGGCCTGCCGAGTGGGTGTATGAGCGCTAATCCCTTGGTCGGGACTATGTCTACTCAGGAATGGTGATGATGACGCGATGTGTTTCTGATGATAGTTTCAGCATTGTCTTGGTTATCTCCCCTCCATTGGCTTCAGTTGTTATATAGGGAATGGGACCTAAATCTCGTGGATATGCAGTCTGGAGGAGATTGAGTGCTCCTATTCACATGATCGCGTGTATTGTCTTGCTGATTTCTATGTTGCAATTGTTGTGTCAATTCAAGGTTATGCATGATTAGTTCGTTAAGCTGCCTTTGAGTTTTCTTAAGTTTCCTCGTAAGTTCAGGTAATTGAGCTTAAGTGACCGGGATATCGAGATCAAGATATGCGGACCCTTCGGTGGTGTTTATAGCATTGGAAGGTCCAACAATGGTGGGTTTTCCCTTCTTCACCATCATTATCAAGTTTTCCAGGTAGATCTAGACGAATCTGAATAGCAACCCAAATTTGCGGTAGAAGAATGGTGGGAAAAGGTGGGAGCTTTCTTGAGTCTGAGTGAGAGTGCTGACTGTATATGTGTTCCCCCTTCCCGAAGCGTCAAAATGTTGATGTCCAAGTGTTAGCACAACACCCCAAGATTTCCACAGGTAGTGAAAATAAGAGAAAAGGGATGTAAGTATGCAGAGGAAACGCAAGAGAATAGCAACATTGTGTTTACAGTGGTTAGGATTGTCAAAGCCTATGTCCACTCCGGTAATTTAGCACTTTATTAGTCAACTTTCATCAATTACAAGTTGGAATCAGTATTTCTCTTGAGGGTACAAGAGCCATGAGGATCCAAAGTGCCAAATTGTTTCTAAAAGGAAGAAGATGTCTTCCAATGGGGTCAAAAAGCTCGGAGGAAGAAGAAGGAGCTTCCAAGTGTTCATGAAATGGGCATAATTCCTTCTTCCCGAAGTGCCCAAGAGTGGAAAAAGTGCCAAAATCCCTTCCAAGTGCCAAATGTCCTTGGAGAAGCCAAATACCATGGAGCCAACCCATTCTCATATCTAAAAGGGGTATTTATTGGAAAGTCAGGCAGGTGCGCAAGAAGTATCCCAAGGAGGTCCAAGGCCCAAATCCCTATGTTCTGGGATAAGTACTGATCCTGGGGTCAGTACCAATCCCGTAACACTTAGTACTTTTGAGATTTCAGCATGGCGAGTTAGTCTTCTTCCTTTGCATTCTCTTCTGGCCAAGTTTGGTTGGAAGTGGATTTGTGGATCAGGAAGTACGATGACTTTAATTTGCAAGTTGACCTACTGGAATTCTGGATTCCATTATACCTATCTATCCCAAAAGAGTCAGAATAAATTCTGAATTGTTGGGAATTCACTCTAATCCTTAGAAAGCATAGGGAGTTTCACCGATCATGTGATACTCGGAGATACGTACCGATCCCGAAAGCTTTTGGGGATCCGTATCGATCTCAAAAGTGTTGGAGAAAGTTTGGAGATGCCGATGAGTTTAGGATACATATAGATCCTGAGGGTTTAGAGGATATGTACCGATCCTAATGCCTTAGACATATTTGTTGAGCTATTAAGAGCATGGGAATACGTATCGATCCCCTGGTATGATTTATATCAATCCCCAAAAACTTGTGCTTTTGGAAGCGTTTTCGACAAGCAGAGATGATTGAAGTGGCATGACGCCATCTGGACTTGTTTTCTAGGTGTTCGAGTGACACTTCTGAGTTATTTAGCCATGCGATAGTCGTGTCATGCTGGACTGGATTTGCTTCTGATAGCCAAGACAAAAGGTTGGGTAATAGTAAGCGATAAAAGTGATAACTGTAATAAAGGAAAATTTTAAATAAAAAGATGAATTATCCAAAAGATAAGCTAAGGAAATTTAAGGACATAAAATTTTCTTATGCATACTGTACTTGGAAAAAATAGAACTTTTAAGTAGAGCCTTAGTAGAAGTTCCAAGATAAGGGAAAAAGAAGCATAAAAGTAAAGTTGGAAATGTGAGGTTTTCCGCTTTCTATTGTAACACCCCGTAGTTTTAACAACATTAAAGATGATAAATTAAAGAATACTTAATTAAATATCGCCACTGCATTCATCTCAGAATTCTGGTCAAAGTAGACACCTAGTTTGCGTAAAACGGACACTGTATGAAGAAGTTATTAAGGTTTGAAGTTTGTATACGCATAAGAAGAATATATATATATATAATAAGTACAAAAATTCAAAACATTTCAAAATCACGTGGAAGACCTGGGCGGGAAAATTCCCGCTCTGGGTGTCGACCTAGGGGTCGACACCATCATAGTGGTGTCGACACCCACACAGGGGGTCGACCCCTATGTCGGCACCCCCAAATCCGGGGCAGATTCCTGCTTCTGAACATGGACTTATTTCTGGTCTAGGTTTGTTGGTTCTAGGCTATAAATAGGACCCTATACCCATTGTTTTCTTTACACAAAAACAATGGAGGACTAGATGCTGCCTCTACCTAGACAGAAATAGCTTGTTTTTCTTCTACAACAGGGGTTAGACTAATTCAGAGATATGTGATTCAACATCTGCAATTCTTCTTCTATTTTCATCTATTTCTTGGATACAATCATAGTGAGTCTATTTTAATTTTAGATCTAAATACTTAAAATTTAATCTTGACATGACTATAACTTGGATCTAAGGCTGTGACTAGTTGAATCATATCAGATCTGCTATAACCTATGTATCTATGTTATTCTGACATGACTATGAACTAGATCTAAGCCTATACCTACTGAATCATGTCCGATTTATCATTATTTGTAGATCTAATTTACTTTTTAGATCTCATCATGCCCGTCCCTATGATGTTAATGGTTAAATCATTGTTATTATCACAACAGTTCTGCTATTAGTTGGATATTTAATTCATTATTTAGATCTCATCATGCCTTTTTATGATATTGGGATCAGTCCTGTTATCACTTGTTCATCAGATCTGTTCCTATTTTCCTATTTTGTCATTATGCCCAACTTTCTCACTGTGTGTTTATTAGTTTCTATGCCTATTTCTACCATTATATGTCAATCTTGTTGTTATAATCAATTCTGTCCTTTTACTTCTTCTTTTCCCTTTTTATTTGATAGCCAGGCTACCTTCGATCCTAGGAATGCCACCAAAATATGCGAACGCGTAAAATTGGGAATGAGGGGAAAAAGATAAAATTGGGACATAACATGTATTGGGAAATTTAGGCATAAATTGAATGCAATACACGAATATGAATTTGGGGCATAAACCAAATTTTGATAAAAGATCTGAATTTGGGGCATACGATACATGATGAATATGACTTGGGAAAAAGGGGCATGAAAACCTATAATGACATAGGAATAATTGGTTAATAATGAAGATGTCTAGAATTACAGTAATTAGAAATTGTAACCGCGCTTAGACACGATGTTAGATTACACTTGTGGTGGAAGTCCGCCCGGAACTGCCCGACATATCCAATGACCACAAGTGGTAAATCTAATGTGAGGGGTCTAAGTGCATAAACACGAGACATGCTAAGACACGAGGTTAAACCCGATTTGTGGAAGAAGTCTGCCCGGACCCACCAGGCATATCGAGTAGCCACAAGTTATACGCTTAATATAGGAAGTCTAGTATAATATAACCACAAATGAATATGGTAATAAACTTGAATACTTAACCTAGTTGAATCCATAGGGATTGTATATGTTAACTTGAGTAGGGGTTAAGGAAACTTGTATGAAACAGTAGAAGGATTAAGTATATCTTGTATTGGTGGGTAATATATATATATATATATATATATATATATATAGGCCTACAAACTTAACCAGTGGGGTTATGCAATCTTTTACTCTAGTATGGCATAACCTGTGAAAAACATAGTGGGGATGTAAGCGTATATCAAATGAGTACTTTGAACTAGGTCGGAGTTGAGGCATGCTTACTGGGCTGATTGTAAGAGATCCAAACGTGGGGGACGGTGTGGGCGGCGCATTCCGACGGGGTCATATGCGTGCATGGGTCTGGCAGAGGAGGTTTAGACGCCGTGACACCTGTAGATATTGTTGTGCACATCCTGAAAACGAAGGGTTGCAATTTAGGAAGTGATATATCCTACTGTGGGGCCAATACAGGGTATCTACGGAGTAGGGAGATGATCGATTGGGGTAGTAATTAGGGTACATCTAGACTCTGGGATGTTTAGGAGCCCGTTATTATCCTTAAGGGTTACTCCAGTATGTTGGGCTGCCTGTTGATTGTATGGGGTTAAACCTCTCACTAGAAGTAAGCCTATGTCTACCATCTTATAGTGTTGGGATCATCTCATTCTGGTTATTCTAGTATTGGTGCAGAGAGAAAAAGGGAAAGTACTAGAGAAGCGCAATAAATTCAATCATGTTTATCCTTTTTACCTGCCTTTTATAATGTTATCTCTCTTATCTACTTAATATACCTGTCATGATACTTTTACTTATTTATATGCTAAATGTAACTGGACTCGACAGACTTTATGTCTGACCTTTTTAGTTTTCTCTTCTTTCTCTTCCGTTTCCCCCCAGGTTCTCAGGGAGGGAATACTCAAGCTTGATCAGGACTCTGCTTTCATCTTGCTTGGAGCTGTTTTAGATATACGGCTTGGTTTCATATCTCTCTACTTTGGTTATGTTTTGGGGATTATGCTTCTTTTATTATTGTACTCTGATGTTTCAAATACAAGACAGAAGTTTTAATGTTGTACTGGGTTTTATGCATTTCAAACATATGATGTAACCATGTTTTGAACTATGATGTTTTCTGCTAAATAAAAGTTTTAAATTCCGCTGCTATTTTATATCTGTCTTGTAATGTTTCTGCTTACCTATAGTGCTTCATGAAACTTAATTCATTCTCTTAATGAGTGACATTGACGGACGTGGGGTGTCACACTTGGTATCAGAGCTGAAGGTTACTAGATCAGATAAAAGATTTTGAAAATAATTTTCAAAAAGGTTTTCAAAAGAAAAGTATGTTTTGAAAAACTTATTCCCCAAAGCCATAGGAAATATCTTCTGATTCTCTGTTTGAATCCCTTTTTCCTATTCAGCTTGTCTGGGGAACCTAATATTCCCAAGGGCGTTCAAGTACCGGAATGGTTTCGTATGTATCTCAAGGCTACAGCACCAACTGGGAGCCAAGGAGACGTCCCTCCTTCAGCTGCAGTCGTTGTTCCTCCACCATCGCGGGTAGGTAAATCCTCTAAGAAATGTCGTGGTTGTAAGCGCTTAGGTCATTTGGTCAACGATTGCCGAAGAAGGAAAAACGCTTGCTTCATTGTGGTGAGGACGGACACTATAAGAGGGAATGCCCGAAGAAACAAGGACATGACCAAAGGGCAGGATCTTCTAAAGGGATGGTGTATGTTCTCTTGGTCAGTGTACCGGATAGAGGTAGAAAAGTTTTTGTTGTAGGTTTGATTTCTCTTTCCAAACATCTAGTTAAAACTCTTTTTGATTTTGGCGCTTCGCATTCTTTTATATCTGATTCTGTGGTTGAGTCTCTGCACCTTAGTACTAGTATGGTAGTGAATCCCATTGTTGTCTCAAACCTCATTGGTGGTACGACTCATTTATCCATGATTTTTCAGGGTTTGAGAATATCTGTGTTAGGAGTTAAGTTTGAGTGCGACACATATGCGCTTGGTTTTATGGGCTATGGTTTGATTCTAGGGATGGATTGGCTAGCCATGTATGGTGCCATTCTGGATTGTGAGAGGAGGGTCATTAGACTTTTGACTTGCCATGGGAGGACCCTCGAGATTTCTTGTGACCCAAAGGAGTCTTTCATTCTTAGTTTCCTAGAGTCATATCGATGATCTGCGATCTGTACTAGTAGTTTGTGAGTATTCTGATGTCTTTGGTGAGGTTCGGGGATTACCTCTGAGGCACGAGATCGATTTTCATATAAACTTGGTAGACAATGTAATGCCAGTTGCATTGCCTGTGCGCCATACGGCTCTAAGAGAAAGGGGGAGATTAGTAAGCAAGTAGGGGAGCTTCTTGAGAAAGGGTTTGTTAGGCGAAGCATATCTGAATGGGGTCCTTCGGTGGTATTCACAATTAAGGTGGATGGTTCGCTTCGCTTATGTGTGGACTATAGGGAGTTGAATAAACTCACTAAGAAGAACATGCACCTTCTCTCGAGGATAGATGATCTGTTTGACCAGCTTGTTGGTGCATTAGTTTTCTCTCAATTAGACTTGGCCACGGGGTTTCATCAATTGAGGGCGGCCGAGGACAGTATAGACAAGACCTCTTTTAGGAATCCAGATGGTTTCTTTGAATGGCTCGTTATGCCTTTTAGGTTGACGAATGCACCCGCCTATTTTGTTGATTTGATGAGTAGGGTGTTTCGGGAGTTTCTAAATAAGTTCGTCGTGGTCTTTGTTGATGATATCTTGATCTTCTCGAAGAGTGAGGAAGAGCATGCCCAACATTTGAGAGAAGTCTTGAAAACTCTCCTTGTGCATCAGCTCAAGGCGAAATTCTCCAAATGTCCTTTTTGGAGAAAAGAGGTGAGATTTCTAGGGAATGTAGTCTCTAAAGATAGGATAGTAATAAATCCCGCAAAGGTAGTTGCAGTTCAAGATTGGTAGATCCCAAAGAATGCAATGGAGGTGAGAAACTTTCTTGGACTGGCAGGCCATTATAGGAAGTGCATTAAGGACTTCGCAAAGATATCAGCCCCACTCACCAGCCTGACAAAGAAGAATTTGATGTTTTCATGGTATATAGATTGTGATGTTGCTTTCCAACGATTGAAGAAGGCTCTGACAACAACCCCAGTCTTGACCTTTCTCAATGGGAACAAAGAGTTTACAATATACACTTATGCATGTGGTACAGGGCTTGGTGCGGTTCTGATGCAAGAGGGAAGGGTAGTATGTTATGGGTGTAGAAAGCTAAGAGTTCATGAGAAGAACTACCCTACCCATGATTTAGAGCTAGCTGCCATAGTATTCGCGCTTAAGACTTGGCGCCATTATTTGTTGGGAGAGAAGTTCGAGTTGTACATCGATCATAAATCT
Source organism: Allium sativum (assembly GCA_030737875.1). NCBI lineage: Eukaryota > Viridiplantae > Streptophyta > Magnoliopsida > Asparagales > Amaryllidaceae > Allium > Allium sativum. The sequence goes on from CM060910.1 coordinate 923,684,147, forward strand.
CTCAAGTACTTGTTCTCGCGGAAGGATCTTAATTTAAGGCAACAAAGGTGGATGAAGTTCCTAGCATCTTATGACTTTGATATTTCTATTACCCCTGGCAAGGGTAATGTGGTGGAAGACGCACTGAGTAGGCAAAGGATGGCCTTAAGTCCTCTGTTTGTGGAGAGGAAAAGCTTGGAGTTCATATCGACTTTTGACTTTAGACCCTCCACCGAGTTTTTGTCTGGTTTATTTGCATCACTAGAGGTGCGACCTACTCTTATGGATCAGATAGTTGCTTCATAGAAAAAGGATCCACAAAATTTCAGACATCTTGTATAGACTCAGTAAAGGGGAGACTTCTAGTCACCATAGTAGATATTCCATAGACGATAGAGGGTGGTTGCGACGAGATGGTAGGCTTTGTGTTCCACAAATTGGGAGTTTGTTAAAGATAGACCTAGAAGAAGCCCGTCATTCTAAAATGACTATTCGTCCAGGCAGTGATAAGATGTATAGAGACATGAAGAGGGTTTTCTTTTGGGCTGGGATGAAGAAACATGTGGCAGAGTTTGTTTCTTAATGTTTGATTTGCCAGCAAGTCAAGGCTAAGAAAAAGAAGCTCGGTGATTTACTTCATCCTTTGGAGGTTCCACAGTGGAAGTGGGAGAGCATCTCTATGGATTTCATAGATGGTTTGCCTAGACCAAGGAAGGGCAACACCAGTATTTGGGTTGTAGTAGACAGACTTACTAAGAGCACTCTTTTCATCCCAGTTAAGAGTAAGAGGACGACAACATGGTTTGCAGCAGTTTACATTCGTGAGATAGTGCATCTTCATGGAGTACCTTTCAGTATTGTAAGTGGTCATGACCCCATTTTCACCAGTGAATTTTGGAGGAGCTACCAAGAAGCATTAGGTACATAGTTGTGTTTGAGAACCGCTTATCACCCTCAGACTGATGGACAGGCAGAAAGGGTGAATAGAGTTCTTGAGGATCTTTTAAGACTGTGTATCCTAGACTTCAGAGGGACTTGGGAAGAGCATCTTCCTTTAGTAGAGTTCGCCTACAACAACAATTATCAAGCTAGTATTGGCATGGCACCCTTCGAAGCATTGTACGGATGACCCTGTAGATCACCAACTTATTGGTGGGAGTCTACAGAAAGACTTCTACTTGGACCAGATATGGTTAGAGAAACGTCCGAAAAGATTGATATCATTAGATGGCGAATGAAGACAACTTAGGATAGGAAAAAGTCATATGCAGACAAGAGAAGGACTGTGTAACACCCCGAAAATTCTATAACTGTGAAATTAACAAATTAAAGTATAATTAATCTGAAATCAAAGAACTAAGGGAAACGGGATAAGCCATTGCGTTCGTCTCGGAAAAATACGCGAAATAGAGTCCGAGTTTTCGAAAAACGGAGTCCGTATGAAGAAGATATGGCCTTCGGAAGTTTTGAATTAAATTTAAATTTCAAACAGAATAAAATAATTAAAAATCGGGCTCAGTGGGCCAGGGCGGATAAACACCCGCCAAGGCCACCCAGGTCGACTGGGCTGTCGACCTGGGCTACCCATGTCGACAGGGCTGTCGACAGCCCTGTCGACAGGGGTGTCGACCTGGTCTAGCCCAGTCAACCTGGCTGGCCAGGTCTGTGTTTGGTCGAATTTCTGTGGTCTGCTTTGTCATTAGGGCTAGGTGGCGGGTTCTAATTGGTCTCTCTATCTAATGAATGGCTATGATCTAACCTAGCAACATCAATGGTCCTAATCAATTCCTAACCTCTATATAAACAACCCTAGACTAAACCCTAATCTATTCATTCAAATTAAGAACATAGCCGCCATGTTGCTGAGGAACGACTAAGAGTAGCCGCCGACTAGAGAGAGAATTAGAAAGAAAGTTCTAAAGCCTAAAGCAATCCAAGCAACCTAAAGCCAATCAATTCAACAAAGGAATCATATCTCTTAATTAGAGAATTCGCCGCAACCATTGTAAGTAGAGTATTACTTTGGTATGAATAAACAATTGTATTGATTTGTATGCTTGAATTGGGATAATAAAGTAGTTCATATTTGTGCAAAATTATGTTATTCATTATAAAGAACTACATGCGGTAGTTCTATGCAAATATACGTTTGGAATATTGCGCAAATTGTGTAATCTATGTTGAAGCTACATGTATGTAGTTGATTGAAATTCATGCGAGTTTGGGGCTTTGTTATTATGCCATCATGATGTATATTTTTGTGCATAAATCATTTTGCAAGTAATTGAAACAAGTTTGGTTGTTATAGTTCATATGAAACTATGTTGGAATTTTGACACCATAATCCATGTATTAAGTCATGCTTTTGCAAAACTTATGAATATGGCTAGGCTATGAATGATATTTGGCATAATTGAAATCTATGATTAAGTCTATCTTGTTTACAAGAATTATATGATGACATATGTGAGACATGGCTAGGTTAGACTCAAAAATCCCTTTTTGCAAGTTTAAAGCAAACACCATGTTTAGGAATATTTATGCATAAGTATGTTTATACCATCGTTATGTGATTAGACTTAAACCATGATTAAGTTGAACTATGCTTTTGTGTTGGTAACAAAGTATCCCCTTTGTAAACATGTAGAAACCTTATGAACATGACTTGTTTATGTTTATGCCATGAACAAATTTAACTTTACTTATGCCATGCTTATGTTTGACATTATGCTATGCTTATGCTAGGAATATTTATGACATGCTTATGTTTGACATTATGCCTAAATAAGAATATAGGTTCATGTTGTAGTTAAACCTATGCAAGTTCACATGCTTTGATTCATGTCACCTATGTTGCCACTATGCAAGTACACCAATTTCTATTCTGTATTTCCAACGTCGTATTGCAAGTTCATGCGCTCACTTTCCCCTCTTTGTGTATACGCCATAAGCCTCCCCTTTCCGCATGGCTAAATTGGGCTTTAAAAAGGCTAAGCCCAATATATATAAACGGACGTGTAAAACGGGGGAAAATAACGTTGGGTTAAAATTAATTAATGAATGAAAATATAAAATAGAAGGGCCCAAATTCAAGTATGGGTTGGGCCCGTGATTGGTGTAATCTTTACACCATTAACTTAATAATGGGCCGCAAATGTTTACATATAAATAAAGAAGAAAGACAAAATATGTAAAAGTAGAAAATACGATGTGTTTAACCCGAGGTTGGATTGAGTTGTGATGTAAACCTGCCCGGAACCGCCCGGCTGTCCAGTAGTCACAACAATACCTATCCAATGTGAGAGGTTAAACATGGAGCCCAATAAGGACCCGAGGTTAGACTGAGTTGTGGCGTAAGACTGCCCGGAACCAACCGGCAACAGGCAGCCACAACAATACCTGTCTAATGTGAGAGGTCAGGGCCTTAATAAGACAATTAAGGCTGAGTCAGGATTGTTAGGATTAAGTGGACTAAAGACTTAATCAAAATGGAACATGCTAAACTAAACGGACTGGTGGGGGTTAGGTTAGAAACACTTAACCAACTTAGCATGTTGGCTAGAGATAGAAAACCTAGTAACGGGGGACCCTTTTCAGCAGTAACCCTAAAAGGTGTATCATGATACCCTGAAACTAGGCAGGGTGGGGCACGATTACTGGGCTGATTGTAAGAGGTCAAAGCGACGGCGGTGGTGTAGCAGTGTAGGTTCTAACGGAGTGCGGGCGTGCACACACTCCGGCGCAGAAAAATAAGGCACTGGACACCAGTAGCATACCTGTGCACTCTAAGGTTGTGTCGGGCCGCCACCATGGGACTTGATACACCCCATGGTGGGACCAGCATAGGTAACTACAACATCGGGGGCCGTAAGACACATGTAACTATGCGAGTAGGAGCCGATCATCATAGAATGGATCACATCACCCTGATTATGGGGTGCAAATTGGAAACTAGTTTATATGGGTTCAGAGATTAACATGGGGTACGATAGTATATTCGACCCTAGACAACTTAACCAAGTTTATAGTGCATGCCCACTTCTTGTTTATACTTATCATACCCAGTTCTTTATTCATAGACAAAATAGTACTAGACTTACTCAGGCTTTATGTCTGACTCTACTTTTCTTTCGTCTTCTTTCTTCCGTTTCCCCCCCAGGTCCTCAGGGAGGGAACACAGCAGCTTGACCAACCTCAACATCCAGCTTGAAGAAGAGAAATGTATTGCTTGGACTTTCCTGTTTTGAACTATGGCTTTGGACAATCCACTATGGGGCTTTTGCAGTTATCTATGTTTTATTTTATGCTTCTTTAAATAATGTACTCAAGACAGATTATGAAAGTGTTATGTTATGTTTTTGGAAAGGATGTTGTTGTAACACGTATTTGACTTTATGAAATAAAGTTTGTTGTTCTTCCGCTGTTTACAAATATGTGTTCTTATATCTATCTTGTATATCTGTGACTTGTACTTATAAACCTCCACCAAAATTAGGGCATTCCCTTTGAGAGTGACCCTAACGGAGGTGGGGTGTTTCACTTGGTATCAGAGCATAGGTTTACCAGATAAGATAAAAAGTTTTGAAAAAAAATTATTTTCAAAAAGGAAATTTAAAGAAGCATTTTTAAAAGAAAATTATTATTTTATTTTTAAAAGGCAAAGTCCACTCCCCAAAGCCGTAGGTACTATCTCTTATCCTTCGTTTTGAATCTATCCTTTTTGTTTCAGTATGTCCCAAGAACTTAACTTGCCAGAAGGGGTGCCAATACCTGGTTGGTTTAGATGGTTCTTAGAAGCAAGGGCCACTCAGCCAGGTCCTACCATTCCTCCTCCCCCAGCGGAAGGAAATCATCCAGCTGCAGCAGCACCTTTTCCTCCACCTCCTCCTCGGGGAAACACGTTTGCTAAGATATGTAAAGATTTTAAAGCTATGGGAGGAAGGGATTTCCATGGAACTGAGTCCTTCGTAGCAGCTAGAAATTGGCTAAAAGGAACTGAGGACCTATTCATCATCTTTGAGGTAGAGGATAGGCAAAAAGTACAACTGGCGGTGTGGCTATTGAAGGGCGAGGCTTCCTACTGGTGGGAAGTCACTAATGCTGAAAGACCAGTGGAGACATGGGAGGACTTTAGGGCAAGGTTTGAGACTAAATTTCTCTCGGATGCGGAAAGAAGTTTGCAGTTGGAAAAATTCTTATTTCTTAAGCAAGGGGACAAGACAGTCAGGGAGTATGTGAATCAGTTCGATGAGCTGGCTAGGTTTGGGCTTGACCTAGTCAACACCCCGCACAAGAAGGCTCTCCGTTTCGTCAAAGGGTTGAATGAGCCATTACATAGTTTGGCCATGACCCATATACCCATGGGAGCCACGTATGAAAGATTGGTGCAAATGGCATTGCTGAATGAAGAGGATAAGGGCAAGAAGAAAGAGGGTTTGCAGCCCAAGAAGACAGACTTTAAGAAGGGCGGGAAAGGCAACAAAGAGAAGAGGAAGTGTAATTTCTGTGGCAAAGTGGGGCACTTAGTAAAGGACTGCCGGAAAAAGAAGGCCAAGGAGAATGGTGGGTGCTTTTCTTGCGGTGAGACAGGCCACAGGGCTAAGGACTGCCCAAAGAAACGAGGACAGGGGCAGAGGGCTGGATCCACCCCAGGGGCACAGGTTCATGTGCTAGAAGCGCCACCTCTGCAACAGCGAGGTATCAATACTTCTGTAGAAAGTGTAGTTTATCTTTATGATCACCCCGTTCGCACTTTATTTGATTCTGGCGCATCACACTCCTTTATCTCGTCTGCTCTAGTAGAATCTCTGCACCTAGAAACTAGTATGGTAGAGGACCCCTTAATTGTTTCAAACCCAATTGGGGGCCCAGCTCATTTGTCTATGATCTGTGTGGGGTTGAAAATTTCTATTCTAAGTGTAGAATTTCAATGTAGTGCCTTTGTTTTGGGCTTTTCGGGGTATGGTTTGATTTTGGGTATGGATTGGCTATCCAGTAATGGGGCCATCCTTGATTGTGAGAAAAGGGTTGTTAGGCTCCTAACCCAGCTCGGTAATACTTTGGAAATTTCTTGTAATCCCTCGTATGCGGTTATGCTTAGTTATCTTGAATCGCTAGATGCCTCTGTTGAAAATTTGCAATCAGTTAAAGTGGTCCGGGAATATCCGGATGTCTTTGAAGAGGTGAAGGGCTTGCCTCCAAAGCGGGAAATAGACTTCCGCATATATCTTGTAGATAATGCTAAGCCCGTTGCGTTGCCCGTTAGACATATGGCTCCACGAGAAAGGAAAGAGCTCAGTAAACAGATTAAAGAGCTTCTAGAAAAGGGGTTCATTAGGAGGAGCATTTCAGAATGGGGCGCTCCGGTGGTGTTCGCTACAAAGGCGGATGGTTCACTCCGTCTATGTGTTGACTATAGGGAGCTCAACAAGTTAACGAAAAAGAATAGGCACCCTCTCCCTAGAATTGACGATTTATTTGACCAGCTTGTAGGGGCGTCTGTTTTCTCCCAACTCGATTTAGCAACCGGTTTTCATCAGCTAAGGGTGGCTGAAGATAGCATCGATAAAACGGCGTTCAGAACCCCGGACGGTTTCTTTGAATGGCTTGTCATGCCTTTCGGCTTGACAAATGCACCTGCTTACTTCGTGGACCTGATGAGTAGGGTATTTAGAGATTTCCTCAACAAATTCGTAGTGGTCTTCGTAGATGATATCCTTATCTTCTCAAAGAGTGAAGAGGAATATGCTCAGCACTTAAGGGCAATCATGGAAACTTTGCGAGTCCATCAACTAAAAGCCAAATTCTCCAAATGCAACTTTTGGAGAGAAGAGGTGAGGTTCCTTGGGCACATAGTATCCAAACAAGGGTTAGCGGTGGACCCTGCGAAGGTAGTGGCGGTACAGGATTGGAAGACACCAAGGAATGCAACTGAGGTCCGAAGCTTTCTAGGACTAGCAGGTTTCTATCGAAAATTTATAAGGGATTTTGCGAAGATCTCAGCTCCGCTCACGAAATTGACCAAGAAGAATCTAGTGTTCAATTGGGATTTGGATTGCGAATTTGCTTTCCAGCGACTGAAAAGGGCTCTTACAACAGCCCCAGTCTTGACGCTGCCAGATGGGAGCAAGATGTTCACTGTTTATACGGATGCATGTGGGACAGGGCTAGGCGCCGTCTTAATGCAAGAAGGAAGGGTGGTAGCTTATGGCGGGAGGCAGTTGAAGGTGCACGAAAAGAACTACCCAACCCACGATCTCGAGTTAGCCGCCATCGTCTTTGCACTCAAGTCTTGGCGACACTATCTCCTAGGTGAGAAGTTCGAACTTTACACTGACCATAAATCGTTGAAATATCTTTTCTCGCAGAAAGATCTTAACTTGAGGCAACAAAGATGGATGGAGTTTCTTGCCTCGTACGATTTCGAAATCTCCTACACTCCGGGCAAAGGCAACGTAGTGGCAGACGCGTTGAGCCGAAAGAAATTGACCCTAAGCCCATTGTTTGTTGAAAGACAAAGCCTAGAGTTTATAGCCAGCTTCGACTTTAGGCCCTCCTCCGATTTCGTACCAGGCTTGCTAGCATCTCTCGAAGTACGGCCAACTTTAGTGGATTCAGTAGGGACAGCACAACGCGAAGACCCTCAACTTGTGGAAATAATTGATAGGCTAATTAGGGGTGAGACTTCAAGTCACCTCAACAGATACTCCATCGACGATAAGTGTTTGCTAAGGCGAGACGGAAGACTATGCGTCCCACAGACAAAAGATTTAATAAAGAAGGTTCTCGAGGAAGCACATCACTCCAAGATGACGATACACCCAGGCGGAGATAAAATGTACAAAGACATAAAAAGGACTTTCTTCTGGAACGACATGAAAAAGGACGTGGCAGAATTCGTTTCTAAGTGTATGGTGTGCCAACAGGTTAAGGCGGAACAGAAAAAGCCTGGCGGACTGCTACATCCTTTGGAGGTCCCGCAGTGGAAGTGGGATAGCATTTCAATGGACTTCATCGATGGGCTGCCTAGGTCTAGGAGAGGCAACACTAGCATTTGGGTAATAGTGGATAGGCTTACTAAAAGCGCCCACTTTTTACCTGTCAAAAGTAAAAGAACTGCCTCATCCCTAGCATCACTTTACCTCAAGGAAATCGTTCGACTCCATGGAATACCATCTAGCATTGTTAGTGACCGAGACCCCATCTTCACCAGCGAATTTTGGCGGAGTCTGCAGGAAGCAGTAGGAACGCAGTTATGCTTGAGCACAGCCTATCGTCCCCAAACCGACGGCCAAACAGAGAGAGTGAACAGAGTTTTGGAAGACCTTTTAAGGCTATGCGTCCTCGACTTCAGAGGGACATGGGAAGACCACCTTCCTTTGGTGGAATTTGCCTACAACAACAGCTATCAAGCAACCATAGGAATGGCGCCCTTCGAAGCTTTATATGGAAGACCGTGCCGATCGCCCACTTGTTGGTGGGAGTCTACGGATAAGCTCATACTTGGACCAGATATGATCCGAGAGACCTCAGAGAAAGTAGACTTAATACGAAGAAGGATGAAGACGGCCCAAGACAGACAAAAGTCCTACGCCGACAAGAGGAGGACCGACCTTGAATTTGAAGTTGGAGACAGAGTTTTTCTCAAGGTATCACCGCTAAGGAACGTTGTTCGTTTTGGAACCACAGGAAAACTGGCACCAAGGTTCGTAGGGCCATTCCCTATTATCGAGAAGATTGGGAAAATGGCCTATAGATTAGAGCTACCCGAGAAGTTGGCTGGAGTCCACAACGTCTTTCACGTTTCACATCTCCGAAAATGTCTACATGAGTCTGCTGAAGTGGTAGAGCCAAATATCCTCGAAGAGGCCGAAGTGGAACGCGAAGCGACCATAAGAAAAGTTCCAACCCGCATCTTAGGAACAGATTTGAAGAAGCTACGCAACCGCGAAGTCAAGCTCGTCAAAGTTCAGTGGAGCGACGCCGAGGAAGACGCGACTTGGGAAACTGAAGCTAGAATCCGTACAGCCTACCCTTTTCTGTTCGAGGGTACATCCTTGATCTTTCTTTTTCCTTAAGTTGCGCTTTTATCTATCTTTTTAGGTATATTTCCTCGACCTTATCTTTTAGGTAGAATCTTTTTGGATGGAAACATGTAGTTGAAACATGTTATGTATGATGGTTGCAAGTGGTTGCAAGTGATTGCTAGTGGTTGCTCGTGGTTGCATATACACACACAATCTAGGTTTTAGATCGGCTCAGTCACTTCATATTGCATATGCATATATGTTTGTATTCGTATATGGTTGAACTTTAATGTGTTGTCATGTGGATGTTGCATTTGTATTGAATGATTGTGCACTCATGTAGAATCATGAATAGGAAAATTTGCATACATAATGGATTCATGGCACTTACATAATCCGCATTAAGGAGGTCAACTGAATCAGTAGACCGCCTGATTTTGCATTAGATAAGTACATGTACACCCACACTTCGCATATGATCATGAAGCATTAGAAGTCTTTTAAGGACAATGGATGCTCGTGTTTGATGGATGAGTAGATGGATGATTGGATGTTAGGATATACATTCCTCCTAACTTGAAGATTTCGGGGACGAAATCCTTTTAAGTGGGGGAGAATGTAACACCCCGAAAATTCTATAACTGTGAAATTAACAAATTAAAGTATAATTAATCTGAAATCAAAGAACTAAGGGAAACGGGATAAGCCATTGCGTTCGTCTCGGAAAAATACGCGAAATAGAGTCCGAGTTTTCGAAAAACGGAGTCCGTATGAAGAAGATATGGCCTTCGGAAGTTTTGAATTAAATTTAAATTTCAAACAGAATAAAATAATTAAAAATCGGGCTCAGTGGGCCAGGGCGGATAAACACCCGCCAAGGCCACCCAGGTCGACTGGGCTGTCGACCTGGGCTACCCATGTCGACAGGGCTGTCGACAGCCCTGTCGACAGGGGTGTCGACCTGGTCGAGCCCAGTCAACCTGGCTGGCCAGGTCTGTGTTTGGTCGAATTTCTGTGGTCTGCTTTGTCATTAGGGCTAGGTGGCGGGTTCTAATTGGTCTCTCTATCTAATGAATGGCTACGATCTAACCTAGCAACATCAATGGTCCTAATCAATTCCTAACCTCTATATAAACAACCCTAGACTAAACCCTAATCTATTCATTCAAATTAAGAACATAGCCGCCATGTTGCTGAGGAACGACTAAGAGTAGCCGCCGACTAGAGAGAGAATTAGAAAGAAAGTTCTAAAGCCTAAAGCAATTCAAGCAACCTAAAGCCAATCAATTCAACAAAGGAATCATATCTCTTAATTAGAGAATTCGCCGCAACCATTGTAAGTAGAGTATTACTTTGGTATGAATAAACAATTGTATTGATTTGTATGCTTGAATTGGGATAATAAAGTAGTTCATATTTGTGCAAAATTATGTTATTCATTATAAAGAACTACATGCGGTAGTTCTATGCAAATATACGTTTGGAATATTGCGCAAATTATGTAATCTATGTTGAAGCTACATGTATGTAGTTGATTGAAATTCATGCGAGTTTGGGGCTTTGTTATTATGCCATCATGATGTATATTTTTGTGCATAAATCATTTTGCAAGTAATTGAAACAAGTTTGGTTGTTATAGTTCATATGAAACTATGTTGGAATTTTGACACCATAATCCATGTATTAAGTCATGCTTTTGCAAAACTTATGAATATGGCTAGGCTATGAATGATATTTGGCATAATTGAAATCTATGATTAAGTCTATCTTGTTTACAAGAATTATATGATGACATATGTGAGACATGGCTAGGTTAGACTCAAAAATCCCTTTTTGCAAGTTTAAAGCAAACACCATATTTAGGAATATTTATGCATAAGTATGTTTATACCATCGTTATGTGATTAGACTTAAACCATGATTAAGTTGAACTATGCTTTTGTGTTGGTAACAAAGTATCCCCTTTGTAAACATGTAGAAACCTTATGAACATGACTTGTTTATGTTTATGCCATGAACAAATTTAACTTTACTTATGCCATGCTTATGTTTGACATTATGCTATGCTTATGCTAGGAATATTTATGACATGCTTATGTTTGACATTATGCCTAAATAAGAATATAGGTTCATGTTGTAGTTAAACCTATGCAAGTTCACATGCTTTGATTCATGTCACCTATGTTGCCACTATGCAAGTACACCAATTTCTATTCTGTATTTCCAACGTCGTATTGCAAGTTCATGCGCTCACTTTCCCCTCTTTGTGTATACGCCATAAGCCTCCCCTTTCCGCATGGCTAAATTGGGCTTTAAAAAGGCTAAGCCCAATATATATAAACGGACGTGTAAAACGGGGGAAAATAACGTTGGGTTAAAATTAATTAATGAATGAAAATATAAAATAGAAGGGCCCAAATTCAAGTATGGGTTGGGCCCGTGATTGGTGTAATCTTTACACCATTAACTTAATAATGGGCCGCAAATGTTTACATATAAATAAAGAAGAAAGACAAAATATGTAAAAGTAGAAAATACGATGTGTTTAACCCGAGGTTGGATTGAGTTGTGATGTAAACCTGCCCGGAACCGCCCGGCTGTCCAGTAGTCACAACAATACCTATCCAATGTGAGAGGTTAAACATGGAGCCCAATAAGGACCCGAGGTTAGACTGAGTTGTGGCGTAAGACTGCCCGGAACCAACCGGCAACAGGCAGCCACAACAATACCTGTCTAATGTGAGAGGTCAGGGCCTTAATAAGACAATTAAGGCTGAGTCAGGATTGTTAGGATTAAGTGGACTAAAGACTTAATCAAAATGGAACATGCTAAACTAAACGGACTGGTGGGGGTTAGGTTAGAAACACTTAACCAACTTAGCATGTTGGCTAGAGATAGAAAACCTAGTAACGGGGGACCCTTTTCAGCAGTAACCCTAAAAGGTGTATCATGATACCCTGAAACTAGGCAGGGTGGGGCACGATTACTGGGCTGATTGTAAGAGGTCAAAGCGACGGCGGTGGTGTAGCAGTGTAGGTTCTAACGGAGTGCGGGCGTGCACACACTCCGGCGCAGAAAAATAAGGCACTGGACACCAGTAGCATACCTGTGCACTCTAAGGTTGTGTCGGGCCGCCACCATGGGACTTGATACACCCCATGGTGGGACCAGCATAGGTAACTACAACATCGGGGGCCGTAAGACACATGTAACTATGCGAGTAGGAGCCGATCATCATAGAATGGATCACATCACCCTGATTATGGGGTGCAAATTGGAAACTAGTTTATATGGGTTCAGAGATTAACATGGGGTACGATAGTATATTCGACCCTAGACAACTTAACCAAGTTTATAGTGCATGCCCACTTCTTGTTTATACTTATCATACCCAGTTCTTTACTCATAGACAAAATAGTACTAGACTTACTCAGGCTTTATGTCTGACTCTACTTTTCTTTCGTCTTCTTTCTTCCGTTTCCCCCCCCCCCCAGGTCCTCAGGGAGGGAACACAGCAGCTTGACCAACCTCAACATCCAGCTTGAAGAAGAGAAATGTATTGCTTGGACTTTCCTGTTTTGAACTATGGCTTTGGACAATCCACTATGGGGCTTTTGCAGTTATCTATGTTTTATTTTATGCTTCTTTAAATAATGTACTCAAGACAGATTATGAAAGTGTTATGTTATGTTTTTGGAAAGGATGTTGTTGTAACACGTATTTGACTTTATGAAATAAAGTTTGTTGTTCTTCCGCTGTTTACAAATATGTGTTCTTATATCTGTCTTGTATATCTGTGACTTGTACTTATAAACCTCCACCAAAATTAGGGCATTCCCTTTGAGAGTGACCCTAACGGAGGTGGGGTGTTTCAGACTGACATTGATTTTTAGGTGGGAGACATGGTTTTCATTAAGGTGTCACCTTTGAGGAATGTGGTTTGTTTTGGATCTGTAGGGGAATTGGCACCATGGTTTGTAGGGCCATTTCCCATAATAAAGAGGATTGGCCAAATGGCCTATAGAGTAAAGCTACAATAAAGACTATCTGGTGTTTATGATGTTTTCCACGTTTCTCATTTGTGGAAGTGCTTGCATTACCACAGAAGTAGTAGAGCCGAGTATACTGGATGAAGTAGAGGTGGAACGGGAGGCGACAGTTAGATGAGTTCCTACCCGTATTCTTGTATCAGAAGTTAAGAAGCTACGCAACCGAAAAGTCAAGTTGATGAAAGTTCAGTGGGGAGATAACCCAGAGGATGCAACTTGGAAGACCGAAGACAAGATTCGCGCTTCGTACCCTTTTCTTTTCGAGGGTAGGTTCTTAACTTCCTTGCCAAAGCTTTTATTCATGCTTATTCCTATCATATAAGTATATCCTATCGGTTGAATCTTCAACCTTTAGATAGGAATCCTATGAATGTAAACATGTGTTTGAGACATGTTATGTTTGATAGATGCAAGTGGATGCAAGTGTTTACTAGTGGTTTCTCGTGGATGCATATACATACACATTAGGTACTAGATCTGCTCAATCACTCTCATACAACATATGGATGTGTGTGCATTTTTCTTCTTTTTATGGATGGAAATGGATGTATCATCATATGGATATTGCAGTTGGACGAATGATTGTGCACACATATAGAAATAATAGGATTATTTGCATATATGTTGGATTCATGGCACTAACATACATTGCATTAAGGGGGAAACTGAATCAGTAGACTGCCTGATCTTTCGCATTAGTACTAGAACATATACACACACCTATTCATATGTTCATATAAGCATTAGAAATTTTTAAGGATATTGGATACCTGTGATTGGTGGATGAGTAGATGGGCGATGGAAGTTAGGATATACATTCTTCTTAGCTTAGATATTTTGGGGACGAAATCCTTTGAGTAGGGGGGAATGTAACACCCCGTAATTTTAACAACATTAGAGATGATAAATTAAAGAATAATTAATTAAATATTCATAATTAAGTGAAACGGACTATGCCATTGCGTTCATCTCGGAATTCTGGTCAAAATAGACACCTGGTTTGCATAAAACGGACACCATATAAAGAAGTTATCAAGGTTTGAAGTTTGCATACGCATAAGAAGAATATATATATATATGTATAAAATAAGCCCAGAAATTCAAAACATTTCAAAATCACACAGAAGACCTGGGTGGGAAAATTCCTGCTCTAGGTGTCGACCTAGGGGTCGACACCATCATAGGGGGGTCGACACCCATGTCGACACCCACACGGGGGGTCGACCCTCATGTCGGCACCCCTAGATCCGGGGCAGATTCCTGCTTCTGAACGTGGACTTATTTCTGGTATAGATTCGTTGGTTCTAGTCTATAAATAGGACCCTATAACCATTGTTTTCTTCACACAAAAACAATCGAGGACTAGATGCTGCCTCTGCCTAGATCAAAATAGCTTGTTTTTCTTCTACAACGAGGGTTAGACTAATTCAGAGATCTGTGATCCAACATCTGCAATTCTTCTTCTATTTTCTTCTATTTCTTAGATCCAATCACAGTGAGTCTATGTTAATTTTAGATCTAAATACTTAAAAGTTAATTTTGACATGACTATAACTTGGATCTAAGCCTGTGACTATTTGAATCATATCAGATCTGCTATAACCTGTGTATCTAAGTTATTCTGACATGACTATGAACTAGATCTAAGCCTATACCTATTGAATCATGTCAGATCTATCATTATTTGTAGATATAATTTACTTTTCAGATCTCATCATGCCCGTCCCTATGATGTTAATGGTTAAATCAGTGTTATTTCCACAAGAGATCTGTTATTAGTTGGATATTTAATTCATCGTTTAGATCTCATCATGCATGTTTATGATATTAGGATCAGTCTTGTTATCACATGTTCATCAGATATGTTCCTATATGCCTATCTTGTCATTATGCCCAACTTAGTCACTATATTTTATTAGTTGTTATGCCTATTTCTACCATTATATGTCAATCTTGTTGTTATAATCATTTCTGTCCTATGCCCTTCTTCTTTTTCCTTTTTATTTATAGTCGGGCTACCTTCACTACAAGAAAAGTGCTTATCTACAATAGCAATAGACAACGTTTTTCCCTCCTTATTGACAAAAACAAATTTTTTTAGCGCTAAATTTCAACCCAACGCTATTAGATTACGCGCTCACATTTAACTTTCCCTCCATCTATTTCGTTCCCTCTATTTCGTGTATTCCCAAAAAAAGAATCTCTCGCGAGATCTTAAAATACTTTACCAAAATTTTTCCTCTTTTTCCCAAATTAAATTTATGTCGTTTGTAGGTCTTTGGTAGAAGCGAGCGTTGCCTTCATCAGCCTCGTCGTTGGTAGAAGGGCCGAGTGAAAATGAAAACAACTAGGGTATTCATCGCACGGTGGAGATCCGAAGTCAAAGATGCTTGCGACGATGGAAGGAGGAGAGTTTGACGTCTGCTCTAATTTGGGAGGTACAAAGATGCTTGCTTTGGGTTTTTTTCCTCTATTTTGTGTTAAAGCAATGAAAACACTTGTTCTCTAAAATTCAGAAATCAATTTCTCTAATTCTTGTTGATATATGGCCAAACCACCACCTACAAAGATATTTATCTCAGTCTAGTATGTTAAAGAATGCCGGATTGAATTTTGTACACAACAGTGTTAGATATTTTCAATTTACAATAAATAATACTAAAAGTTGACATTTTTATCGATCAAATCTGTGCGAATGGATCACATAATCTTATTTCTCACATCGGACCATGATTTTTTGTAGTACTTTGTGATTTTTAGTACTATGGTTAAATGAGAATCTCGGGATGACCAGATTTTGGTTTTTGCTTGAGAAAGAAAATGGCAGCAGAAAAACAATTTCGCGATGACCAAAGGTTAAATGGTTAGAGCAAGCAGAAGCAGGGAGGCGTTGAAGCGTTCTTTTAGCCTAAATGGTCTAGGTGCATATTTTAAATATATAAAATACTAGATAACAGAAATATGGATGGGTTGAACCTTACCTTAACTTGTTTCACCTACATCTAGCAAGTTAGAATAATGTTGTATCTTACTATAAAGGAAAATAAATTATATGTATAGGTTGGATTAACCCTATGATCATTCGTGTGGTTATATGTTTAAAGCTCTTTGATTGTATTGGTACCAATTGGCTGACCCTGCAAACTCCCAATACTGAAATTTTGTTACTAACTGACGTTATTTCAATAAATAAATAAAATTTGGTATTACACTGGTTGTTCATTTCTCTTTACATTTATTTATGTACTTACTGCATGCTTTTACTTTCAATAAATAAATAATCGTATATTTGCTCTTAAACTGCATGCTTTTGAACTGAGTGAGTGTTCTTGCTATTAAAGCTTTTTCGTTATGTTTAGGAATGTAGCAAATTTAGGGTCAGAAGGGACAAAACTGAGAAGGATAGATAGTGGTCCGAAAGGCTGGGGATGGGACATCATAAATCGTGTTAGGCCAAGAGTTGAAGCTGTAGTAATTAAGGAAGATGTGGTCTAGTTTAGAGAAGGTTCAGCTATCTAAGCGTGCTTTTTTATTCATGTGTAACGCAATCCTTTAGAATTTCCATCAAAAGGTCAGCATCATGAATGGCTTCATTTACTTTCATCGTCATCATACTCCAGGCCTGTGATGGAAGGGAACATATTGATTGATTAAAGCATTTCATGCTCTACAATGGCCTTCCAGTGTAAGTTTCATCTGGCATTCCACTTCTATTTTCGTTCTTTTTTTCCTATGTCCAGATTGAATGAACTGTTAGAGAAACACGACAGTGAACTGAAGCAAGCGAGGGAGATAATACCTTCTCTACAAAAGCAAGTTTCTTCTCTCATTGGTCAGCTTCGATCCATAGCTGATGATCTGGCCAAGGTATTTAGCTTATCCTTTACTAATTATATGTTTAAACATAAACTGAACTGATTAGCTAATTGTAAGCAGGTAATGGCTAATAAATATGCTGCTAAAAGGACATGTTTTGATGAATACATCAGCAGTTCACCCTTCCAAAATCTGATCATGATCGCCCTATGCATAATTCTCTGGTATTTATTCTTGTCTACTAATACGATAAACATTCCTTTCATGTTGTTTATTTGGTTCTTTTCCTGTTCCTTTTTTATAACTTTCTTCTATGAGATTGCTCTCTTTATTTTAATATTGATCAATAAAGTTTTTAATTTAATTTTAATTTTTTTATTATCATGTTCCCTTCAAAAAGTTTGAAAAGATTTAATATTTTGGTGAGTGATTCTGGTTATTGAGTGGTATGTAAACCGTTTAATAAGTTGAATGAACCATGAAACTAATGGAAATACAAATACATTAAAGCACTCTGGTTAAACATCCAAATAAATTAGGAAGATATACCAGTATCGTGGATCATAATTTTTGAAGCTAAACCTTATGTTTCATCTCTGCTAAATATTGTATTTTCATAGCTTCTACCATCATTTACTTTCATGCTTTATCACCAATCCCTTTTTTAGTAGTGTACATGTTGGGGTTTGATGGTAAAAAGCTTCTATGATAATTGTCTCTGTTAATTAAGGGGATCAACACCTCGAATCTTTTGCATTTCAGTTTGGCTCATATTGTTATTTTGTTCTTTAGTTTACTGCACCTTTGGAATTTCTGTAAGATTTCTTTGTCTTTGGTTGTTGTTGTCAATAATTTGATCATCTTACTCTTATTTAAAAGTGGTGAAAATTAGGCATCCGGTATCGGTATTTTTATTGGATTAAAATTCGTCAATCTACAGTTTTGTTCTCTGGAATGCATTTTCGAGAGTTGATTGGGTTTACTATAAAATCACTGAAGACTTCTTGAAACGAAAATCAGTTTTTTAGGACGATCTTGAACTGCAGATTAAAACATGTGTGTCATTCTATGTTTTCGAGATGCAATTTTGGATTCATTTCTAGAAGAAGATTGTTTGGGTCCTGTATGCAAAATATTCTTATCGGTTAAGAAGTTGTCTTACCATCATTACATAGGTAGTTAGCCTAGCCTTGTTAGTGTTGCTTTAAGCTCAAATTCTTGGGTGTGACTGAATGGAAGTGGTGAATTTTTAATCATGTAAAAGACCTGAAAATCAATTATTTCATCAGAACGTAGTCCTGGCGATGAAAAATTATCACATGTTTCTTGCGATGAACTACATCAAGGTTCCTAAAATTACAATGAAATGGAAATCGCTGGATGCATAGCAGATGGATAAGCAAGACATTGTGCAGATTGCTTTGATTATCAAAGTGCATAGAGGTAGAAAATTATTTGTCATTCATGGTCAAATGCCAGCATGTTCTGTATTAATGTTCAACGTATCACAATTAGTAGATTCATGTGATATTCAAACCTGACAACTTATCTGGTATGTCATTATGCTTCTGATACATTTCAAAAATTTCTTTTATAGAATTATTGCTTTTATATTACTTTATTTTCTGTTTTGATTGCTATTTTTATCTTGAATTAATTGATAGATGTCGAAGACAATCCTAACCGCGACAATTGTTAGAAAACAAATAAATTCATTATATCTAGTTGCTTTTCTCATACATAGGTAGTTAGCTTAGTCATGTTAGTGTTGCTGTAAGTTCAAATTCTTGGGTGTGATTGAATGGAAGTGGTGAATTTCTAATCAGTAAAAGACCTGAAAATCAATTTCATTAGAACGTGGTTTTTGTGAATGGAAGTGGTGAATGTTTAACAAAATCTGGACTAAAATTCCTTGTTGTGATTTTTGTTTCTTCACAGGAATTGGACACTTTTTCTTTATGAGAACTGAAATAAATGGTGGAACTGGAAGTACATGCTTGTAAAATAATAACAAATAACAAACACAATAGGTAATTCTTGATTGGTGTAAGTGAATTAACTAAGATTTATTCTTTGATACCTTCTGCTATTTATATAATACCATTTCCTCACTCTGCACTAAGTAAAAGTTTTGCTCTGTTATATAGAGAAAACATGATCTGCATATTATTGAACTTGCTCTCTATACTAGTGTTATTGGATGGTTAGGGAAAATTGCAGGAAGAAGGAAGTCCTTTATGTTTGGCTTGGTGGCTGAGGTGAGGATAAATGATTGCTATTTGCAGGATAGAACATTGATCAACCTTGATATCAATGCAGGTCAGACATCTGAAAAAAATTTCAGATGTCTGAACCAGGCTTTGGAATTGCCTGAGAACATTTTCAAACGTTTGATATAAATTTCAGACGTCTGAAATGACCTCAGGGTGTTGATCGAAATTCATTTCAGACGTCTGAAACCTATTTTCAAACGTCTGAATCAGGCCAGACGTCTGAAAGTAGGTTCAGACGTTTGAAATTTGCTATTGTTTCTAGTTTTCCTTCTCTCGACTGGTTGGTTGTATGCGATGTCAACTTATTACTTGATTTTCTTGTGCAGCTTATGTTCCTTCTATTAATGAGACATGCCTTGAGCCTTTCCAATGGCGACGATGATGACGATGCTTCTGTATATTTTTCTGTAAGTAATTATATTCATCACATTACATGTTCATGTCATTCATGTAGGATTTACAAAGTACATAAAAATACACAACATAACTAAACTTCTATAATAATAATAACAATAAGATTTATAATAGTAGTTAATTAACTAAGATTTATAAATAATTAAATAAACTTATAAAAAACAACTAACTATCATAAAAAATTAACTAAGTTTACTAATTTTATAAAAATTAAGAAGTTTAGTTTATAAAAGTTAACTAAGTATTAAAAAAATATAAAATATTACCAAGTATTCTATAATAATAGAAATTATTAAAAATTAACTAAGTATAATAAAACTTAACTACTTATTATAAAAAATTAACTAAGTTTACTAATTTTATAAAAACTAAGAAGTTTAGTTTATAAAAGTTAACTATGCATATAAAAATATAAAATATTACCAAGTATTTTTGTGAAAACCCGTAACTTCCCCGTAAAGGAAAGTGTCGGATAGTTCGAGAACAAGCCACAACAGAACGCATATAGAAGAACATTTCATTGTATATTACAACAATGCATCAGATTACAAGAATATACAGAGTATAAATGAATAAATATTACACAGAAATGTCAGAGATTTAAATTACATAGCAGCGGAAAATAATACAATACACAACTAGAAGAAGATATACGGATACAAAGCTTTCCGGATATCGTTCCAGCTGTAAACCAGGATCCTGTGAATATAAATCTGCAAAACCGAAACTACTAGCTGCCCGTGTCAAAATAGGGGCACCCAGAGTTTAGGTTAAAACAATAAACTCCAGGTCAGTCATGTGACTGGTGTGAGAACTAAAACAGTTAATCTTTATTTTAAATCATTAGGTAAATCAAGGGACCACGCCGTATAACACGGAACGGGTTTCCTCCCAAGAATACCAGTGCATAAAACAAACAGCGCAATGCTAAATAAAGAAAAATGAAGCTGTTATAAGACCCAGGTCCCATCACACAATGCAACGCAGCCGAGGATAGGGTTTTCCCTTATAACAGCCAAAGAATGCTTGATACGTTTAAACCAAATCATTTGATACTACTATAAGTGCATAGTGTATAAAACAACTTCAAATCATAAGTATCAATCATAGGCGGCATGAGCGCCCCATCCCACTATGTCACCATACTAGGTTCTACAAATAAAACCGCAAATGTCACATATTTGGAAATTGGATTTCCAACTATGAACCGAAGCAAAAGATAGTCCTCAACCGATTCGAGACACTCTAGCCCGCCCCTCAGGAACAGCCGCAACTGCCCCTTGGATCCTCAGGGCCGGTCCACCGATGTGGATTATTATGCCTGAACACTACGTCTCCCCACCCTATGGGGTGTAAGTCCGGTCCGTCAGCCGACCAGAATGCATCGGCCGAAACCGATATAACCGAGGCGCCTCGCAACAACAACAACCACATAAGTCAAACTCGTCAGGGCGTGTAAAACCACTGACGCCACTTCTAGCTAGAAAGAAACGTATGCCCTCCCTGACGTCCGTCTCCCGTTTTTGGTTCATACCGGGTGTGAGACTCGCGAAGCAAACGTTACACAAAGCTACGCCACAAAGGCCGTGCTTTGATCATCACCACAAGACTTTGCTTTTCAACAGAAGCCTCGATCAATTGCCACTTAGGCATGCCACACAGGCAATTCACTCCATGCGTTTGATATCCATCAATATATAACCCCTGAGCTCGTACGTCTCAGAGAAGGGCGTTAAGCAAGAGAATAAATTCTCCGCCGCCAAGCAGATATATATTTAATAGAAATCAATCACACAGATTAAAATCCAATGTCAGACACACAGTCCATTTACAAGTCCGTTCTGGGTCTGAACGAAACCGGAGGCACCTAGTACCCCGCATATCCATCGATCTCTAAGTACGTCTGGACGATCACAAACTGTTTCCATCTTCTTGGGTGTACAGCCCAATCAAGATCATCAGTAATCACCCAAACGACGTGAAGACTTCTGGTCTTCGACCACCGTCTTCATCTTCGACACCACGTCGAATCAGTTATTCAGAATGGGATAAACCCGGTCTTTCTGAATAACTCGCGTATATATTATAAAAGTGTTACACAAACACAACATACGCCTCATTCCAATTCATTAGTCACTAACCGTAAATTAATCAAGAGAATAATCCCCCAAATATTAACCCCGAAGGCCGAAACCAACATCAGATCAATATCCAGAAAACCCTTCTGCTTGGCTAACCGACAGTTAGTTTCTAAATTTCACATTCATAGGAAAAGGTTCCCATTAATTTTATCCAAGATAAATTCCTTGAATTTATTCTTTATTCTATCTTTGAATCTCAATTCAAACTAGTCGGGATTAGCGAACCTTACCGAAGTAATCATTTGTTTTAATTTCCCAATCCCAACCTATTCATCCCATGAAGTAAAACTGGTTATACTTCATATCTAACACCACGGTGTTGTCGGTAAATTCAATTACCATTTCACGTTCAAATCTAATTAAAGATTTAACTACCGCCTGGAGCAAAACTGGTGATACTCCATTTTCGATCATTTCAATCTAATTAAAGATTCATTAAAACTCCACTTAGTTTTAATCTGTGACTGGGTTAAAGAATCCGTGTCATTTAAAAACACAGTTCACAATAAACCCAAAATCACCTTCATTAATTATCGGGTTAAAGAACGAGTGTTATTTAAAAACACTGTCCACGATAAACCCAAAAATCAATATCAATATCAATTCAATTCCAATTAAATATTATTTAATTGGTACACTTCATTAAATCTAAATAAAAAGATTTAATCTTTTCTCAACTGGGTTCTAGAACAGTGTTAGTGAAGACACCATTCACGACAAACCCAAATCACATTCGATATTCAATACAAGGCTCTGAATAGAAAATATATCGGCTTATATTCAATATCGAATTCTACGACTAACAAATGTCGTATTGGAAATAACGATACAAATATATATCTTTCAAATTTCCACAACAACACCTGTAATATCACGAATTCCAACATCGAAATATTCCGAAGACAATTTCGATTCAAATCCACTCCAATGCAATCATTGGAAATTTTGGTTATTTTCTAAACCATTTCAAATTCAATTTATTTATTTAAAAATAAATAGAATTATAATTCTAGTTCAAAACTAGTTCATTTCGATAAAAATCTATTTTTATCTTTTCAAATATGGAGTTTTTCAGCCCAAACTTTCACAAATCATTTCTTATGATTTTACACAAATTATTACTATTTTTAATAATTTTATCAAGGCCCGTATAGTCGATTTCCATTAACGGCCATCGAACTGCACTTACAGCGACCTTTTTCGAATTTGATTTGGACGTATCTCCAAATCCAACCGTTAGATTTCAAATTTCTAACATTCATTAGAAAGCTCTTTTCGATACGAACCCAACGGTTCCGGTTTTAGGAGAATCCGACGGTCGGATCTCCCGCAATGTCCGTTTGAAATAAATGGTCGAAATTCACGAACTGCCGCGGCGCGGCGCGTTCTATTCAGGCCATTATATTATATATATAATATATATAATATATACTTCGTCGATTTCTATTTAAAACGAATTATATAAATAGTTTTAAATTCGTTTCAAAAGCAATTTCAACTTCCTTTTCAATTCAAATCAAAATTGAATTCTTCTTGATAAATTCGTTTTAAAATTCATTTCTATTCAATTCAAATTTCATTTCAATTTGAATTCATTTCAATTCACTTTCAATTCAATTTGAAATCGTTTTCAATTCAATTCATTTCGAAATCGTTTTCAATTCAATTCATTTCGAAATCGTTTTCAATTCAATTCATTTCGAAATCGTTTTCAATTCAATTCATTTCGAAATCGTTTTCAATTCAATTCATTACGAAATCGTTTTCAATTCAATTCATTTCGAAATCGTTTTCAATTCACTTCATTTCGAAATATTCGATTTCGAGATTACTTTTCAATATTCATTTTAAAATGAATAAAATCGATATAAATATCGTTTACGTCAAAATGGCGTCAATCTAATCAACACGACTTCATAAATTTCTATTTTCAAATATTCTATTTCAAATATTTCCTATTATCAAAATATTTGTTATTATCAAAATAATCTTTATTTTCACGATTGGAATGAGGCCCAATCAATTACCATATAAAATTAATTATATGGATTTTCATACAACACATGTATATAATAACATTGAAAATAATCAACCATCAACCAAAGTGCACTACACTGTATAAGCATCAAATATAGATATTCAACGCTTATAACAGCCTGTCAATCAATCGATCGACATATTTAATCAATCAGGATGAGTGAAATTCATATTTCATCCCAACACCCGTGTGGGGTTTCAAACAATCAAACACAGATTTTAGTTGTGCAGTTGGGCGATGTGTAAAATTTATCGTCCCAATCAATGTCATTCAAATAAGTGTACATAAACAAACCATCTGGTTTGTAAATGAATATTTATTTATTCACTTCACTATTTTCTTATTCACATTAAAAATTATATTTTTAACGATAAAACATTTTATTTCAACCTATGAATTTCTATTCAATTCATTTATTCAATAAAATGATATTTTTATTTTTCTAACATATTTTAGAAAATTTCGGCGGCATAACGGCACGATACTAGAAACGGGACGAGGCCTAGCCTTATCCCCGGTCTAGTGAAGGCCCACGCCATTCACAAATCAATTTCAATCAATTTCCAATTCAACCATACGAATAAATCAATCACCCAACATTCAACTAAACAAACAAGTCCATGGTCTGTGGACGGGTGTCGGGTGCTTCTAATAAGCACCGTCTGCATCCTAGTATATATATATATAACTAGAAAAATAAATTGAAAGGTGAGAAATTCTCACTTATAGCTATCCTAGCTCCACGGCACTTCTAATGCAGGAAATCTTCATCGCTACCGCATCTTCGTCATCTTCGTTGTCCGTAGCCACTACATATGTAAAAATCGAATTTTTACTTCACTATTCGACATATAAAAATCATATTTTTACTTCGATGTTCAATATATAAAAACTATATTTTTCTATCGAAGTTCAATATATAAAAACTATATTTTTCTATCGAAGTTCAATATATAAAAACTATATTTTTCTATCGAAGTTCAATATATAAAAACTATATTTTTCTATCGAAGTTCAATATATAAAAATTCTATTTTTCTATCGAAGTTCAATATATAAAAACTATATTTTTCTATCGAAGTTCAATATATAAAAACTATATTTTTCTATCGAAGTTCAATATATGAAAACTATATTTTTCTATCGAAGTTCAATATATAAAAATTCTATTTTTTATTTCGAAAAAACGAATCTTTTCTAGTTTAAAAGTCATAACTTTTATCATATAAAAACCCAACGTTATACAATTTAAGATCCTAACTTTCCTTATTTAAAAGTCTAATCTTTTTCTTTTAAAAGATTAAACCTTTTCTATTTCAAAGTTTAAACCCTTTTTAAACCTTAAAATAAAATCAGTTTTTACTTTCTTTTTCAAATCAGTTTTTATATTCTTTTCAAAAATTCAATTTTTGTTTAATGTCTATAAAAATCAGTTTTAACATAATATAAAAAAACAGTTTTCTCATAATAAAAAAAACAGTTTTAACATAATAAAAAAAAAAAACAGTTTTCTCATAATAAAAAAACAGTTTTAACAAAATAAAAAAAACAGTTTTCTTATATGTTTTAAATAAAATAAAAATAAAATAAATAAATAAAAAAACTTACAGGGGGCGCTGTCGAGTGGTCGGGGGGGGGGGGGGGGAGATCTGGTGGCGCGTGGGGTCTAGCATGGCCTGCGGTGGAGTTTCAGGCGGTTAAGGGGGTGGGCGACGACTGTCGCGAGGTCGAGGAGGGGAAGCAAGGGGGTCGCGGTGGTTGTTCGATGGTCGTGGGAGGAGGAGATGAAGCATCGGCGGTGGCAGCGTCGCTAGGGGGGGGCGCGATGTGGTGGTCCGCCTAGGGCTTCGATCCGATTCTTTTTTTTTTCTTTCTTTTGAAATGAATTTGGAAGGGGGGGCAGACGGTTAAAGGGGGAAAGGTTTTTTTTTTATTATTATTATTTTATTATTTATCATTAAAAAGCAACTTTTATTTTCGACTTCTAAACGAGGCCCACCGCCTGCCGTCCATAGCGTTTTACCCCCATTCCGAACACAATGGGATATGTTGCATAGCTTGATTTGATCGTTTCGATTAGTTTCCGTTGAATTTACCTTTAAATCACTATATTGAATTTTAAACGTACATTTCAAATTACCGGGGTCACATACTAACCCTATAAATTCCAGAAAAATATTTTCTAGCTTCGTATTGATGATACGGTCCTAACAAAACTAGTTTCGTCGAATTCTGAGACCGTTAGAAAAATGGCCAATTTCCAGTCGATTAAAATCAACTGAAACTGGTCAAACGCGTTTTCCTTTGCCACGCTCACACACTGATTCGAAAAATTATGAAATTTGAAACCTAGCAATAATTCGACACCACGGACCCAACAAAACTGGTTTCGTTGAAATCCGAGGTCATTTGCAAAATGTCCATTTTTAAGGGCCTGAATTCCATAGCGACTATTCAGAATTTTCAACTGGACATATCTTTTGATTCCCGATATGAAATCCTGATTTTTCGGATTCGTTGGAAAGATATTCACTATTAGATTCCATTATTTTTGGTTTCACTAAAATCCGGATTGTTTTGCACCCGGTACATTCAATTGAAGTTTGAAATCGAATTATCGAACTACCGCGCCATTTTCAATTCTATTTATAATTATATATAAATATTTATGTTCTAACGACGACGTATATAATATATACGATCGAATTATATTCAAAATAAATTTTCTCGTCGATATTATTTAAAATAATCTATTTTAAATATTCAAAATTCGCTAAAATTACCAAAATAAAAATTTCAAACTGGCTCGCATTTTACGGGTTGTTACAATCTCCCCCACTTAAAACTTTTCGTCCCCGAAAAGGAACAAAGTCGAAAGTGGTTTGATTATTCAGCTCTACGTTCGATCTGGCTTCCATTCTCCAACTTTTCAGTTTCTGAGAATTTTCTAAAATTTCAAAAATTTGGCTAACACCCTAAATTTCCGAAAAAATTCGCCATAACCTCCCCTGCACCGGGAGCATCGGGGAATTTCAAATAGCTTCCCCGGTCCTTCAGATCTCAAAAAGAAAAAGAAAAAGCCAAGCGGCTAGCCAATAGGCTCACAAAATCATCATCACCCAAACAAAACAGGAAATTATGTAGTAAACATGTACCTATTTGTCGGGCAAACAAATTTTATTCTCTGCTCTAGCCTCCTTGCTATGACCTGTTCAATGATATACATGTATATGCAAGCAGATGCGACCAATTTTCAATATAATTCAATATTTGATTCAGTTAGGCTAAATGGTTCAAAATTAGCAAACAAATAAACAAACAACACAAACATCAATCAATTAGTGGATTAGAGTTTTCAAATTGATAACTTTGATACATATACAAAATCATGTTTTTGATGCCAAATCACAACAATAGGCCCTATCTAATTCTGGTTCTCACACCAGTCAATAGGAAATATATAGAAATCTCACTTTAGTCACTCGAATATAAATACTGATAATGTGATCACAATTATCAGCATCATCCCCGGGCGACTAGAGCGTGATTCTATATCTATCCAGTATATTAAAATTTCGAATACACGCGGATCAGACGTATACGCAAAATCTATATATACTGGATTGTCCACATCTATATAAATAAATAATCAAATACGAATAATTGATTTAGATTTTCAAAACAAAATTTGTTTTCATTTTCAAAAATATACTCTTCACACTCGTTCTAGGATACTACTGATCCTATCTCTAACGAGTCATTCTAATTGGATATTACTAATCCAATATCTGATGAATTCTTTCATATGGTTCTAATGTGTCTTGTTCTCTAGCTTTGTAAACCAAAGCTCTGATACCAACTGTGAAATAGCCGACGAAATCCGGTAGGCTTTGCAACCATCCCTTCATCCCCCAAGCAGCAGGTAAAACCCACCGTGGCTCTCACATGGTCCCCCAGTTACTTGTTTTACGGCAACCCTCTCGAGTCTCGCGCCCACTGGCGAACCAACCCCCACCACAAGGGACATGTAGGGGTAAGAGTCTCCCGTTCGCCACCAAACTGCGAAGCGAGAACCCCCTATCACGACTGCAACAAGAACTGGTGATACTCCATTTTCGATCATTTCAATCTAATTAAAGATTCATTAAAACTCCACTTAGTTTTAATATGTGACTGGGTTAAAGAATCCGTGTCATTTAAAAACACAGTTCACAATAAACCCAAAATCACCTTCATTAATTATCGGGTTAAAGAACGAGTGTTATTTAAAAACACTGTCCACGATAAACCCAAAAATCAATATCAATTCAATTCCAATTAAATATTATTTAATTGGTACACTTCATTAAATCTAAATAAAAAGATTTAATCTTTTCTCAACTGGGTTCTAGAACAGTGTTAGTGAAGACACCATTCACGACAAACCTAAATCACATTCGATATTCAATACAAGGCTCTGAATAGAAAATATATCGGCTTATATTCAATATCGAATTCTACGACTAACAAATGTCGTATTGGAAATAACGATACAAATATATATCTTTCAAATTTCCATAACAACACCTGTAATATCACGAATTCCAACATCGAAATATTCCGAAGACAATTTCGATTCAAATCCACTCCAATGCAATCATTGGAAATTTTGGTTATTTTCTAAACCATTTCAAATTCAATTTATTTATTTAAAAATAAATAGAATTATAATTCTAGTTCAAAACTAGTTCATTTCGATAAAAATCTATTTTTATCTTTTCAAATATGGAGTTTTTCATCCCAAACTTTCACAAATCATTTCTTATGATTTTACACAAATTATTACTATTTTTAATAATTTTATCAAGGCCCGTACAGTCGATTTCCATTAACGGCCATCGAACTGCACTTACAGCGACCTTTTTCGAATTTGATTTGGACGTATCTCCAAATCCAACCGTTAGATTTCAAATTTCTAACATTCATTAGAAAGCTCTTTTCGATACGAACCCAACGGTTCCGGTTTTAGGAGAATCCGACGGTCGGATCTCCCGCAATGTCCGTTTGAAATAAATGGTCGAAATTCACGAACTGCCGCGGCGCGGCGCGTTCTATTCAGGCCATTATATTATATATATAATATATATAATATATACTTCGTCGATTTCTATTTAAAACGAATTATATAAATAGTTTTAAATTCGTTTCAAAAGCAATTTCAACTTCCTTTTCAATTCAAATCAAAATTGAATTCTTCTTGATAAATTCGTTTTAAAATTCATTTCTATTCAATTCAAATTTCATTTCAATTTGAATTCATTTCAATTCACTTTCAATTCAATTTGAAATCGTTTTCAATTCAATTCATTTCGAAATCGTTTTCAATTCAATTCATTTCGAAATCGTTTTCAATTCAATTCATTTCGAAATCGTTTTCAATTCAATTCATTTCGAAATCGTTTTCAATTCAATTCATTTCGAAATCGTTTTCAATTCACTTCATTTCGAAATATTCGATTTCGAGATTACTTTTCAATATTCATTTTAAAATGAATAAAATCGATATAAATATCGTTTACGTCAAAATGGCGTCAATCTAATCAACACGACTTCATAAATTTCTATTTTCAAATATTCTATTTCAAATATTTCCTATTATCAAAATATTTGTTATTATCAAAATATTCTTTATTTTCACGATTGGAATGAGGCCCAATCAATTACCATATAAAATTAATTATATGGATTTTCATACAACACATGTATATAATAACATTGAAAATAATCAACCATCAACCAAAGTGCACTACACTGTATAAGCATCAAATATAGATATTCAACGCTTATAGCAGCCTGTCAATCAATCGATCGACATATTTAATCAATCAGGATGAGTGAAATTCATATTTCATCCCAACACCCGTGTGGGGTTTCAAACAATCAAACACAGATTTTAGTTGTGCAGTTGGGCGATGTGTAAAATTTATCGTCCCAATCAATGTCATTCAAATAAGTGTACATAAACAAACCATCTGGTTTGTAAATGAATATTTATTTATTCACTTCACTATTTTCTTATTCACGTTAAAAATTATATTTTTAACGATAAAACATTTTATTTCAACCTATGAATTTCTATTCAATTCATTTATTCAATAAAATGATATTTTTATTTTTCTAACATATTTTAGAAAATTTCGGCGGCATAACGGCACGATACTAGAAACGGGACGAGGCCTAGCCTTATCCCCGGTCTAGTGAAGGCCCACGCCATTCACAAATCAATTTCAATCAATTTCCAATTCAACCATACGAATAAATCAATCACCCAACATTCAACTAAACAAACAAGTCCATGGTCTGTGGACGGGTGTCGGGTGCTTCTAATAAGCACCGTCTGCATCCTAGTATATATATATATAACTAGAAAAATAAATTGAAAGGTGAGAAATTCTCACTTATAGCTATCCTAGCTCCACGGCACTTCTAATGCAGGAAATCTTCATCGCTACCGCATCTTCGTCATCTTCGTTGTCCGTAGCCACTACATATGTAAAAATCGAATTTTTACTTCACTATTCGACATATAAAAATCATATTTTTACTTCGATGTTCAATATATAAAAACTATATTTTTCTATCGAAGTTCAATATATAAAAACTATATTTTTCTATCGAAGTTCAATATATAAAAACTATATTTTTCTATCGAAGTTCAATATATAAAAACTATATTTTTCTATCGAAGTTCAATATATAAAAACTATATTTTTCTATCGAAGTTCAATATATAAAAATTCTATTTTTCTATCGAAGTTCAATATATAAAAACTATATTTTTCTATCGAAGTTCAATATATAAAAACTATATTTTTCTATCGAAGTTCAATATATAAAAACTATATTTTTCTATCGAAGTTCAATATATAAAAATTCTATTTTTTATTTTGAAAAAACGAATCTTTTCTAGTTTAAAAGTCACAACTTTTATCATATAAAAACCCAACGTTATACAATTTAAGATCCTAACTTTCCTTATTTAAAAGTCTAATCTTTTTCTTTTAAAAGATTAAACCTTTTCTATTTCAAAGTTTAAACCCTTTTTAAACCTTAAAATAAAATCAGTTTTTACTTTCTTTTTCAAATCAGTTTTTATATTCTTTTCAAAAATTCAATTTTTGTTTAATGTCTATAAAAATCAGTTTTAACATAATATAAAAAAACAGTTTTCTCATAATAAAAAAAACAGTTTTAACATAATAATAAAAAAAAACAGTTTTCTCATAATAAAAAAACAGTTTTAACAAAATAAAAAAAACAGTTTTCTTATATGTTTTAAATAAAATAAAAATAAAATAAATAAATAAAAAAACTTACAGGGGGCGCTGTCGAGTGGTCGGGGGGGGGGGAGATCTGGTGGCACGTGGGGTCTAGCATGGCCTGCGGTGGAGTTTCAGGCGGTTAAGGGGGTGGGCGACGACTGTCGCGAGGTCGAGGAGGGGAAGCAAGGGGGTCGCGGTGGTTGTTCGATGGTCGTGGGAGGAGGAGATGAAGCATCGGCGGTGGCAGCGTCGCTAGGGGGGGCGCGATGTGGTGGTCCGCCTAGGGCTTCGATCCAATTCTTTTTTTTTTCTTTCTTTTGAAATGAATTTGGAAGGGGGGGGCCAGACGGTTAAAGGGGGAAAGGTTTTTTTTTTATTATTATTATTTTATTATTTATCATTAAAAAGCAACTTTTATTTTCGACCTCTAAACGAGGCCCACCGCCTGCCGTCCATAGCGTTTTACCCCCATTCCGAACACAATGGGATATGTTGCATAGCTTGATTTGATCGTTTCGATTAGTTTCCGTTGAATTTACCTTTAAATCACTATATTGAATTTTAAACGTACATTTCAAATTACCGGGGTCACATACTAACCCTATAAATTCCAGAAAAATATTTTCTAGCTTCGTATTGACGATACGGTCCTAACAAAACTAGTTTCGTCGAATTCTGAGACCGTTAGAAAAATGGCCAATTTCCAGTCGATTAAAATCAACTGAAACTGGTCAAACGCGTTTTCTTTTGCCACGCTCACATACTGATTCGAAAAATTATGAAATTTGAAACCTAGCAATAATTCGACACCACGGACCCAACAAAACTGGTTTCGTTGAAATCCGAGGTCATTTGCAAAATGTCCATTTTTAAGGGCCTGAATTCCATAGCGACTATTCAGAATTTTCAACTGGACATATCTTTTGATTCCCGATATGAAATCCTGATTTTTCGGATTCGTTGGAAAGATATTCACTATTAGATTCCATTATTTTTGGTTTCACTAAAATCCGGATTGTTTTGCACCCGGTACATTCAATTGAAGTTTGAAATCGAATTATCGAACTACCGCGCCATTTTCAATTCTATTTATAATTATATATAAATATTTATGTTCTAACGACGACGTATATAATATATACGATCGAATTATATTCAAAATAAATTTTCTCGTCGATATTATTTAAAATAATCTATTTTAAATATTCAAAATTCGCTAAAATTGCCAAAATAAAAATTTCAAACTGGCTCGCATTTTACGGGTTGTTACAATTTTATTATAATAATAATAGCGATAATTAAAAATTAACTAAGTATTATAAAAATTAACTAACTATCATAAAAAATTAACTAAGTTTACTAAACTTATAAAAAATAAGAAGTTTAGTTTATAAAAGTTAACTAAGTATATAAAAATATAAAATATTTTATAATAATAATAATAGCAATAATTAAAAATTAACTAAGTATAATAAAAATTAACTAACTATTATAAAAATTAACTAAGTTTACTAATCTTATAAAAATTAAAAAATTTAGTTTATAAAAGTTAACTAAGTATATAAAAATATAAAATATTGCCAAGTATTCTATAATAATAATAGCAATAATTAAAAATTAACTAAGTATTATAAAAGTTAACTAACTTTATAAAAATTAACTAACTTTATAAAATTTTTACTAAGTTTACTAATTTTATAAAAATTAAGAAGTTTAATTTATAAAAGTTAACTAAGTATATAAAATATAAAATATTACCAAGTATTCTATAATAATAATAGAAATTATTAAAAATTAACTAAGTATTATTAAAATTAACTAAGTTTACTAATATTAATAAAATTAACTAACTATTATATAAAATTAACTAAGTTCACTAATTTTATAAAAATTAAGAAGTTAAGTTTAAGTATAAAATAAATAAAATATTACTAAGGATTCTATAATAATAATAGCAATTATTAAAAATTAACTATGTATTATAAAAATTTAACTAACTATTATAAGAAATTAACTAGGTTTACTAATTTTATAAAAATTAAGAGGTTTAGTTTATAAAAGTTAACTAAGTGTAAAAAATATAAAATATTACCAAGTATTCTATAATAATAATAGCAACTATTAAAAATTAACTAATTATTATAAAAATTAACTAGTTATTATAAAAAATTAACTAAGTTCACTAATTTTATAAAAATTAAGAATTTAGTTTATAAAAGTTAACTAAGTATAAAAAAAATATTACCAAGTATTCTATAATAATAATGGCAATTATTAAAAATTAACTAAGTATTAAAAAACTAACTAACTATTATAAGAAATTTACTAGGTTTACTAATTTTATAAAAATTAATAGGTTTAGTTTATAAAAGTTAACTAATTATAAAAAATATAAAATACTACCATGTATTCTATAATAATAATAGTAATTATTAAAAATTAACTAGTTACTATAAAAAATTAACTAAGTTTACTACTTTTATAAAAATTAAGAAGTTTAGTTATAAAAGTTAACTATGTATATAAAATATAAAATATTACCAAGTATTTTATAATAATAGTAGCAATAATTAAAAATTAACTAAGTATTATAAAAATTAACTAACTATTATAAAAATTTAACTAAGTTTACTAATCATGTAAAAATTTAGAAGTTTAGTTTACAAAAAGTTAATTAAGTATATAAAAATATAAAATATTACCAAGTATTCCATAATAATAGCAATAATAAAAAATTATGAAAGCATGACCAAATGCTAACATGAGCACATGTGTATAGGTATTGGAGAGGGGAATCGTTGTACATTCGGCTATAATCAGAATATCGTTAGGCGCTTCTGAAGATCCCTCGACAAAAAGACCGCTTGTGGTATCTGATTACGGAGAAAGCGGTAACTTTTAGATGTTCATTTTGTTAGTATTCGGCGCAAACTTGTTTTATGGAAATTTTGTTTTATTTGTAGATATCTTGACTTTGTTCGACGGATATTGTGTAAATTTATTTTATGGTGTTATTTTTTATGGAAATTATGTAAAGTTTGTTTATTGATGATGTCTTTGTGTATGAATATTGTGTTATATAATTAGTTGGTTGATATATATTTACATGTTGTTGATATGTTTGTGCATGAATATTTTGATACTACAATATGTACATGCTGTGATAGATGAAAAAAAATGTTGTGATATGTGGCAAAATGCTGTGATAGTAAAGAACATGTAAACTTCCAGAAACGCTGTGATATGTGGCAAAGCGCTGTGATAGTAAAGAATTTGTAAACTTCGAGAAATGCTGTGATATGTGGCTAAACACTATAGAAAAGGGAAGATAACAACATTTCTGGAACAATACAAAATGTTGTATAAACATAAGGACAACACCATTTGAAACGCTATAATATGTCAATTTTCTACAGTTATTTGAAAATTCTATGATATACCAGGGACCTATAATAACGTGTTGGTAGACAGCGTTCATCAAAACGCTGTTAAAGGCTATAACAGCTTTTTTTTCAACGATGTGAATAAACTGTTGTAGTGCTTCGAGCCTAGGCATGCCGCTGAAATATGCTAACGTGTAAAATTGGGGACGAGGGGAAAACGATAAAATTAGGGAATAACATGTATTAGGAAATTTTGGCATAAATTGAATGAAATATATGAATATGAATTTAGGGCATAAATCAAACTTTGATAAAAGATCTGAATTTGGGCAAAAACCAAACTTTGATAAAAGATCTGAATTTGGAGCATACGATACATGATGAATATGACTTGGGAAAAAGAGGCATGAAAACATATAATAACATAGGAATAATTTTTTAATAATGAAGAAGCCTAGAATTACAGTAATTAGAAACTGTAGCCACGCTTAGACACGAGGTTAGATTACACTTGTGGTGGAAGTCTGCACGGAACCGCCCGACATATCCAAGGACTACAAGTGGTAAATCTAACGTGAGGGGTCTAAGTGCATAAACACGAGGCGTGCTAAGACACGAGGTTATTCCCGACTTGTGGAAGATGTCTGCCCAAACCCAACCGACCTATCCAACATCCACAAGTTTAGGTTTAATATGGGAGGTCTAATATATTATAACCATAAATGAATATGGCAATAAACTTGAATACTTAACCAAGTTGAATCCATAGGGATTGTATATGTTAACTTGAGTTAAGTAAACTTGTATGAAACAGTGGAAGGATTAAGTATATCTTGGGTTGGTGGGATATATACATACATACATACATACATACATATATATATATATATATATGCCCACAAACTTAACCTGTGGGGATATGCAATCTTTTACTCTGGTATGGCATAACCTATGGAAAACCTAGTGGTGATGCAAGCGTGGGGGAAGCTTGTATCATCTTGTGTGTGGGACACGTTTCTGTTAGTAACCCATATATAGTGTGACACTCCATGTCCATTAATGTCACTCAAAAAGGGAATGCATTAACTTCTATGGAGCGTTTTAA
Source organism: Allium sativum (assembly GCA_030737875.1). NCBI lineage: Eukaryota > Viridiplantae > Streptophyta > Magnoliopsida > Asparagales > Amaryllidaceae > Allium > Allium sativum. Next base: position 923,719,673 of record CM060910.1, read on the forward strand.
GTGTGTATAGAACAGAAACTTAACAACAAGACAAATATAAAACAGTACTTAAACATTTAAAACTTTATTCATTGCAGCGGTAACAGAAAAGTTTGATTACATCATCAGAAACCAAAGACTAGAGTCAAGTACATAATATCCATCTTGATTAAATCAGAGTACATAAAATAAAAGACATAACCCCAACATAAAATAGGCGTAAATAAGATAGGATGAACTTTTACTTCAGTGATCCAAGCAACTTCCAAAGAAAGAGATAAAGTTGTCCAAATCAAGCTCCACTAGTACTAGTCCCACCCTGAGCACCTTGGGGGGGAGGGGGGAAGGGAAGAAAAGAGGTGGAAACAAGGGGGTCAGACATAAAGTCTGGCGAGTGCAATAACTTTAACAATATAATCATTAAGTAACTAGGATAAGACATAAGCTGGAAAATAAGGAGACAACTGTGAACAAATGGGTATGACAGAGCAAACAAAGGAAATAAGACGAACAAAGATAACGTTAAAGGCGCCCCTAATCACTATAGGATAATTACTATACTGCACCACCACTAGTCACCCTAAAGGTTGATCCCGCCTACAGAACTTAATAATGATAATGGTAGTTTCGTGTACCCCTAGCTACCTTCAAAGGTGCCGTCTGCCCCTATCTCCACTAGGTGTACCCACTACCCCCTTTCGATCGGCTCCCTAACTCGTAGATACCCGTGCTGGCCCCACAGTGGGGTGTATCACTCCCTAAAGTGGCAACCCGATACCACCAAAAATGCACGGCTTATATCTACACGATGCAACAACGTCTTACCTACCAGCCCGGGCCCACACACGCATATGAACCTGTTGGACTTGTGTTGCCACCGCTAACCCGTTTTGACTTCTTACAATCAAATCCAGTACGCGTGTCCCGTCCTCGACTTGGGTCGAGCCCACAAAGATACTTAATGGGTTACTGGTTTGAAAAGGCCACCCATGCATGACTCAAGCTTTCCACCTATGCTTGGTCCCTTCTAAGGTTTTCCCACTTAACCTCATTCTTATTCATGTCTTCTTACATGTTTCAATCTTGGTTAAGTGCATCTAATCGTATTTCAAATGCAACCCAAGGCACCCACTTAATTCCACATGCCATCCAAGGTACTCACTTAACCCCCCATGTCCCGCCACATCTTTATCTGGTTAAGTGTTTCTTAATTCATTAACACCGTAACCTTGTAAAGACCTCCCACATTAGACTGGCATTTGTGGCAGCTGTATTTGCCGGGCGGGTCCGGGCAGTCTTACACCACAAACGAGCCTAACCTCGTGTCTTTACAACTGTTACACATTTAATTCATGCCTTTGACCTCTCACATTAGACTGGCATTTGTGGCAGCTGGATTTGTCGGGCGGGTCCGGGCAGTCTTACACCACAAAAGAGTCTAACCTTATGTCCTAGGCGGTTTATTATTACATAACTTCATTTAACCCCAAATTGGATTATTATCCCTATTCAAATTTGTAAATAAATTCCAAATTCATTTATGTCCATAATTGTCTCAATTATGTCCATAAATACCAATTATGCCAATTAATATCTTAAAATTATTCTATGCCTTTTTCAGGCCATTTATGCCAATTCTCAATAGGTGTATATTAAATATTACCCCCATCGTCCCCACGTTGTTGGTTCGTTTATCATGACATATACATATATATATATATATATATATATATATATTAGACTATAAATTAGTCTAATACATAAAAGGGAAGAAACATCACAAATTTGCCTAACACCCAAAATAGATCTAACTTGTAAATAAGAATTACAACGTAACTTGCATAAACTTTGTATAGTCATGAATCTAAACATAAACCTAAAAGGTGTGAACTTGGATGTATATGATATAGTTTTCACTTAAAACTTGCATAGGCCATAATCACAAACTTGCATAAAACTATACATGTCATAGATCTAAACATAGGGGTGTAAACTTGCATATATGTGATATAGTTTTTCACCTAAAACTTGCATAGGCCATAATCACAAACTTGCATAAAACGATGTATGTCATAGATCTAAATCTAAAGGGTGAACTTGCATATATGTGAATCCAATTTCTACCTAAACTTGCATATAATCACTTTATTTGATTCAAATGTAAACTAGTGTACAATTCACATAGGAACTAGCATATAATCTACACCCAAACTTGCATATAAAATGATGTCAAACGTGAATCAAGTTGAATATAGATGATTTGGCATATGAAAAGGGATCCACAACAAAACTATCATGATAAACATCTAGCATATATTCACAAAAGATTACATTTTTCCAATGATTCACAAACATAGCCATATAACCCAATTTATATCTCAACCTAATTAACTTGTTAATTATCTTATTAAAGGACTTGAACTCACAACTCAAAGAAGGTCTTGAGTTCTGAAATTGATTTAGCTCGCCTCTGAAGTAGACAATTCGTTGTAATTGTTGTTATAATCTTGAATTGGATTGAGTTGATTAGCTTTACTTTCTCTCTAATTGGTGGCAGCTACTCTAGGTTGCAAGGTGATAGCATGACGGCCGTGGTTCTAATTTTAATTAGGTTTTAGGGTTTGAGTCTACATGTGTTTATATAGAGTTTAGGATTAATTTAGGCCATCCGATCAACCTAGAACTAACCACAACCATTCAGTCCAGATCAGAACTATCCAGAAACCCTAATGACTCAGCAACCAGTCACAAAATCATCACCACTCACATCTGCCCGGCGGGGGGAGGGGGCAGGTCGACCTCCAGGTCGACCTGTAGGGGGGAGATTGACACTAGGGTCGACCCCCTGGTCGACCTGGGTCCTGGGCGGGAATTTTCCCTCCCAGCCCGCTTCTGATTTGAAATTTGAATTTATTAAATTTTCTGGAAACCTACGACAACCATAATTTCTTCATACGAAGTCCAATTTACGCAAACTCAGACTCTATCTCAACCAGAATTCCGAGATGAACACAATGGCGTAACCCATTTCCCTTAATTCTCACATTTAAAATTAAGTATTCTTTAATTTGTTAGTTTATGTTAATAGAAAACACTGGGTGTTACATTCTCCGCTCCTTAAAGGATTTCGCCCCCGAAATCTCCAAGTTAAGGAGAATGCATATCCTAACATCTAATCATCCATCTACTCAACCATCAAACACAGGCATCCATTGTCCTTACAAAATTTCTAATGCTGTATGAACATATGCAAGAAGTGTGTGTATATGTTCTTTATCTAATGCAAAATCAGGCGATATACTGATTCGGTTGACCTCCTTAATGCAAATCATGATAGTGCCATGCGTCCATTATGTATGTGAAAGAATCTTATCGATACATATTATTTCTATATGTGTGCACAGCCATTCATCAAAATGCAGCATCCATATGATATACAACCATTATACATCCATTAATTTAAATATGCACACACATTTATATGCAACATGAAGGTGATTGAGCCGATCTAGTGCCTAATGTGTGTGTATATGCATCCACGAGCAATCACTAGCAACCATTTGCATCCATTTGCATCCATCAGACATAACATGTCTCAAACACATGTTTCAACCATAGCGTTCTTCCTAACTAAAAACCGAAGATGTCATCGCAAAGATAATACTAAAAGATAGGACAAGTATCAACAAAGCGGTAGAAAAAGGAGAAATTAAAACATACCCTCAAAAAGGAAATGGTACAGCGTACGCATCTCATCTTCCGTCTCCCAAGTCGCGTCTCTTTGATCATCTCCCCATTGCACTTTGACCAACTTGACCTCTTTGTTGCGAAGCTTTTTGACCTCTGATCCGAGAATGCGTGTAGGAGCTCGTCTGATCGTGGCATTGCTCTCCACTTCCACTTCTTCGAGCGTGCTCGGCTCTACCACTTCCGCCGTATCGTGTAAACACTTACGCAAATGTGAAACGTGAAACACGTCATGAACTCCGCTGAGCTTCTCTGGTAACTTTACTCTGGATGCCATCTGCCCAATCCTCTCTGTAATTGGAAAGGGTCCTACAAACCTTGGTGCCAACTTCCCTACCGATCCAAAGCGGACTACGTTTCTCAACGGTGACACCTTAATAAAAACCATGTCCCCAACATTGAACTCAAGATCTGTTCGTCTCTTATCGGCATATGACTTCTGCCGGTCCTGTGCTGTTTTCATTCACCATTGAAACAGGTCTATCTTCTACGAAGTCTCCCTAATCATGTCGGGTCCAAGCAAAACCTTATCAGTGGATTCCCACCAACACGTAGGTGATCGGCACGGTCGTCCATAGAGAGCCTCAAAAGGTGCCATGCCAATGCTAGCCTGAAAACAATTATTATAGGCGAATTCTACAAGTGGAAGGTGTTCTTCCTATGTTCCTCCAAAGTCTAGAATGCATAGCCTCAGAAGGTCTTCTAGAATCCGATTCACCCTCTCGGTCTGACCATCCGTCTGAGGATGATAAGCGGTACTTAAGCATAGTTGTGTTCCAACCGCCTCTTTTAAGCTCTTCCAAAATTCGCTTGTGAAAATAGGATCTTTATCGCTCACAATGCTGGAGGGTATGCCATGCAAACGGACTATCTCTCGAAGGTAAACAAATGCTAACCATGTGGCGGTCCTTCTACTTTTGACGAGAATAAAATGGGCACTTTTAGTAAGTCGGTCTACAATTACCCAAATCCCCGTATTACCCTTCCTCGATCTTGGTAACCCATCTACAAAATCCATGGAAACGCTTTCCCATTTCCAAAGCGGAATCTCTAAGGGATGGAGAAAACCTCCGGGCTTCTTTTGCTCCGCTTTGACTTGCTGGCACACTAAGCATCTAGCAACGAATTCAGCCACGTCCTTCTTCATTCCGGCCCAAAAGAAAACTCACTTCATATCCCTATACATCTTATCACCACCGGGATGTATGGTCATCTTAGAGCGATGTGAGTCTTCAAGAATTTCCTTCTTCAAACTTTCGTCTTGTGGTACGCAAAGTATTCCATCTCTACGTAGGCAACCTCTTTCGTCTATAGCACATCTATCAAGATATCTTGAGGACTCCCCTTCTATAAGCTTGCCTACAATTTCAACCAACTATGGGTCGTTCCGCTGTGCCTCTCCAACTCGACCCAAAATTGTAGGTTGCACCTCTAATGATGCCAATAATCCGGGTACATAATCGATAGAGTGTCTGAAGTCAAAGGAAGATATATACTCCAAACTCTGTCGCTCTACAAACAAAGGACTTAAATTTAATTTCTTTCTACTTAAGGCGTCAGCTACAACATTACCCTTGCCAGGGGTATATGCAATCTCAAAATCGTAGGATGCCAAAAACTCCATCCATCTCTGTTGCCTCAAGTTTAGGTCCTTCTGAGAGAATAAGTACTTTAGCGACTTATGGTCTGTATACAACTCAAACCTTTCGCCAAGCAAATAATGACGTCACGACTTAAGCACAAAAACTATGGCCGCCAACTACAAATCGTGGGTAGGGTAATTTTTCTCGTGGGCTTTCAACTGTCTTCCACCATAGCATATCACCCTTCCCTCTTGCATTAAAACTGCACCAAGCCCTGTCCCACAAGCATCGGTATATACAATGAATGTCTTACTCCCGTCTAGCAAAACTAAAACTGGAGCTGTCGTTAAAGCCCTCTTTAGACGTTGGAAAGCATCGTCACAGTCAACGTCCCAAGTAAAAGTCAAATTCTTCTTCGTTAATCGAGTGAGAGGGGCTGATATCTTCGCGAAGTCATTAATGAACTTCCTATAATAGCCAGCCAGCCCTAAAAAGCTTCTTACTTCGGTTGCGTTCTTAGGCGTTTTCCAATCTTGGATTGCCACTACTTGGCGGGATCCACAGCTATCCCTTCCTTAGAGACCACGTGTCATAAGGACCTCACTTCTCTTCTCCAAAAATGGCACTTGGAGAACTTAGCTTTTAGCTGATGTGCTCGTAGGGTCTCTAAGACTTCCCTAAGATGTAGGGCATGCTCTTCTTCATTTTTAGAGAAAACCAGAATATCATCTACAAAGACTACCACAAACTTGTTCAGAAACTCCCTAAACACCCCACTCATTAAGTCAACAAAGTATGCGGGTGCATTCGTCAGACCAAAAGGCATGACAAGCCACTCGAAGAAACCGTCAGGAGTTCAAAAGGCAGCCTTATTGATGCTATCTTCAGCCACCCTTAGCTGATGAAACCCTGTAGCCAAATCCAGTTGCGAGAAAACCGAAGCACCCACCAACTGATCACATAAGTCGTCTATTCTCGGTAACGGGTGTCTGTTCTTCTTTGTTAGCTTATTCAGCTCTCTATAGTCCACGCACAATCTAATTGAACCATCAGCTTTTGTAGCAAAAACGACTGGAGCACCCCACTCCGAAATACTTCTTCTTATGAACCCCTTCTCAAGCAGTTCTTTCACTTGCTTACTGAGTTCTCTTCTCTCTCTCGGAGCCATGTGGCGCACTGGTAATGCAACTCGCTTTGCATTATCTACTAAGTATATTCGAAAGTCTATCTCACGCCTCGGGGATAAACCTCAAATTTCATCGAAGACATCGCTATATTCACGAATCACATGAACATATTTCAAATCATCATTGGATGCGTCTAGGGATTCTAGGTAGCTAAGCATTACCGGACCTCTAGGGTCACAAGAAATATCAAGGGTCTTGCCACAACGAGTCAACAATCTAACTACCCTTCTTTCACAGTCTAGGATGGCCCCATATCTAGTTAGCTAATCCATACCTAGAATCAAGCCGTAGCCTATGAAGCCAAGAACAAAGGTGTTGCATTCAAACCCAATGCCCAAGATAGACATTCTCAAATCCCGAAAAATCATAGAAAGATGAGCCGAACCACCAATAGGATTTGAGACTACTATGGGATCCGAAACTAGACTAGTATTTAGGTGCAGTGTTTTAACTAACGAAGCAGACACAAACGAGTGTGAAGCGCCAGAGTCAAACAAAGTACAAACAGGATGATCAAACAGAAAAACTAAACTTTCAACGGAAATGTTTCTACCTCGTTCTTGCAGCGGTGGGACCGCGAGAGCCTGGACCTGCTCCCTTGCCTTCCCTGGTGCCATGAGAGCCTGAAGCTGCCCTCCAGGAGTTCTTTACCCTTGCCCATGTTTCCTTGGGCAATCCTTAACTAGATGACCTGCCTCTCCTCAGTGGAAACAACCAGTCTTCTTCTTTTTCCTACAGTCTCTACTCAGATGGCCTGGTGTCCCACAATTAAAGCACTTCTTCTTTCTTTTGCCGTTATTGTTCTTCCCACCTTTCTTGTTTTGCTGTTGTGGTTTCTCTTGATCTCCTATCTTCTCAGGTGCCTTATTAACATTGGCGCCTTTCTCCTCTTCATGCATAAGCGCCATGTCAACTAGTCTCTCAAAGGTGGCCCCCATAGGGATGTGGGTCATAGCTAACCCATGTAGCGGCTCGTTCAAACCCTTAACAAATCTCAGGGCCTTCTTTTCGGGTGTATTCACCAAGTCCAAGCCAAATCTCGCCAACTGATTGAACTTGTAAACGTATTCTTTCACTGATAGATTCCCTTGCTTCAACGCCAAAAATCTTTCCATATATAAATTTTCTTCAGCCCGTGAGAGAAACTTTGCCTCAAACCTACGCCTGAAATCCGGCCATGTATCAACAGGCTCTCCATTAGTAACGTCCCACCAAAACGAGGCCTCATCCTTCATTAACCAGGAAGCTAACTGGACCTTTCTTCCATCTTCTACCTCAAAGATTCCAAACAATTCTTCCACCTCCTTTAGCCAATTTCGAGCTTCAACAAACGTCTCCGACCCGTGAAAAGGTTTCCCGCCCATTGCCCGAAAGTCCTTGCATATCTTTGCGAAAGTGTCAACACGGGGAGGAGGAGAAGGGGGAGGAGGAGGAGCATTTGCTAGGCCTGCGACATTGGCCCTAGCTTCCAGATACCTTCTAAACCATCCTGGTATCGGTATCCCCTCGGGTATCTCGGGAATTCCATACATACTGAAAAGAAAAATGAAGAGATTCAAACAAAGAATTCGAAAGAAAGATATATGGCTCTTGGGGGTTATGTTTTAAAAATAAACTTTTCTCTTGAAAATACTTTCCTTAAAATGTACTTTTGAAAGTATTTCTTTATAAAAGTGCTTTTGAAAAATAGTTTTTCAAACTGTTCTGGTAACCTTCAGCTCTAATACCACGTGTGACACCCCATGTCCATTAATTTCACTCACAAAGGGAATGCATTAACTTCTATGGAGCATTTTAAGTGTGTATAGAACAGAAACTTAACAACAAGACAGATATAAAACAGTACTTAAAAATTTAAAACTTTATTCATTGCAGCGGTAATAGATAAGTTTGATTACATCATCAAAAACCAAAGACTAGAGTCAAGTACATAATATCCATCTTGATTAAATCAGAGTACATAAAATAAAAGACATAACCCCAACATAAAATAACCATAAATAAGATAGGCTGAACTTTTACTTCAGCTATCCAAGCAACTTCCAAAGAAAGAGATAAAGCTGTCCAAATCAAGCTCCACTAGTACTAATCCCACCCTGAGCACCTGGGGGGAAGGGAAGAAAAGAGGTGGAAACAAGGGGGTCAGACATAAAGTTTGGCGAGTGCAATAACTTTAACAATATAATCATTAAGTAACTAGGATAAGGCATAAGCTGGAAAATAAGGAGATGACTGTGAACAAATAGGTATGACAGAGCAAACAAAGGAAATAAGACGAACAAAGATAACGTTAAAGGCGCCCCTAATCACTATAGGATAATTACTATATTGCACCACCACTAGTCACCCTAAAGTTGATCCCGCCTACAGAACTTAATATAATGGTAGTTTCGTGTACCCCTAGCTACCTTCAAAGGTGCCGTCTGCCCCTATCTCCACTAGGTGTAACCACTACCCCCTTTCGACCGGCTCCCTAACTCATAGATACCCGTGCTGGCCTCACAGTGGGGTGTATCACTCCCCAAAGTGGCAACCCGATACCACCAAAAATGCACGGTTTATATCTACACGATGCAACGACGTCTTACCTACCAGCCCAGGCCCACACACACATATGAACCCATTGGACTTGCGTTGCCACCGCTAACCCGTTGTGACCTCTTACAATCAAATCCAGTACGCGTGTCCCGTCCTCGACTTGGGTCGAGCCCACAAAGATACTTAATGGGTTACTGGTTTGAAAAGGGCCCCCATGCATGACACAAGCTTTCCACCTATGCTTGGTGCCCTCTAAGGTATTCCCACTTAACCCCATTCTTATTCATGTCTTCTTACATGTTTCAATCATGGTTAAGTGCATCTAATCGTATTTCAAATGCTACCCAAGGCACCCACATAATTCCACATGACACCCAAGGCACCCACTTAACCCCCCATGTCCTACCACATATAAGTGTTTCTTAATTCATTAACACCGTAACCTTGTAAAGACCTCCCACATTAGACTGGCATTTGTGGCAGCTGGAATTGTCGGGCGCGTCCGGGTAGTCTTACACCACAAACGGGCCTAACCTCGTGTCTTTACAACTGTTACACATTTAATTCATGCCTTTGACCGCTCACATTAGACTGGAATTTGTGGCAGCTGGATTTGCAGGGCGGGTCCGGGCAGTCTTACACCACAAAAGAGTCTAACCTCGTGTCTTAGGCGATTTATTATTACATATCTTCATTTAACCCAAAATTGGATTATTATCCCTATTCAAATTTGTAAATAAATTCCAAATTCATTTATGTCCATAATTGTCTCAATTATGTCCATAAATACCAATTATGCCAATTAATATCTTAAATTTATTATATGCCTTTTTCAGGCCATTTATGCCAATTCTCAATAGGTGTATATTCAATATTACCCCCATCATCCCCACGTTGTTCGTTCGTTTATCATGACATATATATATATTAGACTATAAATTAGTCTAATACATAAAAGGGAAGAAACATCACAAATTTGCCTAACACCCAAAATAGATCTAACTTGCAAATAAGAATTACAACATAACTTGCATAAACTTTGTATAGTCATGAATCTAAACATAAACCTAAAAGGTGTGAACTTGCATGTATGTGATATAGTTTTTCACTTAAAACTTGCATAGGCCATAATCACAAACTTGCATAAAACTATACATGTCATAGATCTAAACATAGGGGTGTAAACTTGCATATATGTGATATAGTTTTTCACCTAAAACTTGCATAGGCCATAATCACAAACTTGCATAAAACGATGTATGTCATAGATCTAAATCTAGAGGGTGAACTTGCATATATGTGAATCCAATTTCTACCTAAACTTGCATATAATCACTTTATTTGATTCAAATGTAAACTAGTGTACAATTCACATAGAAACTAGCATATAATCTACACCCAAACTTGCATATAAAATGATGTCAAACGTGAATCAAGTTGAACATAGATGATTTGCATATGAAAAGGGATCCACAACAAAACTATCATGATAAACATCTAGCATATATTCACAAAAGATTACATTTTTCCAATGATTCACAAACATAGCCAGATAACCCAATTTATATCTCAACCTAATTAACTTGTTAATTATCTTATTAAAGAAATTGAACTCACAACTCAAAGAAGGTCTTGAGTTCTGAAATTGATTTAGCTCGCCTCTGAAGTAGACAATTCGTTGTAGTTGTTGTTATAATCTTGAATTAGATTGAGTTGATTAGCTTTACTTTCTCTCTAATTGGTGGTGGCTACTCTAGGTTGCAAGGTGATAGCATGACGGCCATGGTTCTAATTTTAATTAGGTTTTAGGGTTTGAGTCTACATGTGTTTATATAGAATTTAGGATTAATTTAGGCCATCCGATCAACCTAGAACTAACCACAACCACTCAGTCCAGATCAAAACTATCCAGAAACCCTAATGACTCAGCAACTAGTCACAAAAACATCATCACTCACATCTGCCCAGGGGGCAGGTCGACCCCCAGGTCGACCTGTAGGGGGGAGGTCAACACTAGGGTCGACCCCCTGGTCGACCTGGGTCCTGGGCGGGAATTTTCCCGCCTAGCCCGCTTCTGGCTTCTGGCTTCTGATTTGAAATTTGAATTTATTTTGAGCTGTTTGAATTTATTAAATTTTCTGGAAACTTCCGACAGCCATAACTTCTTCATACGAAGTCCAATTTACGCAAACTCGGACTCTATCTCAACCAAAATTCCGAGGCGAACACAATGGCATAACCCGTTTCACTTGATTCTCACATTTAAAATTAAGTATTCTTTAATTTGTTAGTCTATGTTAATAGAAAACACAGGGTGTTACATATAAGTATCAAACGAGTACTCTGAACTAGTTCAGAGTCGGGGCACACTTACTGGGCTAGTTGTAAGAGATCCAAACGTGGGGACAATGTGGGCGGCGCATTCCGATGGAGTCACGTGCGTGCATGGGTCTAGCAGAGGAGGTTTAGACGCAGTGACCCCTGTAGATATGGTTGTGCACATCCTGAAAACGAAGGGTTGCCACTTTAGGAAGTGATACATCCTACTATGGGGCCGGAACATGGTATCTACGGAGTAGGGAGCCGATCGATTGGGGTAGTAATTAGGGTACATCTAGACTCTGGTATGTTTAGGAGCCCGTTATTATCTATAGAGGTAACTCCGGTATGTTGGGTTGCCTGTTGATTGTATGGGGTTAAACCTATCACTAGAGGTATGCCTAAGTCTACCATCTTATAGTGTTGGGATCATCTCATTTTGTTTATACTAGTATTGGTGCAGAGAGAAAAAGGGAAAGTACTAGAGAAGCACCATAAACTCTGTCATGTTTATCCTGTTTACCGGCCTTTTATGATGTTATCTCCCTTATCCACTTTATATGTTTGCCATGATACTTTTACTTATTTATATGCTAAAAGTAACTGGACTCACCAGACTTTATGTCTGACCTATTTTGTTTCCTCTTCTTTCTCTTCCCCCCCAAGGTTCTCAGGGAGGGAATACTCAAGCTTGATCAGGACTCTGCTTTCATCTTGCTTGGAGTTGTTTTAGATGTACGGCTTGGTTTCATTTCTCTCTACTATGGCTATGTTTTGGGGATTATTCTTCTATTATTATTGTATTCTGATGTTTTAAGTACAAGATAGAAGTTTCAAAGTTGTACTGGATTTTATGCATTTCAGGCATATGATGTAACCATGTTTTGAACTATGATATTTTCTCCTAAATAAAAGTTTTAAATTCCGCTGCTATTTTATATCTATCTTGTAATGTTTCTGTTTCTGTTTACCTATAACGCTTCATGAAACTTAATGCATTCTCTTAATGAGTGACATTAACGCACGTAGGGTGTTACATCTATCTTTTTCTAAAATATGAAGTTAAGTTCGAAATATTAGAATTTCTAAAATTCAAACGTTAAAAGTTGGATTGTAGAGTTTGGATGAAAAATTGATTAAACTATGCTTCTATTATGTAGAAGTATGGGAAAATTGGTTGAAAATATATTTTTATTTTTAAATTATTTCATTCATGTAGAGATTGCAAATATATTTTGGTTGTATGCATCATGTTCTAAAAAGGAATTGTTAAACAGAAGAGCATTTATGAAGGGGGTACCACTTAGAAATTCATTTTCATTTAGGTATTTTATGATGTGTTGCATTTTGCAAAAGGACACAAATGGTTTAAAGATTAGATGTACACATACTTGGATGTAATTGATGCGAGGAATTACATATTTTGCCCTTGGTGAAATTTTGGGGATGAAATTTTGTAAAGGATGGGAGAATGTAACATCTGCATTTTTTAAATAATTGAAATAACATTGAATGGTGAAAATAACATTTTTGGAATTATCAGAAAATGGCCTCAAAAGTTACACCATTATGTTCGTGGCAATTTTCTAGTCAATTTACAAATATAATATGTTCTAAACGGAGTTTATATGGAAAATTTATCGACATTCGAAGTTCTGTATTGTAGAATAATTATGCGTGTAAATATGCATAATTATATTTATTTTATAAATTATATGCACGTATTAATTCCAAAACAACGCGCATTTGAAATTTAAAATAGACATGTCAGTAAAAGGAAATTTAATCACTAATTGGAAGAAATAAATCTTGCTTAACAACAACATTAAACTTTTTGAACGTTAAAGCGAAATCACGGCCCAGATACACGTTTGGGGTTCGACCCTCATACTATTCGGGTCGACTTATAAGTCAACCCATATAGGTTCGGGTTGATCGGTGTGGGTTATTGGTTAACCAAAACACTTTCCTAAGCATGTTTTCTTATGGCGTGTACGAGTAGATTTAATCCGTTTTAAATCGAACTGATTCGTTTGGACATTTATAAAATAAACGTACAATACAACTTCCAAATTCATATTTTTCTAAGTGTGTATGGAAGCTTAGCCATTTGCTTTCTCCTTCAACTCTTCTGAAATATAATAGAATAGGTTTAGGTTTTCTGATTAGAGGTGTAAATAGTAGATTTAAAATATAAATGTACATATTTCGTTGTCCATAGGAGGTAAATACTACAACTCTATTTTTCATTTAGTTTATTATATTTCATTTAGACCCAGATCTATAAATCTGTGTAAATTCCAGTTTGTAGATCCGAATATGTTTACAAAAGGAAAAGCTTACGGATGACAAAAGCTAGATTTAAATCAGATATGGAACTTAGAATGATTTTTCTTAGTAAGTGCATTTAGGTTATATATCTTTTAAAATAATGGTACATAGCATCGTTAAATTCTTGTTATAATCAGTGAAGTACATTATAGTTAAACAAGAATTATTTGTAGTATTTTTTTTATATAGATTTCTTGTATTAAAACTATAAATATTGGTGCATTTATATGTAAAAAATTATTCTTTTGGAAATTATGCTTGAATGAATATAAGTAATTGTGGGTTTATAGAATTGTAAAGAAAGAAGTGGTAAATGCAAATATTGTAAATTTCAAGTTATATGTCAGGATTGAGAACTGAAATGTAAAACATGAATTTTGTATGTAAATTAAATCGGAAGTTAGAATTAATTTAGTTAGTTGGTTATGAAAAAAGGATATATTTCCGTTGTTTATTTCTACAAGAAAGAAGATAAACATAATTGCAAGAATAAAATTGAACGAAAAATAGAAATAGTGCAAATTAGGGATGGATCCATATTTTTCACTATTTAGTAATTTAGAAATAAATAAAAGAGGTGTCTTGCGGTTATGGGTTACTAAGATTTGTTTTATACTAAATTATGGAAATAAATATTAGTATAGTTTTTATAAACAATCAAATGGAATAAGTATAACTTGCTAAAAATAGAACTTACAAAGAAGATAAGTAAAAGAAATAACATAACAAAAATGAGTGTTATAAAAAGAAAAGAACAAGAAATCAAGTCAGATATTTGACAAGTAATCAAATTAAATACTTTACAACCAAATAAGAGTAAATAAAGAGTGTGATTTAAGATCTGTAATATTGCATAGATAATAAGAAGAAAATAAAATTATTATTAAATGATGAATGACAAGTAAATATAGCCTTAGAGTATGTTTGTCATAAAGTACAAGTAAGAAAGGATGAGAATAGTATCATAATAAAAGAAAATGAGAAAATTAAGAAAGAAGAGATAAGAGAAATTAAATGCATAAGAAAAGAGATTAGACTTGGGTTCTAATAATAATAACTGTGAGGTGAGCTTGGCATCGTCCAAAGTGAATCTGGTGGTATGCCCAGCAAAGTGAACCACAATAGATTCATTACAAAACGACCTCACAAGGCGTCTTTATAGCAGTATTCCCTATCCATTAAGGACTGATGATCTCAGGAAGTTTGGGACCATCCATGCTAAAGATAGGAAGTGTAGACTTCAAAGCAAGGATACCCAGAGGATGTCTCTTGGATGTAGGCATAGTTAGGCGGTCCAATGGAGGCAGGTCTGTAGTTTCCATCAAGGGGCATGTCGTGATTGTATTCATGTTGAGGACTGTCAAAAGGCTGATGGATGGCTATAGGATGCGAAAATTTCCTGAAGTAACCTTCATGGTCAGGACCTAAAAAGGATAGTAACCGTCGGAGGTCTATCGACTTAAGCCAATAGCGAGTACAGAAGATGTGAGTTTAACCAAGAGGACAATTGTCTTTCTCTGTCAAGTCATTATATGAGGTGGCATGTAACAACCAGCATATTTGAAGATAATATATTTAAATATATAATTTCAATATAACGTCGTTAATCGTTAGTCGAGTGTGTGTCCAGAAAGTCGCATTTTTCATACATGAATTTGGACTCGAGACCACTTCCATTGATCTCAAAATGTCGTTTACGACAAGAAAAACTATAAACATCGATATGTCTGGAGTGATGGGAAATTTGGACTTTGGACTTGGGTTTTGGCTAGGCTAGCCGATTAGCCTACATGATAAAATGGCCCAAGCCCCTCCCATTTCCTCTCATTCACTCCATTCCTCATCCTAACACATTTCTTTCTTCATAGATGGAAAAAGGAATTGGAAATTAGAATTCCAAACTAGGGATACATGCTAGAAGCTTCAATTCATGTGTAAACTCGAAGAGAAGAAAGGTAATCTCTCTACC
Source organism: Allium sativum (assembly GCA_030737875.1). Lineage (NCBI taxonomy): Eukaryota > Viridiplantae > Streptophyta > Magnoliopsida > Asparagales > Amaryllidaceae > Allium > Allium sativum. The sequence goes on from CM060910.1 coordinate 923,735,326, forward strand.
TTCTCTAGCCTATCTCCTGTGACACCTCACGTCCGTTAATGTCACTCACTAAGGGAATGCATTATGTTTCATGAAGCGTTATACGTAAACAGAACAAAAACATTACAAGACAGATATAAAATAGCAGTGGAATTGAAAACTTTTATTAATCATAAAGCGTGGTTACACCATATGTCTGAAAATACATAAACTCAGCACATCATTAAAACTTCTGTCTTGTACTTTAAATATCAGAGTACAATAACAAAGAAAGCATAATCCCCAAATCATAAGCCATAGTAGGAAAGATGGAAGCTTGAGCAATACATCTAGAAGCTCCAAGCAAGATGATAGCAGAATCCTGACTAAGCTTGAGAATTCCCTCCCTTGAGAACCTAGGGGGAGGAGGGGGGAACGGAAGAAAGAAGAGGAAACAAAAAGGGTCAGACATAAAGTCTGGCGAGTCTAGTTATATTTAGCTAGTAAATAAATAAAAGTAACATGGTAGGCATATAAAATGGATAAGGGAGATCCCTACATAAATGGCAGGTGTGACAAGGTAGACATGATTAGGTGTATGTGCCTCACTAATGATTACTCTGCACTATTACTAGTATAACTGGAATGAGATGATCCCTTCCACTATGAGTTGGTAGGCTTAGGTCATACGTCTAAGTATACCCGAACCACTACCCTAATCGATCGACTCCCTACTCCGTATATATCCTATGCTGGCCCAACAGTAGGAGGTATCACTTCCTAAAGTGGTAACCCAAGATGTGCACAACCATATCTACTGGTGTCACGGTCGTCTTAGCCCCCTCTGCCCGACCCATGCACGGACATGTCCCTGGTCATTTTGCACCGCCCACACCATCCGTCTCATTTGGATATCTAACGATTAATCAGTAAGCATGCTCCTTCTCCGCCTAGTACGGAGTTCTTTACTTGATACCAACTCCGGGTTACTGACTGAAATAGGTCCCACACGATATGATACAAGCTCTCCCCTTTGTTTTGTATCCCCCTAGGTTTTCACTGACTATGTATACCCTTAGGTGTCTTTAATTACATAGCACTGTGTCAGTTATGCTTACCCTAAAAGGGTGTTTTTAATTACATAACTTTATTATATTTTTCCCTGGTCATGTATACCACCAGGTGTCTTTAATTACATAACCTTATTTATTTTTACCAGTTATGCTTACCCTAAAGGATGTCTTTAATTACATAATTCCAATCTTTCTACAGGTTATGCTTACCTACAGGTGTCTTTAATACATAACCCCCAATCTTCCAATAGGTTATGCTTACCAATAGGTGTCCTTAATACATAACCCTATCATTTCTACAAGTTATTTTTACCCTAAAAGGTGTCTTTAATTACATAACTTTATTATTTCACCAATTATGCATACCACTAGGTGTCTTTAATTACATAACCTTATCGGGTTAGGTTTGTGGGCCTATATATACTAATATTACCCACCTACCCAAAATTTACTTAACCATCCCACTGATTCAAGCATGTTTATTTAACGGTAAAGTTTGTGGTCCTATATATCCTAATATTACCCACCTACCCAAGATTTACTTAACCTCCCACTGATCCAAGCATGTTTGTTTAATGGTTAAGTTGTGGGCCTATATATACTAATATTACCCACCTACCCAAGATTTAATTAACCTCCCACTAATCCAATCAATTTTACTTAACCCTAACTTCAGTTCTGTATCATATAATCCCTATGGATTAGATTTGGTTAAGTAGTCCAATTCATTACCATGTCCGTTTATGGTTTATAATGGGCTAGACCTCCCACATTAGGCCTACAACATGTGGATGTTGGATATGCCGGTCGGGTCCGGGCATTCTTATTCCACACTTGGGCCTAACCTCGAGTCTTAGCCCGATTCGTATTTGCGTACTTAGACCTCCCACCTTAGGTTCAACATTAGTGGCTGCTGGATATGCCGGTCGGGTCCGGGCAGACTTCCACCACTAATGCAACCTAAACTAGGGTCATAAGTACAATTACAATTCCTAATTGTAATTACTAAACATTCCATTTTAAATTAATTTACCAATTAATTAATCATTTCCTTTTATAGGTACGAATACCTATCTTACCCAATAATTTGAATTACATGTCCAAAAATGTTCATATTCAAATTATGCCAATATTAACCCCTTTTCCCCCGTTCCTTAACTAGCGCCCTCACAAAATTGGCAGTATGCCTAGGCTAGACAACAGCCTAGTCATAAACAATAATAGGGAAAAACAAAAGGAATGTAACCAAAGTGATGATCTTGGCATAAACATAAACTTAGCATGATAATGTGAACATACATACTGGCACGGACATGTAATTATTATCATAATAAGATGAACATAATACTAGTGAACATAACATGATGTCTCAATAAGCACAGTAAGATCTAAATCAGCAGTTTAGATGTCTCATTTGTTTAGATCTAACATAATAACACATGGTGATAGATTGGATCATATGATCTAGATCTCGAGGATAAAATAGTTCTAACATGATAACACAAGGTGATAAATTAGATCACATAGAATAGATCTAACATGATAACACAAGGTGATAATCTAGATCTGAGTAACAGTTTCAATGTCCACATAAATTAGATCTACTAGTTTAGAAATAGATCTACACAAATCCACATAATAGCATGTCGTAGAAGTTACAATTTAGATAAAGATTTAGATCCAATCCTAACCAATTCAAGGTGGCATATGTTCATGATTTACATAAATGATTAGATCTACCCAATGACATAACTATTCAAATTAACAGATTTATATTAACCACAATATAGTTGCAAACCAAGATCCACAATAATATTATAGTAGAATAATCACAATTGAACTGGATCTAAAGAAATAGATCTATCATGACATAGCAGAATAATTACAATTGTATTAGATTTAAAGAAATAGATCTATCATGACATAGTATCAGATATGATAATAGCATAGATTCAAGGTTTACACATATCCAAATCACAGTCTTTCATAATTTACTTTTATTTATCTAAACCTAAAAGCAACTAGTACTCACAACATTAGGTTTAGAGAATAGAGAGAATGGATCTTGAATTCTGAATTTGATTTGCAAAGAATGTTGTTGTAGAAAACGGTTCAGTTTGCACTCCAGCAGCATATGGCCTCCATGACTTCCAATGAAGAAAATGTGAGAAATAGCCACATATTTATAGCTGCAGAGCCCTCTGAAACTGACTATCACCTCAGCCCTAGGGGTGACGACACCCTTGTGGGTGGGTCGACCCCTAGGTCGACACCCCTCTGGGGGGGTCGACCCCCTAGAGCGGGAATTTTTGCGCTCTGAGGAATTTTTTGAATTTGAATCTTTCTAGATAAAATCTGACTCAGCTTTGACTCATCTTTGACTCATGCATATATATAGTTTTTCTACACATATACAAACTTAAAACTCTCATAACTTCCTCATACGGTGTCCATTTTACGCAAACCAAATGTCTATCTTGAACAGAATTTCGAGACGGACGCAATGGTGTAGTCTGTTTCCTCTAATTCTGAATATTAAATTAATTATTATTTAATTTATCCTCTTTTAGTGTCGTGTTGGTGCTAATTCGGGGTGTTACATTCTCCCCTACTCAACGGATTTCGTCCCCGAAATCTCTAAGTTGAGAAGAATGCATATCCTACCATCCATCATCCATCTACTCATCCACCAATCACTGGCATCCATTGTCCTTAAAGATTTCTAATACTTATATGAATATATGCAAAGGTGTGTGTATATGTCCCAACACTAATGCGAAGATCAGGCGGTTCACTGATTCAGTTGACTTCCTTAGTGCAATGTATGTTAGTGCCATGAATCCAATATGTATGTAAATAAACCTATTGTATCATATAAGTTCTATATATGTGCACACCCATTCGTCCAAATGCAACATCCATATGCCAGTTCATCTATTTCCATCTATAAAAGAAAAGAAAATGCACACACATCCATATGCAATATGAAAGTGATTGAGCCGATCTTAATGCCTAATGTGTGTGTATATGCATCCACAGGCAACCACTAGAAAACACTTGCATCCACTTGCATTCATCAATCATAACATGTTTCAAACACATGTTTACATCCATAGGTTTCCTATCTAAAGGTCGAAAATACTATGGATAAGATATACTCTATTGACAGAAACAAGCACTGATAAAACTTAGGAAAATGGAGTTAACAACATAACCTCGAAAAGACAAGGTTACGAAGCACGAATCTTGTCTTCGGTCTTCCAAGTCGCATCTTCTGGGTTATCTCCCTTTTGAACCTTTAGCAAATTGACCTTCTTATTGTGCAGCTTCTAAACCTCTGATCCAAGAACACGGGTTGGGACTCGTCTGACTATCTCCTCCCGTTCCACTTTGACTTATACCAACATGCTCGGCTCAACAGCTTCCGCGGTGTCATGCTGGCACTTCCGCATATGAGAGACGTGGAAAACATCATGAACACCAGATAGATTTTATGGGAGCTTTACTCGGTAGGCCATTTGGCCAATCCTCTCAGTTATGGGAAATGGTCCCACAAACTTAGGTGTCAACTTCCCTACTGATCCGAAACAAACCATATTCCTTAAAGGCGATACTTTGATAAAAACTAAGTCTTCCACTTCGAATTTGATGTCAGTCCTTCTCTTATCTGCATAGGACTTCTGCCTATCTTAAGCTATCTTCATCCGCCGTCGAATAAGGTCAATCTTTTTGGATGTTTCCCTAACCATATCTGTCCCAAGTAATAATCTTTCTGTAGATTCACACCAACAAGTTGGCGATCTACAGGGTCGCCTGTACAATGCTTTGAAGGGTGCCATGCCGATGCTGGCCTGATAGCTGTTATTATAGGCAAACTCTACTAAAGGAAGATGCTCTTCCCAAGTCCCTCCGAAGTCTAGGATACACAGCCTCAAATATCTTTAAGAATTCTATTCATCCTCTCCATATGTCCGTCCGTCTAAGGATGATAAGCGGTGCTCAAACACAACTATGTACCTAATGCTTCTTGCAAGCTCCTCCAAAATTCACTGGTAAAGATGGGGTCACGATCGCTCACGATGCTGGAAGAAACTCCATGAAGACGAACTATATCTCGGACATAAATTGCTGCTAACCATGATACTGTCCTCTTACTCTTTACAGGAATAAAGTGAGTGCTCTTAATGTGTCTATCCACTATCACCCAAATACTGGTGTTACCTTTCTTTGATCTAGGCAACCCATCTATGAAATCCATATAGACGCTCTCCCACTTCCACTGCGGGACCTCTAAAGGATGAAGTAAACCACCGACCTCTCTTTTCTTAGCTTTGTCTTGCTGGCAAAACAAATATTGAGAAACAATGTTGCTACATCTTTCTTCATCCCATCCCGAAAGAAAACCCTTTCTCGAGTAGCTTCCCTACTTGCTTACTCAGCTCTCTCCTTTCCCCGGGAGCCATATGGTGCACTGGTAATGCAACTGGCTTTGCATTGTCCACTAGTTATATATGAAAATCGATCTCGCGCCTCGGAGGTAAGTCCCGTACCCCATCAAAAATGTCAGAATAATCTCGAACCACTAGAACATATTGCAAATCATTGACAGATGCATCAAGAGACTCTAGGAAACTAAGCTTAACCGACCCTTGTGGATCACAAGAAATCTCGAGGGTCCTCCCATGATAAGCAAGAAGCCTAACGACCCTCCTCTCACAATCCAGAATGGCACCATATGTGGTAAGCCAGTCCATTCCTAGAATCAACCCATAGCCCATAAACCCAAGTACATATACCTCGCACTCAAACTCGATGCCTAACATAGATATTCTCAAACCCTAACAAATCATATATTAACGAGCCGAACCAACTATGGGGTTTGAGACAATAACGGGATCCACTACCATACTAGTTTTTATGTGCAGAGATTCAACTACTGAACTAGATATAAACAAATGCGAAGCGCTAGAATCAAAAAGAGTTCTTATAGGAAGATTGGAAAGAGAAATCAAACCCACCATGGAAACTTTCCTACCTCTATCTGGTGCACTAGCCATGAGAGCATTCGCTTGCCCTCCAGAGGCTCCTGTCCTTTGACCTTGCCCTTGCTTCCTTGGGCACTCCCTAGAACAGTGTCCAACCTCTTCACAAACGAAGCAAGCATTCTTCCTTTTCCTTTTGTCCTGGGCCAAGTGGCTCTCTCGCCCGCAACTATGGCACTTCCTCTTACCATTAGCCTTGTCATTCTTTCCGCCTTTCTTCTGTTGTTGTTGCGGTCTTTTCATGGGCCATACCTTTTTACTTTGTGTTTCCTCAACCTTAACTTTTTCCTTTTCACCTTTATTTGGACTTTATCTATGTTCCCTTCCCAGCCATTATTTTTCTCATCCCTGGGTTATGCTCCTTAGCCCTAACTCTCTTATTCTCCTTTTTACCACATTTGTGTAACAAGCTAACTAGTCTCTCGAAAGCTGCATCCATCGCATGGGAATCCTTACGAAGCTCGATAAAATTAGCCGTAGGTGATACTACTGCAGCTACAGATGGAGGTTAGGCACTTAATTGCCCTTCGATATGTGCCGCAGTTTAAACATACCTATGGCATTATGCCGGAATTGCGACACCTTTTGGGGAGAATCGGTCCCCCAGACAAAAAGGAAAAAGGAATCAAGCGAAGAATCAAAAGATACTTCCTATGGCTTTAGAGAATATGTTTTTCAAAACTGACGTTTCTTTTTGAAAATGCTCTCTTTCAAAACCTTTTTGAAAATAATTTTCAAAAACTTTATCCAATCTGGTAACCTTCTGCTCTGATACCAAGTGTGACACCCCACGTCCGTTAATGTGACTCACTAAGGGAATGCATTAAGTTTCGTGAAGCGTCATAAGTAAACAGAATAGAAACATTACAAGACAGATTTAAAATAGCAGCGGAATTAAAAACTTTTATTAATCATAAAGCGTGTTTACACTATATGTCTGAAAATACATAAACTCAGTACATCATTAAAACTTCTGTCTTATACTTTAAATATCAGAGTACAATAACAAAGAAAGCATAATCCCCAAATCATAATCCATAGTAGGAAAGATGGAAGCTTGAGCAATACATCTAGAAGCACCAAGCAAGACGATAGCAGAATCCTGAATAAGCTTGAGAATTCCCTCCCTTGAGAACCTGGGGAGAGGGGGGAAATGGAAGAAAGAAGAGGAAACAAAAAGGGTCAGACATAAAGCCTAGCGAGTCCAGTTACTTTTAGCCAGTAAATAAATAAAAGTAACATGGTAGGCATATAAAATGGATAAGGGAGATCACTACATAAATGGCATGTGTGACAAGGTAGACAGGATTAGGTGCATGTGCCTCACTAATGATTACTCTGCACTATCACTAGTGTAATCGGAATGAGATGATCCCTTCCACTATGAGTTGGTAGGCTAAGGTCATACGTCCAAGTATACCGTAACCACTACCTTAATCGATTGGCTCCCTACTCCGTAGATATCCTGTGCTGGCCCCACAGTAGGAGGTATCACTTCCTAAAGTGGAAACCCAAGATGTGCACAACCATATCTACTGGTGTCACGGTCGTCTTAGCCCCCTTTGCCCGACCCATGCACGCACATGTCCCCGGTCAGTTTGCGCTGCCCACACCATCCGTCTTGTTTGGATCTCTTACAATCAATCAGTAAGCGTGCCCCTTCTCCGCCTAGTACGGAGTTCTTTACTTGATACCAACTTCGGGTTACTGACTGAAATGGGTCCTACATAATATGATACAAGCTCTCCCCTTTGTCTTGTATCCCTACTGGGTTTTTAACTGACTATGTATACACTTAGGTGTCTTTAATTACATAGCCCTATGTTAATTATGCTTACCCTAAAAGGGTGTCTTTAATTACATAACTTTATTATATTTTTTTCCCTGGTTATGTATACCAATAGGTGTCTTTAATTACATAACCTTATTTATTTCTACCAGTTATGCTTACCCTAAAGTGTGTCTTTAATTACATAATTCCAATCTTTTTACCAGTTATGCTTAATTATAGGTGTTTTTAATACATAACCCCCAATCTTCCAATCGGTTATGCTTACCTATAGGTGTCTTTAATACATAACCCTATCATTTCTACAAGTTATGTTTACCCTAAAAGGTGTCTTTAATTACATAACTTTATTATTTCCACCAATTATATATACCACTAGGTGTCTTTAATTACATAACCTTATCAGGTTAAATTTGTGAGCATATATACTAATATTACCCACCTACCTAATATTTACTTAACCCTCCCACTGATTCAAGCATGTTTATTTAACGGTTAAGTTTGTGGGCCTATATAACCTAATATTACCCACCTACCCAATGTTTACTTAACCTCCCACTGATCCAAGCATGTTTGTTTAATGGTTAAGTTGTGGGCCTATATATACTAATATTACCCACCTACCCAAGATTTACTTAACCTCCCACTGATCCAATCAATTTTACTTACCCTAACTTCAGTTCTATATCATATAATACCTATGGATTAGATTTGGTTAAGTAGTCCAATTCATTACCATGTCCATTTATGGTTTATAATGGGCTAGACCTCCCACATTAGGCCTTCAATGTGTGGATGCTGGATATGCCCGTCGGGTCCGGGCAGTCTTATTCCACAGTTGGGCTTAACATTGTGTCTTAGCCCGATTCGTATTTGCGTACTTAGACCTCCCACATTAGGTTCAACATTAGTGGCTGCTGGATATGCCGGTCGGGTCCGGCCTGGCTTCCACCACTAATGCAACCTAACCTTGTGTCATAAGTACAATTAAAGTTCCTAATTGTAATTATTAAACATTCCATTTTTAATTAATTTACCAATTAATTAATCCTTTCCTTTTATAGGTGTCAATACCTATCTTACCCAATAATTTGAATATGTAATGACCCGGGGTTTTTAGAAGCAGAATATTTAATTTTTATTTAAATAAATGTGATTTAATTAGTAGTAAATAACTTAAATTCAGAATTAACGAGTTGTTTAGTGTAATTGAATTGAATCTGAGATTTAATTTGGATTTTTTTTGAATTAGAAGTTTATGGAAATTCTAATTAAATATGAATGATAATATATAAATTTATTTTCGAAGTTTGGAGTGTTTTGAAATCGGTTAAATATTAATTCGATTTTTAATTACACTTAAAAATATTTGACTTCGTAAACAGTCTCGGAATTTAATGGAAACCGGTTCTATTGAATCGGGGATATTATAACATAGCAGATGGTCAAGTTTCATGGAAAACGGATTAGATATGAAGCTGTATGGGCTTAAAAGGCAAACGTGACCATAATCGGTTATAATAATGATGAACGAAGTAAACGATTGATTATAGATCAATGCAAAAATCAATGCAAAAATATCCTAACTAATTCCTTGGTCAAGCAAAGCCCACGTTCGCTTGTTCTCAGCCACCAGTTAGAACATGGAAACCCGACCTCCCCGTCCCTACATAAACATTATTATATAATAACCTTAACTTCACCAGACCTAAATCATTTTCTCCTTCACGTTTATGGTCGACACTCTCATCTTCCTCAAACCATTCGCACTCGTCAGAAATCAAAAACCAAAACGGGGAAAAAGCTTCCTACTTCAAAGATCAAACTCCTCCGATCTGAAACCAAGCAACGTTCGAGTCCCTCACATCTCGTTCTTCATTCCCGTATGCTTTTCTTGGGTTCGAGCCCAATCCGATTCGAAGGAGAGAAACGTGAGCGAAGGTAGCAAAAAAGAACAGTTCCTGGAGTTCGAATCTAAAGCGGTGAAGATAGTAGTAGGTTCGGTGATGTCTCCATGAGGTTGATGTGTACATTCAGGCGTATTAGTAGGGGAAGTGTGGACTGGGAGGATTTCTGAAGTGGAGTTGAGCGGTGTTGTGTTGAAACAGTAAAAGGAGGTTGGGTGAAGTTCAGTATGAACGAGAAGAGAAGGAAGTGCGATAACAGTTGAAGAAGGAGTTGTGGCGTTGGGTATCTCGTGAAGTAATGATGGGTATTTCCTTGTATTTGATTTTTTTGCTGGAGCGTTCTTTCTTTGTTCGGAGAAAAAGGGTAAAAAGGGTTGGGGTTTGCGGAAGGTAATTAATGTTTGAAGTAATTAAGGATGGTTAACGTTAATTGCTGAGTGATGAAAAAGTGTGGGTGTTTGCTAATTGTTGAAGTTAAGTAAGGTAGTTTTCGGTTTGGCAGATGGATGATGTATGTGTGGAGTGGTGCATGTGTATGGTTACAATGGTGTATGTGTATGGTTTGGCAGATGTGTATGTATGGTGTGATCTAGTGGTTTGGCAGAAGTGTATGATGGCAGCAGTTTTGATATGTAAGGAGGGTGTTGAAGTATGCAAGCTCGATGCAGCTATGAGATGTGTTTGAACGAGGTTGTTTTTGCTGTGATGTAAGGTGGGGCATATGAGGTGGACGATGCTTGAATCAGTGAGTGCCGAGTGATTGAAGTGGCAGTGGCGGCTTTGTGCTTTCGGTAAGGCAATGAAGATTTCATTTTGGGAAGAGATAATGTTTGCAGGCACTAGGTTCTTTGAGGAAGGTTGTGGGATGGAAGGTGGTATAGGAGCAAATGGTTTACTGGAAATCGCGTTTCAATTTGTAGAGGAGGAGTAGTAGATTGGTTCGATGAAGTTAGTTGTTGGTGTTCTTGCGTGGTAATGGATCGAAGAATGGGGGAAATGGGGCTGCGTTGAAAATGGGATTGGCGGTGTAATGAATCCAGGAAGAAGAGGAAGTGGTCCGCGTTATTTAAGAGAACAGGTCTGATTCCTTTCGTGGGCCAAAGCTGTATGAATTCGACTCAACCAGGTCCGACGGGATCGTGTGGACGGGAACAACATCATGGAACGATTTGGAACTTGTCTGGAGTTACGACGAAATAGGACGTCCAATCCGAATCAACGACCGTAACGCGTTATTTAACGGTTAACGGATAATGTGAGTAAAACTCACCAACCCTGAACAATTATATTTTTATAACGTACTTTTAGAACTGTTAGATATTGATTGACTGTTGTGTGTAGATTGGTTGATTGAACTGCTAGTCAGTTAGTTGAAATTATATATATATATATACCATTAAATATTGAAGTTGTTTATCATAACATTTCATATTGAAATGAAATTGATGTATATTATACTGTGTAACATCTGTGGATACAGGGATACAGGTTGGAGGGATCCGACTAGATTCCTCAACATTTAAAATACTGTTTTGTTTCATATATTGTGATATGTGATGTGTTATATAATATGCACTGATTGTGTGTGCTTAGTTGATAGTAATCATGGTTATACGGTATTTTAAATACCATACGAAATACTGGGAAGTAAAAAGGGAATTTTCAAAGTTATATTGAAAATGAATTTATTTATAAAATCGAAGGATTTTATAAAAGGAACATTTATTTAGAAAATGATTAGGATGTTGTTAAGTGGAAATCATTTATAAAGGGGTAGGATGTTATAAAAAGGAAACCATTTTAAAAAGGAAAGCTATGAAGTAAAGAAACGTTATAAAAAAGGAAATCCTTATAAGTGGGGAAGCGTTATTAAAAGAACATTTGTAAAGTGAAGAAACGCTGTTAAAAGTAAATCTTTATAAGTGAAGAAACGTTGTTAAAAGGAAATCTTTATAAATGAATAAACGCTGTTAAAAGGAAATCTTTACAAATGAATAAACGTTGTTAAAAGGAAATCTTTATAAATGAATAAACGCTGTTAAAAGGAAATCATTTTAAATGGATAAACGTTATAAAAAGGGAAATCTTTATAAATCAATAAAGTAATCGAATATTAGTTATTTGAAAGGAGTTCATCAAAAAGGAATTTATTCGAATAGGAATTAATCGAATGGAGTTAATTCGAGTTAGAGTTAATCGAATTAGAAATCGATGAGAGTTAATCAGTTGGAGTTAATCGAGTTAGAGTTAAACCGGTTAGAGTAAATTGAATAGAGTTAAAGATATAGAGTTAAGTAAAATTAGAAACTGACTAGAGATTAGTTAAGCTGAATAGATTTCTAAGTATCGATCTGATGTTAGTTTCGGCCTTCGGGGTTTATACTTAGAGAATTGTTCTCTTACTAGTTTACAGTTAGGGACTAATAGTTGTGGAATGGTAGTGATGCGTGAATGAGGATTGGAAATGTTTTCCAATGTTAATAACATATATTTTCTAATCAGAGAAAATAAGGAAATATGAATATATATATTTGTATGTTGGATGATTTGATCGATAATTCCATTTGGAAATAAGATCGTTGTTTGTACACTGACATGTTTTCATTTGATAGTTAAATCACAGACTATCAAGTTTTGACCATATTTACGTTGTTAATATGGAGAGACCGGTTGGATTCTTATCCAAAGAACCACTCTGTATTGGCATAAGCGTTGCGAATATGTCGAAGAAAATTGAAGATGGAGTAAAGTGCAAGGGCTGTTGTATAAGTCCTAGGTAGAGATTGCCTATGATGGATGTACTGAATAGTGCCTTCGGTTTCGTTTAGTCCCAGAACGAACGTAAATGGACGAATGTCTGACAAAGTATTTCCAATGATCGAATGGGTTGGTCTGTATAAATATATATGGTTGCAACGGATTTATTCCCTTAGCATAGCATCCAGAATATTTGTGTAAACCAATTAATGATTAACGGATTTGATAATGTGGCATTCAAAGTGATCGTGTTATCAATGAATGGAAAGTAGTCGTAACCTCCGGCCTCAACAACCGGTAAATGACAAAAATCGGGCAGGCAGCATGGCTAAGTCGGTCGCACCGAAGTAGGGTGTATAATCACCTATCTAGAGAATATTCATTTGCTTCTTTAATCTATCAATGTTGTCCCATATATATATATACGGGAAACGGTTGCTGATCCCAACCGTTGGTGATGTACATTTGATACACTCAAGCGAAATGAGTGGTCGGTCATGTGTGGCTGAGTTGCAAGATGTTCTTGTTGAACTCCAGTGTATCGTTCCTAGAGTACACTGATCTGAAGGTGGTTCCATACCTTGTCATAGTTGGAAATCCATTTCCCAATACGTGCTTGCGGTTTTGATTGTATACTATATATGTAGAACGTGAGATGAAAGCGTTTCTGCTAGATGATTATTATAGTTGTGGTTGATAGACATTATTATAATATCAAAAGGCTTTTAATATAAAATATTTTGGACTCTCATAAGGGAAAAACCCGTTCCGTTATATGGCGTGGTCTTATGAGATATCGTTACTTGTCTAAACTGTTTTAAACTGTTTTACTCATACCAGTCCCATGACTGACCCGGAGTTTATTTGTTTATTTTACCTAAACTCTTGGGTGCCTAAATTTGTATGGGCAGTCAAGTAGTTCAGGATTTTACAGATACACTTGGAGAGCTTGGAGCAGGAGGCTTCAAGATTCTATAGCTATTATTATTTCCGCTGTTGTTTTAAGTGTTGTACTCTGAAATGTTATTGTATACATATACTGTTTGTATTTCAAAAGTTATGTTATATTTTATTCGTTTCGCTGTGAGATTCGTGGTTACTCTGATGATGATGTTCTTGTTCTTGTTCTTCTTCTTCTTCTTCTGTTATAATAGTTCTATCTTATCTATCCTCCCCCTCTATCTTCTTTCTATTAATTTCTTGAATTTCCAGTGCAATTTGGGGTTGGACTTGTGTTATTTGGTCAGCTCAAATTGGACCGGATTTTCTGGTCATTACAGTTGGTATCAGAGCTTAAGTTAAGTGAATTACCTTGGCTCTGTGGCGTGACTCAGCAGAGATGGGGTTAGTAATACCCTAGATTGAGTTTGAGTGTATATATATACGAGTGAACGTATTTGTTATTTGATATAAAAATTTGTTTTATATTGTGGAGCTTTATTGGTTGAGTGGCTTATGAATTCTGGTCGATGGTAGGGCACCACAATATCGATAAGGGTTTCTAAACACTCGAATAGGATGGGTCGACACGGTATGTTTTGAAAGCATGTGAATGAAGTAATTTTACCCGAATTATATTTTGATATAAAAGAATGGTTAAGATTTGAATCATTATAGTATATTGGATGTGTTGGTTGTTATTATAATCGAATGAGATTATAGTTGAAATGGTTATATAAATAACCAAGTAGAATTCATATAATTATAATATATGAGAAATTTAAAATCCTGGGAGATTTTAAATTGGTTTACAAACATTGGGAATAGTATTTTGAAAATGGATTTCAAAATAAGAGTGGTTAGACATGGTTTTAAAAGTGATATAATATTGAACTCACTTCGATCACTGGGAAATAACTCTGATGAGTGTGGCCATATCATCAGTGTTCATTTTCGAGTTGCTAAGTGATGGATTACTACCAAAGATTTTGTTTTTGAATTGTTTGTGGAAAACAAGTTTTTTTGAATCCTGAAAGGGTATATCTGGTTTCTGGAAAAGGCTAAGCTGTTTAAAAACTCCCAGAAACAGATTATTTCAATTAAAACAAATTAAATTAGAATTTGTAAAAGCAAAGAGAAATAGAAATTGAATTAGATTATAATGATATCGAGTAAGTTGGATTGATGTCGTAAGAGTTGGAATCAAGAATGGAACTTGAATTTGAAATTGAATTTGGCTTGGATAAGCGAATGGTTGTGTTGGAGATAAAAGTGATTTGAGTTGATTGGAATGACCTTTATATATGTTGAGTTGGTAGCTGAAGGAAGGGATATAGTGATATGCCCGACAAAAAGGTACAAGTTTATAATTGATATGAGTTTGGAATTTATGAGCCGAATTGGCAAGCCGCTTGGCTGTTGATTTTCTTTTGGGTTGGAGATGGCCTAAAGAGGCGAGTTGTGGTTTTACCGATAGGGCTGTATAAAAGAGGTTATGGCGAAATTTTATGAAAATTTAGGCGTTAGAAAATTTTCAGGATTTTTGAAAATTTTGGTTAGTCGGAATAAATTAATATTTTAGTCGATATTAATTAGTTCAGTTGAAACTGAAGTTAAGGGGTAAACTGATAAATATTTACCCGGTAGATAGGGTCGTCCTCTACCTTAGCAATTTCGAGGACGAAATTATTTTAAGTAGGGAAGAATGTAATGACCCGGGGTTTTTTAGAAGCAGAATATTTAATATTTTTTTAAATAAATGTGATTTAATTAGATGTAAATAACTTAAATTCAGAATTAACGAATTGTTTAGTGTAATTGAATTGAATCTGAGATTTAATTTGGAATTTTTTTGAATTAGAAGTTTATGGAAATTCTAATTAAATATGAACGATAATATATAAATATATTTTCGAAGTTTGGAGTGTTTTGAAATCGGTTAAATATTAATTCGATTTTTAATTACACTTAAAAATATTTGACTTCGTAAACAGTCTCGGAATTTAACGGAAACCGGTTCTATTGAATCCGGGATATTATAACATAGCAGATGGTCAAGTTTCATGGAAAACGGATTTGATATGAAGCTGTACGGGCTTAAAAGGCAAACGTGACCATAACGGGTTATAATAATGATGAACGAAGTAAACGATAGATTATAGATCAATATAAAAATCAATGCAAAAATATCCTAACTAATTCCTTGGTCAAGCAAAGCCCACATTCGCTTGTTCTCAGCCACCAGTTAGAACATGGAAACCCGACCTCCCCGTCCCTACATAAACAGTATTATATAATAACCTTAACTTCACTAGACCTAAATCATTTTCTCCTTCACGTTTCTGGCCGCCACTCTCATCTTCCTCAAACCATTCGCACTCGTCAGAAATCAAAAACCAAAACAGGGAAAAAGCTTCCTACTTCAAAGATCAAACTCCTCCGATCTGAAACCAAGCATCGTTCGAGTCCCTCACATCTCGTTCTTCATTCCCGTATGCTTTTCTTGGGTTCGAGCCCAACCCGATTCGAAGGAGAGAAACGTGAGCGAAGGCAGCAAAAAAGAACAGTTCCTGGAGTTCGAATCTGAAGCGGTGAAGATAGTAGTAGGTTCGGTGATGTCTCCATGGGGTTGATGTGTACATTCAGGCGTATTAGTGGTGGAAGTGTGGACTGGGAGGATTTCCGAAGTGGAGTTGAGCGGTGTTGTGTTGAAAAAGTAAAAGGAGGTTGGGTGAAGTTCAGGATGAACGAGAAGAGAAGGAAGTGCGATAACAGTTGAAGAAGGAGTTTTGGCGTTGGGTATCTCGTGAAGTAATGATGGGTATTTCCTTGTATTCGATTTTTTTGCAGGAGCATTCTTTCTTTGTTCGGAGAAAAAGGGTAAAATGGGTTGGGGTTTGCAGAAGGTAATTAATGTTTAAAGTAATTAAGGATGGTTAACGTTAATTGCTGAGTGATGAAAAAGTGTGGGTGTTTGCTAATTGTTGAAGTTAAGTAAGGTAGTTTTCGGTTTGGCAGATGGATGATGTATGTGTGGAGTGGTGCATGTGTATGGTTACAGTGGTGTATGTGTATGGTTTGGCAGATGTGTATGTATGGGGTGATCTAGTGGTTTGGCAGAAGTGTATGATGGCAGCAGTTTTGATATGTAAGGAGGGTGTTGAAGTACGCAAGCTCGATGTAGCTATGAGATGTGTTTGAATGAGGTTGTTTTTGCTGTGATGTAAGGTGGGGCATATGAGGTGGACGATGCTTGAATCAGTGAGTGCCGAGTGATTGAAGTGGCAGTGGTGACTTTGTTCTTTCGGTAAGGCAATGAAGATTTCATTTTGGGAAGAGATAATGTTTGCAGGCACTAGGTTCTTTGAGGAAGGTTGTGGGATGGAAGGTGGTATAGGAGCAAATGGTTTACTAGAAATCGCGTTTCAATTTGTAGAGGAGGAGTAGCAGATTGGTTCGATGAAGTTAGTTGTTGGTGTTCTTGCATGGTAATGGATCGAAGAATGGGGGAAATGGGGTTGCGTTTAAAATGGGATTGGCGGTGTAATGAATCCAAGAAGAAGAGGAAGTGGTCCGCGTTATGTAAGAGAGCAGGTCCGATTCCTTTCGTGGGCCAAAGTTGTATGAATCTGACGAAACCAAGTCCGACGGGATCGTATGGACGGGAACTACATCATGGAACGATTTGGAACTTGTCTGGAGTTACGACGAAATAGGACGTCCGATCCGAATCAACGACCGTAACGCGTTATTTAACAGTTAACGGACAATGTGAGTAAAACTCACCAATCCTAAACAGTTATATTTTTATAACGTACTTTTAGAACTGTTAGATATTGATTGACTGTTGTGTGTAGATTGGTTGATTGAACTGCTAGTCAGTTAGTTGAAATTATATATATATATATATACCATTAAATATTGATGTTGTTTATCATAACATTTCATATTGAAATGAAATTGATGTATATTATACTGTGTAACATCTGTGGATACAGGGATACAGGTTGGAGGGATCCGACTGGATTCCTCAACATTTAAAATACTGTTTTGTTTCATATATTG
The DNA here is from genome assembly GCA_030737875.1 of Allium sativum. Classification (NCBI taxonomy): domain Eukaryota; kingdom Viridiplantae; phylum Streptophyta; class Magnoliopsida; order Asparagales; family Amaryllidaceae; genus Allium; species Allium sativum. Next base: position 923,752,856 of record CM060910.1, read on the forward strand.
TGATATGTGATGTGTTATATAATCTGTACTGATTGTGTGTGCTTAGTTGATAGTAATCATGGTTATACGGTATTTTAAATACCATACAAAATACAGGGAAGTAAAAAGGGAATTTTCAAAGTTATATTGAAAATGAATTTATTTATAAAATCGAAGGATTTTATAAAAGGAACATTTATTTAGAAAATGAATAGGATGTTGTTAAATGGAAATCATTTATAAAGGAGTAGGATGTTATAAAAAGGAAACCATTTTAAAAAGGAAAGCTATAAAGTAAAGAAACATTATAAAAAAGGAAATCCTTATAAGTGGGGAAGCGTTATTAAAAGAACATTTGTAAAGTGAAGAAACGCTGTTAAAAGTAAATATTTAAAAGTGAAGAAACGCTGTTAAAAGGAAATCTTTATAAATGAATAAACACTGTTAAAAGGAAATCTTTATAAATGAATAAACGTTGTTAAAAGGAAATCTTTATAAATGAGTAAACGCTGTTAAAAGGAAATCTTTTTAAATGGATAAACGTTATAAAAAGGGAAATCTTTATAAATCAATAAAGTAATCGAATATTAGTTATTCGAAAGGAGTTCATCAAAAAGGAATTTATTCGTATAGGAATTAATCGAATGGAGTTAATTCGATTTAATCGAATTAGAAATCGATGAGAGTTAATCAGCTAGAGTTAATCGAGTTAGAGTTAAACCGGTTAGAGTAAATTGAATAGAGTTAAAGATATAGAGTTAAGTAAAATTAGAAACTGACTAGAGATTAGTTAAGCTGAATAGTTTTCTAAGTATCGATCTGATGTTGGTTTCGGCCTTCGGGGTTTATACTTAGAGAATTGTTCTCTTACTAGTTTACAGTTAGGGACTAATAGTTGTGGAATGGTAGTGATGCGTGAATGAGGATTGGAAATGTTTTCCAATGTTAATAATGTATATTTTCTAATCAGAGAAAATAAGGAAATATGAATATATATATTTGTATGTTGGATGATTTGATCGATAATTCCATTTGGAAATAAGATCGTTGTTTGTACACTGACATGTTTTCATTTGATAGTTAAATCACAGACTATCAAGTTTTGACCATATTTACATTGTTTATATGGAGAGACCGGTTGGATTCTTATATAAAGAATCACTCTGTATTGGCATAAGCGTTGCGAATATGTCGAAGAAAATTGAAGATGGAGTAAAGTGCAAGGGCTGTTGTATAAGTCCTAGGTAGAGATTGTCTAGGATGGATGTACTGAATAGTGCCTTCGGTTTCGTTCAGTCCCAGAACAAACGTAAATGGACGAATGTCTAACAAAGTATTTCCAATGATCGAATGGGTTGGTCTGTATAAATATATATGGTTGCAACGGATTTATTCCCTTAGCATAACATCCAGAATATTTGTGTAAACCAATTAACGATTAACGGATTTTCAAAGTGATCGTGTTATCAATGAATGGAAAGTAGTCGTAACCTCCGGCCTCAACAACCGATAAATGACAAAAATTGGGCAGGCAGCATGGCTAAGTCGGTCGCACCGAAGTAGGGTGTATAATCACCTATCTAGAGAATATTCATTTGCTTCTTTAATCTATCAATGTTGTCCCATATATATATATATATATATATATATATATATATATATATATATGTATATGTATATGTATATATATACGGGAAACGGTTGTTGATCCCAACCGTTGGTGATGTACATTTGATACACTCAAGCGAAATGAGTGGTCAGTCATGTGTGGCTGAGTTGCAAGATGTTCTTGTTGAACTTCAGTGTATCGTTCCTAGAGTACACTGATCGGAAGGTGGTTCCATACCTTGTCATAGTTAGAAATCCATTTCCCAATACGTGCTTGCGGTTTTGATTGTATACTATATATGTAGAACGTGAGATGAAAGCGTTTCTGCTAGATGATTATTATAGTTGTGGTTGATAGACATTATTATAATATCAAAAGGTTTTTAATATAAAGATATTTTGGATTCTCATAAGGGAAAAACCCGTTCCGTTATACGGCGTGGTCTTATGAGATATCGTTACTTGTCTAAACTGTTTTACTCATACCAGTCCCATGACTGACCCGGAGTTTATTTGTTTGTTTTCCCTAAACTCTTGTGTGCCTAAATTTGTACGGGCAGTCAAGTAGTTCAGGATTTTATAGATACACTTGGAGAGCTTGGAGCAGGAGGCTTCAAGATTCTATAGCTATTATTATTTCCGTTGTTGTTGTAAGTGTTGTACTCTGAAATGTTATTGTATACATATACTGTTTGTATTTCAAAAGTTATGTTATATTTTATTCATTCCGCTATGAGATTCGTGGTTACTCTGATGATGATGTTCTTCTTCTTCTATTCTAATAGTTCTATCTTATTTTTCCTCACCCTCTATCTTCTTTCTATTAATTTCTTTAATTTCCAGTGCAATTTGGGGTTGGACTTGTGTTATTTGGTCAGCTCAAATTGGACCGGATTTTCGGGTCATTACAGAATACATGTCCAAAATGTTCATATTTAAATTATGCCAATATTAACCCCTTTTCCCCGTTCCTTAACTAGCACCCTCACAAAATTAGCAGTATGCCTAGGCTAGACAACAACCTAGTCATAAACGATAATAGGGAAAAATAATAGGAATGTAACCAAAGTGATCATCTTGGCATAAACATAAACTTAGCATGATAATTTGAACATACATACTGGCATGGACATGTAATTATTATCATAACAAGATGAACATAAAACTAATGAACATAACATGATGTCTCAATAAGCACAGCAAGATCTAATTCAGCAGTCTAGATGTCCCATTTGTTTAGATCTAACATAATAATACATGGTGATAGATTGGATCACATGATCTAGATCTAGAGGTTAAAATAGATCTAACATGGTAGCATAATTAGGTGATAAATTAGATCACATAGAATAGATCTAACATGATAACACAAGGTGATAATCTAGATCTGACTAACAGTTTCAATGTCCACATAAATTAGATCTACTAGTTTAGAAATAGAGCTACAAAAATCCACAGAATAGCATGCCGTAGAAGTAACAATTTAGATAAAGATTTAGATCCAATCCTAACCAATTCAAGGTGGCATATGCTCATGATTTACATAAATGATTAGATCTACCCAATGACATATCTATTCAAATTAACAGATTTTATTAACCACAGTATAGCTACAAACCAAGATCCACAATAATATTATAGTAGAATAATCACAATTGAACTGGATCTGAAGAAATAGATCTATCATAACATAGCAGCATAATCGCAATTGCATTGGATCTAAAGAAATAAATCTATCATGACACAGTATCCAATATGATAATAGCATAGATTCATGGCTTACACATATCCAAATCATAGCCTTTCATAATTTACTTTTATTTATCTAAACCTAAAAGCAACTAGAACTCACAACGTTGGGTTTAGAGAATAGAGAGAATGGATCTTGAATTCTGAATTTGTTTTTGCAAAGTATGTTGTTGTAGAAAACGGTTCAGTTTGCACTCCAGCAGCATATGGCCTTCTTGACTTCCAGTGAAGAAAATGTGAGAAATAGCCACTTATTTATAGCTGTAGAGCCCTCTGAAACCGATTGCCACCTCAGCCCTAGGGATGTCGACACCCCTGTGGGTGGGTCAATCCCTAGGTCGACACCCCTTCAAGGGGTCGACCCCTAGGTTGACACCCCTCTAGGGGGGTCACCCCCTAGAGCAGGAATTTTGGCGCTCTTAGGAATTTTTCGAATTTGAATCTTTCTGGATAAAATCTGACTCAGCTCTGACTCATCACTGACTCATGCATATATATATATAATTTTTCTGCGCGTATACAAACTTAAAACTCCCATAACTTCCTCATACGGTGTCCATTTTACGCAAACCAAATGTCTATCTTGACCAGAATTTCAAGACGGACGAATGGTGCAGTCCGTGTCCTCTAATTCTGAAGATTAAATTAATTATTATTTAATTTATCCTCTTTTAGTGTCGGTACAAATTCGGGGTGTTACATCTCCTCTTCCATTTTTGAGAATTCCTAAGCCTAACATTTAGGGATTTTGTTTGCATGTGCTTACGATTGAAGATGCTAGTGTTTTGATCAAAGAGAGGTTGTTCTAGCTTCATATTCGAGTGATTCCTTGCTTCTGACAAACAAAGGTGAGTTCTTTGAGAACTCTCATCTATGCCTCCAGCTATAAGCTTGTCTAGTGGGCCCTTGGCACGTATATGTTGTGTGTGCATTGTATGAATTGGTTTGTTTGGTGTAAACTCTCCAATTTATGAGTTTTGATTTTATTTATATGAATATCCTTGTGTAAACCCATGAATAGATGTTTTTACATGTGCTTTAGTGTGTTTGGGGGTGTTTTTAACATACTCAAGAGTCTAGAGCGAACATGTATTGATCCAGAGCCATTAATTCTTCCCCTTGAAAAACATTCACAGAGCAGGTCAGACGTCTAAAATAAATTTCAGACATCTGAACCGGTCTTCAAAAGTTGATAAAGGCCAATTTCAGACGTCTGAAACCTATTTTCAGATGTCTGAATCAAGTCAGACGTCTGAAAATAGGTTCAGACGTTTGATTTGGCTTACTGCTCTATTTTTTTTATTGTTGACCGGTGGAAACCACGGTCGACAGTTCAGGTGCATTCAGGCTTATCCCCGACCGAGTTTCGGCCCTGTAACGACCTAAGGAATTTCGACCCTGAAAATCAACATAAACACCATGTCAATTATTCATATATCGGAAACACCAGATCATTACTAGAAAGAAGTTAGAGAGTGAGATATAGAAAGAAAGAAAGTTAGAACAGAAGAAGAATAAGAATCATAACAGAACAGGATCAGAGTAAATACGAATCTCATAGCGGAACGAATAAAATATATTATATAACAAAACTTTGAAATACAAAACTGTATTTTTACTTAATTACATCATCAGAGTACATCATATATATCACAACAGAAATAAACGGTAGTTATAAAATGTTAAAGCCTCCTGCTCCAAGCTCTTCCAAGATATATATAAAATCCAGACTACTTGACTACCCGTACAAATTTGGACACACAAGAGTTTAGGGAAAACAAAACAAAGTAAACTCTGGGTCAGTCATGGACTAGTGTGAGTTAACTTCAACCATTTGGTTTAACTTATAAAAACTTTTCCAAAAGAAAGGATAATCGTAAGACCGATCCACACATAAACATGGATGGTTATTACCTTACGATAATCCAAAACATCTTCAAAATCAATACTATTATGATATTATAATAATGTCTAATACAAGTAAATAACAATCTAGTAGAACGCTTGCATCTCACGTTCTACATAAATTATATACAATCAAAATCCGTGGGCTCTTATTAGGGAACGGAGTTCCAACTATGACAAGATATGGAATTACCTTCTGATCAGTGTACTCTAGAGGGGATACACTGGAGTCCAACAAGAACTTCTTGCAACTCGGCCACGCATGACCGGTCATTCATTTCGCTTGAATGTTACGAATATATTGTCACCTTACGAAAACATAACCATTACCAGGAGATACAGAAGCAAAAGAAGTATAAAAGTGAATATTCTTTAGATGGTGACAATATACCCTAATTGGGAGCGACCCACTTAGCCATGTTGCCTGCCCGATTTTTGTCATTTCCTAGTTGATGAGGCTTGAGGTCATAACGTATCTCTTGACAGATCACACCTTTGTTTACTTTGAATGCCACATTGTCATACCCTCCAAATCACAAATTTATTTCTCCAAAAATATCATGGGTATAAAGCTAAGAGAAACGAATTCCTCCGCCACCAACGTAAATAAGTTCGAAAAGATCAACTTACGCGATCTATTAGATATACTTTGTTAGACATTCGTTTATACGCGTTGTCCTGGAACTGGACAAACCGAAGGTACTGTTCTGTAAATCCGTCTTAGGCAATTTCTACCTAGGATTGCCAAAGCAGTCCTTGCATAAACTCCGTCTTTAGTTATCTTCATCATATTTGATTCACAACGCTAGTGCCCATACGGAGTGGTTTTCAGATAATAAACCTGATCCTGGTCTTTCCGTATTGACAATGGAAATAGTCAAAAACTTTGATAGTTGGTTATTTAACTATTAAAGGAAAACACCTTTACAAACAACGATTCATATTTCCAAATGGGAATTATATCGATCAACCATCAATCAACACTGAGCCTCTTTAAATAGATTTTATCAATAATTATTCATTTGCCAATTTCTCATTAGATTTTTGGAAAATGTTTCCATATATTCACAAATTCTTATTTTCTAAATTTATAAAATAAACGTTATCATTGGAAAACAATTCAATTTCTTATATTCACGCATTACTATCATTTCACGTCCATCAATCCCTAACCGTAAACTAGTAAGAGAATAATTTCCTAAGTATTAACCCCGAAGGCCGAAACCAACATCAGATCAACATTGAAGGAATCATTCAACTCAACTAATTTCCGGTTAGTTCCTGATTTCCTCTTTCATTTCTAATTTTCTTATCGAATCTTTTCTTACGCGACTCTCAGATTCAATTTATGAATCCCCTTCTTTAACAGAAATTATTTATTATAACGATAGCGTTATAACCTCTGCTTCCAAAATTTTAACTTCAAAATATAACTTTTATTCATTTATCTGAATGAATAAAAAAAAATCTTAATATAAATTGGAAAGTAATACTTTCCTGAATTCGATATAATCGAATTCCAACTTATAACTATTTTTCGAATAATCTATATTTAATTAACGTTTCAAAATTTGGAATAAGCTCACCGTTTTCGGTTAACTTGATTTCCAAATTCATTTTGAATTTATCACTTCAATTATTTACCAATTTCCTTTTATAACCAATTTAATCTGTAAAATGTTTGCTTTTAAATCATTATCCACTTTAATACGTGAATCTTATTCCTTTACAGAAACTGGACCCATTTTATCAAATCAAACCTTGATTTTTATCTATAAATAACATTACATGTTCAAATCTTGTTTATCAAGTTATTTTATAAACTCATATTTATATTTCACTTTATATATTCCATTTACAATTCAACTTCTCATTAAATAAATATCAAGTTTATAACTTAATCTTGAATTTTAGATTCAAACCAAATATTAATTATCTTGTCAATTTCTGAATTATATAATATATAATATCTAAAAATAAATTATCTTAATAACATTCGACATCGTTGAATTCAAGTTATAAATCCTTATGGTTTATATCAATTCTATTTACATTTTGAACATCGAAATAATTCCATCGCTTTCTTTTGAAAACAATTCCCAATCCCCTTTTTAGTTCAGTCTTGAATTTATATTTCCAATTTATTTTATAGTAATTATTACATCATATTTATTAATATCGCTTATAACCCAACTTCTTGTTTTATATGACTAAAACAAGTTATTATATTCTAGTCCATTTGAAATTCAATTTCTATTTAAAAATAGTTTTTTCCTTTTTAAAACTTGGAATTCTTTTCCAATATATTTTTACTATATTTAAATACCAATTATCTCAGGTCAATGTTATTCAAACATCCCAAACACATAATAATCAACCATAGATTATTTGTCACATCATATACTGCAATATATGGAAAACAATAATATAATTTGTTGAGGAATCTAGTTGGATCCCTCCAACCTGTTTCCCTGCATCCACAAATACTAATCAACAGAAATAACATTTATTTCACATTAATATGAAATATTATAATAAATAGAATCGGTATTCAGCTAACGGCTTATATATATTATTTCAACCAATTTATTAGCAATTCATCCAAACAACTATCACACAACAATCAATCATCATTTATAAATATTAAATAACATTTATTAAATTTTAAAACTGGACCGAGTTAGGGAGTTTCCTCACATTGGTCGTTAATTGTTAAATAACAATTAACTTCCAATAGATCTGATCAGACGTTTTATTTCGCCGTAAATTCAAACGAGCTCCAAACAGTTCCAAACCAACTTCAGTGCGTAGCCTGCATCCATACGATCCTAATGGATCCTGTTTTGTTGAATTTCAATAAAGTATGAGAAAGATATAATAGTTATAAGTTAACACACTAATTTAAAATTAAATAAACAAAATTTTAATTTAAAACTGGGCCTTACTACTTCGTTGCGGCCCAACATCCACGTGCACGCTTAAACAGTTTCATCTTCCTCTAATTCTTTTTCTTTCTTTCTGTCTAGACCTGCTCACGTTCATGGCCATCCCTATCTTTTTAAGTCTCTATTCTCCTTCCATCTTCAACGAATATAAACATCAAAACCACCACTCTCTTCCTCGCCTACTCTCTCCGACCAAATCCAAAACTTTTAGTTCGCACCTTCCCAGTCGATCGCGACTTCAGCTCGCCACTCACACCATTCGTACAGTGAAGGCCAAACAAAAATAACACTGAACTTCCTATACTGCTGCACGTAAGCATGGGTTCCCCTTATGAATCCAAATCCGAGAACAAAACAATTGAAAAATCTTTGAATCCTGTGGTAACCATACCCTAGCTCATGCTAGTATTAGCTCTCGAAGAAGTACATGGCGTTGCACCCGACACTGTCTATACCAGCTAGACAAGAACGCTTAGAGAAGATAAATAGTGCTCCTTTAAATTTTTTTTAGAGTTATCTACGATTAGATTATGCTTCAACCAGCAGTTTCGATTTTCTTTTTCTATCCATTTCTTTTCAAGCCATTTTAAAACTTCAAAACTTTGGATGCTGAAGAAGAAAACCTGTCGAGCCCTGTGTACTTATAGGCAAATGAAAACTTGGCTATTAAGGAATAGGTTTGGTGGTTTAGATTAGCATAGATCGGCTATGAGTTTTCACATCCTAGGCCTACGCATACTTCCTTCACCATGAAGTTTCTTCAATGAAATAAAATAGAAATAAAGGTATGCAGAAGGAGGAGACTTCACATGTAGGCTGTAGACTCTATGTGTAACAACCCGGAAAATCAGAACCAATTTAAAAATTTTATTTTGGCAATTTTAATGAATTTTGAATATTTAAAATGAATTATTTTAAATAATTACAACAAGAAATTTATTTTGAATAGAATTAGAACGTGTATATCTATTTAAATCGAAATTAGAATATGAAAATTAATTTTAATTATAAAAGGAATTGGAAATTGCGCAATAGTTTGAAAATTCGATTTTAAATTTCAAATGAATGTACAGGTTCAAAATAAACCGGATTTTAGCGAAACAAGAAATATTAGAATCTATTTGAAAATATCTTTCTAACGAATCTGAAAAATCGAAATTTCATAGCGGGAATCAAAAGTTATGGCCTAATGAATTTTCAGAAAGGTCGCTATGGAATAAATATAGCCCGTAAAAATAGACATTTTGCAGATGACCTCCGTTTTCGATGAAACCACTTTTGTTGGATTTGGAATTTCAAATTATTGCTAGATTCCAATTTTCATAATTTTTGGAGTTAATATGTGAGCGTAGCAAAAGAAAATGTGTTTCGTTAATTTCAGTCAATTTGGATCGACCAGAAAATGGCTATTTTTCAAACAGCCTCCAAATTTGACAAAATCAGTTTTGTTGGGACTGTATCGTCCAAACATAGCCAGATTTATTTTTCTGGAATTTTTAGAAGCAGTATGTGGCCCCAACAAATTAAAATGTACGTTCAAATCCATATTTAAATGTTTTACATTTTAATTTGAGGAATAACTGACTGAAACAATCGAATGGGCCTACGAAACATATTCCATTGTGTCTGGAATGAGGGTAATTAGCTAGGGACGATAGTCGTTGGGTTTGATTTGGAGTTCGGATGAGAAAACTCTAATTTTCAAAATTAAATAAATAACGACCAATCATAAAATTTCTTTCACTAATTTTAATTTCCAAAATTTCGACTTTTTCTCTCCCCGACTTGAGCACGAACGACAGAAACCTTCTCCGACCTTCTCTTCTATTTTCTGGCGAATCCATGTAGTAAAAACCCTAGCTCCAGTTGAACTTTTGGTAGAGCTCGCCTCCCTCTTCAAATCCATATAAGGAGCACCCCCCATCGTCGTATCTTTCTCGAGTTTCGCAACTCCAAACTTCGCAAATTTCAGCCGTCGCCGTGCCCTTCCTGGTGCATCGAACTGGGCACCTCCACCTCGCGCAGGAGCGCGACTCCACCCTCTTCGACGAGGCATTGGCCGATCCTCCTATCGTGCTACTAATTGAAAGAAAAATCAAAACCTAGTTTTGAACAGTTTGCTGAAGGTAACGGCTGAAATAAATTTAACTGTTTATAGCACTTTAAAGCACATTATAATTTTACAATAAAAATCATATCTTTTTGCTATATTGTCGAAATCCAGTGAAACAAGAGACACTGGGACCATGATGACGTCCTCTACATTCTATAAGACACCGGGGAATTTTTAGAGCTCGCTACAATTTTAGGCGAAGCCAAAAGCAAGGTGAGAACTTCTCACTTTAATTTATTTTCTAGTTAGAAATATATACTAGGATGTAGACGGTGCTTAGCAGCGCCCGATACCTGTCGTCCACAGACCATTTACGACTTGTTTGTTTGTTTGACTGTGTTGCGAAAATTGATTGTGTGATGTGGAATGGAATAAAATATTTTATAGTTACAAATATTTTATAGTTAAAAATATAATTTTTAACATGTATGTGAATTAAACAGATATTCATTAACAAATCGGATGATTTGTTTATGTACACACATTTGACTGATATTGATTGGGACGATAAATTTTACACATCGACCAACTGCACAAATAAAAATTCATTATTTGTTGATTGAAACCCCACACGGGTATTGGGATGATATTGGACATACACTAATCCCAATATTTAGTTGTATGTCAATCAATTGGTTGACAAGCTGTGTAAGCGTTGAATATTTATATTTAATGCTTATGCAGTGTAGAGTGCACTTTGGATGACAGTTGACTGTGTTTGATTGTTGTTGTGTACATGTGTGTATGAAATCCATATAAATCAAAGTAAATGGTACTTGGCTGTGTCTGATTCCAGTTCAGAAAGAAGGAATATTTTAAAATAACAATTATTTTAAAATAACGAATATTTTAAAATAATGAATATTTTAAAATAATATTTAGTGAAAGATCAAAAATCTGATTTTGATGTCTAATTTGGGATGGACACGAAAATATTTAAATATGTAAAGCCGTGTTGATTAGATTAACGCCATTGTGACGTGAACGATATTTATATCGATTTCATTCATTTTTATAATGAATATCGAAAAGGAATTGATTTCAAAATTTAATGTTTTGAAATTACTATCATTTATATATCGATGATATGGAATATTCAATTTTGATTTGAAATTGAATATGAAGTTGAAATCGTTTTGAAAACGAATTTAAAACGATTTACATACGATTTAAATGGAAATTGATGAAATATATATATATATATATATAATATATATATATAATGGCCTGAATAGAACGCGCTGCGCCGCGGCAGTTCGCGAATTTCAACCATTAACTTCGAACGGACATTACGGGAGATCCGACCGTCGGATTCTCCTAAAACCGGAACCGTTGGGTTCGTATCGAAAAGAGCTTTCTAACAAATATGAGAGATTTGAAATATAATGGTTAGATTTGGAATCATGTCCAAATAAAATTTATAAAAGGTCGCGGTAAGTGCAGTTCGATGGCCGTTTATGGAAATCGACTGTAAGGGCCTTGATAAAATTATTAAAATATCAATAATTTGTGTAAAATCATAATAAATAATTTGGAAAGAATTGGGATGAAAAATTCCATATTTGAAAAGATAAAAATATTTTTTTATCGAAATGAACTAGTTATGAACTAGAATAATAAATCCATTATTTTTAAAATAAATGAATTGGATTTGAAATGGTATTAAAAATAACCAGAATTCCCAATATAATTATTGGAATGGATTTGAATCGAAATTATCTTCGGAATATTTCGATATTGGATTTCGTGATATACGGATATTGTGGAGGAATTTGGAAGATATATATATATATATATATATCATTATTCCAATACGATATTTGTTGGTTTCAAAATTTGATATTGAATATAAGCCGATATATTTTCTATTCAGGGCCTTGTATTTAATATCAAATAGGATATAGGTTGTCGTGAATGGTGTCTTCATTAACATTGTTCTTAAACCAAGTTGATAAAAGATTAAATCTTTTTATTTAGATTTAATGAAATATACCAATTAATTAATATTTAATTGGAATCGAAGTGGAATTGATTTTGGGTTTATCGTGAATGGTGTTTCAAATAACACTTGTTCTTTAACCCGATAATAAATGGAATGTTAATTGGGTTTATTGTGAGCTGTGTTTTTAACGACATTCGTTCTTTAACCCGATTTACAGTGAAATGTGATTTGGAATTTATAAATCTTTTATTAAGATTTAATGGAAATTTTCCAAAGTAAAGTTTTTCAATTTAATATATTAAATTGGAATTGAATGGAATTCGATTTGATAATAATCGAAATGAAATTCTGTGGAGGAAGATTGTAAATACATATGGAATTTAAAAGGCTTTGCCGTTATTCCATTTATATTATTAGTCGGATACGGGAATCGATATTGATTATATATTGATTTGTTTTTCCGTGAAGATTCCATAATTAATGGAATGTGATTTGGGTTTATCGTGAACTGTGTTTTAAAAGACATTAGTTCTTTAACCCAGTTAAAGGCAGGATTACATGTCTGTCATTGTATTTTAAACTGTATAGTTGATATCTGCTAAATATATATCTGTTTGGTGGCAGAGAATTTATTCTCTTGCTTAACACCCTTCTCTGAGACGTACGAGCTCAGAGGTTATATATCGACAGAAATCAATAGGACGGTGTAGATTGTCGATGCAACATGTTTGTGTTTCCAAAGTTAAATAATCATTAATATTGATTTTTAGGAAGATTAAAACTAAGTGGAGTTTTAATGAATCTTTAATTAGATTGAAATGGGAATGAATAATTTAAATTATCAAATTTGGGAAATGATCGAGAGTGGAGTATCACCAGTTTTGCTCCAAGTGATATTTAAATCTTTAATTAGATTTGAACGGGAAATGGTAATTAAATTTACCGATAACACTGTGGTGTTAGTTAAGGGGTAATACCAGTTTTGCTCCAGGGGGTAAATAGGTTGGGATTGGGAAATTAAATAGATGGTTTCTTGGGTAAGGTGCGTTAATCCCGACTAGTTTGGAAAACCATAACATGGTTTAAATGATATCCAAAGGAAAATTAAAGAATAAATTTAAAAGAATTTATCTTTGATAAAATTAATGGGAACAAATACCTAATGATGTGAATATTTAAATAAAAGAATATTCAAAATTGGAATGAGGCGTATGTTGTGTTTTTATAGCACTTATTTATTATATACGCGAGTTATTCAGAAAGGCCGGGTTTATACCCATTCTGAATAACTGATTCGACGATAAGTCGACGATGAAGATGGTGGTTGAAGACCGGAGGTCTTCACATCGTTTGGATGATTACTGATGTTTTGATTGGGCTATACACCCAAGACGAGGTAATAAGTGATGATCGTCCAGACGTACTTAGAGATCGACGGATATGCGAGGACCTCTCTCCTGTATTGGACATACGGGACGAGGAATAAGGTGCCTCCAGTTTCGTTCAGACCCAGAACGAACTTGTAAATGGATTGTGTGTCTGACATTGGATTTTATTTAGTGTTGATTGATTTCTATTAAATATATATCTGATGCAGTGATCAAGGCTTTTGTTGAAAAGCAGAGTCTTGTGGTTGATGATCAAAGCACGGCTTTAATACATCGTAGCTTTGTGTATAACATTAATTCGTGAGCCTCACACCTCGGTATGAGTCAAAAATGGGATCGTGACTGTAGGAAGTGCATGACGTTTCCTTCTAGCTATGGGTTGTGTCAGCGTTTTACTAGCTCTGACATTGTTGTTATTTTACCTATGTGGTTATTGGATTGCGTGGCGCCTCGGATATATCGGTCTCTTCGGAGCCGATGGATATAGGTCCGATAGGACCGGGAAACGCGTGTTCAGGAATAACCAATCCTCAAACATAAGGGAGGACCGGCCCTGAAGATCCAAGGGTCTTCTGCGGGAGATCCTGAGGCATTTGCTAGAGTGTCTCGAAGCGGTGAGGAGCCATCCCTGGCGTCGACTCATAGACGGAAATCCAATTTCCAGTACATGACATTTCGGTTTTGATTGTAGAGCCTAGTATGACGACATGATATATGGTACCCATGCCGTCTAGGATTGATACAATTATATTTGAAGTTGTTTTGACACTATACACTTATAATAGTATCAAATGATTTGTTTTAAACGTACCAATCATGTTTGGCTATTATAAGGGAAAATCTTATCCTCCGGCTTGCGTTGCATTGTGTGATGGGACCTGGGTCTTATAATAGCTTCATTTTTCCCAAAAAAGCATTGCATTGTTTATTCTATGCAATGGTATTCTTGGGAGGAAACCCGTTCCGTGATATACGGCGTGGTCCCTTGAATTACTCTCTTTTAAAGTAAAGTTTTAAATAACTGTTTTAGTTCTCACACCAGTCATATGACTGATCTGGATTTTATTGTTTTAACCTAAACTCTGGGTGCCCCTATTTTCCACACGGGCAACTAGCAGTTGGGTTTTGCAGATATTATATAAGCAGGATCCTGGTTTACAGCTGAAGCGATATTCGGAAAGCTCTGTATTTGTGTATTACTTTCAGTTGTGTTTTGTATTGTTTTTCCGCTGCTATGTATTTAAATGTAATTTAAATCTCTGATATTTATCAAATGTATATTATTCATTCATACTCCGTTATATTCTTGTATTCTGATGGAATTTTTGTAATGAGCAATAAAATGTTCTTCTTTTTGTGTTCTAATTCGTCTTGTTCTCAATTCAATCCGGGTTTTCCTTCACGGGGAAGTTCGGGTCGTTGCACTATGAGTAGGTAGGCATGAAATAAAAGTATACAGAGATGTTGAATTTTTAATTTATATAGATTTATATTTTCAAGAAACTTGCGTTTGAACTGGTTTCATCGAATTCCCAGTTCGTTTGTAAAAACCCCTTTTTATTGCAAACAGTTCAATAATCCGCATATAACAGAGCTCCTGTCTAGGTGAACGTTGTAATCTTGCAACAATTAAATATTTCAGACACGATGGAACTGGTTTCATCGAATTCCGAGTCCATTCATAAAAACCCTTTTTAATTGCAAACATTTCAATAATCCACATATAACAACGCACAGTCAAAATAAATCCAATTGACCCCAAACTGAAAATCTAGCAATAACAAGCCATGCGTATTCCAATAAAATTTGTTTCATCGAAAACAGAGGTTGTTTGAAAATCTATTATTCTTAATCCCATATTAAATTGATATAACGTACACTGATTAAAATAATCTAATTAAATAATAATAAATCATTATTATCATATATATATATATATATATATATCCCAATAGAATATATACATGCTTCAAAAATAAACATAATATAGATTTACACTTGATATCCAAATTTCAAGTTAAAACGACGTTCATTCTACATTAAAAACCCTTTTATTTATTTAATAATTTGTTATATTTTTATAAACGATTCCATACCAACTTTCTGAAACTTTGATTTGGATATAACTTTTAATATATAAGACGAAATCTTGATTTTTCACTTCCATTAGAAAAATATAACCAATTAGTTTTGAACGTTTCTTTTTTCAAAGAAATCTGACTAATTACAGTTCTTGTACACTCAGTTGAAGTTCAAAACGTTAAATTATGAACTACCGTGAGATTACGAGCTCGATTATAATTATATTATAATTATTACGTTCAACCGTCGTTTAAATAATATATTCATTATTATAAATTGAATATAAAATCGATTAAATATTCTTATATCATCCAATTTACACAAAATTGCCAATTCAACTATTTTCGACTATTTCGAAAAATAAATATTATTATTCCACCATTTATATTAAAATTAAATATTCAAAATATTTAATTAAAACCATTTAAACTACCCAAACCATTATAAAAATAATTAAATTAATTAATAATTAAATCGCTTAATTCTGGGACTTTACAGGCCCGTTTGCTCTTCTCCTCTGACTTTTCAGTTGCTCCAATCCATGTATTCTAGTAGATCAGCTAGATGGGCATTCGATGCATTTATGATAAACGAATTTACCATCGATATTCTTGAGATTTAATTTACGTTATTAAAACGTGAATTCTTAGTTTGATTGATATTTCACGAGATTTGCCACTTCAAAACTACATAAAAAGGGATATTATATTATTAGTAGATATCAAATTCTTTAATTAATACGGTTTCTAATCCTACTTTATTATATGAAGATATTTTATAAATGGCATTACAAGTTTACTAGTGTATATTTGATAAACCCTTTTATCGTTCATATGGGAAATCTAATTAAACGCCTTAGTAAAAATAAGGACTACGAACCCTTGCGTTTGCTTCGATGGTTAATTGTTGGACTCATTCTGTTGAAAACCGTGGCAATGATCGTTTCGTATTTCTAGTGGAATATACAAGTTGTTTTGTAAATATTCGAGTAGAGCAAATGTTTATGGGACAAGTAGCTCAACTCTTATATTTACTAGCTTGGCGTAGTTTACACTATATTTAATCAATTTTGATCATCGATGATCTTCGGATCATCACATCTTGAGGAACTTCAGTTCATTAGTCTATATAAATGATCTTCTGATCATCTTGAGGAACTTCGGTTCATCTTGAGAGTCTTCGGACTATTTGAGGAACTTCGGTTCCATCTTATCTTAGGAACTTTAGTTCCAACGGATCTTTGGGTCATTCTGACCTTCGGGTCATTCTGATGATCTTGGAATCATCCTGAGGATCTTCAGATCACATTGATGATCTTCAGATCATCCTAAAGAACTTTGGTTCACTGATTTTATCGATGATCTTTGGATCATCCTTTGGGGTCACATCCAGCGGTCTTCAGACCATCTAAGGTGCTTCGTCTCAATATCATGGGCTATATGCCTTGAGATCGCGTCTCACCTTCGATACATGAGTTGATGAGTCTTCGGGCTCCCGTCTTGAGTTAGGCCTTTCCTCTTGGAGATTTCCTAGATTTCTGATTTATCAATTTCTAGAATTTGAGTTTTATCGATATCATGTTTTCAATTTCATGTTGATTTGATGGGTGGCATCATTTCTAATGAATATTCATGTATTGATATCGTATTTTCTATTTCATTTAGACTCGATGGGTGACATCATTTCTCGTGAGTATCTATATCTTTAGCGTGTGGTAATCTTTTATAGCATCGAGATTTCTATGAGATATATTATAGACATTTTTCGAGCCTTCACATTCTTCACGTGAACATTGTTGCTTTTTCATAGTCATATTCTGTTTTTATCTCTATTTCAATCTCATTTTATTACGATGAGTACAGCTAGACTGATCTGTTTATTGTTTATTTTCTTATAAATAATACTCGGGCCAGACCGAGGTATTACGGGTGCATCTCATGAATTCTGGTGGAGACCATTCTTGACTTTTGCTATCTATATTCAAGTTGTAGCTTTTGATTTTCTATATGTATTTGAGATAGTGACTCATATGTGTACATATTCTTTTGTGTTATGCATGTACCTATTAATTTATGTTATAGTGGATCTTGCACGACCACTTATATTATGTCCACCACTATTGTATTATTATTCATATCTATTTCCGCCTTAGTGATGTGAATATCTGTGTCTGACTATGATTTTATTTTTTTTGTATTTTATCTTGCTTTTTGAATTATATATAGCCACTTTGTAGCAGATTTGAAATTAAATTAGATGTGTCGTATTTCCTCATGAGATTTAAGAAGTAAAATTTCCTCATGAGATTTAAGAAGTAAGACCGCATTATCCGGCATGTTTAACACTCGTTCAAAGCTAATATATAGATGGTCGCTCCTCAACAGCCTTATTCTTCGGGTTAGCTGACACCATTGCTGGAAATGGCCTTGGCTAACGCGAGTATAGAGGTTGGGTGTTACATTTGGTATCGGAGCCGAGTTCGGAATAGTATAAGATATTATGGAGAGGATCATTGTCCTAAGTCTCCCTTAGGAAATTGTGTTTTAGGATTTTATTCGAGCCTTAGGACTCATCATATTCTATCTTATACCATGATCCTTTGTTTAACTAATCAGATCTATTTGAGTTCATCTTTGTGAATCATGGCCTAGACAAACCTAGAGTCCCATCCCTTTTCTTGGGTAGGAATTCAAATTATTTCCAATTTTTGTGTTGAAATAACTTTTGGGGCTTAGTTTTGAAGATTTCTAAATTATTTTATAAAATGGTTTAATAAAATAATTTTGGTCAATGTAAAATACTAATCTGTTCGAGATTATCTATGCAAGGCAAAAATAGATAAACTATTTCCGCTAAGCACTATGAAATGATTTTTTATTTATTTATGATTACAAATTTAATTCATGAATAAATGGTTGCATCTCTGATTGTTTATTTACAAATTTGCGCTCCTAATTGGACGCAATTTGTTTTATCGTGTTAAGTTGATCATTGAATATGTTAGGAATCCTAATCGAGATGTGGGACGCCACGGTATCGATTGAAGTTTCTAAACACTTTGATGAGACAATTCTAACCCAACATTTTTATTAAATATTAATGATGTGCATCGCCATTGAACCTTAGCATTAGTAATTTTATATAAATAAATGACTAGGAAAATCACTAATATTGATTGTTAATTTGCAAACTTAGGGATTTTAATAAGATAATGATTTGAGAATGGGATATATATGACCATCATATATATCCTTTACACCTTTCATGTTAGAATTTTAAATACGAAGTTTGGGATAACTTATTTTAGAAAAGAAATTAATGCCTATCAAGGTACCATCCTCTCTATTCTTTATGGCGATGATTACTGTGATCATCTCATTCGAGTTCTTTTCAATTGTATTCATCCACCCTCTTTGCGTCAAACGAACTTGGGACACAACGTCCTTAGGTGATTTAGGGCACTTGCTTTATATCTAAGCATGTCAAATTTTCCAAACTGATGTTTTGCGAAAAATTTTACATGCTTACCTAGAGTTTTCGCTACCCGTTTATTTTTCTATAAAGACGTCTTTAGCTTTTTTTGGGTAACGATTGATTTTTTTTCTATTTCTTGGGAGTTTTACTTATTTCGAACAGGTAATTTCATCTTTTTGATTGAATATGGAATTTAATTAAACGTCTTGGCAAAAATGAGTGGGTCGACACACTTGTGTTTACTTCGTCGGTCAATATATGGACTTGATCAGTTGAGATTCAATTTCATTTTTTGATGAAATCTCATGATCAACTGTATTGTATACCTTATATACGTCAATGTTGCTCAACCTTCTTTGCTGTGTGGAGCCACCACGTCAATGAGACGGAATTGCTTTGTATGGTGTGGAGCCACCTAGTCTTCGGATGTAATGCTTCGTATGGTGTTAAGCCACCTTGTCTTATGACGGAATTGGTTAGTCAACTTTCTTTGTGGTGTGAATCCACCACGTCGGCGAGATGGAATTTCTTTGTATGGTGTGGAGCCACCTAGTATTCGGATGTAATGCTTTGTATGTTGTTAATCCACTATGACTTACGATAGAATTACTTAGTCAACTTTCGTTGCGATGTGGATCCACCACGTCGGCGACACGGAATTGCTTCATATGGTGTGGAGTCACCTAGTCTTTGGACAAAATGCTTCGTATTGTGTGGGTCCACCTAGTCTTCAAACCAAATTGCTTCATATGGTGTGGGGCCACCTAGTTTTAGGATGGAATTTCTTCGTATAGTGTTGAGCCATCTAGTCTTCGGACGGAATTGCTTCGTAGAGTGTTAAGCCACCTTGTCTTTGGACAAAACACTTGTTTGAATCTCTTTTCGGTGTAAAGAGACCACATCAGCGAGATGAAAAGCTTAGTGAGGTGTGAATCCACCTTGTCTTTGGACGAAATGCTTAGTTGGATTCTTTACGATGTCAGATCATCTTGTCGAAAGACAAAAAGTTCGGTGTGATGATTTGCAACCTCATGGTGAACAAAGTTTCTTGTCGTTCCGCCAAGTTTAAAACTAATTGATTTGGTGACTTTCAATTTGGAATTGGCCATTTCTTTCTCTTGGATACTTCCATGTTCGTGGATGTTCAAACTCTTTCCTTGGAGAGTGATCATTCTTTACATGCCTATTTGCATGCCTTGTTTGTTTGAGATTTGTGGTGATTTTTAGGAATGAATTGGCCTAATCAGTGTAAGGTCCATATTTTATTTTCCAAAAGAATCATTCATCTTTGACATCTCTTGTCTATGAAACATATTTATTATGTGTTCATCTACGGAGTCGTGTGCTCATTCGTGATTTATAGTGGATTTTACAATTTATTTGTAAATACTTGAGTTCGGTTAGTGGTTGTGGGACACTCGGCTAAACTCATCTACTTACTTAACTTAATGTAAAATTTTGCTTTTCTTTTTAATCGTTGAGAATCACATTGTGATTTGTGGATTCGAACGCTCTCACCTTTATGCTTCAAGTGTCTTTCCAATTTATATTCTTCTAGATCTCTTTGAGTAATTTCTAGAGTTTGGATGATTCGAGTTTTCATTTGAAATTTTTTCTCGGATCTTCTTTCGAAAAATAATAATCTATATTTTTCTTATTTATCTTAGACTCTTGTTATGGATTTTCAAATTGTGATCTCCGAGATCTCGTCATTGGGGTAACAAATATTCCAGTCTATTTTGTTAACCTTAATGAATCAAAGTTTTTAAGGTCATAACCCAATTGGTTTGAACTTTTCTTTGTTGGTGATATCCTTGTGAATTTGAAAACCAAAGTTTTCAAGTTTTATGGAATTCTTTCAGCTTCTACCATTTATGATGTTCTCATGATTTAGAAGTTGTTCGTGAAATATTAGAGGACATGCTAATATTTCAAATTTGATATTTTAGGGGTTTATTGGAAACTCAAAAGTTCCAATTTATTTCTTTTTGAAATATTAAAGAACGTGCTAATATTTGCTATTTACGGTATATAACCCGGATTTTATTTCTTGATCTTGTTTAACAACGAGCTCACTTATCCTTTTCAATATAAGGAAATTTTGTAAGTTAGAGGACTTTTAAGAAATTTTTAAGTGATAAAATTTTCTAGCTAAAATGTGATGGGGAATATTCAATGATTTTGGATAGTCGATATTTCCAATTTTAATTTGATTGTTTAATTAGTTTATATTCAAAACATAAGAGTATAGGTTTATAATTTATAAACTTATTGAATGTTAAACAAATTAACTAAATTTTATTAAAACGAGCTTGTCGCGTGGCTGTAGTTCATAATTTTTGATTTGAACTTCAAACGAGTGTATATAATCCAATACAAGTCGGAATTCTTCGAAATAAGACTTATCCAGATCTATTGGATGATAATCTTCTAATGAAAAAAAGTATTTGAATTCCATCTTGTAAATTTTTAAATATGTCTAAACCAAATTTTCAGAAGAATCACTGTAAGGTACTTCGCGATTAAAATTTAAATAATTATTGAAATTGAGGGTTTAGAGTATATAGAATTTGAGTAAGAAAATTCTAATTTCTTGAAAACACTTATGGGAAAATTAAGTTAGTTTCTCGTATATGTTCGTGACTTTTATTTGAACATTATACATGTGTAAACTTAAGTTATATAGCAATTTAAAAATAAGGGCTAAAATTTTATAAGATTATTCAAAAGTGAATTTTTGAGTTAATCTATCTTTAAATGGATCTTGTTGATGCATGGTAGTTATTTATATTGAGTTTTTCCATAAGTAATTGCAAGGACACAATTTCTTTAAAGGTGAAGTCTCTAACAACCCGCATATTTAACGATAATATATTTAAATATTCTATTTAAAATATACGTTGTTAATTGTTAATCGAGTGTATGTCCAAAATGCCACATTTTTCATACGGATGAATTTGGACTCGAGACCACTTCCATTGAGTCCAAAACGTTGTTTATGACAAGAAAAACTATAAACATCAATATGTTTGGAGTGTTGGGAAATATGGACTTTGGACTTGGATTTTGGCTAGGTTAACTAATTAGCCTATATGATAAAACAGCCCAAGCCCCGCCCTTTCCTCTCATTCACTCCATTCCTCTTCCTAGCACATTTCTTTCTTCATAAACGGGGAAAGGAGTTGGAAATTAAAATTCTAAACTAGGGCTACATGTTATAAGCCTCAATTCATGTGCAAATTCGAAGAGAAGAAAGGTAATCTCTCTTTACCTTCTCTAGCTTATTTCCTCTTCCATTTTTGAAAATTCCTAAGCCTAACATTTAGGTGTTTTGTTTGCATGTGCATTACGATTGAAGGTTCTTGTGTTTTGATCGAAAAAAGGTTGTTCTAGCTTCCTATTGGAGTGATTCCTTTCTTCTAACAAATAACGGTGAGTTCTTTGAGAACTCACATTTATGCCTAAAGCTATAAGCTTGTCTAGTGTGCCCTCGACACATATATGTTGTGTGTGCATTGTATGAATTGGTTTGTTTGGGTGTTAACTCTTCAATTTATGAGTTTTAATTTCATTTATATGAATATCCTTGTGTAAACTTATGAATGGACATTTGTACGTGTTCTTTAGTGTATTTAGGAGAGTTTTTAACATACCCAAGAGTCTAGAGCGAACAAGTATCGATTCAGAGCCGTTAAGTGATATTTTCTCCTTGAAGAGCATTCACGGAGTTGATCAGACGTCTGAAATAAATTTCAGATGTCTGAACCAGTCTCCAGAAGTTGTCAGAGACCAATTTCAGTCATCTGAAACCTATTTTTAGATGTCTGAATCAGGTCAGACGTCTAAAAATAGGGTCAGACATATGATTTGGCTTGCTGCTCTATTTTATTTACTGTCGACTAGTGGAGACCACGGTCGATAGTTCAGGTACATTCAGGTTTATCCCTGGCCGAGTTTTGGCACGTTTACTCTTTTCCTCTGATTTTTCAGTTGCTCTAATTCATGTATTTCAGCAGCTCACTTAGACGAACATTCGATTCATTCGTGATACACAAATTTATAATTGATATTCTTGAGATTTATTTTATGTTTATAAAACGAGAATTCTTAGTTTGATCGTTATTTCGATCGCTATTTCACGAGATTTTCCACTTCAAAACTACATAAAAAGAGGTTTTATGTTATTAGTAGATACTAAATTTTATTATTAAAATAGTTTCTAATCCTACTTTATTATATGAAGTTATTTTATGAATGGCTTTACAAATCTACTAGTATAAATTTGATAAACCTTTTTCTCGTTCATATGAGAAATCTAATTAAATGCCTTTATAAAAAAAGGACTATGAACCCTTGCATTTGCTTTGGCGTTTAATTTTTGGACTCGTTCGATTGAAAACCATGGCAATGATTTTTTCGTATTTCTTATGGAATATTCAACTTGTTCGTAAGTATTTGAGTAGAGCAAGAGGTTATGGGATATGTAGCTCGACTCTTATATTTACTAGCTTGCCGTAGTTTACACTATACTTGATCAATTTTGATCATCGATGATCTTCGGATCATCACATCTTGAGGAACATCGGTTCATTAGTATATATCAATGATTTTCGGATCATCTTGAGGAACTTCGGTTCTTCTTGAGAGTTTTCGAATTATTTGATGAACTTCGGTTCAATCTTATCTTAGGAACTTCGATTCCAGCGGATCTTTGGGTCATTCCGACCTTCGGGTCAGTTTGATGATCTTTGGATCATCTTTAGGATCTTCGGATCACATTAATGATCTTCAGATGTAGCCTCATGTAGAAAGGGTTTCATGTTTTATTATCAAAAGACGAAACATCCAATTGTATGCCTTATGATGCAGTCCTTTACAGATGTAGCGGTAGCACTCTTTCATAAAGAGACGATAGAGACCAGTCAAGGAGGGTGATATCAGTAGTGCCTAGGTATATTGGGCATATAACTACATTTTTTTATTTGGTCTACTTGAGAGTAGATGGATACGATTTACGCATATAGGCGAGAGTATTGTAAACCCTAATACACTAATACAACTAAAAGTAGATATAGGACGATATATGTAGTGTTATTCTTAAAAGTATTTAATTTGCCCATTTACTAGAACTTTAGTTCTGACCTTCTCCTCCTAACAAACCCGTAGATTAGATAGACGACAGAGATTTTCTAGTTTAGAGACACTTGTTTAATCAGTGTCATTATTCTGGTAGGTATTTACTTATTATCATATCTTATTCAGTTCCTCATGAGATATTTATTTGAGCTCTGATATATTTATCTTTGCTTTTTTGCAGTATATCAGAAAACCAACTTTGGTTTTGGTGGAGTTGGATTTTAACGTTTACGAAAAATCTAGGCCCATTGGAATTTGGGATGTTATATAAAGACTGCCCACCATCCCAAAGTCAAATGCCTAATCCAAGATTCCAAAATCAACCTAGCTAATAAACCACTAAAATTGGGCAACTAAACCCAAGGTTTTATGTGTCATCAATGATACGAACAATGATTATTCCACCTTTAAACATATAATGTTTACCCTAAATCAATTTAGTATTACATTTTCCAAATTAGGGTTTAGGATAAGTTCATTCCTCTAACTAGATTTAGTTTTCGAAAGAAAAAATGTGTGATCTTCTAAAAGGAAGAGAGCACACATATATAAATAAATAAAAATAAAGTCTACAAAGTCAGACTACATGACAGAAAGGTAACCAAAAAGGCTACAAAAGACATGACTATATATATATATATAGGATAGTAGATAAATGAGCTACGGATAAACCACCGCCCATCATACTTCAATATCGAATTCCGTTAAGGCCACCACCCGATAGTGAAGTATATCTATTCCTATACAATAAACTAGTCACTCCAAACTAAATGCAACAAATACTTGAGAACAGAACAACACGATAACTATCCAAAACTACACTCTAGAAAAACTCCAAAGTAAAAACAACAACCATCCAAAACAGCTTCCGAAAAAGCTCCTCAACAATAATCAACTACCTATGACCTGAAAGAAACTAGCCAAAATGTAAGCTACCATCATATATATATATGAGTATATATATAAATATATATCAAAGTATATATATATAAATATATCCATACATATATGCGAAAAGGAAAGAAATAAAAATAGGAAAACAGAGACAAGCACGAAACACCAAAAAAGCAGAAATCAGTAACAAATACAAATACTATTATGACTAAAATACCAATTAATTCTAATAAATAAACTCTAATTATATCTAACCTTAATCAAATATCTCTCAAAATGCGAATCTCTATAAAACTTATAGTGAGAGTTAGACATCAAATCCAGACAGAAGGTAACAATCCTAATGATTAATTTATCAGCAGGATCAGAAATAGAATGAAACAATCTCTGATTTCTTTCCAACCAAATGAACCAACTAATAATAGTAACTAAAGATTCCAACAAATATCATTGTATGAAATTAAAAACAAATCTACAACAATTCCAATAATAAACACAGCTACTAAAAGAATTTAAATAACTAAAAACAAAATTCCTTAAAACAATTTTTAAAATATAATTGGTAATATAGCAAGAGAAAAATAAATGGTCAACATTCTCATCCAAAATACTACAAAAACAACACTTAACATCAAAGATAATATTTTTCTTCTTTAAAAGCTCAACCGTATTAAGTTTCTTATAAATAATCAACCACATAAGAAATTTTACTTTAGGCGGAGAATTAGACTTCCAAAGAAACTTAAATAAAAACGTAGAGACACCAGAAAAATTAAGAAAATTATACATAGAATTAACAGTGTACAAAAGACTCTTATCAAAACCCCAACAAATACTATCACCATTATCATCCAAATGATACATAGCCAACTTTGCTCGTAGTAAGGCAAATTGCCTTAACACTGCCCCTTCTAAAATATTTTCAAAGGTAAATTCTCATGGGGGATCCAAGTTACCTCTATAAACATCTTTAATCAAAGCATTCTTAATGCATCACTTCTCAAAAAAGCTCTCTAAATTCTATTTTAAGGGGTACCCAAGTTATCCAAGCATCATGCCAAAAGAAAGTAATATTACCCGAATGAACAGTCAGCTTACAACCAAATTTAAAAAATCGAAGCATTTTCAAACAGACTTCCAAAAATAAAATAATCTATTAATCCAACTATAACTAGAACCAACTATAAATTCACCCCCAAAATAATAAATTTGGAAACAATTTGCTTCCAAGTAGCCGTCACAACTGGGCTCCTAAATCTCCATAACCATTTGGCTAACAGGGAAGAGTTAAAATTAAATAAATTAATGATCCTTAGACCCCCATCCTTCTTGGATCTACAACAAACATTCCAGTTAACTAAACATTTATAGCCTCTACAAAATTTATCTCCACTCCTGAGAAAATTACGCCTAATTCTGTCGATTTTCTCAATTACCCATTGAGGAAATCAATGAACGACCATCCAATAAGTTGGAATAGCAGACATCACAGAGTTAACACGAACTAATCCACCAACTCTTGATAGAAACCTGCTATTACAACTAGATAATCTATTATTAATCTTATCTATAATAACTAATTGATCTTCATGCTTGAGCTTCGAAGGCCTAATTTTAAAACCCAAATAATCAAAAGGAAATTTCATAGTAGAACAGTTTAAGGTGTCAGCCACATGATTCTCAACATTGTCAAAGTCATTAAGAACCATAATAGAACTCTTATCAAAATTGATTCTGAGACCAGATAACATCTCAAAACAATAAAGAATAAACTTCAAAACAATAATATGATTGGGTAAATGAGAGGAAAATAATAATGTATCACCTGCAAATTGAAGAATATATAATTCGTTATTGAAATCCTCATTACCAATAAAACTTAAGACACCTAATCTCACAGCTCTCTTAATAATTTTAGTGAAAACATCAACAGCGAAATTAAATAAAAGAGGAGACAGTGGATCACTTTGTCTAAGACCTCTTTTAGATTGAATTTTCTTACCAATAACCCTATTAACTACAATATTAGAGCAACCAGATCTGAGCACAAGCATGATCCGATTGATCCATCTAACACTAAATCTCCTAGCTAAGCATAACTCGCAAATAAAATCCCAATCAACTGAATCAAAGGCCTTCTCAATATCAATTTTCAATATAGCACAAGAGAAATTATTTTTACAACAAACATTAATATACTCTTGAACAGCGGCCACTTCGTCCACTATGTTCCTGCCATTTATAAAGGTAGTTTGAGAACAATCAATAAGATCATTCATCTTGATAGTAAGCCTATTAGCTAGGACATTGGTAATAATCTTAACCGAACAATTGATTAAGGAAATATGTCTAAAATCCTTTAAAGAATTAGCGCCTAATTTCTTATGAATAAGGATAACATTAGCGAAGTTAAAGCTTACAGAAATCTAGATTCATAATTTTATTTAACATAATAATTAAGATAAAATCTAACACTAATGAAATTAACCCTTTTGATTCAAAATTTATATCTTACTCGCTTGAGCCTAAACTCAAACATCAAAGACTCCCTTTAGCTTTTTTTCCCATGAATCTCATCTTCAATTTGGTTTATCTCTATTTATTCACTACAACAGATTTACCTTTTAATAGCACGTGAAAAACGCTATAACAGGTTATCATAGCATTAGTGACGACGCTATATAACGACATGTAATAATAGCCCTGTTATATCTTATAGCTCAAATCTAAACGCTATAGTATTATACATTTTATAGCGCGCGTTCACCAGCATGAAATGTTTTACATAGCATTCAGACCTTGTAATTATATTTGCTTACTAAAATCTCGACTTATTTTTTTATAGAGTTATTAATTTCGTAGCACATATTCATTGCTATGAAAAATGTTTTCCATATTGTTTTTTTTTAACCGCTATTATTGAATTACCCATTGATAAATAGCGTTCAAACCTTACTACGCTAAATACTCGTTTTATTTAATAGCATTATCACTGTTTTTATAGCTCATATTCAGTGATATGAAAAGTTTTCCACACAGATTACATTTCATATAGCATTTCACATTTTGATTCTATAAGATGAGTTTTCCGCTATAAATATTTGCAGTATTTATAGCGTTTTCAAAGTTTTCATAGCACACATTCAATGATATGAAAAGGTTTTCCAAACTATTTAATATTTTACATAGCATTTTACAATTTATTTCCATAAGTGCAATTTTCCACTATTAATATTTTTAATATATAGCACATATTTAAGCTATGATCTTTATATAGAAAATCTCTTATTTAATTTGTGCAAAGTTCAAACAAATAAGCAGTAAATTCACAAGACAACTGTCAATAGCAAAAAACTAATACCAAAAGCATATTTGATTTCAATTACAAAGTCGTAGTTAATAAATCTACAAATAGATGTAGAAATAAGTCAACGTACATGTTCAAACATCGTTTCAAAACAAGATTACATGAAAAATCACTTAGTCTTCAACTTGTAAGCTCGTCTAACTTCTAGAACCTGCAATTTACAAGCACAAGTTAAGGTCTTATAACAAAGAAAAATGCAAAAAACATAATTAAAATGTGATAAAGTGTTTGATGTCATCTCAATTTTATTAGCAGTAGTTTTAATCAGCCAAATAGCCAAGGAACTATCACAAGCTTTAACAAGGGAACAACAGAATTGCGCAGATGTAAAAAAAGAACGATAACAAGAACAAGAATATAGCAGAAATTGAAAATAACAAAACCAAAGACAATTAATAGGAACAGTAGCTAATATCATCTATATGCTTTAGAACATGAATAGACCAAAGCATACAAACAAGAATAACAGATATGGAATAATGCAAAATTGACTGACTAGCTGCTCAAACTGAGCCCAAATTAAAGGATGCATACTGAAGTATATGACCACATACTTTGCTCAGTTTAATACAACAAAACTCTACCTAGATTACATAATTTGAATGAAGGATTAAAGCTCAAATAATAGATGTTAGTATGTGACAAGTATAGGCATCACATATTTACCATCAATTGTGGTAATCCATTTGCACATTATCTTTAAGCAGTGGTGATACTTCCCAATAAAGAATGAATGTATGAAGCAAGGAAACATTATAAAATTACCGTAAACTCGGTCCTGAACGCCAACGTTTTTGTCCAAGGTGAATTATATCTTAAACTGCTTCCTGCATGATAAGGCAACTGAAATGTTAAAACAAACAAACCAAATGACCATTACCAGACAAGCCATACATTTATCTACTCTGCAGGTGCATTCCTAAATCTAGTTCATTCCCTGCTCTTTCTCTAAATAAATCATATTTTTCATTCATATTAAGATCAAGCGGATGTAATGCAAATTTAATAACTACTTCGCTTTCATTTTCTTCATTGTAGATATCATAAAGTTGGATACCGGCTTTAGTGCTTGAAGATTTTTGGATATAATTGCCTTCTTCTTTTCACCAATTGAATCCAGAACCTGGTACAGAAGTTTGTATTAAACTATGACGGCCCGCCCCGCACCAACCGACATTTACTCCAAAAGTGCGCTGTACACATGTCCAGTTAGCACGGAACGGGTCGTTAGAAGGAAAAGGAAGAAGGAAATGAACTAATCAAGGAACCTGTAGGATGTCTCACAGCGCATGGAATAAAATATAATAATAACATACTTGGCATAAAACAGGTGAGACAGTGCATAAGCTGATAACTAAAATCAATCATCAATCATCAGAGCAGCGGAAATCCAAATACAGCTTATTACAATTTTCCAAATTTACTGTCTCTAAACAAAAGAAAGCTAAAGTAGAAGATGCACCACCAATGCCCAAGCAGTGATCTTCAACAACACACAGGGAGAATACTATATATGTATATTACGTGGAAGCCTCCTGCTCGTCTCCGGATCATCTACCCGTGCATCACCAACTAACATGTCTCTAGTCTGCTCGTGTGAGCACCCAGAGTAATAAGAGGAGACATAAAACTCTGGGTCAGACATAAAGCCTGGTATGAGCGATAAGCATCTAAACAGAATAATAACAGGTATACTAAACCATACCTGAACCTGGACCTGCAACCAAAGAGTTAGTACCACATACCGTATAGTACTCTAAGGTGCCATAATAAATAATGTAAGAATACGGGGGTGGGGTGTGCATGTCATAATGATAGCAAACAAATCATCCATAGCAACCATCCTCACATTTCTCACTCAGTGCGTAAAGTATACGATATCTACCACTTTGGAACACTAGACAAACTGAGGCAACGACGAATCCCGACTTGTAGAAACCCTGCTATGACCAAGCTAAACATATGGAGTCATGACCAAACATTTCAATGACCCACTTCATTGGTTGTAGCCCTTGGTCCTACCGATGCCATAATGGCCCTGAATCCGCCTTCGTACCTCCTACCATAGTGGACCAAAGCTATAGACGTCGATAACTCCTTGGCACGCGTCCCGCAGCAAAGCCCAACCATAAAGCGAACTCGTTGATTCCCATCTGAATCTTAAGCTCTAACTTCTCATTTGGACTTCCTTTGCATCTCGGGTTTGGTCGAATTGGAGTGGGTATTCAGAAAAGTTGTCGCGCATTAACAGTCCTAGAATTCGGTTCGGTTCGGTAGTCATCACCTTCATCGGTTCGGGTCGGGAGTCATCACCTTCATCGGTTCGGGTCGGATACTCCACTTCGGGTCGGGTCGGGTCGGGTCACTGTCTTCCTTCCAGTTTTCTCCGATCAGCTCCCTCGTTTCCCATCTACGCTGATCCGATCCGCTCCCGTTCTTCATCTGCCCTGATCCGATCCGCTCCCTTCGCTTTGCTCTAGTCGTAGCCTTCCATTCTTGAGCCGATCCGATCTGGTCTCCATTATTCTTCCGATCCGATCCCTTTTGTCCACTCCAACTCTAAGTAAACGGCCTTCCTTCTCGCCAAGTCTCCTATGTGCCAAACTCCAGTTCGGGTCGGTTTTCTTGCCCAGTTCACATATCCGATCCGAGCCTCATCCGATCCGAACCGGTTAGGAACCTGCACATTTCTGCAACTTTCCAACGAGCTTTCTACGCCATTCGACGACGTTTTCGACCAATTTAACTATTCTAATCAATCATAAAACATACCATAGAGTCATAGCAACATGTAATAGCAACCACAAACAGCAAACAACAATTCAAATGAATCAAAATGGATCAAAAGTGACTAAAACTTCATATTTTCCCATAGCATGTTTAAGTAGAACTAATCATAGGGTTAACAAAACTTAATCAAATCGAACCAAATTTCTAACAGAAGCATAAAATATTATTTAAGAATTTCTAAACATTTTTCCAGAATTTATTAGTGTATAAATTCGCTAATCTTCACTAATTACCTTTAATTACCGTAATTAGTGCAAAAACTATGCAAATCACTCACCTTTGCCACAACTAAAACCCCAAAACTGAAATATTCTCCGATTCGGCGTTGTTCCCAATCTTACACAGTAGCTCTACCTCGGTTCTCGTGCTAATACTCCTTGATTTGATGTTTGCTAAGCCTAATCTTCAATTAGAAAGTGATTAAGAGGTGTTTTGAAGAGATTTAGAGGGTGGAGGCCATGGCTAGGTTAAGAGGAATGAATAGTGACGGCTGAAAAATGAGAAAAAAGTATTCTCCAAACCCTAACAGCCCTTTTAAACTCCTAATCCCGAAATCTCCCTTTGGGCCTAGCTTTTAATCACCCAGTTAAGCCCAATTAAGCTGTTTTTCACCATCTGAAACTTGTTTCAGCCATATCTCCCAAACGGTGAGTCCGTTTGGCTAATGTGACCACTCTACGGAAAGAGAAACCATCATCCGAAGCCAATGGAAGTGGTTTCAGGTCAAAATTCATTTTCAGTCAAAAGTTATGACCAAAACAGTGCCAACTAGGGGTAAAATGGTCATTTAAAAATCGGGAAAAATCATGAACATGGGAAATGACCACAATAGTCGTCTCCCAAAGTTACATGACCATACGACTTCGTATGTGAAAGAAATAAATATCCTACGATCCTATGATGCGTAGAATACGGGTCGTTACATTCTCCCCCCCTTAAGAAATTTCGTCCCCGAAATTCCTTAACCCAAAACATACAAAGGATCCCGCATGCTTAACAACCACATACATCCATCAAACATGCAAAACAAGCAAAACAAACCTATCCTAGCATGCGGAAAACTAAATCGAAGTCAAAATCTTACCAGGCAAAGAGTTCTGGGTGCGTCTTCCTAATGTTCTCCTCTGTCTCCCAAGTACAATCATTCTCGTCCTCGCCCCACTGAACCTTGACTAGCTTCACCGCCTTTCTTCGAAGTTGCTTCATGTCGTGCTCGACAATACGGGCCGGCTTGCGGTTCCCAACCGCCTCGGGTTCTACTTCGAAGTCCTCTAACTGATCAGGTGAAATAGTCATATCTGAGTCGTGAACGAACTTCCTTAGTTGGGAAACATGAAATACGTCGTGAACTCCCGCCATCTTCTCCGGTAAGTCAATTCTGTATGCCAAATTCCCGACTAGTTCGAGAACAGGGAATGGGCCAACGAATCTTGGTGCCAACTTGCCTCTCCTGCCAAATCGTATTACGCTCTTCAACGGAGAAATCTTGACAAACACCAAGTCGCCAACGGAAAATTTTAGGTCTCTTCTCCTCTTATCAGCATAACTCTTCTGCCTATCTTGGGCAGCCTTCATTCGTTGTTGAATGATCTTGATCTTATCTGAAGTTTCCCTCACCACATCTGGTCCAAGCATAAACTTCTCGCCAGTCTCTATCCAACATGATGGTGAGTTGCACGGTCTTCCGTACAAAGCTTCAAACGGAGCCATACCGATACTGGATTGTTAGCTATTATTATATGCAAACTCTACTAGATGCAAATGGTCATCCCATGATCCACCAAAATCCAATATACATGCTCTCAAGAGATCTTCCAAAATATGATTCACCCTCTCCGTCTGACCGTCGGTCTGAGGATGATATGCGGTACTGAGATGTAACTCTGACCCTAGAGCCTCTTGTAAGCTCTTCCAAAACCCACTAGTGAACAACGGGTATCGGTCTCTCACAATGCTTTTAGGTACTCCATGAAATCTCACTACCCACTTCATATACAATTCTGCTAACTTAGCTGCCGTTCTGGTCGATTTGACTGGTATAAATCTTGCACTCTTAGTCAGTCGATCCACAACTACCCAAATGCTATCATGTCCCGATCTAGTCCTTGGTAAACCATCAATAAAATCCATCGAGACTTGCTCCCATTTCCATTCGGGAATTTCTAAGGGCTGTAACAACCCACTAGGCTTCTTTTGCTCTGCTTTAACTAGCTGGCAATTCATGCATTTGGATATAAACTTCCCAACGTCTCTTTTCATCCCTTCCCAGTAGTAAGTCTGCTTCATATCTCGATACATCTTATTACCACCGGGGTGTATAGTCAGCTTTGAGTGATGACATTCTCTAAGCACTTCATCCCTCAATCCATTGACATTGGGTACAACAAGCTTTCCATTCTTTCTAAGCCATCCATCTCGATCAAGCCCATACATGTTCATCTCCTCCTCAATATCCATCTTCAGCTTGGAGATGATTTCCAATAGGTTAGGATCGTCCCTCTGACTAGAGCCGATCCGCTCAATTAAAGTGGGTCTGATCGTCAAACTTGCTAACATTTCTGGATCCAATTCGCACTTTGGTCTGAAATCAAACCCCGCGATATACTCCAGTTGCTTCCATTCAAGGAACATAGTCCCTAAGCTGGCATGTCTCCTACTCAATGCATCAGCCACCGCATTGCCCTTTCCCGGTGTGTATGCGACGTCAAAATTATAGGAAGCTAAGAACTCTAACCATCTCTGCTGACGGAGATTCAGATCTTTCTGAGAGAAGAGATACTTTAACGACTTATGATCTGTAAACAGCTCAAATCTTTCTCCCAAGAGATAGTGTCTCCACATCTTTAACGCGAACACGATCGCTGCCAATTCCAAGTCATGGGTAGGGTATCTTTTCTCGTGCGGTTTCAATTGCCGACTTGCGTAAGCTACATCCCTACCACCTTACATCAATACGGCACCCAGTCCGGTACCACAGGCGTCCGTGTATACCGTTATCTCTTCATCCCCCTTAGGAATGACTAACACTGGTGCGCTTGTCAACTTGTCCTTTAGACTTTTGAATGCATTCTCGCACCTTTCATCCCAGACAAAAGCTTGATTCTTCTTGGTCAACTGGGTCAATGGTGTTGCTATTTTGGAGAAACCTTGGATAAACTTACTATAATATCCAGCTAATCCCAAGAAACTCCTTAATCTGTTGCATTCTTGGGCGTAGGCCAATCCTGTACCGTAGCCACCTTCGCCGGGTCCACGGCAATACCATTCTCTGATACAACATGGCCCAAGAACCTCACTTCCCTCTTCCAGAAGTGACACTTAGAAAACTTTGCTTTCAATTGGTGTTTTCTCAACACCTCCATCGCTACTCTTAAATGTTCCTTGTGTTCTTCCTCTGTCCTCGAATAGACCAAAATATCATCAAAGAACACAAGGACAAACTTATTCAACTGATCTCTGAATACCCTATTCATAAGATCCACAAAATATGCTGGGGCATTGGTCAGCCCGAATGGCATGACCAACCACTCATAAAATCCGGACGGCGTTCGAAATACCGTTTTAGCTATACTCTCAGCTTCCACTCTAAGCTGATGAAAACCTGACGCGAGATCCAACTGAGAAAATACTCTCGCGCCACTCAACTGATCGAACAAATCATCTATCCGCGGTAGAGGATACTTGTTCTTCCTCGTCACTTTATTCAACTCGCGGTAGTCTACACACAAACGAAGGGAACCATCCGCCTTGGTAGCAAACACAACTGGTGCTCCCCATTAAGAAACACTCCTTCTGATAAATCCCTTCTTCAAAAGATCGCTGACTTGCACCTCGAGCTCTCGCTGCTCCCTTGGTGCCATACGACGAAGTGGCATCACTATATGTGACGGCCCGCCCCGCACCAGCCTGCATTTACTCCAAAAGTGCGCTGTACACATGCCCAACTAGCACGGGATGGTCATCAGGAGAAAGGAAAGAAGAGAATGAACTAATCAAGGAACCTGTAGAATGTCTCACAGCGCATGGGATAAAATATAATAATAACATACTTGACATAAAACAGGCGAGACAGTGCATAAGCTGATAACTAATAATCAATGTCAACATCAAAGCAGCGGAAATCCAAATACAGCTTATTACAACTTTCCAAATTTACTGTCTCTAACAAAAGAAAACTAAAATAGAAGATGCACCACCAATGCCCAAGCAGTGATCTTCAACAACACAGGGAGAATACTATATATATTACGTGGAAGCCTCCTGCTCGTCTCCGGATCATCTACCCGTGCATCACCAGCTAACCTGTCTCTAGTCTGCTCGTGTGAGCACCCAGAGTAATAAGAAGAGACATAAAACTCTGGGTCAGACATAAAGCCTGGTGTGAGCGATAAGCATCTAAACAGAATGATAACAGGTATACTAAACCATACCTGAACCTGGACCTGCAACCAAAGAGTTAGTACCACATACCGTACAATACTCCAAGGTGCCATAATGAATAGTGTAAAGAATACGGGGGTGGGGTGTGTATGTCATAATGATAGCAAACAAACCATCCATAGCAACCATCCTCAAATCACTCACTCAGTGCGTAAAGCGTACGACATCTACCACTTTGGAACACTAGACAAACTGAGGTAACGACGAATCCCGACTTGTAGAAACCCTGCTATGACCAAGCTAAACATATGGAGTCATGACCAAACATTTCAATGACCCACTTCATTGGTTGTAGCCCTTGGTTCTACCGATGCCATAATGGCCCCGAATCCGCCTTCGTACCTCCTACCATAGTGGTCCAAAGCTATAGACGTCGATAAATCCTTGGCACGCGTCCCGCAGCAAAGCCCAACCATGAAGCGAACTCGTTGATTCCCATCTGAATCTTAAGCTCTAACTTCTCATTTGGACTTCCTTTGCATCTCGGGTTTAGTCGAATTGGAGTGGGTCTTCAGAAGAGTTGTCGCGCATTAACAGTCCTAGAATTCGGTTCGGTTCGGTAGTCATCACCTTCATCGGTTCGGGTCGGGAGTCATCGCCTTCATCGGTTCGGGTCGGTCCTCCTTCCTTGTCATCTTTCCATTTGGTTCGGGTCGGGTACTCCACTTTGGGTCGGGTCGGTGTCCTCTTCCGGGTCGGGTCGGGGTGTCCATCCTTCCAGTGCTCCGATCCGCTCCCTCATTTCTTCACGTATTCCGATCCGATCCCTCCTTGCCATCTGATCCGCGTGGCCTTCCCTCTTGCTAGTTCTCCCAAATGTTTACTTCCAATCCGATCCCCTTGTCCACTCCAACTCTAAGTAAATGGCCTTCCTTCTCGCCAAGTCTCCTAGGTGTCAAACTCCAGTTCGGGTCGGTTTTCTTACCCAGTTCACATATCCGATCCGAGCCTCATCCGATCCGAACCGGTTAGGAACCTGCACATTTCTGCAACTTTCCAGCGAGCTTTCTACGCCATTCGACGACGTTTTCGACCAATTTAACTATTCTAATCGATCATAAAACATACCATAGAGTCATAGCAACATGTAACATCAATTTCAAACACCATAACAACACTTTGATAGATTTAAAATGGATCAAACATAGCTAGAACCCCTCATTTTCCCCTAATCACTCTTAATCATGTTCAAGCATACAATTAGCAAAACACATCGAAATTAACCCAAATTTCTAACAGAGCCTTAAAACATTATTTTAGAATTTTAAGAATTTTTCCAGAATTTATTAGTGTATAAATTCGCTAATCTTCACTAACTACCCTTAATTAACTGTAATTAGTGTCAAAACGATGCTATCACTCACCTTGGCCACAAAATAAAACACCAAATCTGAAGTATCCTCTGTTTGGGTCGAATTCCTATGTATAGCAGCAGCTCCAACCTTGCTTTGTTGCTATTTGGCCTTGTTTTGATGTAGTTTGGGCTTAATCTTCACTAAAAATGTGTTTTAGAGTGGTTTTAGAGGATGGAAGCCATTACTAAGATCTCAAGAAGGTTTGTGGCTGCTCAAAACTGAAATGAAAGTGATAACCTAACCCTAATCAGTCTTCCTATACCTCTAAACCCGAAATTCCCCTCTGGGCCTAGCTGCTAATCACCCGGTTAAGCCCAATTAAGCTGTTTTTCACCATCTGAAACTTGTTTCAGCCATATCTCCCAAACGGTGAGTCCGTTTGGCTAATGTGACCACTCTACGGAACGAGAAACCATCATCCGGAGCTAATGGAAGTGGTTTCAGGTCAAAATCCCTTTCCAGTCAAAAGTTATGGCCAAAACAGTGCCAACTAGGGGTAAAATGGTCATTTAAAAATCGGGAAAAATCATGAACATGGGAAATGACTCCAACAGTCGTCCCCCAAAGTGACATGACCATACGACTTCGTATGTGAAAGAAATAAATACTCTACGATCTTATGATGCGTAGAATGCGGGTCGTTACACTCTCCCCCCCTTAAGAAATTTCGCCCCCGAAATTCCTTAACCCAAAATATACAAAGGATCCCGCATGCCTAACAACCACATACAACAATCAATTATGCAAAACAAGCAAACAAGCCTATCCTAGCATGCGGAAAACTAAATCGAAGTCAAAATCTTACCAGGCAAAGAGTTCTGGGTGTGCCATCCTAATGTTCTCCTCTGTCTCCCAAGTACAATCATTCTCGTCCTCGCCCCACTGAACCTTGACTAGCTTCACCGCCTTCCTTCGAAGTTGCTTCATGTCGTGCTCGACAATACGGGCCGGCTTGCGGTTCCCAACCGCCTCGGGTTCTACTTCGAAGTCCTCTAACTGATCAGGTGAAATAGTCATATCTGAGTCGTGAACGAACTTCCTTAGTTGGGAAACATGAAATACGTTGTGAACTCCCGCCATCTTCTCTGGTAAGTCAATTCTGTATGCCAAATTCCCGACTAGCTCGAGAACAGGGAATGGGCCAATGAATCTTGGTGCCAACTTGCCTCTCCTGCCAAATCGT
This sequence comes from Allium sativum, assembly GCA_030737875.1. Classification (NCBI taxonomy): domain Eukaryota; kingdom Viridiplantae; phylum Streptophyta; class Magnoliopsida; order Asparagales; family Amaryllidaceae; genus Allium; species Allium sativum. The sequence goes on from CM060910.1 coordinate 923,791,206, forward strand.
ACTACGCTCTTCAACGGAGAAATCTTGACAAACACCAAGTCGCCAACGGAGAATTTTAAGTCTCTTCTTCTCTTATCAGCATAACTTTTCTGCCTATCTTGGGCTGCCTTCATTCGTTGTTGAATGATCTTAATCTTATCTGAAGTTTCCCTCACCACATCTGGTCCAAGCATAAACTTCTCGCCAGTCTCTATCCAGCATGATGGTGAGTTACACGGTCTTCCGTACAAAGCTTCAAACGGAGCCATACCAATACTGGATTGGTAGCTATTATTATATGCAAACTCTACTAGATGCAAATGGTCATCCCATTATCCACCAAAATCCAATATACATGCTCTCAAGAGATCTTCCAAAATACGATTCACCCTCTCCGTCTGACCGTCGGTCTGAGGATGATATGCGGTACTGAGATGTAACTCTGACCCTAGAGCCTCTTGTAAGCTCTTCCAAAACCCACTAGTGAACAACGGGTCTCGGTCGCTCACAATGCTTTTAGGTACTCCATGAAATCTCACTACCCACTTCATATACAATTCTGCTAACTTAGCTGCCGTTCTGATCGATTTGACTGGTATAAATCTTGCACTCTTAGTCAACCGATCCACAACTACCCAAATGCTATCATGTCCCGATCTAGTCCTTGGTAAACCACCAATGAAATCCATCGAGACTTGCTCCCATTTCCATTCGGGAATTTCTAATGGTTGCAACAACCCACTAGGTTTCTTCTGCTCGGCTTTAACTAGCTGGCAATTCATGCACTTGGATATAAACTTCCCAACGTCTCTTTTCATCCCTTCCCAGTAGTAAGTCTGCTTCATATCTCGATACATCTTGTTACCACCGGGGTGTATAGTTAGCTTTGAGTGATGACATTCTCTAAGCACTTCATCCCTCAATCCATTGACATTGGGTACAACAAGCTTTCCATTCTTTCTAAGCCATCTATCTCGATCAAGCCCATACTTGTTCATCTCCTCATCGATACCCATCTCTAACTTGGAGATGATTTCCAATAGGTTAGGATCGTCCCTATGACTAGAGCCGATCCGCTCAATCAAAGTGGGTCTGATCGTCAAACTTGCTAACATTTCTGGATCCAATTTGCACTTTGGTCTGAAATCAAACCCCGCGATATACTCCAGTTGCTTCCATTCAAGGAACATAGCTCCTAAGCTGGCATGTCTTCTACTCAATGCATCGGCCACCGCATTGCCCTTTCCCGGTGTGTATGCGATGTCAAAATCATAGGAAGCTAAGAACTCTAACCATCTCTGCTGACGGAGATTCAGATCTTTCTGAGAGAAGAGATACTTTAACGACTTATGATCTGTAAACAGCTCAAATCTTTCTCCCAAGAGATAGTGTCTCCACATCTTTAACGCGAACACGATCGCTGCCAATTCTAAATCATGGGTAGGGTATCTTCTCTCGTGCGGTTTCAATTGCCGACTTGCGTAAGCTACAACCCGACCGCCTTGCATCAATACAGCACCCAGTCCGGTACCACAGGCATCCGTGTATACCGTCATCTCTTCATCCCCCTTAGGAATGACTAACACTGGTGCGCTTGTCAACTTGTCCTTTAGACTTTTAAATGCATTCTCGCACCTTTCATCCCAGACAAAAGCTTGATTCTTTTTGGTCAACTGGGTCAATGGTGCTGCTATTTTGGAGAAACCTTGGATAAACTTACGATAATATCCAGCTAATCCCAAGAAACTTCTTACATCTGTTGCATTCTTGGGCGTAGGCCAATCTTGTACCGTAGCCACCTTTGCCGGGTCCACGGCAATACCATTCTCCGATACAACATGGCCCAAGAACCTCACTTTCCTCTTCCAGAAGTGACACTTAGGAAACTTTGCTTTCAATTGGTGTTTTCTCAACACCTCCATCACTACTCTTAAATGTTCCTTGTGTTCTTCCTCTGTCCTCGAATAGACCAAAATATCATCAACGAACACAAGGACGGACTTATTCAACTGATCTTTGAATACCCTATTCATAAGATCCACAAAATATGCTGGGGCATTGGTCAGCCCGAATGGCATGACCAACCACTCATAAAATCCAGACGGCATCCGAAATGCCGTTTTAGCTATGCTCTCAGCTTCCACTCTAAGCTGATGAAAACCTGTCGCGAGATCCAACTGAGAAAATACTCTAGCGCCACTCAACTGATCGAACAAATCATCTATCCGCGTTAGAGGATACTTGTTCTTCCTCGTCACTTTATTCAACTCGCGGTAGTCTACACACAAACGAAGGGAACCATCCGCCTTGGTAGCAAACACAACTGGTGCTCCCCATTCAGAAACACTCCTTCTGATAAATCCCTTCTTCAAAAGATCGCTGACTTGCACCTTGAGCTCTCGCTGCTCTCTTGGTGCCATACGACGAAGTGGCATCACTATAGGCCTGGCATCTTTTACCAAATCAATACGAAACTCAATCTCTCGGTGTGGTTGAAGTCCGGTCACTTCTTCGAAAACATCCGGATACTGGCCAACCACGGGCAAACCTGACAACTCACTATGCGGAATGTCGAGGGAGTTTAGAAAACTAGCCAATACCCCCTTACTGGGTAGACCACCAAACACTATCCTCCGCCCATCATCCGCTCTAGCTGTCACCAACAAGCCCTCACAGTCTACCACCACCCCGTATCTTTGGAGCCAATCTACTCCCAAAATAATGCCAAACCCAGTAAAGCCCAAAACAAAGCAGTCGCAAACAAACATGCATCCATGACTCGATAAGACCACATTACGACAAATCATGCTAAGGCTAGTTGAACCACCAATCGGGTTCGTCACTACTAAAGGTCTATCGACAATCTCGGGCTCCAATCCTAACCTATCTACCAGGTCACTAGATATGAAAGAACTGGAAGCTCCGGTATCAAACAAAACTCTAACAGGAACATCATAAACAGAAAGCATACCTTGAATGACGACACTCTTTCCCTTCTCCGCCGCTGTTGGGGCATTCGACGAAGAAGGAATAGCATTAAGAGCGTAGGCTTTCACCATTTGCTTTTCCTTAGGGGGCTGTGGACACTTGTCCTTGTGATGTCCCATTTGGCCACAATTGAAGCACTTCCTATCCGCTGGCATGGCCCGACAATTACTAGCATAATGGCCCTTCTTACCACAGCTGAAGCACTCAACATCTTGCTTATTCTTTTTCTTCTGGCCATCCTTAGCTTGGTTCTGCTTTCTCTTATTCTGGGAACCACCCTTGCCTCCACCACTTGCTTGTGGCTTTGGCTCATCTGCAGGTGCAACCTCAGTCTTCGGCTTAGGGTAGAGACTCTCTGATCTTAATGCTTTTCCCACAATCGACTCAAACGTCTCATCGATGTGGTTAATAAGCCTTTCCCCTAAGTATTGATCTAACCCAGTTATGAATTTCTCATTCTTTTTCTCGGCAGTATCAATAAGAGATAACCCGTACTTTGACAAGGTGTCGAATTCAGCAATGTACTCCGAGACAGCTCTGCCATTCTGCTTGAGCTCCAAAAATTTCTTAAATAGCACTGACTTCTGAGCAGCTGGAATGAACTTCTCGCTAAAGCAAGCTTTAAACTGCTCCCAAGTAATCTGATCTTCGGGGGTAGCTACCTTTATAGCATTCCACCAATTCATTGCCCGCCCTTGCAGCTGACGGGACGCTAGCTTTCTCTTCATTGCATCTTCGATACCCAAATCTTCGAAGATACGTTCGCAACCGTCCAACCAATCCTGAACATCCGTGGCCGACTCCGTTCCGTGGAACGGCTTCCCACCAAGGCTAGTATAATCCTTATTCAGCCTGGCGAAGTAGACTCTTGGCGCCTGCCTTATTGGACCACCACCATTTCCACCATTGGGAGCTGCCCTCCGTACATCTCTAAGCATCTCTCTCATGAGGTCAGTAAACATCGTCCTCATGTCAGCAGCATTCCCATTATTGGCTCCCCTACCAGCACCTCTAGTATATCGGCTCATCGTCAATCTGAAAAAGGAAACGATTAACGACTCCATAGTGGTGCTAGTGCAGTACGACTTCATCCTTATACTGGTAATAGTATATATATAGCTTTTAAAAACCAAAGTAATCACAAATACGCTCTCTCGTATACGTATATTATCTCTCCCTGATAACTTCCCTAGGTTAACTACGCAACCTAGAGCTCTGATACCAAGTGTGACGGCCCGCCCCGCACCAGCCTGCATTTACTCCAAAAGTGCGCTGTACACATGCCCAACTAGCACGGGACGGTCATCAGGAGAAAGGAAAGAAGAGAATGAACTAATCAAGGAACCTGTAGAATGTCTCACAGCGCATGGGATAAAATATAATAATAACATACTTGACATAAAACAGGCGAGACAGTGCATAAGCTGATAACTAATAATCAATGTCAACATCAAAGCAGCGGAAATCCAAATACAGCTTATTACAACTTTCCAAATTTACTGTCTCTAACAAAAGAAAACTAAAGTAGAAGATGCACCACCAATGCCCAAGCAGTGATCTTCAACAACACAGGGAGAATACTATATATATTACGTGGAAGCCTCCTGCTCGTCTCCGGATCATCTACCCGTGCATCACCAGCTAACCTGTCTCTAGTCTGCTCGTGTGAGCACCCAGAGTAATAAGAAGAGACATAAAACTCTGGGTTAGACATAAAGCCTGGTGTGAGCGATAAGCATCTAAACAGAATGATAACAGGTATACTAAACCATACCTGAACCTGGACCTGCAACCAAAGAGTTAGTACCACATACCGTACAATACTCCAAGGTGCCATAATGAATAGTGTAAAGAATACGGGGGTGGGGTGTGTATGTCATAATGATAGCAAACAAACCATCCATAGCAACCATCCTCACATCACTCACTCAGTGCGTAAAGCGTACGACATCTACCACTTTGGAACACTAGACAAACTGAGGTAACGACGAATCCCGACTTGCAGAAACCCTGCTATGACCAAGCTAAACATATGGAGTCATAACCAAACATTTCAATGACCCACTTCATTGGTTGTAGCCCTTGGTTCTACCGATGCCATAATGGCCCTGAATCCGCCTTCGTACGTCCTACCATAGTGGTCCAAAGCTATAGACGTCGATAACTCCTTGGCACGCGTCCCGCAGCAAAGCCCAACCATGAAGTGAACTCGTTGATTCCCATCTGAATCTTAAGCTCTAACTTCTCATTTGGACTTCCTTTGCATCTCGGGTTTAGTCGAATTAAAGTGGGTCTTCAGAAGAGTTGTCGCGCATTAACAGTCCTAGAATTCGGTTCGGTTCGGTAGTCATCACCTTCATCGGTTCGGGTCGGGAGTCATCGCCTTCATCGGTTCGGGTCGGTCCTCCTTCCTTGTCATCTTTCCATTTGGTTCGGGTCGGGTACTCCACTTTGGGTCGGGTCGGTGTCCTCTTCCGGGTCGGGTCGGGGTGTCCATCCTTCCAGTGCTCCGATCCGCTCCCTCATTTCTTCACGTATTCCGATCCGATCCCTCCTTGCCATCTGATCCGCGTGGCCTTCCCTCTTGCTAGTTCTCCCAAATGTTTACTTCCGATCCGATCCCCTTGTCCACTCCAACTCTAAGTAAACGGCCTTCCTTCTCGCCAAGTCTCCTAGGTGTCAAACTCCAGTTCGGGTCGGTTTTCTTACCCAGTTCACATATCCGATCCGAGCCTCATCCGATCCGAACCGGTTAGGAACCTGCCATTTCTGCAACTTTCCAGCGAGCTTTCTACGCCATTCGACGACGTTTTCGACCAATTTAACTATTCTAATCGATCATAAAACATACCATAGAGTCATAGCAACATGTAACATCAATTGCAAACACCATAACAACACTTTGATAGATTTAAAATGGATCAAACATAGCTAGAACCCCTCATTTTCCCATAATCACTCTTAATCATGTTCAAGCATACAATTAGCAAAACACATCGAAATTAACCCAAATTTCTAACAGAGCCTTAAAACATTATTTTAGAATTTTAAGAATTTTTCCAGAATTTATTAGTGTATAAATTCGCTAATCTTCACTAACTACCCTTAATTAACTGTAATTAGTGTCAAAACGATGCTATCACTCACCTTGGCCACAAAATAAAACACCAAATCTGAAGTATCCTCTGTTTGGGTCGAATTCCTATGTATAGCAGCAGCTCCAACCTTGCTTTGTTGCTATTTGGCCTTGTTTTGATGTAGTTTAGGCTTAATCTTCACTAAAAATGTGTTTTAGAGTGGTTTTAGAGGATGGAAGCCATTACTAAGGTCTCAAGAAGGTTTGTGGCGGCTCAAAACTGAAATGAAAGTGATAACCTAACCCTAATCAGTCTTCCTATACCTCTAAACCCGAAATTCCCCTCTGGGCCTAGCTGCTAATCACCCGGTTAAGCCCAATTAAGCTGTTTTTCACCATCTGAAACTTGTTTCAGCCATATCTCCCAAACGGTGAGTCCGTTTGGCTAATGTGACCACTCTACGGAAAGAGAAACCATCATCCGGAGCTAATGGAAGTGGTTTCAGGTCAAAATCCCTTTCCAGTCAAAAGTTATGGCCAAAACAGTGCCAACTAGGGGTAAAATGCTCATTTAAAAATCGGGAAAAATCATGAACATGGGAAATGACTCCAGCAGTCGTCCCCCAAAGTTACATGACCATACGACTTCGTATGTGAAAGAAATAAATATTCTACGATCTTATGATGCGTAGAATGCGGGTCGTTACACTATAGGTCTGGCATCTTTTACCAAATCAATACGAAACTCAATCTCTCGGTGTGGTGGAAGTCCGGTCACTTCTTCGAAAACATCCGGATACTAGCCAACCACGGGCAAACCTGACAACTCACTATGCGGAATGTCGAGGGAGTTTAGAAAACTAGCCAATACCCCCTTACTGGGTAGACCACCAAACACTATCCTCCGCCCATCATCCGCCCTAGCTGTCACCAACAAGCCCTCACAGTCTACCACCACCCCGTACCTTCGGAGCCAATCTACTCCCAAAATGATGCCGAACCCAGTAAAGCCCAAAACAAACAATCACAAACAAACATGCATCCATGACTCGATAAGACCACATTACGACAAATCATGCTAAGGCTAGTCGAACCACCAATCGGGTTCGTCACTACTAAAGGTCTATGGACAATCTCGGGCTCCAATCCCAACCTATCTACCAGGTCACTAGATATGAAAGAACTGGAAGCTCCGGTATCAAACAAAACTCTAACAGGAACATCATAAACAGAAAGCATACCTTGAATGACGACATTCTTTCCCTTCTCCGCCGCTGTTGGGGCATTCGATGAAGAAGGAATAGCATTGAGAGCATATGCTTTCACCATTTGCTTTTCTTTAGGGGGCTGTGGACACTTGTCCTTGTGATGTCCCATTTGGCCACAGTTGAAGCACTTCCTATCCGCTGGCTTGGCCCGACAATTACTAGCATAATGGCCCTTCTCACCACAGCTGAAGCACTCCACATCTTGCTTATTCTTCTTCTTCTGGCCATCCTTAGTCTGACTCTGCTTTCTTTTATTCTGGGAACCACCCTTGCCTCCACCACTTGCTTGTGGCTTTGGCTCAACTGCGGATGCAACCTCAGTCTTCGGCTTAGGGTAGAGACTTTCCGATCTTAATGCTTTCCCCACAATCGATTCAAACGTCTCATCGATGTGGTTAATAAGTTTTTCCCCCAAGTACTGATCCAAACCAGTTATGAATTTCTCATTCTTTTTCTTGGCAGTATCAATAAGAGATAACCCATATTTTGACAAAGTGTCAAATTCAGCAATGTACTCCGAGACAGCTCTGCCATTCTGCTTGAGCTCTAAGAATTTCTTAAACAGCACTAACTTCTGAGCAGCTGGAATGAACTTCTCGCTAAAGCGAGCCTTAAACTGCTCCCAAGTAATCTGATCTTCGGGAGTAGCTGCCTTTATAGCATTCCACCAATTCATTGCCCGCCCTTGCAACTGACGGGACGCTAGCTTTCTCTTCATCGCATCCTCGATATCCAAATCCTCGAAGATACGTTCGCAACTATCCAACCAATCCTGAACATCCGTAGCCGACTCCGTTCCGTGGAATGACTTCCCACCAAGACTAGTACAATCCTTATTCAGCTTGGCGAAGTCGACTCTTGGCGCCTGCACTATTGGACCACCACCATTTCCACCATTGGGAGCTGCCCTCTGTACATCTCTAAGCATCTCTCTCATGAGGTCAGTAAACATCGTCCTCATGTCAGCAGCATTCCCATTATTGGCTCCCCTACCAGCACCTCTAGTATATCGGCTCATCGTCAATCTGAAAAAGGAAACGATTAACGACTCCATAGTGGTGCTAGTGCAGTACGACTTCATCCTTATACTACTAATAGTATATATATATAGCTTTTAAAAACCAAAGTAATCACAAATACGCTCTCTCGTATACGTATATTATCTCTCCCTGATAACTTCCCTAGGTTAACTACGCAACCTAGAGCTCTGATACCAAGTGTGACGGCCCGCCCCGCACCAACCGACATTTACTCCAAAAGTGCGCTGTACACATGTCCAGTTAGCACGGAACGGGTCGTTAGAAGGAAAAGGAAGAAGGAAATGAACTAATCAAGGAACCTGTAGGATGTCTCACAGCGCATGGAATAAAATATAATAATAACATACTTGGCATAAAACAGGTGAGACAGTGCATAAGCTGATAACTAAAATCAATCATCAATCATCAAAGCAGCGGAAATCAAAATACAGCTTATTACAATTTTCCAAATTTACTGTCTCTAAACAAAAGAAAGCTAAAGTAGAAGATGCACCACCAATGCCCAAGCAGTGATCTTCAACAACACACAGGGAGAATACTATATATGTATATTACGTGGAAGCCTCCTGCTCGTCTCCGGATCATCTACCCGTGCATCACCAGCTAACCTGTCTCTAGTCTGCTCGTGTGAGCACCCAGAGTAATAAGAGGAGACATAAAACTCTGGGTCAGACATAAAGCCTGGTATGAGCAATAAGCATCTAAACAGAATAATAACAGGTATACTAAACCATACCTGAACCTGGACCTGCAACCAAAGAGTTAGTACCACATACCGTACAGTACTCTAAGGTGCCATAATAAATAGTGTAAGAATACGGGGGTGGGGTGTGCATGTCATAATGATAGCAAACAAATCATCCATAGCAACCATCCTCACATTTCTCACTCAGTGCGTAAAGCATACGATATCTACCACTTTGGAACACTAGACAAACTGAGGCAACGACGAATCCCGACTTGTAGAAACCCTGCTATGACCAAGCTAAACATATGGAGTCATGAACAAACATTTCAATGACCCGCTTCATTGGTTGTAGCCCTTGGTCCTACCGATGCCATAATGGCCCTGAATCCGCCTTCGTACCTCCTACCATAGTGGTCCAAAGCTATAGACGTCGGTAACTCCTTGGCACGCGTCCCGCAGCAAAGCCCAACCATGAAGCGAACTCGTTGATTCCCATCTGAATCTTAAGTTCTAAATTCTCATTTGGACTTCCTTTGCATCTCGGGTTTGGTCGAATTGGAGTGGGTCTTCAGAAGAGTTGTCGCGCATTAACAGTCCTAGAATTCGGTTCGGTTCGGTAGTCATCACCTTCATCGGTTCGGGTCGGGAGTCATCACCTTCATCGGTTCGGGTCGGATACTCCACTTCGGGTCGGGTCGGTGTCCTCCTCCGGGTCGGGTCGGGTCACTGTCTTCCTTCCAGTTTTCTCCGATCAGCTCCCTCGTTTCCCATCTACTCTGATCCGATCCGCTCCCGTTCTTCATCTGCCCTGATCTGATCCGCTCCCTTCGCCTTGCTCCAGTCGTAGCCTTCCATTCTTGAGCCGATCCGTTCTGGTCTCCATTATTCTTCCGATCCGATCCCTTTTGTCCACTCCAACTCTAAGTAAACGGCCTTCCTTCTCGCCAAGTCTCCTATGTGCCAAACTCCAGTTCGGGTCGGTTTTCTTGCCCAGTTCACATATCCGATTAGAGCCTCATCCGATCCGAACCGGTTAGGAACCTGCACATTTCTGCAACTTTCCAGCGAGCTTTCTACGCCATTCGACGGCGTTTTCGACCAATTTAACTATTCTAATCAATCATAAAACATACCATAGAGTCATAGCAACATGTAATAGCAACCACAAACAGCAAACAACAATTCAAATGAATCAAAATGGATCAAAAGTGACTAAAACTTCATATTTTCCCATAGCATGTTTAAGTAGAACTAATAATAGGTTTAACAAAACTTAATCCAATCGAACCAAATTTCTAACAGAAGCATAAAATATTATTTAAGAATTTCTAAACATTTTTCCAGAATTTATTAGTGTATAAATTCGCTAATCTTCACTAATTACCCTTAATTACCGTAATTAGTGCAAAAACTATGCAAATCACTCACCTTTGCCACAACTAAAACCCCAAAACTGAAATATTCTCTGATTTGGCGTTGTTCCCAATCTTACACAGCAGCTCTACCTCGGTTCTCGTGCTAATACTCCTTGATTTGATGTTTGCTAAGCCTAATCTTCAATTAGAAAGTGATTAAGAGGTGTTTTGAAGAGATTTAGAGGGTGGAGGCCATGGCTAGGTTAAGAGGAATGAATAGTGACGGCTGAAAAATGAGAAAAAAGTATTCTCCAAACCCTAATAGCCCTTTTGAACTTCTAATCCCGAAATCTCCCTTTGGGCCTAGCTTTTAATCACCCAGTTAAGCCCAATTAAGCTGTTTTTCACCATCTGAAACTTGTTTCAGCCATATCTCCCAAACGGTGAGTCCGTTTGGCTAGTGTGACCACTCTACGGAAAGAGAAACCATCATCCGAAGCCAATGGAAGTGGTTTCAGGTCAAAATTCATTTTCAGTCAAAAGTTATGACCAAAACAGTGCCAACTAGGGGTAAAATGGTCATTTAAAAATCGGGAAAAATCATGAACATGGGAAATGACCACAATAGTCGTCTCCCAAAGTTACATGACCATACGACTTCGTATGTGAAAGAAATAAATATCCTACGATCCTATGATGCGTAGAATACGGGTCGTTACATAAACTGTGTCTAGCTCAATTTTTAAAACTGAGGGTAGCTCAGTTTGTGTGTAACAAGGCAGTGGCTGTTTCTCAAACTAAATACAACTGGTGCAAACTGAACCCTGGATTTGGATTGGGAGACTGAGCCTGACTCGGTTCCTTGTAACCGAGCCGAGCTCAGTCAGAGCAATTGACCTGGGCTCGGTTTCTGAAACAAAGCCTGAATCAGTCCGTACAAACTGAGCCTGGCTCAGCTCCTTGTTTATCTGTGAAAGAGGTTATAAAATAGACAGACTGAAAATGTGAAAATAGATAATACTATGAAGGAGCTCTGGATGCATCAATACAACATAGAATTAACAGTAGTTTAACTAAAATCAACTGAAAATGTGAAAAATAGAATTAGGTAAAGTTTAATTCAGGGAGGCATTTATAATTACTTTGACACTTCTTCTCATTATATGTTCCTCGTCGCAAGAGCTGCTTCATGAACCAGATGCTTTATATGCAGGCCAGTACTGACCAATGCTTAGGCTGTTTATCCGTATTTGGCATTTTCCCCATACTGGTCATATCCAATGCTAAATTCTCATTTCCAGCCAGTGCATTAAAGAAAGTCTGACAGAAGAATAGCTATAAAAAATACATAGGTAAATAAATTTTATAATTCTAAAGTAAAATTCAGCATGGTTTTATGTTGTATCCTGTAACAAGTTAGAGGTTGGTTTCTTTACATGGATCCCCACTCAACATTCGAATTAGTGCTTACAGGCTCTTCGCCTCTCAGTGCAAAACCAATCTACATTATCACTAGAATGACTCAAGTAACCTGTGGATACAGAATGCAGTATCAAAAAATAAATTACTCGACAAGTCCACTGTAGCCAGGACAGGTCTGTCCATCCTTAGTGAAGCCAATCAGTGTTACTGGACCTAATATACCTTGTTTTCCATCTCTCATAATGGCTTCCAATATTTCAATTATTTTTGTGACAAACTTAGTTCTGTTGACCCCATAATTTTCAAGTTACCTGTGATTTGTTTATCTTGCTCATCCAAGAAGACATGCTCTTTCTGTGCATTTTGATTGCTATCGCTTTTTGCTGTAAGATTAACTTTTGTTGAACCTGAGCATATCAGTTTGGATGGAGCGATTGACTTCATTTCCTAATGTAATCTTGACCACTGGCATGCTGTTTCCATTGGATAACACAAAAAATCAGCAGTAAATGTGAAAGAAGTGTTACGTGTGCATGCAGGTTGTTTAATTTCCTAAGATGGATGTGTTAGCACATAAACAGACATGCAAGTCTGTATTTTGAAGCATTAGAGTTGTGAACCAAGAACATGTCTTCATGCCTTAAAAAATCGTCTTGTAATATGGTCAAACTGAACCTTAGTGGATATTATGTCTATTACCACTGTTTGCAATTGAATCACATGAAATTATCATTGTTTGCAAGCAAGAAGAGCTTAAGCCTATATGGTCCACTAATAAAAGAACATTCTTCTTCCCTTGTAAAATTGTGATTGAATAGAACGAAATATGCATCTTGTTGTGCAAATCACTTTAAGCGACATTAATAACATTTTCTCAATGACCCCGAATAACTATTAGAAAGAGTTATCAGTTTAACCTTTGATTTTCATCATGATTACACGTTCTCGAGAAAACAAAACAACTGAAGTATCTAACAAGCAATTAAAGATCATGTAGCGACTAAGTTTAGATTTCTATCAGGGAAAGAAACAATAGCAATAAACTGATCATAAGAAAATATATGATATGACGTAGGGCTGAAGAAGCATACAACACAGGAAATCCTAAGACTGGCACTGTCTGAAAGCTTTTTATAGTAAAAGAAACTAGCCTATGGCCAGAAAAATCACTCTGTAAATAATCCCAAAAAAAATTAGCTTATAACTTTAGGCTAAGTATTTGATCCACTTAAAAACAAAATACAAGATGACATGACATGTCAGAAACATTAAACCGATAAAATTCGATACTTGTTTAGTTAGTTTGAAACTTTGAATCATATGATTAGTGCTGGACATGATGACTTGATGTTTGCCAAACTTGCTCAGCACATAAAATGTGTAATTCTGTCCGGTTGATTCACTACTTGCTTGGTAATTAATCACAACAGTATAGTTTAATATAACTATATGAGCACCATAAGTTCAATACAACTATATGAGCACCATAAGTTCTCCATGATATTTTAAGCAAATAGACTCCAACAATTATAACAGAGTAAAAGGTGAATGTACTTACGCCTCAAAATTCCACTATACATTTTTGTATGTGGAAAATAGGGAGAAGTACAAACTTAACAAAAAATTTGGTCAAAAGTATGTAAAGTTTAGAATTTAGTGAGAAGAGACAAATGTTAGTGTAAATGGGGATTTGATAGTGGTCTCCCTGAATTCCACTTTTAGTGTAAATGTGTCTTTCTCCCTAATTTTGAAACTTTTCATATTTTTCATCAATTTTTTTGTAAAGTTTGTCCTTTAAAAGAAAATCCTCTTTTTGTATTGCATATCTGCATTAAACAAGAGTGTTGCAGATGACATTTAAATAACTGACTATATTATAGTAGACTATAAACCAAGAGAATCTCTATTCAGAGGATGATACAAGTCGAGTACACCAAAAACAATGGGATGTAGAGAATATGATTTGACTATTCTAAGGTGAAACAACTTGTTCAAAAAGCAGAATACGACTACGTGGCGTTTACAAGATAAATAAGATCACCTATACTTTTCAAGTGCCAATTTTCTACATATACATATACAAATATATGTACGTATGTATGTATATAGAAAAATCACTTATACTAATAGTAAAGTTTTACTAACCCTATGGTGTAATTAACCATAAAATATTATATTCATGACAATCAATTTAAGTACCAGCAGCAAAACACCAAGTGTACACATGGAGAACGAAGTCATGTTGCCTAATATGGTAACTACAATACTGCATGATTACATGCACATTTGAAAGATGGAAAAACAGTACGTAATCCAAGTGAAGATGCAAACATCGCGTTTGATGGAAGTTGAGTGTACACGTAGTATAAAATTTGTAGGATATTCCTGCAGCTGTTAATAACTTATGGCTTTGGCTTTTCATGCAAACCATTACGCCTCTGACTATTCAAATTGAATAACAAAAGTAGTTATATGCTTGTATGTATTCTTTTCGATATGAAAATATGCAGAATGCAACTGAAACATGACATACAAACATCTTAAAAAGAGAGTTCCAAGTTTGTTATGTCTTCACTCAATGTTACCATGAATAGTTTGGAACTATAGCAAAATAAAGCTTAAAATGTTTCAACGGAACATGGACCTAAGATGGTATAACATGCTACTTCCCCGGTAGCTTGATAAATTAAAGGAGGCATCACTATCCATCCCTGATTTAAAAGCAATGTATTAATCATAAAAAAGCATGTTGATAGGTTTCCTGCTAGTTAATTATTTTGATAGAAAAAATGAAACAAAGACAAGTCTCAAGCTCAAAGCCAAAGTTGAAATATATGTACACATGTAAATGATTAATGACTCTGTATCAAAAATTAATATCTCAAGGCAGTATGAAAGTTGTGATCCTTTCTCATATAACCAATCAAAAATAAAAGGAAGTACTTTTATGGTGTCATATTTAAGAGACTTTTGTAATAATAGTTATATGTGCACTAAAACACTAAGCAACACCAAAACAAACACCGAATCGAAAGATCACTGTTATTGTTAATTGATGCACTTTATTAAACTTTTAAATCACTAATGCACTTATTAATCCGGATTACTTAATCTTCCGACTTAAAAGTTGATCCAAATTACATGCAGACCTGTACAATGAGCGGTCACCCATATTTTGCTGCATGTTCTTCATGAAACCAAAAAATACACTGAAAAGAAAAATAATAAATTAGAAGCACGTAAGTAATTGACGTGACTCTAGAGCTAAAAGACTGAACTCCAATGTACAAAGCAATAAGAACGTACCATGAAAACAGCGGCCAACTTCAGTGATTGCATGGTAACCATTTGTTCTTCTTGTTTACACGTAGTAAAAAATCAATTTTATATGAATTCGAACTGATTTTGACATCAATTTATGCATGTTGGAATACATAAAATCATTGATTAGCATAATACTTGACATTTCCAATATAAGGTAATTCAAGTCCCAACCATTAGAATACTGTTAGTCTTGCCATGCACATTGTATCATGCATGACATATAACCGAATACTTGATCATGGAATTCTGTTAACCCATATTTCAAGGTCTAAGTTAAATCCAATAGCAAAATAGTGTAATAAAGGTTCACAGTCATTCATAATAGGATATTAACATGTTACACATGATGTAGAAGCTACTTATAATAAAGTACTAAATGCTTTGTCTCCAATGTTTCCGTGTATATCTCAATGCCACGGTTATTCAATTAATTTAATATTAAGCATAGAAAAATGTTATTTTTATCAAAATATATAAAAGAGAAATCCTGAATATAACTATCATCATCAAAATAATATAAATTGCGGAAGGCAGTATGATTGGTTTTTGATTGGAGTGGTTTTTAAAGCATATAAATACATCACTCATTTGGGATATTTACATATTACACATGAAGTTGAAGCTACTTATAATAAAATACTAAATGCTTTGTCTCTAATGTTTCCGTGTAGATCTCGATGCCATGGTTATTCTATTAATTTAATATTAAGCATAGAATAACCTTATTGTTTATCAAAATATATAAAAGAAAAATCCTGAATATAACTATCATCAAAATAATATAAATTGTGGAAGGCAGTATGACTGGTTTTTGATTGGAGTGGTTTTTAAAGCATAAATACATCACTCATTTGAGTTCTTAAGTTTGTCAGAAAGAAACTATCATTTTATTTATGGTTTGAATAAAAAAAAATTAATGACAAATTTCAAAGTATCATTTATATTCCATGATTAAGCATTTGCAAAGCAAAGATTAATTTAATATAAACCAAAAAGGGCAATGACATTAAGGGAAATGAAAAGAAATAGAAATTGAAAAAAGAATACCTTGAATACATCTCTTGTTGATCATTCTTCTGCAACCCACTTCTCCAAGTCAAAGCATTTATTGATTAATACGCCTGCTTACTTTGCCTTCACACGCGCATTTGTTGCAAGGTAACCATGCTCTAGAATTTTATGTTCATATCTCTAAGACTCTAACATTGATCAGGCACTTGATACTGGAGCTTCCTCGCTTCCAATGACTCTGATACTATCTAACCCATAGTTCATGATGTTGCTAGAGCTATATCGGCCAATGCTTTTAATCATTGTCCTCCAATTGCTCAATCTTGATGCTAAAATTGTGGTGAGGCCTCTAGACTTCAAATTGATGTTCTGGACAATGCTCAGCATCAGCTTTCTCATCAGCTTCTCACATCCCCTTGCTATGCACATCTTTCTATTTTAGCAGTTGGTGCATCCCAACTATCAAAGAAGAAATAGAATAAATATTGACAAGCAAATAAGCCATGTTGTCAACCGAAGTAGATAAATTAATTCATGGAATAGAATAAAGCATGTATTTAACCCAACTCATGTGAACAAATATAACATTGACCTGGGTAAATATTTAGCAAATAATAACACCTGCACTTATTTTAAAATCAAAATCATGAATTGTATATTTTTTATTCACAGAATAAAACTTTGATTAGTCGATAATTAAATGAAATCCATAGAAAAAAGAATAAATATGCTTATGTGATGGGAGGATTTTGTATTTGGACAATCTCAAACTTAAGAAGGTTACGCTATACTGTCCACTGATAATTACATAGTCTATTCCTTTATTGTTTTCCAAACTCAGTAGCATTTAATCATAAATTTATACCCTTGGAATAATACTTGCCTTTACCATATCATTGAAAGTAGCTAGCCAAGACTGTAGAGTTAAAACGATGGCCACTTAAGCCCATAAGAAGATAAAAATTATCCAATTTTTCCATTGCACAGCACCACAATTTTTAAAACAAAAATATTAACATTTCTTATCTGACAGGAATAGACATGCAATATCAAGTGACACCAATTAGTTAAACATGCAGTGGTAGGAATATGCGGCAATTCCAAATTAAATACTCCTCATTACTGGTAGAATGCTAAAAATTGCAATAAGATAATACATGTACCTTTGAAGCATCTTCTAAATTGATAAAATCCTTTGGAAAATAAAGCATTTCTTGAGGATTTCCCCGCAAGAACCTACACGTGCAAGAGTTACTTCAAAAAAAAAAATCTCAAGAACAGAAAAACAGAAAACTAATAATCAGATACAGTGAGAAATAAATAGAACCTTCACCTAATAAAGTCACTACAACCAAAAGTCAAAATTTAATAGCACCTTTAATAGCTAAATCCAAAGCAGAAGATAAATAATCATAATACAATAATAGGAATGATAGCCCTAAAAAAAAGAATCTTTTTTAAAGTAGACGATTTTCATGGCTCGCAAAATGAAAGAAGGAAAATTTGAGGGAACATATCTACCATTGTAGCACAAAACTACTCACATACAACATCGATTCATATAAATATTGGCTGGTCTGCATTCATGCAAGAATAATATAATTTAATTCCTCTCTTGGTCGCATAGTTAATTTTTTTTTCTCAAAGAATTCAAAGGAGCATCCATTATGTTAGCTACAGTCATTTATTTCATATATGGGGAAAGAAGTTAAAAAATACATCAAAATATCAAATGAACATGCAGTACTCAATTATGAAAAATCATTGAAGCGGAGAGCGAAATCATAGCCAAAAGTGCCAATTTTCAGCATTCTGATCCAGACAATGCTAATACCAAATATTATATAATCTGGAAGATAGAGTAGAAACATTATTATAGAATGGTAAACTATTTAAGGACATTCGTCAACAAAAGGCGCTTCAATTTGAACTTCCTTAAGCCATACCAAGCTTGTATGCATTTGAGCATCTGTGCTGTAGGTGGCCACCCTAGTGATTCAAGACAAAGTCTCGCATATAATGGGGCTACCACCATGCCAACAGTGCTTTCAAAGACTCAAGTCACTCAACTACACAAAGAAAAAGCATTACCGTATATGAATGTTTCAATACAAAGAATCCGTGAATTCACTACAGAAGCAGACTTAACAACAATATTTATCATTGATTTGAATTGTGCAAAAGCGAATCCAACAAGGAGAAGGAGCTTAAGAGCAACTACGAGCTTATACAAGGAATATCTAAACATAGCTCAAGAGACTTAACTCACTAGACGATTAGGAGATGAAAGTAGCTAATCGCCTCAAATCTATGAGCATCATGGGTAATAAAGTGGACTCTGGACATAAAATCGATAAAATATTGAATTGAAAACCACCGTGATTGATATTGTGGAGGATTTTGCTCCGCCGTTAGCAAATGTTGAAACCCTGGAGTCGGCTATGGTTTTTGATAGGTCGCCTAGTTATTTGCTTCAGCGAAAAAGGGAAAAAGAAAGAAGAAATTTAAGGGATTTGAGAAGTGAACTGAAATGAAAATTTTAGGGATTTGAGGAGATGTTCGTGGAGTTTGCGAAGCGAATTGATTTTTTTTAGGGATTTAGGGGATGTTCACGAGAGTGAGAGTAAATTTTCATTTTCGCGGCTATTTGTTTTCACTTTGTTCCACGCCGCTTTTCGTTCTCGCCTTATCAATATGCAACCCTAACATAACGGAATGTATTCACAAATAGCACAATTCATAAGCTATTTCTTTTATCCAATTTATATAGCACAATTTATTTGTTATTTTCTTTTCTTTGATTGTTTTACTATAGCTCTTTAATATAACGCTATAAGACAATGCAATGTATATCATATTTTCTTGTAGTGATTTTAATTTTGCAAGAGAAAAAGATTTAGAGGAAGAAGGGTAAGAATGAATAGTTTATGTATTAAGATATAAAAGCTAGCACTACAAGAGATAACATGGCATCAGAATAGGAATGTTGTTGTGGCATACATAGAGATCACTCAGTATAGGGTTCTTTAGGGAAAAGCAGTCAATTTCGGAGCAATCACACATGTAAATTAGAATAGTTGTTTACTGATGTTGGATTGGCTCAGATACCCAAACATGATATCTTTGAGCAGACTTGTCATCCGTAACTAGTATGTCTGTTTAGAGCAAACTCACAGACTAATATTGGGTCCTACCAGGTGATATTTACTTTAGTGATTAAAGGGGTACATTTTAGATTTACCGATGTCCATCTAGGAGGGATGTTAGACATCCTAAGGCACTATAAGGATCTGATGATATAAAAATGATGGACTTTACCATCTTAGCACATTTTTCTTCCCCTAGAGCAGAAGATATAGAGCACAAAGCTGGAGCGCCTTAGAGCTAGGCTGGTTGTATGCATCTTATGGTACAATCTCATCCTTAAGATGGGGAGCTTTGATCGGGTTTATCCATCTATTCAGAGGGTTACCAATGCCATTATTGGCATATACGTGAAATGGACCCGAGTAATTTTGGCATACTATTATGGACATGCAACGCTCGATGCTTGGAGATACAATGAGCATGAATAGACAGGCTATTTTAGGTTCCTCCACTTTATGTGGGATTGGCATTGATATGAAGGAGCCACCCGACATGGAACATGATTATATGAAAAAATGTAAGCCTCCGCACTAGTTTTAACATCCATGCATGCATAGTACTTCAAGCCATAACAAGCCAATCAATAACAAGTATGACGCAAAGAAAGAGCATGAGTCTTAGGACCCATGGCCCAGTCAACTGCAACACGTGAGACTCGAGGACATATTAGAGGAGGTTAGGTATCTTAGTTGTAGATAGGAGCGAATAAAGCGAGGGCAGCAAGAGATTTCTTAGAACAACAGGATATAGCTCAGTAGAGAAAAGGGTAGTAGTTAAAATGTATTGACTTCGTGCTAAGATCAATCCTTTATAGGGAAGGGCCTAGCTCTCGACACCATAGTCCTTAGGATTAGTTGCAGTCGTTAGTGGGACTATGTAGTAGTATTTTTATTTTCTTCCAGTATCATATATTTGTTTATGGGTTGTAGGTATTAGTTATTATATAAATCTATGCACATAGTAGAAATGTCTCTTTTGTGTTTTCTATAAGGACCGTTGTATTAGAAGAAAATAATATTGTAAAGAAATTTCATAGTAGGGTTACTTAACCAATACAGGAAAAATTAAAAAATTTAAGATTGGAAGGCAAATAACAAACTAAGAGAATACTAAGACAACTAAAAAATTAAAGCAAAATATATTTGAGGAATGAATTTTAATATGCAACGTTTTTGAATTTTGAAAACGGCATAGATTGGGCTGAGATAAGTGGTCGCTATTTGAAGGAGTGATCCCAGTTGGTCACGTAGGGGATAACCATTGAGCCAAGCAGATTGCTCCGAGATACCAAACTAATTCCCTAGGACTAGCCTTTTTCGGAAATTTTAGGATTCTATGGTTGTATTGTGGATGCTAGATTGGATGATAGGAATTTTTTGCAACACAAATGCACCAAGTACTCACATATAAATTATATGCATATTATGGTGTTTTGCATACATACAGCATCACATATTACACTTTCACGCTAGGATTGAGCTCACTTTAGCAAGTCTGCAGTAAATAATCACATTAAGTAATGGTTATTTATGGATGTTTAATAAATAACTTGAGTGTATAACATGTTTGTTAGAGCGAGTTGCGTCTTTTGCCCCTTCAGAAAGGTTTCTAGATGAAATCTTTTCTCAGGGTGTAAGAATGTAACTCCTAATAAAACATGCCCTAAATAGACATAGATATCTAAATTAATAATAAACAATAATTATTAGCAAAATATTAATGGGTTGAGGATATGAATATTGGATAATTTATAATTTGTCCATGAAAATATTATCATTGTATTCGTGGCAAGATTATAGCCCATTTTCATATATTTTTTATCGAAAACGAAGTCCTTATGAAAAAACTATGAATCAAACAAGTTTACGAAAATTGTATAAACACAACATTTGAAATTCAAAACATAAGAATATAATTCTGGAATAAAATAATATCCTTTTGTCATAATGGAATATTGCTTGGAAATTCAAAATTGTGTGTATATATAAGTATGTAAGATGGGGACCAGAATCAAAATAAATGGAAAGAAACAATCAATCAATTATGTAATCAATAAAATAGAAACTGACATGAGAAATAAATATCCCAACGCTTGATCCTAAAGGGGGTGAACTGCTCCCCTAAAGAGGTGTCAACCTGCAGGTCGATCTCCCTCCTAGGGAGTGGGTTGACCGCCCTTCTGGTCGAGGGTAGGAGATAAGTTAGTTTTATTAAGGGTTCTTATTATATTTTGCTAGAACAGACTGTACATATTTTATAAAACTAATCCTACAATCCACATACACTTTAGCAACTATAAATAAGGCCTTAGCTTCTCCCATAAACACTACATTCTATTCGCTTTTATGCCTTCATTATGCTTCTCCACCATTTTTCTAAATTACAGAAAATAGACAGATTAAGATTCTTCTTCTTCTCTAACCTATTCTCTACCTTTTTAATCCAATTTTATTAGTAGAATCTAGAATTGAGAATTTTATGTATATAAGACTCTAATTAGATTCTTATATATATGTATATATATATATGTGTATGTTTAGGAAGAAGTTCGGAAAATGGTAATTGTGAGGAAACAATCCAAAAACTAATTCTACACATTCTCTTCATCTTTCTCCTTGTATTATTACTGGTGGAAATCTTATGAGTTTACTATTTTCTATATCCTGATAGTTTAGATTTGGATTGTTATGCCTAAGTAGGTTTAGATTTTCATGAAAACAAAATATAAACAAATCGTCCAAATCCTTATAAATTGCGGAAATGGTCAATCGTTTGATATATATTGGGTTTGATTATGAATGTAATAAAAGATGGACTTTTGGATTTTGTATAGTTTTGATAATGGTTTGATTTACTTTCTTGTAAATTGTAAATCTAATATATGTGCAAAATCATAAGTTCTAGGTGTTGTAATATAAATAGGTTTAAACAACTATTTTTTTAAATAGATGGTTTGAAAGTATTAAAACGCTAGCTACAAAAATATTTGTTTTGTATAAAATCATAAGAAAGGTGAAGCAGTACTAAAAAGAGATTATACGTATATTTGGCATATTACACCTTCGTTTCCTTTTATTATTGAAGTAATATTTAAATCCTAGGTTGTAAGATATTCTGTACATGCTTGACATTTCCTTATTTTGATTTGAATGTGAATATAGACATTTTATAGGATGTTGATGGAGTTAGGGAAACAAACTTTCTAGTTAGGATTGACATTTCTATGTTTTAGGATGTTTCTTTATATGTGCTTTAATTTCGTTATGTTCATTACTATTTATAACATGAGTTACGTATTATTAATGCGTATCAATTGCGTTTAATTAGGAGTTCAAAATAAAATGTACCTAGTAGTAAATTTGTATGTGTGCGAGTATTTAATGTATTTTAATAACATATGACACGGGGTTAACACCCTACTTGCAGTAGAATCCTGCCCGAAACCTGTAACACCCCATACGTATTTTAGCCCAAAATTCGAAGGGAAAAAAACAAAACCCGAACTCATCAAGGCACAAAGAGTATAAATCTAGTACCTACAAATAAATGAGCATGATCATAATCAGAGTATAATAAAACTAACTCATAGTGGAAATAAAATAGGATAATAAGAATCAACTTAGGCAACTATCTTAAAAGCAAATCGCTACATCAGTACCAAGCATGAGAGAACAAGAGCCGAAAACCAAATTTGAACACTTATAAAGACCTGTCTTCCCCAAGATGAACCTGAGAGTTATTATGAGAATGGGGTTAGAACAACAAGTCCTATTGAGTAGAAAATATATGACACTATCCACAATACACAAATGTATCCCGTTTGATTTTACCTAAAATCATATGTCTAACAAGGCTAGTAATTCTAACAAAACCTTGTGAAAATTAACACACGATAATTAACTACCATCCCCAAGGTAGCACTACCCAAAGATAATGTTATCATACTGTATTAAGATAGAAATTTTACACATACATTTGAATCCTTTAAACCACTATTTGAACTAATACCAAAAAGCGGCGGGCTCTCCAACTATTCAATACCTTATTAATAAATGAAGTGGTTCATCTCTGTATAGCCACTTATCGCCTCACTATATATCAACTGTAAATACGGATCCATTGATCACTGAATACCTAATTAGGTGGTCTACTATGCCCTAATATAAATCAGAGGACACTAGATACTAAGTCCTAGTAATCTAAAGCTTCTGTCATTCATGCATATCCCAAAACCCCGCATAAGGCAAGAGAGAGTAAGTAGTCACTTATGACCTACAGGATAGGTAGACGACTAATGTCATTTATGACATTCCCCTAGTGGACCCCTATGTTACCATCTAGCTGGAATTATTAGGTAATCCCTTGGTCACTTAATACTTCCTATTGGATAAGTAGTCCCATGGACATTTAATAACTTATCCTAAGGTAGACTTTAACCCGGTCACTTACGATCTCGAGGAAGCGAACCATTGCGAAGATTACCGACCCATAGCCAATTAGTCTTTTTAATAATTCTAAAAGTAGGCTACGCTACAAATTGTTTCCTTTTTGGTTTCTTCTTTCGGAAGGGTGGCAGGATCTACAACCACTAAATAACTCAACACTTAAAGTAAATCCTTTTTAGGAAGTAATTCTTGTTATGAAATTAACTACGTAATGGGTTCTTATAATTTATGATATCTCACATTAGTTGTACATGTATCCGGTTGCTGGAAAGTGAAGACTTCTATCAAACAAGGAAACTGACCTCGCATCATTAACCTATTAAGTCCAATCTTGATTCTATCTAAAGAAATTCTAGAATTAAACTAGAATAGATATAGATAATTCACTACAACTTCCTATCCTACAACACTTAACTATTTATTTCCTTATTGGGTTAGTATTTACTACGACAATTAATCCCCATTTAATTTCAATTTATTACTATTATGGTCTCATACCATTAATGACCCTAATGGTCATATTTCCTAAGGATATAGACACTCAACTAAAATAGTTTCTATACTTGTCATGTGCCATTAATAACCCTAATGGTCATGTTTCCTAAGGCAACTGACACCCAATTAAATGACATTCATATCAACCCCATCTGAAATTCTAATTTAATCGTTATAACTTCCAGACATTTCTATGTCAACTTAATTCCATTTAATTCTTACTTGAATATATATATATATATATATATATATAAGTTTATTATTTAACAATTTCCCTAGTTCGAATTACAATCCCTATTGCTAATTACAATTTAAATTGTAATCATTTTAGCATTTATTTCCTATTCATATCATTTCCCGAAAACATACATGGTTACAATATTTATTACCTTATTTATGACCTTTTAATTATAGCAATCAATTCCACATTTATTACTATAACGATCATGATTATTTGTTTCTATTTAACATGGGTTATATTTTCCATATATATTCCCACAAGTGGAAACCATCCTATTTCAAAAACATAAAAACAAACATTTATTTAATGTAATAGCACTATTTACATAGGTTTGGACGAATACGATTATAATACAATTTTTTATGTTTTAAGCGTGATGTTAACGTAGTTACTAATTTTGTTTTATTATTACTATTATATTCAAGTATAACTAACGACCAGAATAACCTTTTTTGTGTTTAATCTTGTTTAAGATTCAAAATTTCATAAAAAATATTAACTACAATTATTGTAAATTTTGCTCAAATTATTTAAAAGAGGAATGTTAACATATTTGAAATCACAAAAATGTTTATATTTGTATTTATATTTGGAATAGTTGGCGTAAACTACCTACAAAATACGTGAATTTACAAATCCCAACCTATCAGATTTATTTATATTTCTTATTGAATTCAAATAATGCCTTTTTATTTAAAAAGAACAAAAGGCCAATTGACAAAAACTCAAGTAAAATTTCGAATAATATCAAACACGAACAGGTTTATATGTCTAAAACCAATAACTGCACTTATCGTATATTTACACCCAATTCAAATGAATCTGGAATGACAACACTTGTAACGACCCAGATTTTAGTTGTTGAATAATTAGTTTATTTAATTATTTAAAAGTTGATTTAGAAATTTAAATGACTTGAATTCAATAATTTTGAATATTTAATATAAATAAGTGAAATGGTAAATTTAATTCTAAAATAGTCAGAAATAAGTTGAATTTGCAATATAATGTGAATTGAGTAATTTTATAGATTTAATTAAGTTCAATTTGACTGTATAATTTATATATAAATATAAAATGAGCTCGTAACGTCGCGGTAGTTTGTAGTTTTACGATTTGAACTTTAATTGAATGTACATGATGCAATATAAGTTGCAATTCTTTGAAACAAGAATCTTTCGAATCCATTATATTATAATTTTATAATAAAAGAGAAAAATGGAGATTTCATGTTGTATAATTTTAGATATATCCAAATCAAATTTTCAAAAATTCATTATGGAAACGTTTATGAACCATAACGATTTATTTAATAAAATAAAAGAGGTTTTAAACAAATTGAATATCGATTTAACATGAAATTGAAGATATTGGGTATAGAATCCATGTTAGATTATTTGGAAGTTATATAACATTCCATTTGAATATATATGATAATAACAATTTATTATTTGTATATTTGTTTATTTTGGAATCGATTTATATTATATCGATTTAATAGGGAATTTAAGAATAACCAATTTTCAAATGATGTCAGATTTTAAACGAAACTAATTTTACAAAATCCCTAATGGCCAATTATTGAAAGATTTTCAGTTTCAAGTCAATTGGAGTTTTTTGTGATCATGCGTGATATAAACACGTATCGATTTACATTGTGAAATTAAAAGGAAGTTTTACAAACAATCTCAGAATTTGATGAAACCAGTTCCATCATGTCAAGAATATTAAGTTATTGTTGGATTTCAAGTTTCATCGTGATTGGAACTCAAAAGTGGTAGTTTAAACGTGTTACTTCAGGCGTAAGTTCCGTAAGCTAATAAAATATTATTTTACTACCTATATATATATCATCCTAACATCCCAAACCCTCACTTTATTTTCAGCGTGGTCAACAACCATTCATGCCTTCACAAAGAAAATACACAATGATTTGTAAAATCCAATTCAAACCAAATAGAATTCCATAAATCACGAGGCAAATTTATTTGAGTTCCTGAGATGATTTTCTTCATCCCTGTAAGTTTTGAGGGACCCGAACACCCTTTGGTTTGCTGCGTTGTGTTCAAACGTGGTTATGGTTTAGAAATTCGGGGAATTAAAGCATCAATCCAAGTTTATAGTATTGTATTTGGGTTTGTGGTAGGATTTGGGGGTTTTGTGCAATTTTTGGAGTATTACGGTGATAATTTAGTTCGATGTTTTCACGGGCAGTGTGGGTGTCGATATGAGAAAGGAAAGCACCTGGCAGGTGCGAGCTGCTTGAAATGGTGACGAGCTCACGACGAGGTGAAGCATGGTGTTTTTGGTTTGGAGAATAGTGGATTGTAGAGGGAAAATGATGAACGTGAGAGTTCGACAATGGCTTTTAATGAGAGCGGGATCAGACTGTGTTACGGGAGGGAGTAGATAATTATACAGTTAATTATTTAATTAAGGGTAACTAACATTTAAATTAGTTAAGAAATGGCTTTGTTAATATGTACAAATTTAAAAAAACCATAACTCTCTCATAAGTTATCATAATCTGAAGAAACAAGAGGCGTTGGGACTGTATCGATGAATACTACAGTAAAGTTTGGAGCGCGTGGCAATTTTTGGCAAGTTGAAACGCCTAATTCTTTAAAACAGCAATTTATCATAAATCGACAATAAACGACCAAAGTGAGTAAACTCACTAACTCTATCCAGTTTTAATTTTATAAACGTATTTTAGAGTTGATAATGATGATTGAATGTTATGTGATGATTGTTTGGAAGAATTGATATATTATTACCAATTATTTCTATTATATATATAGGATTGGTAGTTGGATATTCCTGCATATTTCAGCGGATGAGACCCTATGCGCCTGCATAACAGCGGATGACACCATATACCGCGATATTATCTCTTGAAGCGGAATTGATATTATTTATGTTGACTAACTTCTGTGGATGCAGGAGAACAGGTTGGAGGGATCCAACTGAATTCTTCGATATAATTGATTTATATTGTTATATGATTTATTTAATATTGTGTTTACTATGATTTATGTGAATCACCGTATGTAGAGCTATACTAATGCTGAGCCATTAAACTAGGTTTCTAAAATACAAAACGTACTGATTTTGTTCAATTTGAAGTTCCGAATGTTTTCAGAAGTTATATATTGTATCATTCCGAAGTCGGTAAGATAATTTACATTTGGTTTGAAACCGATATTTTATAATTGAATGTAAAGTCGATACAAGGTTATAAATTTGTTAGATAAATGACAAGAAGTTTTGACATATAAACGGAGTTTATGAATGAAGTGGAATATAAAGTGGATTTATAAATTAACTCGATAAACATGATTTAAACCTGTAATAGTATTTACAAATAAAATCAAGATTGATTGGACAAAACAAGTCTAGATTTCTATAGAGGAATAATATTCACATTTTAAAGTAGATAATGGTTTAAAAGCAAACGTTTTGCTAATTGGAATGGTTATAAGGGAAATTGGTAAGGGTTTGAAATTGATAAATTCAATGGTGAATTTAGAATGAAAGTGGAAATTTAGTTGACCTGAAACAGTAAATTTATTCTGAAGTTCGGAATGTTAACCGAATAGAAATTATCCGAAGGAGAGTTATACATTGAAATTCGATTATGTCAAATTTAGGAAAGCACTATTTACTTTCCATTTTAATTGTAACGAACCAGAAATCTGGCATCTAATTTTTTTTAATTAATTTAATTAAGTGTTGAAAAATTATTTTTATACTTGTTATTTGACCAAGAATTTAAAATTTGGTCTATTTTAATTTAGTTTGTTTTAAATTTTAATGAAACATTATTGGTATTTAAATTAGTTCTTTTAACATTTGTAAACCTTGATGCTATTTTATTTGATAAGTCATAAACTAATTTATTTTATTTGTTTTGAATTTTGATTTTTTTTATCTTTGTATATAAAATTTGTTTAAGTTGATTTGGTTTTAAATTTAAAAATCTAGTCATGTATTTGATATATATACACTAGTATGGTGTTCATATGCATAGTATAATGTAAATGGTATTAATATTTGAGAAATAATAATTTGAAATAAAATTGGACCCTTGTAAATTTGTTGTATGCATGTGCACACTTGTCCGTTTCTCCAGTTTTGGTTCAACGCGTGTCCACCATGCCCTGTTATGTTATGTTTGTCCGTCCCCTTTTACTTCTCCTACCAGTCGAAGCTTTCCATGCTCATTATTTCATTCCCATCTGAAAACCCCTAAATCTACGGCCTCCACCGAAAAATACTTCTCCCTGAAATTAAAAATCTCCTCCTTCACCAAATCGCAACTAGTTACGTTCGTCCACCATTCTTCCCATCAGCTCTCTTCCTGTGTTTTCGAATCTGGTACCCTCGTGTCGGTCGATGGTTGAATATTCCACCTCTTTCCCTGTTGCACCACTTTCCGTTCAAAACCTTGAAGCGCTAAAAAAGTCGCGCCCTCGACGCAGCCTGCACCTTCCTCCAGTGCCAGTCGACCCTCCACCATAGTCTGCCACCATCACCAACGAAAATCAGTCGCACTGCCTCTATTCGCCGCTATCAATGAAACACTAGTCCTCCAGCTCCTTTCAGCTCGGCACAGCGTTGCCACCCACGAATAAATGTAAGCCTTCTTACGATTAAACGTATTTCATGTTCGCTACTTCAGTTCCACTTAATATAATTGGTTTAGTGCCTAGTTTGCGATTGTTTTGCTATCATTTGGGTTAGTTTTTTGCTTTGCCTGCATGCTGATATGTTTGGCCAGTTCTAGTCTCTACATGTATATTGGTCTTGCATGTGGTCTTGTTGGATTTTAGCCTTGCCTTAAATGAAACTGGTTGTCATAGAGTGATTACCCTTCTTTGTGTCTAGTTATAAATTTATATATAGAACTGTGTCATTTTTCCATAGCTAGCAACTACCTCAAGAATGTTACAAACTTTACTATATAATAAAACCATCCTTTAAAGTAAATTCCCTTTTATGCATCAACATATAAATCATTTGCTGCTTTGTTTGAGAATCTTGGAGACGGGTCCGACGATAGAAAAGAAATTTTTGCATCTATGTATAGTACTGATTTTTAGTATTGCTCCCACCCAGTTTTAAAACATGGCCTGAAACCATTGTTTGTCTTATAAGTGTCCACCATTTGCCCAGTTGTTTTGTCAGTATGCAGGGAACATAAAATGGCATGCAACATGGTTAAGTTTGGCCTCCCCTGTTAAATGTAAACGTGATTTCTTTGCAATTCAACCCATGTAGGCATTTAGAAACATTGTACTATAGAACTTTGCTACCCTGTTACAGCAGCCTGTTTAGATGCATCACTTAAATATGTAGGATCTAAATTAACCCTAGAGGGGGGATGGGTGAATAGGGTTTATTGCAAATTAAATGAATTTAAAATAAAATAAATATCACAGAAAAATTGCAGAAAGAAAATCACACACAGAAGACACCTAGCTTCGGCAAAACTGTGCCTACTGTTGCATTCAAGGCTTCTACTAGGAATTATAAACAATCTCTTCGCTTACAGACTCTTGTAAACTTGCGACCTTCGCTTCCGACTGTTTAAACCCTACGCTTAAGACCTTGACACAACTCGATCCGTTAAGTTGTGATTTTTCCAACTACAGACACTAGTAGTTATTGATTCTAAGAGATAAAACTTGAAATTTAAAACAAGTAAAAAAAAATAAAACCCTAGTTGTTAAGTTAGGAGTTAGCCCTTTTTAAAACATGGCAGGTCATCCTTTATTCTTTGTTGCCTTTTTCCTTCTATGGTGATGGCGGCTACTAGGGTTTTTCTGAAATTGATCTTCCTCCAATAATTGCTTGATCAAATTGAAGCTCCTGGATTCCGATCTGATGTTGATTGCTCTGGAAAGTTTCGTATGTAATTTTTGCCCTTTTTCTCGTTCATTTATGCTCGATTTTTGCTCTCGTTTCACCTTGCCTTATGCCGATGATGATTGTGTGTATTTATAGGGTTTTTAAACCCTAGAATCTATAATTCTAGACAATTCATGGACCTTGAATTGTTCTTATAACTTGGGTATCTGATTTGAATTTTTCTTCTAAGAATCCTTTGATTTTAATAACCAGCCGTATATTTTGATTGGAGAAAATCTCGATAGCTTTTTTTTTTAAAAAAAACTTTGATTTGGTCCTTTTGAAAATTTCCTGTGAATTTACTCATCAAAATTTGACTCTGGTATTTAAATATCTTCTATATCTTTGAACTTTTCAATCTATCCTTTTAGACTTGAACTAGTCTTTAACTTCTAGAATTTTGATGCTGATATTTAACTTGAACCAATTGTTAAAAATCTAATGTGAACTGATGCTACACTTGAGACCTTGAACTTGACAGTGCCTTGTATACTTGACTTCAAACTTTTCTCTGGTTTTCAACTTGAAATTTGGAGTCTTAACATGATTAGTATTGAACTATTTTGCTGATGCACTTTTGAACTTGTCATGCTCGTACCTTAAACTTGTATCATGACCTGTATATGCATGTAAGGACACATAACTTCCCCAGTAAGGAAAGCACGGATTTCTTTGA
This sequence comes from Allium sativum, assembly GCA_030737875.1. NCBI lineage: Eukaryota > Viridiplantae > Streptophyta > Magnoliopsida > Asparagales > Amaryllidaceae > Allium > Allium sativum. The sequence goes on from CM060910.1 coordinate 923,822,271, forward strand.
GGACAAGACAAATCAGAACGCAAACAGAAGAGCATTTCATTGTTTATTACAACAATTCCATCAGAATACAAGAATATACAGAGTATGAATAAATATTACACATTTGACAAATATCAGAGATTTAAATTGCATTTAAATACATACAAGCGGACAAATAATACAACACACAACTGAAAGGAGATATACGGATACAGAGCTTTCCGAATATCATTCCAGCTGTAAACCAGGATCCTGTGAATATAAATCTGCAAAACCAAAACTACTAGCTGCCCGTGTCGAAAATAAGGGTACCTAGAGTTTAGGTTAAAACAATAAACTCCAGGTCAGTCATGTGACTGGTGTGAGAACTAAAACAGTTATTAATCTTTATTTTTAAAGTTAGGTAAATCAAGGGACCACGCCGTATAACACGGAACAGGTTTCCTCCTAAGAATACTAATGCATAAAACAAACAGCGCAATGCTAAAAAAAATGAAGCTATTATAAGACCCAGGTCCCATCACACAATGCAAAGCATGCCGGAGGATAGGGTTTTTACCTTATAATAGCCAAAGAATGCTTGATACGCTAAATTTCATCTTTTATTATTACTATAAGTGAAGAAAACAACTTCAATCATAAGTATCAATCATAGACGGCATAAGTGCCCCATACCACTATGTCGCCATACTAGTTCTACAATTAAAACCGCAAAGGTCGTATTGGAAATTGGATTTCCGTCATGAGTCGAGGCAAAGGGCAAGCTCCTCTCCATTCGAGACACTCTAGCAAATGTCTCAGGACCACACAAAGCGATCCTTGGAACCTCCAAGGTCGGTCCTCTCTTACTTTTGAGGATTAGTATTCCTGAACACACGTTTCCCGGTCCTATAGGACCTATATCCGAGGCGCCTCACATCCAACAACCACACAGGTAAAAATAATATAAATGTCAGGGCTGGTAGGTCACTGAAATCACCCATAGCTAGAAAGAAACGTCGTGCACTCCTTGGGTCCTTATCCCGTTTTTGACTCATACCGAGGTGTGAGGCTCGCGAATTAACGCTATACACAAAGCTGTGCCACATAGGTCGTGCTTTGATCATCAACCACAAGACTTGCTTTTCAACAAATGCCTTGATCATCTGCCACTTAGGCATGCCACACAGGCAATTCATGCTATGCGATTGATATCTATCGATATATAACCTCTAAGCTCGTACGTCTCAGAGAAGGGCGTTAAGCAAGAGAATAAATTCTCCGCCGCCAAACAGATATATATCTAATAGAAATCAATCACACAAAATAAAATCCAACGTCAGACACACGTCCATTTACAAGTTCGTTCTGGGTCTGAACGAAACCGGAGGAACCTTATTCCTCGCATATCCATCGATCTCCAAGTACGTCTGGATGATCACCAACTGATTCCCTCCTCTTGGGTGTACAACCCAATCAAGATCATCAATAATCATCCAAACGATGTGAAGACCTCCGGTCTTCAACCACCGTCTTCATCTTCGACTATCGTCGAATCGGTTATTCAGAATGGGTATAAACCCGGCCTTTCCGAATAACCCGCGTATATAATAAACAAGTGTTACACAAACACAACATACGCCTCATTTCAATTCGGAATTTTCTTTAATTCAAATATTCACATTCTTAGGGAAAGGTTCCCATTAATTTTATCAAAGATAAATTATTCTAAATTTATTCTTTAATCTTCCTTTGGATATCATTTCAAACCATGCTAAGGTTTTCCAAACTAGTCGGGATTAGCGAACCACACCGAAGTAATTATTTATTCATTTCCCAATCCCAATCTATTCATCCCATGGAGCAAAACTGGTAGTACTCCATATCTAACACCACGGTGTTATCGGTAAATATTAATTACCATTTCACATTCAAATCTAATTAAAGATTTAACTATCTCTTGGAGCAAAACTGGTGATACTCCATTCTCGATCACTTTAATCTAATTAAAGATTCATTAAAACTCCACTAAGTTTTAATCTTCCCAAAAATCAATATCTTGTCTTTAACTGGGTTAAAGAACCAATGTCATCTAAAACACGGTTCACGATAAACCCAAAATCACATTCCATTGTTAATCGGGTTAAAGAACAGGTGTTATTCAAAACACCGCTCACGATAAACCCCAAAAACCAATTTGAATTCAATTCCAATTAAATACTAATTAACTGGACAATTTCACTAAATCTTAATTAAAAGATTTATTCTTTTCTGAACTGGGTTTAAGAACTGTGTTATTTAAGACACCATTCACGACGAACCCAAAATCCCATTTGATATTAAGTACAAGGCTCTGAATAGAAAATATATCGGCTTATATCCAATATCAAATTCTAAAACCAACAAATATCGTATTGGAAATAACGATATAAATATATCTTTCAAATTTCCACAACCATATATGTATAATCACGAAATCCAACATCGAAATATTCCAAAGATAATTTCGATTCAAATCCATTCCAATTCACGTATTGGAAATTCTGATTATTTTTAAAACCACTTCAAATCCAATTTATTTATTCGAAAATATTGGATTATAATTCTAGTTCATAACTAGTTCATTTCGATAAAAATATTTTTTTATCCTTACACATGTGTAATTTTTCATCCCAGTTCTTTCCAATTCATATATTATGATTTTACACAAATTATTAATATTTTTAATAATTTTATCAAGGCCCGTACAGTCGGTTTTCAATAACGGCCAGCGAACTGCACTTACAACGACCTTTTCCAAATTTGATTTGGAAATAATTCCAAATCCAACCGTTAGATTTCAAATTTCTAATATTCATTGGAAATCTCTTTTCGATACGAACCCAACGGTTGCGGTTTCAGGAGAATCCGACAGTCGGATCTCCCGCAACGTCAATTCGAAGTCAATGATCGAAATTCGCGAACGGTCACGGCGCAACGCGTTCTATTCAGGCCATTTAATATATATAATATATTATATATATACTTCATCTATTTCGATTCTTCACGTATTTTATAAATCGTTTTAAATTCGTTTTAAAAACGATTTCAACTTCATATTCAATTTTAAATCAAAATTGAATATTCCATATCATTAACCTATAAATGATAATATTTTCAAGAACGTTATATTTTGAAATCACTTCCTTTTCTATATTCATTATAAAAACAAATATAATCGATATAAATATCGTTCGCGTCAAAATGGCACATCTCTAATCAACACGGCTTTATATATTTCAATAACTTCGTTATTCTATTCAACAAATGAATATTTTCTTCAACACATGAATATATATTTCTTTCAACACATGAATATTCTCAACACATGAGTATCGTCAACACATGACTATTTTTGTTATTTAATATATTTCATAAAATTATGATTTCTATCGTTTAATTCTTAATCAGACTCCAACCGTAAATTAGTAAGAGAATGATTCCCTAAGTATTAACCCCGAAGGTCGAAACCAACATCAGATCAATACCCAGGAAACCACTCATCTTAACTAGTTTCCAGTTAGTTTCTAATTTTATATATGATAAATATGTAAATTTTATTGTTAAAATATTTTGTTCAACACATGATAAGTTTCAACACATGAATATTCTCAACACATGAGTATCGTCAACACATGACTATTTATTCTATTCAACACATGAATCTTTATTTCATAATATTCTTTATTTTCCAAATTGGAATGAGGCCCAATCAATTACCATATAACGTTAATTATATGGATTCCATACAACACCTGTATATAATAGCAATGATAAATAATCAACCATCATCCAAAGTGCACCACACAACTGCGTAAGCATTAAATATAAATAATTAACGCTTACACAGTCTGTCAATCAAACGATCGACATACCACTAAACAATTGGAATTAGTGTACGTCAAATATCATCCCAACACCCGTGTAGGGTTTCAAATCAACAAACACATATTTTTATTTGTGCAGTTGGGCGATGTGTAAAATTTATTGTCCCAATCAATATCAGTCAAATCAGTGTACATAAACAAATCGTCTGAATTGTAAATGAATATTTATTTATTCACATTCACGTTAAATTTATATTTTTAATGATAAATAATTTATTTCAACACATAAATATTTATTTTCATGCATTCCACATCACAATAAATTTTCACCACACAACAAAATCAAACAAGTCGTCCATGGTCTGTGGACAACGGGTGTCGGGTGCTGCTAAGCACCGTCTGCATCCTAGTATATTTTTTTTATATAGAAAATGAAATTTAAAGTGAGAAGTTCTCACCAATTAGCTAAACCAAACACGGCGACTTGTCATATGTAGGAGATCTCGTCGTGCTCGCCTTTTGTCACTTTTGTCACTTTCGTCGCCCGTATTCGCTACATATATAAAAAATCGCATCTTTATATTATTGCTATGTATATAAACATCACATTTTTATACTACTACTATATAGATAAAAATTCTATTTTTATACCGCTACTATATAGATAAAAATTCTATTTTCATACTGGTGTTCATTTAATAAAGATCATATTTTTATCACGCTAACTTCATAATAAAAATTATATTTTTATTTCGTTCTTCTTCTAATAAAGATTATATTTTTATATCGATCCTCATATAAAAATCACATTTTTATATTCTCTAGTATATAAAAATCATATTTTTATCATGTTATGGTATAAACAAAAATCATACCTTGACATCGCTATCGTATATCTAAAAATCTCTCCTTTTTCTATATAAAAACCTCGCCTTTTTTTCTCACTTCCTATTCATTGGAACTAAAACTGAAAATCGTATGTTAAATAAACTGAAAATCATTAAATAAAATAAATAAATAAATAAAAACTTACAGATTTTCGATTTGAAGAAGGGTGTTTTCCAGCGTGTTGGAGGGAGGAGGAGGGGTTGGAGCGTCGGTGGGGGAGGGGAGGTTCCTGGGGTTGCGCAGGTCGAGGCGAGGGGGAAAGGGGTCGTCGAGGTGGGGCTTCGCGGTGATGTGGGGCGTCGGGTCAAAGGGGAGAAGGGGGCTAGGGCACGCGGTCGATTTCTGAAATGGGAGGGGGGGCTCGAGCTGTGGAGCTCGAGTTGGAGGAGAAGAGGGAAGGAGGAAAGGAGATGGGGGCGCGTCGTTGGTGGCGCCGTCGTTGGTGTCACGCGGCGACGGTTCCCCCCCCCCCCCGCCATTTGTTTATTTTTTTTTCTTTCTCGATTTTAATTTTTGAAGGGGGGGGGACTGAGAGAGGGTATAGAGAGGGAGAGAGGGTTTATTTTTTTTATTTAATTATTTAATTTCAAAAAGTACCTTTTTATTTTTAACTCGAAATCAAACCCACCGACTGTCGTCCATAGCTAATTACCCCCATTCCGAACACAATGGGATATGTATCGTAGGCTGATTCGACTTTTTCGATCAGTTTTCATCAAAATCAAAATATAAATCTATATATTAAATTTGAACACACATTTCAATTTACCAGGGCCACACACGGATTCTAAAAATTCCCAAAATATTTTCTAGCTTCGTATTGACGATACGGTCCTAACAAAACTAATTTCGTCAGATACTGAGACCGTTTGAAAAATGGTCATTTTCTGGTCGATCGAAATTGACTGAAACTGTTAAAACACGTTTAACATCGCCATGCTCACATATTGATTCAGAAAATTATGAATTTTGAAACCTAGCAGTAACTTGACATCACAGATCCAACAAAAGTGGTTTCGTCGAAAACAGAGGTCCGTTGCAAAATTTCCATTTTTAAGGGCCAGAATTCCATAGCGACTATTCTGAATTTTCAACTGGGCATAACTTTTGATTCCCGCTATGAAATTTTGATTTTTCGGATTCGTTGGAAAGATATTCTCAAATAGATTCTAATGTTTTTGGTTTCACTAAAATCCAGTTTATTTTGAATCTTGTACATTCATTTGAAATTGGAAATCGAACTTTCGAACTACCGCGCCATTTTCAATTCCTTTTATAATATAAAATAAATATTCATATTCTAACGTCGATCTATATATATATACATTCTAATTCAATTCAAAAGAAATTTCTCGTCGTGATTATTTAAAATAAATCATTTTAAATATTCAAAGTTCATTAAAATTGCCAAATAAAATTTTTAAATTGGCTCAGATTTCCGGGTTATTACAATCTCCCCCACTTAAAACTTTTCGTCCCCAAAAAGGAACGAAGCTGAAAGTTGTTTAACTAATCAACTCAACTTTCATTATTTTAATTATGGCTTAAGTTCATCAACTTTTCAGTTTCTAAGAGCTTTTCAAATTTTTCAAAAATTTGGCTAACACCCTAAATTTTCGAAAAATTTCGCCATAACCTCCCCTGCTCCGGGAGCTTCGGGATATTTCAAATAGCCTCCCATGGCCCTCACCAATCCAAAAGAAAAAGAAAAAGCCAAGCGGCTAGCCAATCGGCTCATAAAATCATCCAAACCCAAAGAAATACAATAAACATGTACCAATTTGTCGGGCAAACAATTTTATTCTTCTTCTCTAGCCTCCTTGCTATGACCTGTTCAATGTAAGTACATGTATATGTATGCAAATGCGACTAATTTTCAATACAACTCACTATTTGAATAATTTGGCTAAAGGTTCAACATTTAATTAATCTAACAATAATCAAACAACACAATCAATTAGTTGGTTAGCTTTTCAAATTCATAACCTTGATACATAGTCCAAAAATCAGATTTTTGATGCCAAATCACAACTATAAACCTATCTAGTTTTGGTTCTCACACCAGTCTAATGGAAATATATAGATAGCACACCTTCGAAACTCGAACATAAATTCTAATGATGATCGATCAATCATCAGAACCATCTCCAGGCGACTAGAGTGTGATTCTATATCTATCCAGTATATTAAAACTTCGAATATACGTTCATGACGCGTATACGTGAAATCGTTATATACTCGATTGTCCAAATCTATACAAATAAAATATTCAAATATGTATACTTGAATTTAACTTTCAAAACAAAATTTCTTTTCAATTTTATATTTCAAAAATTTCACTCTTTACACTCGTTCTAGGATACTACTGATCCTATCTTTAAAGAGTTATTCTCATTGGATATTACTAATCCAATCTCTGATGAATTCTTTTGTTTGGTTCTAATGTGTCTCGTTCTCGAGCTCTGTAAACCAAAGCTCTGATACCACTGTAAGGACCCGTAACTTCCCCAGTAAGGAAAGCACGGATTGCTTTGAGGACAAAACAAATCAGAACGCAAACAGAAGAACATTTCATTGTTTATTACAACAATTCCATCAGAACACAAAAATATACAGAGTATGAATAAATATTACACATTTGACAAATATCAGAGATTTAAATTGCATTTAAATACATAACAGCAGAAAAATAATACAACACACAACTGAAAGGAGATATATGGATACAGAGCTTTCTGAATATCATTCCAGCTGTAAACCAGGATCCTGTGAATATTAATCTGCAAAACCAAAATTACTAGCTGCCCGTGTCGAAAATAAGGGCACCCAGAGTATAGGTTAAAACAATAAACTCCAGGTCAGTCATGTGACTGGTGTGAGAACTAAAACAGTTATTAATCTTTACTTTTAAAGTTAGGTAATTCAAGGGACCACGCCGTATAACACGGAACAGGTTTCCTCCAAAGAATACCAGTGCATAAAACAAACAGCGCAATGCTAAATAAAGAAACATGAAGCTATTATAAGACCCAGGTCCCATCACACAATGCAACACAAGCCGGAGGATAGGGTTTTTACCTTATAATAGCCAAAGAATGCTTGATAAGCCAAATTTCATCTTTTATTATTACTATTAGTGAAGAAAACAACTTCAATCATAAGTATCAATCATAGACGGCATAAGTGCCCCATACCACTATGTCGCCATACTAGTTCTACAATTAAAACCGCAAAGGTCGTATTGGAAATTGGATTTCCGTCATGAGTCGAGGCAAGGGCAAGCTCCTCTTCGTTCGAGACACTCCAGCAAATATCTCAGGACCACACACAGCGATCCTTGGAACCTCCAAGGCCGGTTCTCTCTTACTTTTGAGGATTAGTATTCTTGAACACACGTTTCCCGGTCCTATAGGACCTATATCTGAGGCGCCTCGCATCCACAACCACACAGGTAAAAATAATATAAATGTCAGGGCTGGTAGGTCACTAACATCACCCATAGCTAGAAAGAAACGTCGTGCACTCCTTGGGTCCTTATCCCGTTTTTGACTCATACCGAGGTGTGAGGCTCATGAATTAACGCTATACACAAAGCAGTGACACATAGGCCGTGCTTTGATCATCAACCACAAGACTTTGTTTTTCAACAAAAGCCTTGATCATCTGCCACTTAGGCATGCCACACAGGCAATTCATGCCATGCGATTGATATCTATCGATATATAACCTCTAAGCTCGTACGTCTCAGAGAAGGGCGTTAAGCAAGAGAATAAATTCTCCGCCGCCAAACAGATATATATCTAATAGAAATCAATCACACAGAATAAAATCCAATGTCAGACACACGTCCATTTACAAGTTCGTTTTGGGTCTGAACAAAACCGGAGGAACCTTATTCCTCGCATATCCATCGATCTCCAAGTACGTCTGGATGATCACCAACTGATTCCCTCCTCTTGGGTGTACAGCCCAATCAAGATAACCAATAATCATCCAAAAGATGTGAAGACCTCCGGTCTTCAACCACCGTCTTCATCTTCGACTTATCGTCGAATCGGTTATTCAGAATGGGTATAAACCCGGCCTTTCCGAATAACCCACGTATATAATAAACAAGTGTTACACAAACACAACATACGCCTCATTTCAATTCGGAATTTTCTTTAATTCAAATATTCACATTCTTAGGGAAAGGTTCCCATTAATTTTATCAAAGATAAATTATTCTAAATTTATTCTTTAATCTTCCTTTGGATATCATTTCAAACCATGTTAAGGTTTTCCAAACTAGTCGGGATTAGCGAACCACACCGAAGTAATTATTTATTCATTTCCCAATCCCAATCTATTCATCCCATGGAGCAAAACTGGTAGTACTCCATATCTAATACCACGGTGTTATCGGTAAATATTAATTACCATTTCACGTTCAAATCTAATTAAAGATTTAACTATCTCTTGGAGCAAAACTGGCGATACTCCATTCTCGATCACTTTAATCTCATTAAAGATTCATTAAAACTCCACTTAGTTTTAATCTTCCCAAAAATCAATATCTTGTCTTTAACTGGGTTAAAGAACCAATGTCATCTAAAACACGGTTCACGATAAACCCAAAATCACATTCCATTGTTAATCGGGATAAAGAACAGGTGTTATTCAAAACACCGCTCACGATAAACCCCAAAAACCAATTTGAATTCAATTCCAATTAAATACTAATTAATTGGACAATTTCACTAAATCTTAATTAAAAGATTTATTCTTTTCTAAACTGGGTTCAAGAATAGTGTTATTTAAGACACCATTCACGACGAACCCAAAATCCCATTTGATATTAAACACAAGGCTCTGAATAGAAAATATATCGGCTTATATTCAATATCAAATTCTGAAACCAACAAATATCGTATTGGAAATAACGATATATCTCTTTCAAATTTCCAAAACCATATCTGTATAATCTCAAAATCCAACATCGAAATATTCCGAAGATAATTTCGATTCAAATCCATTCCAATTCACGTATTGGAAATTCTGATTATTTTTAAAACCACTTCAAATCCAATTTATTTATTCGAAAATATTGGATTATAATTCTAGTTCATAACTAGTTCATTTCGATAAAAGTATATTTTTATCCTTACACATGTGGAATTTTTCATCCCAGTTCTTTCCAATTCATATATTATGATTTTACACAAATTATTAATATTTTTAATAATTGTATCAAGGCCCGTACAATCGGTTTTCAATAACGGCCAACGAACTGCACTTACAACGACCTTTTCCAAATTTGATTAGGACATATTCCAAATCCGGCCGTTAGATTTTAAATTTCTAATATTCATTGGAAAGCTCTTTTCGATACGAACCCAACAGTTCCGGTTTCAGGAGAATCCGACGGTCGGATCTCCCGCAACGTTAATTCGAAGTCGATGGTCGAAATTCGCGAACGGTCGCGGCGCGGCGCGTTCTATTCAGGCCATTTAATATATATAATATATATATTATATATATACTTCATCGATTTCGATTCTAAACGTATTTTATAAATCGTTTTAAATTCGTTTTAAAAACGATTTCAACTTCGTATTCAATTTTAAATCAAAATTGAATATTCCATATCATTAACATATAAATGATAATATTTCCAAAACGTTATATTTTGAAATCACTTCCTTTTCTATATTCATTATAGAAACAAATATAATCGATATAAATATCGTTCGCGTCAAAATGGCGCATCTCTAATCAACACGGCTTTATATATTTCAATAACATCGTTATTTTATTCAACAAATGAATATTTTCTTCAACACATGAATATATATTTCTTTCAACACATGAATATTCTCAACACATGAGTATCGTCAACACATGACTATTTTTGTTATTTAATATATTTCATAAAATTATGATTTCTATCGTTTAATTCTTAATCAGACTCCAACCGTAAATTAGTAAGAGAACGATTCCCTAAGTATTAACCTCGAAGGCCGAAACCAACATCAGATCAATACCCAGGAAACCACTCATCTTAACTAGTTCCAGTTAGTTTCTAATTTTATATATGATAAAGATGTAAATTTTATTGTTAAAATATTTCGTTCAACACATGAATATTCTCAACACATGAGTATCGTTAACACATGACTATTTATTCTATTCAACAAAAGAATCTTTATTTTATAATATTCTTTATTTTCCTAATTGGAATGAGGCCCAATCAATTACCATATAACGTTAATTATATGGATTCCATACAACACATGTATATAATAGCAATGATAAATAATCAACCATCATCCAAAGTGCACCACACAACTGCATAAGCATTAAATATAAATAATTAACGCTTACACAGTTTGTTAATCAAACGATCGACATGCCACTAAACAATTGGGATTAGTGTACGTCAAATATCATCCCAACACCCGTGTAGGGTTTCAAATCAACAAACACAGATTTTTATTTGTGTAGTTGGGCGATGTGTAAAATTTATCGTCCCAATCAATATCAGTCAAATCAGTGTACATAAACAAATCGTCTGATTTGTAAATGAATATTTATTTATTCACATTCACGTTAAATTTATATTTTTAACGATAAATAATTTATTTCAACACATGAATATTTATTTTCATGCATTCCACATCACAATCAATTTTCACCACACAACAAAATCAAACAAGTCGTCCATGGTTTGTGGACAATGGGTGTCGGGTGCTGCTAAGCACCGTCTGCATCCTAGTATATTTTTTTTAACTAGAAAATGAAATTTAAAGTGAGAAGTTCTCACCGATTAGCTAAACCAAACACGACGACTTGTCATATGTAGGAGATCTCTCCGTGCTCGCCTTTTGTCACTTTCGTCACCCGTATTCGCTATATATATAAAAAATCGCATCTTTATATTATTGCTATGTATATAAACATCACATTTTTATACTGCTACTATATAGATAAAAATTCTATTTTTATACTGCTACTATATAGATAAAAATTCTATTTTTATACCGCTACTATATAGATAAAAATTCTATTTTTATACCGCTACTATATAGATAAAAATTCTATTTTTATACCGGTGTTCATATAATAAAGATCATATTTTTATCACGCTAACTTCATAATAAAAATTATATTTTTATTTCTTTCTTCTTCTAATAAAGATTATATTTTTATATCGCTCCTCATATAAAAATTACATTTTTATATTCTCTAGTATATAAAAATCATATTTTTATCATGCTATGGTATAAACAAAAATCATACCTTGACATCGCTATCGTATATCTAAAAATCTTGCCTTTTTCTATATAAAAATCTCGCCTTTTTCTATATAAAAACCTTGCCTTTTTCTATACAAAAACCTCGCCTTTTTCTATATAAAAACCTCACCTTTTTTTCTCACTTCCTATTCGTGGGTATTAAAACTGAAAATCGTATGTTAAATAAACTAAAAATCATTAAATAAAATAAAAGAAAGAAATAAATAAAAACTTACAGATTTTCGATTTGAAGAAGGGGGAGGGGGGTTTCCGGCACGCTGGAGGGAGGAGGAGGGGCTGGAGCGTCGGTGGGGGGGTTCCTGGGGTTGCGCAGGTCGAGGCGAGGGGGAAAAGGGGTCGTCAAGGTGGGGCTTCGCTGTGAGGTGGGGCGTCGGGTCAAAGGGGAGAAGGGGACTAGGGCACGCAGTCGATTTTTGAAACGGGGGGAGGGGGGGAGGGGCGGGCTCGAGCTGTGGAGCTCGCGTTGGAGGAGAAGAGGGAAGGATGGAAGGAGATGGGGGGCGCTGTTGGTGGCGCCGCCGCTGGTGCCGCGCGGCGGCGGTTCCTCCCCTCCCCCCGCCATTTGTTTATTTTTTTTCTTTCTCGATTTTAATTTTTGAAGGTGGGCCTGAGAGAGGGTATGGAGAGGGAGAGAGGGTTTATTTTTATTTAATTATTTAATTTCAAAAGGTACCTTTTTATTTTGAACTCGAAATCAAACCCACCGACTGTCGTCCATAGCTAATTACCCCCACTCCGAACACAATGGGATATGTATCATAGGATGATTTGACTGTTTTGATCAGTTTTCATCAAAATCAAAATATAAATCTATATATTGAATTTGAACGCACATTTCAATTTACCGGGGCCACATACAGACACTAAAATATTATTTGTAATCGATTGTAGACATGAGTAAAATTGTACTGTTATTTGTAGTAAACAAATGTGATTGAAATAAAATATTATTTTATTGTGTTCAATTCAATCTGTCTATTTTTATTTGAATTTCTTCATTATTACAGTTTCATGTGTGATGTGTCTTGTCAGAAATATTCAAAACTATTAATTGTAAACAGTGGAGTGATGTATATGTACTATTTCAAACGCTGAATTAAATGGAAAATACTATTTGAATATTTAATTATGTGTGATAGTATTCTATTCAAATAAATATTTGATTCTGTGTATGATATGAAATCTAGAATAGTACTGTTTACCAACACATTTATAAAATAATATATACATGTTTGTTATCATCAAACAAAAATCATACTATTATACTCAACAATCTCCCCCTTTTGATGATGACAAACAAATAAAAGATTTTGAATGTGTTTGAAGCGTGAAGTATATTACTCCCCCTATTTATATGCTCCCCTACAACTAAGCTTCCCTTATTGATGCATAGATTTGAAAATTTTGAAATAAATTAATCAAAAATACCGAATTTCAAAATATTCTATAAATGTTTACTCATCCATCAAAATCTTGACCATTCTCCCCCTTTTGTTATCATCAAAAGAATAACAGAAATTAAAACAGTGATGAATATAAACTAGAAATATAAATTCAGATCAAGAGGAAAAGATATCGTAAATCTCATTTAATCAAACAAAAATCATAATATTCTTCGAATAAGAAGCAAATTTCACTTTCAGAATGAATGGATTTACGATGGATTTTATAGGATGAGGAGAGTTCAATAAAAATTGAATATTTGAATATGATTTTAAAGATTTTAAATATGCTCAAAAATGTGTTAAGCACTTCCTAACCACACATAGCCCAAACGTCTTTTAAATGGGGTTAGTAGTAACTTAACTTTATCCTCTCTAATGAGTTCCATCCATGCACAGCCCGAAGGTCTTTTAAGTGAGAATGGAAGCACATAGAGATTAAGGTAATCCACCCCACGCATAACCGCGAGGACTTTTAAATGGGAGTGAATACCAAGGATAAATTATTATTTTTTATTATTTTTTAATTCGAAGAATAATTAGAACTCCCCAAATTAAATAAAACCATGATGAATGACAGAAGTATGGTAGATATAGAAAATGGTCGTGAAATAAGCTCTAATTCACAATATTATAAAATCTGTACAATCATCATGAGATTTAAAATATTTCCTCATGATATAAAAAAATATTATAGTCAATACTCATCACAATTTCCAGATCTGACATAATTTCAACGAGTTCCAAAATAGTTCAAATGATCAATCATTTAACTTTTGAATAACCATTTAAGAATTTCTTAAAAAAATGAATAATGATCAATCAATTCCTATAATTCCCAAATCTAAGCGTAATTGTGAAAATCTATCTTCGGGAAGAGGTTTTGTAAAAATATTAGCAAGTTGGCAATCAGTTGAAATAAACTTAATACAAATATCTTCTCGTGAAATGTGATCTCTAATAAAATGGTGTCTCACATCTATGTGTTTAGTGCGTGAATGGTGAACAGGATTATTAGACAAATCTATAGCACTTTTACTGTCACATTTTAGTGGTACTTTTTTTATAAATTAGACCAAAATCCGAAAGAGTTTGCATCATCCATAATATTTGTGCACAACAACTTCCTAAAGCAATGTATTCGGCCTTAGTTCTGGATAGAGCAACACAATTTTGTTTTCGACTTGACCATGAAACTAATGAATGTCCTAACATAAAACAAGTTCCACTAATGCTTTTTCTATCCACAAGGGATCCAGCATAATCGGCATCAGAATATCCAATCAATTTAAAATTATTGCATGCGGGGTACCATAATCCAAATTTGTGTGTGTGCAAAAGATATCTCAATATTCTTTTTGTGGCTTTTAAGTGAGATTCTTTTGGATTAGACTGAAAGCATGCACATAAAAAAACAGCAAACAAAATATCAGGCCTAGATGCGGTGAGATAAAGAAGTGAACCAATTATTCCACGATATTTTTTCTGATCAACTGCAACTCCTTTCTCGTCTTTGTCAAGCTTGGTTGAAGGACTCATCGGTGTTCTGAGTGGTTTTACGTTTTCTAGTCCAAATCTTTTCAGCAATTCAGTGATGTATTTTGTTTGTGATATGAAGATACCCTTGGTGCTTTGTTTGATTTGAAATCCTAGAAAGTATTTCAATTCACCTACTAAGCTCATTTCGAATTTATCCTGCATGACTTTTTCAAATTTCTCACATAGACGATCATTAGTAGCACTATATATAATATCATCAACATAAATTTGAACTATTAAAAAATCTTCACCTTCATGTAATAGAAACAATGTCGTGTCAGCATTACCCTTTTTAAAACCGTTTTCCAAAAGATATGCACTTAAACAATGATACCATGCTCTATCTTGTTTAAGACCATATAATGTTTTTTCAAGTTTAAATACATGATTTGGAAATTCATGATTTTCAAAACCAGGGGGTTGTTCTATAAAAACTTCTTCTTTTAACTCTCCGTTTAAAAACGCACTTTTTACGTCCATTTGTTTAAGTTTGAAACCTTTATAACATGCAAAACTGAGCAAAATTCTAATGGCTTAACCTAGCTACTAGTGCGAATGTCTCATCAAAATCAATGCCTTCGATTTGATTATATCGTTTTGTAACCAACCTAGCTTTGTTTCTAATTACATTTCCGAATTCATCAAGCTTATTTTTGAACACCCATTTAGTTCCTACTACTGGATAGTCATTTGGTCTAGGAACTAATTTCCAAACTTTATTCCGTTCAAATTGATTAAGTTCTTCTTGCATTGCTAAAATCCAACTTTCATCACTAAGTGCAATTTCAACATTTTTAGGTTCTGTTTCAGAGATAAAACAACTGTGAATACAAAAGGCACAGATATCTTTATTAAATGATGAACGATTTCATATACCTGCCATTGGATTTCCTATTACCAATTCTGGAGGATGGTTGGCTTTGAATTTCAACTTCTCGACTTCAAATGTTTGTTTTGTTGGGTCATCACTGCCAGTCTTTTCTTTGCTATTTTCTTTTTCATCATCATATGTAATTCCCTCATCGTTTTTCTCTTTGTCCACCGTATTCAGATCTGATTCATCAAATTTCACGTTTATGGTTTCAACAACAGTTTTTGATCATTTGTTGAAGATTCAATAAGTCTTGCTTCTTGAAGAGTAACCCATGAAAATTCCTTCATCTTCTTTTGACTCAAACTTACCAAGTTGATCACCTATATTAAGAAGATAACAATGGAATCCAAAAACTCTAAAATATGAAATGTTAGGCTTTCTGTCAAACCACAATTCATAGGACGTTTTGTTAAGTATTGGTCTAATCATTACTCTGTTTATTACATGGCAGGATGTATTGACTGCCTCTGCCCAAAAATTCAAAGGCAATTTATATTCACTTATCATAGATCTATCCAATTCTGTAATGTACGATTTTTCCTTTCGACCACCCCATTTTGTTGAGATGTTCGAGGAGCAGAAAATTCGTGTTTAAAACCATTCTCTTCACAAAAATTTTCAAAATCCAAATTTTCAAATTCACCACTGTGATCACTTCTTAAAGTTTTTATTGAAACACCTTTTTTGTAACACCCCGGATTATTGAATATTCAAATTAACTAAATTAAAGAATAATTAATCTCAAATGTGAGAATTAAGGGAAACGGGTTGCGCCATTTTGTTCGTCTCGGAATTCTGGTTGAGATAGAGTTTGAGTTTGCGTGAATTGGACTTCGTATGAAGAAGTTACGACGATCGGAAGTTTCAGAAAATTCAAAACAGATTTCAAATTTCAAAAATTCAGAGTCAAACAGGCTAGGCGGGAAAATTCCTGCCAGGGCCAGGTCGACCTACCCTGACCAGGTCGACCATAGTGTCGACCTGGGAGTCGACCTGCCCCCCCCCCCCCCCCCGGGGGCAGATTTGAATGATAACCTATTTGTGACTAGATGCTGACTCCTTAGGGTTACTGATATGCTCTGATTGGCTGAGATTAATTCTGGGTTGATCGGACGGCTTAAACTAATCCTAAACTCTATAAAAACACCTATAGACCCAAACCCTAAAATCAAAATAAAATTGGATTCATGGTCTCCATGCCGTCACCTAGCAACTCAGCATAGCCGCCACCAATTAGAGAGGGAGAAAGCAAATCAAATTCAATCCTTTTCAACTCTAACAACGAATCTTCATCAAAGGAGCGCTAATTCAACTCCAGAAATCAGAATTCAGAACTCAAGACTGCTTTTGAGTTGTGAGTTCGATAGTTTTAGCAAGATAATTAATAAATGAATTGGATTGAGTTATAATGCAGATAATTTGGATGTGATATGAATTGTTGATTTCATGTTGTAATTATGTTGTAGAATTATGTTGAAATTTCTATGATATTATGTTATGATGCTATCATCTATGATGCAAAGTTATGATGCTATCACCCATGTTATAATTCTATGATTGGCTTATGTCTAGTTGAATCATCATGTTTCTTATGCTAGTTTGTTATATTGACTCATATGATAAATCTTATGTATGCAAGTTTAGAGTTTGATTCAAACATGAATCTTATACAAGTTGGATAGAATTAAATGTGAACTTACATGATTATGACACCTAGTTTATGTGAGAATTTAATTGAAAGTTAGGCTATGACGTATGCTAAATTCTACATGATACTTTACATGTCTACACCATTGTTGCGATGTATGAATCACATATGTAAGTTTATGAGTTGGATATGAATCATGTTATGCAAGTTTAGGATTATTACCTATGCAAATATAGAACTATGACATATGTTATTTATGCAAGATTGTGGCCAATATTTCATCAAGTTCACACCTTAGATTTGGATCCATGACATATGATGTTTATGCAAGATTGTGGCCATTATTTCATCAAATTCACACCTTTAGATTTGGATCCATGACATATGTTATCTATGCAAGTTTTAGATGTAGAACATCATTCACATATGCAAGTTCACCCCTATGTTAGATTTGTGATGTTTTCTTTTATTTTATGAGTTAGACTATTCGAGTCTAACGTATGTTTTTAAGTTAAACGAACAAACGTACTACATGGGGAAAAAGGGATAATATTAAAGATATTTAATTGGCATAAATGCCTTAAAAGGCATAGAATATAATTATGGTGAAAATTGGTATGATTTTACATACCATAAATGGATGGACATAATTGAGTCAATTTTGGACATCGTTAAATTTGGAATTGATTGATAATTTGAATAGGGATAGTAATTCAAATTTGGGGGATGATTAATTAGGAGTAATTAATCGTCTAAGACACGAGGTTAGGCTCTTTTGTGGTGTAAGACTGCCCGGACCCGCCCGGCAAATCCAGCTGCCACAAATGCCAGTCTAATGTGAGAGGTCTTAGGCACAAACTAAATACGTAACAGTTGTAAAGACACGAGGTTAGGCTCTTTTGTTGTGTAAGACTGCCCGGACCCGCCCGGCAAATCCAGCTGCCACAAATGTCATCCTAATGTGAGAGGTCTTTATGAGGTTACGGTCTTATTGAATTAAGAAATACTTAACCAGATAAGCATGTAGTGGGACATGAGGGGGTTAAGTGGGTGCCTTAGGTGGCATGTGGAATCTAGTGGGTGCCTTGGGTGGCATTTGGAAATACGATTAGAAACACTTAACCAAAAATTGAAACATGTAATTGAAACATGAATAAGAAGTGGGTTAAGTGGGATGTACTAGAGGGGACCAAGCTTAGGTGGATAGCTTGTGTCAAATAATGGGGGCCCGTTACAACCAGTAACCCATACGTATCTTTGTGAGCTCGACCCAAGTCGAGGACGGGACACGCATACTGGGCTTGACTGTAAGAGGCCAAACCGGGTTAGCGGTGGCAATGCAAGTCCAACGGGTTCATATGCGTGTGTGGACCCGGGCTGGTAGGTAAGACGTTGTTACATCGTGTAGGTATAAGCCGTGCATTCTTTGTTGTATCGGGTTGCCACTTTGGGGAGTGATACACCCTACTGTGGGGCCAGCACGGGTATCTACGAGTTAGGGAGCCGATCGTTTGGGGGTAGTGGGTACACCTAGTGGAGATAGGGGCAGACGACACCTATGAAGGTAGCTAGGAGTGCATGAAACTACCAATATCATTATTAAGTCTGTCGACGGGATCAACCTTAAGGTGACTAGTAGTGGTGCAGTATACTAGTGGTGGTGCAGTATAGCAATTATCCTATAGTGTTGGTGTAGTTTAGTAAATTTATCTTAGTGGGTTAAGTGCACTTTAACAATATCGTTGTTCATCTTGTTTCCTTGTTTACTCTATCATACTCAATGGTTCATGATCATTCCCTTATTTTCCAACTTATGCCTTAGCCTAGTTACTTTGTTAATTATATTGTTAGAATTATCGCACTCGCCAGACTTTATGTCTGACCCCCCTTTTTCCATCTCTTTCCTTCCCCTCCCCCCCCCCCCCCAAGGTGCTCAGGTAGGAACTAGCACCAGTGGAGCTTGATTTTGGACTGCTTTTAGAATATTGCTTGGATCGCTGAAGTAAAGTTCAGCTTCCCTTTATTTATGGCTATTTTGATGTTGGGGATTATGTATTTCAGTTTATGTACTTTGATTTATCAAAATAGATATGATGTAACCAAACATATTTAACTTCTGCTGCAATAAATGAAGTTTTAAATTTTCAAGTACTACTTTATATCTATCTTGTTGTGATTTTCTGTTCTATATTCACTTAAAATGCTCCATGGAAGTTAATGCATTCCCTTTGTGAGTGACATTAATGGACGTGGGGTGTTACATTTTTCATTTTGAACGAGTTTTGTAAACTTTGAAAGGTAATCAAAAGTTTCGGATTTTTTGGCTAGAAAATAAACCCATGTAAATCTAGAATAATCATCAACCAACACATAACAATAACGTTTTCCATTCAAGCTAGCAATTTCATTTGGTCCAAATAAATCCATGTGAATAAATTCAAGTACCCTATTAGTACTAACAACATTGTTGGGGCGAAATGATGATCGACTAAATTTTCCCATAGTACAAGATTTGCACACTTTGTTACTTTTATATTTCTGATGTGGTAATCCCCTTACCAATTCTTTTGATTCAAGTTTTTCTAAGAGACTCATACTAGCGTGACCCAATCTCCTATGCCATAAGAAAACTTCTTCATCCGTACCTATTAAACATCGTGAGAGAGTCAAATCATCAAATGAAAGCATATAAACGTCTCCTTTTCTTTTTCCCGTGAATACAATACTGTTTGTGGATTTTTTTTAATAATTTTGCAAGATTCACTATCAAATATCACACTCATTCCTTTGTCACATAGTTGGCTTATGGAAATGAGATTATGATGCAAGTTTTCAACATATAAAAATCAGTTAAGGAGAAAGTACTATTACCTACTCTACCTTTACCGATAATTTTACATTTTCTGTTATTGCCCATTATCACACTTCCACCTTTATGTTTTTCGAGGCTAAGGAACTTTGATTTATCACCTGTCATATGTTTGGAACAACCTGAATCCAAGTACCATTCTTGTTGCTCCTTAGCCCGCCAACAAACCTACACATAAGAAGAAGAGAATGACGTAGAGAAACTCATAGGTCTAACAAAATTAGTAACTGAAAAAATTTGATTTTGAACAACAGATCCTTTTGGAATCCAAATTTGTTTAAACTTACCAAATCCAAATCTGTAACATTTACTTGTCGACCCTTTTGGAACCCATATTTGTATGATTTTTTTACTATTGTTCTTACTTTCACATTTTTCATAGCTATGTCCAATTTTTCCACACTTTATACATTTAGGAAATACACTTCCACCCTTCACATTATCATTAATGTGTGTTTTCCCGAATCCTAATCCTTTTCTATTGTTAGCATATAATTGATTTCCAAGCAGCATCCTAAATGACTTTTCTCCTTTTGAAAACTTGCTCAATGTTATTTTAAGATTTTTTACTTTGGTTTTAAGTGCTGCATTTTCATTTACAAGGGAGGTGCATCTATTGATGAAATTCTTTCTTTTTGTGTCATCACTTTCTTTTAGAGCCAAGTGTTCTTGTTTCAATTTTCAAAAATTTGCTTTAAATTCTATTTGCTCTTGTTTTAAAAACTTATAGTTTTCACAAACAAGATTTGTCACTTTTTCAAGCTCAGTTTCTAACCTATTGTTTTCGTGAACCAGTTTTAACCTATCAGATTTCAATTTCTTAACTTTTAGTTCAAGAGAATCAATGATTTTGGTAAGATCATGACACATTAAAATTAATTCTTTGTAAGAGTATTTTGGTACCTCAGTGGAATCTTCTTCGATACTTTCCGAGTCTGACTGTGCCATAAGAATAAATTGGCTTCCTCTTTATCACTGTCAGAGTCTTCTTCCTCTCCTTCTTCATCATCCCATGTAGCTGCAAAAGCTTTCTTTTTCTTCTTCTTCTTTCTGTCTTTCTGAAGTAGTGGACAATTTGGTTTGATATGGCCTGGTTTATTCCAGTTGTAGCATATGACTTCATCGTCTGAGTTGTCTGAATTCTTGGATTTGTTGGATTTTGAATTCTTCTTTCGTGACTTGAATTTCTTGTTATACCACTTTTTAAGAACCATAGCCAATTCTTCAATGGGATTCTCGGCTTCATCATTACTTTCAGCAGTGCTGTTTAGAGCAATTATCTTTTTCTTTGATTCTGAATCATCGCGTCCTTCTTTGGCTTTTAACTCCATTTCATAAGCGATCAAGTTTCCAATCAACTCTTCTATTCTCAACTAACTTAATTCTTTTGATTCTTGAATGGCCGTTACTTTGGCTTCAAAGTTCATTGGTAGTACTCTCAGTATTTTGCGTATTAATTCCACTTCAGTGTAGACTTTACCAAGAGCCCTTGCATTATAAATCAGCATTGAGAATCGAACATACATCTCTTTTATATCTTCGTCTTTACGCATCGTGAAATTTTCATAATCGTTGCAGAGTAGTGCGAGACGGGATTCCTTGACTTGAGAAGTTCCTTCATGTGTAACTTCCGAAGTATGCCAAATTTCCTACGCAGTTGAACAGTGAGATGTACGGTTAAACTCAGTTTTATCAAGAGCACAAATTAAAGCGTTCATTGCTTTGGCATCAGTTGAGAATAATTTTTTATCATTAGCATCCCACTTATCTTTTGGCTTAGGAATTTCAATATCATTAATAATCGTAACTGGAGGTTTGTAGCCTGTTTCAACAATATCCCATACATCATAATCAACTGAACTTAAGTAAATTTTCATCCTAGCTTTCCAATAGGCATAATCGGTTCCAGTAAACATTAGTGGCCTAGCTATGGACTGACCTCAGAAAAAGCGTTATTAGATAGATTCATGACTCTAGAGTTAAAAATACCTGCTATGATACCACTTCTATGATCTAAATTAACCCTAGAGGTGGGTAAATAAGGTTTATTGCAAATTAAATGAATTTACAATAAAATAAATATCACAGAAAAATTGCAGAAAGAAAATCACACACAGAAGATACCTAGCTTCGACAAAACTGTGCCTACTGCTGCATTCAAGGTTTCTACTAGGAATTATAAACAATCTCTTCGCTTACAGACTCTTGTAAACTTGCGACCTTCGCTCCCGACTGTTTAAACCCTACGTTCAAGACCTTGACACAACTCGATCCATTAAGTTGTGATTTTTCCAACTACAGACACTAGTAGTTATTAACTTTAAGAGATAAAACTTGAAATTTAAAACAAGTAAAAAAATAAAACCCTAGTTGCTAAGTTAGGAGTTAGACCCTTTTAAAACATGGCTGGTCATCCTTTATTCTCTATTGCCTTTTTCCTTCTATGGTGATGGCGGCTACTAGGGTTTTTCTGAAATTGATCTTCCTCCAATAATTGCTAGATCAAATTGAAGCTCCTGGATTCCGATCTGATGTTGATTGCTCTGGAAAGTTTTGTATGTAATTTTTGCCCTTTTTCTCGTTTATTTATGCTCGATTTTTGCTCTCGTTTCACCTTGCCTTATGCCGATGGTGATTGTGTGTATTTATAGGGTTTTTAAACCCTAGAATCTCTGATTCTAGACAATTCATGGGCCTTAAATTGTTCTTATGACTTTGGTATCTGATTTTTCTTCTGAGTTTCCTTTGATTTTAAAAACCAGCCGTATATTTTGATTGGAGAAAATCTCGATAGCTTTTTTAAAAAAAAAAACTTTGATTTGGTCCTTTTGAAATTTTCCTGTGAATTTTGCTCATCAAAATTTGACTGTGGTATTTAAATATCTTCTATATCTTTGAACTTTTCAATCTATCCTTTTAGACTTGAACTAGTCTTTAACTTCTACAATTTTGATGCTGATATTTAACAAGAACCAACTATTAAAAATCTAATGTGAACTGGTGCTACACTTGAGACCTTGAACTTGACAGTGCCTTGTATACTTGACTTTGAACTTTTCTCTGGTTTTAAACTTGAAATTTGGAGTCTTGACATGATTAGTATTGAACTATTTTGCTGATGCACTTTTGAACTTGTCATGTTCGTACTTTAAACTTGTATCATGACCTGTATATGCACCACTACACTTGATACTTCACTTTGAAATCTTCTGTTTATTTGAACTGATAAGAACATGAGCTTTACTTGACCTTGTGAATGGATATTTTACTTAAGTAACTTTCCTTTTGCTGCACCATGAATATTACATGTCATTTGTTATCTTAGCTTGTTCTTACTCAAACATGATATTGCCTTTTGTCTTTTTAAGAACTGATACTACTCTTGCGTTTTCCCATTGAATAGAAACAATACTTGATCGTTGATACTTCACTTTGTAATCTTGGGTTCTTGGTAATTGGCATGTACACTTATATGACCTTACTGCTCCGTGTTAGAACTGATGCATTATGCTGAATTTATGATATTTGTTTATCACTTTAACTAGTTCTTGCTTTTACCATTTCATGCTTGAATCCACTGCACTGTTTTACCTGGTTAGTTATTCTTGTTTGTGCATCCATTGCCATGCTATTTTGCCATTTTGTTATGCACACTGATTTTGTGCTTCACTATCTATCACTGTAATGTTCACCTGTTTTGATCTTCATGTTGGATATGCTACCCTATGTTGATCCTTCCATGTCCATGTCCACTGACATTACCATGCTACATGCTATGTTGCTTATCTGCCACTTTAACTTTTTGCTTGATTCAAACTCACCATGCTTAGTTGTACCAGTGCATGTTTCCACCTGATTTGAACTATGTTGCTTCATGGATTGTTTTATATTTTCTCTATCATGTTGACTGTGTTGAGCTGAAACTTCCACTTACTCCAACTATGTTGCTGTTACCATATAACCTGAAAAACATGCTTTTGACCTTTTGCTCGATCACTCATGCCTTGTATCTTGACTTTTGATTTAGACCATGATTTGCTGTGTTGACTTTGTTGCTCGACCCTTGAGCTTGCTGTTGACTTTATATTGAGTTGTTTTCATGTGTGCACTGAGTCGAGATGGTCCATGTGGCTACTCCTCAGTTGCTCACCGTATTGGCGAGGCAGTGCACACGTGTATATACACGTATGCATATGTAGCCAACCAGATAATTTTTCCTGTCCCTGCATATCAGACCAAGTCTAGAAAAAATGGTGAGAAACACACCGTAATTCTGAGGCAAATAAAATTTAAAAATAAATTTTTATTTTATTTTATTTTATTTTTGTTGCAGTCTACTGCGTGTGTTCTTCTGTATGTGACAGGTAAGAAGAGACTGGACTGGATTGGAGCATGTGGAGATTCAGAAGTCAAAAGACTGAAGACAGAGTGTCAGTGAATGAATGTGTATATGAAATCGATTGTAGACAAGAATGAAATTGTACTGTTATTTGTAATAAACAGATGTGATTGAAATAAAATATTATTTTATTGTGTTCAATTCAATCTGTCTATTTTTATTTGAATTTCTTCAGTATTACAGTTTCATGTGTGATGTGTCTTGTCAGAAATATTCAAAACTATTAATTGTAAACAGTGGAGTGATGTATATGTACTATTTCAAATGCTGAATTAAATGGAAAATACTATTTGAATATTTAATTATGTGTGATAGTATTCTATTCAAATAAATATTTGATTCTGTGTATGATATGAAATCTAGAATAGTACTGTTTACAAACACATTTATAAAATAATATATATATATATATATATATATATATATATATATATATATGTTTGTTATCATCAAACAAAAATCATACTGTTATACTCAACAAAATATACATATGCAGTCTCTGTCATGTTTTCCTTTCATGATTTTTTTTGTTTCGTTTTGTTTATATGAATATTGAATGTCTATTGTGATTTTAAATTTGGGACTTTGATATTATCAGATCCAAACTTAAGTTATCGTTGGATTTTTTTAGCATTTAGTATTTTTGAGTACCTCTAGTATTTCCTCCTACTAATTGATAGAAAAGCCTTCAACTATGGATCTGGAATGCACCTTACATTAAATAGGTAAGTGATCAGGATATAAATTTTATATTAAATAGCTCTTGATAAAGGTTGGACCTGAGCTGAAGCAACATAAATTGTATGGATCTATATATATATATATATATATATATATATATATATATATATATATATTAACAGTATAAACTATAGTTGGTCAGTTTAATATTTTGGAAAAGTGATCACAAATTTTACATAGTTTATCCTTAATGCATGCCATGATAAAGCCAATAGTTGTGTACTGGACTCATAGGCACATTTCATAGCTTATCATCTAGTGTTTCTTAGACTTGTTATTTTCTCTTGCACTTCCGTCATTAACCAATACTGGTCATGCATATGTAGCACTTGTATATTGTAGTTGTCTGGCTCGTATTATGACACCACTTTTTTTTTCTCCTGACCTATGATGCACCGTACATTATGCATGCCGTGACATTGTTCCATACTCCATACGCCCATGTTTTGGTAAACTGTTTTGCATGTCCCATTCATGTTGCATGTATTGGCCAAAACTAGGACCTAGGCAACGATAGGTTGTACATCATTTTGGTCACCACTTTGCCCATAAATGTTTGATGCGGTTAATTTACATTGCGGAAATTTCATGCTTGACCATACAACATGTTTTCTACCTGCATGTGCCTTTCTTTGATACTCGATTTATGCCTTTGCATGACACTACACTCGCATACCTCTTATTTGTTATGTCCTGTGATTATTATATTTTCAGCAGTTCACAACTTTCATACTCGTATTATTTAATAAATTGTCAGGATTAAACTAATTATATTTCGTGTTTACCGAAGTTTGCTAACTTGAAATAAGTTTAATTCTGACTCAATGTTTTGTGTGTTTTGCATGGAACGCTCGGGTCAGGTCCTAAGTGTTTTAGATTTTAAAGTTTTAGATCGCAAAGAAGGGAGGATCGTGAAGACGCAAGATGCTTACGCGCACGCAGGCCCGACTGGAAAGTGTAAACTTTAATTTCTTAAGTTCATGTACATTTTTTTAAATTCTTCTGCTGTGCAAATAAATTCTATTTTTATAAACTTTGATTTTATTTGTATAAAAATTCTGTTGTGAGATATGCTATTATCTTCTATGATTCTATGTGTATTCCCATTTAAATCCTGTAAGCTAATAACGATTCGCTGTTTTGAGCGTCTGGAGTAGGTTTAACTACTGATTCGAGACGTTAAAAAAAATTATGAGTCATTACATTAATAAAGACTAATTAAATATTTATTTATTTAATTAATTTTATTTATTCAAATTAATGAATAAAATTATATTTTAGAGTTAATATTGTGGAGCATGGTTATAATGTTATTGTTATAATCGAGGATTTCCATAAAAGAAGTGAATTCTTAAACTGAATTTGAGAGTTACATAAGCAATGTTTGTTAAATATTGAAGTTGTAAGCTTTGTCTATTTAGAAGTTAAAAGTGTTGTTCAGTTAAGGTCTAAGAAGTAATTATACCCTAACTTGATTGACTTCATTGTTGACTAAAGAACAGTTAAAGTTCATAGCGAGCGTTGGATTAAGTATGGCGATTTAACCCATGTAAATGTTGAATTTGTCGAAGCGATGGTTTATACGACATTTGTCTAAATTTAAATAAATGAGTTTTGGAAACATTTTTCCAAATATAATAAGAATTATTTTCTAAGCATAAAAAATGAAATGATTTGGTTGATGAGAAGTTAGGCAATGGAGTAAGGAAATTGGAATTGACTGGAGATTGGTCGAGTCGAATGGTTTTCTGAGTATCAATTTGATATTGGATTTGGCCATCGGGGTAGACGCTTAGAGAATTATTCGATTACTAATTTACGGTCAGGGATTAATGAATGTGGAAGAGTGAAAATGCATGAATAATAAATGGAAATGTTTTCCAACTGTAGTAATAGATATTTCTAATTATAGAAATGAATGGGTCCGGAAAGTGAGTTTATGGAAAAAAATTCCAATGGTAATAACGTATATTTTATGGAATATAGAAAATAAAGAGTTTATGATATTTGTAAATGTTTTCTAAGAATCGGGAGAGACCAACGGGCTTTGTGGAATATTTGAGTAAAGATATTGAAGAGAGAATTGGGAAACGAATAAATTAACCAGATTTTAATTTTAAAAAGGCTCAATGTTACTTGGTGCTTAACTCGCAATATTTTGAGTTGGAAATAGGATTGTTGTTTGTGTGGATGTTTTTTCAATAGTTAAATAACCGACTATCGAAGTTTTGACCAAATTCGTTGATCGTTTCAAAGAGACCGAATCGGATCTAATTATCCGAAAGCCATTTAGATCTGATGGTTGCGTTTAAGAATCAAACTATGTTGAAAATGATTGAAGACGAAGTAAAGTGCAAGGGTTGTTCTGTTAATCCTAGGTAGGAATTGCCTAAGATGGATTGATGGGATGGTGCCTTCGATTTGTCTAGTCCCAAGACAACTTACATGGGTGGATCTATGGCAAAGTATTTCCAGATGGTCACGCACATTGATTTCTTCAAACGTACCATAATTGATGGCGGAGAAGAAAACTTCTCTTAGCTTAACACCTAGTGTATTTTGAGGACGTAAATTAGTGATTTGACAGATCTGACAATGTGACATTCAAAGAGAATGATGTTGTCATGTTATAAAGGTAAGACGTAGCCTCAGCCCTCGTCAATCGAGAAATGAAAAAAATGGACAAGCAGCATGGCTATGTATGTCGCACCCATTAGGGTGTAATATCACTTGATGTAGAGAAAATTCATTTGATTCTTATTTTATCGTTGTTGTATTCTTTCAATGACGGTTGCTGTTCAAAATCGTTGGTGATGATACATTCGGTACACTCAAGAGAAATGAATGGTCGGTCATATATGGTCGGGTTGCAAAATTTTCTTATTGTACCCATTGTATTCCTCTCTAGTGATACACAATCGGAAAGTGATTCCATACTTTGTCATAGTTGGAATTCCATTACCTAATAAGCTCCCGCGGTTTTTGATTTTATACTATGTATGTGGAACATGTAGTGCAAGAATTCCGCTAGATTGTTTTATTTGATTTAGACATTATTATAATATCATAAGTGTTTTGATATAAAGATGTTTTGGGTTATCGTAAGGTAAAAACCATCCATGTTTATGTGTGGATCGGTCTTACTATTATCTTTTCTTTTAAAAATATATTTTTTAAATGTAAATCAAGTGATTGGATTTTATCACACCAGTCCATTGACTGACCTAGAGTTTATTTTGTTTTATTTTACTCTAAACTCTTGGGTGCCGAAGTTTGTGCGGGCAGTCAAGTAGTCGGGATTTTACTGATACACTTGGAGGAGCTTGGTGCAGGAGGCTTCAACATTATATATCCACTTTTTATATCTGTTGTGATGTGTTGTACTCTGATGATGGTATGTGTATACAGTTACAAATGTGTATTTCAAAAGTTATGTTATATAATATATTTTATTCGTTCCACTGTGAGATTTGTGTTTGCTCTGATTCTGTTGTGTTTGCGTCCTCCTTTTATTCCCCTCTTTTCTTTTTTATCTCTTCTCACCCTCTATAATGACCTGCAATCTATGCATCGGAGGATCATAGAATATTTATTTCATTTACATACGAAGTCATATGGTTGTGTAACATTGGGAAGCGACTATTAGAGTCATTTCCCACATTCACGATTTTTGCTGATTTTTAAATGACCGTTTTTCCCCTAGCGAAATTTGTTTCGCCTATATCTTTTGACTGGTAAGGAGTTTTGACCTGAAACCACTTCCATTGGATTCGGGTGATGGTTTACCTTTCCGTAGAGTGGACACATTAATCAAACGGACTTACCGTTTGGGTGATATGGCTGAATAAGGTTTGAAGATGGAAAAACAGCCTAATTGGGCTTAACGGGGTGATTAGCGGCTAGCCCCATAACCCATTTCGGGATTAGGGTTATGGAAGGGCTGAAATGAGTTGGAGAACCATCTCCATTCAGTTTTCCAGCCGCCATAAACATTTTTTGAACCGTAGTAATAGCCTCCACCTTCCAAATCTCATTCTAATCTCTTCCTAATCGCTTTCTACTCAATAATTAACCAAATTTACACCAAATCAAGTCAAATTAGCATCAAATTAGAGTTGGGGTTGCTGCAATACATAGATATTCATGCCATAACAGTAAAGTTTTAGATCTAAGATTTCATTTGTGGATAAGGTGAGTTATTTGCACTTTTATTCACTAACTACGGCTAATTAGGGGTGATTAGTTATAATTAGCGAAATTATGCATCATAGAAATATGGCAAAATATGTAAAAATTCTAAAATATTATTTTATACCTCTGTTGAAAATTTGGGTTAATTTGGTTCAAGTTTGCTAATCTTATAGTTAAAACATGGTCAAGGGGATTAAGGGGAAAATCATGGTTTTGGTACATTTGATCCAAAATAACTCATATGATTGGTGTTTTGATGTTTGTGATTGATTACACATGTTATTACTGCTGTTTGGCATGATTTGAGATTGCATAGAAAAGTTAGAATGGTCGAAAACATCGTCGAGTGGCGTAAAAAGCCTACTGTACGAATTGTAGGAAATTGGAACTGGATCGGATCATCCCCACTCGTGAAGCATGTATCACGAACTGACCCGATGTACCACCCTCGAAACGGAATGATGGGCCACGAACCGGAGGGAGCCATCACGAACCGACATCCACGAACCGCTCTTCCGAACCGAGCATGCACTCGAACCCGAACCAAATGGAGTACTTGAACCGATCTCCACGACCCGGACCGGGGCACCACGAGCCGACCCGCCATGAGCACTCACGAACCGGCGGAGCACCACGTGTCACTTCGAGGACCACGATCCGAACCGCTTCAGGGAGCAATAACCGAATCGATTCAGGAGGACCAAACCGGAGGATACCAACACCCGGGATGCAAAGGAAGTCCAATGGGAAGTTAGAACTCAGGATCCAGATGGGAACCAACGAGTCAACTTCATGATTGGGCTTTGCTGCGGGATGCGTGCAAAGGATTTATCGATATCTATAACTTTGGTTCACCGTTGAAGAAAGGGGGCATGTAGACGAACCAGAGCCAGGGAAGTGTGGACTGGTTGGCCCTTATCCTACAGCCAGGGATGTGTGGACTGGGTAAGGTTATTGACTATAGACCAGGGAAGTATGGTCATAGCAATAGTTGTATGGAGTTGCCATCATGACCCCAATGGATTTGGTAATCAAAGCGGTGGATATCATATGCTTTATGCACTGAGTGAGAGATGTGAGGGTGATTGCTATGTTTGATGTTTGCTATCACCATGACACGACACTCCCATTTTTACACTATATGTTAGTGTTACCTTAGAGTACTGTACATCTTGTTGTGCTAACTCTTTGGTTGCAGGTCCAGATTCAGATATGATTATTTATACCTCTTATTGTTTTATTTTGCTTCTATCGCTTATACTAGACTTTTGTCTGACCTAGAGTTTTATGTCTCTTCTTATTACTCTGAGTGCTCCTAAATGAGCAGACTAGAGACATGTTAGGTAGTTATGCACGAGTAGTTGTCTTGAGATGAGCAGGAGGCTTCCACGTACTATATACATATATTATCCCTGTGTTGTTGTTGGTCACTGCTTTGGGAATTAGTTGTGTATCTTTTATATTTTTTTAGAGATAGTATTTTGAAGTTGTAATAATGGTTTGGACCATAAGATGTATTTTGGATTCCGCTGCTATGATGGTTTAGTTTTCAGCTTATGCACTGTCTCGTCTGTTTTACGTCAAGTTATGTTATTATTATATTTTATTCCATGCGCTCTGAGATATACTAGAAGTTCTTTAGTGATTTATAGTTTCAACCCTTTCCTTTTAGACGACCATTCCGTGCTAGTTGGACATTGGTACAGCGCATTTTGGGGAAATGTCGGCTAGTACGGGGCGGGCCGTCACACTTGGTATTAGAGCCTAGGTTGCGTAGTTTAACCTAGGGGAAGATATCAGGGAGAGATAGTACACGCATATGAGAGAGAGTATTTGTGATATTTTGGTTTTCAAAAGCTACATATATTATTATTATAGCTAAGGATGAAGTCGCACTGCAATGGCACCACTAAAGAGATGGTTAATCATTTTTCTCTTTACAGATTGAACGATGAGCTGAAATATGAGGAGTACTGGTATAGGAGCCAATAATAGGGATGTTCCTGATATGAGGACGATGTTTACTATCTTCATGCGAGAGATGCTTAGGGATGTTCAGGGAGAATTTCCTAATGCTGCACATGGTGGTGGTATAGTAGCGCAGGTGCCTAGAGCTGATTTCACCAAGCTCTACAAGGATTATACTAGTCTTGGTGGGAAGTCGTTCCATGGAACGGAGTCAGCTACAGAGGTTCAGGATTGCTTGATAGTTGTGAGCGCATCTTCGAGGATTTGGGAATTGACGATGCAATGAAGAGAAATCTAGCATCGCGTCAACTTCAGTGGCGAGCAATGAATTGGTGGAATGCCATCAAAGTGGCTGCTTCAGAGGATCAAATTACGTGGAATCAGTTCAAGACCGGATTCAGTGATAAGTTTATTCCGGCTGCTCAAAAATCAAAATTGTTTAGGAAGTTTTTGGAACTTAGGCAGAATGGTATGGCAGTCTCGAAGTATATTGTTGAATTCAATACCTTATGAAAATATGGATTAACTCTTATCAATACTGTTGAGTAGAAGAACGAGAAGTTCATAACTGGCCTAGATGAGTACTTGGGGGAAAGACTTATAAACCATATCGATGAGACACTCGAATCTATTGTAGGGAAGGCATTGAGATCTAAGAGCCTTTACCCTAAGTCGAAGACCGAGGCTGCTATTACATCTACAGAGGAGCCAAAGCCGCAGGCAAGCGGTGGAGGCAAGAATAATTCCCAAAATAAGAGGAAACGGGACTAGACTAAGGATGGTCAGAAAAAGAAGAATAATAAAGAGGTCCAGTGCTTTGGTTGCGACAAGAAGGGCCACTATATCAAAGATGTTGAGCAAAGAAGGGGGAGAGGAAGTGCTTCAACTGTGACCAAGTGGGATATTTCAAGAATGAATGTCCGCAACTGCCTAAGGAGAAGAAGATCGTGAAAGCATATGCTATCAACGTTGTTCCTTCTTCGTCAAATGCCTTAACTGCAGCGCAGAAGGTAAAAGGTGTTGTTATTCAAGATATGCTTTCCATTTATGGTGCTCCTATTCGAGTGTTGTTTGATACCAGGGCTTCCCATTTCTTCGTATCTAGTGACCTGGTAGATAGGTTGGAATTGGAACCTAAGATTGTCGATAGACCTTTAGTTGTGACGAACCCGATCGGTGGTTCGACTAGCCTTTGCATGACTTGTCGTAATTTGGTCT
This sequence comes from Allium sativum, assembly GCA_030737875.1. Classification (NCBI taxonomy): domain Eukaryota; kingdom Viridiplantae; phylum Streptophyta; class Magnoliopsida; order Asparagales; family Amaryllidaceae; genus Allium; species Allium sativum. Next base: position 923,855,167 of record CM060910.1, read on the forward strand.
TACCGAGTCATGGATGTATGTTTGCTTGTGATTTCTTTGTTTTTCTCTTTATTGGGTTTGGCATTATTTTGGGAGTTGATTGGCTCCAAAGATACGGGGTGGTGGTAGACTGGGAGGGGTCTTCGGTGACTATTAGAGCAGACGACGGGCGGAGGGTGGTATTGGGTTGACTACCTAATGATGCGGTGATGGCTAGTTTTCTATATTCCCTTGACATCCCGTAGGATGAGTTATCAGATGTGCCTATTGCTGGCGAGTATCTGGACATCTTCGAGGAAGTGACTGGACTTCCACCACATCGAAAGATCAAATTTCGAATTGATTTAGTGAAAGATGCTAGACTTATAGTGATGCCACATCGTCATATGGCGCCAAGAGAGCAGTGAGAGCTTGAGATGCAAGTGGGCGACCTTTTGAAGAAGTGATTTATCTGAAGAAGTGTTTCCGAGTGAGGAGCACTAGTTGTGTTTGCTACCAAGGCCGATTGTAACAGCCCGCAAATCCGTAACATCAGAGTTGACTATATACATCATACATCCAACCCAAATATCACGAAAATACGAATCATTTTTTTAGAAGAACAAGGTAGAAGAAGAACATAAATAACAACACAGAATCTCACATCGCAACGGAACAAAATATAATATATCATAACCTTTGAAATACAAAATTTCAACTGTATAATATACACTTATCAGAGTACAACACTTACAACACAGCGGAACAAAACTCTATATAACTAACGCTGAAGCCTCCTGCTCCGAACTCCTTTAGATAGATCTGTAAAATCCTGAAACTACTTGACTGCCCATACAAATTAGGCACCCAAGAGTTTAGGTAGAACGAAACAAAATAAACTTCGGGTCAGTCATGGGACTGGTATGAGTAAATAGTTTAAAACGGCTTGAACAAGTAAACGATGTCTCATAAGACCACGCCGTATAACGGAACGGGTTTTTCCCTTATGAGAATACAAAATATCTTTATATCAAAAACCTATTGATATTATAATAATGCCTACCAACCATAATATAATAATCATCTAGCAGAAACGCTTTCATCTCACGTTCTACATATATAGTATACAATCAAAACCGCAAGCACGTATTGGGTAATGGATTTCCAACTATGACAAGGTATGGAACCACCTTCCGATCAGTGTACTCTAGGAACGATACACTGGAGTTCAACAAGAACATCTTGCAAATCAGCCACACATGACCGACCACTCATTTCTCTTGAGTGTATCGAATGTATATCACCAACGGTTGGGATCAGCAACCGTTTCCCGATAAGGGAAAGCAATGATATAGATTAAAGAAGCAAATGAATATTCTCTAGATAGGTGATAGTACACCCTAATGGGAGCTAACCACATAGCCATGCTGCCTGCCCGATTTTTATCATTTCCCGGTTGTTGAGGCCAGAGGCTACGCTTTATCATCACATCAGATTCACTCTGAATGCCACATTGTCAGATCCATCGAAAATCACTTAATTTGACGTCTACAACCACACATTACGTGTCAGCTAAAAGAAGTTTCCTTTTCCGCTTCCACTCTTGGTATGGTTGAAGAAATCAATGTACGTGACTTCTCTGGAAATACTCTGTCAGACATTCATCCATACAAGTCATCCAGGAACAGGATGAACCGAAGGCACTATTCAGTACATCCATCTTAGGCACTGTTATCTAAGACTTATACAATAACTCTTGCACTTTACTCCGTCTTCAATTATCTTTGGCATATATGATTCGCAACTCTTATGCCAATACAGAGTGGTTCTTCGGATAATAATCCAACCGGTCTCTCCATATTAACAACGTTAAAATTGTCAAAACTTCGATAGTCTGTGATTTAACTATCGAATAAAAACAAGTGTTTCGATAGTCGATGATTTAACTATCGAAGAAAACAAGTGTTCATCCAATTATCAAACAATCACTGAGCCCTTAATTAATATTCCATTAATTAAAACACTTCTCGATTTCTTTATAAATATTTGTTAACCAAATATTTTCAATAACCATATTGGCCTTTTACTCTATTTGGAAAACAGTTCCGAATATCGCCTTCCTTTATTTTCTAACTTAGAAAATATATGCTATTTATAATTGGAAAATATTCCAATTACTTATCTCTTTTCTGATCTCATTTATTTCTATACTTAGGAAATATTTATTATTCTATTTCCAAGCTTTGCACATATTTGGGTTAAAACAGATGTTGCGTAAACATCGTTACGACAACCCAAATACAATATTCAACTAACTCTTATCCAACACTGACCTTCGAGCCTGAAATCTTACTGTTTATTTGTTAATAATGAAATCAATCAAGTTGGGGTATAACTACCTCTCAGACCTTGACTGAATAACATTTATAAACAGATATGACTACTTACTCGAATAATCAATAACATACAACTACTGATTCACTTTTAAACACGTATACTCTTCCTCTATCTATCCTTACTAGATTCTTTTCTTATATTTCCTTTTTTGATTATACTATTCTATTTCTAAATTCGTTTTCTTATCGACTTCTATATATATATCGATACGTTGATTTCTAACTATCAAATTTTCTTAAAAATATTCTAACTCCTTAAATTCCCAGAAAAATTCGCTATAACCTCCTTTGTATCGGGAGCTTCGGGATATTTCTAATAGCCTCCCATGGCCCTTACCAATCCAAAAAGAAAAAGAAAAGCCAAGCGGCTAGCCGATACGGCACATAAAATCTCATATATGAATTAAATACGTACCTTTTTGTCGGGCATTCTATTTATATACCTTCTAACACTTTATTCCAACCTGTCTCCTGTATATATACCTGCCCAATCTATTTTAACTATACCGATCGTTTTAACTAAATTTGTTAATTAAATTATTTAATTTACTCCTTTAGTCTATTTTACTTTTATATTTGAATATAACATGTCAAATATATTTTAACTACTCATGAATCAAATCTAATTCTTTATTCAAATTCCATTTGAATACTATATTCAAATCCTATGGTTTAAATTCCATTTGAATACTATATTCAAATCCTATATCCAAATCTATTTGAATTCTCTTTATTCAAATTCCAAATTCAATTCTGTGCATTATTTATAAACAACGTTTATAACTTCACTTAAAATCCCCCATTATATATTTATAAATAGAGTTTATAAATTCAATTCAAATCCCACCTTTTCATTTATAAACAGAGTTTATAAATTCAATTCAAATCCCATCCTTTCATTTATAAACAGAGTTTATAAATTCAATTACTTGTTTTATATATCTTCAAAACAAGTTAATATTTTCTATAGTTTTATTAAAAATTCAAATTCTATTTATAAAAATAGAATTCCCTTTTTAAATCTCAAAAATCCTGTTTTTGATATTTTTAAAATATCAACAACCAATTATTTATTCTGGTTTCTAACACACCATATATCACAGTATATATGAAAACAAACCAACAGATAGACAATATATTTTTGAGGAATCCAGTCGGATTCCTTCAACCTGTTTTCCTACATCCACATACGTTAGCACATAAATAATACCCATTCTGCTTCGTGGCAGAATATCGCGATATAAAGGTCATCCACTAATCATAGCGTGGGACGTATAGGGTAATCATCCGCTAATGGTACCGAAGGCATCCGCTAATGAAACTGCGGGAATCCAACCAATCATCAACCCAATATATATATAATAGTCAACCAATCCTAGCTAACTATGATATTTTTAACAGCAATAAATAAATATTTAAAGCATCCAACAATCAACAAAACAATTATTTTTAACTGATAAAAATAATTCTAAATAAAAAGGTGAAAGAGATTTACTCACCAGGGTTTTAATTGTGGATACAGCCATTTATTTCTGACAAATCAAAAATTCTGATTAACTCCAAATGTGTTCTTCGGGCTTTTCCAACCTTGTATACATTATATATATCGTATATAAGAATTTTAACTATATAAAATTAAGCGACTTAACTAAATAAATTATTAAATTTATTTATTTAAGAACAAATTATAAAATTAGCGACTTCATTCATTTGATTTAAATGACTATCATAAATCCTAATATCTCATTAAAAATCCTAACCATTTTACTTATAAAAATTATAACTTTTTCACTAATTAAAATTCTAACCTTTTCACTAATTAAAATTCTAACCTTTCCCTAATCTCATTTTAAACGGTTGGTTTAAAACTTAATAAATTCACAAGCTAATTCTATAAGTTTATTCAAATTGGTTTGATCAACTACCAATTATAAAGACCAATTTCTATATACTATTTTTAAATTTTAAGAAGGAAGAAAAAGAAAATACCTTACTGCAAACTATTTCAGCGCTGCCTTATCATCAGTAAATCCCTCAAATCGAACTCCCTTATCTACACCGATCCTAACAGAACCCGCGACAAACCCTACAGCCTTCCTTAGCCCTTCGTTCACAGAGTTCATCCTCGCATAACAACAGACAAAAACCTCCAGGTACCCATGTTGCCCCAACATCAACCGCATCACCCAGGAACCACTCATCGCGCCTCAAACTAGACACTTTTGAAGTCGAGATTCCTGGAAAAATCTCGATCGCACCCCACTGACAAAACCCAATTGTGACAACGCAACCTCCCTTGAATCGAACAACATCCTTATTTGAAAATCGATGCTCGAACTTCTCTGAGTTTGTTCCCTGTCTCGACAAACCTTCGACCTCTTTTAACACCGCGCAAAACACATCGAGGCACATGCGTGAAGTGCCGAACCCTAGCTGAACAGTCTATGTCACATCCCCTCTTCAACGACGAGTTGGAAGTTATGATTGAGATCGGTTTCTTTTTGATTTCTGAGGAACGAATTGAAAAAGAAACAATGGGAAGGGACTGTCGATTTATAGGAGCGGGGTGTGGTTTTAAAATGGACAGCAAAGCCATTGATTTCGTGGAGTTTGAAGAAGGAACGTATTCCCCTTTCCCTTGTTTTGATTTGTGCGGCTAATACTTTGCTCCTTGGTGTTCTGTTATTGTCCACAAACTCTGTTATTTTATTTTTAATTTATTTTAATCGGTATCCTTTAATTAAAAACCCCTTGACTTTGAACTCCTTTCTGAACCCAATGACTATCAATTTTAGGGTAATACCACTGCTCTGAACACACTGGGATAGGTTACGAAGTCCAATTCGATCATCCCGAACAGATATAAATTTAAATCGAAATAAATTTAATTTCAAAACAATTTATTTCTTCGAAAATAAATTAATATTATCATTTATAAATTCAAAACAGAATTCTAATAAATTATTTGAACAGTATTTAATTCAAATTAAGTTTTGAATTCAACTAAATTCATTTTTCGTATTCTGATAATTTAATATATTTAATTTTAAATTGAAATTTGATTTTTAAATTGATAACTCAAATATAAAATTCCATTTATATTTTCAATTCAATATTTAAATCCGTATTAAATATTCAAATCTAACCGAAGGAATATCCGGGTCATTACATTCTTCCCCACTTAAAATAATTTCGTCCTCGAAATTGCTAAGGTAGGAAAAGTGCTACAAACCCAGTAACTTTTCAAAATCTTACTTATGTTGATACTCAACATTTTATATTCTCTACAAATTTAATTCTAATTCAATTTATCCATTTTAATCCATTAATCTGAATGATTTACAATCAAGTTATTCGCATTCAATTCATATTCCCTTCATATGTATTTCGATTTTATTTAAATTGATTCTGGTTAATTTATTCACTTTGGTCCATTTAACTTGTTTATACTCTAGTTGAATTCTATTTTCCTTTCAAATTCCATATTCGATTCGAATATACATTCGCAATTTCAATTCACTTTTCCAAGGTCTTATTTTGATTCAACTTTGATTAACTAATTCCTCTTTTACATAGTTAATTCTATTCAATAATCAGAAATATGATTATTGTTTCCCAAATCATTTTATCTACTTCACTTGAGTTCATATATATTTAATAACCAAGTCTAGATTTTTTCTCATGGCCATTCAGATTTTATTTACTTTAAAAATCCTTTTACTTATATATATAAACCATTGGGGTTTTTAATGGTTTCTGGCGCTGCACTTTTTGAAATTTGATTTTGACCTATCTCAAAATCTATTCGACGAAACCCAGATTTTTCTCTTCTACTAGAAAACTATTATCTAACTGGTCCCGACGGTTCTTGTTTCAAAGAATTTTGACTTAATTTGTGTCATGTATACTCAATTGAAGTTCGAGTCGCCAATTTACGAACTGCAGCGCTGCGGCGAGTTCGTTTTAATTATATTTATATATAAACTTTTAAACTTTGTTAAAATGAATTCAACTCCATTTTAACTCTATTTGGATTTCAAATATTCGAACTCCACTTTAATTCTCTTTGAATTCAAATATTCAAACTCCTCTTTATATCCTATTTGAATTCAAATATTCAAAGTCCACTTTAATTCTCTTTGAATTAAAATATTCAACTCCTTTTTATATTCTATTTGAATTCAAATATTCAAAGTCTATTTTTATTCTATTTGAATTCAAATTCCACATTTTACTCTCTTTGAATTCTATATTCAAACCCCTTTTGAATTTCTCTTTGAATTTTATATTCAAACCCCTTTTGAATTTCTCTTTGAATTTTATATTCAAACCCCTTTTGAATTTCTATATTCAAAATACTATTTGAACTTCTATATTTCAAATTCTATTTAACTCCTTATATTCAAATTCTATTTAACTCCTTTGAATTCAAATTCTATTTAACTCCTTATATGTAAATTCTATTTAACTCCTTATATTCAAATTCTATTTATTCCCTTTGAATTCAAATTCTATTTAATCCCTTTGAATTCAAATTCTATTTATTCCCTTTGAATTCAAATTCTATTTATTCCCTTTGAATTCAAATTCTATTTAAATTCCTTTGAATTCAAATTCTATTTGAATCTTTTATATTCAAATCCTCTTTGAATCTCTTATATTCAAATTCTGTTTGAATTATTCAAATTCTATTTAAAAATAGAATTTTCCTTAAAAATTTCAAATATCCCTTTTAGGATATTTTTAAATATCAACACTTAGACCCAGTGATATTTAAACACCAAACAACCAATTATTTATTTCAACTATACCCGATCGTTTTTAACTCAATTCGTTAATTAACTTGTTAATTAACTCTTTAGTCTATTTCACTTTTATATTTGAACATGACATGTTCAAATATATTTTAACTTGCTTATTTACTAATTGAATTCAAATCTCAATTTAAGTTCTATATTCGATTTCGAATATAGGTTTACAAATCCAATTCACCTTTCAAAGTTTAAATTCAATTCAAACTCGATTAACTAATTCCTCTTATTCAATTTCTATTTGAATTCCTCTTATTTAATTTCTATTTGAATTTCTGTATTCAAATCTATTTGAATTCCTTTGAATTCATAGTCTAATTTAATTCCTTTGAATTCAAATACCTTATTTAAATATCTTTGCATTTTCTATATGAACTCCTCGTTTGAAATTTCATATATTCAAATCCCTTTTGAATTTTCTTTCGAAACCACATAAATGTATACATATATTTATAATCCTTTCAAATTCAAAACATTTGAATTTTCCAACTAAACTTGTTTTCTTTCAAACAAATTTCCATCAAAACTTTTCTAAGGCAGTAATTCATCACTTAGGAACTCGAAAATGAACACTGATGATGGTCGACTCATTTTCAGAATTATTTCCCAGCTACTGAATGAGTTCAGTGCTATATTACTTGATATTCATTTAGAAAAATATTTTTCCAAACTCCCAGGATTTTAAATTCTGAATTTTGGTTTGAATTTAAATTTTAGTTCACCTTATTTGTATATTTCATTCATATACACATTTTACTTGGTTATCTATATAACCATTCCAAATTTATAATATTATCTGATTATAATATTAACATCCAACACATCCATATATATATAATAATTCCAGAAAAATTATTATTTCATATCAATATATAGTTTTGGATAAAGTTATTTCATTTATCCACTTTACAACAATATCGTGTCCAATCTTCTGTTCAAGTGTTTATAAACTCCTATCGACATCGTGGCGTCCCACGATTCGATCAGAATTCATAATCCACTCAACAGACTAGTCAACACAATATAAAACAGTTTTTATATCAACTAACAAATACGCTCTCTCGTATATATATACACTCAACTCATTCTAGGGTGCTACTGACCCTATCTCTAATGAGCACATTCCAACAAGCCTAGGTATTCGCTCAACCTAAGCTCTGATACCAACTGTAACAGCCCGCAAATCCGTAACATCAGAGTTGACTATATACATCATACGTCCAACCCAAATATCACGAAAATACGAATCATTTTTTTTTGAAGAACAAGGTAGAAGAAGAACATAAATAACAACATAGAATCTCACATCGCAGCGGAACAAAATATAATATATCATAACCTTTGAAATACAAAATTTCAACTGTATAATATACACTTATCAGAGTACAACACTTACAACACAGCGGGATAAAACTCTATATAACTAACGCTGAAGCCTCCTGCTGCAAACTCCTTTAGATAGATCTGTAAAATCCTGAAACTACTTGACTGCCCGTACAAATTAGGCACCCAAGAGTTTAGGTAGAACAAAACAAAATAAACTTCGGGTCAGTCATGGGACTGGTATGAGTAAACAGTTTAAAACAGCTTGAACAAGTAAACGATATCTCATAAGACCACGCCGTATAACGGAACGGGTTTTTCCCTTATGAGAATCCAAAATATCTTTATATCAAAAACCTATTGATATTATAATAATGCCTACCAACCACAATATAATAATCATCTAGCAGAAACGCTTTCATCTCACGTTCTACATATATAGTATACAATCAAAACCGCAAGCACGTATTGGGTAATGGATTTCCAACTATGACAAGGTATGGAACCACCTTCCGATCAGTGTACTCTAGGAACGATACACTAGAGTTCAACAAGAACATCTTGCAACTCAGCCACACATGACCGACCACTCATTTCTCTTGAGTGTATCGAATGTATATCACCAACGGTTGGGATCAGCAACCGTTTCCCGATAAGGGACATCATTGATATAGATTAAAGAAGCAAATGAATATTCTCTAGATAGGTGATAGTATGCCCTAATGGGAGCTAACCACATAGCCATGATGCCTGCCCAATTTTTATCATTTCCTGGTTGTTGAGGCCAGAGGCTACGCTTTATCATCACATCAGATTCACTCCTAATGCCACATTGTCAGATCCATCGAAAATCACTTAATTTGACGTCTACAACCACACATTACGTGTCAGCTAAAAGAAGTTTCCTTCTCCGCTTCCACTCTTGGTATGGTTGAAGAAATCAATGTACGTGACTTCTCTGGAAATACTCTGTCAGACATTCATCCATACAAGTCATCCAGGAACAGGATGAACCGAAGGCACTATTCAGTACATCCATCTATACAATAACCCTTGCACTTTACTCCGTCTTCAATTATCTTTGGCATATATGATTTGCAACGCTTATGCCAATACAGAGTGGTTCTTCGGATAATAATCCAACCAGTCTCTCCATATTAACAACGTTAAAATGGTCAAAACTTCGATAGTCTGTGATTTAACTATCGAATAAAAACAAGTGTTTCGATAGTCGATGATTTAACTATCGAAGAAAACAAGTGTTCATCCAATTATCAAACAATCACTGAGCCCTTAATTAATATTCCATTAATTAAAACACTTCTCGATTTCTTTATAAATATTTGTTAACCAAATATTTTCAATAACCATATTGGCCTTTTACTCTATTTGGAAAACAGTTCCGAATATCGCCTTCCTTTATTTTCTAACTTAGAAAATATATGCTATTTAAAATTGGAAAATATTCCAATTACTTATATCTTTTCTGATCTCATTTATTTCTATACTTAGGAAATATTTATTATTCTATTTCCAAGCTTTGCACATATTTGGGTTAAAACAGATGTTGCGTAAACATCGTTACGACAATCCAAATACGATATTCAACTAACTCTTATCCAACACTGATCTTCGAGCCTGAAATCTTACTGTTTATTTGTTAATAATGAAATCAATCAAGTTGGGGTATAACTACCTCTCAGACCTTGACTGAATAACATTTATAACGTCAAAACAGATATGACTACTTATTCGAATAATCAATACCATACAACTACTGATTCACTTTTAAACACGTATACTCTTCCTCTATCTATCCTTACTAGATTCTTTTCTTATATTTCCTTTTTTGATTATACTATTCTATTTCTAAGTTCGTTTTCTTATCGACTTCTATATATATATCGATACGTTGATTTCTAACTATCAAAATTTCTTAAAAATATTCTAACTCCTTAAATTCCCGGAAAAATTCGCCATAACCTCCTTTGTATCGGGAGCTTCGGGATGTTTCTAATAGCCTCCCATGGCCCTTACCAATCCAAAAAGAAAAAGAAAAGCCAAGCGGCTAGCCGATACGGCGCATAAAATCTCATATATGAATTAAATACGTACCTTTTTGTCGGGCATTCTATTTATATACCTTCTAACACTTTATTCCAACCTGTCTCTTGTATATATACCTGCCCAATCTATTTTAACTATACCAATCGTTTTAACTAAATTTGTTAATTAAATTTGTTAATTTACTCCTTTAGTCTATTTTACTTTTATATTTGAATATAACATGTCAAATATATTCAAATCTAATTCTTTATTCAAATTCAAATTGAATACTATATTCAAATCCTATGGTTTAAATTACATTTGAATACTATATTCAAATCCTATATCCAAATCTATTTGAATTCTCTTTATTCAAATTCCAAATTCAATTCTATGCATTATTTATAAACAACGTTTATAACTTCACTTAAAATCCCCCATTATATATTTATAAACAGATTTTATAAATTCAATTCAAATCCCACCTTTTCATTTATAAACAGAGTTTATAAATTCAATTCAAATCCCATCCTTTCATTTATAAACAGAGTTTATAAATTCAATTACTTGTTTTATATATCTTCAAAACAAGTTAATATTTTCTATAGTTTTATTAAAAATTCAAATTCTATTTATAAAAATAGAATTCCCTTTTTAAATCTCAAAAATCCTTTTTTCGATATTTTTAAAATATCAACAACCAATTATTTATTCTGGTTTCTAACACACCATATATCACGGTATATATGAAAACAAACCAACAGATAGACAATATATTTTTGAGGAATCCAGTCGGATTCCTCCAACCTGTTTTCCTACATCCACATACGTTAGCACATAAATAATACCCATTCTGCTTTGTGGCAGAATATCGCGGTATAAAGGTCATCCACTAATCATAGCGTGGGACGTTTAGGGTAATCATCCGCTAATGGTACCGCGGGCATCCGCTAATGAAACTGCGGGAATCCAACCAATCATCAACCCATTATATATAATAGTCAACCAATCCTAGCTAACTAATATATTTTTAACAGCAATAAATAAATATTTAAAGCATCCAACAATCAACAAAACAATTATTTTTAACTGATAAAAATAATTCTAAATAAAAAGGTGAGTGAGATTTACTCACCAGGGTTTTAATTGTGGATACAGCCATTTATTTCTGACAAATCAAAAATTCTAATTAACTCCAAATGTGTTCTTCACGCTTTTCCAACCTTGTATACATTATATATATCGTATATAAGAATTTTAACTATATAAAATTAAGCGACTTAACTAAATAAATTATTAAATTTATTTATTTAAGAACAAATTATAAAATTAGCGACTTCATTCATTTGATTTAAATGACTATCATAAATCCTAATATCTCATTAAAAATGCTAACCATTTTACTTATAAAAATTCTAACTTTTTCACTAATTAAAATTCTAACCTTTTCACTAATTAAAATTCTAACCTTTCCCTAATATCATTTTAAACGGTTGGTTTAAAACTTAATAAATTCACAAGCTAATTCTATAAGTTTATTCAAATTGGTTTAATCAACTACCAATTACAAAGACCAATTTCTATATACTATTTTTAAATTTCAAGAAGGAAGAAAAAGTAAATACCTTACTGCAAACTGATTTCAGCGCTGCCTTATCATCAGTAAATCCCTCAAATCGAACTCCCTTATCTACACCGATCCTAACAGAACCCGCGACAAACCCTACAGCCTTCCTTAGCCCTTCGTTCACAGAGTTCATCCTCGCATAACAACAGACAACAACCTCCAGGTACCCATGTTGCCCCAACATCAACCGCATCACCAGGGAACCACTCATCGCGCCTCAAACTAGACACTGTCGAAGTCGAGATTCCTGGAAAAATCTCGATCGCACCCCACTGACAATACCCAATTGTGACAACGCAACCTCCCTTGAATCGAACAACATCCTTATTTGAAAATCGATGCTCGAGCTTCTCTGAGTTTGTTCCCTGTCTCGACAAACCTTCGACCTCTTTTAACACCGCGCAAAACACATCGAGGCACAGGCGTGAAGTGCCGAACCCTAGCTGAACTGTCTATGTCGCGTCCCCTCTTCAATGACGAGTTGGAAGTTATGATTGAGATCGGTTTCTTTTTGATTTCTGAGGAACGAATTGAAAAAGAAACAATGGGGAGGGACTGTCGATTTATAGGAGCGGGGTGTAGTTTTAAAATGGACAGCAAAGCCATTGATTTCGTGGAGTTTGAAGAAGGAACGTGTTCCCCTTTCCCTTGTTTTGATTTGTGCGGCTAATACTTTGCTCCTTGGTGTTCTGTTATTGTCCACAAACTATGTTATTTTATTTTAAATTTATTTTAATCGGTATCCTTTAATTAAAAACCCCTTGACTCTGAACTCCTTTCTGAACCCAATGGCTGTCAATTTTAGGGTAATACCACTGCTCTGAACACACTGGGATAGGTTACGAAGTCCAATTCGATCATCCCGAACAGATATAAATTTAAATCGAAATAAATTTAATTTCAAAACAATTTATTTCTTCGAAAATAAATTAATATTATCGTTTATAAATTCAAAACAGAATTCTAATAAATTATCTGAACAGTATTTAATTCAAATTAAGTTTTGAATTCAACTAAATTCATTTTTCGTATTCTGATAATTTAATATATTTAATTTTAAATTGAAATTTGATTTTTAAATTGATAACTCAAATATAAAATTCCATTTATATTTTCAATTCAATATTTAAATCCATATTAAATATTCAAATCTAACCGAAGGAATATCCAGGTCATTACACCGATGGTTCCCTTCGCTTATGTGTTGATTACCGCGAGTTGAACAAGGTGACTAGGAAGAATAAGTATCCTCTTCCGTGGATAGATGATTTGTTTGATCAACTGAATGGAGCAAGAGTGTTTTCCCAGTTGGATCTCGCGATAGTTTTTCATCAGCTCCGAGTAGCAGTTGAGAGTGTACCTAAAACTTCATTTCGGACGCCGTCTGGATTCTATGAGTGGTTGGTCATGTCATTCGGGTTGACCAATGCACCCGCATATTTTGTGGATCTTATGAATAGGCTTTTCAGAGATCAATTAAATAAGTTTGTTCTTGTGTTCATGGATGATATCTTGGTATTCTCGAGGACAGAGGAAGAACACAAGGAACATTTGAGGACAGTGATGGAGGTATTGAGGAAACATCAATTGAAAGTGAAATTTTCAAAGTGTCACTTCTGGAGGAGGGAAGTGAGATTCTTCGGCCATATTTTTTTCAGAGAATGGTATTGACGTGGACCCTGCGAAGGTGGTTACGGTGCAAGATTGGTCTACGCCTAAGAATGCAACGGACGTAAGAAGTTTCTTGGGGTTGGCTGGATATTATCGTAAGTTTATTCAAGACTTCTCCAAGATAGCGACGCCGTTAACTCTGTTGACCAAGAAGAATCTTTTGCTTGGGACGAAAGGTGTGAGAATGCATTTGAGAGCCTAAAGGAGAAGTTAATGTGCACACCAATGTTAGTTATTCCTAAAGGGAACGAAGAGATGACGGTATACACGGATGCCTATGGTACCGGATTAGGTGTTTTACTGATGCAAGGAGGTAGGGTTGTAGCTTATGCTAGTCGGCAACTGAAACCACATGAGAAAAGGTATCCTACCCATGATTTGAAATTGGCAGCGATCGTATTCACGTTGAAAATGTGGGGGCACTATCTCTTGGGAGAAAGATTTGAATTGTTCACCGATCATAAGTCTTTAAAGTATCTTTTCGCTTAAAAGGATTTAAATCTTCGTCAGCAGAGATGGTTAGAGTTCTTGGCTTCATATGATTTCAATATCGCATACACACCCGGGAAGGGCAATGCGGTAGCTGATGCATTGAGTAGGAGACATGCCAGTTTGGGGGCTATGTTTCTGGAATGGAAGCAATTAGAGTATAACGAAGGATATGATTTCAGACTTCAGTACGAATTGGATCCAGAGATGTAAGTTTGACGATCAGACCAACTTTGATTAAGCGGATTGGTTCCAGTCAAAGGGACGATCCTAATCTATTGGAAATCATCTCCAAGGTGGAGATGGGTATGGACGGCGAGAGAACGAACAAGTATGGTCTTGATCGAGAAGGATGGATTCGAAAGAATGAGAGGCTAGTTGTACCCAATATTAATGGATTGAGAGATGAAGTGCTTAGAGAGTGCCATCACTCAAAACTGACTATACATCCTGGTGGTAACAAAATGTATCGAGACAAGAAGCAGACCTATTATTGGGAAGGGATGAAAAGAGACGTTGGGAAGTTTATATCCAAGTGCATGAATTGCCAGTTAATTAAAGTCGAGCAAAAGAAGCTAAGTGATTTGTTACAACTGTTGGAAATTCCCGAGGGAAATAGGAACAAGTCTCGATGGATTTCATCGACGGTTTACCAAGGACGAGATCAAGTCATGATAATATTTAGGTGATTGTGGATCGATTGACCAAAAGTGCAAGGTTTATACCGGTCAAGTCGAATAGAACGGTAGCTAATTTAGCAGAACTGTGTATAAAATGGATAGTGAGATTTCATGGAGTACTAAAAGGTATTGTGAATGACCGAGATTCATTATTTACTAGTGGGTTTTGGAAGAGCTAACAAAAGGCTTTAGGGTAAGAATTACATCTTAGTACCGTGTACCATCCTCAAACCGACGGTCAAACAGAGAGGGTGAATCGTGTATTAGAGGATCTCTTGAAAGCTTGTATATTGGATTTTAGGGGTTCATGGGATGACCATTTGCATCTAGTTGAGTTCGCATATAATAATAGTTACTAGTCCGGTATTGGTATGGCTCCATTTGAAGCTTTATATGGAAGACTGTGCAACTCACCACCATGTTGGTTGGAAACCGGTGAGAAGTTTATGCTTGGGCCAGATGTAATAAGAGAAACTTCAGATAAGATCAAGGTTATTCAACAGCGGATGAAGGCCGCCCAAGATTGGCAGAAGAGTTATGTTGATAAAAGACGAACAGATTTGAAATTCTTCGTTGGCGACTTAGTATTTATCAAGATTTCTCTATTGAAAAGTGTGATTCATTTAGGTAGGAGAGGCAAATTGGCACCAAGGTTTGTTGGTCCACTCCTAGTTCTTGAACAAGTTGGGAATTTAGCGTATAAAGTTGGATTGCTTGATAAAATGGCGGGATTGCACGATGTATTTCATGTTTCTCAGTTAAGGAAGTTCGTACACGATTCTGACATGACTATCTCACCCGATCAGATGGATGATATCGAGGTAGACCCCGAGGCAGTTGAAAGTCGCATACCGATTCGTATTGTCGGACACGATACGAAGCAACTTAGAAAGACGGTGAAACTGGTTAAGGTCCAACGGGGTGATAACGAGAGTGACTGCACTTGGGAAACCGAGGAGAACATAAGGAAGTCATATCCAGAGCTCTTTACCTAGTAAGATTTTAAATGCGATATAGTTACTCCCTTGTTAGTTATTCCGCATGATAGGATAGGCTTGTTGTGTTTATTATGTATGTTTGATTGTTGCAAATGGTTGATAGGCATGCAAGACCCATTGTTGTTTTATTAGTTAAGGAATTTCGGGGGCGAAATTTCTTAAGGGGGGAGAGTGTAACGACCCGCATTCTACGCATCAGAAAATCGTAGAATATTTATTTCATTTACATATGAAGTTGTATGGTCGTGTAACTTTGGAAACCGACTATTGGGGTCATTTCCCACATTCACAATTTTTGCAGATTTTTAAATGATTGTTTTGCCCCTGGCAAAATCTGTTTCGCCTATAACTTTTGATTGGTAAGGAGTTTTGACCTGAAACCACTTCCATTGGATTCGGATGATGGTTTACCTTTCCGTAGAGTGGTCACATTAATCAAACGGACTTATAGTTTGGGAGATATGGCTGAAATAAGGTTTGAAGATGGAAAAACAACCTAATTTGGCTTAACGGGGTGATTAGCGGCTAGGCCCATAACCCATTTCGGGATTAGGGTTATGGGAGGGCTGAAATGAGTTGGAGAACCATCTCCATTCAGTTTTCCAGCCGCCATAAACATTCCTTGAACTATAGTAATGGCCTCCACCTTCAAAATCTCATTTTAATCTCTTCCCGATCGCTTTCTACTCAATAATTAACCAAATCTACACCAAATCAAGTCAAATTAGCATCAAATTAGAGTTAAGGCTGTTGCAATACATAGAGATTCGTGCCGTAGCAGTATATTTTCAGATCTAAGATTTCATTTATGGCTAAGTTGAGTTATTTGCACTTTTATTCACTAATTACAACTAATTAGGGGTGATTAGTGATAATTAGAGAAATTATGCATCATAAAAATATGGAAAAATATGTGAAAATTCTAAAATATTATTTTATGCCTCTATTGAAAATTTGGGTTAATTTGGTTTAAGTTTGCTAATCCTATAGTTAAAACATGGTTGAGGGGAATAAGGGGAAAATCATGGTTTTGGGTACATTTATTCCAAAATAACTCATATGATTGGTGTTTTGATGTTTGCGATTGATTACACATGTTATTACTGTAGTTTGGCGTGATTTGAGATTGCATGGGAAAGTTAAAATGGTCGAAAACGCCGTCGGTGGCGTAAATAGCTTGTTGTACGAAGTGCAGGAAATTGGAATTGGATCGGATCGCCCCCACTCATGAAGCATGTATCACGAACCGATCCGGTGTACCACCCCCGAACCCGAATGATGGGCCACGAACCGAAGGGAGCCTCACGAACCGACATCCACGAACCACTCCTCCGAGCCAAGCAAGCACCTAAACCCGAACCAAATGGAGTACTCGAACCGATCTCCACGACCCAGACCGGAGCACCACGAGCCAAGCCGCCATGAGCACTCACGAACCGGCGGAGCACAATGAGCCACTTCGAGGACCACGATTAGAACCGCTTCAGGGAGCACGAACCGAACCGATTCAGGAGGACCGAACTGAACCAGGGGAGACCAAAACCTGAGATGCAAAGGAAGTCCAAATTGGAAGTTAGAACTCAGGATCCAGATGGGAACCAATGAGTCAACTTCATGATTGGGCTTTGCTGTGGGACGTGTGCAAAGGAGTTATCGATATTTATAACTTTGGTTCACCGTTGAAGAGAGGGGGCATGTAGACGAACCAAAGCCAGGGAAGTGTGGACTGGTTGTCCCTTAACCTAGAGCCAGGTATGTGCGGACTGGGTAGGTTTATTGACTATAGACTAGGGAAGTATGGTCATAGCAATAGTTGTACGGAGTTGCCGTCATGGCCCCAATGGATTTGGTGATCAAAGCGGTGGATATCGTATGCTTTACGCACTGAGTGAGAGATGTGAGAATGATTGCTTTGTTTGATGTTTTCTATCACCATGACACACACACTCCCATTTTTACACTATATGTTAGTGTTACCTTGGAGTACTGTACGTCTTGTTATGCTAACTCTTTGGTTGCAGGTCCAGGTACAGGTATGGTTATTTATACCTGTTATTATTTTATTTTACTTATGTCGCTTATACCAAACTTTTGTCTGACCCAGAGTTTTATGTCTCTTCTTATTACTCTGGGTGCTCCTAAACAAGCAGACTAGAGACATGTTAGGTGGTTATGCACGAGTAGCTGTCCGAAGACGAGCAGGAGGATTCCACGTACTATATACATATATTCTCCCTGTGTTGTTACTGGTTACTACTTTGAGCATTAGTAGTGTACCTTTTCTATTTTCTTTAGAGATAGTATTTTGAAGTTGTAATAAGGGTTTGGATCATAAGCTGTATTTTGGATTTCGCAGCTATGATGGTTTAGTTTTCAGCTTATGCATTGTCTCGCCTGTTTTACGTCAAGTTATGTTATTATTATATTTTATTCCATGCGCTGTGAGATATACTACAGGTTCTTTTATGATTCATAGTTTCAACCCTTTCCTTTTTGACGACCATTATGTGCTAGTTGGACATTGGTACAGCGCATTTCGGGGAAATGTCGGCTAGTACGTGGCGGGCCGTCACTCCCTATAATTTCTTTCTTTTTCCGTTTGAGTTTCTAATGCACTTTGGGTTGGAATTGTGTTGTATTTAGGGCTGTCAATTTCCTGCACGACCTGAAACCCGCACGAAAATTATCAGGTTAACCCGACCCGTTTTGTTTGAATATCATTTTTGGGAAAACCAAAATTTGACCCATTTATAAACGGGAGGGTTTAGGGTTGACCCACTAACCCGATTTTGACCTGCCAAATATGATTATTTGTTGTATCTCTTCCATATTGTTAGTCTTTTATGTATGTTGTTAGTGTTAGTCTTTTATGTATGCAATAATTAGTATGATTATACATTCTTGTGTAAGCTGTTATATTTTACTAATTTTTTCTTGTATGTTGTTAGTTATATTTTACTTATAACAACTATATCGCTTCCATACTGTTAGTCTTTTATTTATGCAGTATGCTTATATAATCTTACGTATAGAGAATGATTTTTGGATATGGTGATTTCAAGCTTTATATATGTGTTGCCTGTTGGTAATTTTGTAACTTGACGCATGTTGGTGATTTTGCAACTTGTTTCCTATTGTTGATTTGGTCCTTTTGATGTTTATATAAGTGGGAAATATTTGCCAATGGGTCAAATTGGTAAACCCAACCCGACACGACTCGTCTAGTTAAACGGGTTACATGGGTCGGGTCGGATCGACCCGTTTATAAACGGGTCGAGTTAGTGTTAGGGAAAAATGACATGTTTCATAAGCAGGTTAACCCGACCTGTTTATAAATCAAACCGAACACGATTTGACCTGACCCGAATCCGACCCAACATGACCCACTGACAGCCTTAGTTGTATTTGGTCGACTCAATGGGTACCCGAAATTTGGATCGCAACATTTTGGTATCAGAGCTGAAGGTTAAGTAATAACTTTGGCTCTATGGCATAACTCGATAGAGATATGGTTAGTAATACCCTAGATTGAGTTTAAGTGTATATACGAGAGAACATATTTGTAATTATTAAATGTTTTGTATTGTGTTTGTTTATCTGTTGAGTGGTATTTGAATTCCACATTAATGCGTTTAGCCGACGTGGTCAATAGGAATTTATTAACACTTTGAGAAGGCAAATCGACATAATAGTGTTTTATAGAATTAGTAAATGGAATAGTTTTACTAAGGTAAATGTACTTTATATATATAAAGGAATTTTCAAACTAATTATAGTTTGATGGATGATTGGTTGATTGGTGAGGTCGTAGCTGAAAAGTTATGGGTACTAACTGCCCGTTGAGATAAGATAATCTTATCTTTTATATGGGTTGGTTAAGAGAATTTAACCTAAGCAGAACTGTTTAATATGAATTTAAACAAGAGAAACCCCGTGAAGAAAACTTATATGTAACCAGAAGTATATAGTGAAGTTTATAACCGAGATGTATAAATGGAAAATAGAATAAGTTGAGAATGGAGGATTTGATTTTTTAATTCATTTGAAAATGGTTTTCAAAAGTTTTGTATAGGAAATGTTTGATTAGTTTTATAGATTTTTTGGAAATAGATGGATCTTAAAATAATTAAAAAGAAAATATCTTACTCGGGTCACTGGAAAATAATTCTGATGATGAATCGCGGCATTATCGGTGTTCATTTTCGAGTTTTGAGTAAGACTTGCTATTATTGATAAATTTTTGATTTAAAACTAAAATTTAGTTTTGAATCCAGAATCCATAATTTTGAAATCCGGAGTTTAATTCCAAAGTTCTCAACCGAATTATTATATGGGTGTTTGTATATCCTAAGTACTAGAATTGTTTGATTGTGCATATATGATTGAAATGCCAACAAATTATTTGTGAGTCATTCTTATTGATTGGAAACAAATGTGAGAAATAAAAATTTTGTTCATCAAAGTTACATGATTAGGTTATACTGGAGTGGTCATGTTTGGCAAAAGATTGGGCTCTTTGGTTTTCTTTTGGATTGAAAAGGCCCCAGAGAGACGATTTGTAGTTGTACCTAGTTAGCCTTGCAAAGGAAACGCTGGTGAAATTTTATGGGAATTTAAAGAGTTAATTTTTTTTTTTTTGAGAATTTGAATACTTCTTGAAAGATGGATTAGTTTTATTTAAAACTTAAGTAAATAAATTAGAATCCATTTAATGAAGTGATTGAGGTGTGATTAAATTTCATATTTGTGAGTTATGTGTTCCAATTGAGTAAATATAGGTACATGGAGTTGTACAACTTGATGTTGCTTGCATGAATTGCATAAATATGAGGCGAATACGCTTAATAACACTCATATAAGGTACACTTACGCAGAATTTAAAATAGAGTTATGAATTTTGTTTGCGACCGGGTGGGTCGATGTATATATTTTTATCTCTCTTGTGAGATTGTGGAAGTCCCTCCATACAGAGGATACTCTGCCAATTTTTATGGAAATTTAAAGTGTTAGAAGATTTTCAGAATTTTTGGAAATTTGTGTTAACAGAAATGACCTAGTGTTTTGATTTAAAATAAGTGGTTCAGTTGGGCTATAAGTTAGAAAGTTAAATGAAAGATTTTTAATATATTTTTGAAAAGTTAATGGGATTTGTAGCATTTTTCCTGCCTTAGTGATTTCAGAGACGGAATTCTTCTAACGGGGGAGGAATGTAACGAAACATATTTTTAGTGGTTGAATAATTAGTTTATTTAATTATTTAAAAATTTATTTAGAAATTTTAATGACTTAAATTCAACAATTTTGAATATTTAATATGATAGTAAATTCAATTTCGAAATAGTCAGAAATAAATTGAATTTGTGATATAATATGAATTGAGTAACTTTAAAGATTTATCAAATTCAATTCGAATTATAATAACAAATTTATTTATTAAATGGTGATTGAATGTATAATTTATAATTAAATTTAAAACGTGCTCGCGATGTCGTGGTAGTTCGTAGTTTTACGATTTGAGCTTCAGTTGAATGTACATGATCCAATATAAGTCTTCTGGATCTACTGGATTATAATTTTTAATGAAAGAGAAAAATGAAGATTTCATATTGTAGTTTTTTAAATATGTCCAAATCAAATTTTAGAAAGTCGCTATGGAAACGTTTATGAACCATAATGATTTATTTAATACAATAAAAGGGATTTCAAACAAATTTAATACCGATTTAACATGAAATTGAAAATATTGGGTTTAGAATCCAAGTTAGATTGTTTGAAAGTTGTATAACAATCTATTTGAATATGTATGATAATAATAATTTATTATCAGTAGATTTGTTTATTTGAGAATCAATTTATATTATATTGATTTAGTATGGAATTTAAGAATAACCAATTTTCAAACGATGTCGGATTTTAACAAAACAAAATTCATAAAATCTGTAATGGCCAATTATTGTGGGATTTTCGGTTTCTAGTCAACTGGAGTTATTTTGTGATCATGCACGATATAAACGCGTATAAATTCATGTTGTGAAATTAAAAGGAAGTTTTACAAACAATCTTTGTATTGACGAAACCAATTCCATCTTGTCCAAAATATTATGTTATTGTAGGAATTCAAGTTTTATTGCGATTGGAACTCATATGTGGTAGTTTAAACGTGTTACTTCAGGCGTAACTTTCATAAATTAATAAAATATTATTTTACTACCTTATATATCATCCTAGCATCCCTAACCCTCGTTTCATTTTCAATGTGGTCAACAACCATTCACGCATCCACAAAGAAAAAAACTGTGATATGTAAAATCCAATTTAAACCAAATAAATTTCCATAAATCACTAGATAGACTTTTTTGAGTTCCTAAGATGATTCTCTTCATCTCTGAATAAGTTTTATGGGACTCGAACACCCTTTGGTTCGCTACGTTGTGTTCGGCGTGGTTAGAGTTGAGAAATTCGGGTAATTGAAGCATCAATCCAAGTTTTTAGTATTGTATATGGGTTTATGGTAGGATTTGGGGTTTGTGTGCAATTTTTGGAGTATCATGGTGATAATTTAGTTCGATGTTTTCATGAAGGGTGTGGGTTTCGGTTTGAGAACGGAAAATGCCAGGTAGGTGCGAGCCATATGAAATTGTGACGAGGTTGATGAGCTTGCGGGGAGGCGAAGCATGGTGTTTTTGGTTTGGAGAATAGTGGATTGTGGAAGGAGAACAATGAGTGTGAGAGTTCGACAATGGCTTGTTAATAGGAGCATGTTCGAACTATGTTATGAGAGGGAGAAGATAATTATACAGTTAATTATTTAATTAAGGGTAATTCATCTTTAAATTAGTTAAGTAATGGCTTTATTAATATGTACAAACTTATAAAAATCATAACTCTCACATACTTTATCAAAATCTGATGAAACAAGAGGCGTTGGGACTATATCGATGAATACTACAAGCCTGTGAAGTATGGAGTGATTTGCGGCTTGTAAGAATTATTGGCAAGCTAAAACGCCTGATTCTTTTAATCAATGGTTTATCGTGAATCAATGATAAATGACCAAAGTGAGTAAACTCACTAACTCTATTGATATACACGTAAATGTGTATATTTTATCCGCATATTTATCTTATTTTATCTTTTAAATAATTGATATTGTGTATTCATAGCTGTGTTTTCAGATTGTTGACAAGAATCATGGTTTAGAGCATTTGATGAATAAAGCATGAAGAATTTGCTGAAAAAGAGTGAAGTTAAAATTACTAAAGCTGGAAGAGTTTAAAGCTTGAAGAACGGTTGCAAATAGAGTTCAGTTGGGTAGATTTGGCTCACTGAAGACTCATATTGTGTTCACATTGGCTCAATTGCAGACCATTTCACTCATGTAGCGTTCACATTAGCTCCTTTGCAAGGCTTCTCATTCATGCACTGCACGCGTTCACACTGGCTCACTTACAAGGCCTCTTACTCTACAACCCCGTTCACACTAGCTTATGTGTTATTTGGGCTAATTCTTTAGTCCCACATTGTGGAATTTGCCAAGTAGTCTTTGTCATACCAGCTATAAATACCTTGTATCTCATTCATGTAAAGACACTTAGTTTTATTCTGTAATCCTTTGCTTGGAATAAAACTCTTCTTTCTCTCTTCTATTTAGTTTTTATTTGCATTTTATTTATGTTCATGTCTGTTATTTTCTTTTTATTTTATTTTCTTTTAGCTATGTCTAGCTAATCCTCTTTGATTAGGGGGTGATGACGCTAATAGATATGATTCAATATGAATCGCATAGCCAAAAGATTTGAACTTCATGTATGTAGATCTAGATTTGAATCAAGGGTTAGATCTGAACCTTCATATTCTGTGTCGTTTAAGAGCAATGCTCCTTCACAGGGTATATTCGTGTTCGATCTAACAATTATCAGATTTAGATCTAATTTTAGGTTTTTAGAAATTAATTTGTGAATCTGTCCTGATAGTCTATAGTTGTTTAAGAGCTCAGCTCCTGCATAGGCTATGCTTGTCGTTGTTTACTTATTTGTTTCTAAAAATCTATTTATCGTTGATTCGTGTTTGTGACAGAAACATGAATTAGATCTATATTTATTTGTTGGCTATTGATGAGTGTGAATCTAATCTATGTCATTATCCCCTAATTGCTTTCACTTATTGTTAAAACTCTCTTTTATTTAATTTCTGCTATTTTCTTTGTTTTCAACCAATCAAAAGTTAGGGATAACTTGATTGGATTTATTAATAAAATAATTTGGTCCTAGAGTTCGACACCCTCTACAACAATCCTTGTTGTTTAGGAAAGATGAACGAATTTTACAGTTGTTTACAATTGTATAATTTGTTCGCAAACATCTCTCTAGTTTATAATTTTATAAACATATTTTAGAGTTGATAAATGATGATTGAATGTTGTGTGATGATTGTTTGGTAGAATTGATGTATTATTATCAATTGCTTCCATTATATATATAGGAATGGTAGTTGGATATTCTCGCATATTTTTGCGGATGAGAACCTATGTGCCCGCATAATAGCATATGACACCCTATACCACGATATTTCATTGTAAGTGGAATTGGTAATATTTTATGTTGACTAATGTATGTGGATACAGGAGAACCGTTTGGAGGGACCCAACTGGATTCCTCAATATAATTGATTTATATTGTCATATGGTTTGTTTGATATTTTGTTTACTATGATTGACGTGAATCACAATATGCAGAGCTATAGTAGTACTGAGCTGTTAAACCGGATCTCTAAAATACAAAACATGCTGATTTTGTTTAATTTGAAATTCCGAATGCTTTCAGAAGTTATACATTATATAATACGAAAGATGATAAGATAATCAATATTTGGTTTGAAATCAATAGTTTATAATCGAATGTAGAGTTGATATAAGGTTATAAACTTGTTAGATAAATGACAAGAAGTTTTGACAAATAAACGGAGTTTATGAATGAAATTGAATATGACGTGATTTATAAAATAACTCGATAAACAGGATTTGAACCTGTAATAGTATTTACAAATAAAATCAAGATTGATTTGATAAAACGAGTCTAAATTTCTATAAAGGAATAATATTCCTATTCTAAAGTGGATAATGGTTTAAAAGTAAATGTTTTGTCTAACAATCCTAATTTTGAGACACCGAAGTTTTTTCAAAAATAACAATTTATCGAAGCTTGAGTTGGTTTATGTGGTATCCTACAGAAAAGATAGAGATAATAAATATATTAAATCTTGATAAAACATCTCACAATGGAATGGATAAAAAATAATAATCAAATAAAGCCTTACCGAAATAATAACACTATCTAACAAGTGTCTAAAGGCTACCAAGTCTCTGCCATAAATCTAACCTGTGGGTACGTTATGAGGAGGGGGTCAGAACATAAACTTTTGGTGAGGGGACACATTATACATTCTGAAATAACCCTACATATACCATCCAATTACATTATCTTAATTATTAGGTTATTTGGGTTAATAGCACACACGGCTCTGCACTCACGTCGTATCCATCTATCCATAGTAGATTAAACCTAATATAGTATATGTAGCTATAACCAACATTTTAAGGTACTTCCCATAGTACCCTCCTCGTACGATCTATATCGTCACGCCAGAGAAGAGTATACAACCTCTGTCCTAAGCCAAACCACGTACGGAAATCTATATTGTTACGCCACGTAATTGCACAAAACCACCATCATTATGCCACGTAAGCGTACGAATCCTTGTATTCGAACTCCTCGATCGAATCATGTCCCAACACGGAGTAATGCCCTAACGTCCACAATACACCACCCAATGCGTGTATCTAGACCCTCACACGAACGTACTGCATACTATAACGCGAGTCTCGTAATAGGGCTGCATCCAATGCACGAAACTCGATTGGGAGCTTTCAATATCTGTAAAGTACAGCTTCACTAGGCCTACAATACAGATATTCACATATGGTCTGCCTTTTCATGGTGGTTGTCGCCTCACATTGGCCTCTCCCTCAACTAATGAAAGACTTCTTCAAGAGCTAAGTAATGCGCTCCAAAAAAAAAATCTAAGCATCCAATTAGCGTGTCCCTCATCCAATGTCTCGATAAGGAAAGATCATTGGTCTCTCAGTTTAGCTCTTGCCTTTCTGCATGCCACTAACTGCTAATGACAGGTATCCGACGATTACTATTCTTAGTTTAGTACTGACTAACCTCTCCCATTTGCGAGGAAAATCATAGAATCATCCAACGCCATCTACCACAGTCTTTTGACTATCACATCATAGTTGCAGTCAATGTATATTGCCCGGATGGTATCTTACAGACCAAAGCTCTGTGGGTATAGCCAAAATCCTACCACATAGTACCCTACGATGTCCCACAGAAGCCACGTGCTTCCCTCTAGTCCCGTAGAATAATCAGTTGGGCGTACTCCACTCGTGTCTCCAGACACCACGTGATCTACCCCGTTGGGTTCTTTACCCCCATACATACAAATTGGTTCCAACGCATCACGCCATCGCATTATTAGACCTTATGTCTAATCTCTAATTATGCACTTGCTTTACATCATTACATTTGCTTGTTAACTTGATTATTTGCATATTCACTTTTATTCAAGTTACTTGGTTTATTAGCACACGATTGGTTGCTCACTTTCTTTAACCATCCCTATGCTATCGGAGTGGATTTTCTCTTATTATTTGTTACATTTATTAGACTTAATGCTTCTAATTATAAGTCTACCAATAAGAAGCCTATTTATTCCTTCTTATTAAATCATAACCTTGTCTTATACTGTTATCACAATTGTTGTTGTGATTTTGCCTATTAACTTAGTTCTCTTAAGTAAGGTTTATTAATATGCTCTCTTCTCTAAATTATAATCTACGTTATAGTTTCTCTTGTCCCTAAGACAAGCCTACCTATTACATTTCATTCTAATTCATATAAATAATTATAATAGGTTATATTCTCCGTTAACCACAATTCTTCTTAGGTTCTTTAATATGAACCGACTTTTACTGTTTTAATCTTTCTTTAATTACCGTCATGTACATTCTTATTATTTCAAGAAAACATTTCACACTCCTCATTAGATTGGTTAGCGGAAAGATGTAAAGATCTATTTCCAAAATGTATATCAATTAAGATTCTTAGTTGCAAGTTATTTATTTTATTTTCATTGCAGACATGCATGTATATTTTATTTGATTATTATGTAATACGGTAAAAGAACCCCTATTTCACACTAATCCCTTTTACCTTTCTTTTCTTGCAACTACGTTTTCAGTAATTTTGTCGTTATAGAAATGTATCCATTTTCCCCCAAATCCATCTAACCAGTCCACTACTAATTCCCTTTTTTTCTGAATTAGATGTTAAATTCCTTTTTTTCATATACAAATTTCAATTAGCGTAAATTTTCCATACAAAATTAGGCATAACAATTCTTTTTTCGTTATTCCCAATTTCACTATAACTTTGTTTACAACATATCCAATTTAACATTGAATAACAATCTTAAGAACATAGTCATAATTATTGTAAATTCCACAATTTCAGTGTTACAATAATTCTTAATCCAAACAGAAGACTAATGGTATAGATTTGTACAACAACAATATTCTTAATGTAATTATAAATAGATTATACTGCAATTACCACAAATTCCAATTATTTATCATGTTAAGAATTATGGGGAATATAAACTTTTAAACATACCATTACCAAAAGGTATAATTTTAAATACACTCACCTAACTGCTTTCCAGTACTTTAATCTGATTCAGATCTGTTATTCTATGGTTTTCCTTATTTAATATAATATCGAAATGACCACGAATTTACAAATCTGGTGCTAAAAGAAAGAAAGAATTTCTAATAATTCAAATTCGTAGAATTTACCTCATGTAGACAAAAAAATTAAACACCTATAATGTAGATCTATAATCTTTGTCTTCAAATCTTGAATCGAAATTCTTAAAAACTAATACTCTAATTTCCAAAAGATTTGGAGTAAAAAAAAATGGTTGAGCCTTGGCATTATCTCAGAAAATATGAGTTGGAGGCTAGGCTCTGCTAGTCTATTTATAGGTGTACAAGAGATTCTGGTCTGTCGGATAAAATAAAATACAATCTGAAATGTACAAGTGGAAAATATAACGTTAAATGGCTTAGTATTGGGTCAATCCGCCCCTAAGGTGTGTTGACCCCTGGGTCGACCCATGACATGGATCATTAACGTTAATTTTGTCGATATTAATTTTGTTGTTTAATGTTGCTGATAACGTTTCTTTTCTTTCTGAATATTGCTTATGCAATTTAGTTTCTTCCATTTACAACACATACTCAATATTTAAATTTTAAACTTATGCACATATATATGCATACAACCTTTCAAATCTTTGTTCGTTAATTGTTGCGCTTAATTGTCATTAATAACTCTATCAAATCATTGCTTCCTTCCTTTTAATATATATTCAAATTTCAAATGCAACTTTCTCTTGTCGATTTTTCATTCATTCTACATTTATTACTTTCTTCCCTTATATTACACTTTTATTTCAATTTTTGAATTTATGCGTATATATTTATGCACAACTTCGTTTCTTTTTAAAATTCAAATGGCGTTACGCCGACATTTATTTCTTACTCAATTTGATTCATTGCAGGTTACCTATGGATTTCATATTCATATATTTTCTCACACACACGTATACATGTGTGTGTGTATAATCACCTATATATAGTTTTTCTTATATGTACATTTATATATGTCTTTCTCTAAGAACATGCATTTCTATAGCCGTCCCTCTAAAATAAAAAAAAATTGACGTTAGCAGGACTCGAACTCCTGACCTCCACCTTAGGAAGTGCATGTCTTTCCAACTCACCTACTTAAGCCTTTTTGTTCGTAAGACTAAAAACATTGTATTTATTATTCTTATTTGTGTTCTTCTTATATCTTCTTTTTTATGTTTGTTCTAACACTTTATTTAAATATATGTTTTACATTTTAAATCTGTTTTCTGCAAACCATAGGTCTAAACTGAATAGAAAATCTCCACGGACACAATAATGCTAGTTCCGTGACCAAATTCTGAAAAATATACAAAATTTTATTTTATTATTAATTAAAAATGTGGGGCTCTTTCGAAGCCAAAGAATGCTATTCGCAGTGAAGCCAAAGAACGCTGGTTCTTTCAAAGTAGATGACTTAGTTATGAAATTTGATGGGGTGAAATTAGTTCCTACCGATGACATTGTCCAGGCAAGCATCGAACAATGGGATGGATTTCTTGTGGTTTTTTTTTGTATTCGCCACTGCCCTACTCAATTGTTGTGAACCACTTGTTGAACCATTGGGCGCCGAAGGTAATATAGACTTTAAATCAAATGGAAGTGTGTTTTTCTTCCATTTCTCATCGTTGGCTGATCGATAAGGGTCCTTGAGGCTGACCCGGTCATAATACGAAGCAAGCTCTTCACTGTTAAGCCGTGGGAGCTTAGCCTGAGTAATGTTGCAAATAGCGTTAAGGCTGTGCCGATATGGATCAAATTTTACAACATCCCACTTGTTGCTTTGTGGCGACCGCCCACGGCCCCCGCACTATACAAGAGGAATAATGCATTTAAAGGTGTGCCAGGCAGCTATGGACGATCATCAAGGTATTGTAGATAAACGAAACATGTCGTAAACTCACAGCGCAAGGATTAAATATAATAGAAATATACAATAGGTAGTGATAGTGAAGCAGAAAACACTAAACTTTCATGACAACTAGAATGTATTTCACATACACGTGGATAACAACAATAGTGTTTATACAATTTTCCTCACTACAACACTCAGAGAAATAGCAAACAGCGGAAACAAATACTAGATAGTAATAATGTGACACCCCACGTCCGTTAATGTCACTCACTAAGCCAATGCATTAACTTTCGTGAAGCGTTATAGGTAAATAAGAACATAATAGCACAAGACAGACATGTAAAATAGTAGCGGAATTAAAAACTTTATTTAAATCATAACATCATGGTCCCAAATACTGAATTTACATCATAGGTTTGAAATAACCAGTTACATGTTTAATAATTTGTCTTGCCAAAAATATCAGAGTACAAAAACATATAACATATTTCCCAAGCAAAGCCATACAAGAGTTTACAATGAATTAAAGTTGTACATCAATATCCAAAGTCCAAGCTAAGTTGAAAAGAATCCAAATCAACTCTAAGCACTTCCATCCTGAGAACCTGGGGGGAACGGAAGAGAGAGATGAGGAAACAAAAAGGGTCAGACATAAAGTCTGGCGAGTCCAGTTACTTTTGAATATAAATAAATAAAAGTGTCATGGAAGGTATATAAAAACTGGAAGAACAAGATAACAATAACAAGTGTGAATTAAGCAAGATAAGATGAACAAGATATATTACACTTCTTGAATACATTCCTCTGCACCGCGCAGATACTAGTATATCAGAGGTAGAATGATCCCTACTAATATCATTCCATTACATTTTCCTGATTATTACGTTACTTAGGTTAATAGCATTAAAGACTTATACGCGCATTGTACCCATTTACTTTTCCATGGATTCACCTAATACAATATATGCAGTTATCTCTCAATATTGAGATAAATCCCTTGGTAACCCACTCACACGGTCTCCACTGTAACGCAACAGAAGTGAACGCAGTCCCTTGTCCAATGTCAGAGTCTACATAACAATGTTACGTTCCGCATATATATGTCATTACTATGCTACGTAAGCGCACGGACTGCCACCATCAATCAAACCAGACTCCAGATCGAAGTAGTGCCCTCTAGTCTATGATACATCACCCAGAGCTGATGTGCATGTATCTAGACTGTCCCACGTATGTACTATAATTGTAACTCGATGCCGCAATCGCATGTCCTGTAATGTGCACCGAGTTCCGTGACAGGTCTAAACACGGAACTCCGTCGGGAGCTTTTCTATATCTGTACAGGCCCGTCTTTAAGAGCCTTTAAATACAGATAATCCTCGGGTCTGTTTTCTATGGTGGCTATGGCCCCACCTCGGCCCCTCCCTCAACTAGTAAAGACTACAGAGCTAAGCGACCGCCCCTAAAACAACCAATCTAAACATCCATGTGCGTCTCCCCTCAACCCCGTACCTCGATAGTGAAAGGTGAAATGATATCTTGGGGTTAGCTCTAGTTTTTTCGCAACCCGCTGGCTGCCGATGACGGGTATCCGACGATCTACTATCCTTGTTGGTCCTGACCTTCCACCTCCTCGTGAGGAAACCGTCGAATCACCCTGATGTCGCCTCGTCACAGCATTCTGACTGCATAGCTACCTCTGCAGTCAAGGCCCACCCACCTGGTAGTTACGCGCAGACCTAACCTCTGTGAGCACAGTACGAAACAACACCACCCACTACTACAAAATAGGCCAGTTGCATCGGTTGTTTACCCCCCCTGTTGCATCAGTTCAACAACCGAAGCATATGCAACCGATGCAACAAGTCAAAAAAAATTGCCTCGGTTTAAGAACCGATGCAACAAATGTACTTTTGCATCGGTTTTTAGTAATAACCAATGCAAAAGGAAGGTTTTTGGCTCAAAACTAACTACTATGTTGCACCAGTTACCGATAACAACAAATTCATCCTAAAACAAAAATAAAGAATGGGATTTCAGGTTCTAAAACCTAAAATGTCATCAAATTGCACTTGACATATATTATATGTGACACCCCACATCCATTAATGTCACTCACAAAGGGAATGCATTAACTTCTATGGAGCGTTTTAAGTGTGTATAGAACTGAAACTTAACAACAAGACAGATATAAAACAATACTTAAAAATTATAAACTTCATTCATTACAGCGGTAAACAATTAAGTTTGATTACATAATCAAAAAAAAAAACAAAGACTAGATTCAAGTACATAATATCCATCTTGACTAAATCAGAGTACATAAAATAAAAGACATAACCCCAACATAAAATAGCCATAAATAAGATGGGCTGAACTTTTACTTCAGCAATCCAAGCAACTTCCAAAAGAAAGAGATAAAGTTGTCCAAATCAAGCTCCACTAGTGCTAGTCCCACCCTGAGCACCTTGGGGGGGGGGGGAGGAAGAAAAGAGGTGGAAACAAAGGGGTCAGACATAAAGTCTGGCGAGTGCAATAACTTTAACAATATAATCAATAAGTAACTAGGATAAGGCATAAGATGGAAAATAAGGAAATGACTGTGAACAAATAGGTATGACAGAGCAAACAAAGGAAATAAGTTGAACAAAGATAACGTTAAAGGCGCACCTAATCACTATAAGATAATTACTACACTGCACCATACCAAACACCCTAAAAGTTGATCCCGCCTACAGAACTTAATAATGATAATGGTAGTTTCGTGTACCCCTAGCTGCCTTTATAGGTGTCGTATGCCCCTATCTCCACTGGTGTACACACTACCCCCATTCGATCGGCTCCCTAACTCGTAGATACCCGTGCTGGCCCCACAGTGGGGTGTATCACTCCCCAAAGTGGCAACCCGATACCACCAAGATGCACGGCTTATATCTACACGATGCAACAACGTCTTACCTACCAGCCCGGGCCCACACACGCATATGACCCCGTTGGACTTGCGTTGCCACCGCTAACCTGTTTTGACCTCTTGCAATGAAACCCAGTACGAGTGTCCCGTCCTCGACTTGGGTCGAGCCCACAAAGATACTTAATGGGTTACTGGTTTGAAAAGGGCCCCCATGCATGACACAAGCTTTCCACCTATGCTTGGTCCCCTCTAAGGTTTTTCCCCACTTAACCCCATTCTTATTCATGTCTTCTTACATGTTTCTATCTTGGTTAAGTGCATCTAATCGTATTTCACATGCCACCCAAGGCACCCACTTAACCCCCTCATGTCCCACCACATGTTTATCTGGTTAAGTGTTTCTTAATTCATTAACACCGTAACCTTGTAAAGACCTCCCACATTAGACTGGCATTTGTGGCAAGTGGGTTTGCCGGGCAGGTCCGGGCAGTCTTACACCACAAACGAGCCCAACATCGTGTCTTTACAACTGTTACGCATTTAATTCATGCCTTTGACCTCTCACATTAGACTGGCATTTGTGGCTGCTGGATTTGCCGGGCGGGTCCGGGCAGTCTTACACCACAAACGAGTCTAACCTCGTGTCTTAGGCGGTTTATTATTACACATCTTCATTTAACCCCAAATTGGATTAATATCCCTATTCAAATTTGTCAATAAATTCCAAATATACTTATGTCCATAATTGTCTCTTTAAATTATGTCCATAAATGCCAATTTTTTCAATTAATGTCTTTAATCAATTATATGCCTTTTTCAGGACATTTATGCCAATTCTCAATAGGTGTATATTCAATATTACCCCCATCGTCCCCATGTTGTTCGTTCATTTATCACGACATATATATATATATATATATATATATATATATATATATTAGACTAGCAATTAGTCTAACACATAGAAGTGAAGAAACGCCGCAAATATGCATAACATACAAATTAGATCTAATCTTACAAATAAGGATTACAACATATCTAGCATAAGCTTGTTATTGTCATAAATCTAAACATAGGCCTAAACGTGTGAACTTGCATATATATAATATAGTTTTTCACCTAAAACTTACATATATGAATATAGTTTTCATCCAAAACTTGCATAGGCCATATCACAAACTTGCATAAAACTATGTACATCATAGATCTAAATCTAAAGGTGTAAACTTGCATATATGTGAATCCAATCTCTACCTAAACTTGCATATTGTCACTTTATTTGATTCACATGTAAACTTGTGTACAATTCATATAGAAACTAGCATATAATCTACACCCAAACTTGCATATAAAATGATATCATACGTGAATCAAGTTGAACATAGGTGATTTGGCATATGAAAAGGGATCCACAACAAAACTATCATTATGAACAACTAGCATATATTCACAAAATATCACATTTTTCCAATGTTTCACAAACATAGCCATATAACCCAATTTATAACTCAACCCAATTAACTTATTAATTATCTTATTAAAGAAATTGAACTCGCAACTCAAAGATGGTCTTAAGTTCTGGAATCTGAGTTCTGAAATTGATTTAGCTTGTCTTTGAAGTAAACAAATTCGTTGTTGTTGTTATAAATTTGAGTTGAATTGAGTTGATTAGCTTCACTTTCCCTCTAGTTGGTGGCAGCTACTCTAGGTTGTAAGGTGATAGCATGACGACCATGGTTCTAATTTTTATTTTGTTTTAGGGTTTGAGTCTGCATGTCTTTATATAGAATTTAGGATTACTTTAGGCCATCCGATCAACCTAGAATTAATCAAGACCATCCAGTCAAGATAGAGTGACACCTCATCCCTAATGACTCAGCACTGAGTCACAAAATCATCATCTTCAGATCTGCCCGGGGGGCAGGTCGACCCCTAGGTCGACCCACAGGTCGACCTGTAGTGGGGAGGTCGACACTAGGGTCGAACCCTGGTCGACTTGGGTCCTGGGCGGGAATTTTCCTGCCCAGCCCGATTCTGACTTATGATTTGAATTTTTAATCTGTTTCGGGCTGTTTTAATTTTATGGAAACTTCCGACAGCCATAACTTCTTCATACGAAGTCCAATTTACGCAAACTTGGACTCTATCTCGACCAGAATTCCGAGATGAACACAATGGCCTAAGCCGTTTCCCTTGATTCTCACATTTAAAATTAAGTATTCTTTAATTTGTTAACTTTAATATTTAAAATTATGGGGTGTTACATTCTCCCCTCCTTAAAGGATTTCGCCCTCGAAATCTCCAAGTTAAGGAGAATGCATATCCTAACATCCAATCATCCATCTACTCAACCATCAAACACAGGCATCCATTGTCCTTACAAAGTTTCTAGCATCCATTGTCCTTACAAAGTTTCTAATGCTATATGTACATATGCAAGAAGTGTGTGTATATGTTCCTTATCTAATGCTATATCAGGTGGTATACTGATTCAGTTGACCTCCTTAATGCAAATCATGATAGTGCCATGCGTCCATTATGTATGCGAAAGAATCTTATCGGTACATATTATTTCTACATGTGTGCACAACCATTCATCAAAATGCAGCATCCATATGATGACACAACCATTATACATCCATTAAATTAAATATGCACACACATTTATATGCAACATGAAGGTGATTGAGCCGATCTAGTGCCTAAGGTGTGTGTATATGCATCCATGAGCAACCACTTGCAACCATTTGCATCCATCATACATAACATGCCTCAAACACATGTTTCAACCATAGGGTTTTTCCTAACTAAAGATCGAAGATGTCATCGCAAAGATAATACTAAAAGATAGGACAAGTATCAACAAAGCGGTAGAAAAAGGAGAAATTGAAACATACCCTCAAAAAGGAAAGGGTACAACGTACGCATCTTATCTTCCGTCTCCCAAGTCGCGTCTCTTTGATCATCTCCCCATTGCACTTTGACCAACTTGACCTCTTTGTTACGAAGCTTTTTGACCTCCGATCCGAGAATGCGTGTAGGAGCTCGTCTAATCGTGGCATTGCGCTCTACTTCCACTTCTTCGAGCGTGCTCGGCTCTACCACTTCCGCTGTATCGTGTAAACACTTACGCAAATGTGAAACGTGAAACACGTCATGAACTCCGCTGAGCTTCTCTGGTAACTTTACTCTGTACGCCATCTGTCCAATCCTCTCTATAATTGGAAAGGGTCCTACGAACCTTGGTGCCAACTTCCCTACCGATCCAAAGTGGACTACGTTTCTCAATGGTGACACCTTAATAAAAACCATGTCCCCAACATTGAACTCAAGATCGGTTCATCTCTTATCAGCATATGACTTCTGTCGGTCCTGTGCCGTCTTCATTCGCCGTTGAATTAGGTCTATCTTCTCTGAAGTCTCCCTAATCATGTCGGTTTCAAGCAAAACCTTACCAGTGGATTCCCACCAACATGTAGGTGATCGGCACGGTCGTCCATAAAGAGCCTCAAAAGGTGCCATGCCAATGCTAGCCTGAAAACTATTATTATAGGTGAACTCTACTAGTGGAAGGTGTTCTTCCCATGTCCCTCCAAAGTCTAGAATGCATAGCCTCAGAAGGTCTTCTAGAATTAGATTCACCCTCTCGGTCTGGCCGTCCGTCTGAGGATGATAAGCGGTACTTAAGCATAATTGCGTTCCAACCGCCTCTTGTAAGCTCTTCCAAAATTCGCTTGTGAAAATAGGATCTCTATCGCTCACAATGCTGGAGGGTATGCCATGCAAACAGACTATCTCTCGAAGGTAAACAGATGTTAACCATGCGGCGGTCCTTCTACTTTTGATGGGAATAAAATGGGCACTTTTAGTAAGTCGGTCTACAATTACCTAAATACCCATATTACCCTTCCTCAATCTTGGTAACCCATCTACAAAATCCATGGAAACGCTTTCCCATTTCCAAAGCGGAATCTCTAAGGGATGGAGCAAACCTCCGGGCTTCTTTTGCTCCGCCTTGACTTGCTGGCACACTAAGCATCTAGCAACGAATTCGGCCACGTCCTTCTTCATTCCGACCTAAAAGAAAACTCGCTTCATATCCCTATACATCTTATCACTACCGGGATGTATGGTCATCTTAGAGCGATGTGAGTCTTCAAGAATTGCCTTCTTCAAATTTTCGTCTTGTGGTATGCAAAGTCTTCCATATCTACGTAGCCAACCTCTTTCATCTATAGCATATCTATCAAGATGACTTGAGGACTCCTGTAACGACCCAGAAAATCTGAACCAATTTAAAATTTTTAAATTGGCTAAAATAATGGATTTTAAATATTTAAAATAAATATTTTAAATAATTGAGATGAAAAGTGAGTTTGAATCGACAATTCAAAACGAATATAATTAATTATAATTATAAACAAGGCCTGAAATGGCGCTGCAGTTTCAAAAATTGAATTCAAACTTTGTTGGACTGTACCGGGTGCAAAACAAAACGGATTTTAGCAAAACCAAAAATATTTAAATCTGTTAGTGAGTACCTTTCTAACGAATCTAAAAAAGCACATTTTCATAGCGGAAAGCAAAAGTTATGACCGAATGAATTTTCAGAAAGGTCGCTATGGAATTTATATAGCCCGGGAAATTGGCCATTTTGCATACGACCTCGGAATTCGACGAAACCACTTTTGTTGGATCCGGGATGTGAAGTTATTGCTAGGTTTAAAATTTCATAATTTTTGAAGCTAGTATGTGAGCGTGGCAAAGGAAAATGTGTTTTGGTCAATTACAGTTAAATTGGATCGACCAGAAATGAGCCTTTTTGCAAACGGTCTCAGAATTCGTCGAAACTTGTTTTGTTGGGACCGTATCGTCAAAACATAGCTAGATTTATTTTTCGAGAATTTTTAGAGTCAGTATGTGGCCCCGGTAATTTAAAATGTGCGTTTAAATTGAATATATAAAGATTTATATTTTAAATTCAACGGAAACCTATCGTAACAGCCGAATTGGGTTACGAAACATATCCCATTGTGTTCGGAATGAGGGTAAAACGCTAGGGACGACAGTCGTTGGGTTTGATTTGGAGATCGGATTGAGAAACAAGTATTCCCGAGAATTAAATAATATTAAATAATATAAAAAAATTCACTAAAAAGGGTTAAAACCATAGGATTCCTTCTGCCTTGGTCAAAGCCGCCACTCATTCAAAAACGACGGTGATAATTGCTCCAGGCTTCGCCCTCAAAATTCTCTCAATTCGTGAATCATTACAAGAGATTTATTCAGCGAAGATCGAAGAGAAAGTTTGGATCTCCATCTTCATACGGATGAGATGAAGTTTCGTTTGGAATTTAGCTCGAACTCCGAGCTTCAAGTGGCATCGTTCGCCTGGGGATTCGCACCACCATAGCCCATCGAGTTGGCCAAGCTGGTCAACGTTGAAGGGGGGGTCCGACGCTCACTGCGATGGACTCAGATCGAACTCCGGCGCAACGACGAGGGAGGAATTTCAAAACCCTAGACATCGACGGTGGTTTGTTTTGTCGGCTGAGACCAGAAAGAAGGAGGAAGGGGTAAAGGAGGAATTAAAGAAATTAATTAATATTTAATTATTATCTCCATTTTTGTGATGAATTGAAAAACTGCCGTAACTTCTTCATGCTAGAACAAAATTCGAAGATTTCAGAAGCGTCGGACTCGTCTCAACGAGAGCTTCGCAACAAAAGAGACCGCATATTTTTCTGAGCCTTCTGCTATTTTTGGTGGAGTGGAACCCAAGGTGAAATTTCTAATTTAAAAACAATATGGAAAATGACGATGTATAAATTATATAGCCGATGTATGAGTTATATAAGCGTTGTACACCTCATGTATAAGCGTTGTATAAGTTGTATGTTCGATGTATAAGTTACATATGCGTTGTAAAAATTATATATGTGTTGAAATAAAAGTGAATTGCTATATATATATATATATACGCCCCTCATCCACAAACCATGGACGATATTTATTGATTGTGATTGGTGTGAAAATTGATTGATAGCGAATGGTTGTTTGGGATTGTTTGTGGTTGATATTGATTGATTGTGGTTGAAAAATACCCGTTTGTGGTTGAGAAATATTTGGTTGAAACCACATAGGATTAGTTTGTGGAAATGAAATAAATATATACATGCCGCCTGCGTGCGAACTAGATGCTTGATCCCCATTGTAAAAAACCGCGAGGTTTTAAGGTAGAGCGAGGAGCCGTACTAGGGACGGTCCCGGTTTTAACTACCCTGTCGTTATGCTGCCGAAATTTTGAATAATATTCATGTGTTTGAATTATTTTCATTTGCTGAAACTATATTTATTCATTGAATAGGAAACCTTCATGTGTTGAATCGATATTCATTCGTTGATTAGAAATTCATGTGTTGAATGGTATTCGTGTTTTAAATATAAAAATCACATTTTTTATCTATATATAGAAACTATAGAAAACCTTCATGTGTTGAATCGATATTCATTCGTTGATTAGAAATTCATGTGTTGAATGGTATTCGTGTTTTAAATATAAAAATCACATTTTTATCTATATATAGAAACTATAGAAAACCTTCATGTGTTGAATCGATATTCATTCGTTGATTAGAAATTCATGTGTTGAATGGTATTCGTGTTTTAAATATAAAAATCACATTTTTATCTATATATAGAAACTATAGAAAACCTTCATGTGTTGAATCGATATTCATTCGTTGATTAGAAATTCATGTGTTGAATGGTATTCATATTTTGAAATAAATTGTTTCATAATAAAAATCACCTTTTTATCATCTATATGAACTATGTAAATTGACCTTGTTTTAAAATAAATTGCTTTACAATAAAAATCCTATTTTTATCACCTATATAAACTATATAAAATAATAGTGTTTTGAAATGAATTGTTTTACAGTAAAAAAAAAAAAAATCACATTTTTACTATATACATGAATCGTTGAAATGTGAAGTGTTAAAAATAGCAACTCGTTCAAATAAACATATATGAGTTGAAATATTCGTTAGTTAGCTAATGATATGATTTTTGCCTATACATGCAACATTAGAATGAATGATGTTTTTAAACCAAATGGAAATCAAATATGAAGTTGAATGGAAAATGATAAATGATAAGAACTGTATATATGTACATGCATATCTATTGAACAGGTTATAGCAAAGGGGCTAGGGAAGAGGAATAAAATTTTGTGCCCGACAAATAGGTACACATTTACTGTTTTGTTTGGGTGATGATTTTATGAGCCTGTTGGCTAGCCGCTTGGCTTTTTCTTTTTCTTTTCGACATGAGACGCCCGTGTGGCTATTTGGGAATTTTCCCAGCCCCTCCCGTACAAAGGAGGTTATGGCGAAATTTTCCAAAATTTTAAGGCGTTAGTGAAATATTTGAAGTGAAAACGATATAGGAATTGTTGAGTGAACTATATTTATATAAATATATAAATGTAAATAAAATTAAAACGAAACGTGGCCGTGCAGTTCGCATTTTGAAACCGTGATTTCAAACGATTGTACAGGGAGATCCGACCATCAGATTTTCCTGAAATCGCAACCGTTGGGTTCGCTTTGGAAAAATCTTTCCAACGGCACCAACCTTGTAAAAATCCAACAGTTGG
The DNA here is from genome assembly GCA_030737875.1 of Allium sativum. Taxonomy (NCBI): domain Eukaryota; kingdom Viridiplantae; phylum Streptophyta; class Magnoliopsida; order Asparagales; family Amaryllidaceae; genus Allium; species Allium sativum. The sequence goes on from CM060910.1 coordinate 923,895,408, forward strand.
ATTGTCTGGAATGTTTAATTCAAATCTGAAGAAAAACAGCGCCATAAACGATTATATTTATATATAAATATAATTATATTTAATCGAATAACGACGCTGCAGTTCGTATTTTGAAATCGAAACTTCAAACGATTGTACCGGGAGATCCAACCGTCGGATTTTCCCGAAACTGGAACCGTTGGATTCGTTTTGAAAAGACCTTTCTAATGATGTAAGTTTTGTGAAGATCCAACGGTTAGATTTTCATATATGTGTAAATCAAATCGGAAGAAAAACAGTGCCACGGCCGCTTTATGGCCCGAAGCGTCATTTTGAATAAATTGGCTATTTTAAATAAATAAAAATAGCGATAAATCGTTATAAAATACCATAAACAATATGGAATGGAAATAAACTGAATTTGCTCGATTTATGTGGTGTTTGATGGTTGAATGTGTTTGGTGTGAAAATTACATTAAAGAACAAAATTGGTGTTGTCGAATGATTTAACCATTGAACTAAATTTATTTGAAATTCTAAATATACGTGAATTAATTGAAAAGGCCGAGTTAATTCTCATTTCACATAATTGACCGACGATTGAAAGTCGAAGATGAAGACGATGGTCGAAGACCGGAGATCTTCACCTCGTTTGGATGGTAACCGAGGTCCTGATTGGGAGGCATCCCGAAATATGGATAATGAGTGGTGATCGTCCAGACGTACGTGGTGATCGATGGGTTTGCGAGGTCTTTAGTGCCTCCGGTTTCGTTCAGACCCAAAACGGACTTGTAAATGGACTGTGTGTCTGACATTGGATTTTATTCTGTGTTGATTGATCTCTATTAAATGTACATCTGTTTGGCGGCGGAGAATTTATTCTTTTGCTTAACGCCCTTCTCTGAAACGCACGAGCTCAGAGGTTGTATATCGATGGACATCAGTCGCATGGCATGAACTGCCTGTGTGGCATGCTAAGATGCAGTGATCAGGGCTTCTGTTGAAAAGCAAAGTCTTGTGGAGATGATCAAAGCACCGCCTGTGTGGCATAGCTTTGTGTATAACGTAAAATCGCGAGCCTCACACCCCGGTATGAACCAGAAACGGGAGAGGACATCAGGGAGGGCCTGCGTTTCTTTCTAGCTAGGGTGGTGTCAGTGACCTACCAGCCCTGACATTTATATACTTTTCACCTGTGTGGTTGTTGCTATTACGAGGCGCCTCGGTTAGATTGGACGATCCAGGTCCGATGGAGCCATTCGTTGGCTCATTTACACCCCAAAGGGTGGGGAAACGCAGTGTTCAGGAATTTTAATCCACATCGGTGGACCGGCCCTGACGATCCAAAGGCTTGACTGAGTACTTGCCTGAGGGGCGGGCTAAAGCGTCTCGAATTCGGTAAGGACTATCATTTGCCTTGGTTCATGACGGAAATCCAATTTCCAAATACGTGACTGTGTGGTTTTGATTGTATATATATTTGGCGACATAGTGGCATGGGATGCTCATGTCGTCTATGATTGATAGTTATGATTTGTAATTGTTTTCAAAACATATAAACACTAGCAATAATATCAAATGCCTTTGTTTTATTCGTATCAAGCATATTTTGGTCGTTATAAGGAAAAAACTCTATCCTCCGTTTTGCGTTGCATTGTGTGATGGGAACTGAGTCTTATAACGACTTCATTTTTATAAAATGCATTGCGTTGTTTAAAAGAAAGATTTGTTTTAAAGCACTGGCAATCCAATGGAGTAAACCCGTTCCACGAAAGTGGCGTGGTCCTGTGATTGGCCAAATTATATATATGTGTTGAGTAGATTTCTCATACCAGTCCCATGACTGACTCGTAGTTTGTTTCACTTTCAAACTCGGGTGCCCCTTTTTCTACACGGGCAGCCTTGTATTCAGGTTTAGCTGGTTCTTTCTGGATAGCTAGAGCTGAAGATGGATTCTATCTTTTATTTCTTTTTATGCTGTTCAGCTCCTATTGTACATATTATGTTTGTTTTTCCACTGTAGACATTTATGTATAGCTGAACTGTATTTGTACTAAGTAAGATCCTGTATGCTATGTAACTCTGATGATTACTTTTATCCAGTATATTCTATTGTTCATTATCTGGTGTATTTATTTTAATTCTGTTCTGCTATTATCTGTTCCTGTGTTATATTCCAAAGATTACCCTTGCCGCCGTCAGTACGGGGTTTGGGGTCGTCGACTCCCCTCCTATAAGCTTGCCTACTATCTCAACCAACTGTGGGTCGTTCCGCTATGCCTCTCCAACTCGACCCAAAAGTGTAGGTCTCACCTCTAATGATGCCAACAATCTAGGTACATATTCGACAGAGGGTCTGAAGTCAAAGAAGATCTATACTCCAAACTATGCCACTCTACATACAAAGGACTTAAAGTTAACATCTTTCTACTTAAGGCGTCAGCTACAACATTACCCTTGCCAGGGGTATATGCGATCTCAAAATCGTAGGATGCCAAAAACTCCATCCATCTCTGTTGCCTCAAGTTTAGGTCCTTCTGAGAGAATAAATACTTTAGCGACATATGGTCTGTATACAACTCAAACCTTTCGCCAAGCAAATGATGACGCCACGACTTAAGTGCAAAAACTATGGCCGCCAACTCCAAGTCGTGGGTAGGGTAATTTTTCTCGTGGGGTTTCAACTGTCTTCCACCATAGCATATCACTCTTCCCTCTTGCATTAATACTGCGCCAAGCCCTGTCCCGCAAGCATCGGTATATACAGTGAATGCCTTACTCCCGTCTGGCAGAACTAAAACTGGAGCTGTCGTCAAAGCTCTCTTCAGACGTTGGAAAGCATCGTCACAGTCAACGTCCCAAGTAAAAGTCAAATTCTTCTTCGTTAATCGAGTGAGAGGGGCTGATATCTTCGCGAAGTCCTTAATGAACTTCCTATAATAGCCAGCCAGCCCTAAAAGCTTCTTACTTCGATTGCGTTCTTTGGCATTTTCCAATCTTGGATTGCCACTATCTTAGCGGGATCCACAGCTATCCCTTCCTTAGAGACCACGTGTCCTAAGAACCTCACTTCTTTTCTACAAAGACTACCACAAACTTATTCAGAAACTCCCTAAACACCCTACTCATTAAGTCAACAAAATATGCGGGTGAATTTGTCAAACCAAAAGGCATGACGAGCCACTCGAAGAAACCGTCAGGAGTTCTAAATGCAGTCTTATCGATGCTATCTTCAGCCACCCTTAGCTGATGAAACCCTATAGCCAAATCCAGTTACGAGAAAACCGAAGCACCCACTAACTGATTGAATAAATCGTCTATCCTCGGTAACGGGTGTCTGTTCTTATTTGTTAGCTTATTCAGCTCTCTATAGTCCACGCACAATCTAAGTGAACCATCAGCTTTTGTAGCAAAAATGACTGGAGCACCCCACTTCGAAATACTTCTTCTTATGAACCCCTTCTCAAAGCAATTCTTTCACTTTCTTACTGAGTTCTCTTCTCTCTCTCGGAGCCATATGGCGCACTGGTAATGCAACTGGCTTTGCATTGTCTACTAAGTATATTCGAAAGTCTATCTCACGCCTCGAGGGTAAACCTCGAACTTCGTCGAAGACATCCGAGTATTCATGGACCACTCTAACAGACTGCGAATTCTCAACAGACACGTCAAGCGATTCTAGGTAACTTAGCATAACAGAATTCATGGGATTACAAGAGATTTCGAGAGTGTTTCCCAAGCGAGTCATAAGCCTAACCTCTTTCTTTTCACAATCTAGGATAGCTCCATTACTGGATAGCCAATCCATGCCCAAAATTAACCCATAGCCCGTGAAGCCTAAAACATAAGCATCACATCTAAACCCAACGCTAAGTATAGAAATTTACAAATCCAAACAAATCATCTACAAATAGGCTGAGCCCCCAATTGGATTTGAAACAACCAAGGGATCCTCTACTATACTGATGTTTAGGTGTAGTGTCTCAACTAAAGCAGTGGATATAAAAGAGTGCGATGTGCCAGCATCAAAGAGTGTGCGAACATAATGATCGAAACGATAAACTAAACTTTCAACGAAATCGCTCTACCTCGTTCTTGCAGCGGTGGGACCACGAGAGCCTAGACCTGAACCCTTGCCTTCCCTGGTGCCATGAGAGCCTGAATCTGCCCTTCAGAGGTAGGCCCTGCTCTCTGCCCTTTCTTTGGGCAGTCCTTAATCAGATATCCTGCCTCGCAATAGTGGAAACAACTAGTCTTCTTCTTCTTCCTACAGTCTTTGCTTAGATGGCCTGGTGTCCCACAGTTAAAGCATCTTTTCTTTCCCTTACCATTGTTGTCTTTACCACCCTTCTTGTTCTGTTGTTGCTGTTGTGGTTTCTTTTGATCCCTTTTCTTCTCAGGTGCCTTATTAGCATTGGCGCCTTTCTCCTCTTCATGCATAAGCGCCATGTCAACTAGTCTCTCAAAGGTGGCCCCCATAGGGATGTGGGTCATAGCTAACCTATGTAGCAGCTTGTTCAAACCCTTAACAAATCTCAGGGCCTTTTTTTCGGGTGTATTCACCAAGTCCAAACCAAATCTCGCCAACTGATTGAACTTGTTGACGTATTCTTTCACTGATAGATTCCCCTTCCTCAATGCCAAAAACTTTTCCATGTATAGATTCTCTTCATCCCGTGAGAGAAACTTTGCCTCAAACCTACGCCTGAAATCAGGTCATGTATCAACTGGACGCTCCCCATTAGTGACCTCCCACCAAAACGAGGCCTCGCCCTTCATTAACGAGGCAGCTAACTGGACCTTTCTTCCATCTTCTACATCAAAGATTCCAAACAATTCTTCCACCTCCTTTAGCCAATTTCGAGCTTCAACAAACGACTCCGACCCGTGAAAAGGTTTCCCGCCCATTGCTCGAAAGTCCTTGCATATCTTTACGAAAGTTTCAACACGGGGAGGAGGAGGAGCATTTGCTGGGCCTGCGACATGGGCCCTAGCTTCCAGATAACTTCTAAACCATCCTAGTATTGGTATCCCTTCAGGTATCTCGGGAATTCCAGACATGCTGAAAAGAAAATGAAGAGATTCAAACGAAGAATTCGAAAGAAAGATATATGGCTCTTGGGGGTTATGTTTTTAAAATAAACTTTTCTCTTGAAGATATTCTCCTTAAAACATACTTTTGAAAGTATTTCTTTATAAAAGTGCTTTTTGAAAAATAATTTTTCAAAATATCTTATCTGTTCTGGTAACCTTCAGCTCTGATACCACGTGTGACACCCCACGTCCATTAATATCACTCACAAAGGGAATGCATTAACTTCTATGGAGCGTTTTAAGTGTGTATAGAACTGAAACTTAACAACAAGACAGATATAATACAGTACTTAAAAATTTAAAACTTCATTCAATGCAGCGGTAAACAATTAAGTTTGATTACATCATCAAAAAAAACCAAAGACTAGAGTCAAGTACATAATATCCATCTTGACTAAATCAGAGTACATAAAATGAAAGACGTAACCCCAACATAAAATAGCCATAAATAAGATGGGCTGAACTTTTATTTCAGCGATCCAAGCAACTTCCAAAAGAAAGAGATAAAGCTGTCCAAATCAAGCTCCACTAGTACTAGTCCCACCCTGAGCACCTTAGGGGGGGGGGGGAGGAAGAAAAGAGGTGGGAACAAAGGGGTCAGACATAAAGTCTGGCGAGTGCAATAACTTCAACAATATAATCATTAAGTAACTAGGATAAGGCATAAGTTGGAAAATAAGGAAATGACTGTGAACAAATGGGTATGACAGAGCAAACAAAGGAAATAAGATGAACAAAGATAACGTTAAAGGCGCACCTAATCACTATAAGATAATTACTACACTGCACCACACCAAACACCCTAAAAGTTGATCCCGCCTACAGAACTTAATAATGATAATGGTAGTTTTGTGTACCCCTAGCTGCCTTCATAGGTGTCGTCTGCCCCTATCTCCACTAGGTGTACCCACTACCCTCATTCGATCGGCTCCCTAACTCGAAGATACCCGTGCTGGCCCCACAGTGGGGTGTATCACTCCCAAAAGTGGCAACCCGATACCACCAAGATGCACAGCTTATATCTACATGATGCAACAACGTCTTACCTACCAGCTCGGGCCCACACACGCATATGACCCCGTTGGACTTGCGTTGTCACCGCAAACCCGTTTTGACCTCTTACAATGAAACCCAGTACGCGTGTCCCGTCCTCGACTTGGGTCGAGCCCACAATGATACTTAATGGGTTACTGGTTTGAAAAGGGCCCACATGCATGACACAAGCTTTCCACCTATGCTTGGTCCCCTCTAAGGTTTTTCCCCAATTAACCCCATTCTTATTCATGTCTTCTTACATGTTTCAATCTTGGTTAAGTGCATCTAATCGTATTTCACATGCCACCCAAGGCACCCACTTAACCCCATCATGTCCCACCACATGTTTATCTGGTTAAGTGTTTCTTAATTCATTAACACCGTAACCTTGTAAAGACCTCCCACATTAGACTGGCATTTGTGGTAGCTGGATTTGCCGGGCAGGTCCGGGAAGTCTTGCACCACAAACGAGCCTAACCTCGTGTCTTTACAACTGTTACACATTTAATTCATGCCTTTGACCTCTCACATTAGACTGGCACTTTTGGCTGCTGGATTTGCCAGGCGGGTCCGGGCAGTCTTACACCACAAACGAGTCTAACCTCGTGTCTTAGGTGGTTTATTATTACACATCTTCATTTAACCCCAAATTGGAATAATATCCCTATTCAAATTTGTCAATGAATTCCAAATATACTTATGTCCATAATTGTCTCTTAAAATTATGTCCATAAATGCCAATTTTTTTCAGTTAATGTCTTTGATTAATTATATGCCTTTTTCAGGCCATTTATGCCAATTCTCAATAGGTGTATATTCAATATTACCCCCATCGTCCCCACGATGTTCGTTCGTTTATCACGACATATATATATATATATATATATATATTAGACTAGCAATTAGCCTAACACATAAAAGAGAAGAAACGTCGCAAATTTGCATAACATACAAATTAGATCTAATCTTACAAATAAGGATTACAACATATCTAGCATAAACTTGTTATTGTCATGAATCTAAACATAGGCCTAAATGTGTGAACTTGCATATATATAATATAGTTTTTCACCTAAAACTTGCATATATGAATATAGTTTTCATCCAAAACTTGCATAGGCCATAGTCACAAACTTGCATAAAACTATGTACATCATAGATCTAAATCTAAAGGTGTAAACTTGCATATATGTGAATCCAATCTCTACCTAAACTTGCATATAGTCACTTTATTTGATTCACATGTAAACTTGTGTACAATTCATATAGAAACTAGCATATAATCTACACCCAAACTTGCATATAAAATGATATCAAACGTGAATCAAGTTGAACATAGGTGATTTGGCATATGAAAAGGGATCCACAACAAAACTATCATTATGAACAATTAGCATATATTCACAAAATATCACATTTTTCCAATGTTTCACAAACATAGCCATATAACCCAATTAATAACTCAACCCAATTAACTTATTAATTATCTTATTAAAGAAAATGAACTCACAACTCAAAGAAGGTCTTGAGTTCTGGAATCTGAGTTCTGAAATTGATTTAGCTCGCCTTTGAAGTAGACAAATTCGTCGTTGTTGTTGTTATAAATTTCAGTTGAATTGAGTTGATTAGCTTCACTTTCCCTCTAGTTGGTGGCGGCTACTCTAGGTTGCAAGGTGATAGCATGACGGCCATGGTTCTAATTTTTATTTGGTTTTAGGGTTTGAGTCTACATGTGTTTATATAGAATTTAGGATTAATTTAGGCCATCCGATCAACCTAGAATCAATCAAGACCATCCAGTTAAGATAGAGTGACACCTCAGCCCTAATGACTCAGCACTGAGTCACAAAATTGTCATCTTCAGATCTGCCCGAGGGGGCAGGTCGACCCCCAGGTCGACCTGTAGGGGGGAGGTCGACACTAGGGTCGACCCCCTGGTCGACCTGGATCCTGGGCGGGAATTGTCCCGCCCAGCCCGATTCTGACTTCTGATTTGAATTTTTAATCTGTTTCGGGCTATTTGAATTTATTTGAATTTTCTGGAAACTTCCGATAGCCATAACTTCTTGATACGAAGTCCAATTTACGCAAACTCGGATTGTATTTCAACCAGAATTCCAAGACGAACACAATGGCGTAACCCGTTTCCCTTGATTCTCACATTAAAAATTAAGTATTCTTTATTTTGTTAACTTTAATATTTAAAGTTACGGGGTGTTACATTATACAACAAAGATAAAACAAAATTATATTATAATGAATAAAAAGAAATCAAATATTGTACAAGAACGATAAATAAATGCTATTGACAAATAGAAGGAAAATGCATCAATATTACAATAAAATTGATTCAAGTACTACACCAATATCAAATACTTCATTAGTATCTCAAATATGATACAAAAAAAGCTGAAACTGAACCACACTAATTCTATAGTTGTTCAGCTATGTAATAAACACAACACTTTAACTGTTCAGAAATGTAATCAAAACCAAAGGCGTAGGCAAAAGAAGTACAATCTATGAAGCTGCAGCTGAAATCCAAATGTACTATTAGCTTTTTCATGGTTACGGTAACTGAAACCTGCACGTACAAATTAAAAGGTACATTACAAACATACAAATTTGAATTAATAAGGTTACTGTGTATCTTTTGAAATACGAAACTGAAACAATGAAATTCTAATGACAAGGTTACAACGTGTTGCATCAAACTTGTATTTATATCAGAATGTAACAATGCACTAAACATTCCAAAAACACAAAGATATAAATAACGTAATTTGTTTGCGTTGCGCAACAATTAATATATGCAATTTTTTTGGAGTTGTTACTTACAAGAAAAGGGGAAGTGAAACTTACTTGCAATACTGGAACACGGGAGTTGTTTCTACTAAGATCTCCAATATTTCTTCTCAAGTATCAAATTTTCCAAATAGATTTTTCCCAATATTTTTTTTCTCCTTTAATCAAAATTTACCACATACAGTAAATATTACCACTTAAAGTCATAACTATCCCCTAAAAAGTATGATAATGTTAGCAAATATAATGTATAATCATTGAAAAACTATTCACAGTTCAAAGTGATTAAATTACCTGAAAAGAAAAATGTACAAAGAAGATGCGTTATGATAAATCCAATACATCTTCAACAACTTACTGGTCATTCTTTTTTAGTATTGCATTCTTACACAGTACACTACTCCAGAAAACGAAATGAAGATTGTTATTCTTCATGTAAATTGCTAAAATGAAATAAAAATCAAAATTAAATATGACCATACCTGCTCATCTCCTTCACTACATCGTCAATCATAAAACCGTACTATTATAACATTTCCATGACACTTTAAATATTAGCCTCAATTATTAGTTACTGAATGTTACTGAAGTGGCTATCAGAACAGTGTCAACGTTTAACAGTTATTGGAGAAATGGAAATTTGGTATCAAATCCAAGGAACAAAAACTTTAAATACAGTATAATTAAACTAAAAAATCGGTTAGTGAACTGATACTGCTAAAACTTGGTCTAACTGAATAAATATTGCATTTTGCTTGCTTTGTATGGTAAATCAATAGGAGCAATAACCTAGCTGCATATGATAGGAATTGGTAATAAGCAACAGAGCAACTTCAAGAAGTAGCAGTACAGCTAGACAGACATAGTTCAAATATTTAATTATTTTGCCAAAGTTTTGGTATCCAAAATAACATGCAAGAAAACAACTTAATGGTAGTATCATACCTAGTAATATTATTATCAGGTTTGTGACTGATAACGATAGTAGAATAGCCACTAGCTCTAGCTAGAGACCCTCTATTCCCAACAAGATGTTCCACATTACAAATAGCCGCTCCTTCCAGAATCGTACTCAAGGGAAGCACATTTAGACCATCAAATTGGCCTTGCGTCCACAGTACACGAACTGGCCTCTAAACTAACTTGTATACATTCTTTCAGCGACAATGAAAAGCTCCTTCTGGTGCTTGAATCTGAGAGGATTCCTAAAGGTAAGGCGAGCGAGTGGTGCACCTCTACCAGGGTCGTGGATGATGTCGGTGACGACGCCTTTCAGGTAGCCATTGCGTTCACTGTAGTCGATCGAGCTAAAACGAGCCGGTCCCTTACGGTGGTGGGTGTGGGGTTTAAATATCCCACCCGCTCCCTTCCTTTGTGCCCGAATTACACGTCCTATTGGGTTTTTTTTAAAGTACGATGTTGGGAAGAAGAAGGAGGAAGACAATGTAGGCGGCATATGGTTCTTGATTTATATTGAAGCCGGAATTAGGGTTTCTAATTAACGGCTGTGATACGAGAAGTAGCTAGGTTGAAATATTGTTTATGTGGTGTCCATCTTGGGCTTTAGAACTTAAATTGGCACCTGCTAGAGTAAATTTGCTCAAACTCCACCTATTCATCGAGCCGTTTTAATATCATTAATGCTATTTTACCCAGTATACGCCCAATGTCCCAACGACTCAATTTTATCTTCTATTATCCACCCGTTTAATCCTTTTTCGCAGCGGTTTCAAACCCAAATATTCGACTGTCATAACGAATCTCTAATCATATTTTAAATATTAATTATTGATTATTGAAAATTAATCATTTAATACTAATTACTACCTATTAATTATTAAATATAAATTATTCTTCAAACATTAATGTTGCATAATTAATATTTATTATTGATTATTCAATATTAACTATAAATTATTATTTATTTAATGTAATTGATAAAGTTTAAATATAATTACATTAGTTATTATAATATTAAGCTTATTTGATAAAAATATATTGATAATTTATAATAGTTAGTAATTATATATTATTTTTAATTAATAATACTTGTTTAAATACTACATAATTACGTGATAGTATTTACTAAAAATTAATAATCAGTTATTAACTATTTAATGGTTACGTTGAATATTAATTTTTAATTGTTAAATATTACTTATTCCATAATAATTATTAATATTACTTATTAATCAAATTTTATTATAAATAATAATCATTATTTATTGAACATGACTTATTAATTCATGAATACTACTCATTAATTAAATATTAATTGTTAAATGCTAATTATTAAGTATTGATTGTTGGTGAGTTAAATATTTAATTTAATTAATAAACAATAACAATAATTGCTAATTATAATAACTAGGTATAATATATTACTAAACAAAAAATTGCTCATCTTATAATATTTTTTATTGATGATCGTTAATTATAATAAATTATAAATAATGGTACATATGATTGATTATTTATGATTATTGCAGTCGATTAAAGTAATCAGTAATTGTTTCGAATTTTAAAGTGCAAATAAACTATTCGCTTCGATACATTTGCATTGGTCTCTGATACAATCCGATGCAAATGACACTACTTTCATCGGTTGTAAGTACAACCGATGCAAATAATACTATTTGCTTCACTGCATTTGCATCGGTTCCTTGAGAGTCGAAGTAAATAATACTATTTGCTTTGGTGCATTTGCATCACTTCTTCAGCAACCGACGGAAATAACGTTATTTGCATCGGTTATGACGAAAACCGATGCAAATACTAGTATTTACTTCTGTGTATTTGCATCGGTCCCACAAAATTCGATGCAAATAACACTATTTGCATGAGCTGTAAAGACAACTGAAGCAAATGAGGCAAAGCAACAGGCATATTTTGTACTAGTGACCATAGAGGACTACCAGGAGCACCTTCAACGTCTCAGGAAGCCGCGTGCTTCCCCTTCCAGTCCTTCGGATCCGTCATAACAATCAGATGAATGTGCGCTCCCCTCGTGCCTTATAACACCTCGATGATCTACCCCGTTGGGTTATTCACCCTCAAACGTACGGACTGGTCCAAGCGCCTCATTTTAAAATATTATTAGACCCTATGTCTAAACATTCTATTACGCGCTTGCCTTACTTCACCGGGTTTTCATCTGACTTGGTTATTACCATTCATATTGAATTCTTATTCAAACTGCTAAGTTTCTCTTGCTTATTATTTCAATCATATAACTCAATCCATTTAAGTTTATTAATAAGCCCACAACATGTTATTCTCTAGATTGTGGCCCAAGGTCTGAAATCCACAATCTATTTTATATTCTTGCTTGGTTACATCATTACAATAACATGTTTTTATTTAATGTGTAATTAAGTACGTCTCATTTTACATGTTTCTTTTTACCATGTCAGTCATTATTTATGATTAAATATAATTTATCTTATATGTTTTCCTCGTTCTTTCTTATTTAATGATAATTCCTTTTTACATTGTCAATACAACTTATCGTTGTTTACTTGTTAACCTAGTTCTATTAACTAAGGCCCATTAACAAGTTTCCCAACCCATTGATTATAACCTATGTTATAATTTCCTCTTGTCCCTAGGACAAGCTAAACATGTTGTTCACATCAGCAGGTTCTAGACTTCTAGATTACTTAATTTATAATTAAGTACCTCTTATTTTATTACTCAGGTTGTCTCATTTCCTCAAAAGTTATGCTTACCCTAAACTGTGTCCTTTTAATTACATAACTTTATTGTTTCTACCGGTTATGTATACCACTAGGTTTCTTTAATCACATAACCTCATTGGGTTAAGTTTATGGGCCTATATGCGTATATTACCCATCCCCTCTAATTTACTTAACCCACCCATTACCCATCCAATTTTTACTTAACCCTAACTCAAGTTCATAATCATACAATCCTAATGGATTAACTTAGGTTAAGTAGTCCAATTCATTAGCATGTCAAACTATGGTTATAATGGGCTAGACCTCCCACATTAGGCCTACAACGTGTGGATGCTGGATATGCTGGTCGGGTCTGGGCAGTCTTATTCCACAGTTGGGTCTAACCTCGTGTCTTAGCCCGATTCGTATTTACGTACTTAGACCTCCCACATTAGGTTCAACACTAGTGGCTGATGGATATGCCGGTTGGGTCCGGGCAGACTTCCACCACTAATGTAACCTAACCTCGTGTCATAAGTACAATTACAATTCCTATTTGTAATTACTAAACATTCCATTATTAATTAATTAATCAATTAAACCTTTCCCCATTTGAATTATGTCTAATTCACTATTCAAATTATAGACTTTTATGCCTCTTTTTAATTCGCCTTTTAATTATGCACCATATGCCCCTTGTCATAAATTAAGGCATATATACATGTATATATATATATATATTACATAAACCAAAACCCACATATATTCCAACTTATGCCCCAAGTCCATATTCACCCCTATCAATGCAAGTTATACCCAAATCCACCTTCACATAATTTATGCCTAAAATTCATGTTCACATATGTTCAAATTTACGTTCCAAATCAATATTTAGACATGTCCATTTTATACCCAATTCTGTATTTATATATATTCCAATGCATGCCTAAATTCATATTATCCAATGAGACATATGGCCCTAAACCCATCTTCGTATATTTCCAATTTTATGCTCAAATTTAGATCCATATTTTCCAATACCAATTATGCCCTAAATTATGTCATTTCCCATTATTTCCAATTTCGCACATTCGCATTTTTCAGCGTTAGGCCTAGGCTCGAAGGTAGCCTGGCTATATAAAAATAAAAAGGAAAAGAAGGAGAGAAGAGAATTAGAACAGGCATAATAACGAATCAAAAACATAATGATAGAAATAGGCATAAACTAAATTGACATGTTATGACAAGATTAGACTTGGTGATAATATAAACATATAAGAACAGATCAATGGAATATGTCATAATATAACTGATTAGGCACCGATTCAAGATCCAATTATTATATACATATCAAGATCACTATTTAGATATTTAGATCTAAAAGCAACATGAACTCATAGTGAATTTGCTACGAAGAACATATTAAATAAGTTGTTGTAGCCATCGCTAAATTTGTTGTAGCAATCTTCGAATATGTATAATCTTCTTTGAATTGATTTAGAAAAAGAAGAAGGAGAAGAACCATTTTAATTTCCATCGCAGTAGAGCTTCGCCGTCACCATTATTTTTCTATGAACAAAACCTAGGTTTAGGGTTCTTTATATAGGAGTAGCAGAGCAACCAAGGCCATCAGATCAGACCAGAAACCATCAAAATTGTCCACGTCAGAAGAAGCTTCTAGAGCCACGAGGGGGGGTCGACACCTGTGTCTACCCCTATATAGGGGGGTCGACACCTATGTCGACACCCCTATATGGGGTCGACACCTATATCGACACCCCTTAAGCGGGTCGACACCCTTTGAGCGGGATTTTTCCCGCTCACCGCTTTTGACTGTTTTTGAATCGGTTTGAATTCTGGATATGATTTTGTTTATATATATATATATATATATATATATATATATATATATACTTCCTTGTGCATATACAAACTACTACAGCTTATAACTTCTTCATACGTTATCTGTTTTACGCAAACTTGGTGTCTAACTGAACCAAAATTCTGAGGCGGACGCAATGGCGTAGACCGTTTCCCTTAATTCTGAATATTAAATTAATTATTCTTTAATTTATCCTCTCAATATTGTTAAATTTTCGGGGTGTTACATTCTCCCCTACTTAAAGGATTTCATCCCCGAAATCTCTAAGACAAGAAGAATGTATATCCTAACATCCAACAATCATACATCCATTTAGAAATCACAGGCATCCATTGCCCTTAAGGAATTTCTAATGCTTTTATGAACATACTCAATAGTGTGTGTATATGTCCGTAAACTAATGCGAAAGATCAGGCGGTCTACTGATTCAGTTGACCTCCTTAATGCAATGTGTGTTTGTGCCATGCAACCAAAATGTATGCAAATCACCCTAGCATAACATGCAAGTTCTATATGGGTGCACAATCATCCATCCAAATGCAACATCAATGCAACGACAATCAATAAAAATATAAAATGTACACACATCAATATGCAACATGTAAGTGACTGAGCCGACCTAGTGCCTATTGTGTGTGGAGCCTATTATGTGTATATGCATCCACGAGCAATCGCTAGCAAACACTTGCATCCATCAAACATAACATGTCTCAAACACATGTTTACATACATTAGTTTTCTACCTAAAGACTCGATCGATAGGAGATATTCAAACGATAGATACAATTATTAATTCGAAGCTTGGAAAAAGAAGTTAAGAACATATTCTCGAAATGGAAAGGATATGAACCGCGAATCTTGTCTTCCGCCTCCCAAGTAGCATCCTCGCGGTCCTCTCCCCATTGCACTTTTATTAGCTTCACTTCTTTGTTGCATAATTTCTTAACCTCCGATCCAAGTATGCAAGTCAGAACTCGTCCAATCGTTGCTTCCTTCTCTACTTTCACTTCCTCCCGCAAGTTTGGCTCCAATATCTCGAAATCTATACCTTTTATCGCCTCTTCTCAAGTAGCTCCCTTACTTTCTTACAAAGTTCCCTCTTTTCTTTTAGGAGTCACAGGTCGCAAAGGAAATGCAACTGGCTTTGCATTGTCTACCAAGTTTGTGTGGAAACCAACCTCGTGCCTCGGGGTAAACCCCGAACCTCATCAAACATAAGGATACTCACCACTATTGGTACAGGTCACAAATCATCGATAGATACATCAAGAGGTTCTAGGAAACTAATTTATCCCTAGAATCAAACCGTACCTCATGGGATCAAGAACATATGCGTCGCAACCAAACTCGACGCCTGACGCAGAGATTCTCAAACTCCGACCAATCCTCAATAAATAAGCCATACCTCCAATGGGGTTTGAGACAATAATGGGATCCAATACCATACTAGTTTCTAGGTACAGAGACTCAACTAAAGGATTAGATAAAAAAGAATGCGAGGCGCTAGAAAAAGAATCCTAACAGGATGATCAGAAATTGAAATCAATCCCTCGATGGAAACTTTCCTACCCCTATCTTGTCCATTAGCTATGAGAACATTAACTTTCCCTTTTCTCTTTCTGCAACCATTTTCCAGATGACCCATCGTTCCGAAATTATGGAATTTCCTCTTTTCTTCCTTCATCTATATTCCCTTCTTAAGCCATTAATTTTTTTCATCTTTGGGGTGTGCTCCTTAGCCCCAATTCCCTTATTCTCCTTTTTACCATTCTTATGCAACATGCTAACCAGTCTCTTGAAAGCTACCTTCATCGCACAGAAATCCTTACGAGGCTTGAAAGAAAATAAGACGCAGGTGAAACCACTATGGCTAAAGATGGAGGTTGGGCACTTCTTTGCCCTTCGATATGTACCGTATTTTTAACATGCCTACAGAACCATGTTGAATTAGGGATACCCCTTCAGGAAGAAACGGTTCCCCGAACAAAAGGAAAAGGAATCAAATGGAAAATAGAGAAGATATTTATGACTTTGGGAAATATGCTTTTCAAAAACGAACTTTTTATTTTAAAATACTTTGTCTTTGAGACCTTTTTGAAAACCATTTTCAAAATATTTTATCCGATCTTATAACCATATGCTCTGATATCAAATGTGACACCCCACGTCCGTTAATCTCACTCACTAAGGGAATGCATTAACTTTCGTGAAGCGTTGTAGGTAAATAAGAAATAATAGAACAAGACAGACATGTAAAATAGTAGCGGAATTAAAAACTTTATTTAAATCATAACATCATGGTCCCAAATACTAAATTTACATCATAGGTTAGAAATAACCAATTACATGTTTAATCATCTGTCTTGCCAAAAATATCAAAGTACAAAAACATAAACCATATTTCCCAAGCAAAGCCAAACAAGAGTTGACAATGAATCAAAGTTGTACATCAATATCCAAAGTCCAAGCTAAGCAGAAAAGAATCCAAATCAACTCTAAGCACTTCCACCCTGAGAACCTGGGGGGAAACAGAAGAGAGAGAAGAGGAAACAAAAAGGGTCAGACATAAATTCTGGCGAGTCCAGTTACTTTTAAATATAAATAAATAAAAGTGTCATGGCAGGTTATAAAAACTGGAAGAACAAGATAACAATAACAAGTATGAACTAAGCAAGATAAGATGAACATGATATATTACACTTCTTAAATACATTCCTCTGCACCGCGCAAATACTAGTATATCAGAAGTAGAATGATCCCTACTAATATCGTTCCATTACATTTTCTAGATTATTAGGTTACTTAGGTTAATAGCACTCAAGAATTATACGCGCATCGTACCCATTTACTTTTCCATGGATTCACCTGATACAATATATGTAGTTATCTCTCAATATAGAGATACATCCCATGGTAACCCACTTGCACGGTCTCCACCGTAACGCAACAGAAGTGAACACAGTCTCTCGTCCTATGTCGGAGTCTACATAACAATGTTACGTTCCGCATATATCTGTCATTACTATGCTACGTAAGCGTATGGATTGCCACCATCGATCAAATCAGACTCCAGATCATAGTAATGCCCTCTAGTCTACGACACATCACCCAGAGCTGATGTGCATGTATCTAGACTGTCCAACGTATGTACTATAACTGTAACTCGATGCCGCAATCGCACGTCCTCTAATGTGTACCGAATTCCGTGACAGGGCTAAACAAGGAACTCGGTCGAGAGCTTTTCTATATCTGTATAGGCCCGTCTTTAAGTGACTTCAAATATAGATAATCCTCGGGTCCGTTTTCCATGGTGGCTATGGCCCCACCTCGGCCCCTCCCTCAACTAGTAAAGACTACAGAGCTAAGCGACGGCCCCTAAAACAACTAATCTAAAAATCCATGTGGCGTCTCCCCTCAACCCCGTACCTCGATAGTGAAAGGTGAAATGATATCTTGGGGTTAGCTCTAGTCTTTTCGCATCCCGCTGGCTTCCGACGACGGGTATCTAACGATCTATTATCCTTGTCGGTCCTGACCTTCCACATCCTCGTGAGTCAACCATCGAATCACCCTGATGTCACCTAGTCACAGCATTCTGACTGCATAGCTACCTCTGCAGTCAAGGCCCACCCACCTGGTAGTTACGCAAAGACCTAACCTCTGTAAGCACAATCCGAAACTACACCACCACAGAGGACTACCAGGAGCACCTTCAACGTCTCAGGAAGCCGCGTGCTTCCCCTTCCAGTCCTTCGGAGCTGTCATAACAATCAGACGAATGTGTGCTCCCCTCGTGCCTTATAACACCTCAATGATCTACCCCATTGGGTTATTCACCCTCAAACGCACGGACTGGTCCAAGCGCCTCATTTTAAAATATTATTAGACCCTATGTCTAAACATTCTATTACACGCTTGCCTTACTTCACTGGGTTTTCATCTAACTTGGTTATTACCATTCATAATGAATTCTTATTCAAATTACTAAGTTTCTCTTGCTTATTATTTCAATCATATAACTTAATCCATTTAAGTTTATTAATAAGCCCCAACATGTTATTCTCTAGATTGTGGCCCAAGGTCTAAAATTCACAATCTATTTTATATTCTTGCTTGGTTACATCATTACAATAACATGTTTTTATTTAATGTGTAATTAAGTACATCTCATTTTACATGTTTCTTTTTAACATGTCAGTCATTATTTATGATTAATATAATTTATCTTATAAGTTTTCCTCGTTCTTTCTTGTTTAATCATAATTCCTTTTTACATTGTCAATACAACTTATCGTTGTTTACTTGTTAACTTAGTTCTATTAACTAAGGCCCATTAACAAGTTTCCCAACCCATTGGTTATAACCTGTGCTATAATTTCCTCTTGTCCCTCACATCAGCAGGTTCCAGACTTCTAGATTACTTAATTTATAATTAAGTACCTCTTATTTTATTACTCAGGTTGTCTCATTTCCTCACAAGTTATGCTTACCATAAACGGTGTCCTTTTAATTACATAACTTTATTATTTCTACCGGTTATGTATACTACTAGGTGTCTTTAATCACATAACCTCATCGGGTTAAGTTTGTGGGCATATATGCGTATATTACCCATCCCCTCTAATTTACTTAACCCGCCCATTACCCATCCAATTTTTACTTAACCCTAACTCAATTTCATAATCATACAATCCTAATGGATTATCTTAGGTTAAGTAGTCCAATTCACTACCATGTCCAGCTATGGTTATAATGGGCTAGACCTCCCACATTAGGCCTACAACGTGTGGATGCTGGATATGCCGGTCGAGTCTGGGCAGTCTAATTCCACAGTTAGGTCTAACCTCGTGTCATAGCCCGATTCGTATTTACATACTTAGACCTCCCACATTAGGTTCAACACTAGTGGCTGCTGGATATGCTGGTCGGGTCCGGGCAGACTTCCACCACTAATGTAACCTAACCTCGTGTCATAAGTACAATTACAATTTCTATATGTAATTACTAAACATTCCATTATTAATTAATTAATCAATTAAACCTTTTCCCATTTGAATTATGTCTAATTCATTATTCAAATTATAGACTTTTATGCCTCTTTTTAATTCACCTTTTAATTATGCACCATATGCCCCTTATCATAAATTAAGGCATATATATGTATGTATGTATAAATATATACATATATTGCTCAAATCCAAACCCACATATATTCCAACTTATGACCCAAGTCCATATTCACCCCTTTCAATGCAAGTTATACCCAAATCTACCTTCACATAATTTATGCCTAAAATTCTTATTCAAAAATGTTCAAATTTACGTTCCAAATCAATATTTAGACATCTCCATTTTATACCCAATTCTGTATTTATATATATTCCAATGCATGCCTAAATTCATATTATCCAACAAGACATATGCCCCTAAACCCATCTTCATATATTTCCAATTTTATGCCCAAATTTAGATCCATATTTTCCAATACCAATTATGCCCCAAATTATGCCATTTCCCATTATTTCCAATTTCGCACGTTCGCATTTTTCAGCGTTAGGCCTAGGCTCGAAGGTAGCCTGGCTATATAAAAATAAAAAGGAAAAGAAGGAGAGAAGAGAATTAGAATAGGCATAATAACGAATCAACAACATAACGATAGAAATAGGCATAAACTAAATTGATATATTATGACAAGATTAGACTTGGTGATGATATAAACATATAAGAACAGATCAATGGAATATGTCATAATATAACTGATTAAGCACTGATTCAAGATCCATTTATTATATACATATCAAGATCACTATTTAGATATTTAGATCTAAAAGCAACATGAACTCACAGTGAATTTGATACGAAGAACATGTTGAATAAGTTGTTGTAGCCATCATTAAATTTGTTGTAGCAATCTTCGTATATTTATAATCTTCTTTGAATTGCTTTAGAAAAAGAAGAAGGAGAAGAACCATTTTAATTTCCATCGCAGTAGAGCTTCGCCGTCACCATTATTTTTCTATGAACAAAACCTAGGTTTAGGGTTCTTTATATAGGAGTAGCAGAGCAACCAAGGCCATCAGATCAGACCAGAAACCATCAAAATCTTCCACGTCAGAAGAAGCTTCTGGAGCCACGTGGGGGGGGGGGGTAGAAACCTGTGTCTACCCCCATATAGGACGGTCGACACCTATGTCGACACTCCTTAAGGGGGTTGACACCCTTTGAGCGGGATTTTTCCCGCTCACCGCTTTTGACTGATTTTGAATCGGTTTGAATTCCGGAGATGATTTTGTTTATATATATATATATATATATATATATATATATATATATATACACACACACACACACACTTCCTTGCGCGTATGCAAACTTCTACAGCTTATAACTTCTTCATACGTTATCCGTTTTACGCAAACTTGGTGTCCAACTGAACCAGAATTCTGAGGCGGACGCAATGGCACAGTCCGTTTTCGTTAATTCTGAATATTAAATTAATTATTCTTTAATTTATCCTCTTAATGTTGTTAAATTTTCGGGGTGTTACAAATAAAACTGGTACGTGAGCCTCCTGCTCACCATTGATCAGCATCGTCGTCCTCACTAAAGCAATACCAACCACCTATTACTTAGTCTACCCATCACAACTGGATGAACAGCCCAAGGTAATAAGAGGAAACATAAAATCTTGAGTCAGACAACAGTTTTAGTGAGCGATAAAACAGCTAACAAACTTCATCAATAAAGTATATGAGAATGGGTAAATAATTAACTAATCTATCTAACTCCATAGAAGAACTCTCAATTTAATTCCCCATTACATGATAGTGATAGCCTTTACAATCCATAAAACCAAAGGAATAACAATTCAATCATGACAATTAAAGCATCCATTCATATATGGCAAAGCAACTCAATCATGATCACAACATGCATTCAAACGTCCATGACTGACTCTGGCTTTCACCACCAACCTTGCTTTGGAACCCTCGTTATCGTATGACTGGCTAATAATTTTCCGTCAATTGTGAAGGACCACACACGATGCCCTGGTTCTAGCAAAACTCCAAACGCTATACTCAATACGTGCTACACGCTATACTCAATACGTGTCTAGGCAATACACGACGTCCAAGGCACTCGACCTACAATTGGTCTTCAATTGTACCTCTGCTTTGAATACGCTAGAACCTACGACAATGATAATTCCTCGGCCTTCATCTTTCTAGTCGTTATCAATTACGACTATTAATTAGCTCAGAACACCTTAGAGCTGCCACTTCACATAAATTCAATACATCCTTGAGTTGTCTCCCCATTTGTTGCATACAATGAACAACAAACAGTTTTCAACACTACCAAACTTCCCAATTGAATTCACTTTGAAGTCACATCATCACCGGAAATGTCCGACCGGATATGGCAAAAATGGCTGACCAGAATAGGCCGACCCAACTTATGTCCTACCCAACTTATGTCCGACCAAACTTTGGTCCGACCCAACTTTGGTCCGACCCAACTTTGTTCCGACCCAACTTTAGTCCGACCCAGTTTTTCCTGACAAGGCCGACCCACCTTTGGATGACTAGGCCAACCCACCTCTGAATGACTAGGCCGACCCACTTTTTCTGACTAGGCCGACTCACTTCTTCTGACTAGGCCGACCCAACTTATGGATGATCCAACCTATGGCCATCCAACTTATGGCCGATCCAAAACCTACATATTGAAATTCAACTCCGATTTCGACCAAAACTTCGCCAAATGATAAATCCAATGAAACTAACTCATCCAATTCATCAAAAAGGATTACAAGCATGTTATGAAATCAACAATATCATCAATATGAAAATTCTATCAAGGATAATGTCAAATTCACCAAAATCACCACAAATATGCATATGAACAAAAACCATGGATCTAACTTGCACATTTGTATGAAATATAATAGAAATTACCTATCTAAACTTGTTAAATCATATCCTAGGGTGATCTATATGAAAATGAACTTACCAATGCATAGATCTAAGGAAAAACACTTGAATTTGATGAAAAACATGATCTAATACTCATACACTTTATTGAATTCATGTGAGAGATGTAATCAACTCACCGATTCTACCAAACAAGCTAAAATGATAGAATTATGAATTCGGACAAAGAGTAATTCGAACAAAACTCCTCGATCCGATGAATTCCCCCTTGAAATGATGTAGATCTTGCCTCGAATGGTGTAGATCTTCGATTTCCCTCCTTGGATTTGGATTTCTAATGGTGGAAAAGTGTTTAGAGGAAGGAGGAGCACAAGGCACCAAATGGGAGAATGAGAAACTAAACTATTTCCCATACCCCTCACCCCCTATTTATAGTTCCACCAGCCCACTAATGGGCCTCCCCCAAATCAGCCCATTAGGCTCCCAAAAACCTGGACATCCAACCGAAAAACCTTAAAACAGCAATTTCTCCCAAATTGCTGAACCAAATCCTTAATGTAACCACTCTACGGAAAGACAATCATCAATTCCTTTTCAATGGCACAGGTCTCACCCTCTAATTCGACCTGAGTCAAAAGTTGTGCTCTATACAAGACTAACAGGGGCAAAATGGTCACAAACAAAACCGGTAAAAATTATGGACGTGTCCCACATCCCCATAAGCAACATATTAAAAGATGAGAATGATCCAACCCTCAGGGAATAAAATAAAACTATTTTACAATCTTTTGATACGTAAAATGCGGGTTGTTACATTCTTCCCCCTTTAGAATTTTGCCCTCAAAATTCCAAGCAAACAAAAGCAATCACAACAATTCCGCATGCCTATCATCCATGAGAAGCCAATTCTATCATCCAAACTAGCAACCATCAAGCTATGCATCCATAGCCTAATCCTATCACGTGGAACTCTATCAAACAATCAACAAGATACAACTATATAACGATGGTACAATATTAAAGGGTCCTACCGACGAAGAATTCTGGATGAGTCGCCTTCATGCTCTCTTCCATCTCCCACGTACAATTGTCATCATCTTCACTTCATTGTACCTTGACCAACTTAACTGTCTTCCTCCTAAGTTGTTTTGTGTCATTCCCCATAACATGAAGTGGTTCACGAGGTTTCACAACTGCGGTTTCTACTTCTAGGTCTTCGTACTGCTCTGGAGATACCACCACATTCGAATCATGCATGAACTTCCGTAGAAATGACACATGGAGCACATTATGCACGCTCGACATCTTCTCGGATAACTCCAATCTATATGCGAGCTTTCCAATTCGATCGACCATCGGAAATGGTCCAACGAACCTAGGAGCCAACTTTCCTTTACTCCCAAATCGAACCACATGCTTCAGTGGCAAAATCTTCATGAAAACCATATCACCAACTTTGAATTCCATATCTTTTCGACGCTTATCAGCATAGCTCTTCTGGCGATCTTGGGCCACCTTCATTCGTTGTCGAACGATCTCGATACAATCTGAGGTCTCTCTAATCATCTCTGCCCCAGTACCATCTTATCTCCAGTTTCTAGCCAACATGCTGGAGAATAGCACGGTCTCCTATACAACGCCTCGTATGGTGCCATCCCAATGCTAGACCGGTAGCTATTATTATATGCAAACTCAACCAGTTGTAGATGGTCTTCCCATGATCCTCCGAAGTCTAAAAACATAAGCCCTCATGAGATCTTCCAAAACACAATTGACTCTTTCGGTCTGACCATCAGTTTGGGGATGATATGTCGTACTCAAGCACAACTCGGTTCCCAAAGCTTCTTGTAAACCTTTCCAAAATCCACTCATGAATAATGTATCTCGGTCACTCACTATACACTTTGGGACACCATGGAATCGAACTATCCATTTCACATAAAGTTCAGCCAATTTCGATGTCGTCCTAGTCGACTTAACAGGAATGAATCTCGACTTTTGGTCAAGTAATCCACAATGATCCAAATTCCTTCATTTCCTGCCCTGGTTCTAGGTAGTCCATCGATAAAATCCATCGATATTTGCTCCCACTTCCACATAGGAACTTCCAATGGCTGAAGCAAACTACTTGGCTTCTTCTGTTCAGCTTTCACCAACTGACAGTTCAAGCACTTAGAAATGAACTTTCCAATATCTTGCTTCATCCCCTCCCAGTAGTAAACTCTCTTCATGTCCTGATACATATTATTACCACCAGGATGAATCGTCAAATTCGATTGATGACATTCTCTTAGAACTTCATCTCTCAATCCATCGATATCAGGGACAACTAATCGCCCTTGCTTCCGAAGCCAACCTTCTCGATTGACTTCGAACTCTTTATCTTCTAGTTCTAGTCTCTGGATAAACTCGACAAGCTTTGCATCTTGCTTTTGGCTCTTGCCAATCCTTTCGATGAGAGTAGGCCTTATCGATAAGTTTGCCAACATTTCAGGTTCCAACTTACACTATAGCCTGAAATCAAACCTTGCCAAATGCTCAAAGCTCTTCTATTCCGAAAACATCGCTCTCAAACTTGCGTGTCTTTGAATCAATGCATCTGCAACTGCGTTGTCCTTGCCCGGAGTATAGGCTGTACCAAAATCATACGATGCCAGAAACTCTAACCATTGTTGCTGCCGAAAATTCAAATTCTTTTGGGAGAAAAGATACTTTAACGACTTGTGGTCCATAAACAACTCGAACCGAACCCCCAATAGGTAATGTCTCCACATCTTCAGAGCAAATACAATTGCTGCCAACTCCAAATCATGAGTTAGGTAATTCTTCTCATATGGCTTCAGCTGTCGACTCACCTAAGCCACAGCCTTATCCTTCTGCATTAGCACTGCTCCAAGTCCAGTACCACATGCATCAGTATATACCACCATCTCTTCATTCCCACTTGGAATGGTCAACACAGGAGCACTCGTCAATCTCTCCTTCAGGATCTTGAACGCTTGTTCACACTTTGCATCTCAAGTGAATACTTGGTTCTTATTCGTTAATCCTGTCAAAGGCGCAGCTAAATTGGAGAAATCCTTGATAAACCGTCGATAATGACTAGCCAACCCAAGGAAACTTTGTACGTTAGTCCTGGATTGCTACCACCTTAGCGAGGTCAACCGCTATCCCATTTCCAGAAACAACATGACCTAAGAACCTCACTTCATCCTTCCAGAAGTGACATTTCGAGAACTTAGCCTTCAACTGATGCTTTCGTAAGATCTCTAACACAACTCTCAAGTGCACCTTGTGTTCTTCCTCATTCCTAGAGTAAACCAGAATATCATCCACGAACACAAGCACGAACTTGTTTACCTGATCTCTGAACACTCTATTCATAACATCCACAAAGTACACTGACGCGTTTGTCAACTGAATGGCATCATCAACCACTCGAAGAATCCTGATAGTGACCTAAAAGCAGTCTTTGGCACACTATCCTTAGCCACCCTCAACTGGTGAAATCTCGTTACCAAATCCATCTGAGAAAATACTTTAGCTTTGTGAAGTTGATCGAACAAGTCATCAATCCTTGGCAACAGATACTTGTTCTTCTTAGTCACCTTGTTCAGCTCACGATAGTCTACACACAACCTTAACGAGCCATCTGCCTTGGTTGCAAACACGACCGGTGCACCCTATTCGGAAACACTTCTCCGAATGAATCCCTTCCTAAGAAGGTCTCGAACTTGCACCTCCAATTCTCGTTGTTCCTTAGGCGCCATCCGCCTAAGAGGCATAACGCTTGGTCTAGCGCCCTCAACCAAATCGATCCTAAACTCGATCTTACAATGCGGCGTGAAATACCCCACCTCCGTTAAGGTCACTCTCAAAGGGAATGCCTTAACTTCGGTGGAGCGTTTTAAGGTACAAGATACTAATAAATTACAAGATAGAAAATTTATGTAGCGGAAAAAGATCAATATTATTTCATAAATACTTGTTCAACACAACAATTCAACAACTGTTTCAACCTTCCAAATTATTACAACTTTTCATCTGTCTTGAAAACATAAAGAAGCAATACTGAAAATAAAATGACATAAATCCCCAATAAGTGCTTGACCATAGCCATCGCTCAAAAAGGAAAGTCCAAGCCTTACATCTACGTTCTTCAAGCTTTGGCTAATGTAACACCCCACGTCCATTAATGTCACTCGCAAAGGGAATGCATTAACTTCCATAGAGCTTTTTAAGTAAGTATAGAACAAAAAATCACAACAAGACAAATATAAAGCAGTACTTGAAAATTAAAACTTTATTTCATTGCAGCGGATAAACCCATATGTTTGATTACATCATCAAAACCATAAACCAAAGTCAAGTACATCATATCCATCTTGATAAAACAAAGTGCATAAACTGAAAGACATAATCCCCAACATTAAAATAGCCATAAATAAAGAGAAGCTGAACTTTACTTCAGCGGTCCAAGAAATCTTCTAAAAGCAGTCCAAGATCAAGCTCCACTGGTGCTAGTTCTAACCTGAGCACCTGGGGGGAGGAAAGAGATGGAAAAAGGGGGCTCAGACATAAAGTCTGGCGAGTGCGATAATTCCAACAATATAATTAACAAAGTAACTAGGCTAAGGCATAAGTTGGAAAATAAGGAAATGACCATGAACCATTGAGTATAGCAAAGTAAACAAGGAAACAAGATGAATAACGATATCGTTAAAGCGCACCTAACCCACTAAGATGAATTTACTAAACTACACCAACACTATAGGATAATTGCTATACTGCACCGCCACTAGTATACTGCACCACCACTAGTCACCCTAAGGTTGATCCCGCCTATAGACTTAATAATGATATTGGTAGTTTCGTGCACCCCTAGTTGCCTTCATAGGTGTCGCCTGCCCCTATCTCCACTAGGTGTACCCACTACCCGCCAAGCGATCGGCTCCCTAACTCGTAGATACCCGTGCTGGCCCCAAAGTGGGGTGTATCACTCCCCAAAGTGGCAACCCGATACAACAAAGAATGCACGGCTTATACCTACACGATGCAACAACGTCTTACCTACCAGCCCAGGTCCACACACGCATATGAACCCGTTGGACTTGCGTTGCCACCGCTAACCCGGTTTGGCCTCTTACAATCAAGCCCAGTATGTGTGTCCCATCCTCGACTTGGGTCGAGCCCACAAAGATACGTATGGGTTACTGGTTGAAACGGGCCCCCTTTACTTGGCACAAGCTATCCACCTAAGCTGCATCCCACTTAACCCACTTCTTATTCATGTTTCAATTACATGTTTCATATTTTGGTTAAGTGTTTCTAATCGTATTTCCAAATGCCACCCAAGGCACCCACTAGATTCCACATGCCACCCAAGGCACCCACTTAACCCCCTCATGTCCCACTACATGCTTATCTGGTTAAGTGTTTCTTAATTCATTAAGACCGTAACCTCATAAAGACCTCTCACATTAGACTGACATTTGTGGCAGCTGGATTTGCCGGGCGGGTCCGGGAAGTCTTACACCACAAAAGAGCCTAACCTCGTGTCTTTACAATTGTTACGTATTTAGTTTGTGCCTAAGACCCCTCACATTAGACTGGCATTTGTGGCAGCTGGATTTTCCGGGCGGGTCCGGGCAGTCTTACACCACAAAAGAGCCTAACCTCGTGTCTTAGACGATTAATTACTCCTAATTAATCATCCCCTAAATTTAAATAACTTTCCCTATTCAAATTATCAATCAATTCCAAATTTAGCGATGTCCATAATTGACTCAATTATGTCCATCCATTTATGGTATGTAAAATCATACCAATTTTACCCCAATTTTATTTTATGCCTTTTAAGGCATTTATGCCAATTAAATATTTTTAATATTATCCCCTTTTTCCCCACGTAGTACGTTTGTTCGTTTAATGTAAAGATATACGTTAGACTCGAATAGTCTAACTCATGAAATAAAAGAAAACATCACATATATATACATAATTAAAACATAGATATAACATAGGGGTGAACTTGCATATGTGAATGATGTTCTACATCTAAAACTTGCGTAGGCCAAAATTACAACTTGCATAAACAACATATGTCATGGATCAAATCTAAAGGTGTGAACTTGATGAGATAATGGCCACAAACTTGCATAAACATCATGTATAACATAGATCCAAATCTAAAGGTGTGAACTTGATGAAATAATGGCCACAAACTTGTATAGACAACATGTGTCATAGACCTATATCTAAAAGGGGTAAACTTGCATAGGTAATAACATGATTCATATCCAACTCATAGATTCACATATGTGATTTATACATCGCAACAATGGTGTAAACTAATATATAACATGTAAAGTATCATGTCATAGCCTAACTTTCAATTAAATTCTCACATAAACTAGGTGCCATAATCATGTAAGGTCACATATAATTCTACCCAAACTTGTATATGGTTCATGTTTGAATAAACATCTAAACTTTCCTACATATGATTTATCATATGAATCAATATCGCAAACTAGCATAAGAAACATGACGATTTGATTGTATATAAAATTACATCATGGATGATAGCAACATAACTTTGCATGATAGCATCACAACATAACATTATAGCTATTTCAATCACAATCCTACAACATAATTACAACATGTAATCAATACTTCATATCACATCCATACAATCCGTGTTATAACTTAATCTAATTAAATTACTAATTATTTTGCTAAAACTATCGAACTCACAACTCAAAAGCAGTCTTGAGTTCTGAATTCTGATTTCTGGAGTTGAATTAGCGCTCCTTTGATGAAGAATCGCTGTTAGGGTTGAATAGTTCTGATTTGGTTGTTGTTCTTCCTCTTTAATTTGGTGGCGGCTGCTCTACGGTTCAAGCCAACAGCATGACGGCCATAGGTTTAGTTTTAATTCTGATTTAGGGTTTGAGTCTATGGGTCTTTTTATAGAGTTATGAATTAATTTAAGCCGTCGGATGTTCTTAGGGTTAACCAAAACCATTCAATTATTATAGGGTGATGAGTCAGCCCTAATGACTCAGCAAGGAGTCAGAAAGGACTCAACAACACGGGTCAGCCTGAACCAGAAAGCTGTGCAGGCTCCATCCTCGGCCT
This sequence comes from Allium sativum, assembly GCA_030737875.1. Classification (NCBI taxonomy): domain Eukaryota; kingdom Viridiplantae; phylum Streptophyta; class Magnoliopsida; order Asparagales; family Amaryllidaceae; genus Allium; species Allium sativum. The sequence goes on from CM060910.1 coordinate 923,924,957, forward strand.
GGGCGCACTTGGCAGGTGCGCCAGTGTAAATATGTATTGGCGCACTTCCCAAGTGCGCCAGTGCATTTTTTTCTACTATACTTTGCCACCAAACTTCGTTCGTCCATAACTCTTTCATCCGGTACTCGTTTCCCGCAAACTCGGACTCTATCTCCACTAGAATTCCGAGACCAACATAATGGCGCAACCCAATCCCCATAATTCTCATGTCTGAGATTAATTATTCTTTAGTTTAGTTAATTCGATTATTCAAAAATCCGGGGTGTTACATTCTCCCCTCCTTAAAGGATTTCGCCCCCGAAATCTCCAAGTTATGGAGAATGTATATCCTACCATCCAACAACCATCTACTCAACCATCAAACACGGGCATCCATTGTCCTTATAAAATTTCTAATGTTGTATGAACATATGCAAGAAGTGTGTGTATATGTTCCTTATCTAATGCAAAATCAGGCGGTCTACTCATTCAGTTGACCTCCTTAATGCAAACCATGATAGTGCCATGCGTCCATTATGTATGCGAAAGAAACCAATCGATACATATCATTTCTACATGCGTGCACAACCATTTCACCAAAATGCAACATCCATATGATGGTACAACCATTATTCATCCATTACTTAAATATGTACACACATTTATATGCAATATGCGATATGAAGTGACTGAGCCGATCTAGTGCCTAAAGTGTGTGTATATGCATCCACGGGCAACCACTAGCAAACACTTGCATCCACGTGCATCCATCATCCATAACATGTCTCAGACACATGTTTCAACCATAGGACTATCCTATCTAAAGGTCAAAGATTCTAGCGAGAGGACGTACTAAAGATAAGATAAGTAAAAGAAAAGCGATAAAGGAGAAATTAAAAGACATACCCTCGAAAAGAAAAGGGTATAATGAACGCATCTTCGCTTCCGTCTCCCAAGTAGCGTTGCTCTCATCATCTCCCCGTTGCACTTTGACTAGTTTGACCTCTCGATTCCTCAACTTCTTAATCTCCGACCCAAGAATGCGCGTAGGAGCTCGTCGAATCGTCGCATCATGCTCGATATCCACCTCTCTAAGCAAGCTCGGCTCTACCACTTCCGCGGTCTCGTGCAAGCACTTCCTCAAGTGTGATACATGGAATACGTCGTGTACACCACTAAGTCTCTCGGGCAACTCTACTCTATACGCTATCTTCCCAATCCTTTCCTTAATAGGAAACGGCCCTACGAACCTTGGTGCTAACTTCCCAACGGACCCAAAGCGAACGACGTTCTGTAATGGAGACACCTTGACAAAGACCATGTGCCCAACATCAAACTCAAGATCTGACCTCCTCTTGTCCGCATAAGATTTCTGCCTATCTTGCGCCGTCTTCATCCTCCTTCGAATCAGATCGATCTTCTCCGAAGTCTCTCTAATCATATCGGGTCCAAGCAAGATCTTATCCATAGATTCCCACCAACATGTAGGCGAACGACATGGCCGTCCATAAAGAGCTTCGAACGGTGTCATGCCAATGCTAGACTGAAATCTGTTATTATATGCGAACTCTACCAATGGAAGATGTTCCTCCCATGTACCTCCGAAATCTAAGACACATAACCTCAACAAGTCCTCTAGAATACGATTCACCCTCTCGGTCTGGCCGTCCGTCTGAGGATGATATGCGGTGCTCAAACATAACTGAGTCCCTACCGCTTCTTGCAAGCTTCTCCAAAATTCTCTAGTGAAAATAGGATCGCGGTCGCTCACTATGCTAGAAGGAACACCGTGCAAACGAACTATCTCTCGAATGTATACGGAGGCTAACCATGGAGCAGTCCTCTTACTCTTCACGGGAATGAAATGGGCGCTCTTAGTAAGTCTGTCTACCACGACCCAAATACACGTATCACCCTTCCTCGATCTCGGTAATCCGCCAATAAAGTCCATCAAGACGCTTTCCCACTTCCATTGTGGGACCTCCAATGGATGAAGCAATCCACCGGGCTTCTTTTGCTCCGCTTTTACTTGTTAGCACACCAAGCATCTAGCGACATACTCAGCCACATCTTTCTTCATGCCGGCCCAAAAGTAAACTCGTCTCATGTCCATGTACATCTTGTCCCCGCCGGGATGGATGGTCATCTTCGAACGATGGGCATCATCAAGAATGGTCTTCCTAAGATTCTCGTCTTGTGGTACACAAAGTCTACCGTCCCTACGTAACCAACCCTTATCATCTAGGGTATACCTACAGAGATGGCTCGATGCCTCCCCTCCTTTGAGCTTTTCTACCAACTCAACCAACTGTGGGTCGTCTCGCTGTGCCTCGCCAATCCGTCCCAAAAGTGTAGGTCTGACCTCTAAGGATGCTAGCAAACTAGGTACGAAGTCAATGGAAGGTGTAAAGTCAAACGTAGAGATGAACTCTAAACTTCGCCGCTCAACAAACAACGGACTCAAGGATAATCTTTTTCTACTTAAGGCATCTGCCACCACGTTAGCCTTGCCAGGGGTATATGCTATCTCGAAGTCGTCGGATGCTAAGAATTCTATCCACCATAACATATCACCCTTCCCTAGAGACCACATGCCCTAAAATCCTCACTTCTTTCCTCCAAAATGGTATTTTGGAGAACTTAGCTTTAAGCTGGTGCACTTGTAGGGTCCCTAAGACTTCCCTAAGATGTTGCGCATGCTCTTCTCTACTTCTACATAAAACCAGGATATTATCCCATGCAAAATCGTTACAACTATCCATCTCTCACGCAGACCATCCTAGTCGAACTCGACATCCCCCAAGTGCAAGTCCCAAAGGCCTAAACCAATATCAGACAAACACCCAAGGGATACCTCCTTCGAATTCAGACGACCTACGTGAGATGATACTAGTAAGACGGTCAATCAATTGAGCACTTGACCGACTCTGGCTGTCCTTGCCAGTCTTGCTCCAAAACCACCGCTGATTACATAACTGGCTTTGCTTAATCTATTAAGCACATACGAAAACTTATTTCACGCCTTTGGGTAAACCCCGCACTTTATCAAAGACGTCTCCATACTCACGGACCACACAAACAGATTCCTAATCATCGTTAGATGCGTCAGAAGATTCTAGGTAGCTAAGCATCACTGAACCCCTAGGGTCGCAAGAAATATGAGGGTCTTTCCCTAACGAATCAATAGTCTAACTACCCTCCTTTCACAATCTAGGATGGCCCCATATCTAGTTAGCCAAACCATACCTAGAATTAAACCGTAGCCCATGAAGCCAAGAACAAAAGCGTTGCACTCAAACTCAACGTCCAATATAAACACTCTCAAATCCCGACAAATCATAGAAAGATGAGCCGAACCACCAATAGGATTTGAGACTAATAAGGGATCAGTAACAAGACTAGTATCTAGGTGCAGTGTTTCAACTAATGATGTAGAGATAAACGAATGCGATGCGCCAGAATCGAATAAAGTACGGACAGGATGATCAAACAGAAAAACTAAACTTTCAACAGAAATTTCTCTACCTCGTGCTTGCAGCGGTGGGACCACGAGAGCTTGAACATGTCCCCTTGCCTGCTCCGGTGCCATAAGAGCTTGCACCTGTCCTCCCGGGGTAGACCCTTCCCTCTGCCCTTTCTTTGGGCAGTCCTTAATAAGATGTCCCGCTTCGCCACAGTTGAAACAACCGGTCTTCTTCTTCTTCCTACTATCTTTTCTTAGAGGGCCGGGTGTCCCATAATAAAGACATTTCCTCTTATCACGGGGTTTATTATTCTTTGTACCCTTCTTAGGTTCCACTTTCTTACCCTGTTCCCTATCCATGCCTCCCCTATACGTTCTCCATTCGTGACCTTCAACGTACAAGAAACTTCGTCCTTCATCAACCAAGTAGCTAGTCGAACCTTCCTCCCCTCGTCTATCTCCAAGATACCGACAAGTCTTCCACTTTCTTAAGCCAACTCCTAGTCCCGACAAACGTCTAAGTCCCATGAAGCGGTTTTCCACCCATCGTATGGAAGCATCTATACGCGGAGGAAGAGATTCAAAAAGGGAAAAAGGAAGAGATTCAAAACGGAGAATCGAAGGAAAGATATATGGCTCTTGGGGTTATGCTTTCTAAAATATACTTTCCTTAAAACATACTTATTGAAAGTACTTCTTTATAAAAATTGCTTTGAAAAATAGTTTTTTTTTTCAAAAATTCATATTTGTTCTGGTAACCTTCAGCTCTGATACCACGTGTAACACGCCACGTCCATTAATGTCACTCACAAAGGGAATGCATTAACTTCCATGGAGCATTTTAAGTAAGTATAGAACAGAAAATCACAACAAGACAGATATAAAGCAGTACCTGAAAATTAAAACTTTATTTCATTGCGGCGGATAAACCCATATGTTTGATTACATCATCAAAACCATAAACCAAAGTCAAGTACATCATATCCATCTTGATAAAACAAAGTACATAAACCGAAAGACATAATCCCCAACATTAAAATAGCCATAAATAAAGAGAAGCTGAACTTTACTTCAGCGGTCCAAGAAATCTTCTAAAAGCAGTCCAAGATCAAGCTCCACTGGTGCTAGTTCCAACCTGAGCACCTTGGGGGGGGGGAGGAAAGAGATGGAAAAAGGGGGATCAGACATAAAGTCTGGCGAGTGCGATAATTCTAACAATATAATTAACAAAGTAATTAGGCTAAGGCATAAGTTGGAAAATAAGGAAATGACCATGAACCATTGAGTATAGCAGAGTAAACAAGGAAACAAGATGAATAACGATATCGTTAAAGCGCACCTAACCCACTAAGATGAATTTACTAAACTACACCAACACTATAGGTTAATTGCTATACTGCACCGCCACTAGTATACTGCACCACCACTAGTCACCCTAAGGTTGATCCCGCCTATAGACTTAATAATGATATTGGTAGTTTCGTGCACCCCTAGCTGCCTTCATAGGTGCCGTCTGCCCCTATCTCCACTAGGTGTACCCACTACCCGCCAAGCGATCGGCTCCCTAACTCGTAGATACCCGTGCTGGGCCCAAAGTGGGGTGTATCACTCCCCCAAAGTGGCAACCCGATACAACAAAGAATGCACGGCTTATACCTACACGATGCAACAACGTCTTACCTACCAGCCCGGGTCCACACACGCATATGAACCCGTTGGACTTGCGTTGCCACCGCTAACCCGGTTTGGCCTCTTACAGTCAAGCCCAGTATGCGTGTCCCGTCCTCGACTTGGGTCGAGCCCACAAAGATACGTATGGGCTACTGGTTGAAACGGGCCCCCTTTACTTGACACAAGCTATCCACCTAAGCTTGGTCCCCTCTAGTACATCCCACTTAACCCACTTCTTATTCATGTTTCAATTACATGTTTCATATTTTGGTTAAGTGTTTCTAATCGTATTTCCAAATGCCACCCAAGGCACCCACTAGATTCCACATGCCACCCAAGGCACCCACTTAACCCCCTCATGTCCCACTACATGCTTATCTGGTTAAGTGTTTATTAATTCATTAAGACCGTAACCTCATAAAGACCTCTCACATTAGACTGGCATTTGTGGCAGCTGGATTTGCCGGGCGGGTCCGAGCAGTCTTACACCACAAAAGAGCCTAACCTCGTGTCTTTACAATTGTTACGTATTTAGTTTGTGCCTAAGACCCCTCACATTAGACTGGAATTTGTGGCAGCTGGATTTGCCGGGCGGATCCGGGCAGTCTTACACCACAAAAGAGACTAACCTCGTGTCTTAGACGATTAATTACTCCTAATTAATCATCCCCTGAATTTAAATTACTTTCCCTATTCAAATTATCAATCAATTCCAAATTTAGCGATGTCCATAATTGACTCAATTATGTCCATCCATTTATGGTATGTAAAATCATACCAATTTTACCACAATTTTATTTTATGCCTTTTAAGGCATTTATGCCAATTAAATATTTTTAATATTATCCCCTTTTTCCCCACGTAGTACGTTTGTTCGTTTAACGTAAAGATATACGTTAGACTCGAATAGTCTAACTCATGAAATAAAAGAAAACATCACATATATACACATAATTAATACATAGATCTAACATAGGGGTGAACTTGCATATGTGAATGATGTTCTACATCAAAAACTTGCGTATGCCAAAATTACAACTTGCATAAACAACATATGTTATGGATCAAATCTAAAGGTGTGAACTTGATGAGATAATGGCCACAAACTTGCATAAACATCATGTATAACATAGATCCAAATCTAAAGGTGTGAACTTGATGAAATAATGGCCACAAACTTGCATAGACAACATATGTCATAGACCTATATCTAAAAGGGGTAAACTTGCATAGGTAATAACATGATTCATATCCAACTCATAGATTCACATATGTGATTTATACATCGCAACAATGGTGTAAACTAATATATAACATGTAAAGTATCATGTCATAGCCTAACTTTCAATTAAATTCTCACATAAACTAGGTGCCATAATCATGTAAGGTCACATATAATTCTACCCAAACTTGTATATTGTTCATGTTTGAATCAACATCTAACCTTTCCTACATATGATTTATCATATGAATCAATATCGCAAACTAGCATAAGAAACATGACGATTTGATTGTATATAAAATTACATCATGGATGATAGCAACATAACTTTGCATGATAGCATCACAACATAGCATTATAGCTATTTCAATCACAATCCTACAACATAATTACAACATGCAATCAATACTTCATATCACATCCATACAATCCGCATTATAACTTAATCTAATTAAATTACTAATTATTTTTCTAAAACTATCGAACTCACAACTCAAAAGCAGTCTTGAGTTCTGAATTCTGATTTCTGGAGTTGAATTAGCGCTCCTTTGATGAAGAATTTCTGTTAGGGTTGAATAGTTCTGATTTGGTTGTTGTTCTTCCTCTTTAATTTGGTGGCGGCTGCTCTAGGGTTCAAGACAACAGCATGAAGGCCATAGGTTTAGTTTTAATTCTGATTTAGGGTTTGAGTCTATGGCTCTTTTTATAGAGTTATGAATTAATTTAAGCCGTCGGATGTTCTTAGGGTTAATCAAAATTATTCAATTATGATAGGGTGATGAGTCAGCCCTAATGACTCAGCAAGGAGTCAGAAAGGACTCAACAACATGGGTCAGCCTGAACCAGAAAGCTGTGCAGGCTCCAGCCTCGGCCTGGGCGCACTTGGCAAGTGCACCAGTGTAAATATGTACTGGCGCACTTCCCAAGTGCACCGGTGCATTTTTTCTACTTTACTTTGCCACCAAACTTCGTTCGTCCATAACTCTTTCATCCGGTACTCGTTTTCCGCAAACTCGGACTCTATCTCCACTAGAATTCCGAGACGAACACAATGGCGCAACCCAATCCCCATAATTCTCACGCCTGAGATTAATTATTCTTTAATTTAGTTAATTCGATCATTCAAAAATCTGGGGTGTTAATGCTAACCTGGACTAAGCAGAAGTGTTTCCTCCCTGCGGACCGGGGGGGAAACAGATGAAAAGAAGCGAAAGGAAAATGAGTCAGACATAAGTCTGGTAAGCCCAGTTATTTAATAGCATGTAAACAAGTAAAAGACTATGACATGAATAAACTAAACTTAGAATGATACCACAAGGATAGGGTAGTCCTAAAACGAGGTAAAGTAAGATTTAACTAGATTTGGCTATCGCACCTACTTTTACTTCTCTGCACCCACTAAGAGTTGTTTAACTAGCAATGTATGTTCATGATAAAGTGATCCCATTCATGTATTGATCGGCTCCTACTCGCATTCATGTATTCCCGGTGTCATGCGGCCCCACGTGATTTTTAAGTACTTGTGCTGGTTCCAGTATAGGGTGTATCAAGTCCTATAATGGCAACCTTGACACGATTCAAAGATGCACAAGTGTACGCCTGGTGCCCAGTGCCTGCTTTTTTCCACTCCGGAGCCCGTGCATGCCCGTACTCCGTCGGAACCTACACTGACGCACCTAACCGCCGCCCTTTTGACCGCTTATATTCAGCCCAGTAATCGTGCCCCACCCTGCCTAGTTCAGGGTACCTTGATACATCCATGTGGGTTACTACTGAAACGGGTCCCCACTACTAGTGGTTTTTCTAGTCAACATGCTAAATTGGTTAAGTTTCCTTGGTTTGACTTAACCCCTATCAATCTTGTCTAGTTAACATGTTAAGTTGGTTAAGCGTTTCCTCAATTACTTAACCCCACCAATCTTGTCTTGTTAACATGTTAAGTTGGTTAAGTGTTCCCTTAATTACTTAACCTCACCATTTCTAGCTTGATTGTTCATGAGCTTTAATTAATTAATTAATTAATTAATTAATTAATTAATTAAAGCACCAACCACTCACATTAGACAGGTATTGTTGCGGTTACTGGATGTGCCGGTCGGTTCCGGGCAGTTTTACACCACAACTCAGTCTAACCTCGGGTCTTTCTGGGCTTGATTCACCAACCTCTCATATTAGATAAGTATTGTTGTGATTACTGGATGTGCCGGTCGGTTCCGAGCAGGTTTACACCATAACTCAATCTAACCTCTGGTTAGGCATATTCATCTTTTACATTTTATATATGTGAATTTTCTACAAGTGTTTCATGTCACATATTTTAATTATGTTCAAGACTAATGGTATAAATTATACCATTCATGGCCTTAACCATTTACATGGTTTTGGGCCCACCTACATTATTAACATGTTTTGATTTAATAACTATCCCAACGTTACCCCCGTTTGTTCGTTCGTATTAATCACATAAAGTCATTGGGCCCGCATATTAGCCTAATTTATAAACATGAGGTAAAGAAAGGAACATGCATAATATAGATTCAACCAAACATGTAAATTTTGCATAAAACTTTATTCATATAATTTAACATGTGACATGAACTTTCATATAATTTAGACTTAGATAATCATAAGCCTAAAACATGTTAATATGTAGATCTAGGTATGTGTGAAAATAACCTCAATTATAAACTAGCATATGACACAATCATGACATGTCCAATCCCAAGGCATGTATAATTTTAACATTAACATATAGGTGTGAACTAGATCTAACAAGGTGAACTTGCATAAGTCCACTTTACAAACATGCATATAAATATAGATCTAGTTTTGGATCTAACATGTAACTTGCATATGAACATATGTATAATTTAGATCGTGACTTGGATCTATCATAAAACATATAACTTGCATAAATCATATGAACCTAGATAGATCTTGACATGGATCCAACATAAAACTTGTAACTTGCATATGAACATATGAACATATATATAGGCATATGGATCTAACATAAAGCATATGAATATATATATATATATATATATATATATATATATATATAGATCTTGACTTGGATCTAACATAATAAATACAACTTGCATTAATCATATAAACATATATATGTAGATCTTAACATGAAACATATAACTTGCATATGATATTGATAGTTTCATTCTCAATCTTTAATAGATCCAACACCAAGTCCAATAAGCCACAAACATTCCAAGACAATTCATGATAAAATCATCACAAGAAACAAACATGAATTAGCATCGTCAATATTATACAACATGGTATAATTCTATTTTTCACTTTATATCAAATCACGTCTTAAATTTATTTACATCTAAAAGATAACTACACTTACAATCAAAAGACAATCTTGATTTCTGGAATCTGTATTCTGATGTTGAAATGCTCGCCTTTGATGTAGACATTCATTGTTTTAGTTTAATTTTCATTTGATTTGGTTTGTCTCTTTTAATTTTCTTCAAGTTGAACGACGGCTACTCGAGGTTGTCCAATGGTAGCATGACGGCTCTTGGTTTGATTTTTAATATGATTAGGGTTGAGGTTTTAGGTTGCTTTTATAGAGATTTAGATTAATATAGGCCATTAGATCACACAGGAGCAATCAGAACCGTCTAGACTAGATAGAGTTATCCCAGTGACTCAGCAACAGGTCAGGAATGACTCGGCAACAGGTCAGGAATGACTCAGCAAATGTATTAATAAACTTTTACCATAACATTAATGTACCAAATGTTCATCTTTTATTCTTTATTTTCAGCTAACATAAGTGACAAATTATCATATTCTTTAAATTATCATATTCTCTTTAATGTTAATTGACATAAGTGACAAATAAGTATTCATACAAATTAAGATTAATTACATTACCATCAAATAAACATAAATGACAATCAATCGAACATAAATGCCTACTTAATATATATATATATATATATATATATATATATATATATTATTTTTTAATTAATATCAATTAACATGAATGACAAATTAGCACAAACACATATACAAACCAAGGTCAATCACATATTTTCCAAATCAATGCCATATTAACACACATCTACAAATTAGTTTTACATATTCTCCCTTTACTGTATACATTAATTACCCATATATATAAATATCTATTTATACATGCATAAATCTTTCTTACCTTTAATTTGTCACAAATCCTATCAGAGAAGGCCACCGAAAAAAACAATCCTTGACAACCAAAAACGTGCCACGTACGCCACATGATGCGTACACATCATATATATATATATATGTATGTATATATATATATTCTATATGTATATATATTTATTTATTTTTATCTATCTTCCCAATTAAACATTTTCACACTAAACCACTTTTTGAACTGCGTTCACACTAAGCCATTTTTTTAGTCATTCCCCTAAAACAAAAATGTGGCGCTGGCGGGGATCGAACTCTGTACTCCTTGTATGCAAGTCACATGTTCCAACCAAATGAGCTACTAAGTTTTTTGCTTACAATACTTAGAACAATGCTAAATATTATTCTTTTCTCATTTTTTGCTGCAATATTTAATTTAAAGATATCTTCTTCATACGGAGTCCCATTTTCGCAAACTCAGACTCTATCTCAAGAAGAATTCCGAGACGAACGCAATGGCACAACCCGTTTTACCTAATTCTTCTTCTTTTTTTCAAATTAATTATTCTTTAATTTTTTATTTTTATGTTCACACAAAATACGGGGTGTTACATTCTCCCCTCCTCAAAGGATTTTGTCCCCGAAATCTTCAAGTCGAGAAGAACGTATATCCTACCATCCAATCGTCCATCTACTCAACTATCAAACACAGGCGTTCATTGTCCTTAAAAGACTTCTAATGCTTCATGATCATATGCATAGTGTGTGTACATGTCCTTATCTAATGCAAAATCAGGCGGTCAACTGATTCAGTTGACCTCCTTAATGCAATTTATGTCTGTGCCATGAGCCTATGATGTATGCAATTTTTTCCTACTCATAATTCTACATGAGTGCACAATCATTCACACAAATGCAACGTCCATATGATAACACAACAAGTTTCAATCCATATACAAATACATATATGCATATGCAATATGAAAGTGACTGAGCCAATCTAGTGCCTAATGTGTGTAAATGCATCCACGAGCAACCACAAGCAAACACTTGCATCCACCAAACATAACATGTTTTCAAACACATGTTTCAACCATAGGTTTATACCTACCTAAGGATCGAAGATATGACCTAGAGGATATACCTAAAAAGATAGAAACAAGTATGCATAAGATTCCTAGAAAAAGATCGAGGATATATCCTCAAGAAAAAGGGTATGATGCGCGTGTCTTATTTTCAGTCTTCTAAGTCGCATCTTCTTGAGCTTCACTCCATTGTGCTCTGACTATCTTAACTTCACGATTGCATAGCTTCTTAATTTCTGTTTCCAAAATATGAGTTGGAACTCATATCGCTGTCACCTATCATTCCACCTCTTCTCCTTCTAGTATACTCGGCACTACAACTTCTGTTGTGCCATGCTAACATTTCCTCAAAAGGTCTTCCAAAATCCTACTCACCCTTTTCTGTCATAGGATGATAAGCGGTGCTCCATAGCCAAACTCCCTTATTATCATCTTTTCCATCCTTGTGAAACTACTGCAGCTATATATGTAAGTTGGGCACTTCTTCGCCCTTTTTCAGGTGTCGTAGTCTTATCAAGCCTACAGAACCATGCTGCGATGAGGTTACCTCTTAGAAAGCCAGGAGCCCTGGAAACTCAGGAAAGAAGGAAACAAGGATTCAAACAGAGGTTCAAAAGATAGTGCATATGGCTTTGGGTAATATGCCTTTAAAACAAAACCTTTCTTTTGAAAATGCTTGTAATGACCCAGATTTTTGAATAGTTTATTTTAAATATTTAGTATGGTTTTAAATATTGAATTTATAATATAAATGGTATTTTATTGGGTTATCGATTAAATAATCGAAATACGATTTATTTTGATAATCATCGTAATACGAATTTAAAATAATTCAACTCGAAGTTAGAATTAAATCAAAACAATTCAGATGATCAATATTAATTGTATTTGAATATAGATGATAATAAAAATATTTTATTATCAGAGAATTTATTTGTTTTTGAATTTAAATTATTTTTTTATCGATTTAATATGGTTATTTTATATATACATTCAATTAAATTTTATATTCTATTCTGTTGAGTCCAGAATAGTGTAATTACGTTGAAACGTCGGTCGGTAGGTTAAAATAGCGGTTCGTGATGTCGATTGATGAACCACGATATTATTTTAGTGGATAAGGACGAGATCAAATCAATATCTGTTTAAAATAAAGTGAAAATCTCTTTAAATCAAATCGATATCGTTTTAAAAGGGAAAAAATCCCTTGATATCAAATCGTATTAATGGCTAGTGTACTTCTGTCCCTTTTCTATCGCTTATAAATTGCGATACCTCCTCCTATTTAGACACTTCATTCCTCAGCAAATTCAAGTCTGCCTTTCTTCCTTTGTCCCTTTTCTTCTTTCAGCAACTCAGAAATCGAAGCGTGTTCTTTCCTTCTCCTCAAAATTGTTAATTTCAAAAATCAAATACCAAATAAAACAATACGAGTTCGAATCTGTTTCACTCGTTTAAATGATGGCTTCGATTTGGTATGGTTTTGAATACACTCGAAAGCATGGGTGTCACTCGATTTAGGGCAGCAAAGTCGGGATTCGATTTTGGGGTGTTGAGATTATAAATCGATTCATTGTAGAGGCCACATGGGGGTGCTGGAGTAAATCGCGACTGAGAGGTTGGGTGGTAGGTTGAGCGGAGTATTTGTTGGAGGGGATTTCGCTTGTTTAAGGTGGGCGATAGTGGGAGGGAAGAGGTCACGATGGTTTCTGTAACACCCCACCTCCGCTAGGGTCACTCACAAAGGGAATGCACTAGCTTTGGTGGAGCATTATCTAGGTAAACATACACAGAAATATTACAAGACAGAACATATAAAACATCGAAAGAAAAACCAAATTTCATTTTTTAAAAGTCTTGAAAGGTCTAAAGCCATTTACATCAAAATGCCATTAAATCCATCACATCGAAATCTGTCTTGCAATAGTAAAGAAGCATAAAACCATAGTCATAAATCATTCCCCAAGTAAGACAGTGAAGCAAGCCATAGCCAAGAGAAATCCAAGCCGTTCGTGAAAGAGCCTTGGAGCTTGGTAAGATCCGAACTAAGCTGTATTCCCACCCTACGAACCTGGGAGGGGGGGGGGGACGGAAGAAAACGAGGCGAAACAAAACGGGTCAGTCATAAAGACTGAGTAAGTCCTAGTGACTTTCAGCATAGAAACAATTAAAGATAACATGACATGTATAAACTGAAAGTAAACATAAGGATGATGACAAGATAGGCAAGTTAAACTAAGGTGATAAGATAAACTATACTAACCAGATAAACTACGTTAATAGGATAAACTATGCAAACCAGATAAACTACGTATAGCATCGCATGTTTAACATTCTCTGCACCAACTGTACTAGTACCCCAACCCATATCATCCTTTCCATGTATATGTACAGTACCTTGCCGTATATCGTACGGGTTTCATCACATATTTCTATACTACTTCAACGTAGTGCCACCATTCTTGAAATCGTTTGGACTGCCACCCTTGTTCCGGCTAGGTTTCCTTATCATGAACTATCGCGTGTTCAACTAGGACTTATGCCACCTAGGACCACTAGGGATTATGCTACTTATTGAATGTTTTCTAGATTCGATTAGGGTTTATGCCACCTAGGACCACTATGGATTATGCTACCTAACGAACAACACCTTTTTTCACGTAACGATCTATTAATCGATCGGCTCCCTACGAGTCCTAGCTCATTCATGTGTCTGTGTCATACGGCCCAATCACGAAATGTAGTCACCTGTGCTAGATCCACCCTAGGGTGTATCAAGCCCTAGAGTGCCAACCACCGACACGAATCAAGCACGCACAGTGTAAACCTACCGGTGCCCAATGCCTGCTTTTTCAACTCCGGACTACGTGCACGACCATAATCCGCCTGAACCTACAATGGCGCACCAACTCAGCCGTCGTTCTGGCCGCTTACAATCAGCCCAGTAATCGTGCCCCACCCTGCCTAGTTCCAGGGTACCGTGATACATCTAGTGGGTTACTGCTGAAAAGGACCGCGTAACTAGGGTTTCCGTCCAGTAGGTTAAGTGTTGTCATTTAAATTCGAGACTTAACCTCATCAGTCTAGCATGTCAAGTTGGTTAAGTGTTGTCATTCAAGTTCGTGACTTAACCCGCCTACGTGTCATGTCAAATTGGCTAAGTGTTGTCGTTCAAGTTCATGACTTAGCCCTACGCATCATGTGTCAAGTTGGTTAAGTATATTCAAGCGGTTCATGACTTAATCCTATCAAATCATCGTGTCAAATTGGTTAAGTATATTTAAGCGGTTCATGACTTAACCCAATCAAATCATCGTACCAAATTGGTTAAGTATATTCAAGCGGTTCATGACTTAACCCTATCAAATTATCTTGTCAAATAGGTTAAGTATATTCAAGCGGTTCATGACTTAACCCTATCAAATCATCGTGTCAAATTGGTTAAGTATATTCAAGCGGTTCATGACTTAACCCTATCAAATCATCGTGTCAAATTGGTTAAGTATATTCAAGCGGTTCATGACTTAACCCTATCATGTGGCATTAATTCATTAATGCACCCCAACCTCTCACATCAGACCTGTTGTTGTGGTCACTGGATATGCCGGGCGGTTCCGGGCAGAATTACACCACAACTCAGTCTGACCTCGGGTTTTCAACTGCGATATGACCAACTACCCACATTAGATCCTATTGTTTGCAGTAACTGGATTTGCCGGGCGGTTCCGGGCAGAATTACACTGCAAACTCAACCCAACCTCGAGTTGGCCATTTTCAAGTTCATACTAAGCGTCATGTTCATGGTCAAGTTTCATGTCTAGTTACAACAATGTTCAAATCATATAAACATCACATCAATTATGCCAATTAACCCTTTTTCCCCCGTTGTCTAACTAACGTATTCATATATAGTTCTACGGTCTTTAGGCTATTAATTAGCTTAATTATAACGGTGAAAAAGATGACTACGGTGATTCAACTTTAGCATAAACATAAACTTGTATACAAGAGGGTACAAGTGAACTTGATGAACTTGGCAAATCTTGTGGCAATTTACAATTCTAGCAATTCTAATTCAAACTATCAAAATTGGGATGACACAATATCCTACAAGTTCTGTGATGTCGTAATGATTAAAATTGACAGCTCGTAATGTCACAATAACTAATCAAGATCTAGGTTGACAAGCCTAGCCCAATTGTGATGTCACAATAGCATGACAAGATCCAAAATAACTTGTAACGTCACAATACTTATCAACAACTTATAATGATATAATGATCCAAATTAACAATCTAGAGGTTCAACTAGTCAGGTTAAATATAATGGGTACAAGGTGATGAACCAAATCTAATCACTTTCGACGTCCACATAGTTTAGATCCAAAATGATATATATATAAATCCAAGGTCCATATGACAATTCTAGACTTTGTGAATTACAATAATAACTGATTCAACATCGTAGTCATGACAATATTATGGACATGAGGGGTCTAGATCTACAACATGAATAGGCTCCAAATCAATTTCATATCAATATACCCAAAAGTCAAGATCCAAGATGAACAAGAATGGATGTAAAACAGTCATCATACACAGGTCCAATTTCAGTTTACAACATATTACGTTTACAATTTAAATCTAAAAGTAACTGGGGCTTACAGATCGTGGTTCGAGAATTAGAAAAAGAAAGTCGATGTTGAATCTTTATATGCTTAGTCGAGTCCTAACAGAAGTCCCCAAATCAGCAATTCTCTTAACGTAGTTTCGACGTAGAAGAAATAGTCTCTTTCTCTAACTTTTCAACTATAATTAGAGCAACATAATGTTAGAAAGAATTTTTGTGTAGAGAGACTAGTGTTAGTGGCTGTTTATATAGGGTCAGGTCAACGAATGTAGACAGAAATGAGGCTAGAAACATCAAAGTGAATCCAGCTTCAATAGTGGGCTCGGCCACCAGGTCAACCCCCAGGTCGACACTATGGTCGACCTGGTCCTGGGCAGGTCGACTACATAGTCGACCCCCAGGTCGACCTAGTTCTGGGCGGGAAATTTCCCGCCTAGTCCATTCTGAGGTTTGAATTTCGAAATTTGAATTCGAATTCTAAGCTGTTTTGAACTTGAAAACTTCTGAAAACTTCGAAAGGTCATAACTTGGTCATACGGACTCCGATTTTCGAAAACTCAGACTCGTTTTCAAGCAGAATTTCGAGACGAATGAAATGGCGTAACCCGTTTCCCTTGATTCTTATTTTAAAAATTAATTCTTCCTTGATTTATGGTTATTACACGTTATTAAAATACGGGTTGTTACATTCTCCCCTCCTTAAAGGATTTCGTCCCCGAAATCTCTAAGTTAGGAAGAATGTATCCTACCATCCAATCATTCATCTACTCAACCATCATTCACAAGCAACCATTGTCCTTAAAAGATTTCTAATGCTGTATGAATATATGCAGAAAGCGTGTGTATATGTACTTATCTAATGCAAAAGATCAGGCGGTTACTGATTCAGTAGACCTCCTTAATGCAAAATATGTTAGTGTAATGAGTCCAACATGTATGCAAATTCATAACATACTTTATAATCTCTACATGAGTGCACAAATATTCATTCATATGCAACATCCAAATGATAGCATATCAAGTTTCCATCCATGTACAAGTATAAGAACTCATGCATATGCAATATGAAAATGTGACTGAGCCGATCTAGTGCCTAATGTGTGTTATGCAACCACTTGCAACCATTTGCAAACATCAACCATAACATGTTTCAAATACATGTTTACATCCATAGGGTTCTACCTAAGGTTCTCAAGATAGGATCGAGGAGATAGAAGCAAGAAAAAACTTTGTGCCCATTAGGCAATGTCAAAACTGGAAATCTTCCTCACATGTATACTGATTAGGAGAATAACTCCCCTAAATACCAGCCTAAAAAAACAATATATATGATTCTAGGAAACCAAGCATGATAAACTCCTTTTAGGTCGCAAAAATCCCTTCCTAAAACCAACCCATATCTTATAAAGCCCAAAAAGTTTAGTCAACCCAACGGACACTCTCAAATCCCAACATATATCACAACCAGATGAGTCATACTCCTTATGGGGTTTGCAACAGAAATAAGATTGAGAATAGGACCGAGAGGATATACATAAAAGATAGCATGCAAGTAAGCTCTACAAGAAAAGAGGGATCAAGGATATACTCTTAAAAAGAGATATGATGCGCGTATCTAGTCTTCAATCTTCTAAGTCGCATTTCCTTGAGCTTAACTCCATTGTGATTTGTCCGCCTTTAACTTCGTAATTTCGTAGCTTCTTAATTCTTGTTTCCAAAATATGAGTTGGAACTCATTTCACTGTCGCCTCTCGTTCCACTTTCACTTATTGTTTTTCTAGTACACTGAGGTTAAACATAACTGCGTACTCATGGTTTTGTGCAAGCTTTCCAAAATTCACTAGTGAATCTTGGATCTCGTTCACTTACTAGAAGGTATTCCAAAATGAATTTTCTCTTGAAAATAGACAAATGCCAACCATGTTGCCAAGTGTACTTACTAAGGTGATTTTCTATGACTCATGCGTAAGCGAAATGAACCATCCGCCTTAGTGGCGAACACTACTTGAGCAGATTGATAAATGTATCAAGAGATTCTAGGTAACTAAGCATGGCAGAACCCTAAGGGTTACACTAGACTTCGAGGGTATTACCGGGGCAAGTCAAGAGTCTAACTACCCTCTTTTCATACTCGAGAATGGTATCATTTCTGGATAACCACTCCATCCCTAGAAACAACCCATAGCCCAAAAACATAAGCGTTACTTCTAAACTCAACACTTAGCATAGACATTCTCAAATCCAAACAAGTCATGAATAAATGAGCCGATTACCCAACAGGACAAATATGGGACCCTCTACTACGCTAGTACTAAGGTGCAGAGACTCAACTGTCGAAGAAGAAATAAAAAGGATGCGATGTACCATAATCAAAAAGGGTACGGACAGGATAGAAAGATAAACTAGGCTTTCCTACAGTAACATTTCTACCTTCTTGTTCTGAGCCTCATTCGCCTTAACCACTCTTATCCCCTCTTATTTAACGTGTTAACAGGTCTCTCGAGAACTACCTCCATCGCACGGCAACCCTTCAAAGCTTGAAATAAGTTTAGTCACAGATGGAACTAATGTGACAACAGATAGAGGAAAGAAAGGAAAAGGGATTCAAACAAGGAAACAAAGGATAATGCTAATGGCCTTTGGGGAATATCCTTTAAAAATAAAACTTTTCTTGAAAAATGCTTCTTTGTAAATGGTTTTGAAAATGATTTCAAAAGGTTTTAAAAACTTTTGCCCATTCTGGTAACCTTCTGCTCTGATACCAAATGTAACACCCCACCTCCGCTAGGGTCACTCACAAAGGGAATGCACTAGCTTTGGTGGAGCATTATCTAGGTAAACCTACATAGAAATATTACAAGACAGAACATATAAAAAATCGAAAGAAAAACCAAATTTCATATTTTAAAAGTCTTGAAAGGTCTAAAGCCTTTTACATCAAAATGCCATTAAATCCATTTCATCGAAATCTGTCTTGCAATAGTAAAGAAATATAAAACCATAGTCATAAATCATTCCCCAAGTAAGACAGTGAAGCAAGCCATAGCCAAGAGAAATCCAAGTCGTTCGTGAAAGAGCCTTGGAGCTTGGTAAGATCCGAACTAAGCTGTATTCCCACCCTGCGAACCTGGGGGGGAGAGAATGGAAGAAAAAGAGGTGAAACAAAACGGGTCAGTCATAAAGACTGAGTAAGTCCTAGTGACTTTCAGCATAGAAACAATTAAAGATAACATGACATGTATAAACTGAAAGTAAACATAAGGATGATGACAAGATAGGCAAGTTAAACTAAGGTGACAAGATAAACTATACTAACCAGATAAACTACGGTAATAGGATAAACTATGCAAACCAGATAAACTACGTATAGCATCGCATGTTTAACATTCTCTGCACCAACTGTACTAGTACCCCAACCCGTATCATCCTTTCCATGTATATGTACAGTCCCTTGCCGTATATCGTACGGGTTTCATCACATATTTCTATACTACATCAACGTAGTGCCACCATTCTTGAAATCGTTTGGACTGCCACCCTTGTTCCGGCTAGGTTTCCTTATCATGAACTATCGCGTGTTCAACTAGGATTTATGCCACCTAATACCACTAGGGATTATGCTACATATTGAACGTTTTCTAGATTCGATTAGGGTTTATGCCACCTAGGACCACTATGGATTATGCTACCTAACGAACAACACCTTTTTTTTCACATAACTATCTATTAATCGATCGGCTCCCTACGAGCCCTAGCTCATTCATGTGTCTGTGTTATACGGCCCAATCACGAAATGTAGTCACCTGTGCTAGGTCCACGCTAGGGTGTATCAAGCCCTAGAGTGCCAACCACCGACACAAATCAAGCACGCACAGTGTAAACCTACCGGTGCCTAATGCCTGCTTTTTCAACTCCGGACTACGTGCATGACCATAGTCCGCCTGAACCTACAATGGCACACCAACTCAGTCGTCGTTCTGGTCGCTTACAATCAGCCCAGTAATCGTGCCCCACCCTGCCTAGTTCCAGGGTACCGTGATACATCTAGTGGGTTACTGCTGAAAAGGACCGCGTAACTAGGGTTTCCGTCCAGTAGGTTAAGTGTTGTCATTTAAATTCGAGACTTAACCGCATCAGTCTAGCATGTCAAGTTGGTTAAGTGTTGTCATTCAAGTTCGTGACTTAACCCACCTACGTGTCATGTCAAATTGGCTAAGTGTTGTCGTTCAAGTTCATGACTTAGCCCTACGCATCATGTGTCAAGTTGGTTAAGTATATTCAAGCGGTTCATGACTTAATCCTATCAAATCATCGTGTCAAATTGGTTAAGTATATTCAAGCGGTTCATGACTTAACCCAATCAAATCATCGTGTCAAATTGGTTAAGTATATTCAAGCGGTTCATGACTTAACCCTATCAAATTATCGTGTCAAATAGGTTAAGTATATTCAAGCGTTTCATGACTTAACCCTATCAAATCATCGTGTCAAATTGGTTAAGTATATTCAAGCGGTTCATGACTTAACCCTATCAAATCATCATGTCAAATTGGTTAAGTATATTCAAGCGGTTCATGACTTAACCCTATCATGTGGCATTAATTCATTAATGCACCCCAACCTCTCACATCAGACCTGTTGTTGTGGTCACTGGATATGTCGGGCGGTTACGGGCAGAATTACACCATAACTCAGTCTGACCTCGGGTTTTCAAGTGCGATATGACCAACTACCCACATTGGATCCTATTGTTTGCAGTAACTGGATTTGTCGGGCGGTTCCGGGCAGAATTACACTGCAAACTCAACCTAACCTCGAGTTGACCATTTTCAAGTTCATACTAAGCGTCATGTTCATGTTCAAGTTTCATGTCTAGTTACAACAATGTTCAAATCGTATAAACATCACATCAATTATGCCAATTAACCCTTTTTCCCCCGTTGTCTAACTAACGTATTCATATATAGTTCTACGGTCTTTAGGCTATTAATTAGCCTAATTATAATGGTGAAAAAGATGACTACAGTGATTCAACTTTAGCATAAACATAAACTTGTATACAAGAGGGTACAAGTGAACTTGATGAACTTGGCAAATCTTGTGGCAATTTACAATTCTAGCAATTCTAATTCAAACTATCATAAATGGGATGACGCAATATCCTACAAGTTATGTGATGTCGTATTGACCAAAATTGACAGCTCGTAATGTCAGATCAAGATCTAGGTTGACAATCCTAGCCCAATTGTAATGTCAAAATAGCATGACAAGATCCAAAATAACTTGTAACGTCGCAATACTTATCAACAACTTATAATGATATAATGATCCGAATTAACAATCTAGAGGTTAAACTAGTCAGGTTCAACATAATGGGTACAAGGTGATGAACCAAATCTAATCACTCTCGACGTCCACATAGTTTATATCCAAAATGATATATATATAAATCCAAGGTCCATATGACAATTCTAGACTTTGTGAATTACAATAATAACTGATTCAACATCGTAGTCATGACAATATTATGGACATGAGGGGTCTAGATCTACAACATGAATAGGCTCCAAATCAATTTCATATCAATATACCCAAAAGTCAAGATCTAAGATGAACAAGAATGGATGTAAAACAGTCATCATACACAGGTCCAATTTCAATTTACAACATATTCATATTATGTTTACAGTTTAAATCTAAAAGTAACTGGGGCTTACAGATCATGGTTCGAGAATTAGAAAAAGAAAGTCGATGTTAAATCATTATATGCTTAGTCGAGTCCTAACAGAAGTCCCCAAATCAGCAATTCTCTTAACGTAGTTTCGACGTAGAAGAAGTAGTCTCTTTCTCTAACTTTTCAACTAGAATTAGAGCAGCATAATGTCAGAAAGAATTTTTGTGTAGAGAGACTAGTGTTAGGGGCTGTTTATATAGGGTCAGGTCAACGAATGTAGACAGAAACGAGGCCAGAAATATCAAAGTGAATCCAGCTACAAAAGTGGGCTCGGTCACCAGGTCAACCCCCAGGTCGACACTATGGTCGACCTGGTCCTGGGCAGGTCGACTACATAGTCGACCCCCAGGTCGACCTGGTTCTGGGCGGGAAATTTCCCGCCCAGTCCATTCTGAGGTTTGAATTTCGAAATTTGAATTCGAATTCTGAGCTGTTTTGAACTTGAAAACTTCTGAAAACTTCGAAAGGTCATAACTTGGTCATAGAGACTCCGATTTTCGAAAACTCAGACTCGTTTCCAAGCAGAATTTCGAGACGAACGCAATGGAATAACCCGTTTCTCTTGATTCTTATTTTAAAAATTAATTCTTCCTTGATTTATGGTTATTACACGTTATTAAAATACGGGTTGTTACATTCTCCCCTCCTTAAAGGATTTCGTCCCCGAAATCTCTAAGTTAGGAAGAATGTATCCTACCATCCAATCATTCATCTACTCAACCATCATTCACAAGCAACCATTGTCCTTAAAAGATTTCTAATGTTGTATGAATATATGCAGAAAGCGTGTGTATATGTACTTATCTATTGCAAAAGATCAGGCGGTTACTGATTCAGTAGACCTCCTTAATGCAAAATATGTTAGCGTAATGAGTCCAACATGTATGCAAATTCATAACATACTTTATAATCTCTACATGAGTGCACAAACATTCATTCATATGCAACATCCAAATGATAGCATATCAAGTTTCCATCCATGTACAAGTATAAGAACTCATGCATATGCAATATGAAAATGTGACTGAGCCGATCTAGTGCCTAATGTGTGTTATGCAACCACTTGCAAACATCAACCATAACATGTTTCAAATACATGTTTACATCCATAGGGTTCTACCTAAGGTTCTCAAGATAGGATCGAGGAGATAGAAGCAAGAAAAAACTTTGTGCCCATTAGGCAATGTCAAAACTGGAAATCTTCCTCACATGTATACTGATTAGGAGAATAACTCCCCTAAATACCAGCCTAAAAAAACAATATATATGATTCTAGGAAACCAAGCATGATAAACTCCTTTTAGGTCGCAAAACTCCCTTCCTAAAACCAACCCATATCTTATAAAGCCCAAAAAGTTTAGTCAACCCAACGTACACCCTCAAACCCCAACATATATCACAACCAGATGAGTCATACTCCTTATGGGGTTTGCAACAGAAATAAAATTGAGAATAGGACCGAGAGGATATACATAAAAGATAGCATGCAAGTAAGCTCTACAAGAAAAGAGGGATCAAGGATATAATCTTAAAAAGAGATATGATGCGCGTATCTAGTCTTCAATCTTCTAAGTCGCATTTCCTTGAGCTTAACTCCATTGTGCTTTGTCCTCCTTTAACTTCGTAATTTCGTAGCTTCTTAATTCTTGTTTCCAAAATATGAGTTGGAACTCATTTCACTATCGCCTCTCGTTCCACTTTCACTTATTCTTTTTCTAGTACACTCAGCTTAAACATAACTGCGTACTCATGGTTTTGTTCAAGCTTTCCAAAATTCACTAGTGAATCTTGGATCTCGTTCACTTACTAGAAGGTATTCCAAAATGAATTTTCTCTTGAAAATAGACAAATGCCAACCATGTTGCCAAGTGTACTTACTAAGGTGATTTTCTATGACTCATGCGTAAGCGAAATGAACCATCCGCCTTAGTGGCGAACACTACTCGAGCGGATTGATAAATGTATCAAGAGATTCTAGGTAACTAAGCATTGCAAAACCCTAAGGGTTACACTAGACTTCAAGGGTATTACCGGGGCAAGACAAGAGTCTAACTACCCTCTTTTCATACTCGAGAATGGTATCATTTCTGGATAACCACTCCATCCCTAGAAACAACCCATAGCCCAAAAACATAAGCGTTACTTCTAAACTCAACACTTAGCATAGACATTCTCAAATCCAAACAAGTCATGAATAAATGAGCCGATTACCCAACAGGACATATATGGGACCCTCTACTACGCTAGTACTAAGGTGCAGAGACTCAATTGTCGAAGAAGAAATAAAAAGGATGCGATGTACCATAATCAAAAAGGGTACGGACAGGATAGAAAGATAAACTAGGCTTTCCTATAGAAACATTTCTACCTTCTTGTTCTGAGCCTCAATCGCCTTAACCACTCTTATCCCCCCTTATTTAACGTGTTAACAGGTCTCTCGAGAACTATCTCCATCGCACGGAAACCCTTTAAAGCTTGAAATAAGATTAGTCGCAGATGGAACTAATGTGACAACAGATGGAGGAAAGAAAGGAAAAGGGATTCAAACAAGGAAACAAAGGATAATGCTAATGGCCTTTGGGGAATAGCCTTTAAAAATAAAACTTTTCTTGAAAAATGCTTCTTTGTAAATGGTTTTGAAAATGATTTCAAAAGGTTTTAAAAACTTTTGCCCAGTCTGGTAACCTTCTGCTCTGATACCAAATGTAACACCCCACCTCCGCTAGGGTCACTCACAAAGGGAATGCACTAGCTTTGGTGGAGCATTATCTAGGTAAACATACAAAGAAATATTACAAGACAGAACATATAAAATAGCGGAAGAAAAACCAAATTTCATTTCTTAAAAGTCTAGAAAGGTCTAAAGCCTTTTACATCAAAATGCCATTAAATCCATTACATCGAAATCTGTCTTGCAATAGTAAAGAAGCATAAAACCATAGTCATAAATCATTCCCCAAGTAAGACAGTGAAGCAAGCCATAGCCAAGAGAAATCCAAGCCGTTCATCAAAGAGCCTTGGAGCTTGGTAAGATCCGAACTAAGCTGTATTCCCACCCTACGAACCGGGGGAGGGGGGGAGAACGGAAGAAAATGAGGCAAAACAAAACGGGTCAGTCATAAAGACTGAGTAAGTCCTAGTGACTTTCAGCATAGAAACAAGTAAAGATAACATGACATGTATAAATTGAAAGTAAACATAAGGATGATGACAAGATAGGCAAGTTAAACTGAGGTGACAAGATAAACTATACTAACCAGATAAACTACGGTAACAGGATAAACTATGCGAACCAGATAAACTACGTATAGCATCGCATGTTTAACATTCTCTGCACCAACTGTACTAGTACCCCAACCCGCATCATCCTTTCCATGTATATGTACAGTCCCTTGCCGTATATCGTACGGGTTTCATCACATATTTCTATACTACTTCAACGTAGTGCCACCATTCTTGAAATCGTTTGGACTGCCACCCTTGTTCCGGCTAGGTTTCCTTATCATGAACTATCGCGTGTTCAACTAGGATTTATGCCACCTAGGACCACTAGGGATTATGCTACCTATTGAACGTTTTCTAGATTCGATTAGGGTTTATGCCATCTAGGACCACTAGGGATTATGCTACCAAACGAACAACACCTTTTTTCATGTAACGATCTATTAATCGATCGGCTCCCTACAAGTCCTAGCTCATTCATGTGTCTGTGTCATACGGTCCAATCACGAAATGTAGTCACCTGTGCTAGGTCCACCCTAGGGTGTATCAAGCCCTAGAGTGCCAACCACCGACACGAATCAAGCACGCACAGTGTAAACCTACCGTGCCCAATGCCTGCTTTTTCAACTCCGGACTACGTGCACGACCATAGTCCGCCTGAACCTACAATGGCGCACCAACTCAGCCGTCGTTCTGGTCGCTTACAATCAGCCCAGTAATCGTACCCCACCCTGCCTAGTTCCAGGGTACCATGATACATCTAGTGGGTTACTGCTGAAAAGGACCGCGTAACTAGGGTTTCCGTCCTGTAGGTTAAGAGTTATCATTTAAATTCGAGACTTAACCCCATTAGTCTAGCATGTCAAGTTGGTTAAGTGTTGTCATTCAAGTTCGTGACTTAACCTGCCTACGTGTCATGTCAAATTGGCTAATTGTTGTCGTTCAAGTTCATGACTTAGCCCTACGCATCATGTGTCAAGTTGGTTAAGTATATTCAAGCGGTTCATGACTTAATCCTATCAAATCATCGTGTCAAATTGGTTAAGTATATTCAAGCGGTTCATGACTTAACCCTATCAAATCATCGTGTCAAATTGGTTAAGTATATTCAAGTGGTTCATGACTTAACCCTATCAAATCATCATGTCAAATTGGTTAAGTATATTCAAGCGGTTCATGACTTAACCCTATCAAATCATCGTGTCAAATTGGTTAAGTATATTCAAGTGGTTCATGACTTAACCCTATCAAATCATCGTGTCAAATTGGTTAAGTATATTCAAGCGGTTCATGACTTAACCCTATCAAATCATCGTGTCAAATTGGTTAAGTATATTCAAGCGGTTCATGACTTAACCCTATCATGTGGCATTAATTCATTAATGCACCCCAGCCTCTCACATTAGACCTGTTGTTGTGGTCACTGGATATGCTGGCCGGTTCTGGGAAGAATTACACCACAATTCAGTCTGACCTCGGGTTTTCAAGTGCGATATGACCAACTACCCACATTGGATCCTATTGTTTACAGTAACTAGATTTGCCGGGCGGTTCCGGACAGAATTACACTGCAAACTCAACCCAACCTCGAGTTGGCCATTTTCAAGTTCATACTAAGCGTCATGTTCATGTTCAAGTTTCATGTCTAGTTACAACAATGTTCATATCGTATAAACATCACATCAATTATGCCAATTAACCCTTTTCCCCCCATTGTCTAACTAACGCATTCATATATAGTTCTACGGTCTTTAGGCTATTAATTAGCCTAATTATAACGGTGAAAAAGATGACTACGGTGATTCAACTTTAGCATAAACATAAACTTGTATACAAGAGGGTACAAGTGAACTTGATGAACTTGGCAAATCTTGTGGCAATTTAAAATTCTAGCAATTCTAATTCAAACTATCAAAACTGGGATGACACAATATCCTACAAGTTCTGTGATGTCGTAATGATTAAAATTGACAGCTCGTAATGTCACAATAACTAATCAAGAACTTGGTTGACAATCCTAGCCCAATTGTGATGTCACAATAGCATGACAAGATCCAAAATAACTTGTAACGTCACAATACTTATCAACAACTTATAATGATATAATGATCCAAATTAACAATCTAGAGGTTCAACTAGTCAGGTTAAATATAATGGGTACAAGGTGATGAACCAAATCTAATCACTTTCGACGTCCACATAGTTTAGATCCAAAATGATATATATATAAATCCAAGTTCCATATGACAATTCTAGACTTTGTGAATTACAATAATAACTGATTCAACATCGTAGTCATGACAATATTATGGACATGAGGGGTCTAGATCTACAACATGAATAGGCTCCAAATCAATTTCATATCAATATACCCAAAAGTCAAGATCCAAGATGAATAAGAATGGATGTAAAACAGTCATCATACACAGGTCCAATTTTAGTTTACAACATATTACGTTTACAGTTTAAATCTAAAAGTAACTGGGGCTTACAGATCGTGGTTCGAGAATTAGAAAAAGAAAGTCGATGTTGAATCTTCATATGCTTAGTCGAGTCCTAACAGAAGTCCCCAAATCAGAAATTCTCTTAACGTAGTTTCGACGTAGAAGAAGTAGTCTCTTTCTCTAACTTTTCAACCAGAATTAGAGCAGCATAATGTCAGAAAGAATTTTTGTGTAGAGAGACTAGTGTTAGGGGCTGTTTATATAGGGCCAGGTCAACGAATGTAGACAGAAACGAGGCCAGAAACATCAAAGTGAATCCAGCTTCAAAAGTGGGCTAGGCCACCAGGTCGACCCCCAGGTCGACACTATGGTCGTCCTGGTCCTGGGCAGGTTGACTACATAGTCGACCCCCAGGTCGACCTGGTCCTGGGAAGGAAATTTCCCGCCCAGTCCATTCTGAGGTTTGAATTTCGAAATTTGAATTCGAATTCTGAGCTGTTTTGAACTTGAAAACTTCGAAAGGTCATAACTTGGTCATACAGACTCCGATTTTCGAAAACTCGGACTCGTTTCCAAGCAGAATTTCAAGACGAACGCAATGGCGTAACCCATTTCCCTTGATTCTTATTTTAAAAATTAAGTCTGCCTTGATTTACGGTTATTACACGTTATTAAAATACGGGTTGTTACAGTTTCATGGAGTGGTGTGATGGTTCAATTGGGAAGTGTTTTGACTGTATAGGTTGCGGTTATTGTTCACTACGATTTGAGAAGATCGTGGGTTGAAACTGTGATTATAGGAGGCGATGATTTTGGTAAAGGCCGAGCAGTGTGAACGCGATGATGGTATTTAGAGAGACTAAGAAGCAACAGGAATGTTCGATAGTAAGTAATTGTGGAGTCCGATCTTTATTTTGGGGGAATGGTGGATAGAGTGACTGGAGTTGGGTTATGCAGTGGTGTTGAGGCCATTTTGGTGGTGTACAACAGCATGGACTGGCTATGAGTAAAGGAGACATAGGTTGAATGTAAGGTGTTCGAGGAATTGCCTCAATGGACAATGACAGTTTTGGTGTTCGACGGTTGATGTGGAGTTGATCGGCAAGTTGTTTGTCGGTTAATCAAGATTCCGAGAGAAAAAGGTATACGGTAATTTGAAAATTAAATTTTCACAAAATAATTCATTTTTGTTATAGTTCATTTAATTAATATATCGTTTAACCAATGAATAAAATAAACAACCGTAGGTACAAATTAAGTTTGATCCAAATAGATGTGTAGCTGAGTCAATATGAGATTTTATTGGATATTCAACGCAAATCAAATCAAGGTGAGTAATTCTCACTCACTTTTTTATTTAGAATTATTTTTATTCGGTAAAATAATTGTTGTTGCTTGTTGGATGCTTTCTGATTGTTTGAAATATATTAGTTATTTAGGGTTGACTATTATATATATATATATATATATATATATATATATTGGTTTGGTGATTGGATTGTTCCCGCTGTATCATTAGCGGATGACCCTACGCCCACGTATATAAGTGGATCCCCTTTTTATACCGCGATATCCTGCCACGAAGCAGGATGGGTATTATTTATGTTGACTAATGTATGTGGATGCAGGAAAAACAGGTTGGAGGGATCTTGTAACAGCCGGGAATTTCGCTCGATCCGAATCAGTCGTTAAACCGATCTAGACCGTTTGAAACCCCTGATCGTTTTGATAACAGGACAAATCAGAACACAAACAGAAGAACATTTCATTGCTATTACAACAATTCCATTTATTATCGGGTTAAAGAACAAGTGTTATTTATAACACTGTTCACGATAAACCCACAGATCAATTCTATTTAAAACCCATTTCAAATCCAATTTATTTATTTAAAAATAAATGGGTTTTAATTTCAGTTCAAAACTAGTTCATCTCGATAAAAATCTATTTTTATCTTTTCAAATATGGAGTTTTTCATTGCAATTTTTCCCAAATCATTTCTTATGATTTTACACAAATTATTACTATTTTTAATAATTTTATCAAGGCCCGTACAGTCGATTTCCATCAACGGCCATCGAACTGCACTTACAGCGACCTTTTCCAAATTTGATTTGGACGTATCTCCAAATCCAACTGTTTGATTTCAAATTTCTAATATTCTTAGAAAGCTCTTTTCGATACGAACCCAACGGTTTCGGTTTTAGGAGAATCCGACGGTCGGATCTCCCGTAATGTCCGTTCGAAGTGAATGGTCGAAATTCGCGAACTGCCGCGGCGCGGCGCGTTCTATTCAGGCCATTATATTATATATATAATATGTATTTCGTCGATTTCTATTTAAAACGAATTTTATAAATAGTTTTGAATTTGTTTCAAAAACATTTCAACTTCCATTTCCAATTCAAATCAAAATTGATTTTTTCCTTATAAATTCGTTTTAAAATGCATTTCAATTCAATTCAAATATCAATTCAATTTGAATTCATTTCAAATTAATTTTCTCCTATTTCGATTCGTTTTCAATTCAATTTGGATTCATTTTCTATTCGAATTCTTTTATATTCGATTCAATTCAATTCAAATTCGTTTTCTATTCGATTCAATCCGAATTCGTTTTCTATTCAATTCAAATTCAATTCGTTTTCTATTCAATTCATTTCGAATTCGTTTTCTATTCAATTCAAATCAAATTCGTTTTCTATTCAAATCAAATTCAATTCGTTTTCTATTCAAATCAAATTCAAATTCGTTTTCTATTCAAATCAAATCAAATTCGTTTTCTATTCAAATCAAATTCAATTTGTTTTCTATTCAATTCAAATTATAAAAACGAATATAATCGATATAAATATCATTCGCGTCAAAATGGCGCATCTCTAATCAACACGGCTTTATATATTTCAATAATTCCGTTATTCTATTCCACAAATGAATATTTATTCTATTCAATACGTGAATCTATATTTTTTTCAACACATGACTAATCTCAACGAATGAGTACTGTCCACGTGTGACTATTTTTGTTATTTAATATATTTTATAAAAATTATGGTATCTATCGTTTGATTTAAATCAGACTCCAACCGTAAATTAGTAAGAGAACGATTCCCTGAATATTAACCCCGAAGGCCGAAACCAACATCAGATCAACATCCAGGAGACCACTCATCTTATCTATTTTCCAGTTAGTTTCTAATTTCATATATGATAAAGATGTAAATTTTATTGTTAAAATATTTCGTTCAACACATGACTAATCTCAACGGATGAGTACTGTAAACACATGAACCTTTATTTTATAATGATAAAGATATAAATTTTATTGTTAAAATATTTCGTTCAACACATGACTAATCTCAACGGATGAGTACGGTCAACACATGAACCTTTATTTTATAATATTCTTTATCTTCCCGATTGGAATGAGGCCCAATCAATTACCATATAAAGTTAATCATATGGATTCCATACAACACATGTATATAATAGCAACGATAAATAATCAACCATCATCCAAAGTGCACTACACTGTATAAGCATCAAATATAGATATCTAACGCTTATAACAGCCTGTCGATCCATCGATCGACATACAACTAATTATTGGGATTAGTGTATGCCGTGTTTCATCCCAATACCCATGTGGGGTTTCAAACAATCAAACACAGATTTTATTTGTGCAGTTTGGTGATGTGTAAAATTTATCGTCCCAATCACTGTCCTTCAAATAGGTGTACATAAACAAACCGTCCGGTTTGTAAATGAATATTTTATTTATTCACATTCACTATATTCATATTCACGTTAAAAATTATATTTTTAACGATAAAATATTTTATTTTAACACATGAATTTCTATTCAGTTCATTTACAAAGTAAAAATGATATTTTTTATTTTTCTAACTTATTTTAGAAAATTCTGGCGGCATAACGGCACGATACTAGAAACGGGACGAGGCCTAGCCTTATCCCCGGTCTAATGATGGCCCACGCCATACACATATCAATCAAATCAATTTCAATTCACCAAACAACCAACTCCAAATCAAATAATTTAACTAATCTATGCAACCAAACAAACAAGTCCATAGTCTATGGACAGTGGTGTTGGGTGCTACTAAACACCGTCTGCATCTTAGTATATATATATAACTAGAAAAAGAAATTTAAAGTGAGAAGTTCTCACCAAAGCTATCCCAATCCCACGACACTTCAAATGAAGGGAATCATCGCTGTTCTCGCCTTTCTTCACTTTCGTTGCATGTAGCCACTACGTATGTAAAAATCGAATTTTTTACTTTGCTATTCAATATATAAAAATTGAATTTTTACTTCGCTATTCAATATATAAAAATCGAATTTTTTACTTCGCTATTCAATATATAAAAATCGAATTTTTACTTCGCTATTCAATATATAAAAATCGAATTTTTTACTTCGCTATTCAATATATAAAAATCGAATTTTTTTACTACGGTGTTCATATAATAAAAATTATATTTTTATCAAGCTATTCTCTATATAAAGATTTCGCCTTTTTCAAATATAGAGATTTTGCCTTTTCAAAAATAGAGATTTCGCCTTTTCAATCCATACAATATAAAAATCGTATTTTTATAATTCTACTTTATAAAAATTACATTTTTATTCTTTTTATAGTATAAAAATTATATTTTTATTCTCTTCATCATATAAAAATTATATTTTTATCGTCATACATATTTAAAAATCATATTTTTATATGAATAAAAATCTCGTCTTTATATAATTAAAAATCTCATCTTTTCTAAATCAAAGA
This sequence comes from Allium sativum, assembly GCA_030737875.1. Classification (NCBI taxonomy): domain Eukaryota; kingdom Viridiplantae; phylum Streptophyta; class Magnoliopsida; order Asparagales; family Amaryllidaceae; genus Allium; species Allium sativum. The sequence goes on from CM060910.1 coordinate 923,957,359, forward strand.
TCTAATCTTTCCTATATATAAAAAATCTAAACTTCTAAATAAATAAAATTCAGTTTTTATACTAATAAAAATCAGTGTTTTAAGATCTAAAAACATTAAATAAATGAGGATTAACAAAGTAAAAAGGCTTACAGTTTGAATCGGGAGTGGAGGGGTTGTTTCACGCTGAAGGTGGAAGAAGTGGAAGAGCGTCGGGCCTTTGGTGGTCGGGGAAGAGCACGGCCAGGCGATGGAGGGTCCAGGGGGGCTGTCGCGCGAAGTAGGGGAGAGAGGATGGGGTGCGGTGGCTTTTCTAGTGGAGGGGGTCGCGGGTCTTCTGCGATTTGGGGAAGGAGGAGGACGAGGTGGAGTGAGGCAGGGGGGTTGCGGCGGCCTGGGGGGCCTAGCCAAAGGCGGCGGCGCCACCATCGGAGGAGCGACGGCTCCTTCGCCTCCTTTTCTCCTTTTTTTTTCCTCTGAAAAGTGAAAGGAAGGGGGGTTTTGTAAAAAAATATATATATTAATTTATTTTAATTTCTCTTTAAAAAGTAAATTTTTATTTCGAAGTCGAAATCAAACCCACCGCCTGTCGTCCATAGCTAATTACCCCCATTCCGAACCCAATGGGATGTGTAACGTAGGCTGATTCGATCGTTTCGATCAGTTTTCGTCAAAATCAACATATAACTCTATATATTGAATTTGAACGCGCATTTCAATTTACCGGGGCCACATACTAACTTGAAAAATTCCTGAAAAATATTTTCTAGCTTCGTATTGACGATACGGTCCTAATAAAACTAATTTCGTCAAATTCTGAGACCGTTTGAAAAATGGCCATTTTCCAGACGATTAAAATCAACTAAAACTGGTCAAACGCGTTTTCTTTTGCCACGCTCACATATTGAATCGAAAAATTATGAAAATTGGAATCTAGCAATAATTTGTCATCGCGGATCCAACAAAAGTGGTTTCGTCGAAATCCGAGGTCGTTTGCAAAATTTCCATTTTAAGGGCCTGAATTTCATAGCGACTATTCTGAATTTTCAACTGGACATATCTTTTGATCCCCGCTATGAAATTTCGATTTTTCGGATTCGTTGGAAATATATTATCAAATATATCCTATTATTTTTTGTTTCACTAAAATCCGGTTTATTTTGCACCCGGTACGTTCAATTGAAGTTTGAAATCGAATTATCGAACTACCGCGCCACTTTCAATTCCTATTTATAATTATAAATAATTATTATATTCTAACGACGACGCGTATAAATATATACGTTCTAATTATATTCAAAATAAATTTCTCGTTGATATTATTTAAAATAATTTATTTTAAATGTCCAAAATTCGCTAAAATTGCCAAAATAAAAATTTTAAACTGGCTCAGAATTTCCGGGTTATTACAATCTCCCCCACTTAAAACTTTTCGTCCTCGAAAAGGAACGAAGCCGAAAGTTGTTTAACAATTCAACTCAACTTCCAGTATTTTGATTACGGCTTAAGTTCTTCAACTTTTCAGTTTCTAAGAACTTTTCAAATTTTTCAAAAATTTGGCTAACACCCTAAATTTTCGAAAAATTTCGCCATAACCTCCCCTGCACCGAGAGCACGGGAAAATCCCGAAATTGCCATATAGGCCTTCTGATCTCAAAAAGAAAAAGAAAACGCCAAGCGGCTAGCCAATCGGCTCATAAAATCATCATCACCCAAACAAAACAGTAAATTATAGTAAATATGTACCTATTTGTCGGGCAAACAAATTTTATTCTCTGCTCTAGCCTCCTTGTTATGACCTGTTCAATGTAAGTACATGTATATGCAAGCAAATGCGACCAATTTCTAATACAATTCAATATTTGGTACAATTAGGCTAAATGGTTCAAAAATTATCAAATAAATAAACAAACAACACAAACATCAATCAATTAGTGGATTAACGTTTCAAATTCATAAATTTGATACATAGTCAAAAATCATGTTTTGATGCCAAATCACAACAAATAAATCTATGTAAGTTTTGGTTCTCACACTAGTCTAATGGAAATATATAGATATCACACCTTCGAAACACGAACATAAATACTGATGATGTCATGACAATTATCAGTACCATCTCCGGGCGACTAGAATGTGATTCTATATTTATCCAGTATATTAAAACTTCGAATATACGTTCATGACGCGTATATGCAAAATCTTTATATATTGGATTGTCCAAATTCAAAATAAATAAATATTCAAATACGTATAAAATGGTTTAAATTTTCAAAATAAAATTTGTTTTCATTTGAAAAATTTACTCTTCACACTCGTTCTAGGATACTACTGATCCTATCTCTAACGAGTCATTCTAATTGGATATTACTAATCCAATATCTGATGAATTCTTTCGTATGGTTCTAATGTGCCTTGTTCTCGAGCTCTGTAAACCAAAGCTCTGATACCAAATGTAACAGCCGGGAATTTCGCTCGATTCGAATCAGTCGTTAAACCGATCTAGACCATTCGAAACCCCTGATCGTTTTGATAACAGGACAAATCAGAACACAAACAGAAGAACATTTCATTGCTATTACAACAATTCCATTTATTATCGGGTTAAAGAACAAGTGTTATTTATAACACTGTTCACGATAAACCCACAGATCAATTCTATTTAAAACCCATTTCAAATCCAATTTATTTATTTAAAAATAAATGGGCTTTAATTTCAGTTCAAAACTAATTCATTTCGATAAAAATCTATTTTTATCTATTCAAATATGGAGTTTTTCATCACAATTTTTCCCAAATCATTTCTTATGATTTTACACAAATTATTACTATTTTTAATAATTTTATCAAGGCCCGTACAGTCGATTTCCATCAACAGCCATCGAACTGCACTTACAGCGACCTTTTCCAAATTTGATTTGGACGTATCTCCAAATCCAACCGTTAGATTTCAAATTTCTAATATTCGTTAGAAAGCTCTTTTCGATACGAACCCAACGGTTCTAGTATTAGGAGAATCCGACGGTCGGATCTCCCGTAATGTTCGTTCGAAGTCAATGGTCGAAATTCGCGAACTGCCGCGGCGCGGCGCGTTCTATTCAGGCCATTATATTATATATATATATATATATAATATATATAATATGTATTTCGTCGATTTCTATTTAAAAAGAATTTTATAAATAGTTTTGAATTCGTTTCAAAAACATTTCAACTTCCATTTCCAATTCAAATCAAAATTGATTTTTTCCTTATAAATTCGTTTTAAAATGCATTTCAATTCAATTCAAATATCAATTCAATTTCAATTCATTTCAAATTGATTTTCTCCTATTTCGATTCGTTTTCAATTCAATTTGGATTCGTTTTCTATTCGAATTCTTTTATATTCGATTCAATTCAATTCAAATTCGTTTTCTATTCGATTCAATTCGAATTCGTTTTCTATTCAATTCAAATTCAATTCGTTTTCAATTCAATTCGAATTCGTTTTCTATTCAATTAAAATCAAATTCGTTTACTATTCAAATCAAATTCAATTCGTTTTCTATTCAAATCAAATTCAATTCGTTTTCTATTCAATTCAAATTATAAAAACGAATATAATCGATATAAATATCGTTCGCGTCAAAATGGCGCATCTCTAATCAACACGGCTTTATAAATTTCAATAATTTCGTTATTCTATTCAACAAATGAATATTTATTCTATTCAATACGTGAATCTATATTTTTGTCAACACATGACTAATCTCAACGAATGAGTACTGTCCATGTGTGACTATTTTTGTTATTTAATATACTTATAAAAATTATGGTATCTACCGTTTGATTTAAATCAGACTCCAACTGTAAATTAGTAAGAGAACGATTCCCTGAATATTAACCCCGAAGGCCGAAACCAACATCAGATCAACATCCAGGAGACCACTCATCTTATCTATTTTCCAGTTAGTTTCTAATTTCATATATGATAAAGATGTAAATTTTATTGTTAAAATATTTCGTTCAACACATGACTAATCTCAACTGATGAGTACTGTCAACACATGAACCTTTATTTTATAATGATAAAGATATAAATTTTATTGTTAAAATATTTCGTTCAACACATGACTAATCTCAACGGATGAGTACGGTCAACACATGAACCTTTATTTTATAATATTCTTTATCTTCCTTATTGGAATGAGGCCCAATCAATTACCATATAAAGTTAATTATATGGATTCCATACAACACATGTATATAATAGCAACGATAAATAATCAACCATCATCCAAAGTGCACTACACTGTATAAGCATCAAATATAGATATCTAACGCTTATAACAGCCTGTCGATCCATCGATCGACATACAACTAATTATTGGGATAAGTGTATGCCGTGTTTCATCCCAATACCCGTGTGGGGTTTCAAACAATCAAACACAAATTTTATTTGTGCAGTTGGGCGATGTGTAAAATTTATCGTCCCAATCACTGTTCTTCAAATAGGTGTACATAAACAAACCGTCCGGTTTGTAAATGAATATTTTATTTATTCACAATATTCATATTCACATTAAAAATTATATTTTTAACGATAAAATATTTTATTTTAACACATGAATTTCTATTCAGTTCATTTCCAAAGTAAAAAATGATATTTTTATTTTTCTAACTTATTTTAGAAAATTCCGGCGGCATAATGGCACGATACTGGAAACGGGACAAGGCCTAGCCTTATCCCCGGTCTAGTGATGGCCCACGCCATACATATATCAATCAAATCAATTTCAATTCACCAAACAACCAACTCCAAATCAAATAATTTAACTAATCTATGCAACCAAACAAACAAGTCCATGGTCTGTGGACAATGGTGTCGGGTGCTACTAAACACCGTCTGCATCCTAGTATATATATATAACTAGAAAAAGAAATTTAAAGTGAGAAGTTCTCACCAAAGCTATCCCAATCCCACGACACTTCAAATGTAGGGAATCATCGCTGTTCTCGCCTTTCTTCACTTTCGTTGCCCGTAGCCACTACATATGTAAAAATCGAATTTTTACTTTGCTATTCAATATATAAAAATCGAATTTTTACTTCGCTATTCAATATATAAAAATCGAATTTTTTACTTCGCTATTCAATATATAAAAATCGAATTTTTACTTCGCTATTCAATATATAAAAATCGAATTTTTTACTTCGCTATTCAATATATAAAAATCGAATTTTTACTTCGCTATTCAATATATAAAAATCAAATTTTTTACTTCGCTATTCAATATATAAAAATCGATTTTTTTTACTACGGTGTTCATATAATAAAAATTATATTTTTATCACGATATTCTCTATATAAAGATTTCGCCTTTTTCAAATATAGATATTTCGCCTTTTCAAAAATAGAGATTTTGCCTTTTCAATCCATACAATATAAAAATCGTATTTTTATAATTCTACTTTATAAAAATTACATTTTTATTCTTTTTATAGTATAAAAATTATATTTTTATTCTCTTCATCATATAAAAATTATATTTTTATCGTCATACATATTTAAAAATCATATTTTTATATGAATAAAAATCTCGTCTTTATATAATTAAAAATCTCATCTTTTCTAAATCAAAGATCTAATCTTTCCTATATATAAATATCTAAACTTCTAAATAAATAAAATTCAGTTTTTATACTAATAAAAATCAGTGTTTTAAGATCTAAAAACATTAAATAAATGAGGATTAACAAAGTAAAAAGGATTACGGTTTGAATCGGGAGTGGAGGGGCTGTTTCACGCTGAAGGTGGAAGAAGTGGAAGGGCGTCGGGCCTTTGGTGGTCGGGGAAGAGCACGGCCAGGCGATGGAGGGTCCAGGGGGGATGTCGCGCGAAGTAGGGGAGAGAGGATGGGGTGCGGTGGCTTTTCTGGTGGAGGGGGTCGTGGGTCTTCTGTGATTTGGGGAAGGAGGAGGACGAGGTGGAGTGAGGCGGGGGGGTTGCGGCGGCCTGGGGGGCCTAGCCAAAGGCGGCGGCGCCACCATCGGAGGAGCGACGGCTCCTCCGCCTCCTTTTCTCCTTTTTCGTTTTCTTTTCCTCTGAAAAGTGAAATCGGGAAAGTGAAAGGAAGGGGGTTTTGTAAAAAAATATATTAATTTATTTTAATTTCTCTTTAAAAAGTAACTTTTTATTTCGAAGTCGAAATCAAACCCACCGCCTGTCGTCCATAGCTAATTACCCCCATTCCGAACCCAATGGGATGTGTACCGTAGGCTGATTCGATCGTTTCGATCAGTTTTCGTCAAAATCAACATATAACTCTATATATTAAATTTGAACACGCATTTCAATTTACCGGGGCCACATACTAACTCAAAAAATTCCTGAAAAATATTTTCTAGCTTCGTATTGACGATACGGTCCTAATAAAACTAATTTCATCAAATTCTGAGACCGTTTGAAAAATGACCATTTTCCAGTCGATTAAAATCAACTTAAACTGGTCAAACGCGTTTTCTTTTGCCACGCTCACATATTGAATCGAAAAATTATGAAAATTGGAATCTAGAAATAATTTGACATCGCGGATCCAACAAAAGTGGTTTCGTCGAAATCCGAGGTCGTTTGCAAAATTTCCATTTTTAAGGGCCTGAATTTCATAGCGACTATTCTGAATTTTCAACTGGACATATCTTTTGATCCCCGCTATGAAATTTCGATTTTTCGGATCCTTTGGAAAGATATTATCAAATAGATCCTGTTATTTTTGGTTTCACTAAAATCCGGTTTATTTTGCACCTAGTACATTCAATTGAAGTTTGAAATCGAATTATCGAACTACCGCGCCACTTTCAATTCCTATTTATAATTATAAATAATTATTATATTCTAACGACAACGCGTATAAATATATACGTTCTAATTATATTCAAAATAAATTTCTCGTCGATATTATTTAAAATAATCTATTTTAAATGTTCAAAATTCGCTGAAATTGCCAAAATAAAAATTTTAAACTAGCTCAGAATTTCCGGGTTATTACAGATCCGACTAGATTCCTCAAAAATATATTATCTGTTTGTTTGTTTGCTTGATTTCATATATATTCATACACGACGTGTACAAAATCAAATGATTGAAAATTGGATGGTTTGATTATTTTAAATATTACTGGGCTAAGTGTTAATTTATTTGAGATTTAAAAAGGAAAATTCTATTTTTTAAAATAAAATCTGAAATTTTAGAATGGAATAAAAATATTAACCTGTTTAAATAAAATAAAAACAAGTAGTTCTTTTATAAACGAAGTTTATAAATGAAGTGAAAAGAATTATCATTGGATAATTCAGAAATAAAGATACGAGTGTGAAATTGAAAAGGGAAATCTATTTTCTAAAAATAGATATATCGATTTCAAAGGAAATTGAAATCAAGACTTGTTTAAAGAATGAATAAAGAAAGTTTGAAATAGAAATTGAATATAGAAATTCAAAATGGAGTTTGAATATGAGAAATTCAATGGAATTCAAATACAGAATTTGAATATAGAAAATATAAAGGAAATTCAAATATAGAATTTTAATATCGAAAGTGAAATAGAATTTGAATAAAGAAATTTAAATATGGAATTTGAATATAGAATTCAAATAGTTTAAATATGGAATTTGAATATAGAATTTCAAACAGATGGAATTGGAAAATAGAATTTCAAATTAGAATTTGAAATGGGAAGTTGAATATAGAAATTCAAGTGAGGTTTAAAAATAGATTTGAATATAGAAATTCAAATGAAGTTCGAAAATAGAAATTCAAATGGAGATTGAAAATGGAATTTGAATATAGGAAATTCAATTTGAATTGAGATAGAATTTGAATTCAAAGGAATTGAAATAGAATTTGAATTCAAAGGCATTGAAATAGAATTTGAATAAAAAGGAATTGAAATCGAATTTGAATTCAAAGGAATTCAAATGGATTTGAATAAAGAAAAGTCAAATAGAATTTGAAAATAGGATTCAAATGAAGTTTAACTATAAAATTCGAATATAGAATTCAAATGGAGTTTAAATATAGGAAATTCAAATAGGATTGAAATGAAATTTGAATTTAGAAGATCGGAAATATTATGTTGAATTGGAAAAATGGATTTGATATATATTAAAATATATCAGAATAGAGTTGAAATTATTTAAACAAAATTTAAATGTTTATATATATAATTATAATTAAAACGAGCTCGCCGCAGCGCTGTAGTTCGTAAATTGGTGATTCGAACTTCAATGGAGTATATAGAACTCAATTGAAGTCGGAATTCATTGAAACAAGAATCGTCGGGACCGGTTGAATAATAGTTTTCTAATGAAGGAGAAAAATCTGAATTTCGTCGTATATATTTTGAGTTATGTCAAAATAAAATTTTCAGAAAAACAGCGCCATAACCATTTAAAAACCATAACGGTTTATTTAATTTTATAAAAGGATTTTAAGCGAATAAAATCCTAATTTATATTTAGAAAATTTCAGATTTGAGTTGTAGATTATATATGAACTCAAGTGGAGTAATGGATTGATTTTTGAAACAGAAATCAGATTTTTGATTATTGAATAAAATTAACTAATTTAAATAGTAATTAGTTAATGAGATTTTGAATTGATATTGGCCTTTGAATAAGTGAATTTGATTTGAAAATTTATATTCGAAATCGAAAAGGAAACTAGAATTGAAATTGAAATTGAAATTGAAATTTGGTTATGAGAAAGTTAAATATTTTGTTTGAACATGTTATGTTCAAACAAAGAAGTGGAATAGGCAAAATAGCTAATTAAAGAATAAATGAGCGAAACTGAATTCAAACAATTGGATTGAGTTGAATTGAATTGAAAACAGGTGAGCATGTGTTAGACAGGTATGGGATGGAGTTTATGAAGATTTTAATTTATGTGCCCGACAAAAAGGTACATGTTTAAATTCACATATGAGATTTTATGCGCCGTATCGGCAAGCCGCTTGGCTTTTTCTTTTTCTTTTGGATTGGTGAGGGCCATGGGAGGCTATTTGAAATATTCCGATGCTCCTGGTACAAGGGAGGTTATGGCGAATTTTTCCGGGAATTTAAGGAGTTAGAATATCTTTAAGAACAATTTGATAGTTACAAATAAATGTATCGATATGCACAGAATTCGATAAGGAAACGAATTTAAAAATAGAATATTATAACCAAAAAGGAAATTGATAGGCTGGTAATAGAGAGAGAAACATATATACGTTTAAAAATGAATAATTGGTTTTTATAAGGTTGATTATTCAAGGTAAGTGGTTTTGTCTGTTTTGAAGTTAATGATGTTTTCAGTCAAGGTCTGAGAGGTAATAATACCCCAACTTGATTGATTTCATTTTAATTGATAAATATCAAGATCCAATCTCGAAGAGAAGTGTTGGATAATAGTTAGTTGAATAAAATATTTTGGGTTGTTGTAACGATGTTTCACACGACATTTGTTTTAACCCAAGTGATGGGATTTTGGAAATATAAAAGTAAATATTTCCTAAGTATAATTAAAGTAGTCGGGAAAGAGATAAGTGATTGAAATTGTTTCAATTTCAAATAGAATATATTTTCTAAGTGTAGAAAATAAAAGAAGGCGAGATATAGAAATGTTTTCAAAGAATATAAGAGACCGAGATGATAGTTGAAAATATTTGTTTAACAAATATTGTTAAGGAAATGGAAGGGTGAGTTAATTAATGAATAGTAATCAAGGTGCCCAGTGATTGTTTGATTGTTTTGAATGGATGTTTGTTTTTCTTCGATAGTTAAATAACCGACTATCGAAGTATTTGCCAATATCGTTGTCAATATGGAGAGACCGGTTGGATTATTATCCGTAAACCACTCTGTATTGGCAGTAGCGTTGCGAATTAGATTATGCTGAAGATAATTGAAGGCAGAGTGAAATTCAAAAGCTTCTATGTTTGTCTAGTCCCAGGACAACTTGTATGGACGAATGTCTGACAGAGTATTCCTAACGGTCACATAATACGATCCTTCCAAGGTATTACGTCTGGTGGTGGAAAAATTCGTTTCTCTTAGATTTTATACCCGAATATTTTTGGGAAGATCAACTAGTGATTTGACGGGTTTGACGATGTGACATTCAAAGTTATGGTGGCCATATGTTCTAAAAGTTAAACATAGCCTCAAGCTTCACAACCGGGAAATGACAAAAATCGGGCAGGCAGCATGGCTATGTGGGTCGCTCCCATTAGGGTGTATAATCACCTATCTAGAGAAAATCCTTTTACTTCTTTAATCTATTTTGATGCTGTCCTTTTCGGGTAACGGTGGTTTGAGCCCAACCGTTGGTGATATACATTCGATACACTCAAGCGAAATGAGTGATCGGTCATGTGTGGGCCGGGTTGCAAGACGTTCTTGTTGAACCCAGGTGTATTCGCCTCTAAAGATACACTATCGGAAGGTGGTCCCATACCTTGTCATAGTTGGAATCCAATCTCCAATAAGCGCCCTACGATTTTTGATTTTATACTATATAAGTAAAGCGTGAGATGCAAGCGTTCTACTATTTGATTATTTATTTGATTAGACATTATTATAATATCACTGGATTTTGATATTAAAAATGTTTGGATTATAGTAAGGTAAAAACCGTCCGTGTTTAAGTGTGGGCTGGTCTTACTATTATCTTTTTCTTTCAAAAGATTTTGGAAGTTAAACCATATGGTTGGAGTTTACTCACACCAGTCCCATGACTGACCTAGAGATTGTTTTGTTTTGTTTTTCCTAAACTCTTGGGTGCCCAAATTTGTACGGGCAGTCAAGTGTTTCAGGCTTTTACATATACACTTGGAGGAGTTGGAAGCAGGAGGCTTCACCGCTAGTTATTTTAGAGTTATTTCCGCTGTATCAAATATTGTATTGTGCTCTGATGATGGTATGTATGTATGAGATAAAAAAATTGTATTTCAAAGCTTATGATATATAATATAGTTTATTCGTTCCGCTGTGAGATTCTGTATTGTTATTTCTGTTCTTCTTATATCTTTTCTATTTTCTTCAACCCTAATGACTCGTATTTCTGTATTATTTGAGTTGGACGTGTGTTGTATTAGTCAGCTCAGATAGTATGGATTTGCGGGCCCCTACAGTTGGTATCAGAGCTTAGGTTTAGCGAACACCTAGGCTTTGGTGGGGTTGTGCTCATTAAAGATAGGGTCAGTAGTACCCTAGAATGAGTTGAGTGTATATACGAGAGCGCGTATTTGTAAATTGATATAAAAATTGTTTTATATTGTGTTGGCTTGTCTGTTGAGTGGTTTATGAATTCTGATCGAATTATGGGACGCTACGACGTCGATAAGAGTTTGTAAATACTTGAACAGAAGATTGAACACGATATTGTTTTAAAGTGGGTGAATGAAATCATTTTACACAAAATTTTATTTTGATATAGAAAGAATAATTTTTGAAATTATTATATATGGATGTATTGGTTGTTATTATTATAATTAAATGAGATTATAAGAAATGAAATGGTTACATAGAACCAAATAGAACTTGTATATGAATAAGATATACAATTGAGATGAATTAAAATTTAATTCAAACCAGAATTTGGGATTTAAATCCTGGGAAGTTTGGAAAAATATTTTCGATGTATATTAAAATAATATAGCTTTGTTTGGAGGGATTTTTGAATAAAAATCATTTTTGAATGGATTCTGAAAGTGTTAAAGCACTGAACTCACTTCAGTGATTGGGAAATAATTCTGATGATGACTGCAGCATCATCAGTGTTCATTTTCGAGTTTCTAAGTGATGGAATGCTACCTTAGAAAAGTTTTGATGGAAATTTGTTTTGAAAGAAAACCAGTGGTTTGAAAATTCAAATGTTTTGAATTTGAAATGGAAATAAATATATATATATATGTATATATTTATGTAATTTCAGAAGGATTCGAAAGGAAAACCCAGGAATTTGAATTTTGAAATTAAATTTAACTTAAGTAAGTTAAATGGATCGAAGTGAATAAAATTGATCAAAATCAATTTGAATATAATTGGATTGCTTATGAATGGAAAATGAAATGTTGAGTATCAACATAAATAAGTTTTGAAAAGATAAATGGGTTTGTAGCACTTTTCCTACCTTAGCAATTTCGAGGACGAAATTATTTTAAGGGGGGAAGAATGTAACGGCCCAGATTTTTGAACAGTTTATTTTAAATATTTAGTATGGTTTTAAATATTGAATTTATAATATAAATGGTAATTTATTGGGTTATCGATTTAATAATCGAACTCGTAATACGAATTTAAAATAATTCAACTCGAAGTTAGAATTAAATCAAAACAATTCAGACGATTAGTATTAATTGTATTTGAATATAGATGATAATAAAAATATTTTATTATCAGAGAATTTATTTGTTTTTGAATTTAAATTATTTTATATCGATTTAATATGGTTATTTTATATATATGTTCAAATTAAATTTTATAGTCTATTCTTGTAACGACCCGGATTTTCGGCGGCTTTGGTTATCGACGTAAGCTCGACGTCGATAACCAAAACATCGAAAAGTCCCGGTAATTAATGAAAGAAATTAGAAGGTGAGAATAGATAAGATAGAAACTTAGAATAGAAGAAGAAGAAGAACACAACATCAGAGTAACACGAACCTCACAGCGGAACGAATAACATATAATAGATAACATAACTTTGAAATATAACAGTTATGTATACAATAGCACTTATCAGAGTACAGCACTTACAACACAGCGGAAATAACTATAGCTATATGATCTTGAAGCCTCCTGCTCCACGCTCTTCCAGTATATCTGTAAATTCCTGACTACTTGACTGCCCGTACAAAATTAGGCACCCAAGAGTTTAGGGAAAACAAAACAAATAAACTCCAGGTCAGTCATGGGACTGGTATGAGTAAAACAGTTTAAACAGGTATATGAACAAGTAAACGATATCTCATAAGACCACGCCGCAGAACGGAATAGGTTTTTCCCTTATGAGAATCCAAAATATCTTTATATCAAAAACCTTTTGATATTATAATAATGTCTATGAACAAATAGATATCAACTAGCAGAAACGCTTTCATCTCACGTTCTACATATATAGTATACAATCAAAATCGCAAACACGTATTGGATAATGGATTTCCAACTATGACAAGGTATGGAACCACCTTCCGATCAGTGTACTCTAGGAACGATACACTGGAGTTCAACAAGAACATCTTGTAACTCAGCCACACATGACCGACCACTCATTTCGCTTGAGTGTATCGAATGTACATCACCAACGGTTGGGATCAGCAACCGTTCTCGTATACATATGGGACAGCATTGATAGATTTAAGAAACAAATGAATATTCACTAGATAGGTGATTATACACCCTACTTCGGTGCGACCGACTTAGCCATGCTGCCTGCCCGATTTCTGTCATTTACCGGATGATGAGGCTAGAAGCTACGCTTTATCATCACATCAGATTCACCTCGAATGCTACATTGTCAAATCCATCGAAATCACTAATTGACGTTTTACAACAGTACATTACGTGTCAGGTAAAAGAAGTTTCCTTCTTCGCTTCCACTCTTGGTACGATTGGAGAAATCAATGTACGTAATCGTCTGGAAATACTCTGTCAGACATCCATCTTCATTCACTTAGAATGTCACATCGTCATACCCGCCAAATCACAAATTGACTTATCCAAAAATAACACGGGTATACAGCTAAGAGAAATGAATTCCTCCGCCACCAAACGTGAATACGTTTGAACAGATCAACTTACGCGATCCATTGGATATACTCTGTCAGACCTTCGTCCATACAAGTTGTCCTGGTACTGGACAAACCGAAGGCACTATTCCGTATATCCATCTTAGTCACTGTTATCTAAGACTTATACAACAGCCCTTGCATTTTACTCCGTCTTCAATTATCTTTGGCATATATGATTCGCAACGCTTATGCCAATACAGAGTGATTCTATGGATAATAATCCAACCGGTCTCTCCATATTAACAACGTTAAAATGGTCAAAACTTCGATAGTCTATGAGTTAACTATCAAAGAAAAACAAGTGTGCAAACAACGATATTATTTCCAGATGGAAATTATAACGAACAAACATCATTTAACATTAATCTCTTTAGTTCATTTATTTACTTATCTCCTGTTTCCCTATATTCTAAATTCTTATTTTCTTTTATCAGAAACATTTCTGATTCTCGTTTGGAAAACATTTCCAAAACTCCTTTACGATCAAACCTTACCATTTCTTAGTCAAGAAGGAAGTCACTCAAGTTGGGGTATAATTACCTCTCAGACCTTAACTGAACAACGTTATAACTTCGAAATGGTCAAAGTTTATCTTTTAATCTTTAACAACTTCTTTACGCCTTTCTCAGATCCAATTTTACTAATCCACTTCTATATTTAAAACATTGGTTATAACGATAACGTTATAATCCCTCCTTTCGAATTATCTAACTTTAATTATAACTTCTATTCTTATTAGTGAACAACTAACCTAACACTTATTTATTTAAATATACATAAATCTCTATTTAAACACTGGAAAGTATAAGTACTTTCCCGAATTCGATATAATCGAATTTGCCGATTAACTCTCTTCGAGAAATCTCTATTTGATTAACTCTTCTTCGAATAACCTATATTCGATTAACTCCTCGAATAAACGATATTCGATAATCTCTCTTCGAATAACTAATATTCGATAACTCTTCCTTTTCAAATATCTCATATTTGAAAATCTCACTTCGATTAAACTATAATCGATAACTCCCTTCGATGAAACTAACATCGATAACTCCTTTCGATGAAACTAACATCGATAACTCCCTTCGATGAAACTAACATCGATAACTCCCTTCGATGAAACTAACATCGATTTATTTAACTCGACGAACTTAACTCGACTAACTTAACTTGACTCGACTAACTCGACTTACTTGGTTCGACCAATTCGATTCGATTAACTAGGCTCGACTAACTTGACTAACTTAACTCGACTTACTTGGTTTATTTAACTCAACTTGATTAACTCCTATCGAATAACTAATATTCGATTAAACTCCATTCGCTTGACTCTAGATCGCAGCGATCACAATGGTTACGCCTGACTCCCTCAGGAAACATCCGACCGCCGTAGGCTATTTACAGCCCTGCGAATTACGCTAGCAGTCGTACAAGATGGTAACTTACCATGAATACTATGTTTGACTAACTCTGTCTCAAATAACTATATTTGATTAACTCTAGTTCGTTTTAACTCTAATCGATTAACTCTAACTAATTAACTCCAACTGGTTAACTCTAACTGATTAACTCTAACTGGTTAACTCTATTTGACTAACTCGACTTGACTAACCCCTTTCGAATAACATATTCGATTAACTAACTTTCGAATACCATATTCGATTAACTAACTTCGAATACCATATTCGATTAACTAACTTTTGAATACCAGATTCGATTTACTAACTTTCGAATACCATATTCGATTAACTAACTTCGAATACCATATTCGATCATCTCCTTTCGAATGTCTATATTCGATTAACTAACTTCGAATACCATATTCGATTAACTAACTTTGAATACCATATTCGATCATCTCCTTTCGAATGTCTATATTCGATTAACTAACTTCGAATACCATATTCGATTTCTCCTTTCAAATGTCTATATTCGATTAACTAACTTCGAATACCATATTCGATTTCTCCTTTCGAATGTCTATATTCGATTAACTAACTTCGAATACCATATTCGATTTCTTCTTTCGAATGTCTATATTCGATTAACTAACTTCGAATACCATATTCGATTTCTCCTTTCGAATGTCTATATTCGATTAACTAACTTCGAATACCATATTTGATTTCTCCTTTCGAATGTCTATATTCGATTAACTTTATTCACTTTATAAAGATTTCCTTTTTAACAACGTTTATTCATTTTTAAAGATTTACTTTTAAATAACGGTTCTACACTTTAAAAATGATTTCCTTTTTATAATGTTCCCTTTCCAATTCTATTTGTAAATGGTTTACAAATATTCCCTTTTCAAATTTATTCTTGAAATATTCTAACTCCTTAAATTTTCGGGAAAATTCGCCATAACCTCCTTTGTATCGGGAGCATCGGGAAAATCCCCAAACCAGCCACACAGGCCTTTCCACTCAAAAAGAAAAATGGTTTGTAATTATTTCCTTTTTGAATATCTCCTATTTATAAATATTCCAATTTATAAACATTTCTTATTTATAAATATTCCACTTTATAAATATCTCTTATTTATAAATATTCTGTTTTTAATATAACTTTGAAAATTCCCTTATCTACATTCCGGTATGTTATGGTATTTTAACATATCAAATCACGATGATGAATATCGTCCAAACACGTGAAATCAACAACAGGTTATAATTCACATCATATATCAAAACATACGAAAGACAATAAAATAACTGTTGAGGAATCCAGTCGGATTCCTCCAACCTGTTTCCCTGCATCACAGATGTTAAACAATATAGATAACATCACTTTCAGTTCCATATGATATATTCTGTTAAACAGAATCAATATATAACTATTTAACTATTTATATATATATATATATAAAATATTCACTAACTGACTAGCAGTTCAATCAATCAACCAACACACAGCGATCAACAGATGATTAACAGTTCTAAGAATACATTATAAAAATATAACTGTTCAGAGTTGGTGAGTTTTACTCACATTGACGCGTTAACCGAAAAATATCGGTTTGCGTTCGTTGTTTGAGACGGACAATTTATTTCGCCATAAATTGTAACGAGCTCCGATGGACTTCCAGTCAGTGTCATCGTGTAGTGTCCGTCCATACGATCTCATTGGATTCGACCGTTCGAAATTCTGACTCAATAAAACAAATCGGCCCACCCTCGTTCTTATAAGCCCAGACTTGTGCTTCCCTTCCGCAACCAAAAGATGGAATCCGCCACTTCCCTTTCCTGCCACTCCACGTCCAACAATTTGGCCCCTTTCCATTTATTTTTCTTACTCTATTTTTTTTGTTTTGTTCTGCTGGGCCTCAATGATTTCAATTTCAGCCCAAGACCAACCTGGCCCGCCACTTTACTTCAGAACCAAGCCAACGTCGGATACCCCTTTCTTCCCCAAACTACTTTCGTGATTCCAGTATTCGAAACACCCCGTTGACCCGACCTTTGACCCACCCTCCTCGTCACTCCAGTCATCTATCTCCATCCGCAACCACCATCGATGCACTCACCATCCAATTCCGCACCAGCCCATACCCGAATGGCAAAACTCGATCAACAGTTCACAGTTGAACTCCCAAGCCTCTCGTGTACGATACAGTGAACCCAAGACAGAAAAATACCTTCGAATCCTTCCAGAAAACGCACGCTGCCTCTACTCCATCCCACAACCTCCAAAACAGCCTCGAAATAGCTTCCGACGTTCACCCTACGTATTTCCAGCGACAGCAAAAACAACCGGACCCCATAAAATGTTCATAGATTCGAAGAGCAAGGGCCGGAGATCTCAAATATCTGAGTTTGGGTATTTAAGGATTTTTATTTGAATTTAGTTTGAATTTAGAAGGATCGATCTTTTGGTTTCTTTGCTGAAGAGAACGGAACCGGCTGCTACGAATTTGATGAAGGGAATGGGATTCTAGGTTAAATGTTTGTAAAAGGTTATTTATATGGTGCTTTAGATATTTGTATATTTATTTTTATATTGATTTTTAACCAATCGTTAATTCAGTTTATCAATTAAAAATCCCCAGGTTACATACGATACCTAAAAATCACCAAACTGGACATGTAGGTAGAATTCGACATTACGGTCCCAACGAAACTGTTTTCGTCGAATTCCGACTCCGTATGCTCACACAGCGTATTTTTAACCGTTGAAATACTGACTGTTTTTCTCTCTAAAAATCCGTACGGCCACACACTGACTCTAAAAATCACGGAACTGGAAATCTAACAACTATTTGACATTGCGGATCCAACAAAACTAGTTTCGTCGAATTCTGACTTCGTTTGCAAAAGTGGCTATTTTTAACGTCCTAAATAGCCTATTTAAATATATAAATATATTTAAATAAATTAAATTAAATTAAATTAAATATTAATAATTTATTATTATCGTCTATATTCACAGTGGAATACCATACAGCTCCAGGAAAATTATATCAGAGTTTACAGCTTGATATTTCAGATTTTCAGATTTATCGATATTCAATTTATATCGAAAATCCTTTTATAACGTATATAAAGCATCGCAAATTATAAAGGAATTCTACAGCGACTCTTCTGAAATTTGATTTGGACGTACATCAAAATCTACACGACGAAATCCCGATTTTTCTCTTTCACTAGAAAGATATACTCCACAAGCTCCACACGTTTCTTGTTTCACAGAAATCGGGCTTAAAACAAATCCTGTACATTCAGTTGAAGTTCGAATCGCCAATTTACGAACTGCAGCGCCATTTCAAGCTCTATTATAATTATATTATAATTATACGTTCAAACCGTCGTCGATTGAATATATTCGTTATTATATTTCGAATCGAAACTCAACCACATCTCGTATACTATTCAATTCACACTCTATTGTGAATTCTACTATTTCTGACTATTTCGATATTTATAATTTATTATTCATTATAAATATTAATTAAATATTCAATATTATTTAATTATGGTTCTCGATATCGCTATAACGATATTTAATAATTAAATAAATTAATTATTCCATCTCTAAAAATGCGGGTCATTACAATTCTGTTGAGTCCAAAATAGTGTAATTACGTTGAAACGTCGGTCGGTAGGTTAAAATAGCGGTTCATGATGTCGATTGATGAACCACGATATTATTTTAATGGATAAGGACGAGATCAAATCAATATATGTTTAAAATAAAGTGAAAATCTTTTTAAATCAAATCGATATCGTTTTAAAAAGGAAAAAAATCCCTTGATATCAAATCGTATTAATGGCCAGTGTACTTCTGTCCCTTTTCTATCGCTTATAAATTGCGATACCTCCTCCTCCTATTTAGACACTTCATTCCTCAGCAAATTCAAGTTTGCCTTTCTTCCTTTGTCCCTTTTCTTCTTTCAGCAACTCAAAAATCGAAGCCTGTTCTTTCCTTTTCCTCAAAATTCTTAATTTCAAAAATCAAATACCAAATAAAACAATACGAGTTTGAATCTGTTCCACTCGTTTAAATGATGGCTTCGATTTGGTATGGTTTTTAATACACTCGAAAGCATGGGTGTCACTCGATTTAGGGCAGCAAAGTCGGGATTCGATTTTGGGGTGTTGAGATTATAAATCGATTCATTGTAGAGGCTACGTGGGGTGCTGTAGTAAATCGCGACTGGGAGGTTGGGTGGTAGGTTCAGCGGAGTATTTGTTGGAGGGAGATTTCGCCTGTTTAAGGTGGGCGATAGTGGGAGGGAAGAGGTCATGATGGTTTCATGGAGTGGTGCGATGGTTCAATTGGGAAGTGTTTTGACTGTATGGGTTGCGGTTATTGTTCACTACGATTTGAGAAGATCGTGGGTTGAAACTGTGATTATAGGAGGCGTTGATTTTGGTAAAGGCCGAGCATTGTGAACGCGATGATGGTATTTGGAGAGACTAGGAAGCATCAGCAATAGGAATGTTCGGCAGTAAGTAATTGTGGAGTCCGATCTTTATTTTGGGGGAATGGTGGATAGAGTGACTGGAGTTGGGTTATGCAGTGGTGTTGAGGCCATTTTGGTGGTGTACAACAGCATGGACTGGCTACGAGTAAAGGAGACATAGGTTGAATGTAAGGTGTTCGAGGAATTACCTCAATGGACAATGACAGTTTTGGTGTTCGACGGTTGATGTGGAGTTGATCGGCAAGTTGTTTGTCGGTTAATCGAGATTCCGAGAGAAAAAGGTATACGGTAATTTGAAAATTAAATTTTTGCAAAATAATTCATTTTTGTTATAGTTCATTTAATTAATATATCATTTAACCAATGAATAAAATAAACAACCGTAGGTACAAATTAAGTTTGATCCAAATAGATGTGTAGCTGAGTCAATATGAGATTTTATTGAATATTCAACGCAAATCAAATCA
The DNA here is from genome assembly GCA_030737875.1 of Allium sativum. Taxonomy (NCBI): domain Eukaryota; kingdom Viridiplantae; phylum Streptophyta; class Magnoliopsida; order Asparagales; family Amaryllidaceae; genus Allium; species Allium sativum. The sequence continues at coordinate 923,977,545 of CM060910.1, forward strand.
AGGTGAGTAAATCACATCACTTTTTTATTTAGAATTATTTTTATTTGGTAAAATAATTGTTGTTGCTTGTTGGATGCTTTCTCATTGTTTGAAATATATTAGTTATTTAGGGTTGACTATTATATATATATATATTGGTTTGGTGATTGGATTGTTCCCGCAGTATCATTAGCGGATGACCCTACGCCCACATATATAAGTGGATCCCCTTTTTATACCGCGATATCCTGCCACGAAACAGGATGGGTATTATTTATGTTGATGAACGTCTGTGGATGTAGGAAAAACAGGTTGGAGGGATCCGACTGGATTCCTCAAAAATATATTATTTGTTTGTTTGTTTGCTTGATTTCATATATATTCATATACAATGTGTAAAAAATCAAATGATTGAAAATTGGATGGTTTGATTGTTTTAAATATCACTGGGCTAAGTGTTAATTTATTTGAGATTTAAAAAGGAAAATTCTATTTTTTAAAATAGAATTTGAAATTTTAGAATGGAATAAAAATATTAACCTGTTTAAATAAAATAAAATAAAAACAAGTAGTTCTTTTATAAACGAAGTTTATAAATGAAGTTTATAAATGAGGTGAAAAGAATTATCATTGGATAATTCAGAAATAAAGATACAAGTGTGAAATTGAAAAGGGAAATCTATTTTCCAAAAATAGAAATATCGATTTCAAAGGAAATTGAAATCGAGACTTGTTTAAAGAATGAATAAAGAAAGTTTGAAATAGAAATTGAATATAGAAATTCAAAATGGAGTTTGAATATGAGAAATTCAATGGAATTCAAATATAGAATTTGAATATAGAAAATATAAAGGAAATTCAAATATAGAATTTTAATATCGAAAGTGAAATAGAATTTGAATAAATAAATTCAAATATGGAATTTGAATATAGAATTCGAATAGTTTAAATATGGAATTTGAATATAGAATTTCAAATAGATTGAAATGGAATTAGAAAATAGAATTTCAAATTAGAATTTGAAATGGGAAGTTGAATATAGAAATTCAAGTGAGGTTCGAAAATAGATTTGAATATAGAAATTCAAATGAAGTTCGAAAATAGATTGAATATAGAAATTCAAATGGAGATTGAAAATGGAATTTGAATATAGGAAATTCAATTTGAATTGAGATAGAATTTGAATTCAAAGGAATTGAAATAGAATTTGAATTCAAAGGCATTGAAATAGAATTTGAATAAAAAGGAATTGAAATAGAATTTGAATTCAAAGGAATTCAAATGGATTTGAATAAAGAAAAGTCAAATAGAATTTGAAAATAGGATTCAAATGAAGTTTAACTATAAAATTTGAAAATAGAATTCAAATGGAGTTTAAATATAGGAAATTCAAATAGGATTGAAATGAAATTTGAATTTAGAAGATCGAAAATATTATGTTGAATTGGAAAAATGGATTTGATATTTATTAAAATATATCATAATAGAGTTGAAATTATTTAAACGAAGTTTAAAAGTTTTTATATATATATATAAATATAATTAAAACGAGCTCGCCGCAGCGCTGCAGTTCGTAAATTGGCGATTCGAACTTCAATGGAGTATACAGAACTCAATTGAAGTCGGAATTCTTTGAAACAAGAATCGTCGGGACCGGTTGAATAATAATTTTCTAAGGAAGGAGAAAAATCTGAATTTCATCGTATATATTTTGAGTTATGTCAAAATCAAATTTTCAGAAAAACAGCGCCATAACCATTTAAAAACCATAACGGTTTATTTAATTTTATAAAAGGATTTTAAGCGAATAAAATCCGAATTTATATTTAGAAAATTTCATATTTGAGTTGTAGATTATATATGAACTCAAGTGGAGTAATGGATTGATTTTTGAAACAGAAATCAGATTTTTGATTATTGAATAGAATTAACTAATTTGAATAGTAATTAGTTAATGAGATTTTGAATTGATATTGGGCTTTGAATAAGTGAATTCGATTTGAAAATTTATATTCGAAACCGAAAAGGAAACTAGAATTGAAATTGAAATTTCAATTTGGTTATGAGAAAGTTAAATATTTTGTTTGAACATGTTATGTTCAAACAAAGAAGTGGAATAGGCAAAATAGCTCATTAAAGAATAAATGAGCGAAACTGAATTCAAACGATTGGATTGAGTTGAATTGAAAACAGGTGAGCATGTGTTAGACAGGTATGGGATGGAGTATATGAAGATTTTAATTTATGTGCCCGACAAAAAGGTACATGTTTAAATTCATATATGAGATTTTATGCGCCGCATCGGCAAGCCGCTTGGCTTTTTCTTTTGGATTGGTGAGGGCCATGGGAGGCTATTTGAAATATCCCGATGCTCCCAGTACGAGGGAGGTTATGGCGAATTTTTCCGGGAATTTAAGGAGTTAGAATATCTTTAAGAAAAATTTGATAGTTACAAATAAATGTATCGATATATACAGAATTCGATAAGGAAACGAATTTAAAAATAGAATATTATAACCAAAAAGGAAATTGATAGGCTGGTAATAAAAAGAGAAACATATATACGTTTAAAAATGAATAATTGGTTTTTATAAGGTTGATTATTCGAGGTAAGTGGTTTTGTCTGTTTTGAAGTTAATGATGTTTTCAGTCAAGGTCTGAGAGGTAATAATACCCCAACTTGATTGATTTCATTTTTAATTGATAAATAGCAAGATCCAATCTCAAAGTGAAGTGTTGGATAATAGTTAATTGAATAAAATATTTTTGGTTGTTGTAACGATGTTTCACACAACATTCGTTTTAACCAAAGTGATGGGATTTTGGAAATATAAAAGTAAATATTTCCTGAGTATAATTAAAGTATTCAGGAAAGAGATAAGTGATTGAAATTGTTTCAATTTCAAATAGAATATATTTTCTAAGTGTAGAAAATAAGGCGAGATATAGAAATGTTTTCAAAGAATATAAGAGACCGAGATGATAATTGAAAATATTTGTTTAACAAATATTTTTAAGGAAATGGAAGGGTGAGTTAATTAATAAATAGTAATCAAGGTGCCCAGTGATTGTTTGATTGTTTTGATTGGATGTTTGTTTTTCTTCGATAGTTAAATAACCGACTATCAAAGTATTTGCCAATATCGTTGTCAATATGGAGAGGCCGGTTGGATTATTATCCGTGAACCACTCTGTATTGGCAGTAGCGTTGCGAATTAGATTATGCTAAAGATAATCGAAGACGGAGTGAAATTCAAAAGTTGTCATGTTTGTCCAGTCCCAGGACAACTTGTATGGACGAATGTCTGACAGAGTATTCCTAATGGTCACATAAGACGATCCTTCCAAGGTATTATGTCTGGTGGCGGAGAAATTCGTTTCTCTTAGCTTTTATACACGAAATATTTTTGGGAAGATCAACTGGTGATTTGACGGGTTTGACGATGTGACATTCAAAGTTATGGTGGCCAGATGTTCTAAAAGTTAGACGTAGCCTCAAGCTTCACAACCGGGAAATGACAAAAATTGGGCAGGCAGCATGGCTATGTGGGTCGCTCCCATTAGGGTGTATAATCACCTATCTAGAGAAAATCCTTTTACTTCTTTAATCTATTTCGTTGCTGTCCCTTTTCGGGAAATGGTAATTTGAGCCCAACCGTTGGTGATATACATTCGATACACTCAAGCGAAATGAGTGGTCGGTCATGTGTGGGCCGGGTTGCAAGACGTTCTTGTTGAACCCAGGTGTATTCGCCTCTAGAGATACACTATCGGAAGGTGGTCCCATACCTTGTCATAGTTGGAATCGAATCTCCAATAAGCGCCCTGCGATTTTTGATTTTATACTATATAGGTAGAGCGTGAGATGCAAGCGTTCTACTATTTGGTTATTTATTTGATTAGACATTATTATAATATCACTGGATTTTGATATTAAAAATGTTTGGATTATAGTAAGGTTAAAACCATCCGTGTTTATGTGTGGGTTGGTCTTACTATTATCTTTTTCTTTCAAAAGATTTTGGAAGTTAAACCATATGGTTGGAGTTTACTCACACCAATCCCATGACTGACCCAGAGTTTGTTTTGTTTTTTTTTCCTAAACTCTTGGGTGCCCAAATTTGTATGGGCAGTCAAGTGTTTCAGGCTTTTACAGATACACTTGGAGGAGTTGGAAGCAGGAGGCTTCACCGCTAGTTATTTTAGAGTTATTTCCGCTGTATCAAATATTGTAATGTGCTCTGATGATGGTATGTATGAGATAAAATTTTTGTATTTCAAAGCTTATGATATATAATATAGTTTATTCGTTCCGCTGTGAGATTCTGTATTGTTATTTCTATTCTTCTTATATCTTTTCTATTTTCTTTAACCCTAATGACTCGTATTTCTGTATTATTTGAGTTGGACGTGTGTTGTATTAGTCAGCTCAGATAGTATGGATTTGCGGGCCACTACAATGCTTCTTTTAAAACTGTTTTGAAAATAATTTTTCAAATCTTTTATCTGATCTGGTAACCTTCAGCTCGGATGCCAAGTGTAACACCCCACCTCCGTTAAGGTCACCCTCAAAGGGAATGCCTTAACTTCGGTGGAGCGTTTTAAGGTACAAGATACTAATAAATTACAAGACAGAAAATTTATGCAGCGAAAAAAGATCAATATTATTTCATAAATACTTGTTCAACACAACAATTCAACAACTATTTCAATCTTCCAAATTATTACAACTTTTCATCTATCTTGAAAACATAAAGAAGCAATACTGATAATAAAATGACATAAATCCCCAATAAGTGCTTGACCATAGCCATAGCTCAAAAAGAAAAGTCCAAGCCTAACATCTACGGTCTTCAAGCTTTGGCTAACCTGGACTAAGCAGAAGTGTTTCCTCCCTGCGGACCTGGAGGGGGGGAACGGAAGAAAAGAAGCGAAAGGAAAATGGGTCAGACATAAGTTGGGTAAGCCCAGTTATTTAATAGCATGTAAAAAAGTAAAAGACTATGACATGAATAAACTGAACTTAGAATGATATCACAAGGATAGGGTAGTCCTAAAACGAGGTAAAGTAAGATTTAACTAGATTTGGAAATCGCACCCACTTTTACTTCTCTGCACCCACTAAGAGCTATTTAACTAGCAATGTATGTTCATGATAAAGTGATCCCAATCATGTATTGATCGGCTCCTACTCGCATTCATGTTGTAACACCCCGTATTTCAGTTAATGCTAAAATTCACTAATTGCAGAATAAATAATCTCAGATGTGATAATTGGGGGAAACGGGCTGCGTCATTGCGTTCGTCTCAGAAAAATACGCAGAATAGAGTCCGAAATTTTGTAAATCGGAGTCCGTATGACCCAGTTAAGGCCCAAAGAAGTTTTCAGAAAATTCAAAATTAAAAACAGATTTAAAATTCAGTTTTAAAACATAATTGGAGCCAAAAGCGGAGGTGGTGGGAAAGTTCCCGCCTAGCCCCGTGTCGACAGGCATGTCGACAGGGGTGTCGACAGGCATGTCGACAGGGGTGTCGACAGCCCTGTCGATAGGGGTGTCGACACAGGGTGTCGGCCCTGTTGAGCTGGGTGCACCAGATCTGGTTTTTGGTTGAGTCTTGGGCTGGGTTCTAGAGATTTCCTAAATCTAACGGACCTAATCTAACCTAGGGTTAATCTAAGGGCCTAAAACACTCACCTAATCTATAAATACACTCTAAACCTACCCTAATCCATACTAAAAATAGTAATGATGGCCTCATGCCGCCAAAATCAAACTTGAGAGAGCCTCCACTAGTTTATGAAGGAAGTTGCAAGCTAATCACTCTCTAATCAATCTCTAATCATCACCATCTTCAAATATAGCAACTAGTTCTACTTCATAAGTTTGCTAATCTTGGTTTTGGTGAGTTTCTATCACTTTAACATCAATTGCTAAAGTAAGTAGATTGGGTGTAATGAGACTTATGGTCTTGAATGCGGATTAGTGAGTTTGAATCATTTGTAATGATATGCTACTCTATGTTCTCCTATGTTTATGCATATTTAATAAGTGGGTTTATGCATGTTTAACAAGTGAGTTATGCAAGTTCATATGCAAGTTATGTGTATGATGTTATGTAAGTTATGTGTAGGTTGTTATGCAAGTTATGTATATTCTTAAATGCAAGTTTAACATGATATGCAAGTTATGCATGCTTATGCAAGTATGAGAATGCTTATGCAAGTTATGTGTATGCTTAAATGCAAGTTTAACATGATATGCAAGTTATGCATGCTTATGCAAGTATGAGAATGCTTATGCAAGTTATGTGTATGCTTAAATGCATGTTTAACATGTTATGCAAGTTATGAGAATGCTTATATGCAAGTTCAACATGTTATGCAAGTCATGTGTATGATAATATGCAAGTTTGGGTTAAATGTAGTTGGGTTAATATATGCTCATATATGCAAGTTGACATCCTCTTAACCCATGATAAAGTTATATGCTAAGATGTGGTTAAACCCATGATATTTGTGATGGATCTTCCCTTTATTATGTCATGAAATGAGAACGATTTACGTGGGGAACGATGGGGTTAATAAATATGTTAATAAAAGTATGATTGGGTATGATTAAGCATACCATAAAAATAAATTAACATAAATGGGAATTTACCTATTGAGTTAGGTCTACCCCATGGGAATTTACCTATTGAGTTAGGTCTACCCATGTTATGAAAAATGTGTAATTAATTAGGGATAATTAATTATGGGGGTGATTAATTAGGTGTAATTAATCAACTAAGACACGAGGTTGGACCCTTTTGTAGCGGAAATCTGCCCGGAACCGACCGACCATCCAGCAGCTACAAATGATTGGCCCAATGTGAGAGGTCTTAGTCATAAATTAAATACGTGATTAAAGTAAAGACACGAGGTTAGACCCTTTTGATGACAGAAGTCTGCCCGGAACCAACCGGCATATCCAGCAGTCATAAAAGACGGTCTAATGTGAGAGGTCTTTATGAGGTCATGATCTTAATTAATTAATTAAGAAACACTTAACCATATTAGCATGTAGAGGGACATGAGGGGTTAAGTGGGTGCCTTGGGTGGCATGTGGAAATCTAGTGGGTTGCCTTGGGTGGCAATAGAAAATACGATTAGAATACTTAACCAAGTGGAAACATGTAATTAAACATGATTAAAGGGTTAAGTGGGATACACTAGATAAGTGACAAGCTTAGGTGGGTAGCTTGTGGGGGCCCATTTCAACCAGTAACCCATTTGTATCTTTGTGGGCTCGACCCATGTCGAGGACGGGACACGCGTACTGGGCTTGATTATAAGAGGCCAAAACGGGTTAGCGGTGGCAACGCAAGTCCAACGGGTTTCATATGCGTGTGTGGACCCGGGCTGGTAGGTAAGACGTTGTTGCATCGTGTAGATATAAGCCGTGCACCGTTAGTATTGGGTTGCCACTTTAGGGGAGTGATACACCCCACTGTGGGACCAGCACGGGTATCTACGGTAGGGAGCCGATCATTTGGGAGTAGTGGTTACACCTAGTGGAGATAGGGGCAGACGGCACCTATGTAGTCAGCTAGGGGTATACAAGACTACTGGGGAAATTTTCTAAGTCCTTGGGAGGGATCAACCTTTAAGTAGGAATGACTGGTGTGGTGCAGTTAGTAATTATCCTTGGGTGGGTAGATACGTCTTTACAGTTATCTTAGTTTATCCTAAGTCTACCAAGCTGCTTAGTGTAGCCATTCATCCCCAGACATTACCGTAGGTCAAGTTTATGTCTTCTCTGGTTACTTTAATGATTGTATTGTTAAAGTTATAGGACTCGCTCAGACTTATGTCTGACCCCGTTGTTTTTATCTTTTTCCCAACCCTCAGGTCCTACGGTGGATCCTAGCAGTAGTGGAGCTTGATCGGATTGCTGTTCCAGTCTTTAGGAGCTTGGATAGATGTAAAGCTCCAGTTCCCAGTTATCTTTTCTTTTGTCCTGGCTATTGTATGAGAGAGTGGGATTATGTACTTCTTTATTTTGATGGATATTGTACTTGACTTTTATTGTGGTTTTATGATGTAACCAGACATGTTTATTTCCGCTGTTATGAGATGATGTTTTAAATTTCAAGTACTATTTATATCTGTCTTGTTGTAATTTTTCTGTTCTATATTCACTAAAATACTCCACCGATGCTATGGCATTCCCTTAGAGAGTGACCATAGTGGGCGTGGGGTGTTACACGTGGTATCAGAGCAAAGGTTACCGGAACAGATAAAATTTTTAGAAAACTAATTTTCTAAAAACATTTTTGGAAGAGATATTTTCAAAAACACGTCTTTAAAGAGAAAAGTTTTTGAAAGAAAAGCATAATCCCCAATAGCCATATCTTTATCCTTCGAATTCTCCGTTTTGAATCTTTCCTTTTTCGTTTCAGCATGGCTGAGGATCTTAACTTTCCGGAGGGTGTGACAATACCAGTATGGTATAGGAGATTGATGGAGGCTAGGGCCACCACTGCGGGTCCAGCAAATGTTCCTGCACCAACCGTAGCACCCGATCTTCCTCCTCCCCCTCCTCCTCGCACGGATACTTTTGATAAGACTTGCAAGGAATTCAAAGCTATGGGAGGGAAACCTTTTAAAGGATCTAAAACTTTTGTGGAGGCTAGAGATTGGCTTAAGGAGGTGGAAGAGTTGATAGATATCTTTGAGATGGAAGAAAGGAAGAAAGTCAAGTTGGCTGCTTGGTTAATGAAGGGAGAGGCCTCATTCTGGTGGGAGGTCACTAATGGAGAACGCCCCGTTGACTCTTGGGCGGATTTTAGGCAAAGATTTGTGGCAAAGTTTCTCTCAAGGGCGGAGGAAAACTTGTATATGGAAAGATTCTTGACTCTAAAGCAAGGAAATCTCTCAGTAAAGGAATATGTCAACAAGTTTAATCAATTGGCAAGGTTTGGCCTAGACATGGTGAATACACCGGAGAAGAAGGCTTTGAGGTTCGTCAAAGGCTTGAATGAACCGATGCATGGGTTGGCTATGACTCATATCCCTATGGGGGCCACCTTCGAGAAGCTAGTTGACATGGCACTCATGCATGAAGAAGAGAAGGGTCCCAATGCTAATAAGGCACCCGAGAAGAAGGGAGATCAAAAGAGACCTCAGCAACAACAGCAAAACAAAGGTGGGAAAGGAAATGGTGGCAAGGGAAAGAAGAAGAAGTGTTTCAATTGTGGGACACCTGGCCAAGGATTGTCGCAAAAAGAAGAAGACTGGCTGCTTCCACTGTGGCGAAGCAGGGCATCTAGTGAAAGACTGTCCTAAGAAAGGGCAAAGGACGGGGTCTACCTCAGGAGGACAGGTGCAAGCTCTTATGGCACCAGGTCATGCTAGGGGGCAAGTACAGGCTCTCGCGGTTCCACCGATTCAGGAAAGAGGTAGAACTATTTCCGTTGAAAGTCTGGTTTTTCTATTTGATCATCCTGTCCGTACATTGTTTGATTCAGGCGCATCGCATTCGTTTATCTCATCCTCATTAGTTGAGTCACTGCACTTAGACACCAGTCTGGTAGATGATCCCTTGGTTGTTTCAAACCCAATTGGGGGCTCCACTTATTTGTCCATGATATGTTTGGGTTTGAAGATTTCTATACTTAGCATTGAGTTTAGATGTGATGCTTTTGTTTTGGGCTTCACGGGCTATGGGTTGATTTTGGGCATGGACTGGTTATCCAGCAATGGTGCCTTTCTGGATTGCGAAAGGAGAGTTGTTAGGCTCATGACCCGCTTGGGCAACACTCTCGAGATCTCTTGTAATCCCATGGATTCTGTCATGCTAAGTTATCTTGAATCGCTTGACGCTTCGGTCGAGAGTTTGCAATCTGTTAGAGTAGTCCGGGAATATCCGGATGTGTTTGAGGAGGTGAAGGGCTTACCTCCGAAGCGGGAGATTGACTTCCGAATATATCTGGTGGATAATGCTAAACCTATATCTTTACCAGTGCGCCACATGGCTCCTCGTGAGAGGAGGGAACTCCATAAGCAAGTAGGGGAGTTGCTTGAGAAGGGGTTCATAAGACGAAGTATATCGGAGTGGGGTGCTCCAGTAGTTTTTGCTACGAAGGCGGATGGGTCCCTCAGACTTTGTGTAGACTATAGAGAACTCAACAAGCTCACAAAGAAGAACAGACACCCATTGCCGAGGATTGATGATCTTTTCGATCAGTTGGTTGGCGCTTCAGTATTTTCTCAATTGGACTTAGCCACGGGGTTTCATCAGTTGAGGGTGGCTGAGGATAGCATAGACAAGACTGCCTTTAGAACTCCGGATGGTTTCTATGAGTGGCTGGTGATGCCATTTGGATTGACGAACGCCCCTGCATACTTTGTTGATTTGATGAGTAGGGTGTTCAGGGAGTTCCTTAATAAATTCGTGGTGGTCTTTGTGGATGATATCTTAGTATTTTCTAAGAGTGAAGAAGAGCATGCCCTACATCTTGGGGAGGTATTGAAGACTCTTCGAGCACATAGCCTTAAGGCTAAATTCTCTAAATGTCACTTCTGGAGGAAGGAGGTGCGGTTCTTGGGGCACGTGGTCTCCAAGGAAGGGATAGCTGTGGATCCCGCGAAGGTAGTATCAATTCAGGATTGGAAGGTTCCGAAGAATGCTACCGAAGTAAGAAGTTTCTTGGGGTTGGCGGGTTATTATAGGAAGTTTATCAAAGACTTCGCGAAGATATCAGCCCCATTAACCCGCTTAACGAAGAAGAATCTTGTTTTCACATGGGACGTAGATTGTGATGATGCGTTCCGACGGTTAAAGAGAGCTTTAACCACTGCTCCAGTTTTAGTGTTGCCAGATGGGAGCAAGCCATTTGTTGTCTATACCGATGCTTGTGGGACAGGACTTGGCGCAGTCTTAATGCAAGAGGGAAGGGTAATAGCCTATGGTGGAAGGCAGTTGAGGGCACATGAGAAGAATTACCCTACCCATGATTTAGAGTTGGCCGCTATTGTTTTTGCGCTTAAGATTTGGCGCCATTATCTTCTTGGTGAGAGATTCGAATTGTTCACTGACCACAAATCATTGAAGTACTTGTTTTCTCAGAAGGATTTGAATCTGAGACAGCAAAGGTGGATGGAGTTCTTAGCATCCTATGATTTCGAGATAGCGTATACCCCTGGCAAGGGTAACGTGGTGGCGGACGCCTTGAGTAGAAAGAGGTTGTCCTTGAGTCCATTGTTCATGGAACAACGAAGCTTGGAATTTATCCCGATGTTTGATTTCAGACCTTCCATTGATTATGTACCTGGTTTTCTAGCTTCCTTGGAGGTTAGACCTACTCTTTTGGGGCGGATTGGAGAAGCACAGAGGGACGACCCACAGTTGGTTGAGTTGGTGGAGAAGCTCATAAGGAGGGAGTCGTCCAGCCATTTGAGTAGGTACACCCTAGACGATAGAGCGTGCTTGCGTAGAGACGGTAGACTTTGTGTACCGCAAGACGAGGGTTTGAGGAAGGTTATTCTTGATGATGCACACCGTTCTAGGATGACCATTCATCCCGGTGGGGACAAGATGTACCAAGACATGAAGAGGGTTTTCTTCTGGGCCAGTATGAAGAAAGATGTGGCTGAGTATGTCGCCCGATGCTTGGTGTGCCAACAAGTGAAGGCGGAGCAAAAGAAACCTGGTGGGTTGCTTCACCCATTGTAGGTTCCGCAATGGAAGTGGGATAGCATCTCGATGGATTTTATTGACGGGTTACCCAGATCAAGAAAGGGTAATACAGGAATTTGGGTGGTGGTAGACAGACTTACTAAGAGCGCCCATTTCATACCTGTAAAGAGCAAGAGGACTGCTCCATGGCTAGCTTCAGTATATCTTCGAGAGATAGTTCGATTGCATGGGGTACCCTCTAGCATAGTGAGTGATCGAGATCCTATCTTCACTAGCGAGTTCTGGAGAAGTTTGCAAGAAGCAGTGGGGACCCAATTGTGTCTGAGCACCGCATATCATCCTCAGACAGACGGCCAGACTGAGAGGGTGAATCGTGTTCTAGAAGACCTTTTGAGGCTTTGTATCTTGGATTTTGGAGGTACGTGGGAAGAGCATCTTCCATTGGTGGAGTTCGCATATAATAACAGCTTTCAGTCCAGTATTGGTATGGCTCCTTTCGAAGCTCTTTATGGAAGGCCTTGTCGATCACCTGCATGTTGGTGGGAATCTACGGATAAGATCTTGCTTGAGCCTGATATGGTTAGGGAGACTTCTGAGAAGATTGACTTGATTCGAAGGAGGATGAAAGCTGTGCAGGATAGGCAAAAATCTTATGCGGACAAGAGAAGGACGGATCTTGAGTTTGAAGTTGGGGACATGGTCTTTGTCAAAGTGTCTCCGTTACGAAATATGGTTCGCTTTGGATCTGTTGGGAAGTTAGCACCAAGATTCGTAGGGCCATTTCCTATTAAGGAAAGGATTGGGCGGATGGCGTATAGAGTGGAGTTGCCCGACAGACTTAGTGGTGTACATGATGTATTCCATGTGTCCCATTTGAGGAAGTGCTTACATGAGACCGCAGAGGTGGTAGAGCCGAGCTTGCTTAAAGAAGTGGAAGTAGAGCGTGATGCGACTATTCGACGAGCTCCTACCCGCATCCTTGGGTCAGAGACTAGGAAATTGAGGAGTCGAGAGGTTCAACTAGTCAAGGTACAATGGGGAGAAGACGAGGGCAACGCAACTTGGGAAACGGAAACGAAGATGCGTTCATTGTACCCGTTCCTTTTTGAGGGTATGTCTTTTAACTTCTCCTTTATCGTTTGTCTAGTACTTATCTTATCTTTGGTATGTCCTCTCATTAGTACCTTTGACCTTTAGATAGGGTAAACCTATGGTTGAAACATGTGTTTGAGACATGTTATGTTTGATGGATGCATGTGGATGCAAGTGGTTGCTAGTGGTTGCTAGTGGATGCATGTACACACACTCTAGGCACTAGATCGGCTCAATCACTTCATATTTCATATTGCATAAAATTGTGTGTAGGAAGCTATATTTATGGATGTATAATGATTGTGTTATCATATAGATGATGCATTTTGGTGAATGATTGTGCACTCATGTAGATATTGTATGTGTCGATAGGGTTCTCTCGCATACATAATGGATGCATGGCACTATCATGGTTTGCATATGTTCATACATTAGATAGGGAACATATACACACACTTTTTGCATATGCTCATACATCATTAGAAGCTGTTTTAAGGACAATGGATGCCCGTGTTTGATGGATTGAGTAGATGGTTGTTTGGATGGTAGGATATGCATTCTCCTTAGCTTAAAGATTTCGGGGACGAAATCCTTTAAGGAGGGGAGAATGTAACACCCCGTATTTCAGTTAATGCTAAAATTCACTAATTGCAGAATAAATAATCTCAGATGTGAGAATTGGGGGAAACGGGCTGCGTCATTGCGTTCGTCTCAGAAAAATACGCAGAATAGAGTCCGAAATTTTGTAAATCGGAGTCCGTATGACCCAGTTAAGGCCCAAAGAAGTTTTCAGAAAATTCAAAATTAAAAACAGATTTAAAATTCAGTTTTAAAACATAATTGGAACCAAAAGCGGAGGTGGCGGGAAAGTTCCCGCCTAGCCCCGTGTCGACAGGCATGTCGACAGGGGTGTCGACAGGCATGTCGACAGGGGTGTCGACAGCCCTGTCGACAGGGGTGTCGACAAAGGGTGTCGGCCCTGTTGAGCTGGGTGCACCAGATCTGGTTTTTGGTTGAGTCTTGGGCTGGGTTCTAGAGATTTCCTAAATCTAACGAACCTAATCTAACCTAGGGTTAATCTAAGGGCCTAAAACACTCACCTAATCTATAAATACACCCTAAACCTACCCTAATCCATACTAAAAATAGTAATGATGGCCTCATGCCGCCAAAATCAAACTTGAGAGAGCCTCCACTAGTTTATGAAGGAAGTTGCAAGCTAATCACTCTCTAATCAATCTCTAATCATCACCATCTTCAAATATAGCAACTAGTTCTACTTCATAAGTTTGCTAATCTTGGTTTTGGTGAGTTTCTATCACTTTAACATCAATTGCTAAAGTAAGTAGATTGGGTGTAATGAGACTTATGGTCTTGAATGCGGATTAGTGAGTTTGAATCATTTGTAATGATATGCTACTCTATGTTCTCCTATGTTTATGCATATTTAATAAGTGGGTTTATGCATGTTTAACAAGTGAATTATGCAAGTTCATATGCAAGTTATGTGTATGATGTTATGTAAGTTATGTGTAGGTTGTTATGCAAGTTCATATGCAAGTTATGTATATGCTTAAATGCAAGTTTAACATGATATGCAAGTTATGCATGCTTATGCAAGTATGAGAATGCTTATGCAAGTTATGTGTATGCTTAAATGCAAGTTTAACATGATATGCAAGTTATGCATGCTTATGCAAGTATGAGAATGCTTATGCAAGTTATGTGTATGCTTAAATGCATGTTTAACATGTTATGCAAGTTATAGGAATGCTTATATGCAAGTTCAACATGTTATGCAAGTCATGTGTATGATAATATGCAAGTTTGGGTTAAATGTAGTTGGGTTAATATATGCTCATATATGCAAGTTGACATCCTCTTAACCCATGATAAAGTTATATGCTAAGCGTGGTTAAACCCATGATATTTGTGATGGATCTTCCCTTTATTATGTCATGAAATGAGAACGATTTACGTGGGGTACGATGGGGTTAATAAATATGTTAATAAAAGTATGATTGGGTATGATTAAGCATACCATAAAAATAAATTAACATAAGTGGGAATTTACCTATTGAGTTAGGTCTACCCCATGGGAATTTACCTATTGAGTTAGGTCTACCCATGTTATGAAAAATGTGTAATTAATTAGGGATAATTAATTATGGGGGTGATTAATTAGGTGTAATTAATCAACTAAGACACGAGGTTGGACCCTTTTGTAGCGGAAGTCTGCCCGGAACCGACCGGCCATCCAGCAGATACAAATGATTGGCCCAATGTGAGAGGTCTTAGTCATAAATTAAATACGTGATTAAAGTAAAGACATGAGGTTAGACCCTTTTGATGACAGAAGTCTGCCCGGAACCAACCGGCATATCCAGCAGTCATAAAAGACGGTCTAATGTGAGAGGTCTTTATGAGGTCATGATCTTAATTAATTAATTAAGAAACACTTAACCATATTAGCATGTAGAGGGACATGAGGGGTTAAGTGGGTGCCTTGGGTGGCATGTGGAAATCTAGTGGGTTGCCTTGGGTGGCAATAGAAAATACGATTAGAATACTTAACCAAGTGGAAACATGCAATTAAACATGATTAAAGGGTTAAGTGGGATACACTAGATAAGTGACAAGCTTAGGTGGGTAGCTTGTGGGGGCCATTTCAACCAGTAACCCATTTGTATCTTTGTGGGATCGACCCATGTCGAGGACGGGACACGCGTACTGGGCTTGATTATAAGAGGCCAAAACGGGTTAGCGGTGGCAACGCAAGTCCAACGGGTTTCATATGCGTGTGTGGACCCGGGCTGGTAGGTAAGACGTTGTTGCATCATGTAGATATAAGCCGTGCACCGTTAGTATTGGGTTGCCACTTTAGGGGAGTGATACACCCCACTGTGGGACTAGCACGGGTATCTACGGTAGGGAGCCGATCATTTGGGAGTAGTGGTTACACCTAGTGGAGATAGGGGCAGACGGCACCTATGTAGTCAGCTAGGGGTATACGAGACTACTGGGGAAATTTTCTAAGTCCTTGGTAGGGATCAACCTTTAAGTAGGAATGACTGGTGTGGTGCAGTTAGTAATTATCCTTGGGTGGGTAGATACGTCTTTACAGTTATCTTAGTTTATCCTAAGTCTACCAAGCTGCTTAGTGTAGCCATTCATCCCCAGACATTACCGTAGGTCAAGTTTATGTCTTCTCTGGTTACTTTAATGATTGTATTGTTAAAGTTATAGGACTCGCTCAGACTTATGTCTGACCCCGTTGTTTTTATCTTTTTCCCAACCCTCAGGTCCTACGGTGGATCCTAGCAGTAGTGGAGCTTGATCGGATTGCTGTTCCAGTCTTTAGGAGCTTGGATAGATGTAAAGCTCCAGTTCCCAGTTATCTTTTCTTTTGTCCTGGCTATTGTATGAGAGAGTGGGATTATGTACTTCTTTATTTTGATGGATATTGTACTTGACTTTTATTGTGGTTTTATGATGTAACCAGACATGTTTATTTCCGCTGTTATGAGATGATGTTTTAAATTTCAAGTACTATTTATATCTGTCTTGTTGTAATTTTTCTGTTCTATATTCACTAAAATACTCCACCGATGCTATGGCATTCCCTTAGAGAGTGACCATAGTGGGCGTGGGGTGTTACACATGTATTCCCGGTGTCATGCGGCCCCACGTGATTTTTAAGTACTTGTGTTGGTTCCAGTATAGGGTGTATCAAGTCCTATAATGGCAACCCTGACACGATTCAAAGATGAGTGTACGCCTGGTGCCCAGTGCCTGTTTTTTCCACTCTGGAGCCTGTGCACGCCCGTACTCCGTCGGAACCTACACTGATGCACCTAACCGCCGCCCTTTTGACCGCTTATATTCAGCCCAGTAATCGTGCCCCACCCTGCCTAGTTCAGGGTACCTTGATACATCCATGTAGGTTACTGCAGAAACTGGTCCCCGTTACTAGGGTTTTTCTAGTCAACTTGCTAAATTGGTTAAGTGTCCTTGGTTTGATTTAACCCCTACCAATCTTGTCTAGTTAACATGTTAAGTATGTTAAGTGTTTCCTCAATTACTTAACCCCACTAATCTTGTCTTGTTAACATGTTAAGTTGGTTATGTGTTCCCTTAATTACTTAACCTCACCATTTCTAGCTTGATTGTTCATGAGCTTTAATTAATTAAATAATTAAAGCACTAACCACTCACATTAGACAGGTATTGTTGGGGTTACTGGATGTGCCGGTCAGTTCCGGGCAGTTTTACACCACAACTCAGTCTAACCTCGGGTCTTTCTGGGCTTGATGCACTAACCTCTCACATTAGACAGGTATTGTTGTGGTTACTGGATGTGCCGGTCGGTTCCGGGAAGGTTTACGCCACAACTCAGTCTAACCTCGGGTTAGGCATATTCATCTTTTACATTTTATATATGAGAATTTCCTACATGCGTTTCATATCACATATTTTAATAATGTTCAAGACTAATGGTATAAATTATACCATACATGGCCTTAACCATTTACATGGTTTTGGGCCCACCTACATTATTAACATGTTTTGATTTAATAACTATCCCAACGTTACCCCCGTTTGTTCGTTCGTATTAATCACATAAAGTCATTGGGCCCGCATATTAGCCTAATTTATAAACAAAAGGTAAAGAAGGGAACATGCATAATATAGATTCAACCAAACATGTAAATTTTGCATAAAACTTTATTCATATAATTTAACATGTCACATGAACTTGCATATAATTTAGACTTAGATAATCATAAGCCTAAAACATGTTAATATGTAGATCTAGGCGTGTATGAACATAACCTCAATTATAAACTAGCATATGACATAATCATGACATGTCCAATCCCAAGGCATGTATAATTTTAACATTAACATATAGGTGTGAACTAGATCTAACAAGGTGAACTTGCATAAGTCCACTTTACAAACATGCATATAAATATAGATGTAGTTTTGGATCTAACATGTAACTTGCATATGAACATATGTATCATTTAGATCGTGACTTGGATCTATCATAAAACATATAACTTGCATAAATCATATGAACCTAGCTAGATCTTGACATGGATCCAACATAAAACTTGTAACTTGCATATGAACATATGAACATATATATAGGCATATGGATCTAACATAAAGCATATGAATATATATATATATATATATATATGTAGATCTTGATTTGGATCTAACATAATACATACAACTTGCATTAATTATATAAACATATTATGTAGATCTTAACATGAAACATATAACTTGCATATGATATTGATAGTTTCATTCTCAATCTTTAATAGATCCAACACCAAGTCCAATAAGCCACAAACATTCCAAAACAATTCATGATAAAATCATCACAAGAAATAAACATGAATTAATATCGTCAATATTATACAACATGGTATAATTCTATTTTTCACTTTATATCAAATCACGTCTTAAATTTATTTACATCTAAAAGATAACTACACTTACAATCAAAAGACGATCTTGATTTCTGGAATCTATATTATTAAGTTGAAATGCTCGCCTTTGATGTAGACAATCGTTGTTTTAGTTTAATTTTGATTTGATTTGGTTAGTCTCTTTTAATTTGCTTCAAGTTGAACGGCGGCTACTCGAGGTTATCCAATGGCAGCATGACGGCTCTTGGTTTGATTTTTAATATGATTTAGGGTTGAGGTATTAGGTTGCTTGTAACACCCCACGCCCATTAATGTCACTCACAAAGGGAATGCATTAACTTCCATGGAGCATTTTAAGTGAATATAAAATAGAAAATCACAACAAGACAGATATAAAGTTGTACTTGAAAATTTAAAACTTCATTTATTGCAGCAAAAGGTAAATATGTTTGGTTACATCATCAAAACCATAAACCAAAGTCAAGTACATCATATCCATCTTGATAAAACAAAGTACATAAACTGAAAGACATAATCCCCAATATTAAAGTAGATATAAATAAAGAGAAGCTGAACTTTACTTCAGTGGTCCAAGGAATCTTCTAAAAGCAGTCCAAAATTAAGCTCCACTGGTGCTAGTTCCAACCTGAGCACCTGGGGGGGAGAAGGAAAGAGATGAAAAAAAAGGGGGGTCAGACATAAAGTCTGGCGAGTGCGATAATTCTAACAATATAATTAACAAAGTAACTAGGCTAAGGCATAAGTTGGAAAATAAGGAAATGATCATGAACCATTGAGTATGACAGAGTAAACAAGGAAACAAGATGAATAATGATATCGTTAAAGCGCACCTAACCCACTAAGATAAATTTACTAAACTACACCAACACTATAGGATAATTGCTATACTGCACCGCCACTAGTATACTGCACCACCACTAGTCACCTTAAGGTTGATCCCGCCAAAGACTTAATAATGATAATGGTAGTTTCGTGCACCCCTAGCTACCTTCATAGGTGTCGTCTGCCCCTATCTCCACTAGGTGTACCCGCTACCCCCAAACGATCGGCTCCCTAACTCGTAGATACCCGTGCTAGCCCCACAGTGGGGTGTATCACTCCCCAAAGTGGCAACCCGATACCACTAAGAATGCACGACTTATACCTACACGATGCAACAACGTCTTACCTACCAGCCCTGGTCCACACACGCATATGAACCCGTTGGACTTGCGTTGCCACCGCTAACCCGGGTTGGCCTCTTACAGTCAAGCCCAGTATGCGTGTCCCGTCCTCGACTTGGGTCGAGCCCACAAAGATACGTATGGGTTACTGGTTGAAACGGGCCCCCATTACTTGACACAAGCTATCCACCTAAGCTTGGTCCCCTCTAGTACATCCCACTTAACCCACTTCTTATTCATGTTTCAATCACATGTTTCAATTACATGTTTCAATTTTTGGTTAATTGTTTCTAATCGTATTTCCAAATGCCACCCAAGGCACCCACTTAACCCCCTCATGTCCAACTACATGCTTATCTGGTTAAGTGTTTCTTAATTCATTAAGACCGTAACCTCATAAAGACCTCTCACATTAGGCTGACATTTATGGCAGCTGGATTTGTCGGGCGGGTACGGGCAGTCTTACACCACAAAAGAGCCTAACCTCGTGTCTTTACAACTGTTACGTATTTAGTTTGTGCCTAAGACCTCTCACATTAGACTGGCATTTGTGGCAGCTGGATTTGCCGGGCGGGTCCGGGCAGTCTTACACTACAAAAGAGCCTAACCTCGTGTCTTAGACGATTAATTACTCCTAATTAATCATTCCGGGTCGAGACTATGGTCGACCTGGTCAGGGTAGGTCGACCCTATGGTCGACCTGGCCCTGACGGGAATTTTCCCGCCTAGCCTGTTTGACTCTGAATTTTTGAAATTTGAAATCTATTTTGAATTTTCTGAAACTTCCGATCGCCATAACTTCTTCATACGAAGTCCAATTCACGCAAACTTGGACTCTATCTCAACCAGAATTCCGAGACGAACACAATGGCGCAACCCGTTTCCCTTAATTCTCACGTCTGAGATTAATTATTCTTTAATTTAGTTAATTTGACTATTCAAAAATCCGGGGTGTTACATTGCTTTTATAGAGATTTAGATTAATATAGTCCATTGGATCACACAGGAGCAATCAAAACCGTCTAGACTAGATAGAGTTATCCCAGTGACTCAGCAACAGGTCAGGAATGACTCAGCAACAGGTCAGGAATAACTCAGCAAATGTATTAATAACCTTCTACTTTAACGTTAATGTACCAAAGGTTCATCTTTTATTCTTTATTGTCAATTAACATAAGTGACAAATTATCATATTCCTTAAATTATCATATTCTCTTTAATGTTAATTGACATAAGTGACAAATAAGTATTCATACAAATTAAGATTAATTACATTATCATCAAATAAACATAAATGACAATCCATCGAACATAAATGCTTACATAATATTTTTTTTCTTTTTTAATTAATATCAATTAACATGAATGACAAATTAGCACAAACACATATACAAACAAAGGTCAATCACATATTTTCCAAATCAATGCCATATTAACACACATCTACAAATTAGTTTTACATATTCTCCCTTTACTGTATACATTAATTGCCCATATGTATAAATATCTATTTATACACGCATAAATCTTTCTTACCTTTAATTTGTCACAAATCCTACCAGAGAAGGCCACGAAAAAAAAAAAACAATCCTTGACAACCAAAAATGCGCCACGTACGCCACATGATGCGTACACGTCATATATATATATATATTCTATGAATATATTTATTTTTATCTATCTTCCCAATTAACCATTTTCACACTAAACCACTTTTTGAACTACGTTCAAACTAAGCCATTTTTTTAGCCATTCCCCTAAAACAAAAATGTGGCGCTGGCGGGGATCGAACTCTGTACTCCTTGTATGCAAGTCACATGTTCCAACCAAATGAGCTACTAAGTCTTTTTCTTACAATCCTTAGAACAATGCTAAATATTATTCTTTTCTCATGTTTTGCTGCAATATTTAATTTAAAGATATCTTCTTCATACGGAGTCCGATTTTCGCAAACTCAGACTCTATCTCAAGCAGAATTCCGAGACGAACGCAATGGCGCAACCCGTTTTACCTAATTCTTCTTCTTCTTTTTTTAAATTAATTATTCTTTAATTTTTTATTTTTATGTTCACAGAAAATACGGGGTGTTACACTGCTGCAACCCTTTGACCTCGTCAAAGATATCCTCATACTCATTAGCGATTAGCACAGATAACAAGTCTTCTTGTGGAATCACAAGCGAGTATAGATAGCTAACGAAGACACCCTCTTCGCGCTTACACTTTATCAACATCTTTTGCCTTTCCACATCCCCGACCCTCACCTCTAACTTCTAGCAATTCAACCTTTCCGCATACCTCTTGATCCAATCCATGCCCAAGATGACCCCAATCCCAGCGAAGTTAAGAACAAAACAATCACACACAAAAGAGCAACCATGACTCGACAACACTAGACCACGACACAACATGCAAAAACTGGATGAACCCCCAACTGGATTAGTCACGATTAATGGTCTATCACAAATTTCAGGTTCCAAACCTAAGCGACACACAAGCTCATTGCAAATGAATGAATACGATGCTCTAGTATCAAACAAAACTCAAACTGAAACAACATGAACAGAAAGAGTACCTTGCACCACGACACCCTTTTCCTTCTCCTCAGTAGTAGGAGCTTTGGTAGAAGATGGCACTGCCCCTAAAGCATGCGCCTTAACCACTTACTTCCCTTTGGCTGATTCTGGACAATCTTTCTTCTAATGTCCTGTCTTCCCACACGTGAAGCACTTCTTCTCAGCTTTAGGATTCTTGCATTCACTTGCAAAATGGCCCTTCTACAACAATTGAAGCAAGTCACTTCTCCCTTCTGCTTCTTTTGGCCATCCTTTCTGTTGTTGTTTCTTCCTTTCCTTATTATTACCACCCTGTTGTGGCTTCTGTTCCTCCTTAGGTGCAACAACAGACATCTTCTTGGGGAACAGAATTTCATGCCTCAAAGCCTTCTCGACGATCTTCTCAAAGCTATCATCGAGGTGATCCACAAGCTGATCCCCAAGATATTCATCCATTCCCAAGACAGACTTCTCGTTCCTTTGATAAGGAGTATCCACATATGAACGAGCATACTTTGACAGAGCCTCAAAGTCAAAAATATAGTCAAAACTGGGCGACCATTCTGTTTAAGCTCCACGAACCTCTTAAATAGAATAGACTTTTACACGGTAGAGATAAACTTTGCTTCAAACTTAGCTTGGAACAGTTCCCATGAAATATCCTCTTCAGGGATCTCAAGTGTGACAGAGTTCCACTAGTCCATTGCTCTTCCCTCTAACTTCCTTGATGCAAGCTTCCTTTTGGTTGCATCATCAATGCCCAAGTCCTTGAAAATTCAAACACAAGTATCCATCCACCTCTGGACTTCCTCAATTGGTACAATGCCCTTGAATTGTTTTCCTCCCAATGAAGAAAAGTCTTTGCATAACTTTGCAAATTCTACAGCTCGAAGCACTGGGACTCCAACCTCAACCGTAGCTGCCACTGGAGGGTTCCTTCGAAGACATGTTTCCATCATAGCTTCAAACATGGCCGGGTAGTCATGTGTCCTGCCATTACCCCCTCCAGTACTAGATTTCCTAGCAACATGTCTTGATGGTTGTGTACTCATTCTAAGTCTACAAATTAGAATGATTAGCTACTTACAAGAAAAACTGCTAAAGAATACAACCGTTACTACTATATATGCTAATATATATAGTAATCATCCAACTGAAATCTACAAGTACGTCTCTCATACGTGATTATGTCTTTGAACTTTGGCTAAAATCGTTAACCAGAGCTTTGATACCAAATGTGACGACCACCCACAGCCCCCGCACTATACAAGACGAATAATGCGCTGAAAGGTGTGCCAGGCAGCTATGGACGATCATTAAGGTATGGTAGATAAACGAAACATGTCGTAAACTCACAGCACAAGGATAAAATATAACAGAACATATACAACAGGTAGTGATAATGAAGCAGAAAACACTAAACTTTCATGACAACTAGAAAGTATTTCCCATGCACGTGGTTAACAACAACAGCGTTTGTACAATTTGCCTCACTATAACACTTAGAGAAATAGCAAAAAGCGGAAACAAATACTAGATAGTAATAAAACTAGTACGTGAGCCTCCTACTCGCCATCGATCAGCATCGTTGTCCTCACTAAAGCAATACCTGCCACCTGTTACTTAGTCTGCCCATCCACAACCGGATGAACAACCCAAGGTAATAAGAGGAAACATAAAACCTTGAGTCAGACAACAGTCTTAGTGAGCGACAAAACAGCTAACAAACTTTGTTTGCGAACAAATTAACAACTGTAAACAATTGTTTAATCCGTTCGGCTTTCCTAAACAACAAGGATTGTTGTAGAGGGTGTCGAACTCTGGGACCAAAAATATTTTAATTAATAAATCCAATCAAGTTATCCCTAACTTTTGATTGGTTGAAAACAAAGAAAATAGCAAAATTAAATAAAAGAGAGTTTTAACAATAAGTGAAAGCAATTAGGGGATAATGACATAGATCAGATTCATAATCATCAATAGCCAAAAGATTAACCAGATCTAATACATGTTTCTGTCACAAACATGAATCAACAATAATAGGTTTTTAGAAACAAATATGTAAATAACGACAAGCATAGCCTATGCAGGAGCTCAGCTCTACAACCATAGACTATCAGGACAGATTCACTAATTAATTTCTAAAACCCTAAAATTAGATCTAGATCTGATAAACGTTAGATCGAACACGAATATATCCTGTGAAGGAGCATAGCTTTTAAACGACACAAAATATGAAGGTTCAGATCTAACCCTTAATTCAGATCCAGATCTACATGTATACAGTCCTCATCTTTTGGCTATGTGATTCATATTGAATCATACTATCAGCGTCATCACCCCCTAATCAAAGGGGATTAGCTAGACATAGCTAAAGAAGAAGAGAAAAAGAAAATAAATAACATGAACATAAATAAAATAAACAAAAAGTAAAAAGAAAGGGAGAGAATGATTTTATTCCAAGAAGAGAATTATAGAATAAAACCTAATGTGTTTTTTACAAGACTAAGATACAATGTATTTATATCTGATATGACAAAGGCTAGCTAGCTAATTACATAATGTGGGACTAAAGAAATAACCCAAATAACACATAAGCCAGTGTGAACGCAGCTTTAGAGTGAGTGGTCTAGCAAATAGGCTAGTGTGAACGCAACATGAGTAAGAGGCCTTCCAAATGAGCTAATGTGAATGCAGTTTGAGTCTTTATTGAGCCAAATCTTCTTAACTGAAATATAATTGCAACCGTTCTTCAAGCTTTAGACTTTCAAGCTTTAGCAATTTTAAACTTCACTCTTTTTAAGCAAATTCTTCATGCTTTATCTATCAAATGCTCTAAACCATGCTTCTTGTCAATAATCTGAAAATACAGCTATAAATACAAAGTATCAGTTATTTTAAAGGGAAAATAAGATAAATAAGCGGATAAAATATACACATTTACGTGTATATCAAATACCCCCACACTTATCTTTTTATTCGTCCTCGAATAAACTAAACTAAGATATGTCACACTTTCGTAGGAAACACGATTGCATTTAGCGTATGCAACAAGCCGTTAAACCTCTGGGTGTCCCCAGTAGGACGAGTGTTGTCTCGTGAGGGTTTTCAGCGGATACTACCCACAAAATCCAAAGCGTCTTATGTACGCGGATTAATCAAACAATATATTTAAAGTCTTTCACATTCCAAGGATTTCACCTAATTTCAATAATAACGGTTTAGCCCCAAATTGTCCATCCCATAATTAGTGCAAAAATGAACAAAAATTTTTAGGCTGAGTCGTAATTCCTTGATAACACTGTGATTGTCTTGAAGGTTAAGAGCATGGTGTCAACCAAAGTTCTACACATCGACAATGTACACCCAATCATTTATTTGACCTTTTTTTTTTGAATAATTTTGCACCAATGTAACTGTAATGTATTGGATGTGAGATGAAGGAAAATTTTGTAAGTTCTAAAAATGTTATAGATAAGAGGGCAAGTGTATTAGTTGAACTTCAAGCTACAAAAGATAAAGTAATACTAAGGCACATATGAACATTTTTATTTCCTTTCATCTCCACTACTACAATCTTCACTTCCAAGTACGGTATAATGGATGTGGATGGAATGGAACTGAATGCTTTATAGTCAAGAATAATGAATGACTATTTTATTCTGAGAGACTCTCTCTTTATTTCATTTTTTTTTCCTTCTTTTTTTTTCTTTTCTTTTCCCTTTTTTTTCATTTTTTTTTCCATTTTTTTTTTTTGCATGATGAATGATGAATGGAGATGGAATGGAATGATACCGTACATTATTTCATTTGATTCCTCCTCTACTAAACCAACACTTCATGAAAGGAAAGTTTTGTGCCCTAGTTACTCTACTTCTATAACCATAATTCAACACACAAGTCTGGATTGTTGTTATACAAAAAGCTGAAAGGAATGATAAGCAAAGTTTTATAAGATAGATAACCCATATAAAATAAGATGTGGTATATGGTTATCCTACCTTAAAACAAGTACGGAATGGGTAGTGTAATATTGGTATAAAAAGTGACATTTTTGACCTTTAAACAAAGGTTCTTGAGTATACCAATATAAGATAAACTTGTCGAAACATGGATGAAATTCGACTAAATCTTGGGTTTGAATAATGTGGGGGTATCGAAGAAGAACGCTACAATGAGTCATTTCTCCTTAATTGGGCCAAGTGCATTTTAGAACTTACGATTTTGAAAATTTGAGTGGAAAAGAAAATATTATGCATGAAAACGAACTCAGAAAATCCAATAAATGTAGGTGCAAAATCCTTTTATTTCATGATTTTTTTTTTTGATTATTTTTACTTGCACATTCTAATATGTATAACAAAGGTTGACACGCTTACTCCAGAACACGACTAACGTCTGCACAGTCTCAAGCTAGCATCTTAAAAAGACACATTACGATTCAATGAATAAATAATGTTCATTCCCATCACCCAAAAATTCAACTTATCAAACAAGAACCAAGGTGTTATTTATGAATTTAAGTTAATCCTTGTTCAATGAATGACCTAATTCATAAAATTTGATTGCTGATGTAATGTGTATTCCCCCCCCCCCCCCCACACTTGAGTGTGACTGTGTCCCCACAGTCGTTAATCAGACATATCCTAGTGAAAGGGAAATGAAATAAGAGGGTCAGCACGACTTTCCGGATGCGTGCAGAAAATATGCAGTCATCGAATAGATGAACCTGTCCACAATGGACCAATGGATCAACCTCATTAAGATTATGAGGCACAGCTGAAGCACAGAAAACCAAATCATAAAGGATTGTATATTACGTGACAGATTTGGAAAAACAAATTTCGTTTTTTCAAAAGTTTGAGTTGCTAGTTTTAAAAGCTTGAGCTTACAATTGATCCTGAAATCGAATTGAATTTTTATAGCAACAAAAGAGAGGTCATCGGGCTGGGGTTCAACAAAAGTTTCAAAAACAAAGTTTGACTTGTTCAGATGATGTATAAATTGAGAGACATGTGCATCGTTCTCACCCCCACACTTGTTTTGAGAAATATTGTTCGGTTTTGCTTTGATATTTTAAATTTTGTAAACTAAAGGTTCATTCATAAACCTAAAGTCAAAACCAAACAAATGAATTTTCAGTAAATTTCGAAATCGTGTTTTCTCAAAAACAGTGTTATTCCAAAAGGAGTTCATATACTGCGGAAATTTATCAGTGAAAAACGAGTGATCACGGTGTGGTTCAGTTGAAATGATCAAGTCGCAAGGATTTTCAACAATTTTAAAAAAATCGTCAATGTGTTTAAGAACACATTCAACAGTTTCGTTGTTTTCAAAATCAAGAATTTCAAAGTTTTCAAAAGTTTCATTTTCAGTTTTAGACTCAACAACATTATCGTCGATTAATTCAAGAAGTTCTCGCTCATCAATGTTGTCCTCACTCAAACAATTGTTACCAACTTCGTCATTTCGTTCAAGTTGACAATCTAAAGTTGTTAAATTTTCAAAATTTTTAGAATTTTAAAGAGGAAGATCAAATTGAAGATTGACGTCTTTGTTTTCAAGGGAATTTAAATTCAAATCAATTACAGAGCTTTCAACAACTTCATTGAGATTTTCATCGATTTCAAAAGTTGTCAGTTGAAAATCATTAATTCTGGGCAAAGGTGGATTATCGTTCGATTCATCACACATTTGGATTTTATTTTGTTTCTCACGAAACTTCAAGTAGTCGTTAATTTCATTCGTTTGCTCAACAAAATCAAATTTATAGTTATTTACACGAGAGTTTTCAGTTTGAAATTGTTGAGAACAAAAGTTTTCAGTAGCACCATAATTGAAATTATTCCCATTGCCAAAATCATTTGAAAAGTGATTTACATTTCCATTTCGAATTTGAAATTCATTTTGGAGTTCAAAATTGAATTGACAAGGGTTATAATCAGAATCATTTGAATTTGGAGGTGAAATCGAATTTTGATTATTTTGAAAGCTTTCACTTGAATTGTTGCACATGTATAAATTACACAATTCATTTATTTCTTCATTTTGTTGTATGCTCATTTCAAGTAAAAATTCAACATGTGTTTCAAGAATAGAGGGTTGATCATCATTTCGGAAATTTGATGATGTACAATCGGGATTATCCTGAAAATTTTGAAAAGTTGGTGGTGTACAGTCCAAATTACTTGTACAATAGTTGTTATTAAAATATCCATATGAATTTGGTGTAAAAGTATATGGATTATATTGACTTTCACAACTATCGTAAAATCCGTAGGAATAAGGGAATTGAGACATTTTCAAGAAGGATGATGCTAGGAGGCCCGAAAGATTTTTTGTCAAAATGTGCGGATCTAGAATTGGAGGGCTGAAAATAAGGGAAGACTTCTGAAAATAAGGGAGGAATGCAAATCATGCGGTTAAAAATGTTTTTGTCACATTCCCTGACCTATTTTTCGGGCCTTCAAGCATTTTCGTTTCAAGAAAGCTCTTTTAAAAAAATATGTTAAAATTAACAACTTCGGATTATATGAATACAAGTCTAGGCCAGGTTCGGACAGGGGTTATTAGTGTGCCACGAATCACCGTAGAAACACAACTGAAGGTTTAAAAACCTGTTTGAGTTCGAGACTCTACCGTTCCTTAGACACCTCAGAGAGTATCAATCCTAATTGTCAATTTAACGAATATTTTGTCCTATGAGCTTTGGGGAATCCTCGATTTGATTTCAAAAATAATTTTTTCAGTTAATTCCATGTTTGTTTTAAAATTTTAAACCACACAACAAGCAGAATAATCAATCACAGAATAATAATTTTGCAGCAATAAAATTTTTACAAGCAAGCCGCGACACCTACAGAAAATTTTTACAAGCAATTTTTATATATATTTCAAACAGCAGCAGTCCCTGTAGAGTTAAGAAAATTTTACAGTGATCGGCAGTCCGTCCAGTGCAATTGAGAAGCGCTAGCGCGTTCACACCCCACTTGGTGTGCAACCGCTCCAACCCTGAATCGTCTACTACTATCTATTGTTGTCCCCTTCTATTAATTGCTGGACCTTCTTTTGTTTCTACGAAATAATTTTTTTAAGACCTTTTTCAAATTGCCGTTGTACCTGTTTTCGGGGAAAAAAAATTTGGAAGGAAATAAGTAAAAAACTAAATTGGAAGGGAAGCAAGAATTGAACTAGACTAAAAGAAATTATAAAACAAGCAAAATAAATCAGCTAAACTCAACACCAGACTCAATAAGAAAAAAAATGAACTAAGGCTTTTTTAGAATGAAAAAAAAATCACTCTAACTAAAGTAACCCAGACCATTCAAAGTAGATAACCAAGCACCGTACTCTATAAAATCTGGTCAAATAGCCAAACAACAAATAAAACTAACCACATACCTCAACCTTAAGGCTTAAGCATCAATTCAATACTTATCAAAAAAAATTATTTCGCAGAAACAAAAGAAGGTCCAACGCAAATCAGAAGCAGTAAAAAAAACAAATCGCGTCCTCAAAATCAACTCTATACAAATTTTGAAACGATCGAAAGTCGTTTGACTCGTTGGATCGCGATTTGGGGTGTTTGAACTTGCGGTTGTTGCTGAAGCTTCTGATTTTAGATCTTGGGGTTGTGTGCGATGTGAAGGTGATTTTAGATCTTGCGATTGTTTGAACTCGTCACCAGTTCTGCAATCAGATTCAGGGCGTTTGATTCGTTTGATGTAGGTGCTCGGTTGTTGGATTTCGAATCAGGGTATTGCTGTACGAGGGTCGCGGATTCTCTGATTGTGCTTGTGGGAAGAAAGTTGTGAATGCTGGAGATTGGAAGGTGAGGGCTGCGTTGAATTTGCGAGGGGAGGTTCAGGCTTTGGTTTAGGCGATGTATGGTGTTTGTGGTGTAGGTTTATGATGTTCTGGTGGAACTGTTTGTGTCCGGGAGGACTGAGGCAATGTTTGAAGGTGCTGTAGCTTTGTTTTCCGGTGGTGGAGTTGCTATATTGGCAGTGGATGGTTTTTAGTTGATGATGCTTGGCAAATTGTTGTAGCGGACTGCTAGCAAGTTGGAACAAAATTGATCGGAGATGGGCTTATGGTAATGAAGTGCCGTTGGAGGGATTGTATTGGTCTGTTTTGTGGTCTGGACGTGGGTGAATTGTGAAGTGTAGAAGTGAGGATGGGACTGCAAGCAAGATTGTTTTTGGCTGAGGAGTTTGTGAGCTGTGTAGTTTGAAGGTGAAGCAATGGTTGGGTAGGACTTGATGCAGAGGTTTGATTGGTGGATGTGGGAGATTTGTAGTAGTGGTGGTGTGTGGGTTTGGGATGTGAAAATGTGGTTGTGAAAACGTGGTTGATGGGGGTAAAGGTTGCGATCTCAGGTAGTTGGTGAAAGGAGGTAGCTGGTACGGTGATGGCAGAGATTGTTCTTTTCACAGAGTTCGGATCTGAAAGAAGGAGATCTTGTTGGTGGGTTGATTTTGGAGAATTCGGTTACTTTGGACGCAACATGGACGGGATTTTGAACTTGGCAAAGGGATTCAGGTGGCTCGGAAAATATGCAGGGTTTTGGCGAGGGAAAATTGACTGTGAGGATGTAGGAATTATTTTGGTTACTAGGTTTGCAGATGGTAGTCAACGAGAGGGTGGGTGTTAACGATGGAGCTTGGTGGAATGAAATAGAAAGAAAGAACGATGAAAACACTCAAAGGTATCTTTGATTTTTTTATTTTTATTTTCTTCTATTTTTTTTTCAAATGTAAAAGGAAAGGAAATCAAATGTAAAATGGGAATGAGATTGTATTGAAAACGGCAAAGAAAATAAAATCAAAAAATTCAGAAAGTTGGCAAGGAACTTACAGGAAAAGTGGCAAGAAATTGGCAGAAAAGAAAATGATTGAAAAAACAAGAGGAAAGAAATAAAGAAATTTAGGCAACATTTTTTTTTTAGAAAATCAGCAAATAATAGGAAAATAAAAATAAAACAAGGAAAAGATATTTTTTTTATATGAAAAATAAAATAAGAAAAACTAAAATATAACCCAAAGGATTATTAATAAAAATTATTTTGGTCCCCGGCAACGGCGCCAAAATTTGTTTGCAACAAATTAACAACTATAAACAATTGTTTAATCCGTTCGGCTTTCCTAAACAACAAGGATTGTTGTAGAGGGTGTCGAACTCTGGGACCAAAAATATTTTAATTAATAAATCCAATCAAGTTATCCCTAACTTTTGATTGGTTGAAAACAAAGAAAATAGCAAAATTAAATAAAAGAGAGTTTTAACAATAAGTGAAAGCAATTAGGGGATAATGACATAGATCAGATTCATAATCATCAATAGCCAAAAGATTAACCAGATTAATACATGTTTCTGTCGCAAACATGAATCAACAATAATAGGTTTTTAGAAACAAATATGTAAATAACGACAAGCATAGCCTATGCAAGAGCTCAGCTCTACAACCATAGACTATCAGGACAGATTCACTAATTAATTTCTAAAACCCTAAAATTAGATCTAGATCTGATAAACGTTAGATCGAACACGAATATATCCTGTGAAGGAGCATAGCTCTTAAACGACACAAAATATGAAGGTTCAGATCTAACCCTTAATTCAGATCCAGATCTACATGTATACAGTCCTCATCTTTTGGCTATGTGATTCATATTGAATCATACTATCAGCGTCATCACCCCCTAATCAAAGGGGATTAGCTAGACATAGCTAAAGAAGAAGAGAAAAAGAAAATAAATAACATGAACATAAATAAAATAAACAAAAAGTAAAAAGAAAGGGAGAGAATGATTTTATTCCAAGAAGAGAATTATAGAATAAAACCTAATGTGTTTTTTACAAGACTAAGATACAATGTATTTATATCTGATATGACAAAGGCTAGCTAGCTAATTACATAATGTGGGACTAAAGAAATAACCCAAATAACACATAAGCCAGTGTGAACGCAGCTTTAGAGTGAGTGGTCTAGCAAATAGGCTAGTGTGAACGCAACATGAGTAAGAGGCCTTCCAAATGAGCTAATGTGAATGCAGTTTGAGTCTTTATTGAGCCAAATCTTCTTAACTGAAATATAATTGCAACCGTTCTTCAAGCTTTAGACTCTTCAAGCTTTAGCAATTTTAAACTTCACTATTTTTAAGCAAATTCTTCATGCTTTATCTATCAAATGCTCTAAACCATGCTTCTTGTCAACAATCTGAAAATACAGCTATAAATACAAAGTATCAGTTATTTTAAAGGGAAAATAAGATAAATAAGCGGATAAAATATACACATTTACGTGTATATCAAACTTCATCAATAAAGTATATGATAATGGGTAAATAATCAACTAATCTACCCAGCTCCAGAGAAGAACTCTCAATTTCCATCCCCATTACATGACAGTGATAGCCTTTACAATCAATAAACCCAAGGATTAACAATTCAGTCACAACAATTAAAGCATCCATTCATATATGGCAAAGCAACTCAATCATGATCACAACATGCATTCAAACGTCCATGACTGACTCTGTCTATCACCGCCAACCTTTCTTTTGAACCCTCGTTATCGTATGACTGGCTAATAATTTGCCATCAATTGTCAAGGACCACACACGATGCCCCGGTTCTAGCAAAACTCCACACGCTATACTCAACACGTGCTATATGCTATACTCAACACGTGTCTATGCCATACATGATGCCCAAGGCACTCGACCTACAATTGGTCTTCAATTGTACCTCTGCTTTGAGTCCGCTAGAACCTACGACAACGATAATTCCTCGGCCTTCATCGCTCTAGTCGTTATCAATTACGGCTATTAATTAGCTTAGAATACCTTAGAGCTATAACTTCACACGAACTCAATACATCCTTGATTTGTCTCACCATTTTCTACATACAATGAACAACAAACACTTTTCAACACTTCCAAACTTCCCAATTGAATTTACTTTGAAGTCACATCATCACTGGAAATGTCCGACCAGAAATAGCCGACCAAAAATGGTAAAAATGGCTGACTAGAAATGGCTGACCAGAATAGGCCGACCCAACTTTGGTCCAACCTAACTTTGGTCTGACCCAACTTTGGTTTGACCCAACTTTAGTCCGACCCAATTTTTCCTAACTAGGCCGACCCACCTTTGGATGACTAGGCCGACCCATCTTTGAATGACTAGGTCGAGCCACTTTTTCTGACTAGGCCGACCCAACCTATGGCCGATCCAACTCATGGCCGATCCAAATTATAACCGATCTAAAACCTGCATATTGCAATTCAACTCCGATTTCGACCAAAACTTCACCAAATGATAAATCCGACGAAACTAACTCATCCAATTCATCAAAAAGGATTACAAACATGTTATGAAATCAACAATGTCATCAATATGGCAATTCTATCAAGGATAATGTCAAATTCACCAAAATCACCACAAATATGCATATGAACAAAAACCATGGATCTAACTTGCACATTCATATGAAATATTATAGAAATTACCTACATAAACTTGCTAAATCAGATCCTAGGGTGATCTATATGAAAATGAACTTATCAATGGATAGATCTAAGGAAAAACACTTGAATTTGATGAAAAACATGATCTACTACTCATACACTTTATTGAATTCATGTGAGAGATGCAATCTGCTCACCGATTCTCCCAAACGAGCTAAAATGATAGAATTATGAATCCGGATAGCGAGAAATTCGAACCAAACTCCTCGATCTGATGAATTCCCCTTTGAAATGATGTAGATCTAGCCTCGAATGGTGTAGATCTTCGATTTCCCTCCTTGGATTTGGATTTCTAATGGTGGAAAAGTGTTTAGAGTAAGGAGGAGCACAAGGCACCAAATGGGAGAATAAGAAACTAAACTATTTACCATATCCTTCACCCGCTATTTATAGATTTCACCAACCCACTAATGGGCCTCCCCCAAATCATCCCATTAGGCTCCCAAAAACCTGGACATCCAACTAAAAAACCTTAAAACAGCGATTTCTCCCAAACTGCTGAACCAAATCCTTAATGTAACCACTCTACGGAAAGGTAATCATCAATTCCTTTCCAATGGCACAGGTCTCACCCTTTGATTCGACCCGAGTCAAAAGTTACGCCATGTACAAGACTGACAAGGGAAAAATGGTCACAAACAAAACCGGTAAAAATTATGGACATGTCCCACATCCCCATAAGCAACATATTAAAAGATGAGAATGATCCAACCCACAAGGAATAAAATAAAAATATTTTACGATCTTCCAATACGTAAATTACGGGTTGTTACATGCTTTGTCGAAACCGGGGATTAGCTAGATGGCCACCAGAGTTGGGAAATTTCTGTGTATGGACTCCAACACCGAAATTTTAAATTGACTTGAATACGCGAAGTGTATGGTTGAGGTATCGGTAAACTCTCCATTACCTGACATTTTCCCCGTCCGTAATCTTGATGGAACCATTCAACATGTGAGAGTCTATTACCTATGGAATCCAGAATTATGCATTGAATGTAAAGTATTTGGGCACTCGATCGATTGTTGCCAAAGTCAAAAAGAAAAGGAATGTGTGAAAACAGTCAAAGAAGTTTGCAGCAGTGATAATGCTATGAAGCATCAAAAGGAAAGTGATAATGCAAACGTGAGACATAACAACATAGCTGAAGCTGTTAAGATTGATAGAATGAGCAGATTGTACCAACGCTCACGTTGTGCAACTTTAAACAAAAACAACCACTGGACCAATGTTGCCAAGAAGAAGAAACCTGTTAAAATTGATGCGGGTGTTAAGGAAAAAGGAAACAGGTTATGGTTGATGCGTCTCCTCCTATTGCGGATATTGGTACTTCGAATTGCTTCTCGCTAATCCGAGATTGTGAGGTGGGAAGTGACATCTATAAGATAAACATGAAATCGAGGATGGGGAGATTGTAAATGATGCAAGGACTGAGGCTAGCGAAAATGGTAACAATGAAAGAAATGAAATCATTAAAAACGCCACTGGAATTAATTTGTAAAGCCAAGCTGTAAACACTACAGCGAAATCTATAGAGGATTCTACCATAATGAAGGAATCTCGTGCTAATCAAATAGCTTTAGTTGATGATATCTTGCTGTCTACTTTTGGGAGCCTAAAAGGAAACGACAAAGATTGTGTAAAAGATTGTGAATCACATGAGCCTGCAGCATTTCCTGACCAAAAAAGGAATAAAGCCTGGCGGAGGGACTTTTTTTTCAAAATATGTGGAATCGAAGTGCAGTGATACTGTTATGCAGAGGTCCTGCGTGAATGAGTGTGCTTCAGTCAGGGAGAAGGAAGACAAGTCTGAACTGAGTCCAATTGAATCTGCAAGACAGGCTCACATTCAAACTATTAATGCGGACATGTTGGCTATCTCTAACTCGCTTCAAGCTGAGCATGCGTTTAAGGAAGCTAACACTCCAGATTATATTCTAACAGAGAAGAAGATAGACAACTTTAATGCTTTCTGTTCTGGAATTATTTTTGATCAATTGCACACGGCGCAGCTTGATTCTGTGTCTGCAGTGCTTCAGAAAACCATCGCAAGTGCAACAACGAGAATACAGAAATCTCCAACAGTTAAAGACAAGTCTGCCAATCCATATGCGCATATTGCCCCACCTGCTACTTTCAAGGAGCATCCTCCAGACATCATTATGTGCATATTGAAGGGCTAGCTGTCTGACATTGGCGGAAATATTAAGAAATATTAAGAAGGAAAGTAGGAACCAAAATTCTTGTCACTCGGAGCATGAAGAAGGAAATATTAAGAATCGTTCAAGAGAACGGCTAGCTGTCTGACATTGGCGGTGTATGGTTAGGGAAAAAAGATGAGGTAATCTAATATGTAATGTGTCATGTAATACTCAAATATGTAAGTGGTTCCTCTCAACCGAGGATGGTAGCGTCTAGCTGATATGTAATTTGCATATCACCTGTCCACTCATGTATTATCCTATTTTTTAAATAAAAAGTGTTACGGATCACTTTAAAAACCGGTCGGCCTTGCCAAAAAAAATGCGGGGTGCTACATTCTTCTACCCTTAGGAAATTTCTTCCTCGAAACTTGGTAAGGGTAAAATCAACTAATTTCTCGCATAATTTACAATCATTATGTGTACATCCAATTTTGCAACCAATTGTGAACTTGTGCAAAGTGTAATACAACATAATAATACATGAATGCAATAAATGCCCAAGCGGTACCTCTTATATGAATGCAAAACTTTCTTGAACACTTTTAAAAAATATGATGTACACATCCTAAATATACTGGCAATTTCTATATGAATGCAATAATTTGAAAATCAAAAACACTTTTTCATCCAATATTTCCAACACTCTTATAGGGCAAGAGTGTAGTTCATCCAATTTTTGCATCCAAACCCTACCAACCAACTTTAAATTTGTGAATTATAGAAAAGTATAATTGTCTGAATTTGATTTCTTATGTCAGAAAGAGGTAGAAAATAGGAAACTACATATTTTCCATCTACTTTTACGTAACCTTTTTTCCCCCATACTTGGAAAACTTAACTGTTAATTTTACAAAGGTTCCTATTTTATATTCCAAACACGGTTTGCACATGCTAACACCGTTATAAAAGCGCTGTAATGCCCCGAATTTTCTGAGAATATTAAAATTAACAAATTCAAGAACGCTTAATTTTTAGAAGAAGAATTAAGTGAAATGTGTTGCACTATTACGTTCGTCTCAAAATTTTGGTCAAGATAAACATTTGGTTTGCATAAAACAGATACCTTATGAAGAAGTTATTAAGCCTTGAAGTTTGTATGCATATGAGAAATATATAAATATATATAAATTAAATAAAAAAATATGCAAAAAAAGTTCAAAACAGCGAATCGGGAGGGGGAATAACCGAACCGGCCCATTTTTGAGGTCGACCCGAGCCTTGCTGGGTCGACTGGGGGTTGATTCAGGGTGTTTGGCTGTCAACCCATGGGCCGATTCACTCTAAGGCAGATGTGGCATCTGATTGGTTCTGATGGACTCCTTGCTGAGTCATTAGGGCTGATGTGGCTATTCTATCTTGTATGAATGGCTTTGATTTGCTCTAGGTTAATCTGACGGTTCCTATTAAATCAAACTTCTATATAAGCAACCTAAATCTAAACCCTAAGCCACACAAAAATATTCCTAGAGCCGTCATGCCTTCAATGGTGAACCTAGAATTGTCATCATCTCTTTCAACTCAAAGGCAAGATAGAAGCTACATCAAAATCAAATCAAAACTAATCTAATTCAACCAAGAGAATTCAACGATCTACATCAAAGGCGAGCAATTCAGTTTCAGAATACAGATCCCTGAAATCAAGTTTTTCCTTTTGATTGTAAGTGTAGTTATCTTTCAGATGTGAATAAATTAAAGACATGATTTGTAATGAATTGTAAAATAGAATTGTATCAAGTTGTATGTGATGCTGATTCATGTTTATTCATGTCTATTCTATCATATATGCCTATGAACTATTGTGGTCTATCGAACCTATCATGATATGTGGAAATTGGTGAGTAAACCTGTGATGTTGTATAGGAATTTGGGAATGAAATTATCATATGTAAGTTTGGTGATATTATGATACATACAAGTTTTAGGCTAAGTCATGTCGTTTATGCCTAATTGTTTAGAGCCATTATGCATACATGTTTAGATCTACGACCTTATATGTTTAGATCTACAACTTTATATGTTAGATCCATATGCCTTTATGATAGATCTAATTTGCAAGTTCACCACTACATGCCAAGTTTAACTTGTATAGTTTTATGTAAATTCATATGCTTGTGGTTCATGTTGCATAGATCAAATTTGCAAGTTCATAGTTAAAAGTATATTGTTCTATGCAAATCCATGTGACATATGTGTAGTTAGATCCATACTTTTGTATGATGTTGGAATGTTGTAAAGTTCCTCTTTTCCCCTTTTTTGTTTTATAAGTAAGGCTAAAATATCGAGCCTAACATTCTATGTAATTTTGCGAATGTACAACGGGGGTAACGTTGGGGAAAACATGAAATTACATGTAATTGGCATGTTTGACACATAAGCATGATAAGTGGCATGAAAATGGTATAATCTATATACCTAAAATTTTGAACGTGATTTAGAAGGAAAGTGAGCCATGACAATAATTGATTTATAATTTACATGTAAATATGTAGGATAAACATGAAAAAATACATGGCATAGATTGGTTCATGAAATGGTATATTTAGTATACCATTAATTGTGAGCATAATTAAAAGGATAATTATGGCATAATTAAATTGGGAATAATTTACATATGGAATTTGTCATAAATAAGAAATATGTAAATTTAGAAAAGACGGATATGCCTAACCCGAGGTTAGACTGAGTTGTGGTGTAAAACTGCCCGGAACCGACCGACACATCCAGTGACCACAACAATACCTGTCTAATGTGGGTGGTTAGTGCATTGAGCCCAAAAAGGACCCGAGGTTAGACTGAGTTGTGGTGTAAAACTGCCCGGAACCGACCGGCACATCCAGTGACCACAACAATACCTGTCTAATGTGAGTGGTTGGTGCTTTAATAAAGCTAAGTCAAGATTGGTAGGGTTAAGTCAATTAAGGAAATACTTAACAAATTCAACATTTTAACTAAACTGATGGGTGAGGTTAAGTAAATTTATAACACTTAACCGTTATAACATGTTAATTAGACAAGTGGGTGAGGTTAAGTAAATTTAGAATACTTAACCGTTATAACATCTTAACTAGACAAGTGGGTGAGGTTAAGTAAATTTAGAAACACTTAACTAATATAACTTGATTTATGGAAAGGTTAAGTTAAAATAAGAGGGCAACAC
This sequence comes from Allium sativum, assembly GCA_030737875.1. Lineage (NCBI taxonomy): Eukaryota > Viridiplantae > Streptophyta > Magnoliopsida > Asparagales > Amaryllidaceae > Allium > Allium sativum. The sequence goes on from CM060910.1 coordinate 924,016,369, forward strand.
TTAACGAATATAACTTGATTTGTAGTAGGGTTAAGCTAACACAAGAAGGCAACACTTAACCAAAGTGACATGACACGTAGGTGGGTTAAGTTAACTTGAATTGATTGATGACACTTAACCAATACAACAAGATGAATACGTGGGGTTAAGTTAACAAGAAACACTTGACCAATATAACTTGATGAACGAACGGGGTTAAGTTAATAGGAAACACTTAACCGATCGAACATGATAAGTAAGGAGGGTCAAGTTAATAAGAAATGCTTAACCAACATGACATGATGAATGAGTGGGTTAAGTTAACATGAGCGGACAACACTTAACTAATATGGCGTAATGTGCGGGAGGGTTAAGTACATATTGGGTTGGTGGGTAATATTAGTAAATATAGGCCCACAAAACTTAACCATTAAATAAACATGCTTGAATCAGTGGAAGGGTTAAGTACATATCGGGTTGGTGGGTAATATTAGTAAATATAGACCCACAAAACTTAACTATTAAATAAAGATGCTTGAATCGATGGGAGGGTTAAGTACATCTCGTGTAGGAGTGTAATATTAGTACATATAGGCCCACAAAACTTAACCGTTTATTAAAAATGCTTGAATCAATGGGAGGGTTAAGTACATATCAGGTTAGTGGGTAATATTAGTAAATACAGGCCCACAAACTTAACCAATAGGAAACCCTAGTAACGGGGACCCATTTCAGTAGTAACCCACATGGATGTATCAGGGTACCCTGAACTAGGCAGGGTGGGGCACGATTACTTAGCTGATTATAAGCGGTCAAAGCAGCGGAATGGGGTACGTCAGTGTAGGTTTCGACGGTTTGCGGGTGTGCACGTACTCCGGAGTGGGAAAAAGCAGGCACTGGGTACCAGTAGTTATACACTGTGCATCTTGAATCGTGTCGGGTCGCTATCATAAGGATTGATACACCTTATGGTGGGACCAGCACAGGGTATCCACACGCAAGAAAGGGCCGATTGACACAGACACATGGAACATGAATACAAGTAGGGAGCCGATCGATAGGGTAGTAAGGATACATCTAACATGTTCATGGCAATTAGGCTTATTGAGGTGGAATCCTCACGATAGATGTACACCTGAAGGCTACCACAATTACGGGGGTTGGGATCACGATTATCATTTTATATAGATTACTAGTTGGGACACTAGTTAGGTGGTGTAGAGATAAATATAGAAATCAGATTAACATAATAGCAGTGAAGCAGAGAAAAAGTAGAAGCGCATTCAGTTCACCTTGCACGTATCTTGTCTTTAGTTACCTTGTTTGTATGGTATTGTCCTATTTTTGGTTTATTCATGTCATGATCCTTTATCTTGTTTGCATGCTGAAAGATCACTGGACTTACCAGACTTATGTCTGACCTAGTTTGTTTTTCGCCTCTTTTCTTCCGTCCCCCCCCCCCCCATAGGTAGTCAGGGAGGGAATAGCTCATCCTAACTTGGACATCTTCTCTTTCCAAGCTTGAAGATTAGTTGGTGTATCGCTTTGGACTCTCTCTCTCTCTCTTCCACTGCTATGGTCGGTTCATGCTTTACCGGGGAATATCATTGTTTTTATGCTTCATTTATTCTTGGAAGTTTTTAAATCAAGACAGAAGTTCTATGTATTACATTTAAGTATGATTGAGGAAATAGTTGTAAAAGCTTGACTGAATTAAGTTGTTTATAAAATGAATTTATTTTCCGCTGCTTTATTTGTCTGTCTTGTAATTTATCTGCATATTTTACCTATAATGCTCCACCGAAGTTAAGGCATTCCCTCTGTGAGTGACCTTAACGGAGGTGGGGGTGTTTCAAGCATGGTTCAAGAAAGTAATGCATCGACTGTGTGGTAATCATGATGGATCGGTCAATTGTAATATACACGGTCGAGCACCATGGTCCGAACACCGCGGTTCGAACACTGGATAGTCGAGCACCGCGAGTCGAGCACCCTGGGTCGAGCACCAAGGGTCGAACATGGTGGCTCGAACGCCTGCACCAGCTCCATTGCCGGTCGAACATTGTCTGGAAGCCTTGCGCACGGGTCGAGCATAAGAGTTTAACCAAGGCATGTCGTACAATTCACATTATAAAAGTATGGATCCGATAACAGCAGTGGATAGAGAGCATCATAAACATGTTACGTGTAAAAGGAGAACACGTTGTTCTTATTAAAGCATGTCATGGAGAAGTTTGTGTTGTGCCATATAATTCCAACCACACGGTTTGTATACACGTATATATTTACAACAGGATGCTCGTATCATTGATGGAAGCAAACAATGTTCTGCATGGTTTGAAATATGGGTCACCAATCTTGTGAGAGCTCGAGCACGTCTCTATGTTGGAAGGGGCCAAGCAACAACCTTCATTGGCTAGGGTCTAACATCCCGTTTTGAGGGTAGTACACAGTTTGATACTATGGGTCGAGCATCCTATATTGTTGATGGGTCGAGCAGACTTGTATAATCAAGCTGGGAGCACCTGAATCTAACACATGAAGCTTGGGGACATATTTTTTTAATAGAACAGAATAGATAGATCATGCAGTGACATGAACTAGTGCAATGGGTTAGTCTGATAGCGTTTGAAGACAACACGTGGCGCTCTAATGCAAGAGATCGTTCAGCGCTCGTAAGTATACTGGTCGATCATGCAAGTATGGATATCACGGTTGCAATCATGTAAAAATTTGGGTTGAGCACTTATGCTTGTTTAGGGTCGGTTAATGACATATGAATTTCTTACCTGTATTAGTTTAAATATCACGTGAGTAAGAATCAGACCACGTGGATCTGTGCACCTGTGTGAACAAATATGTGAAGGCAAAACCATGTGGACATATGGCAGAGCGCCAGAAAACAAAGTGGTCTAAATGTAACAATTGTTCCCATTTTATAAAGCCACACACATATATATATGTTGAGGCAAAAAAAGTGGGCAATAGGGTCGGATACGGGATCAAAACTGGGTCGCGCACTGGTGTGAGGATCGAACAAAGCCGGTGGAAAAATTGTAATTTTTAGGTCGGGCATGTCAATTGTGTAAAGTTAGCTCCAACTGTCCAGTGGCAGTTTCGTAAATACAGGTACGCTCGACCCACACCCTGAACACCATAATTACAGAAATGCCACCTGGTCCAAACTTCTCCTATAAATACCCCGTTTTACCACACTTCAAAGGAGGGATTTTTTGACCTCGAAGGGCTATCGAAATCATTTCTCCCTCATTCTAAAGCTCCTTGAAGCTCCATTAATGGACTTTGAAGCTCTCTCCTTCTTCCTCCAACAACATGAAGATCAAATCACATCCATTATCCATCCAAAATTTCTTTAACCCAATTCTTATGCTCTCCAACCGCCATTGATCTTCTCTCAAAGCCCGGATCTAACACAAACTTCATCACGGAATCAAGGAAAAGCATCTACGTGCCAAAGTGATTGAAAATCTACAAGATAACTTTCACAATCCGCGAGATCTAATCCATTCCTCTATGAATCCAAGTGATATCTAAGGCTAAAAGAGAGCGAAAATGGAGAATCATTGTAAAGAGAATGAGCAATTTATATAAATGAGATGTATGAGATGATGCTATATGTAATTTTATCCATGATAGTGAAGAACATTTCAAAAGTGGATGTAGATCTATCCTAGATCGAACCACTATAAAACCCCTTGTCTTTTACTTACTTTTTCCCGTTTTTTTACTTGGATTTGTATTTGTGGCCCCATTTTCATTTTGCATATCGCTTGGTGAAGTGTGATTTCACACCTTTGGTGTTTGAACCATTTTTGATTCAAACATTTGGCACCCACTGTGGGGCCGCGTTCGCATCTCCTTCCTTCACACTTCTCTCAAGTCTAAGAGCCTTGCATTGAGATTCTAAAGCTACTTCTACCGCAGATTCTACGAGTGTACAATCTAGACCAATCGACGAATTCTCATCAAAATTCAAAGCCTTGTCCGAGATCATGGCTAAATCAAAGAAGACCTCAAGTAAAGCCGACAAAGAAAATGACAACGTTGTTAATCATGAAGCTACTCCACTCACCAACCGCTTTGAAGTTAGAGAAAATTCAATGTCCAGAGCTAGAGTGAATAAAGCTGAATTAGATGTCATCGTCACTAACCTGAGTCAACGCATGGAAGCCTCCAACGAAGCTTTAATGGAAGCTAATAAAACTCTCATCGATGCTAATCAAGCTTTAATGGATAAAATGAGTGCTCTCCTAAACGCTCAACCAAATCCCGCTACTCCTCCGAAGATCCATGTCAACCTTAAAGAGGATGCAAATTCATCAGCCTCTGATCATCATCATGATGACAACATGAAAAGACTTGTTGACAAAGACGACGCGAATATCGAAGACTCTAAGTTGAAAGCTAAAAACCATTCTGATCGAAATAACCGACGGGTTGCAAGTCCCGTCAAGGGGGCACCTTCCCATAGTGGAAGTAAAAGACCTAGATACTCTAAACCTATTGCTCGCTACGACGAGTATCCGGAAAAGAGATCGAAGTCTGCTCTCTGGAAAGACACAACTCGAAGGAATATATAACGGATGTGGTAAAGCAAATCATGAGGGATAACTTGCCTCGTAAGGACAATGAAAGAGAATGTGACTTCTACCCCAGCAAAAATCCGTTCAAAAAAGGATTCACAAAGCTGAGTTCCCCAAGAAGTTCACTCATCCTACTCTGCCTCCGTACAACGGAACTTCAAATCCGTATCACTTCCTGTATAGATATAAGTGGTACATGAATGCATCCAAAGCAACAGGAGAGATCAAATGCTTGTGATTCCCTCTCTATCTAGAAAGTGTCGCATCATTATGGTTCACAAGGCTGCCTCCCAAATTTGTCGACCGATTCGATGATTTGATTCTGAAATTCAAAGAGCAGTTCAGGCTGCAGGCTACCAAGGCTAAAGACGTTATTTCTCTTAAATCAATGAAGCAGAATCCAGGAAAATCAGTTAAAGCCTTCCTCAAGAGATTCCATAATGCTTTGGCTGAAGTAGGAAATCCTGAGCCCTGCATGATCTTAATGTCTCTAATTGGCACCATAGATGAGAAAAGCGAGTTTGGGAAATTGATTAAAATGAAAGAGCCAAACATGCTTGACAAATCCTATAAAAAGGCAGAGGAGTACATGAGAGTCGACAATAATCCTGTGCCTCTTCATATTATTGATTCTAACCCGCTTCTTGAATGTGACGGCCCGCCCCGGACCAGCCGACATTCCCCCAAAATGCGTTGTGCCAATGCCCGACTAGCACGGGATGGTCGTCGAAGAAAAAGGGTTTTGAAACGATGAATTACCAAATAACCTGTAGTATATCTCACAGCGCATGGAATAAACATAATAATAAGATACTTGACATAAAACAGGCGAGACAGTGCGTAAGCTAAAAACTAAACCATCATAGCAGCGGAATACAAAATACAACTTATGATCCACACCATCATTATTACAACTTAAAAATACTGTCTCTAAAGCAAAATAAGAAAAGGTACACTACTAATGCCTAAAGCAGTGACCATCAATAACACGGGGAGAATATATATATAGTACGTGGAAGCCTCCTGCTCGTCTTCGGACAGCTACTCATGCATACCACCTAACCTGTCTCTAGTGTGCTCGTTTAGGAGCACCCAGAGTAATAAGAAGAGACATAAAACTCTGGTTCAGACAAAAGTCTAGTATGAGCGATAACAGCAAAACAGAACAATAACAGATATAAATAATCATACCTAAACATGTCCTACAACCAAAGAGTTAGAACAAAAAAGATGTACAGTACTCTAAGGTAACACTAACATAAAGTGTAAAATGGAAGTGCACATGTCATGGTGATAGCAAACATCAAACATAGCAATCATCCTCACATCTCTCACTCAGTGCGTAAAGCATACGATATGCACCACTTCAATCACCCAACCCTTTGCTACAATCACTTTGCCCTTAAGAGTCACAATGACCCCATTGCACTGATCCATAGCTCATATCGTCTCTCAGTGGTGAACAAAAATTATGGATATCGATAACCTCTTTGCACACGTCCCGCAGCAAAGCCCAACTTTAGAAGTTAACCAGTCGATCCCTATTTGGATCTTGAGCCATCACTTCTCATCTGGACTTCCTTTGCATCTCGGGTTTTGATCTTCTCCGGTTTGGTTCGGTCCTCCTGAACCAGTTCGGTTCGTGCTCCCTGAAGCGGATCGGGTCGTGGTCCTCCTGTCCTACATCAGCTCGTGGTCCGGCTCGTGAGCCTCATTCTGCTCATGACCCTGTTCGGGTCGTGGTACATGCTTGCGGTCCTACTCTCCTAGATCGGTTCGTGACTCCAACTCCGGGTCGTGACCAAGCTTCGCGGTTCTGGTGTGCTTTGGTTCGGGCTCGTGGCCTTCTCGTGGAGAGGCAAATTGGTTCGAGTGCTGGAGCGGTTTGTGATGGAGGGTTCACGAGTGGGGTTCGGCTCACAGTGGTACTCCATGATCGGGTCGTGAGTCACGAACGGGTCGTGGTACCCATGTCACGAACAGGGTCCTGCACTGTTTCCTACAACTTTCCAGCAAGCTATTTACGCCATACGACGGCGTTTTCGACCATTCTAACTTTGCTAAACAGTCATGAAACATACCAAATAGCGGTAAGAACATATAGGATCAATCAAAAACATTAAGACATCAGTCACATGTGTTATTTAGGATCAAACATACCAAAATCTATGATTTTCCCCTTAATCCCCTTAACCATGTTTTAACAATATAATTAGCAAACTTAATCCAAATTAACCCAAATTTTTATTAGTGCCATAAAATAATATTTTAGAATTTATGCGTATTTTTTCATATCTTTCTGAGTTATAATTTAGCTAATTATCACTAATCACCCCTAATTAGCCGTACTTAGTGAAAAAGAATGCAAATCACTCACCTTAGCCACAAATTAATCTTAGATCTAAAAATATCTCTAATTTGGGTCGAATTCCTATGCAACACAGTAGCCCTAACTCTGATTTGATGCTAATCCGCCTTGATTTGATGTTGATTAGCTTAATATAGGATTAGAATGTGACTAAAAGGTGATTTGGGAGTTGGAGGCCATTGTTAGGTTTAGAGGAAGGTAAACGACGGCTACAAAATGAATAAAACTGATTTCCCGAACCCCATCAGCCCCCCCCCCATAACCCTAGTCCCGAAATGGGTTAGCTGCTAATCACTCGGTTAAGCCCAATGCTATTTTTCACCTTCCAAACTTTATTTCAGCCATGTCTCCCAAACGGTAAGTTCGTTTGATTAATGTGATCACTCTACGGAAAGGTAAACCATCATCTGAATCAAATGTAATTGGTTTCAGGTCAAAACTCCTTACCAATCAAAAGTTATAGGAGAACAAGATTCGCCAGGGGCAAAACGATCATTTAAAAATTAGCAAAAATCGTGAACATGGGAAATGACCCCAATAGTCGTTCCCCAAAGTTACACGACTATACGACTTCGTATGAGAATAAAATAAATATTCTATGATCTTCCGATACGTAGAATGCAGGTCGTTACACTCCCCTCCCCCCTCCCCTTTAAGAAATTTCGCCCTCGAAATTCATTAACTAAGGAAACAACAATGGTTCCCGCATGCCTATCAACCATTTACAATCAAACAAACATACATGATATCACAATAAGCCTATCCTAGCATGCGGTTTACTAACAAGGGAATAACTATCATTATTAAAATCTTACAAGGCAAAAAGCTCTGGATATGACTTCCTTATGTTCTTCTCGGTTTCCCAAGTACAGTCATTCTCATTATCACACCATCGATATTCATATCTTCCTTGGGGATGATTTCTATTAGGTTATGATCTTCCCTCTGACTGGAACCAATCTGCTCAATCTAAGTCGGTCTAATCGTCAACTTGCTAACATATCAGGACCCAATCCATACTTAGGTCTGAAATCATATCCCGCGATATACTCTAGTCGCTTCCATTCAATAAACATAGCATCTAAACTGGCATGTCTCCTACTCAATGCATCAGCAATCGCATTTAGTCCGGTACCACAGGCATCCATGTATATCGTCATCTCTTCATTCGCCATCGCCAGAATACTACAGGTACCTAGCAACCATACCATCCATCAAACAAGTCCTATATATCACCTGCTAAAGCCATGAATACGTCGATACCTGTATGACTGGTCCAACCAATATCAAGGGCCAATGGAAGCCCCGGCTCCAAACGGACTACCGCACGTCCAATGCACGTTTATCCTCCAAGGATAACCAGATCACGTCCAACGGATCAAATGTAAATGGGCGTCCCCAGATACCCATTCTTTGAGTCCGCCCAGAACACTCCAAACTATCGACGATTCCTTGGCACCCCATCAAAAGAGCTATCTATAACTCCATCTTCAACTCGAGTCTAACCCAAGTCAATCTGTTATCTTGCAGCCTTCTCAAGTCCCACTCGAGTCATCTCATACCCTATCAAGTCCAACTCGGGGCAGTCCACATCATCGAACAATTTTATCATGTCACGGCTGCCCATCAATCCTCGAGTAAACCAAGACATCATTCAGTGGTAATCACAACAACTACTTATATCTCACGCAAACCATCCTAGTCAAACTTGACATTCCACAAACACAAGCCCCAAAGGCCTAAACCAATATCAGACAAGCACTTAAGGAACATCTCCTCCAAATCCAGACAATCTACGTGAGATGATATGAGAAAAGCAACCAAACAGCCGAGAACTCATAACTAACTCTGGCTATCCTCGCCAATCCTGCTTCGAAACTATCGTTGATCGCATGGCGACCCATGCCATATATCAAGGGTAAATAGCAACCCTGGTTCTAACCAGACTACTGCAAGTCCAATGTACATTTGCCTCCCAGGGACGATTAGAACTTACGACAACGTCTCTCTATAACTCTAATCGGTATCGCCGGCGACTATCCACAAACTCAGACTCAGTCTCGAGTATCCATTACCCACAAACTCAAGTCCAGCATGAGTCGTCTCTCTGCTCGTTTCATCTCCAATATTAACAAACAACCATTGTTTATGGGTTCAAGTCCAACTTGAGTCGTCCTAACCTTCGTTGCATCCCCATGATCAACAAACACATCTTATCGCTTCGAGATTTCCCCATTGAACTTACTCTGAAGTTATTATCACTCTTGAACCAAAGAGAACATCAACATAAAGTCCTAAACAATCCATAACAATCACTCATTTACTAACGCTCACGCTATTCACCACATCGTTTAAAAATGCTTCCAAAGGCCCTTCCTTCACGAGTCATGGCCGACCCGAGTCTCTTTGTTCCCCTAGTTCTAGTATTATTGTTATCACCAGGTAGGTACCCAATACCACCCTATACCCTTGGAGCCAATCGACTCCCAAAATAATGCCAAACCCAGTAAAGCCCAAACAAAGAAATCACAAGCAAACATAAATCCATGTCTCGATAAGACCACATTACAACAAATCATACTAAGGCTAGTTGAACCACCAATCGGGTTCGTCACAACTAAAGGTCTATCGATAATCTTGGGTTCCAATTCCAACCTATCTACCAAGTCACTAGATATGAAGGAATGGGAAGCCCCGGTATCAAACAAAACTTGAACTGTAACATCATAAATAGAAAGCATACCTTGAATAACGACACCCTTTCCCTTCTGTGTCGCAGTTGGGGCATTCGACGAAGAAGGAACAGTGTTGATAGCATATGCTTTCACAATCTGCTTCTCTTTAGGAGGTTGCGGACATTTATCCTTGTGATGTCCCACTTGGCCACAATTGAAGCACTTCCTTTCCCCAAGCTTTTCCTGACAATCAATGGCAGCTAAAGCAACATCTCAACCATCCTTGGTTTGGTCTTGTTTCTTCTTATTCTGGGAATTATTCTTCCCTCCATCGCTTGCCTGAGGCTTTGCCTCCTCTACAGATGTAATAGCAACATCAGTCTGCGACTTAGGGTAAAGGCTCTCAGATCTCAATGCCTTTCCCACAATAGATTCGAAAGTTTCATCGATATGGTTTATGAGTCTCTCCCTTAAGTACTCACCTAGGCCAGTTATGAACTTCTCGACCGTATCGATAAGGGACAATCCATACTTCGATAAGGTATCAAATTCAGCAATATACTCCGAAACTGCCCCGCTTTTCTATTAAGCTCCAATAATTTCCTAAACAATTCCGATTTCTGAGCAGCTGGAATAAACTTATCACTGAATCGGGCCTTAAACTGATTCCAAGTAACTTGATCCTCAGGAGTAGCTGCTTTAATAGCATTCCACCCATTCATCGCCCGTCCTTGAATGTGACAACCCGAATTCCGACAGACAGAATTTTTTCTTCAAAATTCCAATCTATCAAAACTCAGATTGGTTTGCTCTGGTATCCTGCAGAAAAGACAGAGACATAAAACATGTCAGAGCTCAGAAATTATCTCACAACGGAATGGATAAAATATAATGTAATCAAAATATAACCTTACCGTGTTAATAATACTGCCTAACTAGTATCCAAGGCTATCATGTCCCTGCCAAAAATCTAACCTGCGAGTATGTTATGAGGAGGGGGTCAGAACACAAGTTCTGGTTATTGGATTTAAACTATACGCTTTGGATAATCCTACATATACCGTTCAATCGTATTTTATTATTTATTAGGTTACTTGGGTTTAATAGCACTCAAGGCTTACACACTCGTCGTACCCATTTACTTCCCAGTGGATTAACCTAATACAATATATATGTATCTACCCCCAATATCGAGGTACACCCTGTGGTACCGCACTCGCATGGTCTCTACCATAACACCATCGAAATATACGCAGTCCCCCATCCTACACATAGTGACGTACGGATAACAGTATTACGTTCCGCATATATCTATCATTACTATGCAACGTAAACGTACTAACTGCAACCTTTGTTCGAAACAGACTCCATATCAGAGTAATGCCCTCAAGTCTACGATACACCACCCAGAGCTGACATGCATGTATCTAGACTGTCTACCATACGTATCTTCTATTGTAGCTCGATGCCTCAATCGCACGTCCTCTAATGTGCACCGAGTTCCGTGGCAGGGCGATACAAGAAGCACGGAACTCAGTCGAGAGCTTTTCCATATCTGTACAGGCTCGTCTTTAAAGAGTCTCTATATACAAATATACCTAGGGTCTGTTTTCATGGTGGCAATGGTCCTACCTCGGCCCCTCCCTCAACTAGTAAAGACTACCAGAGCTAAGCGACTGCCCCTATGCAAACAATCTAAACATTCACGTGGTGTCTCCCCTCAACCCCTTACCCCGATAGTGAAGGGTGAAATGGTATCTTGGGTTTAGCTCGAGTCTTTCCACATCCACTGGCTGTCGATGACGGGTGTCCAACAGTCAACTATCCTTGTTGGTCCTGACCCTCTGCCTCCTCGTGAGGCAACCGCCGACCACCCTCGTGTCACGTCATCACAGCATTCTGACTGCATATCTACATCTGCAGTCAAGGCCCACCCACCAAGTAGTTACATGCAAACCCAACCTCTGCGGACATCTGCCACTGCACAGAGGACTACTAGGAGCACCTTACGTACCTCAGGAAGCCACGTGCTTCTCCTTCCAGTCCTTCGGAGCCATCAAAACAATCAGATGAATGTGCGCTCCCCTCTTGCCTTATGACACCTCGATGATCTACCCCGTTGGGTTATTCGCCCTCAACCGTACGAACTGGTCTAAGCGTCTTACTTTAGCATATTGTTAGACCCTATGTCTAAACATTCTTTTACGCGCTTGTCTCACCTCATCAGGTTTCCAATCAACTTGGTTATTCCAATTCATATCGAATTCTTATTCAAATTACCAAGTTCTCTTGCTTATTAATTTCAGTCATATAACTTAACCTATTTAAGTTTATTAATAATCCCACAACATGTTATTCTCTAGATTGTGGCCCAAGGTCAGAAATCCACAACTCCTTTTTATCTTCTTGTTGATTTCATCATTACAATAACATGTTTTACTTAATATGTAATTAAGTATATCCAATTCACATGTTTTCTAATTAACATGTCACTTACCATTTATGATTAAAAATAACTTATTTCATTTCATAATTTTTCCTCATTCTTTCTCATTTAATCATAATTCCATTTTATGTTGTCAATACAACTTATCGTTGTTTATTTATTAACTTAGTTCTATTAACTAAGGCCCGTTAATAAGTTTATTTATCCGTTTATTATAACCTATGTTATAATTTCCTCTTGTCCCTAGGACAAGCCTAAACATTCTTATCAACGGGGCTTCAGACTTCCAAGCTTATAGATTACTTAATTTATAATTAAGTACAACTTCCTATATTTCATATATTTTCCCCCTTTCTCAATTGGTTTCTAGCTTTCCCCATTTACTGATTACTTAATTTACAATTAAGTGTCCCTTATCTCATTTCACCAGTTATCCCATTTCCTTGTTAGTTTATTATAACCTAAGTTATAATCTTCACTTGTCCCTAGGACAAGTCTACCTATTATACAACATTTTCATTAATGATATTTATTTATAATATGTGATTATCATTTCTACAAGTTATGCTTACCCTAAAAGATGCCTTTAATTACATAACTTTATCATTTCTACTAGTTATGTATACCACTAGGTGTCTTTAATTACATAACCTTATCGGGCTAAGTTTGCGGGCCTATATGTAAATATTACACACACCCTTAGATTTGCCTAGCCCACCCACTGTCCAACCAATTTTTACTTAACCCTAACTTTAATTCATATTCATACAATCCCTATGGATTAGATTATGTTAAGTAGTCCAATTCATTACCATGTCCATTTATGGTTTATAATGGGCTAGACCTCCCACATTAGGCCTACAACTTGTGGATGCTGGATATGCCGGTAGGGTCCGGGCAGAATTCTTCCACAAGTTGGGCTTAACCTCATGTCATAGCCCGTCTCGTATCTGCACACTTAGACCTCTCACATTAGGTTCAACATTAGTGGTCGTTGGATATGCCGGTCGGGTCCGGGCAGACTTCCACCACTAATGCGACCTAACCTCGTGTCATAAGTGCAATTACAATTTCTAATTGTAATCCTAGGCATTCATTATTAATCAATTATTTAAACCTATGCCTTTATAGATGTTAATGCTCATTTACCCAAATATATTCATGATGGGTTATATGTCTAAATTCATATTACTCGAATTATGCCGATTACATATGATTCCATTTGCGCCCAAATCACTTTTCTATACTTATGATCCAATTTAAGATTTTTAAACATATTATGGTCGATGCCCCCAAACCCATATTTATTCGATTCTATGTTAACATGAATCCATATAGTTATATACTTACTCCAATTATTCCCTGTATATAATTGGGACAAATTTACATGTAAACTTTTTAGCACTCCAACAAATACAATATACGAATTTTTCCCACATGTTCAAATTAATATTATAACATGTAAACATTCCAACATTTCAACTGATTCAATATATGAATTATTCATATTAACAATTTGACATTATATCATGCTAATCATTCCCCCAATTTAATAGATTCAACATATGATTTTCCTGATCTATTCATATTAATGTCTCAACTTGTTATAACAGTAATTTATAATTAAACTGGCAATATCACAATTTATTAAAAGGGGAATGCTAAACGATTGTCATAACATTATCTAAAGACTATAGTTTAAACCCACTCACCTTTCATGCTTTTTCCAAATTTTGGATCTGATCTGTTCTATCATCCATGGTTTTCCTCTCCCCTTTAATTTGATTTGAAACCTAATTACATGGATTGACTATGTTCATTAAAAGAGAAGGGAAAGAAATAGGAAGAATTGAATAGATTGGATCAAGAAGTTTACCTTGATTTCATGATTCAATAATCTTTTTTATTGATGTTGATTCTCTCTTCCAGATCTGAATTCATAATTCTCCTAGGCCAGTATTTTAATTTTCAAAATAAATTTGAGAAGAGAGAAAGTGTAATGGCAGAGCTCCGGCATAAATACCGAATTATGAGATTTAGGGTTTGGTATAGAGTCTTATTTATAAGAGTATGGAACAACCAGGACCCTCAGATTTGCCCAAAAGCCATCTGAATCGTCAAAATATCAAAAAACCCTAATCTGCCAAAATATGTCGTAGGTGGGGAGACCCACTTTTGACCTTGGTGTCGACCCACGCTTGAGGGGGTCGACCCACCTGGGAGGGAAATCTGCCGCCTTCTGAAATTTTGAATTTTGAACCGATTTTCGAATTGCTAGAACCATTTTTGAATTTTTGAACCTAAAAAATATATATATATATTCTTCTTGCGTGTATACAAACTTCGAACCTTAATAACTCTTCATACGGTGTCCGATTTACGCAAACCATGTGTCGATTTTCATCAGAATTTCGAGACAGACGCAATGGCATAGTCTGTTCTACTAAATTCTGAATATTTAGTTAAGTTATTCTTGTTTTATTATCTTACACTAAAAATACGGGGTGTTACATTCTCCCTCTCCCTCTTAGAAAATTTCGTCCCCGAAATTTGATAAGGGTAAAATAAATTAACCCCTCGCATGAAATACATCCATTATGTGTGCAACCAATTTTTGCAAATATTGTGCACTTGTGCAAAGTGAAGTACAACATAATAAGCCTAATCGGTGCCTCCTATGTGTATGCAAGCTTTTCAAAAATCCTTTTTAAAATATGATGCTTACATCCTAAATATACTAGTAGTTCTACATGAATGCAATATTTTGAAAATAAAAATGCTTTTTCATCCAAATTTTCCCACACTCTTACTGAGTAAGAGCATAGTTCATCCAATTGTTGCATCCATAATCCTACCAACCAACTTTATTTTTTTCGAATTTCTGAAAAATCTAATTTTCTAAATTCGATTTCTTATGTCACAAAAAGGTGGAAAATGGAAAACTCCACATCTCCCGCTCTTCTTTTTCAACCTTTTTCTAACCGTACTTGGATTTTTATGTAACTATTTATAAAGATTCCCTATTTTCCTATCCAAGCACAACCCACATAAGAAAATTTTCTTTTGTTATTGATTTTCTTTATCATCTTATCTTGGAAATTTTTATCTTTATCCGTCTTTTCTCATAATTTATAATTTTTGTTGCTTTACTGAATTTTCTGTTTCCTTTTTAGTTGTAACATTTCTCTTTACTTAGCTTATTTAATTACCTGGTCTTAGTTTAAATTTAAATAAGCCTCTAGTCTTCCAACTAAAGCAGGAGAACAGACACCCAACACAGCTACTACTAAGGGCCAAGAATCTCGGGACTATGCCCTCTCCAGAAAAGTCCGAACTATGGGATCCATGACAGGTTTAGGTGTTACCCTAACTACCCAACAAAATAACGGAACGATCCCCACCAAAATGTAGTAACGGGTTTTAACCCTAACATGGAAATTAGCAACATGATCTAAACGCTTACTTTCCCTTTACTATCTAGTGGTCACTACTAGTCCTAGCTGTGTACCAACAATTACTTCAAGCAACACCCTAGGCTATTCAATGCTTATGCATTTACGGGAACTCACTATTATTCCAAGATAATTTTCGCTATTTACTTTATAGCCTCAAAACTTTTCCCGTCTTTCCTAGGCACTAACCCTTACCTACTCCATACTTTTAAAACATGATTTGGCCTTTATTTTTAATTTAAATTTTCTTCCAAAAATTCAAAAGTGTCAAAATTTCATTTTCCTCATGAAAGCATACTTTTGTCAAACCACAAAAACATGTCATCTTAAAAAATGTAAATCATCATTTTTTTTAAATCACAAAACTGGAGTAGATACGGACAACTATTTTCTCCATCAAGTTTATGACTTATTCTCACCTATAAGGTCGGTTTAGTCTCTTACTACAAGGTGCATACATCCACTCTATTCTTAAATCCTGCAATTATTTTGTCCATCCAACAAAATTATCTTAAAATAATTTATCAAAAAAATTGTCATAAGAGTAGAAACTTAAAATCTTTCTTTATTAAAAATTCTTGTATGAAATGTAACAATAAAACTAGTGAGCTATACATGCTCTATAACATGTACTTTTAGTGAGAGAATTTTACTTTCGATAAAAATATTCACAAGAAATCACTGTTTGCAAAATATACCCCATTTAACTTCAAGACCTAATATGTATACTTTACATATTTAAAACTATAGCTTTTAAGATTAAAACTTGAAAACACCATAAACCATTTTCCCAAAACTTTTATAATCTCAAAAAGTTAACAATGGGGTTAAACTCAAAGCGGGTTTCCAATTTCCTAGGCTTTCCTAGACACTCCTCAAGGTCAATTCCCTCAACTATATGTATTCCTAATCCAATTTTTTCTTCTCAACCTTTTCCAATTTATAAGGTTTCAAGCCCACTAACCCAAAATACTAATCATATGGCATTCATTTTCATTCCATACAAAGTACATTGTACACTCTCTACCCAAATTACCTAAGGGTCCCAGATTTTATTATTCATTCCTTTAGTGTACAAAACAAACATCCCATTTCTCACCATGTTACACTCTTTTTATTTAGTGGTTTTCTCTATGGATCTAGGTATATATATATATATATTTTTAAAAATACAAATACGTTCACTCACTATTTATATAGGAATCCTAAACCTAAGCTCTGATACCAGATGTGACAACCCGAATTCCGACAAACCGATTTTTTTTTCCAAAATTTCAATCTATCGGAACTCATATTGGTTTGCTCTAGTTCCTCCAGAAAAGACAGAGTCACAACACATGTCAGAGCTCAAAAATTATCTCACAGCAGAATGGATAAAATATAATGTAATCAAAATATAACCTTACCATATTAATAATACTGCCTAACCAGTATCCAAGGCTATCATGTCCCTGCCACAAACCTAACCTGCGAGTATGTTATGAGGAGGGGGTCAGAACACAAGTTCTGGTGATTGGATTTAAATTATACACTTTGGATAATCCTACATATACCGTTCAATCATATTTTCTTATTTATTAGGTTACTTGGGTTAACAGCACTTAAGACTTACACACTTGTCGTGTCCATTTACTTCCCAATGGATTAACCTAATACAGTATATATGTAGCTACCCTCAATATCGAGGTACACCCCATGATACTCCACTCGCAAGGTCTCCATCGTAACACCGTATAAATATATGCAGTCTCTCATCCTACGCCATATTGAGGTACGGATAACAATATTACGTTTCGCATATATCTATTATTACCATGCTAAGTAAGCATACTGACTGCCACCTTTGTTCGATTCAGACTCCATACTGGAGTAATGCCCTCAAGTCTACGATACACCACCAAGAGCCGACATGCATGTATCTAGACTATCCACCATACATATCTTCAATTGTAGCTTGATGCCTCAATCACACGTCCTCTAATGTGCACCGAGTTCCGTGGCAGGACGATACAAGAATCACAAAACTCGGTCGGGAGCTTTTCCATATCTGTACAGGCCCGTCTTTAAAGAGCCTCTATATACAAATAAACCTAGGGTCTTTTTCGTGGTGGCTATGGCCCCACCTCGGCCCCTCCCTTAACTAGTAAAGACTAACAGAGCTAAGATAATTCCCCTATGCAAACAATCTAAACATCCATGTGGCGTCTCCCCTCAACCCCCTACCCCGATAGTGAAGGGTGAAATGGTATCTTGGGTTTAGCTTGAGTCTTTCCGCATCCATTGGCTGCCGATGATGGGTGTCTGATGGTCTACTATCCTTGTTGGTCCTGACCCTCTGCTTCTGCGTGAGGAAACCGCCGAACCACCCTGGTGTCACCTCGCCACAGCATTCTGACTGCATAGCTACATCTGCAGTCAAGGCCCACCCACCTAGTAGTTACGCGCAGACCCAACCTCTGTGGACATAGCCTAAGACATCTGTCGCTGCACAGAGGACTACTAGGAGCATCTTACGTACCTCAGGAAGTCGCGTGCTTCCCCTTCCAGTCCTTCGGAGCTGTCAGAACAATCAGATGAATATGCGCTCCCCTTGTGCATTATAACACCTCGATGATCTACCCCGTTGGTTTATTCACACTCAACCGTACGGACTTGTCTAAGCGCCTTACTTTAGCATATTGTTATACCCTATGTCTAAACATTCTTTTACGCGCTTGTCTCACCTCATCAGGTTTCCAATTAACTTGGTTATTCCAATTTATATTGAATTCTTATTCAAATTACCAAGTTCTCTGCCTTATTAATTTTAGTCATATAACTTTACCCATTAAAGTTTATTAATAAGCCCACAACATGTTATTCTCTAGATTGTGGTCCAAGGTCTGAAATACACAACCCCTTTTTATCTTCTTGTTGATTTTATCATTATAACAACAGTTTTACTTAGTATGTAGTTAAGTATATCTAATTCACATATCACTTACCATTTATGATTAAAAATAACTTATTTCATTTCATAAGTTTTCCTCATTCTTTCTCATTTAATCATAATTCCATTTTATGTTGTCAATACAACTTATCGTTGTTTAATTATTAACTTAGTTCTGTTAACTAAGGCCCATTAATAAGTTTCTCTACCCGTTTATTATAACCTATGTTATAATTTCCTCTTGTCCCTAGGACAAGCCTAAACATTCTTATCAACGGGGTTTCAGACTTCCAAGCTTATAGATTACTTAATTTATAATTAAGTACAACTTCCTATATTTCATATATTTTCCCCCTTTTCTCATCTGGTTTCTAGCTTACCCCATTTACTGATTACTTAATTTATAATTAAGTGTCCCTTATCCCATTTCCTTATTAGTTTATTACAACCTAAGTTATAATCTTCACTTGTCCCTAGGACAAGTCTACCTATTATACAACATTTTCATTAATGTTATTTATTTATAATAGGTGATTATCATTTCTACAAGTTATGCTTACCCTAAAAGGTGCCTTTAATTACATAACTTTATTATTTCTACTGGTTAAGTATACCACTATGTGTCTTTAATTACATAACCTAATCTGGCTAAGTTTGCGGGCCTATATGTAAATATTACCCACCCCCTTAGATTTTCCTAGCCTACCCAATGTCCAACCAGTTTTTACTTAACCCTAACTTTAATTCATATTCATACAATTCCTATGGATTAGATTAGGTTAAGTAGTCCAATTCAATACCATGTCCATTTATGGTTTATAATGGGCTAGACCTCCCACGTTAGGTCTGCAACTTGTGGATGCGGGATATGTCGGTTGGGTCCGGGCAGACTTCTTCCACAAGTTGGGCTTAACCTCGTGTCATAGCCCGTTTTGTATTTGCGCACTTAAACCTCTCACATTAGGTTCAACATTAGTGGCCGCTGGATATGCCGGTCGGGTCCGGGCAGACTTCCACCACTAATGCAACCTAATCTCGTGTCATAAGTGCAATTACAATTTCTAATTGTAATCCTAGGCATTCATTATTAATCAATTATTTAAACCTATGCCTTTATAGGTGTTAATGCCCATTTACCCAATTATATTCATGATGGGTTATATGTCTAAATTCATATTATTCGAATTATTCCAATTACATATGATTCCATTTGCGCACAAATCATTTTTCTATACTTATGATCCAATTTAAGATTTTTAAACATAATATGGTCGATGCCCTAAACCCATATTTATTCGATTCTTTGTTAACATGAATCCATATAGTCATATACTTAATACAAATATTCCCTGTATATAATTGGGACAAATTTACATGTAAACTTTTTAGCACTCCAACAAATCCAATATATGAATTTTTCCCACATGTTCAAATTAATATTATAACATGTAAACATTCCAACATTTCAACTGATTCAATATACGAATTATTCATATTAACAATTTGACAATATATCATGCTAATCATTCCCCCAATTTAACAGATTCAACATATGAATTTCCTGATCTATTCATATTAACATCTCAACTTGTTATAACAGCAATTTATAATTAAACTGGCAATTTCACAATTTATTAAAAGGGGAATGCTAAACGATAGTCATAACATTATTTAAAGCCTATAGTTTAAACCCACTCACCTTTCATGCTTTTCCCAAATTTTAGATCTGATCCATTCTATCATCGATGGTTTTCCTTTCCCCTTTAATTTGATTTGAAACCTAATAACGTGGATCGACTATTTTCATTAAAAGAGAAGGGAAAGAAATAGGAAGAATTGAATATGCTGGATCAAGAAGTTTACCTTGCTTTCATGATTCAATAATCTATTTTTATTGATGTTGATTCTCTCTTCCAGATCTGAATTCATAATTCTCTTAGGCTAGTATTTTAATTTTCAAAATAAATTTGATAAGAGAGATAGAGAGTGTGTAATGTCAGAGCTCTGGCATAGATACCGAATTATGAGATTTAGGGTTAGACCTAGGGTCTTATTTATAGGAGTATGGAGCTACCAGGACCCTCAGATTTGCCCAAAAGCCATCTGTATCGTCAAAATATCACAAAACCCTAATCTGCCAAAATCTGCCGCAGGCGGGTAGACCCACCTTTGAGCGGGTCGACCCTGGTGTCGACCCACGGCCTTGGTGTCGACCCACCCTTGAGGGGGTCGACCCTGGTGTCGACCCACCTAGGCGGAAAATCTGTCGCCTTCTGAAATTTTGAATTTTGAAACGATTTTCGAATTTCTGGACCCATTTTTGAATTTCTAAACCTAATATATATATATATATATATATATATTCTTGCGTGTATACAAAATTCGAACCTTAATAACTTCTTCATACGGTGTCTGATTTATGCAAACCAGGTGTCAATTTTGACCAGAATTTCTAGATGGAAGCAATGGCACAGTCCGTTTTATTAAATTAAATTTAATTAAGTTATTCTTATTTTATTATCTTACGCTAAAAATACGAGGTGTTACATTGAAGCTGACGCTATGCTAGCTTTCTCTTCATCGCATCATCGATTCCCAAATCCTCGAAGATGCGCTCACAACTATCAAGCCAATCTTGAACCTCTGTAGCCGATTTCGTTCTGTGGAATGGCTTCCTGCCAAGACTAGTATAATCCTTGCATAGCTTGGCGAAATCGGCTCTAGGCGCTTGCACCGCTGCACCACCACCGTTAGCAGCATTAGGAACTGCTCCCTGAACATCCCTAAGCATCTCTCGCATGAAGGTAGTAAACATCGTCCACATATCAGGGACATCCTTATCATTTGCCCTTGAACCCGTATTCCTCGTATATCGGCTCATCGTTCAATCTGTAAAGAGAAAAAGATTAACCATCTCCTTAGTGGTTCCCGTGCAGTGCGACTTCATCCTTAGATATACTGATAGTATATAAATATATAGCTTTTGAAAACCAAAATATCACAAATACGCGCTCTCATATACGTACTATCTCCCCCTGATGTCTTCCCCTAGGTTAACTATGCAACCTAGGCTTTGATACCAAGTTTGACGGCCCGCCCCGGACCAGCCGACATTTCCCCAAAATGCGTTGTGCCAATGCCCGACTAGCATGGAGCGGTCGTCAAAGAAAAAGGGTTTTGAAATGATGAATTACCAAAGAACCTATATTATATATCACAGCGTATGGAATAGAATATAATAACTATATACTTGACATAAAATAGGCGAGATGGTGCATAAGCCGAAAACTAAACCATCATAGCAGCAGAATCCAAAATATAGCTTATGATCCACACCATCATTATTACAACTTAAAAATACTGCCTCTAAAGAAAAATAAGAAAAGGTACACTACTAAGGCCTAAAGCAGTGACCGACAACAACACAGGGAGAATATATATAGTACGTGGAAGCCTCCTGCTCGTCTCCGGATAGCTACTCGTGCATACCACCTAACCTGTCTCTAGTCTGCTCGTTTAGGAGCACCCAGAGTAATAAGAAGAGACATAAAACTCTGGGTCAGACAAAAGTTTGGTATGAGTGATAGTAGCAAAACAGAACAATAACAGGTATAAATAATCATACCTGAACCTGGACCTGCAACCAAAGAGTTAGCACAACAAGATGTACAGTACTCTAAGGTAACACTAACATAAAGTGTAAAATGGAAGTGCACATGTCATGGTGATAGCAAACATCAAACATAGCAATCTTCCTCACGTCTCTCACTCAGTGCGTACAGCATACGATATCCACCACTTCGATCACCCAATCCTTTGCTATGATCACTTTACCCTTGGGAGTCACATTGACCCCATTGCACTGATCCATAGTACATAATTCGTCTCTCAGTGGTGAACCAAAATTATGGATATCGATAACCCCTTTGCACATGTCCCGTAACAAAGCCCAACTTTAGAAGTTAACCCGTCGAGCCCCATTTGGATCTTGAGCCATCACTTCTCATCTGGACTTCCTTTGCATCTCAGGCTTTGAACTTCTCCAGTTCGGTTCGGTTCGGTCCTCCTGAAGCGGTTCGGTTCGTGCTCCCTGAATCAGTTCGGGTCATGGTCCTCCTTTCCTACATCGGCTCGTGGTCCGGCTCGTCAGCCTCATTCATATCGTGACCCTGTTTGGGTCGTGTTACATGCTCGCGGTCCTCCTCTCCTGGATCGGTTCATGACTCCAACTCCTGGTCGTGACCAAGCTTCGTGGTTTGGGTTTGCTTTGGTTCGGGCTCGTGGCCTACTCGTGGAGAGGCGGATCGGTTCGAGTGCTAGAGAGGTTCATGATTGGGGGTTCATGAGTGGGGGTTCATCTCGCAGTGGTACTCCACGATCGGGTCGGGTCGGGTCGTCAGTCACGAACGGGTCGTGGTGCCCATGTCACGAACAGGGTCATGCATTGTTTCTTGCAACTTTCCAGCAAGCTATTTACGCCATAAGACGGGATTTTCGACCATTCTAACTTTGCTAAACAATCATGAAACATACTGAACAGTGGTAACAACATATATGATCAATCAAAAACATTAAAACATCAGTCACATGTGTTATTTAGGATCAAACATACCAAAATCAATGATTTTCCCTTTAATCCCCTTAACCATATTTTAAAAATATGATTAGCAAACTTAATCCAAATTAACCCAAATTTTTATTAGTGCCATAAAATAATATTTCAAAATTTATGCATATTTTTCCATATTTTTCTGAGTTATAATTTTGTTGATTATCACTAATCACCCATAATTAGCCGTAATTAGTGAAAAAGCATGCAAATCACTCACCTTAGTCACAAATAATCTCAGATCTAAAAATATCTTTGATTTGGGTCGAATTCCTATGCAACACAGCATCCCTAACTCTGATTTGATGCCAATCCGCCTTGCTTTGATGTTGATTAGCTTAATATTGGATTAGAAGGTGATTAAAAGGTGATTTGGGAGTTGGAGGCCATTGCTAGGGTTAGAGGAAGGTAAATGGCAGCTAGAAAAATGAATAAAACTGATCTTCCAAACCCTATCAGCCCTCCCATAACTCTAATCCCGAAATGGGTTATGGGCTTAGCTGCTAATCACCCGGTTAAGCCGAATTATGCTGTTTTTCACCTTCCAAACCTTATTTCAGTCATATCTCCCAAACGGTAAGTCCGTTTGATTAATGTGACCACTCTACGGAAAGGTAAACCATCATCTGAATACAATGGAAGTGGTTTTAGGTTAAAACTCCTTACCAGTCAAAAGTTATAGGTGAAACAAGATTCACCAGGGGCAAAATGGTCATTTCAAAATCGGCAAAAATCGTGAACATGGGAAATGACCCCAATAGTCGTTCCCCAAAGTTACACGACTATACAACTTCGTATGAAAATAAAATAAATATTCTATGATTCTCTGGTACGTAGAATGCTGGTCGTTACATTGAAGCTCCCAAAAATGTTGTTGCTTGGTATAATCAAAAGAACACTCAGGGGCAGAAGTGCGCCAATGATGGGAATGACAACAAGGATAATAAGAAGTTCTGCCTTTTCAACTCATCAGATCTGACAACTTTGAACGACACTCCTGAAAATATCTATCTTGTAACAAAGAATTCTGAAGACTATGCAGAGCCAAATCCAATAAAGATAAGTGACAAAGCAGCAAACTCAGGAAAATTCTGCAGATTTCACAACCAACCTAGTCATAACACTAATGAGTGCTGACACCTAAAGAACCTCATCGAGGAATTGATTAGGAAAAATAGGCTGCAACAGTATGTGAAGAATCCTCAATCTGCAAATCCTTCCGCAACTCCCCAAAGGCAAAGGGCATCCAATGATCAGTCTGGTCCAAACAACAGAGCTTCCGTTCAAACCATTCCAAAGCTGATCATCAACTAATCACCACTGACTGTGCTTCAATTTCAATGGCTCATAATAAACGATCAACATCACCACCGCTTTACTTCATGCTCTATTTCCTATTTTAGTTCATGCTTTACTTCACGTATTACTTTGTGTTATATTCAAAACTCTGTAATAATCTACAAGTGATGCACTCGACATTAGCTCTATGACTAATAGCATATCTGTCTGAATGAATTTCTTTCTTGCAAAATTATATGTTAAATCGAAACTTTCTTTAAAGATGATTTCATATTGCAGGCCATCTGTCGAGCGCTTATTCCTATAACATCGCAACCCCAACAATGCTAGTTCAAGAGCCAAAAGCTGTAAATATCAACATGCACAAATGCAAAAAAGGGAAAAAGCACCGCCTTGAAAAGTGAATGGGAAAGTTGCAAAGATCCAAACAATGAACAAGCGCCATGACAAACAAGAACGAGAGCTGTGACTTTTGTCGAAGGGGCACTTCCCTAAGTGAGAGGTTCAGAGCTTTAGTTCTTAAATCGGAACAGCCTGCCAAGTCAAGCATCCGACAAAGGGACTAATGGCCTCCCTGTGAAACGATATAACAGTCACCCAAACCATTTGCGTAGCATCTGGAAAATCAGATGTGAAGAATGAAATCCATTTGCGTAGCATCTGAAAAATCAGATGTGAAGAATGAAATCCATTTGCGTAGCATCTGAAAAATCAGATATGAAGAATGAAATCCATTTGCGTAGCATCTGAAAAATCAGATGTGAAGAATGAAATCCAATTGCGTAGCATCTGAAAAATCAGATGTGAAGAATGAAATCCATTTGCATAGCATCTGAAAAATCAGACGTGAAAAATGAAATCCATTTGCGTAGCATCTAAAAAATCAGATGTGAAGAATGAAATCCATTTGCGTAGCATCTGATTATTTCAAATGTGAAGAATGTCGGACCTCCAATTAATTCGTGTGACATATGATCATTTCAGACACGACGGATTATTTGGCATTAAATCCCAAGTCCTCTCTGGAGGCACCCAATTGATCGTCAGTATCAGGAAGTACCTGATCTGATAATGACAAACATTGGGGTTCTAACCAAAGTTTCCCCAGGGGGCACTCCTTCTGAATCTAACGACGCTTGGATTAATCAATATAATTGAGTGATGTAAATCTCCAATACTTGAATTAACCAAGCCGGATTACAAATGGAGTTCGGATTTAACCAGTCAACTTGTGTAGTGTCTAAATATCTCAGATACAACAAGTATTAGATTTTAGCCCAAACAGGGGCATGAAATCCAAAGTACGTCCCGTGGAGAAGGCTAATAACAACTTCCTAAACAAGGGGCATGAATATCAAAGTTTCTCGGAGAGGAAGCATAAAATAAATCATAGATATGTATTTCTAAAATATGAAATATCGTACGCCGTCATATAAGTCATTAAAATGGTATCATTTAAAATCCACAGTCGTCTTTAGTCGATTTTAACCGTCAACGCGAATTCGAATTAGAATATCGTATTTGTGCAGATGATATTTGATGAGTTTTAAACCGTTGAATAAAATATTCCTGTGCAAACACTTTATTCAATTCAAAATAAAATTCGCTATGATTCATTTTTAATGATTAAACTAATTTGTTATTGATGTGGACAATCAATAACAAAGTATAAGTCCAAAATCGTGCAAATGCTTGTTTTAGTTACTAAGCATGTAACATGAAGCATATGATCACAACGTATGATCTGCCATAGCAAACAAAAGGCTATAACTGGATCTCAATGCGAAGCATATCAACAACGTATGTTGCTGATAATGTTTCTTTTCTTTCTGAATATTGCTTATGCAATTTATTTTATTCCATTTATAACGCATACTTAGTATTTAAATTTCAAACTTATGTGCATATATATGCATACAACCCTTTAAATCTTTGTACGTTAATTGTTGCGCTTGATTGTCATTAATAACTCTATCAAATCATTGCTTCCTTCCTTTTAATATATATTCAAATTTCAAATGCAACTATTCTCTTGCCGATTTTTCACTCATTCTACATTTATTACTTTCTTCCCTTAGATTACACTTTTATTTCAATTTTTGAATTTATGCGTATATATTTATGCACAACATCATTTCTTTTTAAAATTCAAACGACATTATGCCGACATTTATTTCTTACTCAATTTGATCCATTGCAGGTTACCTATGGATTTCATATTCATATTTTTTTCACATACACGTATACATGTGTGTGTGTGTGTGTGTGTGTGTATAATCACCTATATATATATATATATATATATATATATATATATATATATATATATATATATATTCTTATATGTGCATTTATATATGTCTTTCTCTAAGAACATGCATTTTTATAGCTGTCCCTCTAAGATAAAAAATATGATGTCAGTGGGACTCGAACTCCTGACCTCCACCTTAGGAAGTGCATGTCTTACCAACTCACCTACTTAAGCTTTTTTGTTCACAAGACTAAAAACATTGGTATTTATTATTCTTATTTGTGTTCTTCTTATATCTTCTTTTTTACGTTTGTTCTAACACTTTATTTAAATATATCTTTTACATTTTAAATCAGTTTTCTGCAAACCATAGGTCTAAACTGAATAGAAAATCGCCACAGACGCAATAACGCTAGTTCCGTGACCAAATTATGAAAATTATACAAATTTTATTCTATTATTTAATTTAAAATGCGGGGTGTTACATTCTTCTACCCTTATGAAATTTCTTCCTCAAAATTTGGTAAGGGTAAAATTAAGTAATTTCTCCCGTAATTTACAACCGCCATGTGTA
This sequence comes from Allium sativum, assembly GCA_030737875.1. Lineage (NCBI taxonomy): Eukaryota > Viridiplantae > Streptophyta > Magnoliopsida > Asparagales > Amaryllidaceae > Allium > Allium sativum. The sequence goes on from CM060910.1 coordinate 924,043,555, forward strand.
TATCCAATTTTGCAACCATTTGTGAACTTGTGCAAAGTGTAATACAACATAATAATACATGAATGCAATAAATACCAAAGCGGTGCCTCCTATATGAATGCAAAACTTTCTTGAACACTTTTTAAAAATATGATGCACAAATCCTAAATATATTGGCAATTTCTATATGAATGCAATAATTTGAAAACCAAAAACACTTTTTCATCCAATATTTCCTACACTCTTGTAGGGCAAGAGCGTAGTTCATCCAATTTTTGCATCCAAACTCTTCTAACCAACTTTAAATTTGCGAATTACAAAAAGTATAATTGTCTCAATTTGATTTCTTATGTCAGAAAGAGGTAGAAAATAGGAAATTACATATTTTCCATCTACTTTTACGTAACTTTTTCCCCATACTTGGAAAACTTAACTGTTAATTTTTACAAAGGTTCCTATTTTCTATTCCAAACACGGTTTGCACATGTTAACACCGTTATAAAAACATAGTTCAAGAAAGTAATGCATCGATTGTGTGGTAAACGAGATGGATCAGTCAACTGTAATATACATGGTTGAGCACCACGGTTCGAACACCGCGGTTCGAACACTGGATATTCGAGCACCGCGAGTCGAGCACTGTGGGTCGAGCACCAAGGGTCGAACACGGTGGCTCAAACACCTGCACCAGCTCCATTATCGGTCGAACATTGTCTTGAAGCCTCGCGCACGGGTCAAGCATAATAGTTTAACCAAGGCATGTCGTACAATTCACATTATAAAAGTATGGATCTGATAATAGCAGCGGATAGAGAGCATCATTAACATGTTACATGTAAAAGGAAAATACGTTGTTCTTACTAAAGCATGTCATGGAGAAGTTCGTGTCGTGCCATATAATTCCAACCACACGGTTTGTATACACGTATGTATTTAAAACAGGATGCTCGTATCATCGAAGCTACGTGAAGCAAACAATGTTCTGCATGGTTTGAAATATAGGTCACCAATCATGTGAGAGATCGAGCACGTCTCCACATTGGAAGGGGCCAAGCAGCAACCTTCATTGGCAAGGGTCGTACATCCCATTTTGAGGGTAGCACGCAGTTTGATACTATGGGTCGAGCATCCCATATTGCTGATGGGTCGAGGAGACTTGTATAATCGAGCTGGGAGCACCTGAATCAAACACATGAAGCTTGGGGACATATTTTTATAATATAGCAGAATGGATAGATCGTGCAGTGACATGAACTAGTACAATGGGTTAGTCTGATAGCTTGTGAAGACGACATGTGGTGCTCTAATGCAAGAGATCGTTCAGCGCTCCTAAGTATACTGGTCGGTCATGCAAGTATGGATATCACGGTTGCAATCATGTAAAAATTTGGGTTGAGCACTTATGCTTGTTTAGGGTCGGTTAATGACATATCAATTTCTTACCTGTATTAGTTTAAATATCACGTGAGTAAGAATCAGACCAGGTGGATCTGTGCACCTGCGTGAACAAATATGCGAAGACAAAACCACATGGACAAATGGTAGAGCGCTAGAAAACAAAGTGGTCTAAATGTAACGATTGTTCCCATTTTATAAAGCCGCACATATATATGTTGAGGCAAAACAAGTGGGCAACAGAGTCGGACACGGGATCAAAACTGGGTCGTGCACTGGTGTGAGGATCGAACAAGGCCAGTGGCAAAATTGTAATTTTTGGGTCAGGCATGCCAACTATGTACAGTTGGCTCCAGCTGTCCATTGGCAGTTTCGTAAATACGGGTACGCTCGACCCACACCCTGAACACCATAATTACAAAAATGCCACCTGGTCCAAACTTCTCCTATAAATACCCCGTTTCACCACACTTCAAAGGAGGGATTTTTCGACCCCGAAGGGCTACCGAAATCATTTCTCCCTCATTCTAAAGCTCCTTGAAGCTCCATTAATGGCCTCTGAAGCTCTCTCCTTCTTCCTCCAACAACATGAGAATCAAATCACATCCATAATCCATCCAAATTTTCTCTAATTGAATTTTACTCAATTCTAGTGCTCTCCAACCGCTATTAATCTTCTCTAAAAGCCCGGATCTAACACAAACTTCATCACGGAATCAAGGAAAAGCATTTACGCGTCAAAGTGATTGAAAATCTACAAGCTAACTTTCACAATCTGCGAGATCTAATCCAATCCTCTACAAATCTAAGTGAGATCTAAGGCTAAAAGAGAGCGAAAATGAAGAATCATTGTAAAGAGAATGAGCAAATGATATAAATGAGATGTATGAGATGATGCTATATGTAATTTTCTCCATGATAGTGAAGAACATTTCAAAAGTGGATGTAGATCCATCCTAGATCGAATCACTATAAAACCCCTTGTCTTTTACTTAGTTTTTCCCTTTTTTACTTGCATTTATATTTGTGGCCTCCCCATTTTCATTTTGCATACCGTTTGGTAAAGTTTGATCTCACACCTTTGGTGTTTGAACCATTTTTGATTCAAACAGCACAAGAAAATTTTCTATTCAGTTTTCCAAACGTACTTTGAAAGAATTCATTTTTCCATTATTGTTCTTTATTTTTGCAGTTATCATCATTGTTTGTTTTCTTTTAGTTATATCATTACATTTTCCTTAGCTTATTTAACTTAATCCACCGATCTAAGCTTAGTTTTAAATAAGCCTTCGAATTCTTTCAAAACTAAAATAGAAAAACAAGTCAACTACACAAGTTCTACCAAGGGCTAAGAATCTTAGGACCATGTCCGCACCGACAAAGAAAAGTCAAACCATAGGATCTAAACAACTCACTTGCCCTCTACCATCTACTTGTCACAACCAATCCTTGATGTGTACTAACAATCTTTTCCAAGCAACAACCTAGGCTTTATAGTGCTTACACGCTCTACGGGAATTTACTACTATTCTAAAATAGTTCTAGCTATCCACTTTATAGCCTCAAAAATATTCTCTGTTGTTCCTTGGTACTAATCCTTACCTGCTCCATGATTTAAAAATGTGGCTTGGCTTTATCACTTTTTTTCAAAAATTAAATGCCTCACAACTTTATTTTTCTTCATTAAACAACTTTTTGCCAAACCATAAAAATGGCATCTCATAAAAAAACACAAAACCTTTTTTTCAAATCATAAAACTGGAGTAGACAAGAACAACTATTTCTCATTTTATTTCACAACAACTCATTTTTAATACACTAGTTCAGTCACTTACAACTATGTGCTAATTTCTAAACTAATCCCAAATATGTGCTCTATTCTAAATTTTTATAACTTATTTTGTCCACCCACGAAAGCTTATGTCAAAAATTTATGTCTAAAGAATTGAGATTTTCAAAATTTTCCTTATCGTAAATTTTATTTTTAGACAAAATGAAATCTTTCCCATGTTTTCTTATTTAATTCTTTCATACTTTATAGCTTAAAAACTAGCAAGCTATACATTCTCTATGATGTACACATTTTTCTGAAAGAATTCATTTGAGACAAAAAAATTAATAAGAAATCACCATTTTCAAAATATACCCCGTTTTTCCCACAAAACTCAATATATACTTTTCAAATACGTTACTTACATATTTTTTCAAACGACAAATCTCTTTTTGTTTCAAAAAATTGTTTCTACACAATTTAGCTAGTACATATTTTAAAATTGTAAACTTTTAAGCTCAAAACTTGAAAATCACCATAAACTATCACCTAAAAGCTTTTAAAATTTCAAGTTCTTAAAAGTTAACAATAGGGCTAGACTCAAAGTGGTTTTCTAACTTATTTAGACTTACCTAATTTTTTCACAAAGTCATCTCTCAAATATATGTATATATTACTAATCCATTTTCTTTTTTACGCTTTCCCAATTTATAAGGCTCTACTGCCAAACCCACAAATCCGAAATACTAACATTTTAGATACTAACATATAGGATCCATCCTTTTCCATTAGAAAACACATTGTACACTTTTCATTAAAACCACCTAAGCGTCTCTTATTCTCAGATTTCCATAACCATTTATTTAGTGTACATAACTGATATCCCACTTTTTCCACATGTTACTCTCCCAATTTAGTGGGTTCCTTTATGGATCTAGGTGCATATATATATATATATATATATATTATATATTTTAAATATATAAATATGATCACTCACAATCTATACTTAGGAATCCTAAACTTGAGCTCTGGTACTAGATATAACAACCCAATTTTTTTTCAAAAATCCTAAATCTAACGTAACTCGAGTTGGCTTGTTTGGTATCCTGCAGAAAAGACAGAGGAAATAAATATATAAGAGCTTGATAAAACATCTCACAACGGAATGGATAAAATATAATAATCAAATATAGCCTTACCGAAATAATAACACTGCCTAACAAGTGTCCAAAGGCTACCAAATCTCTGCCATAAATCTGACCTGTGAGTATGCTATGAAGAGGGGGTCAGAACACAAAGTTCTGGTGAAGGGACAAATTATACATTTTGAAATAACCCTACATATATCGTTCAGTTATATTTTCTTAATTATTAGGTTATTTGGGTTAATAGCATTCAAGGCTCTGGACTCACGTCGTACCCATCCACCCCAGTAGATTAAATCTAATATAGTATATGTAGTTGTACCCAAAATCTCTAGGTACTTCCCATTGTACCATCCTCGTAGGTATCCCCGTCATGCAATGGAAGCGATACAACCTCCATCCTACGCCAAACCACGTATGAAGATCTATATTGTTACGCCATGTAATCACATAGAACCACCATCGCAACGCCATGCAAGCGTACAGATCCTCATATCTGAAATCCTTGGTCGAATCACGTCTCAACACAGAGTAATGCCCTAATGTCTACAATACACTACCTAATGTGTGTATCTAAACTCTCACATGAACATACTGCCTAGTATAAGTTGAGTCTCGTAATAAGGTTGCATCCAATGCACGGAACTCGGTCGAGAGCATTCAATGTCTTTAAAGGACAACTTCATTAGGCCTACAATACATATATTCACATATGGTCTGTCTTTTTACGGTGGCTACGGCCCTACCCTGACCCATTTCTCAATTAAAGAAAGACTTCTTCAAGAGCTAAGTGGCTCTCCCCTAACAACCAATCTAATCATCCAGTTGACATGTCCCTCATCCAATACCTCGATAGTGAAAGATTATTGGCCTCTCAGTTTAGCTCTAGTCATTCCGCATCCCACTAACTGCCGATGACAGGTATCTGACGATTACTACCATAGTTTGGTCTTGACCAACCTCTCCCATTGGCGAGGCAAATCACCGAATCACCCAACGCCATCCGCCACAGCCTTCAGACTGCCACACCATAGTTGCAGTCAAGGTATACTCACGGGATGGTACCGTACAGGCCAAACCTCTACGGGTACAGCCCGAAGCCTACCATTGTGGACCATTATGGAGTACTCTACCACGTCTCATAGAAGCCACGTTCTTCCCTCCAGTCCCGTAGAATATTCAGTTGGAGGTGATCCACTCGTGTCTCCAAACATTACGATGATCTACCCCCATTGGGTTCATCACCTCCATACATACAGACTGGTTCCAGCATATCACGACATCGCATTATTTTACCCTACGTCTAATCTCTAATTATGCGTTTACTTTACCTCATTACATTTGCTGATTAACTTGATTATCTGCATGTTCACTTTTATTCAAGTTATTTGGTTTATTAGCACAATATTGGCTGCCCACTTTCTTTAATCGGCCATATGTCGCTGGAGCGGACTTCCGCTTATTATTTATTACATTTATTAGACTTAAGTCTACCAATAATAAGCCTATTTATTCCTTCTTATTTAATCATAACCTTGTCTTACACTTTCGTCACAGTTGTTGTTGTGAGTTTGTTTATTAATTTAGTTCTCTTAAGTAAGGTTTATTAATAAGTGTTTTAAGAATTTCAGAATTTTTGGAAATTTGTATTAACATAAAATAACTAGTGTTTTGATTTTAACTAAGTGGTTTAGCTGGGCTAAAATCTAGTATGTTAAACAAAAGATTTTAATAGATTTTTGAAAATTAACGGGATTCGTAGCATTTTTCCTACCTTAGTAATTTCGGGGACAAAATTCTTTTAAGGGGGAGGAATGTAATGACCCATATTTTTAGTGGTTGAATAATTAGTTTATTTAATTGATTAAAAGTTGATTTGGAAATTTAAATGACTTGAATTCAACAATTTTGAATATCGAATATAAATAAGTGAAATAGTAAATTTAATTCCGAAATAGTCAGAAATAAGTTGAATTTACGATATAATGTGAATTGAGTAATTTTAAAGATTTAATCAACTTCAGTTTGAATTATAATAACGAATTTATTTATTAAACGACGTTTGAATGTATAATTTATAATTAAATTTAAAACGAGCTTGTAACGTCCTGGTAGTTTATAGTTTTACGATTTGAACTTTAATTGAATGTACACGATCTAATATAAGTCGGAATTCTTTGAAACAAGAATCTTCCAGATCCATCGGATTATAATTTTCTAATCAAAGAGAAAATTGGAGATTTTATATTGTAAATTTTTAGATATGTCTAAATCAAATTTTCAAAAAGTCGCTGTGGAATTATTTATGAACCGTAACGATTTATTTTGTAAACTAAAAGGGTTTTTAAACTAATTGAATATAGATTTAACATGAAATTGAGAAGATTGAGTTTAGAATCCAAGTTAGATTGTTTGGAAGTTATATAACATTTTATTTGAATATATATGATAATAGTAATTTATTATCAATAGATTTGTTTATTTTGGAATCGATTTATATTATATCGATTTAATATGGAATTTAAGAATAACCAATTTTCAAACGATGTCGGATTTTAATGAAACTAATTTTATAAAATCAATAATGGCCAATTATTTTAAGATTTCCAATTTCAAGTCAATTGAAGTTATTTTGTGATCGTGTGTGATATAAATTTGTATCGGTTCATGTGAAATTAACAGGAGGTTTTACAAACAATCTCGGAATCTAACGAAACCAGTTCCATCGTGCCCAGAATATTAAGTTATTGTAGGATTTCAAGTTTCATCGTGATTGGAATTCATATGTGGTTGTTTAAACATGTTATTTCAGGAAAAAGTTCCGTAAATTAATAAAATATTATTTTACTACCTTATATATATCATCCTAACATCCCTAGCACTCGTTTCATTTTCAGCATAGTCAACAACCATTCACGCCTCCACAAAGAAAATAAATCGTGATTTGTAAAATCCAATTCAAACCAAATAAAATTGCATAAATCACGAAACAAATTTATTTGAGTTCCTCAAATGATTCTCTTCATCCCTGTATAAGTTTTGAGGAACTCGAACACACTTTACTTCGTTGCGTTGTGTTCAGCGTGGTTAAGGTTAAGAAATTCGGGGAATTGAAGCATTAATCCAAGATTTTAGTATTGTATTTGGGTTTGTGTTAGTATTTTGAGGTTGTGTGCAATTTTTTGAGTATTACGGTGATAATTTAGCTCGGTGTTTTCATGAAGGGCATGGGTTTCAGTCTGAGAATGGAAAACACTGGGAGGTGTGAGCCGTATGAAATAGTGATGAGGTTGATGAGCTCGTGGGGAGGTGAAGAATGGTGTTTTTGGTTTGTAGAATAGTGGAATGTGGAGGGTGAACGATAAGCGTGAGAGTTCGATAATGGCTTGCTAATGGGAGCGGGTTTGAACTGTGCTATGGGGGGAAGAAGATAAGTATACAGATAATTATTTAATTAAGGGTAATTAATATTTAGATTAGTTAAGTAATGGCTTTATTAATATGTACAAACTTATAAAAATCATAACTCTCCCATACTTTATCAGCATCTGACGAAACAAGAGACGTTGGGACCGTATCAACGAATACTACAAGCTCATAAGAATTTTTGGCAAGATGAAATGCCCGATTCTTTTAATCAGTGGTTTACCGTAAATCGGCGATAAACGACCAAAGTGAGTTAACTCACTAACTCTGTCCAGTTTATGAATTTATACGTGTATTTTAGAGTTGATAAATGATGACTAAATGATGTGTGATGATTATCTGAATGAATTGATATATTATTATCAATTATTGCTATTATATATTTAGTTAAATATATAATTGGTAGTTGAATATTCCCACACATTTTAGTGGATGAGACCCTATGCGCCCCGCATAATAGCAGATGACAAAGGGTTAGGATTACAAGAAATCAGGTTAATGTGGGAGGTCTGGTGTCATGGGTCACTAAAATAAATACACAAAGACGCGAGGTTAAGTCCACTTGTAGAAGAAGTCTACCCCAAACGACTGGTAAATCCAGTGGATAAAAGTATTTAGTTTAATGTGAGATGTCTTGTGTAACGATTACTTATGTGATAAAGGCATGCCTCAAGAAGGTATTAAGTGGATGATCTACCATTTTTGGACATCAAGTGGTTAGGACTAGGACTAGGACTGTTACCAAGGTTCACTCCTTAGTACTGGGCCAATGTCATGGGACCCTCCCTTATTAGGTCTTAAATGGTCATTGGTTCCGCCTCTCTCTTATAAACTTATAAGGTATTAAATGGTCCTTAGTAAAACGATAAACATATGAATCATATAATTTTCCGCAAGTTGTTCGCTTCTTATCTAGGGGCTATGTGAGGGCGTATATAGGGATAGGCAAATAAGAGTTCCGAAAAACATGTAAGAGGGATCACCTATCTAAGGGAAGTATTAAGTGGCTAAGAGTTCACCTGTAGTGACAACTAGACAGTAACGCATGGGTCCACCGGGAGGATCGTAAATGACAATAAGTGTCTACCTAAACCCGGTATTAAGTGGTAGATTAGTATCTCTTGAATTACATTAAGAGTGTTTAATAACTTTGATGATTAGGAGGTGAGGTCTTAAGTGGATAGGGTCTGTTATAGGGTATTAACTGGCTATAGGTATCCGCCCGTAACTAAATATATATAAATAGCCTTAAGTGACCAAATAATAGTCTTCCTCGGAGGTTTCTAAGTGATCGTAGAAATCCGCCCATACATATAAAGGTTAGGCATGTGACTCTAGAATAGTCTACCTAATTAATGTTATATTGAATTGTAAGTTTAATTTGCCTAGACACAACTTGATGAATTTATACAGCCAAGCATAGGAAATAGATTCCTTTAAACTTTTGTGATTCTCATTCACCAGAACATAGTTGTTCCGACCCTTCCTCCTCTTAACAACACAGGTTAGTTGGTGGGAAAACTTGATTGATGATGTGATGATGATTAGAGTTTGGATTTGGAAATTTTAACTTAGTTTATTATTATGTCTAGCTGTTATCTATATTTATAGGATATTAATGTACCTTGTTATAACATTTGGAAATCTTGATGTAACCAACGGTATTATGGTTTTTATGAATGGGTACATTTATTTTGCTTAGTATATTTTGTTCCTTTTGCTATGAGATTATGATTTCGTTTTTAGTTTGGCTCTATTATTTCTTTCTTATAGAAACCAACGACTTTCTTAGAATGGCTCCAAGTTCCGATGGGCCTTTTCTAAGTTGGAATTTAGGCCCATTCTGTTAGTTCAGTAATTTTGACGATGACACACTATACACAAATACATACACACATATATGTACACATTATATGCACACTCATACAGGTGACAACTCAAGGCGAAGAGCTCAAGATATCACAGCTACTCAGAAGAAAATTGTATATTTATTTTCTTAGATGTTATGTAAAATCTCATGAAAAGATATGAGAAAAACATCTGCATTTCTGTGTATGTACAGGTGACAGACGTCTGTCCTATACTACAACAGATGTCTGTCACCATAGAAGGAATTTCATTCCTAGCACAGCACAGACGTTTGTCATATATATGACAGACGTCTGTCGTAGGTCTCAGGATAAATTTCCTGCATACACAGACGTCTGTCTGTTTAGTAACAGACGTCTGTCTGTATACCTGAGTAACATCAGATATAGCAGACAGACGTCTGTCGCAAAATAAACAGACGTCTGTGCTGTACATACGACGGCATCTTTTGAACATATCTTTTTATTCTGAAAGGTTATAACTTCTCACTCTTCTTCTTCAAAACCGATTTTTCAAAAGAGATTTCGTTTCACAAAAGGGTTCTTTCAGAAATTACATCTCTTATATAAATCCTTTGATTATCTATAAATAATTCAAGAGATCCATGTTTTCAAGACACTTACTCTCTTCTAGATCTATTTGATTTTCTGAAAAAGCTATTACTCTCTCAAGCCTTCTAAATTTCTCACAAGCATACCTCACTTCTATTCTCTCTAAGTACTTAAATTCTCATATCTATTCAAAGAGATTATAGGAGAGCCTTGTACTACTCAGTCAATATCAGTGTTTGATAGAACACAAGATTGTTAAGTTTTCTACTCGACTGTAAACCTATTCCTCTGGGTAAAGAGAGGACAGTTTCGTATAGTTGAAAAGGCCGAAGGGGAGCTTCGGGATTGGACGTAGGACGGGAGGTCCGAACCAGTATAAAAGATTGGTGTGATTTTCTCTTACTTTATCTTTTCTGTTTACTGTCTGCTTTATATTAATACTTGCTATTGCTTAACACACATACTAGATCCTACTATTGATTTACACATTCCGGGCATGTTGTTATAATCAACATAAATCTACAGAATCACCATCATCGCTGTCATCTTAATCGTCATCTTTGTCCATGTCGTCATCGTCCTCATCATCGTCGCTGTCATCATCTCCACCACCTGAACTACCTCTGAACTTCTAGTACCCCCAAATCTTATTACATCCAACTGAGCCTGTAGCTTATCGATCTGAGCCTGCATTGCATGCATATGTCCCTGCAACGCTTGCATCTCTGCCTAATGCTGTTGACCATCATCTGAGAATGAAGCACTACCATATGCTAAATAACGGCTATATGCCGTCTATGCTGCTCCAACCTGGGTGAATACTGTAATTCAAAGGTATTATTTCACTGTATACTTCTTAAATAATTACAAGCAGCTGATTTAACAATTAGCTAAATTACCACACGAGGCGGATAAAGTCCATATGGGGATACCCTCAATAACCGCATCAGGTGGATAACCTATAGGCTGTGCGATCAAAGTTTCAGAAAAACGACATATAAAGAAGGAGTGTCCAAAGAATGATAAAAAGAAACAGAAGTTTGAGAAGTTCAAAAAGAAAAGAAGAGCATTTCAAGTTACATGGGATGATTCAGAGTCATCTTCTTCAGAAAGCGATAGTGACAGTGACTCGGAACAAGCAAACGTGTGCTTTATGGCAGAAGTTGATGAGGTATGTCCTGAACTTACCTATAATGAAATCTTAGAAATTAGCATGGAACTAGATGACAAATTTAGAGAACAAAAGAAGTTAAATAAGGAACTTTCTTCTAAGATAAATAGAATGGAAATAGAAATTGGACTTTTAAAAGATGAGAAAACCATTCTAGAAGAAGAGTTAGAAAATTCACAATCCAACAATGTCAAATTATCCTTGGAAAATGTTTCTTTTTCTAATAAACTTAGAAATATTTAATTAGAAAAAGAATATCTTTTAGAAAAATATAATAAACTAAGTAACGATTTAGAAAATTCACTTTCTGAAAATTCAAAACTCAAAAGTGAATTAGAAAAAATTACTACGAATGTTTCAAAATTTAACAAGGGAAAACAAAATTTAGAAAATTTAATAAAAACTTCTAAACCATCAGGAAATAGAAATGGTTTAGGATACAAAAAGGATGGTAATTCTAAACATCATAGTTTTCTATACAGAAACTTTAAGAAAAAGGATGTTCCTAAGAAGGTTCAAACACATAGGGAAGAAAAATTAATTAGTCTTAAAAAAACTAAAATTCCTAAAGAAGTAAAAATATGGATTCCTAAAACTAACAACAAACTTATTAAGGAAAAACATATTAAAAACTTTTTACAAAATGTAATGTATAATTCAAATTATAGTTTTAAAGGTCCCAAACCCACATGGGTATGGCTACCTTCTCCGTCTAACATTTAGGACCCTAACGGAGGAAGTGGGTACCAATAAATTCTTTCTATCTTTCAGGTACCTAAATCAAGACAAAAGGAGAAATGGATCTTGGATAGTGGCTGCTCCAAGCATATGACAGGAAATAAAAACATGCTATCAAATATAAAATACATGGATGGAGGGACTGTGACCTTCGGTGACAATTCAAAAGGATATGCCATTGGCATTGGTGAAGTCATAAATGCTGGTATCTCTGACTCTCCTATTATTTCTAATGTGTTATTATTTAAAAATTTAAAACATAATCTTTTAAGCATCAGTCAACTTTGTGATAAAAAATTTCAAATAAGTTTTGAAAAAGATAAATGTAACATTTTTGATGAGCATAAAATTTTAATTTTTGAAGGAATCAGAAATAGAAACATATACATCTTAAACATGAAATCAAAACAAAAGACAAATTTATGTTTAACCGTCAATCATGAGGATCCATGGATATGGCATAAAAGGTTTTGTCATATAAATTTTAAAAATCTTAATAAATTATCTAAAAAAGAATTAGTTAGAGGTTTACCAAAGATTAATTTTAAAGTAAAAAATTTATGTGATGATTGTCAATTTGGTAAACTTAAAAAGAGTTCTTTCAAAGTAAAAAATAAAATATCCACTAGTCAACCTTTAGAATTACTTCATCTAGATCTTTTTGGACCTACTCAAACTCGCTCGTTAAACCATAATAAATACGTCTTTGTTATTGTAGATGATTTTTCTAGATTTACATGGACTCTTTTCTTAAAACACAAAAGTGATACCTTTGGATTATTTAAATTTTTTGCCAAATGGATAATGAATTTATTTGATTTAAAAATTAAAACGATTCGAAGCGATCATGGAGGAGAATTTGAAAATGAATTTTTTAAGGATTTTTGTAACAAGAAAGGAATTAGTATAATTTCTCAATTCCACGAACACCACAACAAAATGGTGTTGTAGAAAGGAAAAATCGCACTTTATAAGAATGTGCCAGAACTCTTTTAAATAGTAGTAAATTACCTAAATCTTTTTGGGCTGAAGAAGTGGCTATAACATGTTATGTCTTAAATAGAGTAACTCTTCGACCGTTAACAAAAAATACATGTTATGAGATACTTTATGGCAAGAAACCTAATGTTTCTTATTTCAAAACCTTTGGATCAAAATGTTTTATATTAAATACAAAAGATAATCTTGAAAAATTTGATCCAAAAGCTGATGAAGGAATTTTTATTGGGTACTCTGATAGAAGTAAAGCTTACAGAATTTTAATAAAAGAACTAATTCTATTAAGGAAAGCTTACATGCTTCTTTTGACGAAAATTTTCGAAATATTAAGAATTCTGATGAAGACGAAATAGAATTACAAAATAATACTTCTTCTAATAAACCAGGTAATAATGTTATTGTACGATCACCTTCTCGTGTCTTGAAAGATCATCCGACAAATAATATTATTGGAGATATAAGTTCAAGAGTATCTACTAGACATCAACTTCATCAAATGAGCCATGTAGCCTTTATCTCATCACTCGAACCAAAGAATTATAAAGAAGCATCTACTGATGAATCATGGATATTAGCCATGCAAGAAGAACTTAATCAATTTGAAAGAAATGAAGTTTGGGAATTAGTTCCCCGACCAACAGAACAATCAGTAGTTGGAACAAAATGGATCTACAAAAATAAATCTGATGAAAATGGAAATATAATTCGTAATAAAGCACGTCTGGTTGCACAAGGTTACAACCAAGAAGAAGGAATTGATTATGAAGAAACCTTCGCTCCTGTAGTTCGACTAGAAGCAATTCGTATTTTACTAGCTTTTGCAGTTCATCATAATATTAAATTATTTCAAATGGATGTAAAAAGTGCATTTTTAAATGGTTACATAAAAGAACAAGTTTATGTTGAACAACCTCCACTTTTTATACACGAACAATTTCCTAATCATGTTTACAAATTAAAAAAGGCGTTACATGGTTTAAAACAAGCACCTCGTGCTTGGTACGAAAGATTAGAATTGCACTTAATAAATTATGGTTTTAATATCGGGAAAGTAGACACAACTCTTTTTATAAAAAGAATTCAAAATGATATTTTAGTTATTCAAATTTATGTTGATGATATTATTTTTGGATCGACAAATGAATTTTTGTGTAATGAATTTTCTGACATAATGAAAAATGAGCTTGAAATGTCTCACATGGGAGAACTGAATTTCTTCCTTGGCTTACAAATTAAACAACTTAAAAATGGAATCTTTCTTAATCAAGAAAAGTATTGTAACAATCTTTTAAAAAGATTTAACATGGACAATACAACTGGAAAACCAACACCAATGAGCACAACTGCTCATCTAGAAAAAGAAGAAAATGGAAAAGACTTTGATCAAAAATTATATCGTAGTATTATAGGCTCTCTTTTATATCTAACTGCAAGTAGACCTGACATAATGATGAGTGTATGTCTTTGTGCTCGTTTTCAATCTTATCCTAAAGAATCACACTATAGAGCTGTAAAAAGAATTTTAAGATATTTAAATACTACAAGGGATTTTGGTTTATTTTATCCTATTGGTAGTTCCTTTGAACTTGTGTCATATAGTGATGCAGATTTCGGAGGATGCAAGTCCGATAGAAAAAGTACAAGCGGTACATGTCATTTTTTAGGACAATCACTCATATCATGGTTTAGTAAAAAACAAAACTCAGTTTCACTTTCAACATGCGAGGCAGAATATATATCTGCTGCTCTAGCATGTGCTCAAGTACTCTATATGCAGCAAACTTTACGAGATTTTGGAAAAGTTATTAACAATTCATCTATTTTGTGTGATAACACAAGTGCAATAAACCTATCAAAAAATCCTATTAATCACTCTCGAACTAAACATATCGACATTCGACATCATTTCTTACATGATCATGTTGAAAAAGGTGATATTTCTTTAGACTTTGTAAATACTAACCAACAACTTGCGAATATTTTTACCAAACCTTTAAATGAAACAACTTTTATAACATTAAGAAGACAGCTAAGTATTTGCTCTATTGCTGATATATAAATTGTTCCTTACTCTTCTCCCTACCATTCATTTTTCGGTTGGTGTTTATTTAATCTTTTGCATGTTTTTAAGGATTAAAAAATAGTAAAACCTTACCTATAAATAACCTCTTTTACAATAAACAGTTTTTCATAACAAAAATAATGTCCAATCGATCCTCTTCCTCTTTCAACATCACTTTCACCACCGATAGATCAGCTGATACACCTCATGATCCAACTCCAATCTCTCGAAATAAACAAACGTACAAATGGCAAGACTATCGGACTGGCTTCACAACAGATTCTAAAATAACAAAACGGGCTCTATTCACTTCACCAGATACAAAACGGAAGATTGACGAAATCCATCATTACCAACAAGAACAACTATGACTCCAAAAAGAATTGTATTTCGAACAGAATACATCCACTACTATATTGACATATTTGCGACAAGTCGCTCTAAAGTTTTGTAGTTCTCAACATAAAGATGTTTCCGAACCTTTACCTCTGCCGGTGAATCCGTTAGATCCATCTTCTTCTTTTCGAACGTCCAAGGATCCGGTGAATCCTTGGAATACTCCAACACGAGCATCTTATTCACCAAACAAATAAACCGGAGATTTTTTTAATACAATGCATTATGAAGATGCAACCATATTACAACTAATGTCTTTTGTTTGTAATAACTAATTTATATTTATATGCACATTTAGTTCTAACTCAACACTTGAAGTTCTTAATTTTTTACCTAACAAACGTTTGTACGAAGTCAATCAGACTTCTGTTGACCCTATGTATATTTTTTAGACTTACAAACGTATGTCGTATATGTTGACGCATTTTTTGGCAAAAGCCGTCACATATGGAATTCCTGAATGATAACATGCTCGAGCGATGGAAACGACGTCAGAAGACATTGAGAGATTTGGTCAAAATCACATCCTCAACATAAACAGGCCCGAAACTCCTATCAGACGACCTCTTTTGGGCCCGAAAACAGCGATTACGGAGCTAAGCTCTGTAACTTTTGTAGATCTCTGAGTTAGCTTCAGTTTGAGCTTCAGTTTGGCTCAATCGGACTTACGGTTTGAAAGTTATGCCCGTTTCCGTAAACTGGTGTAATCTGGCAATTTCCTGGATAAAGCAACGAAGCAGCACACGATCGAAGTATGGATCACGCACCCTCGGATCGTCCCTCATTGGATCGCCCCTCATCGGATCACCCTCCTCAGACCACGAACCGTCCGTGGTACATCTCACGATCCGACCCGATCGCCAGCACTTCACTCCAGCTTCACTATGCCGCTCACGACCAGACTCGGCTCGTGATAGCCATATCACGATCTGACCCATGACCACGATCCGACCCTATGATCGCGATCCGAACTTCCGACCTGCAGATACGCTCCCTGTTTTGACCTGTTCTCATGCCACATCTTGCTCCTATTATCCTGGATCGTGTGCCACGTACCCCACCACGATCCGATCCCCGTACCTGCTCCTGCGCAGCTTGTTCTGACCTATTCTCAAGGCTATTTTCACTCCAACTTGCATGGATCTGATTACACATGTCACATGACGATTTGGAGATGATGTCTGGACATTTTCCACCACATTTCAAGATTTTTGGGATGCGTGCCATGTGTCCCATGAACCGCCTTCAGGAAACAGCTATAAATACACCATTTGAAGGCATTTTCAAGGATCTTTTGGCCATTCTTCTTCGCTGCTTCCACCATTATTGAAGTGCAAGGACTTTGCACCTCCATACACTCAAATTCTTCTCTTTTCAATACAATTAACACACGGATTGTGTGTCTACATGTAACCGATTCTTGTAATCTGTCAGTATAACAATAAGATTATAAAGTGGACGTAGGCTACATCTACAGCCGAACCACTATAAAAACCTTGTGTGTCTCCTCTTTATTTACTCTTTTCTGCATTCTGTGATCTGTGATCTGCATTTGGGTGTTAGGCCCAATTTTTGGTCTAACAGTATACAACCATACGTATGAGCATTGTTTAAGTTAAACATTTCCTTCAGCTCAGACGTCTGTACTCAACATAACAGACGTCTGAAACAACTCTCGGGTCTTAATATCTGCATAGACAAACGTCTGACTTTCATCCTACAAACGTCTGTCCCTACCTCTATATTTTTTTATCTGTGCTTCAGCACAGACATCTGTTCAAATTGAAACAAACGTCTGTTTCACCATTTGGGATAAAAATCTCTGTACAGACAGACGTCTGTCTGCCTCTTAACAAACGTCTGACTTTAGATCTGAACATTTACTTCCCTTCCTATATAACATCTTTTCACCTTTTACCTTTTTTCACTTTTTACCTATCTTCGTCCTCATACTCAATACCTAACCGTAATTCCCAAATTCGAAATTTGTCATGGCTCCAAGAAAGGGTTCTACCAAACGAAAGAAAACTGGCGAAGGATCTTCTTCTTAACCTCCTCCGCAAACTCAAGACAACCCCAATTATGCTACAGAACAGCAAATCAACGGTTAGATAACCGAGCAATATGGCCAAGAAAGATTGGAATCCTTGAAGAAAAAGGCAATCCATCCTGGACCCTTTTATCCTCTTGCTCAACTCTCCCAATACGATGTCACTTCAATTCTCAATCGAACACGACTTACTCATCTAATTGAGTACAATGATAATCAAGGTATGATTGACACACTAGCCATCTACTTATTCTTTGCGAATTTGTGTTCAATCTCCGTCTGGTCTCCGTCTGATCCCGAGAATTGGGCATGGTCATTAGTCTATGGTCAGGCTGTAAAATTTAATATTGAGATGCTAGGGCAAATATTGAATACATCCTATACCGGTACTCGTTTACAAGATCTATCTGATATGCGTGTACAACCTCGTAATCGAGTCACTCACCAGATATGGCAGGATGATCTTACAAAAATGACTCCTTCTCATTTTTGATCTCGAACACGGCTTATTAATCGAATGCTCATTAATACTGTGTTTCCTAGATTAGGAAGTCATGAGCAAGTTTATGACATCGACCACAAGGCCTTGTATGCAATATTTAGCCACACACGCATAAATTGGGCACAATACATCTTTGAACAACTTCGTGATTTCTGGTCTTCTAGTAAAAGATCAATCCCATACGGAGCTTATCTATTGTGTATTTTCCGGTCATAAAATATAAATCTTTATCTTCCTTCCTATCCGGAAGTACCTATTGAACACAGTGGGATAAGATTTGCGGCTCTAATGAAATTACCGGATCGCCCACCACCTATTATTCCATTCAACCAATGGCAACATCAATAAGGACAATCTCAGCAACCCGCCCAACCTCAACAACACTGACAACGACATCACATCGAACAAGGCGAACCTTCAGAATACTTGTCCGATCCCGAGATCCAAGAAACTAAGGACCAAATCGACGCTAACCAGAATTTCCACGATCTGACTTTATCAAATCAAAGAATTCTATCGCAAAATCAGAAAATTCTCGGAAAGAAAGTAACTCGATTAGAAAAATCGTTCTCCACTCAAATAACTAAAGTCGAAAATACTTTAGACAAAGTTTTTCAAACTCTTAGGAAAATCATACGTAAAGTTCGTGGAAGATCATCATCTACTTCGTCATCACCTTCACCAACTCCACCTCCTACTGGACCTTTAGTTAGCTATGTTCCACCTCCACCTATTTCCACACATGAATCATCTCCGCATGCCTCTGGAAAGGAACCCCTTGCATCAGCAGAAGAATCTGAATGGGAACCGCATGATGACATTCTGGGAACATCTCATGCTCTTGAGAATGTCGACTATTACAACACTGAAGTATGGGCCGATATCACCAACCAAGCATCAGATTTCTGGGGTTATTTCACCGATACCTAGTTTTCTAGTTTATCTTCTATGTTGCTTTATCTTTTCATAAACTTCTTTGGTCTGTAACTTAATAACTTTTTCTGCATGCTACTCTATTTGGTTTTGCACTAAACTATCTATGCTTGTTTCTTTGGCGTTTATATGTGTTTGTTATGTTGTTTTTGATAATGCCAAAGTGGGAGGAGATATTAAGGGACAATAACTCAGGGGAAGCTTTATCAAAGTATAGTTGTCATCATTAAAAAGGGGGAGAATGTTAGTTCAGTAATTTGGACGATGACACACTATACACAAATACATACACACATATATGTACATACTATATGCACACTCATACAGGTGACAACTCAAGGCGAAGAGCTCAAGATATCACGGCTACTCAGAAGAAAATTGTATATTTATTTTCTTAGATGTTATGTAAAATCTTGTGAAAAGATATGAGAAAAACATCTACATTTCTGTGTATGTGCAGGTGACAGACGTCTGTCCTATACTACAACAGACGTCTGTCACCACGGCAGGAATTTCATTCCTAGCACAGCACAAACGTTTGTCATATATATGGCAGACATCTGTCGCAGGTCTCAGGATAAATTTCCTGCATACACAGACGTCTATCTGTTTAGTAACAGACGTCTGTCTGTATACCTGAGTAACATCAAATATAGCAGACATACGTCTGTCGCAAAATAAACAGACGTCTGTGCTGAACATACGACGGCATCTTTTGAACGTATCTTTTTATTCTGAAAGGTTATAACTTCTCACTCTTCTTCTTCAAAACCGATTTTTCAAAAGAGATTTCGTTTCACAAAAGGGTTCTTTCAGAATTTACATCTCTTAGATAAATCCTTTGATTATCTATAAATAATTCAAGAGATTCATGTTTTCAAGACACTTACTCTCTTCTAGATCTATTTGATTCTGAAAAAGCTATTACTCTCTCAAGCCTTCTAAATTTCTCATAAGCATACCTCACTTCTATTCTCTCTAAGTACTTAAATTCTCATATCTATTCAAAGAGATTATGGGAGAGCCTTGTACTACTCAGTCAATATCAGTGTTTGATAGAACACAAGATTGTTAAGTTTTCTACTCGACTATAAACCTATTCCTCCGGGTAAAGAGAGGACAGTTTCGTATAGTTGAAAAGGCCAAAGGGGAGCTTCGGGACTGGACGTAGGACGGGAGGTCCGAACCAGTATAAAAGATTGGTGTGATTTTCTCTTACTTTATCTTTTCTGTTTACTGTCTTCTTTATATTAATACTTGCTATTGCTTAACACACAAACTAGATCCCACTATATATTTACACATTCCGGGCGTGTTGTTATAGTCAACATAAATCTACAGAATCACCATCATCGTTGTCACCTTAATCGTCATCTTTGTCCATGTCGTCGTCGTCCTCATCATCGTCGTTGTCATCACCTCCACCACCTGAACTACCTCCTGAACTTCTAGTAGTCCCAAATCTTATTACATCCAACTGAGCCTGTAGCTTATCGATCTGAGCCTGCATTGCATGCATATGTCCCTGCAACGTTTGCATCTCTGCCTAATGCTGTTGACCATCATCTGAGAATGAAGCACTACCATATGCTAAATAGCGGCTATATGCCGTCTATGCTGCTCCAACCTGGGTGAATACTGTAATTCAGAGGTATTATTTCACTGTATAATTCTTAAATAATTACAAGCAGCTGATTTAACAATTAGCTAAATTACCTCACGAGGCGGATAAAGTCCATATGGGGATACCATCAATAACCGCATCAGGTGGATAACCTATAGGCTGTGCAATCAAAGTATTGCTCAGATCGTATGCTCTGAAAGAGTCATTAAGAACAAAATCCATAAGATGCTTGGAGTACTGTGATGGGATCAAAAGTAAATGATGGAGGATGAACTCTATCAATAACCACACATAGACCTACATGATTGGAGTTCACACCCCAATTGTAATTCGGTAATAAGTAGCGTCGAGGTGTAACTCTATCCCAATATGTATTAAAATCATCTCCCGGTTTGAAAAATGTATGTGTGTCTACTCAGCTTGTCTGTCTAAGGCCCTATATGGACTGACTACCAATAGTCTGACGTATGTCGAACATATCATCACTAGAAAGTGGATCTCTAGGTGCACGCAAGTCACCCATTGACTAGAAGTAACATCGTTCTCCCAAGTACTAAATAGGAAGGTAGGCCGGTGGGAGCAGAACAACGCGACGAATAGACAAAAGATATGCAATGGAGAGAGGATCTGCATCATGGAGTTGGCCAACCTGTGTGAGAGAAATCCAATAAGAGGCCCATAGTACTCGTAAAATGTTGGCCCTAGACTTCGAATAAATATGAGATCGGGCCTCCATCAAGTCGTGCCTAACAACGGTAAGCATGTACGTAACCAGTTGGACACTCTCCCATTGTCGCATGCGTGAAAAATATGAATTAGCTGCATGATGGGCTGCTTCAAGAATGCATGACTGCATGTTGGTTGTGTACTCGTATTACAACACGATAACTTATACCAAAAGCCAAACATCTGAGTCATCTCCCCAAACCTCCCTAAAAGCAAAGAATCTAGAGCAATAAAAAGAGAACTCAGTATATCTGAACCGCAATCTATCGATGCATATGCTCTAAATTAGCTAATGCTGCTAGGTGGTCAATTCAAATAATACTTTTATGATTTGAAAAGAAAGTCGAACCAAAAGGATATAAAAGAAAAGCCCAAAATACAACATCTATAATGGCCTGCAAATACATACCCTTTGAGTTGACTAAATACACCACACGTCTAACCAAATTGCACAGAAATACGAATCATAATGGGTAAAGAAGAAAAAGATAGAAGAAGAACATAGATAACAACACAGAATCTCACATCGCAGCGGAAAAAATATATAATATATATATCAGCTTTTGGAACACATAATTTATAATTGTATACGCATACCATCATCATACTGCAATACATACAACACATCGGAAATAAACTCTAGATATCTAACACTGAAGCCTCCTGCTCCAAGCTCCTCCAAGGGTATCTGAAATACCTGAACTACTTGACTGCCTATACAAATTTGGGCACACAAGAATTTAGGGTATAACAAAAAAAAATGAACTCTGAGTCAGTCATGGGAATGGTGTGAGTAAACTCCAACCACTTGGTTTAACTTTTAAAAGAAAGGATAATCGTAAGACCGATCCACACATAAATACGGATTGTTTTTTACCTTACGATAACCCAAAACATTCTTTAAATCCATATTTTTCTAATATTATAATAGTGTACAAATCAAATAAATAGTAATCTAGCAGGATGCTTACATCTCACGCCCTACATACATAGTAAACAATCAAAATTGTAGGCTCTTATTAGAGAATGGATTCCAACTATGGCAAGGTATAAGACCACCTTATGATAGTGTATCTCCAGACAAGAATGCATTGGGTTCAACAAGAACATTTTGCAACCCGGTTAAACATGACCGACCACTCACTTTGCTTGAGTGTTCTGAATGTATTATCACCAACGGTTGAGATCAACAACTATTACAGAAGCATACAACAGCGATAGAATAAAGAAGCAAATGGATTTTCTCTAGATGGGGTGAGAATACACCCTAATGGGAGCGACGCACATAGCCATGCGACCTACTCGATTTTATACCATTTCCCGGTTGTGAGGCTTGAGGCTACGTCTTACCTTGTTAATACCATAGCATCATTCATTTTGAATGCCAAATCGTCAAACCTGCAAATCATTTATTGATTTCCCTAAAAATATCATGAGCATAAACCTAAGAGAATCGAATTCCTCCACCACCAAACGTAAATACGTTTGAAGAAATTAATGTAGGTGATTTGTTAGGCATAGTCTGTCAGACATTTGTCCATACAAATTGTCCTGGGACTGGAAAAACCGTTGGCACCATCCCATCAATCCATCTTAGGAAATTTCTACCTAGGATAATCAGAACAGCCCTTGCACTTTACTCTGTCTGCAGTTATCTTCAGCATATTGGATTAGCAACGCTTATTGTAATGACCCGGATTCTTATGGGTAAATTTTAAATATTTAATACGGATTTAAATATTTAAATGGAGGATATAAATGGAATTTTATATTATGTTATTAGTTTAATAATCAATTTCGATTTAAAATCGAATATATTAAATAACAGAATACGATAATGGATTTAGATTGAATTCAAATTTGAATTAAATACAATTCAAATAAATTAACAGGAAATTTTATTTTGAATTTATTGCGATAATAACATTTATTTATTTTCGAGGAAATTAATAATCTGAAATTAATTTATATTTATTTAAATTAATATCTCCTTCAGATGATCGAACTGGACCTCGGTACTTATCCCAGTGGGTTCAGAATAGGGGTTTTACCCTAGAATTTTCAGCCGTTGGGTTCAAAAAAAAAAGGGAATTCAGAATCAGGATATGGGTTTAATTAAAGTAAAATATAAATAAAAGAAATAAAATTTGTTTGTTTTTGTGTGTGGACTTAAACAAAAACACGGGTTCTTCTTCTACTCCACACAAAAATGACCTTGCTGTTCAAAAGGATACCGCACCCCTTCCCTATTAAATCGCGTCTCCTTTGGCACTTCGAACTACACAGAAGATCGATCCAAAAATATCAGTAAATGTCCTCTCTCCCAAAATCAAATCGAACGCAATAATTTGTTGCTCGTAGGGACTCGCCCTTCACGGTGGTAGGCTCGAGATCAGTTGCATCGACAGCCTCTGATGATCGAATTGATTTGCAGCGTTCTAGGTTTAGGGTTGGGGCCGATTTCACAAAGTCAAGGTACGGGGATTGGTGCGAGTACTGTAGCAGCTCGATTTTTGGGCTTCCAGTGTAGGGCGGTTTGGAAGGTCGCGATATACCTCGTCGCATCACTGGTGGAGGGTTTTCGAGGGTTTATTGATGTTGCGATGGAACTGATGAACTGGGATGGTACGGTGTGGTGCGACAATGTCGATCTAGGTTGGAGTTCAAAAAGGTTCGAAGTTTGGTGGTCAACAGTGGTCAGCATAAGGAAGGGAGCGACGGTTGGTGGATGGTTTCGAACTCAGAAATGGAGCTGCTTGCGAAGTGTTTGAGAAAATGCCGTAAAGGAAATTAGGTAAGGAATAAAATCATGTTAATTAAGTTCTTAATTTAATTACTTTAGCCGATGAATTTGTCGACTCAGTCAAGGTAAATTAACTTGATTTGAGGGGTTAGTGATTTATATATATATATATATATATATATATATATATATATATATATATATATATATATTAGCATAAGACCTGGTTAAGGATATTCGGTACCTAATGTATAAAGTCCGGATTTTTCCTAGGAAAGGAGAAATCGAATGAAATCATCCTTGTGGAGTTCGGAGACTTGGGAATCAATGAAGATGAATTGAAATTGATACCAATGCGAATAAAAATCAAGTGAGTAAATCTCACTCTGTTTTATTTAGAATTATTTTATCGGTTAAAACTAATTGTTTTGTTGATTGTTGGATGCTTTAAATATTTATTTATTGCTGTTAAAAATATATTAGTTATCTAGGATTGGTTGACTATTATATATATATTGGGTTGATGATTGGTTGGATTCCCGCAGTTTCATTAGCGGATGCCCGCGGTTTCATAGCGGATGATTACCCTATACGCCCCACGCTATGATTAGTGGATGACCTTCATACCGCGATATCCTGCCTCGAAGCAGGATGGGTATTACTATGTTGACTAACATCTGTGGATGCAGGAAAACAGGTTGGAGGAATCCAACTGGATTCCTCAAAAATATATTATCTGTTGTTGGTTGTTTGATTTCATATATATATTCATATATGATGTGTTAAAAATCAATTGATTGAAAATTGGTTGATTTGATTGTTTAAAATATCCCTGGGGCTTGAATATTGATTCATAAAAATATCGGAAAGGGTATTTGATATTTAAAAAGGGAATTCTATTTTTATAAATAGAATTTGAATTTTAAATAAAACTATAGAAAATATTAACTTGTTTAAAGGTATATAAAACAAGTATCGAATTTATAAACGTTGTTTATAAATGAAAATATGGGTTTTGAATCGAATTTATAAACGTTGTTTATAAATGAAAATATGGGTTTTGAATCGAATTTATAAACGTTGTTTATAAATGAAAATATGGGTTTTGAATCGAATTTATAAACGTTGTTTATAAATGAAAATATGGGTTTTGAATCGAATTTATAAACGTTGTTTATAAATGGAAAGGTGGGATTTGAATTGAAGTTATAAACGTTGTTTATAAATAATGCCGAGAATTCAAATGCACTTTAAACTGTAGATTTGAATATAGAAATTCAAATGCACTTTAAACTATAGATTTGAATATAGAAATTCAAATGCACTTTAAACTATAGATTTGAATATAGAAATTCAAATGCACTTTAAACTATAGATTTGAATATAGAAATTCAAATGCATCTTAAACAATAGATTTGAATATAGAAATTCAAATGGACTTTAAACGATAGAATTTGAATATAGAATTCAAATGGACCTTGAATATAGAATTCAAATAGACTTTGAATATAGAAATTCAAATGGACTTTAAACGATAGAATTTGAATATAGAATTCAAATGGACCTTGAATATAGAATTCAAATAGACTTTGAATATAGAATTCAAATAGACTTTGAATATAGAAATTCAAATGGAGTTTAACTATAGAATTTGAACATAGTATTTCAAATGGAATTTGAATATAGAAATTCAAATGGGATTTTAAATAAAAAGATTTGGATAAATAGAAGTGGATTAGACTAAGAAGTTAATTAACAGATTTAATTAACAAATTGAGTTAAAACGATTGGTATAGTTAAAATAGATTGGGCAGGTATAGATACAGGAGACAGGTATGGAATAAAGTATAGAAGTGAAATAAATAGAATGCCCGACAAAAAGGTACGCATTTAATTTCCATATGAGATTTTATGCGCCGTATCGGCTAGCCGCTTGGCTTTTTCTTTTTCTTTTTGAGATGAGAAGGACCGGGAAAGCTATTTGAAATTTCCCGATGCTCCCGGTACAAAGGAGGTTATGGCGAATTTTTCCGGGAATTTAAGGAGATAGAATATTTTTAAGATAATTTGATAGTTAGAAATCAACGTATCGATATATAAAGAAGTCGATAAGGAAATGAACTTAGAAATAGAATAGTATAATCAAAAAGGAAGACTAGGAATAAAATCTAGTAAGAATAGAAAGAGAAAATGTATATGTGGTTGAAGGTGAATAATCAGTTGTATGGTATTGGTTATTCGAGTAAGTAGTCTTGTCTGTTTTGACGTTAAATGCTATCCAGTCAAGGTCTGAGAGGTAATTATACCCCAACTTGGTTGATTTCATGATATACCGATAAGTAGCAAGATTCAGGCTCGAAGATCAATGTGGAATAAGAATTAGTTAAATACTGTATTTGGGTTGTCGTAACGATGTTTTATATAACATCTGTTTTAACCCAAATATGTGCAAAGCTTGGAAATAGAATAATGAATATTTCCTAGTATAGAAAATAAAGGAAGGCGATATATGGAAATGTTTTCCAAAGAACGTATAAGGCCAATATGGTTCTTGAAATATTTGGTTAACAAATATTGATAAGAAAAAGAGAATAGATTTAATTAATGGAATATTAATTAAAGGTTCAGTGATTGTTGGATGTTTGGTTGAACACTTGTTTTATTCGATAGTTAAATCATCGACTATCGAAACACTTGTTTTTATTCGATAGTTAAATCACAGACTATCGAAGTTTTGACCATCGTTGTCAATGTGGAGAGACCGGTTGGATTATTATCCGAAGAACCACTCCATATCGGCAGTAGCGTGCGAATCAGATTATATAAAGATAATCGAAGACGGAGTAGAGTGCAAGGACTTTTTCTAAATAGAAATAGTGCCTTCGATTCATCCTGTTCCTGGGTGACTTGTATGGATGAATGTCTGACAGAGTATTTCCAGAAGGGTCACGTACATTGATTTCTTCAACTGTACCAAGAGTGGAAGCGGAGGAGGAAACTTCTTTTAGCTGACACGTAATGTATTGTTGTAGACGTCAATTAGTGATTTTCGATGGATCTGACGATGTGACATTCGAAGTGAATCTGGTGTGATGATAAAGTGTAGCTTCTAGCCTCAACATCCGGTAAATGACAGAAATCGGGCAAGCAGCATGGCTATGTAGGTCGCACCTATTAGGGTGTATAATCACCTGATCTAGAGTTTCATTTACTTCTAAAAATCTATTGTCGATGCTGTCCCATTCGGGAAACGGTTGCTGATCCCAATCGTTGGTGATATACATTCGATACACTCAAGCGAAATGAGTGGTCGGTCATGTGTGACTGAGTTGCAAGATGTTCTTGTTGAACTCGGTGTATTCTCCTCTAGAGATATACCAGCGGAAGGTGATTCCATACCTTGTCATAGTTGGAAATCCGTTACCCAATACGTGCTTGCGGTTTTGATTTGTATATTACATATGTGGAACGTGAGATGCAAACGTTCCACTAGATTGTTATCTACTTGATTTAGACATTATTATAATATCAAAAGAGCTTTGATATAAAGATAAGTCAAGTGTTTGGATTCTCATAAGGGAAAAAAAACCCGTTCCGTGTTATACGGCGTGGTCTTATGAGATATCATTTAGTTTCTGAAACTGTTTTAAACTGTTTACTCATACCAGTCCCATGACTGACCCGGAGTTTATTTGTTTTGTTCTACCTAAACTCTTGGGTGCCTAAATTTGTACGGGCAGTCAAGTAGTTCAGGATTTTTTTCAGATATATCTAAAGGAGCTTGGAGCGGGAGGCTTCAGCGTTATCTAGTTATAGTTTGTTGCGCTATGTTGTAAGTGTTGTACTCTGATAAGTGTATGTTATACAGTTAAGATTTTGTATTTCAAAGATGTGATATATTATATTTTGTTCCGCTGCGATGTGAGATTCTGTGTTGTTATTTCTATTCTTCTTCTACCTCTTTCTTCTAAAAAAAAATTGTCTCGTATTTTCGTGATATTTGGGTTGGACGTATGATGTATATAGTCAACTCTGATGTTATGGAAATCTGGGTCACTACAGTTGGTATCAGAGCTTAGGTTGAGCGAATACCTAGGCTGTGTGGAAATGTGCTCATTAGAGATAGGATCAGTAGTATCCTAGAATGAGTTGAGTGTATATATATACGAGAGAGCGTATTTGTTATTTGATATAAAAACTGTTTTATATTGTGTTGACTAGTCTGTTGAGTGGATTATAAATTTTGGTCGAATCGTGGGACGCCACGAAGTCGATAGGAATTTATAAACACTTAAACAGAAGATTGGACACGATACTGTTTTCAAATAGTTAAGTTGATTGTTAGGATTAAAACCGAACTAGATTATAAAACAGAAATAGTTATATATATAACTAGTGGAATTTATATAGAAATAAGATATACAAATGAGATGAATTAAAATTGAATTCCAACCAGAATTCAGAATTTAAAATCCTGGGAGTTTGGGAAAATGTTTTTCTAAATGGATTTTGAAAGAAATAAAGCACTGAACTCATTCAGTAGCTGGGAAATAATTCTGATGACGGTCGCAACATCACCAGTGTTCATTTTCGAGTTTCTAAGTGACGAATTGCTGCCTTAGAAAAGTTTTGATGGAAATTTGTTTGAAAGAAACAAGTTGTTTGAAATTCAAATGTTTTGAATTTGAGATAGATATAAATATATGTATATATTTATATGACTTCAAAGGAATTTTAAAAAGTGAAATGGGAATTGAAATATAGACTTCAAATAGAAGTAAAATAAAGGAATTTGAATATATATATATATATATAATTCAAATAGAAGTGAAATAGAATTTGAATTCAAAGGAATTCAAATGGTTTTGGATAAAGAAAAGTCAAATAGGGATTTGAATATTAGAATTCAAATGGAATTTGGTTAAATAGAATTTCGAAGAGAATATAAAGTGGAGGTTGAATATTAGAATTCAAGAAAATATAAAGTTTGAAATAGAATTTTAAATAAAAGGAGTTTAAATAGAATTTGAATTCAAAGTGAAATTTAAATAGAATTTGAATTCAAAGTGAAAATTCAAATAGGAATTGAAGATAAGAAATTCAAATAGAATTTGAAGATAGAAATTTAATTAGAATTTGAATCGAGGAATTCAAATAGAAATTAAATAGAAGGAAATTCAAATATAGAGTTTGAATAAAGAGATTCAAATGGAATTTGAATATTGTAGATATAGAGGACTTGAAAATTTGAAGAGAAATAGATCGGGAATATTATGTTGGAATGGATTGGATATATATTAAAAATATATCAGAATGGAGTTGAATTTATTATAAACGAAGTTAAAACGTTTATATTTATAAATATAATTAAAACGAGCTCACCATAGCGCGGCAGTTCGTAAATTGGCGATTCGAACTTCAATTTAGCATACAGAACTCAATTGAAGTCGGAATTCTGTGAAACAAGAATCGTCGGGACCGGTTGAACAATAATTTTCTAATGAAAGAGAAAAATCTGGATTTCGTCGTATAGATTTTGAGTATGTCAAAATCAAATTTTTAGAAAAGTAGCGCCAGAACCATTATAAAAACCATAACGGTTTAATTAAATAAACAGAAGGATTTTTAGGAAATAAAATCCGAATGGCCATAAGAAAAATATAGACTTGAGTTATAAAATAAATATGAACTCCAGTGAAGTAAGTGAAATGATTTTAAGACGAAAATCATATTTTAAATGGTTAAATAGAATTAACCAAATTGGAAAATAATCAGTTAAAGGAAAATTGAATCGAAATTGGGTTTTTGGATTAGTGGAAGAGATTGAGAATTTATATTCGAAATCGAATATATAACTCGAGTCGAAAATATAATTAGATTAGTTATAATTAAGTTAACTTATGTTTGAACAAGTTATATTCAAATAAAAAGGGTGGAATAGGCAAAACGGTTAATTAGCAACTAGTTAATGGAAATTTAAATGATTGAATTTAAATTTAACTTAAGTAAGTTAAATGGATCGAAACGAATAAATTGGCTAAAATCAATGTGAATGAATTATAAATTGGGAATGAATAAAGGAAAACCCAAAAGAGTTAAGAAGAATATATATTTGTAAATCAAATATAAAGGAAATATATTTGTAACACAAATACAAAGGAAGTTATGTGCAAACAAATAGGAGAAGGGAATATTTGTAAAACATTTACAAATAGATTCAATGGAAATATTTATTTATTTGTTAAATAAATTGAATGTTATAGATGAGATATTTATTTGTTAAATAAATAGAAATAAGTCAAAGGAATATTCAGAAGATGAATAGAAAATGGAAATCTGTTTTTAACAGATAAATAAAAGAGATAAATTTATAAATAACATTTTATAAATTAAATATTTATCATTCGATAAATGGAATATATAAGTCTGAACTTATATAGAAAAGAGATATTGGTTTTTAACACCGATAGTTTTAAATAGAAGGGGTATACAACACTTGTAAGTGAAGTAACGCTATTAAAGAGAACATTTATAAAGTGAAGAACTGTTACTAAAAGTAAATCTTTATAAATGAATAAACGCTATCCAATAGGAGTTATTCGAATAGGAGAAGTCGATTAGAGTTAGAAATAATCGATTAGAGTTAGAATAAATCGATTAGAGCAAGAATTAACCAGTTAGAGTTGATCAGTTAGGGTTAATCCGTAGAGTAAATTGAATATTAGTTATTCAATTAGAAATTATCGAATATTTGTTATTCAAATTAAGAGTTAACCAGGTAGAGTAAATTTAACATAGTTAATCGAATTAGAATTTAATTGAATGATAGTTATTCAATTAAAGTTGATCGAATATAGTACTGAGATAGAATTAGTCAAACATAGTTACTCAGGGTAAGTTGCCATTTCGTACGACTGCTAGCGTAATTCGCAGGGCTGCAGATAGCCTAGGGCGGTCGGATGTTTCCTGGGGGAATCAGGTGTAACCATTGTGATCGCTGCGATCTAGCGTCAAGCGAATGGAGTTAAATCAAATATGAGTTATTCGAATAGAATTAAAGTGAGTTATCGATTATTAGTTAATCGAAGGAATTATCGATTATTAGTTAATCGAAGGAATTATCGAATATAGTTTATTCGAAAGGAGTTATCGATTATTTGTTAATCAAAATGAGTTATCAATTATAGTTTAATCGAAAAGAGCTATCGATTAGTTTAATCGAAGTGAGTTATAGAATATTGGTTATTCGAAGGAGTTATCGAATTTAGTTATTCGATGGAGTTAATCGAAAAGAGTTAAATCCAATAGAGTTAATTGATAAGAGTAAATGGAATAGTAAATCGAATATAGTTTATTCGAAGAAAGGTTTTCGAATCTAGTTATTCGAAAAAGAGAAATTACAGAATATAGTTATTCGAAGGGAGGAGTTATCGAATAAGGATTTATTCGAAAGAGAGTTATGAATGGAATATGAAATGTTGAGTATCAACATAAATATGTTTTGAAAAGTTAATGGGTTTGTAGCACTTTTTCTACCTTAGCAATTTCGAGGACGAAATTATTTTAAGTGGGGAAGATTGTAATGACCCGGATTCTTATGGGTAAATTTTAAATATTTAATACGGATTTAAATATTTAAATGGAGGATATAAATGGAATTTTATATTATGTTATTAGTTTAATAATCAATTTCGATTTAAAATCGAATATATTAAATAACAGAATACGATAATGGATTTAGATTGAATTCAAATTTGAATTAAATACAGTTCAAATAAATTAACAGGAAATTTTATTTTGAATTTATTGCGATAATAACATTTATTTATTTTCGAGGAAATTAATAATCTGAAATTAATTTATATTTATTTAAATTAATATCTCCTTCAGATGATCGAACTGGACCTCGGTACTTATCCCAGTGGGTTCAGAATAGGGGTTTTACCCTAGAATTTTCAGCCGTTGGGTTCAAAAAAAAAAAGGGAATTCAGAATCAGGATATGGGTTTAATTAAAGTAAAATATAAATAAAAGAAATAAAATTTGTTTGTTTTTGTGTGTGGACTTAAACAAAAACACGGGTTCTTCTTCTACTCCACACAAAAATGACCTTGCTGTTCAAAAGGATACCGCACCCCTTCCCTATTAAATCGCGTCTCCTTTGGCACTTCGAACTACACAGAAGATCGATCCAAAAATATCAGTAAATGTCCTCTCTCCCAAAATCAAATCGAACGCAATAATTTGTTGCTCGTAGGGACTCGCCCTTCACGGTGGTAGGCTCGAGATCAGTTGCATCGACAGCCTCTGATGATCGAATTGATTTGCAGCGTTCTAGGTTTAGGGTTGGGGCCGATTTCACAAAGTCAAGGTACGGGGATTGGTGCGAGTACTGTAGCAGCTCGATTTTTGGGCTTCCAGTGTAGGGCGGTTTGGAAGGTCGCGATATACCTCGTCGCATCACTGGTGGAGGGTTTTCGAGGGTTTATTGATGTTGCGATGGAACTGATGAACTGGGATGGTACGGTGTGGTGCGACAATGTCGATCTAGGTTGGAGTTCAAAAAGGTTCGAAGTTCGGTGGTCAACAGTGGTCAGCATAAGGAAGGGAGCGACGGTTGGTGGATGGTTTCGAACTCAGAAATGGAGCTGCTTGCGAAGTGTTTGAGAAAATG
Source organism: Allium sativum (assembly GCA_030737875.1). NCBI lineage: Eukaryota > Viridiplantae > Streptophyta > Magnoliopsida > Asparagales > Amaryllidaceae > Allium > Allium sativum. The sequence goes on from CM060910.1 coordinate 924,076,311, forward strand.
CCGTAAAGGAAATTAGGTAAGGAATAAAATCATGTTAATTAAGTTCTTAATTTAATTACTTTAGCCGATGAATTTGTCGACTCAGTCAAGGTAAATTAACTTGATTTGAGGGGTTAGTGATTTTATATATATATATATATATATATATATATATATATATTAGCATAAGACCTGGTTAAGGATATTCGGTACCTAATGTATAAAGTCCGGATTTTTCCTAGGAAAGGAGAAATCGAATGAAATCATCCTTGTGGAGTTCGGAGACTTGGGAATCAATGAAGATGAATTGAAATTGATACCAATGCGAATAAAAATCAAGTGAGTAAATCTCACTCTGTTTTATTTAGAATTATTTTATCGGTTAAAACTAATTGTTTTGTTGATTGTTGGATGCTTTAAATATTTATTTATTGCTGTTAAAAATATATTAGTTATCTAGGATTGGTTGACTATTATATATATATTGGGTTGATGATTGGTTGGATTCCCGCAGTTTCATTAGCGGATGCCCGCGGTTTCATAGCGGATGATTACCCTATACGCCCCACGCTATGATTAGTGGATGACCTTCATACCGCGATATCCTGCCTCGAAGCAGGATGGGTATTACTATGTTGACTAACATCTGTGGATGCAGGAAAACAGGTTGGAGGAATCCAACTGGATTCCTCAAAAATATATTATCTGTTGTTGGTTGTTTGATTTCATATATATATTCATATATGATGTGTTAAAAATCAATTGATTGAAAATTGGTTGATTTGATTGTTTAAAATATCCCTGGGGCTTGAATATTGATTCATAAAAATATCGGAAAGGGTATTTGATATTTAAAAAGGGAATTCTATTTTTATAAATAGAATTTGAATTTTAAATAAAACTATAGAAAATATTAACTTGTTTAAAGGTATATAAAACAAGTATCGAATTTATAAACGTTGTTTATAAATGAAAATATGGGTTTTGAATCGAATTTATAAACGTTGTTTATAAATGAAAATATGGGTTTTGAATCGAATTTATAAACGTTGTTTATAAATGAAAATATGGGTTTTGAATCGAATTTATAAACGTTGTTTATAAATGAAAATATGGGTTTTGAATCGAATTTATAAACGTTGTTTATAAATGGAAAGGTGGGATTTGAATTGAAGTTATAAACGTTGTTTATAAATAATGCCGAGAATTCAAATGCACTTTAAACTGTAGATTTGAATATAGAAATTCAAATGCACTTTAAACTATAGATTTGAATATAGAAATTCAAATGCACTTTAAACTATAGATTTGAATATAGAAATTCAAATGCACTTTAAACTATAGATTTGAATATAGAAATTCAAATGCATCTTAAACAATAGATTTGAATATAGAAATTCAAATGGACTTTAAACGATAGAATTTGAATATAGAATTCAAATGGACCTTGAATATAGAATTCAAATAGACTTTGAATATAGAAATTCAAATGGACTTTAAACGATAGAATTTGAATATAGAATTCAAATGGACCTTGAATATAGAATTCAAATAGACTTTGAATATAGAATTCAAATAGACTTTGAATATAGAAATTCAAATGGAGTTTAACTATAGAATTTGAACATAGTATTTCAAATGGAATTTGAATATAGAAATTCAAATGGGATTTTAAATAAAAAGATTTGGATAAATAGAAGTGGATTAGACTAAGAAGTTAATTAACAGATTTAATTAACAAATTGAGTTAAAACGATTGGTATAGTTAAAATAGATTGGGCAGGTATAGATACAGGAGACAGGTATGGAATAAAGTATAGAAGTGAAATAAATAGAATGCCCGACAAAAAGGTACGCATTTAATTTCCATATGAGATTTTATGCGCCGTATCGGCTAGCCGCTTGGCTTTTTCTTTTTCTTTTTGAGATGAGAAGGACCGGGAAAGCTATTTGAAATTTCCCGATGCTCCCGGTACAAAGGAGGTTATGGCGAATTTTTCCGGGAATTTAAGGAGATAGAATATTTTTAAGATAATTTGATAGTTAGAAATCAACGTATCGATATATAAAGAAGTCGATAAGGAAATGAACTTAGAAATAGAATAGTATAATCAAAAAGGAAGACTAGGAATAAAATCTAGTAAGAATAGAAAGAGAAAATGTATATGTGGTTGAAGGTGAATAATCAGTTGTATGGTATTGGTTATTCGAGTAAGTAGTCTTGTCTGTTTTGACGTTAAATGCTATCCAGTCAAGGTCTGAGAGGTAATTATACCCCAACTTGGTTGATTTCATGATATACCGATAAGTAGCAAGATTCAGGCTCGAAGATCAATATGGAATAAGAATTAGTTAAATACTGTATTTGGGTTGTCGTAACGATGTTTTATACAACATCTGTTTTAACCCAAATATGTGCAAAGCTTGGAAATAGAATAATGAATATTTCCTAGTATAGAAAATAAAGGAAGGCGATATATGGAAATGTTTTCCAAAGAACGTATAAGGCCAATATGGTTCTTGAAATATTTGGTTAACAAATATTGATAAGAAAAAGAGAATAGATTTAATTAATGGAATATTAATTAAAGGTTCAGTGATTGTTGGATGTTTGGTTGAACACTTGTTTTATTCGATAGTTAAATCATCGACTATCGAAACACTTGTTTTTATTCGATAGTTAAATCACAGACTATCGAAGTTTTGACCATCGTTGTCAATGTGGAGAGACCGGTTGGATTATTATCCGAAGAACCACTCCATATCGGCAGTAGCGTGCGAATCAGATTATATAAAGATAATCGAAGACGGAGTAGAGTGCAAGGACTTTTTCTAAATAGAAATAGTGCCTTCGATTCATCCTGTTCCTGGGTGACTTGTATGGATGAATGTCTGACAGAGTATTTCCAGAAGGGTCACGTACATTGATTTCTTCAACTGTACCAAGAGTGGAAGCGGAGGAGGAAACTTCTTTTAGCTGACACGTAATGTATTGTTGTAGACGTCAATTAGTGATTTTCGATGGATCTGACGATGTGACATTCGAAGTGAATCTGGTGTGATGATAAAGTGTAGCTTCTAGCCTCAACATCCGGTAAATGACAGAAATCGGGCAAGCAGCATGGCTATGTAGGTCGCACCTATTAGGGTGTATAATCACCTGATCTAGAGTTTCATTTACTTCTAAAAATCTATTGTCGATGCTGTCCCATTCGGGAAACGGTTGCTGATCCCAATCGTTGGTGATATACATTCGATACACTCAAGCGAAATGAGTGGTCGGTCATGTGTGGCTGAGTTGCAAGATGTTCTTGTTGAACTCGGTGTATTCTCCTCTAGAGATATACCAGCGGAAGGTGATTCCATACCTTGTCATAGTTGGAAATCCGTTACCCAATACGTGCTTGCGGTTTTGATTTGTATATTACATATGTGGAACGTGAGATGCAAACGTTCCACTAGATTGTTATCTACTTGATTTAGACATTATTATAATATCAAAAGAGCTTTGATATAAAGATAAGTCAAGTGTTTGGATTCTCATAAGGGAAAAAAAACCCGTTCCGTGTTATACGGCGTGGTCTTATGAGATATCATTTAGTTTCTGAAACTGTTTTAAACTGTTTACTCATACCAGTCCCATGACTGACCCGGAGTTTATTTGTTTTGTTCTACCTAAACTCTTGGGTGCCTAAATTTGTACGGGCAGTCAAGTAGTTCAGGATTTTTTTCAGATATATCTAAAGGAGCTTGGAGCGGGAGGCTTCAGCGTTATCTAGTTATAGTTTGTTGCGCTATGTTGTAAGTGTTGTACTCTGATAAGTGTATGTTATACAGTTAAGATTTTGTATTTCAAAGATGTGATATATTATATTTTGTTCCGCTGCGATGTGAGATTCTGTGTTGTTATTTCTGTTCTTCTTCTACCTCTTTCTTCTAAAAAAAAATTGTCTCGTATTTTCGTGATATTTGGGTTGGACGTATGATGTATATAGTCAACTCTGATGTTATGGAAATCTGGGTCACTACACTTATGCCCATATGGAGTGATTTTCAGATAATAAACCTAATCCCGGTCTCTCCGTATTGACAACAAAAATATAAAATGGATCAAAAACTTTAATAGCTGGTTATTTAACTATCAAAAGAAAACATTCATACAACCAATGATCCTATTTCCATCAAGCAACACTAAGCTCTTTAAATTTATTTCTTATTAATTTATCGTTTCCCAGTTTTCCTTTATTCCGTTCCCATATCTTTTCCCATATATTTCTCAAAACTCGTTTGGCCACTCGTGATTCTTGGAAAACATTTCCATATATCAAAACTATTTATTTTCTATATTCCAGAAAATATCTCTTATCACAATTGGAAGACATTTCCATATATTCACAAACTCTTATTTTCTATATCTCCCAAACCGTTTCATTTTCTATGCTTAGAAAACATCACTGATTATATTTGGAAAACATATCCAAACTCATTTTATATGGGTTTAAACAAACATTATACAAAACATCGTTACGATAAATCAACCAATTAATCACTCATTAACTAACCGTATCTCTAACCAATCCTCGCTACCGAACCTTAGCCAATCCTTGGTCAACAATGATGTAATGACCCGGGTTTTTGGCGACCTTGGTTATCCGATATACAACACATATCGGACATCCAAGGGTCGAAAATACCGGATGATTAATGAAAGAAATTTGAGGGTGAGGATAGAAAAGATAGAAATTTAGAATAGAAGAAGAAGAAGAACACAACATCAGAGTAACACGAATCTCACAGCGGAACGAATAACATATATTAGATAACATATCTTTGAAATAAAAGATTGTACTTGAATATAGATATCATCATCAAGTACAGCACTTACAACACAGCGGAAATAAACTATAGCTATATGATCCTGAAGCCTCCTGCTCCAGCTCTTCAAGTATCTGTAAATCCCGACTACTTGACTGCCCGTATAAAATTGGGCACCCAAGAGTTTAGGGAAAACAAAACAAAATAAACTCCGGGTTAGTCATGGGACTGGTGTGAGTAAAACAGTTTAAAACAGTTCAAGCAGGTAAATGATATCTCATAAGACCACGCCGTATAACACAACGGGTTTTTCCCTTATAAGAATCCAAATTATCTTTATATTAAAAACCTTTTTATATTATAATAATGTCTACCAACCACAATATAACAATCATCTAGCAGAAACGCTTTCATCTCACGTTCTACATATATAGTATACAATCAAAACCGCAAGCACGTATTGGGTAATGGATTTCCAACTATAACAAGGTATGGAACCACCTTTCGCTAGTGTACCTCTAGAAAGGAATACACTGGGTTCAACAAGAACATCTTGCAACCCGACCACACATGACTGACCACTCATTTCGGTTGAGTGTATCGAATGTATATTACCAACGGTTGGGATCCACAACCGTTTCCCGAATGGAACAGTATCGACAATAGATTTTTAGAAATAAATGAAACTCTGGATCAGGTGATTATACACCCTACTTCGGAGCGACCGACTTAGCCATGCTGCCTGCTCGATTTCTGTCATTTACTGGTTGATGAGGCTTGAGGTTACGCTTCATCATCACATCAGATTCACTTCGAATGCCACATTGTCAGATCCATCGAAAATGACTAATTGACGTCTACAACAGTACATTACGTGTTAGCTAAAGAAGTTTCCTTCTCCGCTTCCACTCTTGGTACGGTTGAAGAAATCAATGTACGTGACCTTTCTGGAAATACTCTGTCAGACATTCATCCATACAAGTCATCCAGGAACAGGATGAACCGAAGGCACTATTCAGTACATCCATCTTAGGCACTGTTATCTAAGACTTATACAATAGCCCTTGCACTTTACTCCGTCTTAAATTATCTTTGGCATATATGATTCGCAACGCTTATGCCAATACAGAGTGGTTCTTTGGATAATAATCCAACCGGTCTCTCCATATTAACAACGTTAAAATGGTCAAAACTTTGATAGTCTGTGATTTAACCATCAAAGAAAAACAGGTGTGCAAACAACGATATTATTTCCAAATGGAAATTCTATCAATCAATCATCAATCATATATATATATATATATATTCACATTTCCTTATTTTATATGTTTAGAAAATATATGTTATTAACACTGGAAAACATTCCCATTGTTTATTTACATATCACTATCATTTCACAACTATCAGTCCCTGACTGTAAACTAGTAGGAGAACAATTCTCTAAGTATAAACCGCGAAGGCCGAAACCAACATCAGATCGATACTCAGAAAACTATCCAACTTAACTAATCTCTAGTCAATTTCTAATCTTTCTTAATTCCATTTGATTTACTCTGTTCGATTAACTTGATTCGATTAATTCTTCTATTTATTTTCTAAATAGAAAATCCTTTATTCCATTTATTTTGCTTAACATCTCTTTTATAACTTATTCAATTTCTAAGTCAATATCCCTTTATCATAACTTATTCATTTCTTAAATAAATAATCTGTTTAATATCCTATTTATTTATTCTAAGTGTTTCCTTTAATAACCCTATTTATTTAACAAATAAATATGTCCTTTCCTTATTCTATTTATTTTAACAAATAAATAAATCCATTATCTTATCCTATTTATTTAACAAATAAATATCTCACTTATTATCTCCTATTTATTTACTAAGTAAATAGTCCATTTTATAACATCTTATTTATTAACCCGAAATAAATAATTCACTTTATAATTATTCCAATTTATAAATATTTCTTATTTATAAATATTCCAATTTATACATATTCTGTTTTCAATATCACTTTGAAAATCTCCTTTTCCCATTCCGATATTTTATGGTACTTAACACATCATATCACGATGACCAATATCGTCCAAACACATATAATCAACCACAGATTATAAACTACATCATATATCACAATACATGAAAAACAATAAAATAACTATTGAGGAATCCAGTCGGATTCCTCCAACCAGTTTCCCTGCATCCACAGATGTTACACAATAAAATCAACATCACTTTCAGTTCCATATGATATATTCTGTTAGACAGAATCAATATATAAATTCAACTAACTGACTAGCAGTTCAATCAAACAGTTAACACACAGTCAATCAGCCAATATTTAACAGTTCTAAAAATACAACATGAAATTATAAACTATTCAGTATTAGTGAGATTTACTCACTTTGGCGGTTCATCGTAAGAACGATAAACTGTTTGTTTGATTTGAATCAAACGATTTATGTAACAACCCGTATTTTTAAAATAACATGTTATAACATAAACCAAGGCAGAATTAAATGATAAAATCTGAATCAAGGGAAACGGGCTGTGCCATTGCATTCGTCTCGGAAAAATACGCGAAACAGAGTCCGATTTTTCGAAAATCGGAGTTCGTATGACCAAGTTATGGCCCGTCAAAGTTTTCAGAAAATTTCAAGTTCAAAAACAGTTCAAATTTGAATTCATAATTCAAATTCAGCCAAGCAGAACAGGCGGGAAAATTCCCGCCACCCCCAAGTCGACTGGGGAGTCGACTTGGGAGTCGACACACCCCAGGTGGTGTCGACTGCCCAGTCGACACCCCTGTCGACTTGGGTGGTCGGCCAGTTTGGCCTGGGTGCACTGACTTGTTTCTCAAGACATGTTTGGAGGCTTGTGACGGATTTTAAAGGCTCGGATCTGAATTAGGGTTAATCCTATGGCCTAAACTAACCTAAACTTCTATAAAAGGACTCTAATACCTAGCCTAAACCATCATAAATCAATCCTACAACTAGATTATGCCAAAATGTTTAATCATGGCCTCCACCCTCTTGTCATAGTCTCCATCTTCATTCATATGGGAGTTTCTAAGCTTGTTTGAGAGTTTCTAAGTTTGATTCAAGGCCAAAGTTCAATCTTTCTTCATTAAAACAAGGATCTTTCTTCATACAAATCAAAGGAGCTTCTTGTTTCTCAAGACAACTTGGAGCTTGTATTCATTTGGGGGTTTTTAAAGTTGCTAGTGGCTTCGTCTCAATCTTATTTTATTTTATAGGTCTTCATAGCATTGTAAGCCCTATTCTACTCTTAGATTCTAACTATGAAGTTAAATATGACATGTTTCAAGTTTGAGTTTGGGCCTAAGTATAATTTGTGCTTTGATTCTATCATGTTATGCATAGATTTATTCTATGCATGTTTGTAAAGCTATCACCTTGACTTTGTGCATAGAAAGCTATGACCTTTGATTTGAAAGGTTTCATAAAGCAACATAGAAACTCTCATAACCCTTATGTTATCTTGCATATGATGTTATATGCGAATCACTAGCTATCATCCTATGTCATTTATGACCATGTTTCACCTATTTTGCTAAAGTTGATATCATGCATGTTTTGAGGCCTATAATGTAATATGCAAGTTTATGAACACATTTGCCTCATATGCCACCATGTTTAACTTGTGGTCAAACCATATTAATTATGTCATGCTTCTAAAGTTCCCTCTTTGAGATCTATTTGCGTTTATGCGAACTTACATGCGATGGGGTTACGTTATGGGTAAACTAAAATGACATAAAATCATGACTTGAAAGATGACACGAAATATGACATGTGATTATGCTTGGAACATGAACATGAACTTGGACATGACTTCTAGAAAACATGAGAATGGCCAACTCGAGGTTGGGTTGAGTTTGTAGCATAAATCTACCCGGAACCGACCGGCTTAACTAGTGGCTACAAGTAATAGGACCCAATGTGAGTAGTTGGTCATGTCGCACTTGAAACCCGAGGTTAGACTAAGTTGGGGTGTAAAGCTACCCGGACCCGCCCGGCTTAACTAGTAACCACAACAAGGTCTAATGTGAGAGGTTGGGTGCATTAAATTAATTAATGCCACATGATAGGGTTAAGTCATGGACCGCTTGAATACTTAACCAATTAAACACGATGGGTTGGTAGGGTTAAGTCATGGACTACTTGAATACTTAACCAATTAAACACGATGTATTGATAGGGTTAAGTCATGAACTGCTTGGATACACTTGACCAACTCAATACATGGTTAGGATAGGGTTAACCACACTTAACCCGCTTGAAATCCTAGTTACGTGGTCCTTTTCAGCAGTAACCCACTTGGGAGTATCTGGATACCCTGTACTAGGCTAGGGTGGGGCACGATTACTGGACTGATTGTAAGAGACCAAAAGAGATGACTGAATGGTGCACCGGTTGTTCAGGCGGACCATGGTCGTGCACATTAAGTCCGGAGTTGAACATGGGCACCAGTAGGTTTAGACTGTGCGTGCTTGATTTGTGTCTGTGGTTTACACCTTAGGGCTGGATACACCCTAGGGTGGACCTTGCACAGTTAACTACATTCCATGATTAAGCCATATGACACCGATACACGACGAGTTAGGCTTATAGGGAGCCGATCAACTAGACCGAGTAGTTGGACCTTGATTTAGGTCACCTCATGATGTTGGGCCAGCTTTGGGCTAAGGGATCATTTCTTGTTTATACTTGACATGGATTGGAATACTAGTACACACTTGGTGCAACTGAACCTTGTATATGCGATGCCACACTTGATCTATCTTGTTAACCTTTCACCATGCCAGTTATCATCCTATGTTTCATCTCTGTTTTACATGTCCAGTTAACTTTATTAGTTTTTATACTAATAGTAGGTAGGACTTACCAGTCTTTTTGACTGACCCGTTTTCTTTCGTCTCTTTTCTTCCATTCCCCCCCTCCCCTCAGGTTCTCAGGGTGGGAACACTAGCACCTAGCTGGATCTTTAGCTTGCTTACTGGATAGCTCATGTAGGATTTGGACTTGAGCTTGCTATGGCTTACCACATCTACTTTGGGCATAGTTTACTTTATGTTATTTCCAGTTTTCAATTTATGTTTCTAGACTTTGTTTTGTGGGAAAATAATGACCAAGTACTTTGATGTAACTTGACTATGGTTTTGAAATGTTAGTTTTTACCCGCTTCTTTATTTACTCTACTTTTACTTATATGTTCTGTCTTGTGATATCTGCATGCATGTTTACCTCGTTTAACGCCCCTCCAAAGCCAGTGTACTTGCAAGAGTGACCCTGGCGGAGGTGGGGTGTTATAATTTATCTCGCCGTAAATTCAAACGAGCTCCACTCCACTCCCAGTCAGTTCCATTAGGTAGTGTCCGCCCATACGATCCTGTCGGATCTTGTTTCGCACATTCTCAGCCCATTAAAAACCTGCACCCACGTACCTCGTCTTCCCCAAATGCTCACAGCCGAACCTGATGCCTGCTGCTCCATTTCAGATATTTTCCCAACTCTCGCTCCTTCAATCTTCCACCATTTCACAAACCGTTAGCACCAAAATGCCTCTCATCTCGTGCTTCATCACCGCTTTGTACAGCTCGACACCTCCTACCAAAATCCATCGCACCGTCCTCAATGCTCGTCAACAGTAAAGAGCCAACACCTTTTATCACCAATACCATCAAGATTTACACAAAACAAAGCTCTTCGCCTCAGAACTCCAAAGAAATCATCGAATTCGCAAACTACTGCTTGAATCCCCTCAAAACCGATTAACCCTAGAATAACTGCACCCTGTATAGTGTAACACTCCACATCCGTTAAGGTCACTCTCAAAGGGAATGCCTTAACTTTGATGGAGTGTTTTAGTAGACAGAACAGAAACTTACAAGACAGATAAAATAGTACTTGAAAAATTTGTAGCTTTATTACAATAGAGACCGAAGTAAGTTTGGTTACATCCTTTCAAATCACAATATCAGAATTCAAGTACAAAATATCAGTCTTGTACAAAAGCCTTCAGAATGCATAGTTTTTAAAATCATAATCCCCACAGAAGCTGCTATAAGGAGTCAAGCCATACTTTAAGCACTTTAAGTACTTCAAGCAGAAGAAATCCGGATTAAGCTAAAGTATTCCCTCCTTGGATAACCTGGGGGGAAACGGAAGAAAAAGGGGCGAAAACAAGCAAGGTCAGACATAAAGTCTGGCAAGCCTTTGACTTTCAGCATATGAACAGATAATAATAATTATGACATAAAAAATAAAACTGGATGTGAGATAACAGTAACAGGAGTAGCAGACATACTTAGGTTAAACAGAAAAAGAACAGAATGATGTAAGCTACTGCTTTTCACCTCTCTGCACTAATACTAGTATAACAGGATTAGGTGTTACCCTAATGTCTAAACTGAAACAGAATCGAAATAGAATAATCTATACAAAAACAGAATGCTAGTAATGGGCCTTCACCACCCCAACAAACGGAAAGTACAGAAGCAGAATACTAATAATGGGCCTTTACCACCCCCAACAGACAGAAGGTACGGAAACAGAATACTAATAATGGGCCTTTACCACCCCAACTAGAAACAGACAGAAACAGAAACAGATTAATCCCTACGGAAACAGAATGTAGAATTAGGTGTACACTAGTAAATGGGCCTTTACCACCCGAACAGACGGTACCACACAGAAACAGACAGGTGTTACCACCAAACAGAAACAGACGGTACCAACAGAAATAGACAGAACTAAGTGTACCCTAAAACCCTACCCCAAGCGATCGGCTCCCTAATACATAAATACCCTGTGTCGGCCCCACAGTAGGGTGTATCACTCCATAAAGTGATAACCAATTGGCACAGACCTATTTACAGATGTCACGACATCTTACATCCTCATAGGCAGACTGGGATCCATGCACGCACATGACCCAGTTGGAACGCACCATCAACACCCTTCGCCATTATCAGAATGAACCGCTTATAATTAGTTCAGTAAGCATGCCCGGACCCTACCTACTGTTGGGTCATAGTTTTGATACCAGAAAGGGTTACTGACTAATATAGGTCCCAAACAACAGATGACACAAGTAATTTCCCTCCTAACCTTGTGTCCCCAGACTAACAGATTTCAGATTAACTTGTTTACAAGTTCAGACATACAGAGTTCAGATCAACTAGTTCACAAATCAGACAAGTTTTCAGACTAACAGATCAGATATACAGATTTAACAGATTTGCAGATTTGTCTAACTTTGTAATTGGGCCTACAGATTCACGAAAAGGGTTTGTTAAATTCATTAGTCCAATTGGTTTAACCCTATTCACCCAAAACGTTTTAGACATCATATTTATCCCATATTTGCATCAATTAAATATTAATGCACAGACCTCTCACATTAGGTCGATAGCTTGTGGCCGCTGGATATGCCGGGCGGTTCCGAGCAGACTTCTACCACAAGCCAGACCTAACCTCGTGTCTAAGCATATTTTAGTTATGCCTACGACCTCTCACATTAGACTGAAAGTTTGCGGTCGCTGGTTAAGCCGGTTGGTTCCAGGCAGGCTTCCACCGCAAACAGAGTCTAACCTCGTGTCATAGACAATTCATTCCAATACAGATTTTACAGGTATCAGACTAATTCTGCTTTTTTAACAGATTAAACTTCTTCCCAGGATACAACAGATTAATCAAATTTCCATGTTTTACTAAATCTTAGGTCTGGCCTACGGATTTCCATACCCAGATTACCATTATCTAGTTTTCAACAGATCAGACAATTCAACAGATAGCAGATCTAGCAGTTTAAGCGATTCAACAGATTTAGCAGATAACAGATTTAGCAGTTTAGGCAATTCAACAGATGTAGCAGATAACGGATTAGGCAATTTAACAGATTTAGCAGATTAGGCAATATAACAGAACTAGCAGATTAGGAAATATAACAGAACTAACAGATTAGGAAATATAACAGAACTAGCAGATTAGGCAATATAACAGAACTAGCAGATTAGGCAATATAACAGATTTAATCATTCCTTAAAGTTTCATAGACATATCTTGCCTAATTATAAATTTGGCCTGAGTTTGCATGCCTAAATAGTTGTCATGATTCACAATATGATCATATACCCCACGTTTGCATTGAATTTACATGGCACAGATTAGGGTCATAATTTACTATATAACACTTGTCCCAAATTTAGTTAAACTTGCCTAGTACAAAAGATTCACATATAAATTATACCAAGTATAGCCATCGATTTCAATGCATGTCATATATTCAAAAATCTCCCACTTAGGTGTTATTCACATTTAACAGTTATCAAATCTTAATATAGATCTTTACACCTAAGTCATATTCTCTTTTTATCTCAAGTCATGAATCGTTATATAAACATATGCCCAACAATCTAGAAATTTAAATTAAAACAGATCTTAATTCAAAATATGCGTTATGTCCAAAGTCTCAAATCGTATGTTAACATACAATGGTTCCTCTTCTTCCAACTCACAGAATATGCATAGATCTAAATCTAGTTTACAGCATATGTCCTTTCTTAAATCAGTCACATATTAGCCATGTCCAATTATGCCATCATTCATTATTTGTCCCAAAGTTTTGCGTTTGTGCGTTAATCTCTTATGAGATGTGGCGCAGGCTCGTGGTAGCCTGGCTATAGAACAGAAATAAGAAGAGATACAGAATAAAATAGATCAGAACAGAACGTACACAACCTCAAATTCAGAATTACAATCATGTCACAATTATAATTAAAGTTTATATCGGAAAATAACTGTACTTGCCTTTCGTGGTTTTAAGAAAGGATAATAAACTGTTGTTGATGCAGAAAGGCTGAATTATTCCTCTTTAATTGTTGTTGTAGCTCTAAACTTTGATTTGAGATTTGATTTAGCTTTTAATTCAATTCAGATTGGAAGAAGATGCATCAATCCAAGTTTTGATTCCAGCAGAGTAGCGACGCCATTTTTATTTTTAGTTAGAACAGAGACAAAGTATAGACAGAATGAAATTGTGTAGAGAAAATGAGGCTAGGGGGCTGTTTATATAGGATTAGGCGGACGAATCTAGATAGAAAACGAGACCGGATACATCAGAATGAACAGGTTCAAAAACTGGGTTTTGGGAGCATGTCGACACTATGGTCAACCTGGTCTGGCCAGGTCGACCCCCAGGTCGACACAATGGTCGACTTGGCCCCTGGGAGGTCGAACCCCAGGTCGACCTGGTCCATGGGCGGGAATTTTCCCGTCCAGCCTGTTCTAGGATTTTGAATTGGAATTTTCGAGCTGTTTTCGATTTTGAAATTCTCTGAAACTTCGGAGGGCCATATCTCCCTCATACGGACTCCGTTTCTCGAAAACTCGGACTCGTTTACAAGCAGAATTTTGATACGAACGCAATGGCGTAACCTGTTTCCCTTGATTCTTATTTTAAAAATTAATTATTCTTTGATTTGTTACTTATACGTTCACAGAAAATACGGGGTTTTACATTCTCCCCTCCTTAAAGGATTTCGTCCCCGAAATCTTCAAGTTAAGAAGAATGTGTCCTACCATCCAGTCATCCATCTACTCAACCATCATCCACAAGCATCCATTTTCCTTAGAAAACTTCTAATGTTGTATGAACATATGCAAAAGTGTGTGTATATGTTCCTTATCTAATGCAAAGATCAGGCGGTCCACTGATTCAGTTGACCTCCTTAATGCGAATTATGTCAGTGCCATGAGTCCAACATGTATGCAATTTTCTTATTTGATACATATCATTCTTATATGAGTGACAACCATTCATTCATATGCAACATCCATGTGATGAGTCAATCATTTTGCATCCACAGAAATTGAAAATGCTCACATATCCATATGCAGCATGAGAGTGTTTTCGAGCCGATCTAGTGCCTAGTGTGTGTATATGTATCCACGAGCAACCACTTGCATCCACTTGCAACCATCAAACATAACATGTCTCAAACACATGTTTACATCCATAGGATTCCTATCTAAAGGTCGAAGACTCGATCGATAGGATATAGTTGAATGATGGAAGCGAGCACAGATAAAATAAAAACGTGGTTCCCATTATACCTTGGTTGAGAAAATAATTCCCCTAAGTATCAACCCCGAGACCGAAATCAACATCAGATTGACACCCAGAGGATTACCCTCTTTAGACAATGTCAAAACTGGAAATCTTAATCTTATCAGAAATATTCAGATACTTACAGACTACTGGTACAGATCTGATTATCGAATGATTCTTAGAAAACTAAGCATGGGAAATTCCCACCATATCCCTCAAAAACCCAGAATGTATGCATTACAATCGACTTGACGCCTAACACAGATACCTTCAAACCCCAACCTATCACCAACAGATGAGTCGTAACCCCTATGGGGTTTGAGACTATAACCAGATCAGAAACAAGACTAGTATTAAAGTGCAGAGACTCGACTACGAAATCAGAATGCCATAATCGGAAAGAGTTCTAACTCAATAATCAGATAAGGAAACTAAACTCTCTACGGAAATTTTCCTACTTCTATCCTATCCACCAACTATGAGAGCATTCGCCTGCCTTCCCGAAGTAGGTCATGTCCTTTGTCCTTGCCCCCGCTTCTTCGGCCAGTCCCTAGTGAAGTGTCCCATCTCACCACAGTTGAAGTGAGTGTCCTTCCTCTTTCGGCAATCCTTGTCCAGATGAGTCAAGCTTCCATAAGTTAAAGCACTTTTCTCCTCCTTTATCTTCAGACTTTTCTTCCTTCTTTTGTGTTTCCTTTTTGCCTCTTTTGTGAACCAAGTCCATATCCATGAGTTTCTCATCCTTGGGTTGTGCTCCTTAGCCAATCTCCCTCATTCTCATCTTTACTGTCTGTGTATAACACGTAGACAAGTCCCTAGAAAGCTGCCTCCATCCCACGGTAAATCCTACAAAGCTCGAAAGAAAATTAGCCATAGGCGAGACTACTGCGGCTACAGATGGAAGTCGGGCGTTTATCTGCCCTTTGATCGGTGTCGTAGTCTTATCAAGCCTACAGAACCATGCCACGATGAGGTCACCTCCCAGAAAGCCAGGAGCCCTGGAGAAAGAAGGAAACAAAGATTCAAACGGAGGATCAAAAGATAGATATATGGCTTTTGGGGATTATGTTTTTTCAAAAATAGGCTTTACTTTCGAAAATACTTTCTTTTAAAACCTTTTTGAAAATAGTTTTCAAAAACTTTACTCAATCTGGTAACCTTCAGCTATGATACCAAGTGTAACACCCCACCTCCGTTAAGGTCACTCTCAAAGGGAACGCCTTAACTTTGATGAAGCGTTTTAGTAGACTGAACAGAAACTTACAAGACAGATAAAATAGTACTTGAAAATTTTATAGCTTTATTACAATAGAGACCGAAGTAAGTTTGGTTACATCCTTTCAAATCACAATATCAGAATTCAAGTACAAAATATCAGTCTTGTACAAAAGCTTTCAGAATGCATAGTTTTTAAAATCATAATCCCCACAGAAGCTGCCATAAGGAGTCAAGCCATACTTTAAGCACTTTAAGTACTTCAAGCAGAAGAAATCCGGATTAAGCTAATGTATTCCCTCCTTGGATAACCTGGGGGGAAACGGAAGAAAAAGGGGCGAAAACAAGCAAGGTCAGACATAAAGTCTGGCAAGTCCAGTGACTTCCAGCATATGAACAGATAATAATAATTATGACATGAAAATAAAACTGGATGCGAGATAACAGTAACATGAGTAGCAGATATACTTAGGTTAAACAGAAAAAGAACAGAATGATGTAAGCTACTTCTTTTCACCTCTCTGCACTAATACTAGTATAACAGGATTAGGTGTTACCCTAATGTCTAAACTGAAACATAATCGAAACAGAATAATCTATACAAAAACAGAATGCTAGTAATGGGCCTTCACCACCCTAACAGACAGAAAGTACAGAAGCAGAATACTAATAATGGGCCTTTACCACCCCAACAGACAGAAGGTACGGAAACAGAATACTAATAATGGGCCTTTACCACCCAACTAATGGGCCTTTACCACCCCAACAGAAACAGACAGAAACAGAAACATATTAATCCCTACGGAAACAGAATGTAGAATTAGGTGTACACTAGTAAATGGGCCTTTACCACCCGAACAGACGGTACCACGCAGAAACAAACACGTGTTACCACCCAACAGAAACAGACGGTACCAACAGAAACAGACAAAACTAAGTGTACCCTAAAACCCTACCCCAACCGATCGGCTCCCTAATACATAAATACCCTGTGTCAGCCCTACAGCAGGGTGTATCACTCCCTAAAGTGACAACCAATTGGCACAGACCTATTTACAGATGTCACGACGTCTTACTTCCTCAGAGGCAGACTGGGATCCATGCACGCACATGACCCAGTTGGAACGCACCATCAACACCCTTCGCCATTATCAGAATGAACCGCTTATAATTAGTTAAGTAAGCGTGCCCGGACCCTACCTACTGTTGGGTCATAGTTTTGATACCAGAATGGATTACTGACTAATATAGGTCCCAAACAACAGATGACACAAGTAATTTCCCTCCTAACCTTGTATCCCCAGACTAACAGATTTCGGATTAACTTGTTTACAAGTTCAGACATACAGAGTTCAGATCAACTAGTTCACAGATCAGACAAGTTTTCAGACTAACGGATCAGATATACGGATTTAACAGATTTACAGATTTGTCTAACTTTGTAATTGGGCCTGCAGATTCACGAAACGGGTTTGTTAAATTCATTAGTCCAATTGGTTTAACCTTATTCACCCAAAACGTTTTAGACATCATATTTATCCCAGATTTGCATCAATTGAATATTAATGCACAGACCTCTCACATTAGGTCGGTCGCTTGTGGCCGCTGGATATGCCGGGCGGTTCCGGGCAGACTTCTGCCACAAGCCAGACCTAACCTCGTGTCTAAGCATATTTTAGTTATGCCTACGACCTCTCACATTAGACTGACAGTTTGCGGTCACTGGTTAAGCCGGTTGGTTCCGGGCAGGCTTCCACCGCAAACAGAGTCTAACCTCGTGTCATAGACAATTCATTCCAATACATATTTTATAGGAATCAGACTAATTCTGCTTATTTAACAGATTAAACTTCTTCCCAGGATACAACAGATTAATCAAATTTCCATGTTTTACTAAATTTTAGGTCGGGCCTACGGATTTCCATAATCAGATTACCATTTTCTAGTTTTCAACAGATCAGACAATTCAACAGATAGCAGATCTAGTAATTTAAGCGATTCAACAGATTTAGCAGATAACAGATTTAGCAGTTTAGGCAATTCAACAGATGTAGCAGATAACGGTTTAGGCAATTTAACAGATTTAGCAGATTAGGCAATATAATAGAACTAGCAGATTAGGCAATATAACAGAACTAACAGATTAGAAAATATAACAGAACTAGCAGATTAGGTAATATAACAGAACTAGCAGATTAGGCAATATAACAGATTTAGTCATTCCTTAAAGTTTCATAGACATATCTTGCCTAATTATAAATTTGGCCTAAGTTTGCATGCCTAAATAGTTGTCATGATTCACAATATGATCATATACCCCCACGTGTGCATTGAATTTACATGGCACAGATTAGGGTCATAATTTACTATATAACACATGTCCCAAATTTAGTTAAACTTGCCTACTACAAAAGATTCACATATAAAGCATACCAAATATAGCCGTCGATTTCAATGCATGTCATATATTCAAAAATCTCCCACTTAGGTGTTATTCACATTTAACAGTTATCAAATCTTAATATAGATCTTTACACCTAAGTCATATTCTCTTTTTATCTCAAGTCATGAATCGTTATATAAAAATATGCCCAACAATCTAGAACTTTAAATTAAAACAGATCTTAATTCAGAATATGCGTTATGTCCAAAGTCTCAAATCGTATGTTAACATACAATGGTTCCTCTTCTTCCAACTCACAGAATATGCATAGATCTAAATCTAGTTTACAACATATGTCCTTTCTTAAATCAGTCACATATTAGCCATGTCCAATTATGCCATCATTCATTATTTGTCCCAAAGTTTTGCGTTTGTGCGTTAATCTCTTATGAGATGTGGCGCAGGCTCGTGGTAGCCTGGCTATAGAACAGAAATAAGAAGAGATACAGAATAAAATAGATCAGAACAGAACGTACACAACCTCAAATTCAGAATTACAATCATGTCACAATTATAATTAAAGTTTATATCGGAAAATAACTGTACTTGCCTTTCGTGGTTTTAAGAAAGGATAATAAACTGTTGTTGATGCAGAAAGGCTGAATTATTCCTCTTTAATTGTTGTTGTAGCTCTAAACTTTGATTTGAGATTTGATTTAGTTTTTAATTCTATTCAGATTGGAAGAAGATGCATCAGTCCAAGTTTTGATTCCAGCAGAGTAGCGACGCCATTTTTATTTTTAGTTAGAAAAGAGACAGAGTATAGACAGAATGAAATTGTGTAGAGAAAATGTGGCTAGGGGGCTGTTTATATAGTATTAGGCAGACGAATCTAGACAGAAAACGAGACAGGATACATCAGAATGAACTAGGTTCAAAAGCTGGGTTTCGGGAGTAGGTCGACCCCCAGGTCGACACTATGGTCGACCTGGTCTGGCCAGGTCGACCCCCAGGTCGACACTATGGTAGACCTGGCCCTTGGGAGGTCGACACTATGGTCGACCCCCAGGTCAACCTGGTCCATGGGCGGGAATTTTCCCGCCCAGCCTGTTCTGGGATTTTGAATTCGAATTTTCGAGCTATTTTCGATTTTGACATTCTCTGAAACTCTTGAGGGCCATATCTCCCTCATACGGACTCCGTTTCTCGAAAACTCGGACTCGTTTCCAAGCAGAATTTCGAGACGAACGCAATGGCGTAACCCGTTTCCCTGGATTCTTATTTTAAAATTAAGTATTCTCTGATTTGTTACTTATACGTTCACCGAAAATACGGGGTGTTACATATAACATCTCGCGCGACACTTACTTCATCGAACTCAACCCAAAATGGTATCAAATCGAAGGGAATACGATGAGGATCAAAAGAAAATATATTTGAGATTTATAGGAATTTACTTTCATTTGTTTTTGGATTTTTTTTGAAGTGTTTTTGTTTCCTAGAAAAGAAAAAAATGCGGCGGCTCAAATTTTGTTCTGAAGAGAATTAGGTTATAACGATGAGTTAAGGTCATCTTATAGGGTATTTTGTAGATGAAGTGGCACAAGCAGGACCAAGTGTATTAATATATTTGCTCATTTAAAACTCTAAAAATTCCTATGATCACATACAGTACCCAAAAATCATGAAACTGGACATGTAGCTATAGTTCGACATTGCGGACCCAACGAAACTGGTTTCGTCGAATTTCGACTTCATTTGCTCACACAGTGTATTTTTAACCGTCAAAATACTGATTGTTTTTCACTCTAAAAATCCGTACGGCCACATATTGACTTCAAAAATCACGGAAATTGAAATCTAGCAATAATTTAATATTGCAGATCCAACAAAATTGGTTTCGTCGAATTCTGAGGTTGTTTGCAAAATTGGCTATTTTTAAAGCTCTGAATGACCCATTTAAATATATAAATATATTTAAATATAATTAAATTAAATATTTATAAACAAATATTATCGTATATATTCACAGTGGAATACCATAAAGCTCTAGAATATTCCTATATGAATTTCTAGCTTGATATTTCATCATCAGACTTATATCGATATTCGATTTATATTTAAACCCTTTTTAAAATATAAATAATTCCTTTATAAATTAAAAATGAATTTCATAGCGACTTTTCTAAAATTTGATTTGGACATAAATCAAAATCTACACGACGAAATCCCGATTTTTCTCTTCCACTAGAATGATATACTTTACCAGCTCCATACGTTTCTTGTTTCACAAAAATCCGATTTAAAACGGCTTCTTTATATTCAGTTGAAGCTCGAATCGCCAATTTACGAACTGCAACGCCATTTCGAGCTCGATTTTAATTATAATATAATTATACGTTCAAACTGTCGTTTATATACTATATTCGTTATTCTAATTCAAATTCTAAACTGAATTAAATATCACAGATGATCCGGTTCACACCATATCGCCATTTCAACCAATTCTGATTATTTCAGAATTAAATATATTATTTAATTATTATTCTAATTAAATATTCACCATTATTTAATTAAACCACCATTTAATCCACTATATCACTATTTATATAATTAAATAAATTAATTATAATACCTCTGCAAATGCGGGTGATTACAATCTTTCCCACTTAAAATAATTTCGTCCTCGAAATTGCTAAGGTAGAGGACGACCCTATCGACTGGTTAGAACATATTTGTTCACTTCTTAACTTCAGTTTCAACTGAACCAATTTAATTTCAATTAAATTATTTAGTTAATTCTTACCAACGAAAATTTTCAGAAATCTTGAAAATTTTATAACACCTTAACTTTTCGAAAAATTTCGCCAGCACCTCCTTTGTACTGGTCAATAGGTCAAACTCCAACTCGCCTCTCTGGGCCATCTCCAACCCAAAAGAAAATCAAACTGCCAAGCGACTTGCCAATTCGGCTCATCAAAATCTCATACCATATGAAATATTAACTTGTACCTTTTTGTCGGGCATATCAACTCTATCACTTTCCTATGCTATCAACTTAGCATATACCAAAGTTATCCTAATCAAATTACAATCTGCTCTTATCCATAACACAACCATTCGCTTATATCCGAGCCAAATATCATTTCAACTCGAGTTTCTTCTCGATTCCCAACTCTTAACTTGATTATCACATTACACTTCAAATTTGAATCTCACAATCCAATTTGTCTTGATATCATTCTAATTCAATCTCAGTTACCACTTTACTGGCTTTACTTTAATTCAAATTTGCTTTCACAAATTTCTGTTAAATTTGTTTTTAATTCAAACAGTCTTTCCCTGGGAGTTTTTAAACAGTTTACTCTTTTCAAAAATCAAATTTTCCTTTTTGAAATTCACACAACTTGCCTTTCCCAAAACAAATTCAAAACAGTATCTCTGGTAGTAATTCGTCACTTACAACTCGAAAATGAATACTGATGATGCAGCTGTCATCATTAGAATCTATTTTCCAGTGATCGAAGTGAGTTCAATACTATAAAACCATTTCTAAACATTTCCACTTTGAAATTCATTTCAAAATATAATTCACACGGCTTGTAAAACAATTTAAAATCTCCTAGGATCTTAAATTTTCCTTATTTTTAATCCAAATCCATTTACAAACACTTATCCAATTTTCCAGAATTTTAATTCAGTTTCTGGTTTAAATTCCAGATTTAATTCGCTTTGTAACACGTATACGAATTCTACTTGGTTATATATGTAACCATTTTACTTTTATAATCTTACTTGATTATAATAACAACCAATATATCCAATATATTATAATCATTTCAATGTAAATCCTTTATATCAAAAATATAATTTGGGTAAAATTATTTCATTTACCCACTTTTTCAAAACATACCATGACGGTTCATCGTATTCGAGTGTTTATAAACTCCTACCGATACAGTGGATCAAACTGATCGACCATAACTCATAAACTACTCAACCAATAAATCTTCACAATATAAAATTATTTTTATATCCATAACAAATACGTTCACTCGTATCTATACACTCAAATTCAATCTAGGGTATTACTAACCCCATCTCTACTGAGTCACGCCACAGAGCCAAGGTAATTCACTTAACTTAAGCTCTGATACCAACTGTAATGACCCGGAATTTTGGCGACCTTGGTTATCCGATATACAACACATATCGGACATCCAAGGGTCGAAAATACTGGATGATTAATGAAAGAAATTTGAGGGTGAGGATAGATAAGATAGAAATTTAGAATAGAAGAAGAAGAAGAACACAACATCAGAGTAACACGAATCTCACAGCGGAACGAATAACATATATTAGATAACATATCTTTGAAATAAAAGATTGTACTTGAATATACATATCATCATCAAGTACAACACTTACAACACCGCGGAAATAAACTATAGCTATATGATCCTGAAGCCTCCTGCTCCAGCTCTTCAAGTATCTGTAAATCCCGACTACTTGACTGCCCGTATAAAATTGGGCACCCAAGAGTTTAGGGAAAACAAGACAAAATAAACTCCGGGTCAGTCATGGGACTGGTGTGAGTAAAACAGTTCAAGCAGGTAAATGATATCTCATAAGACCACGCCGTATAACGGAACGGGCTTTTCCCTTATGAGAATCCAAATTATCTTTATATCAAAAACCTTTTTATATCATAATAATGTCTATCAACCACAATATAATAATCATCTAGCAGAAACGCTTTCATCTCACGTTCTACATATATATTATATAATCAAAACCACAAGAACGTATTGGATAATGGATTTCCAACTATGACAAGGTATGGAACCACCTTTCGCTAGTGTACCTCTAGAAAGGAATACACCGGGTTCAACAAGAACATCTTGCAACCCGTCAACACATGACCGACCACTCATTTCGCTTGAGTGTATCGAATGTATATCACCAACGGTTGGGATCAGCAACCGTTTCCCGAATGGGACAGTATCGACAATAGATTTTTAGAAATAAATGAAACACTAGATTAGGTGATTATACACCCTACTTCGGAGCGACCGACTTAGCCGTGCTGCCTTCCTGATTTCTGTCATTTACCGATTGATGAGGCTTGAGGTTACGCTTCATCATCATATCAGATTCACTTCGAATGCCACATTGTCAGATCCATCAAAAATTACTAATTGACGTCTACAACAGTACATTACGTGTTAGCTAAAGAAGTTTCCTTCTCCTCTTCCACTCTTGGTACGGTTGAAGAAATCAATGTACGTGACCTTTCTAGAAATACTCTGTCAGACATTCATCCATACAAGTTATCTAGGAACAGGATGAACCGAAGGCACTATTCAGTACATCCATCTTAGGCACTGTTATCTAAGACTTATACAATAGCCCTTGCACTTTACTCCGTCTTAAATTATCTTTGGCATATATGATTCGCAACGCTTATGCCAATACAGAGTGGTTCTTTGGATAATAATCCAACCGGTCTCTCCATATTAACAACGTTAAAATGGTCAAAACTTTGATAGTCTGTGATTTAACCATCAAAGAAAAACAGGTGTGCAAACAACGATATTATTTCCAAATGGAAATTCTATCAATCAATCATCAATCATATATATGTATATATATATATATTCACGTTTCCTTATTTTATATGTTTAGAAAATATATGTTATTAACACTAGAAAACATTCCCATTGTTTATTTACATATCACTATGATTTCACAACTATCAGTCCCTGACAGTAAACTAGTAGGAGAAGAATTCTCTAAGTATAAACCCCGAAGGCCGAAACCAACATCAGATCGATACTCAGAAAACTATCCAACTTAACTAATCTCTAGTCAGTTTCTAATCTTGCTTAACTCCATTTGGTTTACTATATTGATTACCTTGATTCGATTAACTCTTCTATTTATTTTCTAAATAGAATATCCTTTATTCCATTTATTTTGCTTAATATCTCTTTTATAACTTATTCAATTTCTAAGTCAATATCCCTTTATCATAACTTATTCATTTCCTAAATAAATAATCCGTTTAATATCCTATTTATTTATTCTAAATGTTTCCTTTAATAACCCTATTTATTTAACACATATATATGTCCTTTCCTTATTCTATTTATTTAACAAATAAATCCATTATCTTATCCTATTTATTTAACAAATAAATATCTCAATTATTATCTCCTATTTATTTACTAAGTAAATAGTCCATTTTATATCATCTTATTTATTTATCCTAAATAAATAATTCACTTTATAATTATTCCAATTTCTAAATATTTCTTATTTATAAATATTCCAATTTATACATATTCTGTTTTCAATATCACTTTGAAAATCTCCTTTTCCCATTCCGATATTTTATGGTACTTAACACATCATATCACGATGACCAATATCGTCCAAACACATATAATCAACCACAGATTATAAACTACATCATATATCACAATATATGAAAAACAATAAAATAACTGTTGAGGAATCCAGTCGGATTCCTCCAACATGTTTCCCTGCATCCACATATGTTACACAATAAAATCAACATCACTTTCAGTTCCATATGATATATTTTGTTAGACAGAATCAATATAGAAATTCAACTAACTGACTAGCAGTTCAATCGAACAGTTAACACACAGTCAATCAGCCAATATTTAATAGTTCTAAAAATACAACATGAAACTATAAACTGTTCAGTATTAGTGAGATTTACTCACTTTGGAAGTTCATCATTAAAGAACGATAAACTGTTTGTTTGATTTGAATCAAACAATTTATCTCGCCGTAAATTCAAACGAGCTCCACTCCACTCCCAGTCAGTTCCATTGGGTAGTGTCCGCCCATACGATCCTGTCGGATCTTGTTTCGCACATTCTCAGCCCATTAAAAACCTGCACCCACGTACCCCGTCTTCCCCAAATGCTCACAACCGAACCCGATGCTTGCTGCTCCATTTCAGATATTTTCCCAACTCTCGCTCCTTCAATCTTCCACCATTTCACAAACCGTTAGCACCAAAATGCCTCTCATCTCGTGCTCATGTGCTTCATCACTGCTTTGTACAGCTCGGCACCTCCTACCAGAATCCATCGCACCGTCCTCAATGCTCGTCAACAGTAAAGAGCCGACACCTTTTATCACCAATACCATCAAGATTTACACAAAATAAAGCTCTTCTCCCCAGAACTCCAACGCAAACATCGAATTCGCAAACTACTGCTTGAATCCCCTCAAAACTGATTAACCCTAGAATAACCACACCCTGTATAACATCTCGCGCGACACTTACTTCATCGAACTCAACCCAAACTGGTACCAGATCGAAGGGAATACGATGAGGATCACAAGAAAATATATTTGAGATCTATAGGAATTTACTTTCATTTGTTTGAGGATTTTTTTTTTAAAGTGTTTTTGTTTCCTGGAAAAGAAAAAAATGCGGCAGCTTAAATTTTGTTCTGAAGAGAATTAGGTTATAAAGATGAGTTAAGGTCATCTTATAGGGTATTTTGTAGATGAGGTGGCACAAGCAGGACCAAGTGTATTAATATATTTGCTCATTTAAAACTCTAAAAATTCCTATGATCACATACAATACCCAAAAATCATGAAACTGGACATGCAGCTATAGTTCGACATTGCAGACCCAACGAAACTGGTTTCGTCGAATTTCGACTTCGTTTGCTCACACAGTGTATTTTTAACCGTCAAAATACTGACTGTTTTTCACTCTAAAAATCCGTACGGCTACATACTGACTTCAAAATACACGGAAATTGAAATCTAGCAATAATTTAATATTGCGGATCCAACAAAATTGGTTTCGTCGAATTCTGAGGTTGTTTGCAAAACTGGTTATTTTTAAAGCTCTGAATGATCCATTTAAATATATAAATATATTTAAATATAATTAAATTAAATATTTATAAATAAATATTATTGTATATATTCACAGTGGAATACCATACAGCTCTAGAATATTCCTATATGAATTTCTAGCTTGATATTTCGTCATCAGACTTATATCGATATTCGATTTATATTTAAACCCTTTTTAAAATATAAATAATTCCTTTATAAATTATAAATGAATTTCACAGCGACTTTTCTAAAATTTGATTTGGACATAAATCAAAATCTACACGACGAAATCCCGATTTTTCTCTTCCACTAGAAAGATATACTTTACCAGCTCCATACGTTTCTTGTTTCACAGAAATCCGATTTAAAACGGCTTTTATATATTCAGTTGAAGTTCGAATCGCCAATTTACGAACTGCAGCGCCATTTCGAGCTCGATTTTAATTATAATATAATTATACGTTCAAACTGTCGTTTATATACTATATTCGTTATTCTAATTCAGATTCTAAACTGAACTAAATATCACAGATGATCCGATTCACACCATATCGCCATTTTAGCCAATTCTGATTATTTCAGAATTAAATATATTATTTAATTATTATTCTAATTAAATATTCACCATCATTTAATTAAACCACCATTTAATCCACTATATCACTATTTATATAATTAAATAAATTAATTATAATACCTCTGCAAATGCGGGTGATTACAAATGAAGTCAATCAAGTTGGGGTATAATTACCATTTAGACCTTAATTGAACAACATTCTTAACTTTGAAATAGACAAAGTTCACAACTTCAAATACCAAGTAAACATCGCTCACACAACTCTCATATTTAATTTAAGAATCCACTTTTAAACATGTATACATTTCTCCTTCCATCTTCCCAAGTTCTAAATTTTATAAATTTCCTTTTTACTTATAAAATCCCAGTATAAGTTATTCTCTTATCAAATTCCATATATAATTGATAAATTGATTTCTAGCTATTAAATTTCCATAATATTTTCTATCTCCTTAAATTTCAGAAAAATTCGCCAACGTCTCCTTTGTACGGCTCAATCGGTACAACTACAAAATGTTACTATAGGCCCTTTCCATTCAAAAAATATATCAAAAGGCCAGGCAGCTTGCCAAATAGGCCCATAAAATCTCATATTGAATTAAACTCATACCTTTTTTTATTTAACTTATATTCTTCATTCACTTCATTCCATACCTTTCTCACATATACACATACATATGTATCCTATTTTTATTGATTTTAAATCAATCCAGTATTCGAATTTAACTATATCCAATTCACTAATTTATTCTCACATTAGATTATTTACACATTTTACTTTTATTTGGAGTCCGTCGTATTCAAACACATTATTATTGAGTTATAAACAAGTCGAACTCAAATGCCATATTTAATTCCATATTTTCATATTCAAGTTTGAACTGTAACCCACAATTCATTTTATTTAACCACGTTAAGTAACCTTCCTTATATACCATTAACCAATTAAATTTCATTTTAATTAGATACCTTCATTCTATATTTAAAAATCTGATTTTTTTAATCTTAAAACTCAATCCATTTAATAGCTCAAGTCTGGATTTCTAACGGAAATACGAATTTTATTCACTCAAAAACCTTCTATTAAATTTAATAAATCGTTATGGTTTATAAACGATTATAGCATTGTTTTTCTGATAATTGATTTTGACATAACTCAAAATCTATTAGATGAAATCCAGATTTTTCTATTCCATTAGAAAATTATCATTAAATAGATTCAGATGATTCTTGTTTTAAAGAATTCTGACTTATATTGAGTTCTATAAACTCAATTGAAGTTAAAAACGTAAAACTACAAACTACCATGCTGCGACAAGTTCGTTTTAATTAAATTTAAATATAAACATTTAAACTTTATCTATTACATAAATTTCAACTCCATTCTTCCATATTTTAATAAAAATTAAACCAGTTTTCCAAATCTAACTTAAAATTTCCGATTATCCTAAATCGTTGATTATTTCATAACTCAGTTACAAATTTATTTACAACTTAATCTTCTATCTTATATTCCAATTCCCTTGGAAATAGATTATTTTATAGAATTCGATAAAATCGAATTCCAAATAAATCACTTGAATTTATCTCAATTTATTTATATTTCGAATTTCGAAATAAAATCTATTGTTCCCTTTTCAAAACGATTTCCAATTCCCTTTTTAAATTCATACTTGAATTTAACTTCCAAATCATTCAACGGTAATTCAGTTCACTACATTTATAAACATCGTTTATAAATTAATTTCCGTGTTTTATATATTAAAACAAGCTTCATTTCAAAAATCCATTTGAAACCCAATTTCTATTTTGGAATATTTTATAACTTATATATATATAAATAGAATCTATTTATATATTTAAATTTAAATCTTAGTTTCTATTTTATACAATTCCTATATTCTCTTTAGGAATAATTTATTTTTACAAAAGTCGACAATGTCGAATTTCAATCATAAATCCATATGGATTTATTCTAATTCAATTTACATCCCAAACATCAGAATAAATTTCATCGTTTCCTTTTCGGAACGATTCCCAATGCTCTTTTTAAATTCTTACTTAAATTTATATTTTTAAATTATCCAATGATAATTTTCTATCTTTATTTGTAAACATCGTTTACAATTTATACTACTTGTTTTTATTTAACAAAACAAGTTAATATTGCCTAACCCATTCGAAATTCAAATTCTATTTCGAAAAAAATAATTTTCCTTTTAGAGTCTTGAAATTCCTTTTATTTTCATTCAAATATATTTTTACGGTAATTTAAATACCAATACTTAGGACTAATGCTATCCAAATATTCAAAACACCCAATAGTCAATCACAGATTATTTATCACATCATATAACACTTTAAACAAACAATAAAATTGTTGAGGAATCCAATTGGATCCCTCCAACCTGTTTTTCCTTCATCTATAGATATTAGACAACATAAATAATACCAATCCTGATTCAAGGCAGGATATCACAGTATGGAAGATCATCCACTATATATATTGTGAGGCACATAAGGTCTCATCTGCAAATAGTATTGCGAGAAATATCCAACTATCAAGCTTAAATATAACTAATATATAGCCACAATATTATTTCAATGCACCTAATCAACCAACAAACATCATATAAAAAATATACTAAATAAAAAATCGTTTATGATAAATTATAAACAAATCCAGAAAGTGAATTTTGCTCACATTGATTTTTATTGTCGAAATAGCGATTTGTTTTCAATTAAATTAAACAGATGTTTAATTTAATTGAAAATTACAACCGGCTCTAATTCACTTCAAAATAATTCCAATGTGAGGCCTACGTCCATATGAATCCAATGGACTTTATAAATTTTATTACATATGACAAAATTATAATTATTACAAGTTCATATACATTTTAAATAAATTAAGTTTGTTAGTAATGTCATTAGTATCTTAAATTACCTTGATTAATAATTTGAAAATCTCGACCTAATACTATTCTTCTCTAGATGATTTCCACGACCCCTGCACCCATCACAACATCAACATCTCCTGGCATAACTGCCTCATTCACCTTCTTCTTCAACGGAACCTCGCCATAACGTGCAGCCTTCATCAACAAACACAATGGCCTTTCCCTCACTTCACAAATTCCACAAAACAACAACCAGGCTATCACAACCCCTTCTAATTCCAATCACTACGTCTCCACACTCGAAGGCCCCAATGCACTGCGTCCCTCTCCTGTCTTTTCTGCCTCAAGACGAAACCTCTAAAAAATTGCGACTTTGTGATGTAGCCAGAAATTTGAGCGACATATTTTTGCTCCAAAAGCCTCGAAGCTTTGGTACCAGAACCCTCTAACTACTTGAAGATCAGCGCCACCATCCACTAAATCGTGCTCCGAACCACCATAATCCCATCTCATGCGCCAGGACTTTCGAAGAAGTGAAGATCTGACAAACCTTCGATTTCCCTTTTGAAGCTCACAGTTTTTTTCTTTTCGAAATCGATTTGCTTTTAAATTTTGAAGCCTCGTTTATTTTTTCTTTTAGAACGAAATGTTTTCGTTCGGAATGGGGAAGAAAAACGGGGACCATAGGTTGCTTAAATAAAGGAGTTGTGTGGGCAAGCTTTGTACGCAAATAGGCTGCTTAATTTTCCCAGCTTAGGTCGGCTAAAGTATAACCAACATTAATATGATTATATTTTAATTTAATTCGATTTGAATTTAATTTAATATGATACGATTTGATTTTTGATACGATTTATTATTATTATATTCTTATCAAACTTACACATGAAATTTGATGTTTAAACAACCATATACGAGCTTCAATCGCGATGAAAATTGACACACTGTTATGGTTTGATGTTCCAAACCCAATAAAATTGGTTTCATCAAAAACTGAGGTCGTTTGAAAACTTACTATTCTTAAGTACCATATTAAATCAATATAATATAATTTTGAATTCAAAACAAACAACTCCTCAATAATAAATTATTATTATTATCGTTTATATTCAAATAAAATTTAAATTGATCATCTGAATCGTTTCGATTTAGTTTAAACTTAGAATTCAGTTATATTTCGTTTTCCTATATAATAATTCAATATATTTGAATTTAAACCGTAATCGATTATTAATCGATAAATTCCATAAAAACATCCATTTATATTCTCAATTCAACATTTAAAACAATATTAAATGTTCAAAATAAATCGATTAAAAATTCAGGTCGTTGCATTCTCCCTCTCCCCCCCCCCCCCAAACTTAAAAGGACTTCGTCTAATTACTAACGTAAGAAAAATGTTACAAACCCATTAACTTTTCAAAATTCACTTATATTGAAACACAACTCTTCACATTACAACAAATTTATTTCCAACAAAATCTTTGGTTTTCATTCATATTGCACACCATATGTGCTTACATTCATTTAATCTAAATGATTTATAATCAATATATTCATATCTAATTCATATTCCATTCAAATTGATTCTAACCAATTTATTTACTTCATTTACGACAACCGAAAATTTTTCTATGCATGTTGGGTATTATTCAGTTAATAAAATAGCCATTTATATCTCTGGCTAATTTCAAATTGAATCCAAATCAATTCATTCGTTTCAGTCCATTTAACTTGCTTTGGTTAAATTTAAATTCCAAAATTCAAATTCCTTGGTTTTTATTTCAAATTCTTTAGAAATCACGCAAATTTATACATATATTTATAACCATATCAAATTCAAAACATTTGAATTTTCAAACCAATTTTTTTTTCTTTCAAACAAATTTCCAATGGAAATTTTACTATGGTAGCAATCCATCACTTAGAAACTCGAAAATATATACTGATGTCTGATGATGCGGCCGTCATCATCTGCATTATTTTCCAGTGAATGAAGTGAGTTTAGTGCTTTATCACTCTCAAGATCCATTCAAAATGGTTTTCATTCAAATTCTTCCAAAGTAATGTTATATTGCTTTATATTCTTTCAGAAAAACATTTTTCCTAACTTTCGGGATTTAAATTCCAAATTCTTGTTTGAATCCACTTCTAGTTCATCACATTTGTATATTCCATTCATATACAAATTCCATTTAGTTATATATATATATATCAATTTCAATTTTATAATCTCATTTGATTCTAATAACATTCAACACATCCATATATTATAATAACTTCAAAATATTATTCCTTCTATGTCAAAATAGAATTTTAGGTAAAATTATTTCATTTACCAACTTTAAAACAATATTATGCCGAATTGCTCTTCTCAAGTGTTTAGAAACACCTATCGATATAGGTGCACTTTCTGGATCAACCAGAATTCATAAACCACTAGACAAACCAATCAACACAATATAAAATAGTTTTTATATCAACTAACAAATATGCACTAATATATATATATATATATACACACACACACACATACACAACTCATTTTAGGGTACTACTGACCCTATCTCTAATGAGTAGTCCCCCCCAAAGCCTAGGTATTTGCTTAACCTAAGGTCTGATACCAACTGTAATGGCCCGCAAATTCGTACCATTTGAGTTGACTAAATACACCACACGTCCAACCCAAATTGCATAGAAATACAAATCGTTATGGGTAAAGAAAAAAAAGATAGAAGAAAAAAAAGATAACAACACAGAATCTCATATCGCAGTGGAACAAATTATAAAATATATATATAACAAATTTAGGAATAAATAATTTATAACTGAATACACATACCATCATCATAGTACAGTACATACAACACAGTGAAAATGAACTCTAGATATATAACACTAAAGCCTCAAGCTCTAAGCTCCTCCAAGGGTATCTTTAAATACCTGAACTACTTGACTACCCATACAGATTTGGGCACTGGTGTGAGTAAACTCCAACCACTTGGTATGACTTTGTAAAATCTTTTTAAAAGAAGGGATAATCATAAGACCGATACACACATAAATACAGATGGTTTTTACCTTACAATAGCCCAAAACATTCTTTAAATCCATATTATTATGATATTATAATAGTGTCCAAATCGAACAAATAGCAATCTTGCAGAACGCTTGCATCTCACGATCCACATACATAGTATACAATTAGAACTGCGGGCTCTTATTAGAGAATGGATTCCAACTATGGCAAGGTATGAGACCACCTTCCGATAGTGTATCTAGATAAGAATACATTGGGTTCAACAAGAAAGTCTTGCAAACCAGCTAAACATGCTCGGCCGCTCACTTCGCTTGAGTGTTCTGAATGTATTGACAATACACCCTAATGGGAGTGACCCACAAAGCCATGCGACCAACCCGATTTTATACCATTTCCTAGTTGTGAGGCTTGAGGTTACGTCATACCTTTTTAATACCATAACATCATTCACTTTGAATGCCACATCGTCAAACCTGCCAATCATTTATTGATTTCCCCAAAAATACCACGGGCATAAAGCTAAGAGAAACGAATTCCTCTGCCACCAAACGTAAATACATTTGAAGAAATCAAGGTAGATGATAATGTTAGACATAATCTATCAGACACTGGTCCATACAAGTTGACCTGGGACCAGACAAACCGAAGGTACTAATCGATCAATCCATTTTAGGCAATTTCTACTAGGATTAACAGAACATCCTTTGCACTTTACTCCGTCTACAATTATCTTCAGTATATTGGATTAGCAACGCTTATGTCCATACAGAGTGGTTTTCAGATAATAAACTTGATCCTGATCTCTCCGTAATGACAACGGAAATATAAATGGACCAAAAACTTTGAAAGCAGGTTATTTAACTATCAAAGGAAAACATCCATACAACCAACGATCCTATTTCCAAATGGAAATTCTACCAATCAACCATCAAGCAACACTAAGCTCTTTAAATTAATTTCTTATTAATTTATCATTTCCTAATTTTCCTTTATTCTGTCTCCATATCTTTTCCCATATATTTCTCAAAACTTGTTTGGGCTCTCATGATTCTTGGAAAACATTTCCATGTATCAAAACTATTTATTTTCTATATTCCAGAAAATATCTCTTATCACAATTGGAAAACATTTCCATATATTCACAAACTCTTATTTTCTGTATCTCCCAAATCATTTCATTTTATATTCTCAGAAAACAACTCTGATTATATTTGGAAAACGTTTCCAAACTCATTTTATATAGGTTTAAACAAACATTATACAAAACATCATTATGATAAATCAACCTATTAACCACTCATTAACTAACCGTATCTCTAACCAATCCTCGCTACCGAACCTTAACAATTCCTAAGTCAACAATGAAGTCAAGTAAGGATATAATTACCTCTTAGACCTTAATTGAACAATAGTCTTAACTTTGAAGTAGACAAAGTTCACAACTTCGAATACCAACTAAACATCGCTCACATAACTCTCAGATTCAATTTAAGAATCCACTTTTAAACGTGTATACATGTCTCCTTCCAACTTCCCAAGATTTAAATTTTATAAATTTCCTTTTTACATATAAAATCCCAGTATAAGTTATTCTCTTATCAAATTCCATATATAATTGATAAATTGATTTCTAGCTGTTAAATTTTAAGATTCTATCTTACTAAAAATTCGGAAAAATTATCCAGCATCTCCTTTGTACGATTGAGTCGGTACAACTACAAAATGTCTCTTTAGGACCTTTCCATTTAAAAAGAAAATCAAAAAACCAAGCGGGTTACCAAATAGACCCATAAAATCTCATATTGAATTAAATTCATACCTTTTTATCGAGCATTCAATTTATATTCTTTATTCACTTCATTCCATACCTGCCTCACATACATACATTTCCTTTTTTTTATTGGTTAAATCAATCTAATATTCAAATTTAACTTTATTGAATTTTCTAATTTAATCGCACATTGGCTTATTTGCCCATTTTACTTTTAACTGGTATCAGTCGTCTTCAAATGCATTATTATTGACTTATAAACAAGTCAAACTCAAATTCCATATTTGATTCCAGATTTTCATATTCATGTTTGAATTGTAATCCACGATTTCATTTTATTTAACCACGTTAAGTAACCTTCCTTATATACCATTGACCGATTAAATTTCGTTTTAATTAGTTACCTTCATTCTATATTTAAAATATGACTTTTTTATCCTAAAAATCAATCCACTAATCCTCATGGGTTCATATTCATTTCATAGTTCAAGTCTGGATTTTCTAATGGAAATCCGAATTTTATTCACCTAAAATCTTTCTATTAAATTTAATAAATCATTATGGTTTATAAACGATTATAGCGCTGTTTTTCTGGGAATTTGATTTTGACATAACTAAAAATCTATCAAACAAAATCCAGATTTTCTCTTCCATTATAAAATATCATTAAATAGATTCAGATGATTCTTGTTTTAAAGAATTCCGACTTATATTGAGTTCTATAAACTCAACTGAAGTAAAAACGTAAAACTATAAACTACCGTGTTGCAGTAAGTTCGTTTTAATTAAATTTAAATATAAAATAAACTTCGTTTGTTATATAAGTTTCAACTCCATTCTTCCATGTTTTAATATAAATTAAACCAGTTTTCCAAATCTAACTTAAAATTTCTAATTATCCTAAATCGTCGACCATTTTATAACTCAGTTATAAATGTATGTACAACTTAATCTTTTATATTAAATTCTAATTCCCTTGGAAATAATTTATTTTATAAAGTTCAATAAAATTGAATTCCAATTATAAATCCCTTGGATCTATCTCAATTCAGTTTATATTCCGAATTTCAAAATAAAATCTATCGTTTCCTTTTTGAAACGATTTCTAATTCCCTTTTTAAATACATACTTGAATTTAACTTCCAATTTATCCAATGGTAATTTACTTCACTACATTTATGAACATCGTTTATAAATTAATTTCCTTATTTTATGTATTAAAATAAGCTTCCGTTTCAAAAATCCATTTGAGACCAAAATCCTATTATGGAATACTTTATAACTTATATATATGCATAGAATCTATTTATATTTAAATCTTAGTTTCTATTTTATACAATTCCTATATTATCTTTAGGAATAATTTATTTTTATAAAAGTCAACAATGTTGAACTTGAATCATAAATCCATATGGATTTATTCTAATTCAGTTTGCATTCCAAACATTGGAATAAATTTCATCGTTTCCTTTTTGAAACGATTCCCAAGGCTCTTTTTAAATTCATACTTGAATTTAGATTTTTAAATTAAACAATGATAATTTTCCATCTTTATTTATAAACATCGTTTATAATTTATACAACTTGTTTTTATTTTTAAAAATAAGTTAATATTACCTAACCCATTCGAAATTCAAATTCTATTTCGGAAAAAATAATTTTACTTTTAAAATATCAAAATTCCTTTTCTTTTCATTCGTATATGTTAACGATATTTTTCGTCAACACCGGAGGTAGGTTCATGGCAATGGACCTAAGGGAAAAATGGATTGTCGAACCTTTGCAAGTTTGGGTCAATTCACCATTCCTAGGTATTAAGGTATTGGAGGGAAGGATCACTAAACACAACCCTCGATAAAGGATTTACCAGATGGTAGAAAGGAATTCTACATCAATCTCGCTGAGAGATCTAAGCTTGTAGGAAGGATTTAAACATATAGGAAGGGGTGTTTCATCCGATCTACAGCAGGACTTGGGCCAGGATTCACATATATGTAGAAGACAAACAGTAAATTGTAGCAGCAATAACTGAGAAATAGCATGAAAACTTATAAGAAAACACTATAAGGATAGGTTTACTCTTTATTAATCTTTGATTTAGAATACATGAAAAGAATAAAAGAAATCCTCAAATTAATCTAAGTATTAGGGTTTACTTCAGGGAAAAAGAGTACAAGAATTAGAAAGGCGAGAGAGTCCCAGCAAAATATGACCCCTGGGGTCTTATTTATAGAGTAATCGGGGGTCCTTCTGTTGTTGGGCCTGCAGATACTTCTGTGTGTCACTTTTCCTCTTGGTTTCCGTTGCATTAGCTCCCGGCCGCTTTTGTGGTACGGATTACAACTTCTTGAGGGAAGGACCCGGTCAGCCAAGATTTCCTTGAGAATGTTATGAGTTTGTTGATGTAGTAGCTTTTTGGAAGGTATTTGAACCTTCGGTTGCGTGCCCTTGGTTGTAAGCTCTCGGATGTAGGCTTCCAGTTTTCTTATGAATGCTTAGAGGAGCTTGTCCTCAGGATGCATGTAGATAGCTACCGGTTTAGAACCACTATTGGTGTCTGTATTAAGTAGACTAGTACGGATAGCCTATATCCTTTATGGGGTTACGACTTGAGTTCCGGTGGGGTCTCCGAGCATAGCTTAGTCTTTCGGATGGTTGCTCCAGGTAATCTGCCTGTTGTTTATCAAGATGACCTTTCAGAGTTTATGCGGTAAATGTTTCGGAAGTTGGTTCCGGGTTATCCGTATGTACACTTATCTTAATGTTTTCGGTGTCTTTACCACCAGGGGTACTGGTATTAAGTAGGTTAATATCAGCAACCCTTCCTCCCTTTCGAGTTTCCATCAGTGGAGCTCCTACCTCTTTCTTTCTTAGCTTTGTCTCAGGTGACCTTTTGCTATAGA
The DNA here is from genome assembly GCA_030737875.1 of Allium sativum. NCBI lineage: Eukaryota > Viridiplantae > Streptophyta > Magnoliopsida > Asparagales > Amaryllidaceae > Allium > Allium sativum. Next base: position 924,113,929 of record CM060910.1, read on the forward strand.
ATCCCCTGTTGGGTGTGCTCTGTCGGGTAGACTTTGTCGGTATTTTGTAGACTTTGAGTTCCTTTATTCCTAAGAAGGTATCGGTTCGTGTGGCTCTCGGATCATTCCTTCATGCTTGTGTTCATCAGATACCCCTTCACCGTTAGCTAGTTTCAGGACTAATTTTGGTAGTAGCAGTGTATATTTTTATGGTAATTTAAATACCAATGCTATCCAAGCATTCAAAACACCCAGTAGTCAATCATATATTATTTATTACATCATATAAAACTATATGTGAAACAAACAATAGTTTTCTCATCTGTGACTTAACTGTGGTTTTTTTCTAGATCCTGCTTCTATGAGAGTTCCCGTAACTGAAAGTGGATCTCGTGTTTGAGCTCCTTTTGAAACTACTTGAAGATTCGTAGGGTCGGTCTATTCTATTAACCAAGGACAAGTTGCATCAATATGATCTTCCTGACGAGCAAAAGGTTTTGGGATGTCCACCTATTCGTTTTCCAGGCGCCAAATGCTTATTGTTGCGCTCCGAAGTGTTTGCTTCCTCTACACCGTTGTCTCCCAGTATGTTTTGTTCGATTCGATAGTTTCTTTATTGAAGTCTCTTTATCATCCAAGTCCCATGCTCTTGAATTTTTCTTCAACTTTTTCATTTGACTAGGAATTTTGACTTCAGAAGTCTCGACCCTCACCGATCATTTGAATCGATCTACCGCTGTTGCCATTAAGAGGTTGGCTGAGTTTCCTATCGAGCCGCCAGCTAAGAGGCTAAAGCTTGATTTTTCTGCTTCTTTAATTTTCAAGGGTATTTCCGATAAGGAAATTGGTGGTTGTATCTGGCTGTCATCCCTTCCAAGTTCATCAGGAGCAGGTACGCATGTTATGTCGCGAATTCCGACTTCCCAGTCCATAGAGCCTTCGAGGACCCCCGATCCTTGAACTGATTTTGTTGATTTTATGAAGCTTGCTCTTTCTTGTCTGGAGTCTTTTCATATCTCGTTACCTTCTTCTTCTTTAGATGTGGCGGATTTCTACCAGCGCTTGATCATTCGACGGCTTCAGGTACAACATTTTCTTTTTAATCTTAACTTTTGATACGTTGTGACCGTGTACTGAATGCTTTTATTTTCCTAGATTTCCAAAAGATGGCTTTTGCCCAAATCAACCCCTTCTTCCCCTACCTCCGAAATCGTTAAACTTCGAGAGGCGAAGGCCTTAAGTGATGAATGTGAGAGGTTGAAAGCTTCCATGGAACACGCCGAGGCAACTTTAGAGAAAGAAAGGCAGACTAAGGGAGTAACCCGACAAGGTGTCGGCCTTGGAACATCAAATAGCGAAAGATGTGGTTACTCATGCCGAGGAGCTTCAGAAGAAGGATTAGAAGCTTTCCGCGTTGTGCAGATAATTGTGTAGCTGAAGGCAGGATTTTTGACTTCTTGTAAGTTCATCTTCCGCAGATTAAGAGTGAATGTTATGAAGTTGCTTTATTTCACCTTCTTTCCAATAACCTTCAGAGTCTTCCCGAGATCTGAACCAATAAAGTTCCTCCCCTCGTCAGGGATCGAGTTATGAAAAGGATTAAGTTGGGCGAACGAGACATTGGGATGCCACGGAAGAGTGAATCTAAAGTCGAGGATCTTCTATATATTGATAGTCTCTCTGGTGATTTTGTTGAAAGAGAAGAGGCTTCTACCTTCTTTGATAACGATGGGGGTGACGGCGACGATGGCTTCGGAAGTAGGGGCCGTCAGGGTGAACAGAGAAGAACAGTAACGATATTTCTCTAGGAGCCGAGGTGCCCCATGATTACATTAGGCCTCATCCTAAAGTAGGGGGGTCCCATGTTGACTTTGATCCTGAATCTCCTTTGTTTAGAGAAGCCGGCCCTTCCGGCCTTTCCGGTGGGGAGAAAGCTATAGGCCCCGAAGCTCCTTTTTCTCGTGTATAATTCGTGCTATGGCGACGTTTACTCTTATTCTGATTATTTTGACCATAACTAGTTTCCTGCTACTATATTTAATAGACAAAAGAAGAGTTGTTTCTAGACAGAAGGAGCTAAATCGTTCTTACGTAGGATAAGAAGAATATATGTAAATTTAATCCAATCAATCTATGCAAAATTTGTACAGAGTCCCAATTACTACATGTGCCTGCTAATATGCTTACTTGCATTATGAAAGAACTCTGTTCACTACGAAGATGCACTACGTGTGACTTGTAGATTGAGAAGGGGATTTTTAACAACATTAATCCATGATATCAGGAAAATATGTTTTTTCGAGAAACTTAAGAGTGTTTATACTGAATTCCCTCAGCTCTCTTTTAACTTTCTGAGCGAAGATCGCGAAGCAATTCTAAAGAGTTTAAGGATTAAACATGCCAAGATTTTATGTAAATAATAGATGTATTAATCAAGTGAAAGTGATCCTTTGTAACTCTTTATTTATATGCCACAGTAGATTGGTTTTAGATTTAAATCACACAAAGTTTTTATATAAGAATGGAGCTTTATTTTTGTAAACCGAAATGAAAGCATAATCGTAACTATTCTCCTATGTTCCTGTGGGTAGGTTGATCGTCATGAGATCTTCTCGTCTTAGAGCGAAGCATTGCCGACAAAAGAGATTCCTTCTATGTCTCAAGAGAGGAAGATTTTACACCAGAGTTTATCCATTAAACATTTGAATGAGAGAATGAATGCTTTAAAAGACCAGTTAGAAGAGAGAGATCGGACTATTCTTGGATTAAGGGCATACATAAGGACCACATCCTCTATTGAGTTTGAGGATGAATTGTGCAGTTTACGCCAACATATTGTCGATTTGGAAATCGATTTAAATAATGTCAACACGAAATGTGAGACATGGGAATATTGTTACAAAAATATCCCTATCATGATGGGATCTTAACCTCCCGGCTCTACAACCGTACGTAAGGCCTCGGTCTCCCAAAAGTACTTTTACTTGAATAACTCTCCTCCTGGGTTAAAGGAATTAGTTATTTCTGAGTGGTATAAGAAAGTGGTGGCCGAGATAAAGGGGACCTATGATATTAAGTTGATTAAGGATTCTCATGACCGTGTTGTCCGATATGTTGATCAAATAAGACGTTTACAAGAGGAAAGGCACGATTTGCGTATGAAAGCTTTTGAGTTAAAGGAAGAAAATAAGTCTGTGCAGGGCTTATAACAGAGCCTTGAAACTTTAGATTAGACCTTCTGATCATCTAGACGAAACAAGTAGGACAATGCGAAAGTTTAACAAGCTACTAAGCATCACGCTTCATCATGCCATTGACCCTCCTTTGCCTGAGGATGGAGAGGACCTAGATATCTAATGACACTTTGTAATAGTGACATATAATTATACCCACATTTAGGGTATAGAGAATGTAACTTTTGTGAATGAACTTGTGTATTAATGTCGTCTATCATGTAAATGGATGTTGATATAAAATGCAAATAACAATTTTTTGCTCATAAATGGTTTAAGAGTTTTCCCTGAAAGGAGGTAACCATTTTATCCGGAGCCACTTTGATAATGCGCTTTCTCCTGAGAGCATATTTTTTGCTGTGCTGATTTATCTTAGAATTTTTTTGTTAGCGAATTATAAGCTTTCGGATCCATCCCATTCTAGGATCACTTGGTAGAGGACTGGGAATTAGCTTCTGATGCTTCAATAGAGCTCTTGGTCTATTTTAAGCTTGCGTACGTGGCAGGAATCCCGAATTGACCCGATTTCAGATATTGAAATAAGACCAGGAACTTATTTCCGGTGTTTGCATAAGTCTTGAACTAACCCTTGTTTGGGTAATTAAAGATTGATGGTCAAAAATCCCCTTCTAGTATTAATAGGTATTCTGAACTACCTTTTATCCAGGTAATATAGAGATTGAAGATCGGGAGCCTCCTTCCGGTATTTGTGAAGAACTGAACCAACCCAGATTTGGGTATTAATATAACAGGCCTAAAACCACCCTTGTTCAGAAAATTAGAGACTGAGTACTATAAATTCCCTTCCAGTACTTATGATGAATTAAATCAACCCAGATTCGGGTTTTAGCATAGAAGACCTGAACCAACCTTTGTCTAGGTAAATAGAGATTGATTACCAGAAATTTCCTTCTGGTATCAGTGTTTTGGTATCCCCTTCGGGTTTGATTTGTGAAGCAGAGGTTGTACGTGCTCCTTGAGCCACTCTGTGGGCTTATGATGTCAAAGTAGAGGATGTACGTGCTTTGTTGGCCACTCTCGGGAATGTGCATCCGATGCGCTTGGCTAGCTTATCCACAAGCAGGGCCCAAGGACTTCACCGACCTCCCTCCAGGAGGCGCTTTATCCTGGCCATTGTAAGTGATGATAAGGTCTTAGAAACTTAGACGGGGCCATTGTAGGCACAAAACGAAGGTTTACTTTTTTGATGCTCTATACCGACCATCGTAGGTACTGATAGAGTCTTACACGCCATCCCCTCTGATGGGTGCCCTATCCTAACCATCATAGGCGATTATAGGGGTTTGTGTTCCCTTCTGCGAGTAACCCAGAACATAAGCAGAGGTAGGACGTGCTTAGTTTTAGTAGAAGCAGGGCGTTATCTTCTGCGAGCAAAGGCAAGGCATGCTAATTTTAGATGCACCGCCACGACCATTTTTGGTGTGAGACAGAGGCTTAAAGTTTTAATGCTTTAACCTAGCCCCCTTTGATTTGGGCGTGGAAAAAGACTAACACACCACCCCTCCCCCCTCCCCCTCCCCCAACTGGGGGATGCCTTGCCCTGACCAATTTGGTGATGATAAGGGTTTTTTCTTCTCTTTTATCCATTTGTGGCTTGACCTGTCCTTGGTCATTTCAAGTTTGTGGGATTTTCTTCTTTGCACTCGGGTAGACAACCTTTTTCCTTTCTGGAAGATTTTACCGGCGTAACTTCCTATGCCTTCTTTACATATTTTTGTAGTTTTCCTTGGCTTATAAAGTTGATGATCATTCCTTCTAAAACTCTACAATGGTTTTTCTTGTGTCCGTTTACCATATGGTAGTAGCAATATGGCCCTTTCCCCTTAGTTTCGTTTTTAGTTTTCTTTTTTAATGATGGCTAAATTTTAATTCGTGTCTAGTTAGGAAGTAGATATCCTCAATTGACGTTGTGAGCTTACAACCTTTTGGAAACCTCGACTCGAAAGCCCTCTTTAGTTGTTGCATTCTGGCCCTTTTATCACTTGATTTTGTTATTCCTTCTTCGTTCCTAAACTTCCTTTTAACTGCCTTTAGACATGGGGGTATATCTCTTTCAGACCTTTTATTGGCAAGAGGAGTGGAATCCTTCTCACCCTTTTGTTCGAATATGGTTCCCTTATCATGTGTTAGGATAGCTTCTTTGATATGGAGAAAGGAGTTATATCTTTCTGTCGAGAACTGATTTAAGGCAAAAATCGGATTCGATCATAAGTGGAAGGGGTTAATGCTCCATCGATCAGGGTCATAAGGTTCTACATCCTTCTCTTTCTCTTGGATATGCAGGGTTTCTAATTTGAACCTCTCGGTCGCCCATGGTTCACCAATACTTGTCCCAACCATGGGAAACCCATTAGTAAATAGTAGAGACCTTTTATTCATAATGTTCGCCTCTTCAAGGTTTAGTCCAATCTGGGATGGAACAGCATAGGTGGATTTGTGGAAAGGTTAACCAAGGGATCGGAGGTTCAAGCCCTACTTCTAGCGCCAAAATGTTAACAAAATTTTTCATCAACACCGAAGGTAGGTTAAAGGGAATGGACCTAAGGTAAAAATGGATTGTCGAGCCTTTGCAAGTTTGGGTCAATTCACCGTTCGTAGGTACTAAGGTAATGAGGAGAAGGATCACTAAACACAACCCTCGATAAAGGACTTACCAGATGGTAGAAAGGAATTCTACATCAATCTCGCCGAGAGATCTAAGCTTGTAGGAAGGATTTAAACATATAGGAAGGGGTGTGTCATCTGATCTGTGGCAGGACTTGGGAAAGGATTCACACATATATAGAAGACAAATAGTAAATTGTAGCAGCGATAACTGAGAAATAGCATAAAAACTTATAAGAAAACACTATAAGGATAGGTTCACTCTTTATTAATCTATGATTTATAATACATGAACATAATAGAAGAAATCCTCAAATTGATCTAAGTATTAGGATTTACTTTAGGGAAAAAGAGTACAAGAATCAGAAAGATGAGAGGGTCCCCTCAAAATATGACCCGTGGGGTCTTATTTATAGAGAAATCGGGGACCCTTCTGTTGTTGGGCCATTGGGCCTGAAGATGCTTCTGTTGGTCGCTTTTCCTCTTAGTTTCCATTGCATTAACTCCCGGCCGCTTTTGTGGTACGGATTATAGCTTCCGGAGGGAAGGTCTCGGTCAGCCGAGATTTCCTTGAGAATGATATGAGTTTGTTGATGTAGTAGCTTTCCGGAAGGTATTTGAACCTCCGGTTACGTGCTCTTGGTTGTAAGCTCCCGGGTGTAGGCCTTCGGTTTTCTTATGAATGCTTAAGGAAGCTTGTCCTCAGGATGCATGTAGGTAGCTACCAGTTCAGAACCACTATCGGTGTCTGTATTAAGTAGACTAGTACGGATAGCCTGTATCCTTTCTAGGGTTCTGATTTGAAGTCCGTTGGGGTCTCTGAGCATAGCTTAGTCTTCCGGATGGTTGCTTCAGGTAATATGCATGTAGTTTATCAAGATGACCTTTCAGGGTTTATGCGGTAGATGTTTCAGAAGTTGGTTCCGGGTTATCCTTATGTACACTTGGCTTAATGCTTTCGGTTTCTTTACCACCTGGTGTACTGGTATTAAGTAGGTTAATATCGGCAACCCTTCCATCCTTCCAGGTTTCCGTTAGTGTAGCTCCCACCTCTTTCTTTCTTAGCTTTTGACTTAGGTGACCTTTCGCTATAGAATCCCCTGACGTGTGTGCTCTGTCGAGTAGATTGTGTCGGTATTTTGTAGACTTTGAGTTCCTTTTCCTTAAGAAGGTGTCGGTTCGTGTGGCTCTCGGATCATTCCTTCGTGCTTGTGTTCATCGGATACCCCTTCACCGTTAGCTGGTTTCGGGATTAATTTCGGTAGTAACAGTATATGTTTTTATGGTAATTTAAATACCAGTGCTATCCAAACATTCAAAACATCCAATAGTCAATCACAAATTATTTATTACATCATATAACACTATATGTGAAACAGACAATAAAATGTTGAGGAATCCAATTGGATCCCTCCAACCTATTTTTCCTGCATCCATAAATGTTAGACAACATAAATAATACCAATCCTGGTTCAAGGCAGGATATCGCGGTATAGAAGGTCATCAACTATATATATATATATATATATATATATATATATATATATATATTGTGGGGGCGCATAGGGTCTCATCCGCTAATAGTATTGCGGGAAATATCCAACTACGGAGCCTAAATATAACACATATATATATATTATAGCAATGCATCCAATCAGCCAACAAACAACATATAAAAACTATATACAAAATAAAATTTGTTTATAATAAATTATAAACGAATCCAGAGAGTAGGTTTACTCACATTGATTTTTATTGTCAGAATAGCGATTTGTTTTCAATTAAATTAAACAGATGTTTACTCGCATTGATTACATATGATAAAATTATAACTATTACAAGTTCATATACGTTTTTAAATAAATTAAGTTTGTTAATAACGTCACTAGTATCTTAAATTACCTTGTTCAATGTTTTGAAAATCTCGACCTAATCCTATTCTTCTCCAGGTGATATTCACGACTCCCCGCACCCATCACAATATCAACATCTACGGCAACTGCCTCATTCACCTTCTTCTTCAACGGAACCTCACCATAACGTGCAGCCTTCATCAACAAACACAATAGGCTTGCCCTCACTTCACAAATTCCTCAAAACAACAACCATCTTATCACAACACTTTCTAATTCTAGTCACTACATCTCCACACTTGAAGCCCCCAATGCACTGCGTCCCTCTCCGGTTTTCGCTGCTTCAAGACCAGACCTCCCAAAAATCGCGACTTTGTGTTGTAGCCAGAAATTTGAGAGACATACTTTTGCTCCAAAAACCTCGATGTTTTAGTACCCGAACCCTCTCACTACTTGAAGATCAACTCCCTCAACCATTCAATCCAGCTTCGCCTCAAACTCCGATTACAGACAAACCTAAGCGTTGCCATTGTTCGAGCTCCGAACCGTCAATATCCCATCGAGCGCATTAGGATTTTCGAAGAAGTGAAGATCCGAAAAACCATCGATTTCCCTTTTGAAGCTCACAAAATTTTTTTCTTTTGAAATCTATTTGCTTTTAAATCTTGAAGCCTCGTTTCTTTTTTCTTTTATAACGAAAAGTTTTTGTTTGAAATGGGGAAGAAAACAGGGACCATAGCTTTCTTAAATAGAGGAGTTGCGTGGGTAGGCTTCGTATGCGAATAGGCTACTTAATTTTCCAAGATTAGGTCGACTGAAGTACACCCAACATTAATTTGATTTGATTTATAAAAGAATTGATTTGATTTTTGATACGATTTATAATTATCATTTTCTTACGAAACTTACGCCTGAAGTTTCACATTTAAACAACCATATACGAGCTTCAATCACGATGAAAACTGAAACACTACTATGGTTTAACGTTCTTGTAAGGACCCGTAACTTCCCCGTGAAGGAAAGAGCGGATACATTGAGAACAACACACAGAAGAACGCAGACGGAAGAACATTTCATTGTTTATTACAACAATTCCATCAGAATACAAGAATATACAGAGTATGAATATATATACATTCAACAAATATCAGATATTACAATAAATTACATAGCAGCGGAAAAACAATATAAAACACAACTAGAAGTAATACACGGATACAGAGCTTTCCGAGCATCGTTTCAGCTGTAAATCCGGATCTTGTGAATATAAATCTGCAAAACCAAAACTATTAGTTGCTCGTGTGGAAAATAGAGGCACCGAGAGTTTAGGTTAAAACAATAAACTCCAGGACAGTCATGTGACTGGTGTGAGAACTAAAACAGTTATTAATCTTTATTTTAAAGTTCGGTAAATCAAGGGACCACGCCGTATAACACGGAATGGGTTTCCTCGCAAGAATACTAGTGCATATCAATAAACAACGCAATGCTTTTTTAGACAAATGAAGCTATTATAAGACCCAGGTTTCATCACTCAATGCAACGCAAGCCGGAGGATAGGGTTTTCCCTTATAATAGCCAAACATGCTTGGTACGTTTAAAACAAATCATATGATACTATAATAAGTGTATAGTGTCAAAACAATTTCAATCATAAATATCAATCATAGACGGCATGGGTACCATATATCATGTCGCCATACTAGTTCTACAATTAAAATCGCAATATCACGTATTGGAAATTGGATTTCCGTCATGAGTCGAGGCAAGGGGCAAGCTCCTCTCCGATTCGAGACACTCTAGCAAATGTCTCAGGACCCCACTATGATCCTTTGGAACCTCCAAGGCCGGTCCTCTCTTACTTTTGAGGATTAGTTATTCCTGAACACACGTTTCCCGATCCTAACAGACCTAATATCGAGGCGCCTCATCCAACAACCACACAGGTGAAAAGTATATAAATGTCAGCCAGTTTAAGCACTGACACCACCCATAGCTAGAAAGAAACGTCGTGCACTCCTTGGGTCCTTATCCCGTTTTTGACTCATACCGAGGTGTGAGGCTCGCGAATTCATGTTATACCCAAAGCTACGCCACACAGGTCGTGCTTTGATCGTCAACCACAAGACTTTGCTTTTCAATAGAAGCCTTGATCAATTGCCACTTACGCGTGCCACACTGGCAATTCACTCCATGCGACTGATGTCCATCGATATACAACCTCTAAGCTCGTACGTCTCAGAGAAGGGCGTTAAGCAAGAGAATAAATTCTCCGCCGCCAAACAGATGTATATTTAATAGAGATCAATCAACACAAAATAAAATCCAATGTTAGACACACAATCCATTTACAAGTTCGTTCTGGGTCTAAACGAAACCGGAGGCACTTTCCTCGCATATCCATCGATCTCCAAGTACGTCTGGACGATCACCCACTGTTTCTCTCATCTTGGGTGTACAGCCCAATCAAGATCATCAGTAATCACCCAAACGATGTGAAGACTCCCGGTCTTCAACCACCGTCTTCATCTTCGACTTATCGCCGAATCGGTTATTCAGAATGGGTATAAACCTGGCCTTTCTGAATAACCCACGTATATAATAAACAAATGTTACACAAACTCAACAAACGCCTCATTCCAATTCCGAATATTCTTTTATTCACAAAATCACATTCTTAGGGAAAGGTTCCCATTAATTTTATCCAAGATAAATTCTTCTAAATTTATTCTTTAATCTTCCTTTGGATATCATTTCAAACCATATTACGGTTTTCCAAACTAGTCGGGATTAGCGAACCATACCGAAGCAATTATTTATTTTATTTCCCAATCCCAATCTATTCATCCCCTGGAGCAAAACTGGTAATACTCCATAACTAACACCACGATGTTATCAGTAAATTTAATTACCATTTCACGTTCAAATCTAATTAAAGATTTAACTATCGCTCTGGAGCAAAACTGGTGATACTCCATTCTCGATCACTTTTCAGATTTGATAGGTTAAATTATCAATTCACATTTCAATCTAATTAAAGATTCATTAAAACTCCACTTAGTTTTAATCTTTTCAAAAATCAATATCCTGTCTTTAACTGGGTTAAAGAACCAATGTCATCTAAAACATGGTTCACGATAAACCCAAAATCATATTCTATTGTTAATCGGGTTAAAGAACAGGTGTTATTCAAAACACCGCTCACGATAAACCCAAGAACCAATTCAAATTCAATTCCAATTAAATATTATTTAATTGATACACTTCATTAAATCTAGATAGAAAGATTTAATCTTTTTCTCTATTGGGCTTAAGAACAGTGTTAATGAAGACACCATTCACGAGATATTAAATACAAGGCTCTGAATAGAAAATATACCGGCTTATATTCAATATCAAATTCTGAAACCAACAAATATCGTATTGGAAATAACGATATAAAATATATCTTTCAAAATCCCATAACAATATCTGTATAATCACGAAATCCAACATCGAAATTTTCCGAAGATAATTTTGATTCAAATCCATTCCAATTTATATATATTGGAAATTCTGGTTATTTTCAAAACCACTTCAAATTCAATTTATTTATTTCGAAAATAAATTGATTTTAATTCTAGTTCAAAACTAGTTCATTTCTATAAAATTCTATTTGTATCTTTTCAAATATAGAGTTTTCATCCCAGTTCTTCACAAATCACTTCTTATGATTTTACACAAATTATTGATATTTTTAATAATTTTATCAAGGCCCGTACAGTCGATTTCCTTCAACGGCCATCGAACTGCACTTACAGTGACCTTTTCTAAATTTGATTTGGACATAATTCCAAATCCAACCGTTATATTTCTAATTACAAATATTCGTTAGAAATCTCTTTTCGATACGAACCCAACGGTTCCGGTTTCAGGAGAATCCGACGGTCGGATCTCCCGCAACGTCAATTCGAAGTCAATGGTCGAAATTCGCGAACTGCCGTAGCGCGACGCGTTCTATTCAGGCCATTATATATAATATATATATATATATATATTTCGTCGATTTCCTTTTAAAATGTATTTATAATTCGTTTTCAAAACGATTTCAACTTCATATTCAATTTCAAATCAAAATTTAATATTCCACATCATCGATATATACCTTTTCAAAATGTTATATTTTGAAATCACTTCCTTTTCGATATTCGGATAAAATCGATATAAATATCGTTCGCGTCAAAATGGCACATCTCTAATCAACACGGCTTTATATATTTCAATCACTTCGTTATTCTATTCTACAAATGAATATTTATTCTATTCAACACATGAATCTATATTTCTTTCAACACTTGACTAATCTCAACGAATGAGTACTGTCAACACAACTATTTTTGTTATTTAATATATTTTATAAAATTATGGTATCTATCATTTGATTTTTAAATCAGACTCCAACTGTAAAGTAGTAAGAGAATGATTCCCTAGGTATTAACGCCAAAGGCCGGAACCAATATCAGATCAATACCCTGGAAACCACTCATCTTATCTATTTTCCAGTTAGTTTCTAACTTTAAATATGATAAAGATGTAAATTTTATTGTTTAAAATATTTCTTTCAACACACGATAATTTATTCTATTCAACACATGAATATATACTTCATTCTATTCTTTATTTTCCCAATTGGAATGAGGCCCAATCAATTACCATATAATGTTAATTATATGGATTCCATACAACACATGTATATAATCACAACAATAAATAATCAATCATCATCCAAAGTGCACTACACTGTATAAGCATCAAATATAGATATCTAACGCTTATAACAGCCTGTCAATCAATCGATCGACATACAACTAATCAATCAGGATGAGTGGACTTCAAATATCATCCCAACACCCGTGTGGGGTTTCAAATCAACAAACACATATTTTTATTCAGACACACACGTTAAAAACAATATTTTTAATGATAAAATATTTTTAACTATATAAATATTTTATTTCATTCCACATCACACAATCAATTTTCATCACAACAAACAATCAAACATACAAGCCATCCATGGTATGTGGATGACGGGTGTCGGGTACTACTAAGCACCGTTTGCATCCTAGTATATATTTTAACTAGAAAAACAAGATTTAGAGTGAGAAGTTCTCACTGACTAGCTAATCCAAACGCCTCGACTCTTCTTATGTAGAAGTCATCGCTGTTCTCGCCCTTCGTCACTTTCGTTGCCCGTATTCACTACATATATAAAAATCACATTTTTAAAACGCTATTATATAGATAAAAATTCTATTTTTACACCGCTATTATATAGATAAAAATTCTATTTTTACACCGCTATTATATAGATAAAAATTCTATTTTTACACCGCTATTATATAGATAAAAATTCTACTTGTATAACGGTGTTCATGTAATAAAGATTATATTTTTATCACGCTATTCTCTACATAAAGATTTCGCCTTTTCAAATATAAAGATTTAATCTTTTCAAATATAAAGATTTAATCTTTAACTTCTACTTCTAATATAAAGATTGAATTTTTATGTCACTACATATATAAAGGTGATATTTTTACTATCTTACCTATATAAAAATTATATTTTTATACTTCTACAATATAAAAGATTATATTTTTATACTTCCTGTATTATAAAAGATTATATTTTTATACTTCCTATATTATAAAAGATTATATTTTTATACTTCCTATATTATAAAAGATTATATTTTTATCCTTTCCATGATATAAAAATTATATTTTTACATCGCTACCTCATATATAAAAATTGAATTTTTATATTCTTTACTTATAAAAACCACATTTTTATATTTGAAAAGCCGAATCTTTTCTATTGCTAACCAATATATAAAGATTTCATTTTTCTATGAACAAAATCATCTTTTTATTCTCTATGCTTTTTTAATCTAAAAATATAATCTTTCCTAATAAAAATCAAAACTTTAAACAAATAAAAATCATATAATTTCAGTTTTAAAATCATAGCCTTTTATTTAAAAAAAAAAACTAAACTAAAAATGAAAATCATATATAAAAACTTACATTGAAATAGGGAAGGGGAGGGGGTGTTCACTGTCGGAGGGGTGCTCGAGGGGCTGAAAGGAGGAAGAAGAAGAAGCAGCGGCGGCAACAACAGGAGGAGGGGGCGCGGTGGCGGAGCGTGGGCCAGGGGGTACGGCGAGGGGCTTTCAGGGCGGTTAGGGTTAGGGTGCAGGTGGTTTTCGGGTGTGCGGTTGATTTGAGGAAGAGGAAGGGGAGAGAAGAACCGAGGAAGAAGGAGGAGGGAGAAGAAGAAGGGGGGAGGCGACGCACCACTGGGGGGCGCGATGAAGTGGCGGCGGCGGAAGTCGATGGGCGGGCTCCGCCCTTTTTCTCTTTTTTTTCTTTTTTTTTAAAACTGAAACGATCGTGGAAGAATAGTGAGGAGAGAGAAGGAAGTCAAGGGGATATATAAAATTTATATTATTTATTTAAATTTTATCTCCAAAAAGCAACTTGAAATTTCGGACTCGAAATCGAACCCACCTGTAACACCCCGTGTATTTTATAACAGTGAAATTCACAAATTAAAGTATAATAAATTTCAAATCAAAGTATTAAGGGAAACAGGATATGCCATTGCGTTCGTCTCGGAAAAATACGCGAAATAGAGTCCGAGTTTTCGAAAAACGGAGCCCGTATAACCAAATTATGGCCCGATGAAGTTTCAGAAAATTCAAATTTCGAAAACAGATTTGAACTTCAGCCCAATCAAAGTAGGCGGGAAAATTCCCGCCCAAACCCACCAGGTCGACCTAGGGGTCGACCCTAGGGTCGACCTGCCAGGCCAGGTCGACCTGGGAGTCGACCTAGGTGTCGACCTGCCCCAGGCAGGTCGACTCTAGAGTCGACCTGGGGGTCGACTGGGGAGTCGACCTGGCCCCTGAGCCAGGTCGAACCCAGCCCACCCTGGCTGGCCTGGTCTGTGTTTGGTCGATTTTCTGAGCCTTGCCTTGTCACTAGGGCTAGGTGTCAGCTCCTGGTTGGTCTCTCCTTTGAACGAACGGCTATTATTAAACCAAGCTCCATCGACGGTCTAAATCAACTCACAAACTCTATAAAAAGGACCTAAGACTAACCCTAATTTACACAAACTAAAATGGAGATGAGACCGTCATGCTGCTGAGGAGAGACTGAGGATAGCCGTCAGAAATAGAGAGACAATTAGGTGATAATTCAAAGCTTAAAGCAACGTCAAATCAATCAAAACAACGCCTACAACAAAGGATAGCATCTCCAAATTCAGAATTCAGATTCCTGAATTGAAGATTCGTCATACGTTGTAAGTAGAGTGCTATTCCGATGTGAATTAAATAATTGTGTTGTAATAGTTTATTTGAAATTCATGCAAGTATATGATTTATTGTTATGCCAACATGATGTATAATTCTATGGTCATCTTTAGTGTAATTTGATCCACTTAAGTATTATGATTCATATGAAGGTTATGTTGGAATTGGCATCATAGTTCAAGTATAAAAAATCATGATTTTGTGATAGTGACAAAAGCAAGCGTCTTTGTAAGCTTGTATTAATTTTATGAACATGACTAAACTATGTTTGTTATTATGCCTAGTTGAAAACATGTTTTTAGGCTTATGTTGTTATCATAATCATATGATAATATATTTGACACATAAGTTACATTAGAATTACACTAGAATTACATCCCACTTACAAGTTACATAGATAGGATAAAAACCATGATTATATGAATTGTAGGATTCATGTTCAATTATGTTTATGCCATGACTATATGAATAGAAGGACTCATGTTCAATTATGATTATGCCATAATTATATGATTAGAATGGTTCATGTTTAAGTATTATTTATGCCATGACTACATGAATAGAATGATTCATGTTTTGTTAATACCATGATTATGTGAATAGAATGATTCATGTTTAAGTATTGCTTATATTATATGATGTTACAACTGCAAGTTCACATGTGCCTACTTTATGTTAACTGAATCGTTCGTTGCAAGTTCATGCGTTCACACTCCCCTTTTTATGTTACCTTATAAACACCATGTTATAAGCCTCCCCTTTTCATATGGCTAAATTGGGTTTAAGTGTTAAACCCAACACACCTTACATTAGAGCGAACGCATAAAACGGGGGTAATGACGTTTGGGCTAAAATATAGAACATATGTGTTGGCATGTTTGACGCATGCCAACAACCTTGAAAAACAATTAAGTGGCATAAATAAATCTTAATCAATAAAGATGAATTTGAATAATGGGCCGCAAATACTTACATATAAAAAGAAAAGAGACAAAATATGTCAATGTAGAAAATACGATGTGTTTAACCCGAGGTTGGATTGAGTTGTGATGTAAACCTGCCCAGAACCGCCCGGCTGTCCAGTAGTCACAACAATACCTATCCAATGTGGGTGGTTAAACACGGAGCCCAATAAGGACCCGAGGTTAGACTGAGTTGTGGCGTACGACTGCCCGGACCCAACCGGCAACAGGCAGCCACAACAATACATGTCTAATGTGAGAGGTCAAGGCTTTAATAAGACAATTAAGGCTGATTTAGGATTGATAGGATTAAGTGAATTAAGACTTAATCAAAATGGAACATGCTAAACTAAACAGACTGATTGGGGGTTAGGTTTATAAAACACTTAACCAACTTAGCATGTTGGCTAGAAATAGAAAAACCTAGTAGCGAGGGGCCCTTTTCAGCAGTAACCCTACAAGGTATCATGATACCCTGAAACTAGGCAGGGTGGGGCACGATTACTGGGCTGACTGTAAGAGGTCAAATCGACGGCGGTGGTGCAGCAGTGTAGGTTCTAACGGGGTGCGGGCGTGCACACACTCCGGCGCAGAAAAATAAGGCACTGGGTACCAGTACCATACCTGTGCATTCTAGGATTGTGTCGGGCCGCCACCATGGGACTTGATACACCCCATGGTGGGACCAGCATAGGTAACTACAACATCGGGGGCCGTAAGACACAGGTAACTATGCGAGTAGGAGCCGATCATCATAAAAATGGATCACTTCACCCTGATTATGGGGTGCCTGTTGGGAACTAGTTTATATGGGTACAGAGATTAATATGGGGTACGACAGTATATTCGACCCTAGACAACTTAACTTAGTTTATGGTGCTTTCCCATTTCTAGTTTATACTTATCATACCCAGTTCTTTGTTCATAGACTGAATAGTCCTAGACTTACTCAGGCTTTATGTCTGACTCTACTTTTCTTTCGTCTTCTTTTCTTCCGTTCCCCCCCCCCCCCAGGTCCACAGGGAGGGAATACCGCAGCTTGACCAGCCTTCATATCCAGCTTGAAGAGAAAGAATGTATTGCTTGGATCTTTTCGTTTTGGACTATGGCTTTGGACAGCAATTATGGGACTTTTGCAGTTTATTTATGTTTTCTTTATGCTTCTTTAAATAATGTAATCAAGACAATTATGAAGATGTTATGTTTTTGGAAGTGTTGTAAGACAATTATGGTATGGTTGGTGTAACACGTATTTTAATGAAATAAAAGTTGTTGTTTTCCGCTGTTCAAAAATATGTGTTATTATATCTGTCTTGTATGTCTGTGATTTATACTTATAAACCTCCACCAAAATTCGGGCATTCCCTTTGAGAGTGACCCTAACGGAGGTGGGGTGTTTCACTTGGTATCAGAGCACAGGTTTACCAGATAAGATAAAAAGTTTTGAAAATTTATTTTCAAAAAGGAAATTTAAAGAAGCATTTTTAAAAGATAAAATATTATTTTATTTTAAAAGGCAAAGTCCCCCCAAAGCCATAGGAACTATCTCTTATCCTTCGTTTTGAATCTATCCTTTTTGTTTCAGCATGTCCGAAGAACTTAACTTGCCAGAGGGTGTACCAATACCTGGTTGGTTTAGACGGTTCTTAGAAGCAAGGGCCACTCAGCCAGGTCCTACCGTTCCTCCTCCCCCAGCTGCAGGAAATCATCCAGCTGCAGCAGCACCTCTTCCTCCACCTCCTCCGCGGGGAAACACCTTTGCTAAGATATGTAAAGATTTTAAAGCTATGGGAGGAAAGGATTTTCATGGAACTGAGTCCTTCGTGGCAGCTAGAAATTGGCTGAAAGAAACCGAGGACTTATTCATCATCTTTGAGGTAGAGGATAGACAGAAAGTACAACTGGCAGTATGGCTACTTAAAGGCGAGGCTTCCTACTGGTGGGAAGTCACTAATGCAGAAAGACCAGTGGAAACATGGGAGGACTTTAAGGCAAGGTTTGAGGCTAAATTTCTCTCAGACGCGGAAAGGAGTTTGCAGTTGGAAAAATTCTTATTTCTTAAGCAAGGGAACAAGACAGTCAAAGAGTATGTTAATCAGTTCGATGAGCTGGCTAGGTTCGGACTGGACCTAGTCAACACCCCGCACAAGAAGGCTCTCCGTTTTGTCAAAGGGTTGAATGGGCCATTACACAGTTTGGCCATGACCCATATACCCATGGGAGCTACGTATGAAAGGTTGGTACAGATGGCGTTGCTGAACGAAGAGGATAAGGGCAAGAAGGAGACAAAGGCAGAAAACTCTCAAGGGAAGAAAGAAGGTTTGCAGCCTAAGAAGACAGACTTTAAGAAGAGCGGGAAAGGCAACAAAGAGAAGAGGAAGTGTAATTTCTGTGGCAAAGTGGGGCACTTAGTGAAAGATTGCCGGAAAAAGAAGGCCAAGATGAATGGTGGGTGCTTTTCTTGCGGTGAGACAGGCCACATGGCTAAGGACTGCCCAAAGAAACGAGGACAGGGCCAGAGGGCTAGATCCACCTCAGGGGCACAGGTTCATGTGCTAGAAGCGCCACCTTTGCAACAGCGAGGTATAAATACTTCTGTAGAAAGTGTAGTTTATCTTTATGATCACCCCGTTCGCACTTTATTTGATTCTGGCGCATCACACTCCTTTATCTCGTCTGCTTTAGTAGAATCTCTGCACCTAAAAACTAGTATGGTAGAGGACCCCTTAATTGTTTCAAACCCAATTAGGGGCCCAGCTCATTTGTCTATGATCTGTTTGGGATTGAAAATTTCTATTCTAAGCGTAGAATTTAAATGTAGTGCCTTTGTTTTGGTCTTTTCGGGATATGGTTTGATTTTGGGCATGGATTGGCTATCCAGTAATGGGGCCATCCTCGATTGTGAGAAAAGGGTTGTTAGGCTCCTAACCCAGCTCGGTAATACTTTGGAAATTTCTTGTAATCCCTCGTATGCGGTTATGCTTAGTTACCTTGAATCGCTAGATGCCTCCGTTGAAAATTTGCAATCGGTTAGAGTGGTCCGGGAATATCCGGATGTCTTCGAAGAGGTGAAGGGCTTGCCTCCGAAGCGCGAGATAGACTTTCGCATATACCTTGTAGATAATGCAAAGCCCGTTGCGTTGCCCGTTAGACACATGGCTCCACGGGAAAGGAAAGAGCTCAGTAAACAGATTAAAGAGCTTCTAGAAAAGGGGTTCATTAGGAGGAGTATTTCAGAATGGGGCGCTCCAGTGGTGTTCGCTACAAAGGCGGATGGTTCACTCCGTCTATGTGTTGACTATAGGGAGCTCAACAAGCTAACGAAAAAGAATAGGCACCCTCTCCCCAGAATTGACGATCTGTTTGATCAGCTTGTAGGAGCGTCTGTTTTCTCCCAACTCGATTTAGCGACCGGTTTTCATCAGCTAAGGGTGGCTGAAGATAGTATCGATAAAACGACATTCAGAACCCCAGACGGTTTCTTTGAATGGCTTGTCAAGCCTTTCGGCTTGACAAATGCACCTGCTTACTTCGTGGACCTGAATAGTAGGGTATTTAGAGATTTCCTCAATAAGTTCGTAGTGGTCTTCGTAGACGATATCCTTATCTTCTCAAAGAATGAAGAGGAACATGCTCAGCACTTGAGGGCAATCATGGAAACTCTGCAAGTCCATCAGCTAAAAGCCAAATTCTCCAAATGCCACTTTTGGAGAGAAGAAGTGAGGTTCCTTGGGCACATAGTATCCAAACAAGGGTTAGCAGTGGACCCTGCTAAGGTAGTGGCGGTACAGGATTGGAAGACACCAAGGAATGCAACTGAGGTCCGAAGTTTTCTAGGACTAGCAGGTTTCTGTCGAAAGTTCATAAGGGATTTTGCGAAAATCTCAGCTCCGCTCACAAAGTTGACCAAGAAGAATCTAATGTTCAATTGGGACTTGGATTGCGAGTTTGCTTTCCAGCGACTAAAAAGGGCTCTTACAACAGCCCCAGTTTTGACGTTGCCTGATGGAAGCAAGATGTTCACCGTTTATACAGATGCATGTGGGACAGGGTTAGGCGTCGTCTTAATGAAAGAAGGAAGGGTGGTAGCTTATGGCGGGAGACAATTGAAAGTGCATGAAAAGAACTACCCGACCCACGATCTTGAGTTAGCTGCCATCGTCTTTGCACTCAAGTCTTGGCGACACTATCTCCTAGGTGAGAAGTTTGAACTTTACACTGACCATAAATCGTTGAAATACCTTTTCTCGCAGAAGGACCTTAACTTGAGGCAACAAAGGTGGATGGAGTTTCTTGCCTCGTATGATTTCGAGATCTCCTATACTCCGGGCAAAGGCAACGTAGTGGCAGACGCGTTGAGCCGAAAGAAACTGACCCTAAGCCCGCTGTTTGTTGAAAGACAAAGCCTAGAGTTTATAGCCAGCTTCGACTTTAGGCCTTCCTCCGATTTTGTACCAGGCTTGCTAGCATCTCTCGAAGTACGCCCGACTTTAGCGGACTCGATAGGGACAACACAACGCGAGGACCCTCAGCTTGTGGAGACGATTGATAGGCTAATTAGGGGTGAGACTTCAAGTCACCTCAACAGATACTCCATCGACGATAAGGGTTGGCTAAGGCGAGACGGAAGACTATGCGTCCCACAGACAAGGGATTTAGTAAAGAAGGTTCTCGAGGAAGCACATCACTCCAAGATGACGATACACCCAGGCGGAGATAAAATGTACAAGGACATAAAAAGAACTTTCTTTTGGAACGGCATGAAAAAGGACGTGGCAGAATTCGTTTCTAAGTGTATGGTGTGCCAACAGGTTAAGGCGGAACAGAAAAAGCCTGGCGGTCTGCTACATCCTCTAGAGGTCCCGCAGTGGAAGTGGGATAACATCTCAATGGACTTCATCGATGGGCTGCCTAGGTCTAGGAGAGGCAACACTAGCATTTGGGTAATAGTGGATAGGCTTACTAAAAGCGCCCACTTTTTACCCGCCAAAAGTAAAAGAACTGCCTCATCCCTAGCATCTCTTTACCTCAAGGAAATCGTTCGACTCCATGGAATACCATCCAGCATTGTTAGTGACCGAGACCCTATCTTCACCAGTGAGTTTTAGCGGAGTCTGCAAGAAGCGGTAGGCACACAATTATGCTTGAGCACAGCCTATCATCCCCAAACCGACGGCCAAACAGAAAGAGTGAACAGAGTTTTGGAGGACCGACCTTGAATTTGAGGTTGGGGACAGAGTTTTTCTTAAGGTATCTCCGCTAAGGAACGTTGTTCATTTTGGAACCACAGGAAAGCTAGCACCAAGATTTGTAGGGCCATTCCCTATCATCGAGAAAATTGGGAAAATGGCCTATAGATTAGAGCTACCCGAAAAATTGGCCGGAGTTCACAACGTCTTTCACGTTTCACATCTCCGAAAATGTCTACATAAGTCTGCTGAAGTGGTAGAGCCAAATATCCTAGAAGAAGCTGAAGTGGAACGCGAAGCAACCGTAAGGAAAGTTCCAACCCGCATATTAGGAACGGAAGTGAAGAAGCTACGCAACCGCGAAGTCAAGCTCGTCAAAGTTCAGTGGAGCGACGCCGAGGGAGACGCAACTTTGGAAACTGAAGCTAGAATACGCGCTGCCTACCCTTTTCTTTTCGAGGGTACATCTTTGATCTTCCCTTTTTCCTTAAGTTGCGCTTTTATCTATCTTTTTAGGTTTATCTCCTCGACCCTATCTTTTAGGTAGAAATCCTTTGGATGAAAACATGTAATTGAAACATGTTATGGATGATGATTGCAAGTGGTTGCAAGTGATTGCTAGTGGTTGCTCGTGGTTGTATATACACACACAATCTAGGTTTTAGATCAGCTCAATCACTTCATATTGCATATGCATATAT
The DNA here is from genome assembly GCA_030737875.1 of Allium sativum. Classification (NCBI taxonomy): domain Eukaryota; kingdom Viridiplantae; phylum Streptophyta; class Magnoliopsida; order Asparagales; family Amaryllidaceae; genus Allium; species Allium sativum. The sequence goes on from CM060910.1 coordinate 924,135,828, forward strand.
GTTTGCCTTCGTATATGGTTGAACTTTAATATGTGTCATATGGATGTTGCATTTGTATGAATGATTGTGCAATCATGTAGAATCATGAATAGGAGGATTTGCATACATAATGGATTCATAGCACTTACATAATTCGCATTAAGGAGGTCAACTGAATCAGTAGACCGCCTGATTTTGCATTAGATAAGTACATGTACACACACACTTCGCATATTATCATGAAGCATTAGAAGTCTTTTAAGGACAATGGATGCTCGTGTTTGATGGATGAGTAGATGGATGTTGGGATGTTAGGATGTACATTCTTCCTGAACTTGAAGATTTCGGGACGAAATCCTTTTAAGTGGGGGAGAATGTAACACCCCGTGTATTTTATAACAGTGAAATTCACAAATTAAAGTATAATAAATTTCAAATCAAAGTATTAAGGGAAACGGGATATGCCATTGCGTTCGTCTCGGAAAAATACGCGAAATAGAGTCCGAGTTTTCGAAAAACGGAGCCCGTATGACCAAATTATGGCCCGATGAAGTTTCAGAAAATTCAAATTTCGAAAACAGATTTGAACTTCAGCCCAATCAAAGTAGGCGGGAAAATTCCCGCCCAAACCCACCAGGTCGACATAGGGGTCGACCCTAGGGTCGACCTGCCAGGCCAGGTCGACCTGGGAGTCGACCTAGGTGTCGACCTGCCCCAGGCAGGTCGACTCTAGAGTCGACCTGGGGGTCGACTGGGGAGTCGACCTGGCCCCTGAGCCAGGTCGAACCCAGCCCACCCTGGCTGGCCTGGTCTGTGTTTGGTCGATTTTCTGAGCCTTGCCTTGTCACTAGGGCTAGGTGTCAGCTCCTGGTTGGTCTCTCCTTTGAACGAACGGCTATTATTAAACCAAGCTCCATCGAAGGTCTAAATCAACTCACAAACTCTATAAAAAGGACCTAAGACTAACCCTAATTTACACAAACTAAAATGGAGATGAGACCGTCATGCTGCTGAGGAGAGACTGGGGATAGCCGTCAGAAATAGAGATACAATTAGGAGATAATTCAAAGCTTAAAGCAACGTCAAATCAATCAAAACAACGCCTACAACAAAGGATAGCATCTCCAAATTCAGAATTCAGATTCCTGAATTGAAGATTCGTCATACGTTGTAAGTAGAGTGCTATTCCGATGTGAATTAAATAATTGTGTTGTAATAGTTTATTTGAAATTCATGCAAGTATATGATTTATTGTTATGCCAACATGATGTATAATTCTATGGTCATCTTTAGTGTAATTTGATCCACTTAAGTATTATGATTCATATGAAGGTTATGTTGAAATTGGCATCATAGTTCAAGTATAAAAAATCATGATTTTGTGATAGTGACAAAAGCAAGCGTCTTTGTAAGCTTGTATTAATTTTATGAACATGACTAAACTATGTTTGTTATTATGCCTAGTTGAAAACATGTTTTTAGGCTTATGTTGTTATCATAATCATATGATAATATATTTGACACATAAGTTACATTAGAATTACACTAGAATTACATCCCACTTACAAGTTACATAGATAGGATAAAAACCATGATTATATGAATAGTAGGATTCATGTTCAATTATGTTTATGCCATGACTATATGAATAGAAGGACTCATGTTCAATTATGATTATGCCATAATTATATGATTAGAATGGTTCATGTTTAAGTATTATTTATGCCATGACTACATGAATAGAATGATTCATGTTTTGTTTATACCATGATTATGTGAATAGAATGATTCATGTTTAAGTATTGCTTATATTATATGATGTTACAACTGCAAGTTCACATGTGCCTACTTTATGTTAACTGAATCGTTCGTTGCAAGTTCATGCGTTCACACTCCCCTTTTTATGTTACCTTATAAACACCATGTTATAAGCCTCCCCTTTTCATATGGCTAAATTGGGTTTAAGTGTTAAACCCAACACACCTTACATTGGAGCGAACGTATAAAACGGGGGTAATGACGTTTGGGCTAAAATATAGAACATATGTGTTGGCATGTTTGACGCATGCCAACAACCTTGAAAAACAATTAAGTGGCATAAATAAATCTTAATCAATAAAGATGAATTTGAATAATGGACCGCAAATATTTACATATAAAAAGAAAAGAGACAAAATATGTAAATGTAGAAAATACGATGTGTTTAACCCGAGGTTGGATTGAGTTGTGATGTAAACCTGCCCGGAACCGCCCGGCTGTCCAGTAGTCATAACAATACCTATCCAATGTGGGTAGTTAAACATGGAGCCCAATAAGGACCCGAGGTTAGACTGAGTTGTGGCGTAAGACTGCCCGGACTCAACCGGCAACAGGCAGCCACAACAATACCTGTCTAATGTGAGAGGTCAAGGCTTTAATAGGACAATTAAGGCTGAGTCAGGATTGATAGGATTAAGTGAATTAAGACTTAATCAAAATGGAACATGCTAAACTAAACAGACTTATTGGGGGTTAGGTTTATAAAACACTTAACCAACTTAGCATGTTGGCTAGAAATAGAAAAACCTAGTAGCGGGGGACCCTTTTCAGCAGTAACCCTACAAGGTATCATGATACCCTGAAACTAGGCAGGATGGGGCACGATTACTGGGCTGACTGTAAGAGGTCAAATCGACGGCGGTGGTGCAGCAGTGTAGGTTCTAACGGGGTGCGGGCGTGCACACACTCCGACGCAGAAAAATAAGGCACTGGGCACCAGTAGCATACCTGTGCATTCTAGGATTGTGTCGGGCCGCCACCATGGGACTTGATACACCCCATGGTGGGACCAGCATAGGTAACTACAACATCGGGGGCCGTAAGACACAGGTAACTATGCGAGTAGGAGCCGATCATCATAAAAATGGATCACTTCACCCTGATTATGGGGTGCCTGTTGGGAACTAGTTTATATGGGTACAGAGATTAATATGGGGTACGATAGTATATTCGACCCTAGACAACTTAACTTAATTTATGGTGCTTTCCCATTTCTAGTTTATACTTATCATACCCAGTTCTTTGTTCATAGACTGAATAGTCCTAGACTTACTCAGGCTTTATGTCTGACTCTACTTTTCTTTCGTCTTCTTTTCTTCCGTCCCCCCCCCCCCCCCCCAGGTCCACAGGGAGGGAATACCGCAGCTTGACCAGCCTTCATATCCAGCTTGAAGAGAAAGAATGTATTGCTTGGATCTTTTCGTTTTGGACTATGGCTTTGGACAGCAATTATGGGACTTTTGCAGTTTATTTATGTTTTCTTTATGCTTCTTTAAATAATGTAATCAAGACAGTTATGAAGATGTTATGTTTTTGGAAGTGTTGTAAGACAATTATGGTATGGTTGGTGTAACACGTATTTTAATGAAATAAAAGTTGTTGTTTTCCGCTGTTCAAAAATATGTGTTATTATATCTGTCTTGTATATCTGTGATTTATACTTATAAACCTCCACCAATATTAGGGCATTCCCTTTGAGATTGACCCTAACGGAGGTGGGGTGTTTCACCATCGACTGTCGTCCCTAGCGTAATACCCCCAGTCCGAACACAATGGGATATGTTTCGCAAGCCAATTCGATCGTTACGATCAGTTTTCATCAAATTTACATTTAAATCATTATATTGAATTTTAAACGTACATTTCAATTTACCGGGGCCACATACTAACCCTAAAAATTCCCGAAAAATATTTTCCAGCTTCGTATTGACGATATGGTCCTAACAAAACTAGTTTCGTCAAATTCTGAGACCGTTGGAAAAAGAGCCATTTTCCAGTTGATTAAAATCAACTGAAATTGGTCAAACGCGTTTCCCTTTGCCACACTCACATATTAATTCGAAAAATTACGAAATTTGAAACCTAGCAATAACTTGACATCACGGATCCAAAAAAGTGGTTTCGTCGAAATCCGAGGTCGTTTGCAAAATGGCTATTTTCGAGGGCCGAAATTCCATCGCGACTATTTTGAAATTTCAACTGGACATATCTTTTTTATCCCCGCTATGAAATTTCGATTTTTCGGATTCATTGGAAAGATATTATCAATTAGATTCTATTATTTTTGGTTTCGCTAAAATCCGGTTTATTCTGCACCCGGTACATTCAATTGAAATTTGAAATCGAATTATCGAACTACCACGCCATTTTCAATTCTATTTATAATTAAAATAAAATTTTATATTCTAACGACGACGTATATATACGTTCTAATTCAATTCAAAATAAATTTCTCGTCGCTATTATTTAAAATAATTCATTTTAAATATTCAAAATTCATCGAAATTGCCAAAAAAAAATTTTAAACCGGCTCGCATTTTCCGGGTTGTTACAGTTCCTGACCCAATAAAATTTATTTCGTCAATAAACGAGGTTGTTTGAAAATTTACTACTCTTAAGTACCATATTAAATCGATAAAATATAATTTTAAATTCAAAACAAATAACTCCCCGTTAATAAATTATTATTATTATCGTTTATATTCAAATAAAATTTATATTGATCGTCTGAATTGTTTCAATTTTGTTTAAACTTAGGGAAAGTCCAACAGTTACACAGATTTCAATAATTATGAAATCTAACCTCAAAATGAGGTCCAACGGTGTGTGAAAACACCATATTGTTCGGATTTTTTTGGGAATCTGCGAACCCATGCTGCGCTTGTTGAATATGCACGTGGATATACGCCTTTATTTAACAAGCACATGGGTTTATGCGTTCGTTAAACAAACGCGTGAACCCAGGCCTATGTTTAACAAACGCGTGGGTTAGTAATAATTTACATTACCAATTTATGATGAAATTGTGTGACCGATTTAGAAATTTATGCACGAAGATGTAATTAAACAAAAATGATCAACGGTTACAAAAGCTTAAGATACATGATTTCACGAACAATAAATGGATACATAGTTTCAGATACTGAATAAAGGTTACAGTACACTATCAGAACTACCAAAGCAACAAAAACACAACAACTAAGGGTAAATAGTTTTTCTGACTTCCAACAAAGTTCCATAGACAACCTATTAAATCTTTCTGGAGTCTTCGATGAATTTGAGCCTTACGGTAGGACATCTGGCTTTCGACGTGAAACTCAAGCTCTAGTTCGCTTTCAATCATATTTTCGTGCCAAATCTCAGGTGGAGGAGCAGGGCAGTCGTAATTGAAATCATCATCCATGTCTCTTTCATCCTTTATGATCATGTTATGTAAAATAACACAAGTATACATTATCCTAGTCATTTTAATTGGATACCAAAGTCTGCATGGATTACTGACTATGGCAAATCTGGATTGTAGAACGCCAAATGCTCTTTATACATCCTTTCTTTGTCCTTCATGCATTGTTGCAAACCTTGCTTGTTTATTGTTTTGTGGGTTTGGTATTGTCTTGACAATGGTACTCCATTGTAGGTATATACCATCGCTTAGATAATATCCATGGTCATACATGTGACCCTCTAAAGTAAAATGATATGGAACTGATCTACCGTTCGCCAAATCGTTAAACAACGTTGAGCATTCAGCTATGTTCAAATCATTATTCGAACCCGACATTCCGAAAAAAGCATGCCATATCCACAAGTAGTACGATGCTACAGCTTCAATTATAATAGTTGATGTATGAGACTTACCATGATAAGCTCCAACATATGCTTTTGGACAATTCTTCCACTCCCAATGCATGCAGTCTAAAGATCCTAACATCCCAGGCCATCCTCTGCTACCGTGCATGTCCATTAACATTGCAATGTCGGCTTCGTTTGGTCTACGCAAGTATTGATTACCGTAAACGTCTACGATGGCTTGGCAAAAATGGTTCATGCATTCTAGTACTGTGCTTTCTGCCATTTTCAAATTTTCGTCTTGAGCATCAGCGGGACCTCCATAGGATATCATACGCAGTGCAACTGTCATCTTTTAAATTCTGGTGAGCCCCATTGTCATAGATGCATTGCATTCGTAGATAAAGTAGGAATCGTTTTGTTTAATACAGTCTAGGATTCGAAGAAACATAGGACGTCTCATTCGGAATCTCTTTCTAAACTCTGTAGGTGTATACCTCGGATTTAAAACAAAATAATCTTCCATTAGTCTCTCATTGTGCCATGCATGATGTCGATTTTTATATCGACGGCTTACAACAGAACCCCCATGTTTTTTGCTGGATTCGTCATCTCCTAATGCAGCTATTTGCTGTCTTTGTCGACGAAAATGATCATCCACCATAATATCAAATTCTTCGTCAGTATCATCGAACAACAAACACTCTTCAGTGGCCATTGTGGTCTTTCGAGTTTTTGAGTGTATATACTAAAAATATGGAATTTTGTTTGAGTAGTGAATGATGCAAGTTTTCCTTCTTATATAACATAGTTTTTCTACATTCTGGTCTTCATTGGATACCAAAATGTGGCATGCATTGGTTACTGCAGTATGATTGTCATTGGATACCATATTTTGTCATGCATATCCATTCAAATGTTTGAAATAAAGCTACAGTGGTTGTATCACTGACATAAAACAACACTTTTTTTAAAGCAACATTTGCTTTATTACTGATATAAAGCAATAGTGGCATTACTATTGACAGAAAGCAATAATGACTTTATTGCTGACATAAAGCAACACTTGTTGTAGTTCTGGTATAAAACAGTTCGAGTGGACAAAACTAATTAAATTTGATTTATGACCCACAAAACATTACAACCAGCACAGAAATTAGGTTACAATATTCTAGAAATAGCAACATAGAAATTTAAACTAGGATACAATAAGGTAGAAATAGCAACATGGAAATTCCTAACCAGAATTAAAAATACGACAGACTTAATTAAAAGCACGAAATTTAGTAAACATACAGTATAAACCTACTCATCCTAGTATTGGGTTAGCCAACTATAGCGAAGATTGTAAGCTTTGTGACCCACAAAATTCGTTCCGTGCTCAGCCAGGTAACGAGTATCAAAAGTTGTTTGAGATTTTTGAAGTTTGTCTTCATCTTCCACTGTCTGGACAATCGTATGGTAGCGATCGTAAGCTTCTACAAAATGACGGTGAGCTAAATGGGTTTCAACTGTTGATCTTCTAACGGGACACCTACGGTGGCTGTTATGTAATCTTGCGATCATTGTCCAAAACTCTTCATGGCTTAAACATCCACCTCCTTTAATCAATAACGTACCTCGACGTTCAACCTCAATATACGCTTTCACGAGGATGTATAATTCATCTGCAGAATATTTGTTAGTTGAACCTAAGGAAGATGAGGCTCTATGGTTAGCACGAATTGGTTGAGCTTGTACGCTTCTAGGAGATCTTGGCATTGTAGCTCGTATTTGAGGTGCAGGAACCTCTTCAGGCACCTCGTTTATTTGAGTTTCTGGCACGGATCCTACCTCATTTTGGTGATCTTTGGTTTGTTCCCACTCATCGAACATTTGCTCCATTTGTTCATCACTTATATACCAATCTCCCATTTAACCTACGGAGTTATTTACGAAAGAAGAGAAATCCATCATTTAGTATTTAAATGAAAAGACCAATCCCATTTAACTTTACACGTGATGACCCCATATACTAAGGATGTATTGCTCTTTCTTGATAAGAATAGTCAGTGCAAGGTAAAAGCAGTGCACATGGTAAACGAGCAAATTGAAAGTGAATCTCAAATATTGTGTAACGGTAACAGGTTTAAAGCTGATATGACTACTCAGTATGCTAGTTCAGAAATTGTCCCCTTATGATACACCGATATGGACAACCGAAAAAGAAAGGTGTACCAATGACCGTTCACATCATTGATTGTTTTACCCTTTATTCACTAGTACCCTACGCAGCTATATATCTCCGTCGAATTACTCACAACTTACCTCACTCCAACAAATTTGTTTTCAACTATTCTGTGCTTTACCACAACTATGCCTTCTTGGCCATCATCTCCAGACTCTGATGAACAGGAGTATGAACAGATGCGACTTCAGGAGCTTGCAGATGAACTCGAGTTTCTAAACCAACTGAGACCTCGGGTTGAACCACCGTCCGAACAACGGACCGTTCGACCTCCACATCAAGCCCAAGTACCAAACGTTCAACACACGCATGAACAGTCAATCGTTCTACCATGACATGAAGTTGATTCTTATCAAGTACCACATGTTCCAATTCCTTATGAACAGGAAGGTGATTCCTATCAAGTTTGTTGCTATTGCGGTTATCCAGTTGAAGTTGTAGTTCGTGCAGATGGAAACAATATTGGTCGTCGCATTCAGCAATGTCCATCCTATCTGAATGGATGCAATTACGCAGAATGGATAGACGAACATATGGGCCCAAGGGGAATTACATATGCAAACGAACTCGAACACGAGATTAGATGTCTCCAAAACGTTATTGAACTTTTGCGGTTTAACCGTAATGATTAGGCGACTTAAAATCCCAACAAACATGAACGAAGTTTTGTTATCCGTAGTTATATTATCTATATTTGTGTTGGTATATGTTGCATTAAGTTTTAGTACTTATTTCTATGTTACGATCTCTTGTAAGCAACCTTGTTTCTGGCTTTGCTTAGTGATTGTTGAATCGTTCAGTTATTTGATGCTTAGTTTTTCTTAGTGCTTATTGAATGGTCAAAATAATTACATACAATATATTAAAAATATGAAGCAGTATATAAACATATTTTTAAACATATACATATTCTTTAGTTAAAAATAGTTAGTTATTGATTTTATTTTATTTTTTATTTTATTTTTTTGAAATTTTAAACCCATATAATATACAAAATACTAAAATTGGAAGAAAAGAAACCACGCGTTTGTTTGACAAACGCGTGGATTTACGCTTTTGTCTAACAAGCGCGTAAACCTACGCGTTTATTAAAACAAACGCGTGGTTTTAAAACTGTTGGGATATTCCGCTGTTTCGATTTTTTAGAGTGTAGAAATTTAGATTTCTACACCCGATTTGTTGGAGATGCTCTTAGAATTCAAATTTTTTTCGTATATAATAATTTGATATATTTGAATTTAAATCGTATTCGGTTATTAACCAATAAATTCCATATAAAAATCCATTTATATTATCAACTCAACATTTGAAACAATATTAAATGTTCAAAATAAATCGACTAAAAATCTAGGTCGTACAACATCCCTCATAGCCTAGGTACTCATATAAACTAAAATATGCTTCTATAAATATGTCAGGGTAACGGTTTCAGACGAGATATGGTCGGGGGCGAAATCAGCAAATACAAGGTGTACGTCTCAAGTAACTCGAAGCTAGAGTCAAAGGGATATGGCACTCTATCTGCACCCCCTATCTCAATCCCCGTGAGCTATAAAAATCGACTGGGTTATAAAAAGCTTAAAATATGTGAAATGAAATGTATGTGTGATGGTCACTCTCGACTAAGGCACTTAGTAGTGGTTGATCAAATGACTGTGTAGGTCTAATATCAAAGAAGTGTTCTAAAGGATTAGTCCATAGCATATCCCGTAAACCCTGAGGCACTAAGTCGTAAAAACGAGTAATACACCTCTACCGACTATCATGAAAGTTGAGGTAGCGGACTAGTAAAAAAAAAAAATTGTTCTCGACAAATATACTATGAAATAACACTATACCCTAACTATGCAATGTGGTAGATAGTTAATTTGTACACTATTAATTATATTACAGTCAAAATCATACCTCAACGGTCACGGAGTAACCCATAGGTAACTCGTGTAGAATTTGTAAGTCGAATATCGTGATTTTGGACTTGGAATGTGAGCAGGACCAGTTGTCTCATCCGTTTGAGGTCAAACTATATGTCTAGCAATTTTGGTCACCTATGCCGACATCTCAACGCGTTATGAATTAATAAAACAAGAATAATGAGCAGGGTAAGGAGAGGGTGGGAAGAGCACAATTTATGTGCGCCCTACCGCGGACGCTGTTTAATCAACGCCCAAAAGCTAGGCGTTGACTATTTAATCGGCGCGTATGGAGAAGACGCAGATTGAATCAGCGCGTATCTTTAGGCACTGATTAAATCGGCATCTAAACTTAACGCGTTGATTTAATCAGCGTCCGTCTATTGGGAAATTACACCAAAATACCCTACAATATCATGAGTCGTAATATTACGACTCGTAAACCGTTGGACATGGTCTAGTTGAACATGCTCTAACAATAGACAGTTTAGGTCATTCTAGTTTTTTGTTTTTAGTTTGGGTTGCTATCCGCATACTATCCAAATAAAAATATGCTGACAAATGTATTTTTAAAAGATGATAAATCTGAAAACTTAAGTTAACGTACAAAACATAAAACAAATTTATTTAAACACCAAAAACAACCTATTACATTTAATTTGGTCTTAATTTTTTTTTATTCTGCTCTGACACTTCGTAATCTACATGAATACGTAAGAACAAAAGAACCGTGAGGCTCCATTTGATTTGCCTTTCTTTAAAAAAGGAAAAAGAACAAAAAATGGAGACCATCCCCATAGAAACGACTACTGCACATGCAAAAGGCAACAAATTTAAAAAAGAAAGTTAACATTCAAAATTGAAAATAAATCAATCTTGTTTTCCATGTTTTAAGAAATAACAAAAGCATTGAAAACAACCTTAAAAGCATTGAAAACAATCCTTGGTCTAACGTTTGAAGGCTCCAGAATGCGATTAGTTGCTCCATGTAATGGCTTCAGGCCACCAAAATTTGAAGGCTCCAGAATGCTATTAGTTGCTCCATGTAATCAGTAAAATGTTTGTTCAGCTTAGCCGTTAGGCTTGGTTGATGGAATGTAGACCTCTAAAGTTGGTTTTACCTATCAAAATATGACCCTACTCATTTACCCTACCTATTTTACCATAATTACAACCTTGTTGGGTCAATCCATTTATATTTTATATTAAATAAGTCATAAAAGGGCTGACCTATTTTTAAAAGGGTTACAAATGACTAACCCACTTACCCATGTAACTATGCCTACATACGAAGTCGCTATTTTTTTTTAATATTAAAAATTGGGGAAAATAAAAGAACTATTTCTAATAAAAGACCAAAATTATGAAATTAAAAATAATAAAAGAATTATTCGAAAATAATAATTTTTAAAGTTAAAAAGGCCAAAATTACGAAAATACCGTTCATTTTGAAAAAAATGAAAAAATTTCAAAAAATCCAGAAAATTATAAAATGAAAGTAAAAAAAGAATTATTTTAAAATAACGATTTTTAAAGCTAAAAATGCTAAAATTACGAAAATGCCCTTCATATTGGAAAAAGTGAAAAAAAATAAAAAAAATCCAGAAAATTGCGAAATGAAAAGTTAAAAAAGAATTATTTCAAAATAACGATTTTTAAAGCTAAAAATGCTAAAATTACGAAAATGCTCTTCATATTGGAAAAAGTGAAAAAAATGAAGAAAAAAATCAGAAAATTACGAAATGAAAAGTAAAAAAAGAATTATTTTAAAATAACGATTTTTAAAGCTAAAAATTCTAAAATTACGAAAATGCCTTTCATATTGGAAAAAATGAAAAAAATTCAGAAAATTACGAAATGAAAAATAAAAAATGAATTATTCGAAAATTACGATTTTTAAAGCTAAATATGTCAAAATTACGAAAATCCCCTTCATGTTAAAAAAAGTGAAAACAATAATAAATTTAAAAAATTCCAGAAAATTATGAAAAAATAATAATTTTTTATACTTTCCATTTCGTAATTTACTGAATCTTTTGAAATTTTTTCACATTTTTCAAGAATAAAGGGTATTTTCGAAATTTTAGCATTTTTAGCTTTAAAAATCGTTATTTTAAAATAATTCTTTTTTTACTTTTCATTTCGTAATTTTCTGGATTTTCTGAAATTTTTTCATTTTTTTTCACTTTCTCCAATATGAAAGGCATTTTTGTAATTTTGGCATTTTTAGCTTTAAAAATCGTTATTTTAAAATAATTCTTTTTTTACTTTTCATTTCGTAATTTTCTGGATTTTCTAAAAAAAAATTCAATTTTTCCAATATGAAGGGCATTTTCTTAATTTTAGAATTTTTATCTTTAAAAATCGTTATTTTAAAATAATTCTTTTTTTACTTTTCATTTTGTAATTTTCTGGATTTTATGAAACTTTTCATTTTTTTCACTTTTTTCAATATGAAGGGCATTTTCGTAATTTTGATCCTTTTAGCTTTCAAAATCATTATTTTCGAATAATTCTTTTACTACTTTTTATTTCATAATTTTTTGAAATTTTTGCTTTTTCCAAAATAAAGGATATTTTTGTAATTTTGACAATTTTAGATTTAAAAATCGTTATTTTAAAGTAATACTTTTTAATGTGTGGGTTAAATGGGTAACCCACATAATATGTGGGTTGGGTCAGATAAAACGTTTTGTTAAAAGGATCAAAACAAATGAATTGCAAAAGAATTGGATCAAATTTTGCTTGATCCTTATACGACCCTAAATGACCCATTTGACATCCCTACGTCTAATAACCCATAGACCAGGTATGTATCCCCCTCCGCCATCTTTCACGATGATTTATAATTAGGAAAAAAAATAAAAAAAGTTCCCAAAACATAAAGCTCAAAAAAATAATCAAGCATTAGCGGACACCAAGCATTATTGGCATTTTTTCAGTTGCAGAGCATGCACATACATGCATTTCAAACCATGTTAATTGCAGTACGCAATAATGTAACAAAGTAAAAAGACGGAAGGATACAGAATAATAAACATGTGGCTCACAAATATTAACCCGAACGAGTGTATGATGTTGGAAGTTGAATGAACTAAACTGTAAACCCAAAACTGTTCTACTTTGATCCATCTTCCCTTCTTCAACTCATTTTTATCGCTCTCCCCATGGAAAAATTTCCACATCTTTTTCCAGCGTTTTTTTTTTTTTTTTTTTTTTTTTTTTTTCTTATTCTTTTTCTTTTTTCTTCAGCAATGTTTTCCCACCTTTATTCTTTTTTTCTTTTTTCTTTCTCCTTTTTCTTTTTTTTCATCCTTTCTTTTCTCTCATCCTCGCTTGATCATAATTTTATAAGAAAAATATCCAAGGAGTTTTTCAGAGAATCACAGATAACAGAGATATCAGTAATTCTACTCAAAGGACACTTTGATGCTGCCTGTGCAAGTTATGTAAGCTTACTACATGTGCAGGGAAAAAATACAACGGAAATAGTACTCTGTAGAGTAAATTGCATTTACAAAAAACTATAATCCCAACCTGGGCGACAACAAGCTTAGCTTTAAAAAATTGTATCTATTTTCTCAACAACCAATAATACAACATCTGTCACAAATATTCCATTTTCTCAAACTAGAAATAAAAAACAATGTGTTCCCGAAATAATCAATAGCATTGATGATTATACCTTCACCGCTCACAGAGGAAATTCACAGCTGCATTAGACACATGGTGAATTACGGTCAGTGAACAATTTACAGATGCAGAAATAATAGAAGAGAAAAGGAAATGTGAGATTAATTCGTCAAAAAGTAAGAGCCTGTTTAGTTTCATTTTGCATCTGTTTTCAACTTGTCGTACTAAAAACTTCAAGAAATGATCGCACAAAAACACGAAACTAAAAACGATAAATCAAACGAGACCAAACATGCTCAGGCGGGGTGATAAGCAAGGTTAGGCATCCAGTCTTGCTCTCAACCAATTACACTAATCGTATGAATCTGATGATGCTTACATTGATTTGAAAATATAATTGTTGAATCATAATAAGATTTCAAATTTATCGGTAATATTTATAATTATATTGGATTTTTGTTCTAGAAAACCATTACGCTTGAAATTCTATATTTAGGACATTATATTTGGTTATTATTTTTGGCTAAATGCCTAAACAATTTTTGTTATATTTGTTTAGCAAAAATATTTATTTTTTTACGTCTGTCATTCTACATATAAAATATAGAATAAACAATTTAAACGTGTGCAATAAATTGAAAAGGCACGTCGTTTGTCACGCTTGCTCCAAAGCTCCGAATAGGCTTTGCGTCATTTTACGCTGTGCACCATTAATAACTATGAGCGGACGGTGATGGAGGGATGACGGGCCGGCAAAGCGGGAGGGACGGGGAGGGATGGATTGTTTCCCATGTTTTTTCTTTGGTAAAGCATTTCCCATGTTTTTGTTATTTCTCAAAACATGGAAGAAGACAAAAGTAAATTTGTTTTCTATTTTATATGTCAACTTCAAACTCGGCTAGTTTCATTTTGGGTTTAGTGTTTTCAACTTGCATTGTGAAATACCAATAAATAAGAAAAGAAGATTTACAATTTTTAGTCATTACAAAATCAATGGACAATGAAGTATATTATTCTTAGTGCTTTCGCTATTCGGCAAAACACGAAAAACAAAATGAGCTTTTATTTATTTAAAATGTTAATTTCATATTTCGAAATTATTTATTTTCCAACACTCAGACGAAAACACAAAACTAAAAAACAAACAAAGCAATACTTAAATTTCTCAAATTACTTGTATAACGACTTGAAAATTTACCGTTTATTATATAACGAAATTCCGACTAGTTGAAAGCGTAAAATTTGAATTTGAATATATGTTACATACGATTGGTTTGAATCAATGAAATCGAAATGAGTATTTAAAACTGAAATTTTTCTCGATTTGGAATATAACATAAAACCAGTCGTTAATATGATTGAAAAAATATTGGTCTTCAAATTATAAATATTTTGCATGAATACATTCTAGAGAATTTTATAATTAAAATGTCGATGTTCGTTTCGTCGAATTCAGATTTTACTAGTTCGAGTCAAATCATTCATACGACCGATTATGATAGCAACAACCGATATGACGTAAATAATGAATTTCACACAAATGATAAAATACGATTTTCCATTGTACTATCTCGCTCGTTTCGATAAGCTGAACGCGAAGGTATTCTATTCCGTGTGTTTGAACTATTGGCTTGAACGTTTTGATTCTGGATTGAAGATGTTCGTTTTATTACTTAGCTTATATCAATTATATCTGAACCAAACCAAATGGTTGTTACAAAATTCTCGAATGCATAACTGAAAAAATGTATAACTGAAAGAAGATGAAAATTACAAACTAAGTTATGTGCTAGAATTCAAATCTTGATCATGTGAATAGTTGTTGAATGAAGCAAGTAAAAAGGACGGATCCCCTTTATTTTGGATCACGTACAGGCATTAACTCCTTACATTTCTCATTTTTGCCACTTCTCCAAACCTTCAAAAAGCTCCTCCATTTATTTTTAAAAAGAAATCTTCTTCATGCCTGTGACCATCTGCCTCGCCTGCTCCTTCCATGCTTCCACCGAACCATCAGACTCGACCACGTCATTCACTGCAACACCTTAGAGCCTCCTTCATCACCCTGGCCTCCTTACTGAACCACACTCCGACCCGATGTCCTCTCCAGCTATCGACCCACACAACCAAGCGTCGAGCCTCCCTACGTCCAACTCCACACTAACATGTAACACGTCCAGCTAAGCCACCCTCACCGAGCTCGCTTGTCGTTTCAGCACCACCCACACGTGAGCCGACATCCTACATTCTGAGATCATTGAAGTTGTAATGCTCGAGCCCGTCCTGTCCGACCTCTACAACTTTTGAATTCTGGACCGGTGCATATTAGTTGATTTTGGTGAATTATTAGTCTGTATAGCCTTGGTTTGCTGGTTCGTTTCGGTTGGAGTGTGCAAGCTGTTCATTATGCACGTGTGTTTCTATTTTTATCGATCCAGCCTTGTTTTGCTCAGTCTGATCTAGTGACGCGTAGTTGTTGCTTTCATGTTAATGCCTCCAGTCGTCACAGCTTGTTACGTCGCTACAGATCGAGTAGTGTGTGTGGTCGTGGTTAAGGTGAGTGTATACCCACTCATTTTAACTAATGTCATCATGCAAGTTAATAAATTTAAATCGTCACATGTGTGATTCGAATTTAAATCAATATGTGAATTGGTTGGGTTAAATATGAATTGACTGAAATGTTTGTGCACATATTGACACGATACACACAAGTCGTAAATAATTTGTTATTCATATGGATACGTGTGCAGAAAATAAATATTTAACATATGATGTTACGCCCATTCTATCGAATTTTGGTTATGTTATGTATGAAATTAATGAACACTACGATTGAGGTGATTTGTAACGCCCCAACCCGAGAGTCACCCTAACAAAGAGCATTACTGGGTAATACTGTCTATTAAAGCAGAGAATAGAGCTGGTTAACGGCGACCACTCGTAGATTTGCATTAGCAAGTCTTAAGCACGTCGACAAAGTGCTCGTAAATTTTCTTTCAAGAGGCTCGACATACTTTGATACTTAATCCTTACGTAATACAATTCCACAGTGGCTACAGGATCAGCTTAGAACATAGTAGTATAAAAAAACACAATCACAGTCCATAGAATAGTTACACAATATTACATCGCTAGAGTACAACCAATACATGTAAGAATATGTTAACTTAAACTCATGCTTCGTACTAGTGTTGTTATGGTAATGGTAAATTTACCAGTACCATACCAATACCAAGTAATTGATAAAAAAAATTGAGCCATTTTGGTTTACCAATGTTATCGGTATGGTAACGGTAAATTTACCATTGTTAACGGTAAATATAGCGGTAAAGGAAAGTCAAAATCAGCGGTAACGGTAAATTTACTAATCATATTAAATTTATTTTTCACTATTAGATCAAACCTTAACCATATACACTTTTAACGATACGTCGTGGTTTTTTAGAAGATTTTGTAGTATTATTTATGATGATGATTCTTTTTAAGTTTTGTTAGGCTCAAAGTTTGAGATTATAAATGTTATTATCTCATATTATTGTAAATAAGCCTGATGGATTAAGAAATACTTAGGTGTCAACTAAAGCATGTCATAATACTAATATAAATATAATAGAGTAATAATAAAAAACAAGATAATTACTTTTTTTTCAAATTTTAGTGCAACAAAATTTGAATGTTTGTTGTACTGGTAAATTTCTCATTACCAGCGAACGGTATACCAGTTTATCGGTATACCAATGAATATTTTACCATTGGTAACGGTAAATTATTGGTAGCTATTTTTGACTTACCAGTAGTACTGGTACGGTAATGATTCTCATGTATCGGTAGCGGTTACCATTACCATAACAGCCATACTTCGTACCATAAAGGCTACTAAATAAATCTCATGTATTAGGCCCTCGGCTAAGTGCATCTCTATTCCCCAAAACAAGTAAACACAATCCCCAAAAATCAACATAAAAAACTCAATAGGTTAGAATCAACAGTAGAAAGGAGTTTCGTACTCCAAAACCTCGAAATCCCAATATATGGATCATAGATCCAAAACTCATCTCAAATGTAGGACCAATTAGATCCAAGTCGTTGATGTTGAACATGTTTGGACATATTCACTTATGACACTGGATAGGGTTGAAACGATATACAACCGTATTTAAATTGTAACTACTCTACTCGTTCTAGATAGAAAATTTATAATTATAAACAGTGCTTGGTAAAAATTAATTGTTTTTATAAATTGAACCTGTTTTGAAATATAAGTATAAATGATCAAATTTATTTTAAAAAATTAAATCAATTTTTTTATTAAAAATGGCATTTTGTGAAATATACAATAATTTATCTACAAATGATTTGAATTGATTTACTTATTAAATTTTGATTTTTGAAATTGAATATATAATCAATTTAAATTAAGATTTTGAATATAACAACGTTAAAGTTAAGTTATTAATTTAATTAATTATTTTGAATTCAAACCTGATTTTAGTAACCAGAATTCCTAAATTAACGAGATTTTGTAAAGTTTGATTTTTATTGAAAATTAATTATTTAATTAATCAATTTGATTTGAATATAAACTGGGAATTTATCGTAAATTTTGTTGTTAAACCTCTTAAGGGAATTTCAAACCTCTTAAGGGAATTTCTAAATAAACTTGAATTTAAGTTTTGAACTCAAATTAAATCCATTGTCTGAAATATGCATTAAAACTGAATTAAATGGGACTTCATGAACGGATATTTGAAAAGGAAACAAAGTTTTGAATTGAAATTCTTTTGAAATGAAATCTGGAAAATGGGATATTCTGGAACACGAGGGATTGGGAATTGTAATTTCAATCCACTTGAATATGAAATGTTTTTAAAACGTAATGATCAAGTGGTGTGTAAAACAAACGTTGAATTGTTAAAGAGACGGGCTGAATATCGACACTCTCTATCAATCAAGAAACCACTTTGATAACCATGTACATCATGGATAATATGCAAAATGTAGTGGTCGAATTGCCGAACATTTACTCAAACAAAATATGACAACGATAATGGATGACATTGACATTTGAATCATAATTTAAATGACTAAAACAGAAGTTTATGTCTGACCAATGAGTTTAACAACCTCTAGTGACATTGCTATCTCGCATTACAATCGTGATTTTGAAACTCGACGGATACACCCTTTTGTTTGGATTGATGAAGGCGATCAACCAATACGGGCTACGACCAGCCAGAAAGCGTAAAATGGTATAATCCTACCTTGAGCATTATCTTACGTGCCTTGTCATATTTATCCTCGTATGAGCTCATTACAACTTTGGTTTGCCTATATGGAACTCACTTGCTACCGACGTTACTGGTTGTGTTACAGGACCTACAAAGACTACATGTTATAAAAATGTGCTAAGGTGAATCAATATAAAGCCTTAAAGCTATTTTATATTTATTTTACTAATAGACATTATCTATTGCAGTGTATATATATATATATATCTCCTAAGAGATGGAAATAATTTAACGCATCCTTAAGCTATGGAAAAACTCGTAATATCTCTTAAGTTACTACGCATTTGATTTATTGATTTACATAAGGATATCAGTTATGATGAGTGTTGTGTTTTCCATTGTGCTAGGGTCAACCTGAGTATTTCAGTTTGTGAGAGCTTGTTTCTAGAGACGAAGGCATTTGCTCGAGACTCCATCTTGTTTCTATTGTTTCATCAATTTTGTTTATCTAGTTAAGCTATTATAGATCAATTTCATTTTTCAGTTGTTTAGTTGAGAGAATGAATGTAAACTTATTTTAGAAGCTTCATGATCTAGTTATGTACTTATTTATTTTCCACTACGAGATTCAGAGTTGTATTTCTACGTCTGTGATCCCATGATTGACTCTATTTATACCTCAATAATTATCAATCATTTCGAGCAATTTATATTGTTTAGAATAATAGATTGTTATAATTGGTGTCAGAGCTTAGGTCGAGTGAACACCTAAGCCTGTGGGGTAAACTCATTATAAATAGCAAGGTTCGAAAACTCGGTTTCGGTTTCGGTCATTTGAAATTTTACTAGTTTCGGTAAATTTCGGCGGTTTCGGTTGTTGTTTCGGTTTTGGTCCAATAATCAAACTTTTAGCATATGTATTAATATCCAAGCCCATATTAGTTCTTAACAGCACTATAAACAATCCAAATCTCATACCCAATTCAAGCCCTTTTCTATATTCAACCCTAATTAGCATGTCTTCCAGCAAAAAACTCGCAGCCACAAAAATCTAAAGTCAAATTAAATAGAAAAGACTATCCAATGGTAGCCCAGCCCAAAAATCTATTTCAATTATCCCGTTTAACCCTGAAATAACCTAGGGTTACAGTCGCTTTTTTTTCCAGAGCCCTGAAAAGCCTACCTAATCGCTACTTCTTCTTCCAGGTTAGTTCTTCGCTGCTTCTTTTTGTTCTTCGCTGCTTCTTCTTCGCTGTTGCTTCTTCGCCGCTTCTTCTTCGCCTTTCTTCGTTGATTTTTTTTTCTACGGTTGGCTAGCGAAACGGGATTTTAACCTAATCCCGTCTCGCTAGTCTCCGGAAACGAAACGAGGTGGCCGGAATCTCGGGATTCCGGACGAAACCTCAAACCATGATAAATAGGGTAAGGGAATATCCTAAAATGAGTAAAATCTTTCTTGAGAGAGCGCATTTTAAAATATAACTAATGGTCTCAAAAATCTTCAATATTTCAAATTTATTTTAAAATAGGTTTTTCATCCTTCGTAGATTTTTCTGATTAGGTTCTTTCATTTAATTCAGTTTCTAACTCATGTTTTTGTCCATCATTTCTTTTACAAGATGGGTAACTGTAATACCAAAGGTAGAGGTAGAGGTAGGGAAAATGTCTCCGATAAAGTTGTTCCAACAACTGTTGTCCCAGCGGTGAGATTTACTATTAGTAAGTAGTACATAGGGCTGTCAATGAGTAGCCGAAAAATCCAAAATTCGTCTGCATCCGCATCTGAAAAGCGGATAAATATCCGATATCCGTAAAAGCGGATGCGGATATAGGCATATCCTCATCAGAAAATTATCCGTCCGTTTTTTTTTTACAATTAAAGCTTAAATTATGTGTATTTTAACATAATTAAATATACTAATTATTTTGCAAAATTGAAAGTCTACTAAGTGTATGCTAATTGCTCAAAATTATATACTGTCATCATATTTAATTACTTTTAGCACTTTAGTAACCAACTGGATTTAAAAAGCTTAATGTTAAGCTAAAAAAATCATTTATGTTTATTTTGTCGATTGTTGGCGGAGTGGATAATTATCCGATATGTCCGTACCCATGGATGCGGATATCCAATATGGTTTCGGATGTGGATGCAGATATGACACTATCCATATCCGAAAGTATCCGTTGACAGCCCTAGTAGTACACTCAACTTGATGGAAATAAATCTACTGGAGCTTAGAGCATTGCTAAGGCCAAGCAATTGCTTACGAAGAGGAATTTTGTTGGACTTTGGACTTGGTATCACCGATGCTCAAAAGCGTCACTAGCAGCATGGCAGCTTCATGCGGCTGTTTTTAACCGGTGGGATTCTTTATGGTCCACACCTCAAAGGGGAACATTTCTTGAATCCAAATCAGGTGAGATCTTAATAAGAATTTAATATTCTTATTATCATCTCGTGGAAGCCAGCTTTAGCCTTGTGTTACCCAAATTTTTACAGAGAAACTTTTACGATGTCCGAAGCAAGGAGGATTCAGTTGTAATCAATTATGGAGCTTAAACAGAGTGAGATGTCAACTCTGTGTTGGTTCAGCCATTTCTTCTTCTACTTACCAAAATTTGACTCTCTTACCGAGCTTACTAGAACCAAACTTCGATAGCTCGTTAAACTTCCTTTCGTATTCTCAGAACAAGCCCAACGACTTGCCGCATATTGCTTCAAATGTAAATTCATTATGCTAGCAATTGCACATTAGCTTCTTTAGCAGCTGTTCCACCAGTTCAATTGACAAGAGGACTTTTGTAATGATTGCTTACAGCCATACCATTTCAAGAAAGATTGCTCAATTCAAAAGAAGGGCAAGCCATCTGGTATATTTGTTGTCACCGCTTCCACTTTGATTGAGGAATCCGACCTCGTACTTCAAGTTACGCTTTCTTTTAATGGTATGCACGTTCGCGTTATATTTGATACTGGAGTATCTCATAGTTTTATATCGGTTGATTTATATGAGAAATTTGAGCATGATCTAAAACCCAAACTACATATAAATCTGTGTTTTTAACCCTATTGGAGGCCCGACAAACTTAGGAGTGATTTGTAAGAATGTTTATCTTTTTTAAATTAAGATGCAAGGATGTTACGTTTCGTTTTTAGTCTGAAGGCCAAATTTCTAGTGAATATGCATCGCAACACCAAACTTACATCGGCACAACTGAAGTAACGATGGCTTGGCAAACGACGAGGTGGCGGATGAGGCTTAAGAGGCAACAAGCTGGCAGGGACTCGAGGTGGCGGATGTGGCTAGTTGAGGATGACTAAGATTTGTTTTACTGAACAAAATGTTTTTGTATCCAGGTGGTTTGAAAGGTGACGAAGGAAATATATGATGAAGGTGCAACAACAAAGCATGGTGGAGTCATGATGCTGATGATGGTGAAAATTAGGGCTGTCAATGGGTCGGGTTCGGGTTAAGTCGTGTTCGGGTTGAGTTCGGGTCGTGTCAGCTCAACATGTTTATTAAACGGGTCAGTTTCGGGTTGACCCCATTATTATCACAGCGAGTGACTAGTCGACAAGTCGGTCTTGAGTCAGCGACGGATTCACGACTTGGATTTTGTCAATATGTCGGGCGACGACTAGTCGACTAGTCAGGCGATTAGGCGGTTCGACTTAACTGACTGGTTTTAAATTGGGCCCAAAACCAGAAAAAAAACATTTCTTGTTAGCAGTTTGTTTGCATTCGAACAAAAAGAACTGCTGCTGTTTAATTAGCTGAAAGTTGTTTTGTATGCCTTGTTTTATTTTTCCATTGCTTTTTTTTTTAATAATCATGTTAGTTAGCTGCTGTTTAATTAGCTGCTGCTGTTTTTTTTTTAATTAAACTAGCTGGCAGTGTTATCACGTCGACGACTAGTCGTCGACGTGTCGAGAAGTCGCCCGGGGAGATTCCACGACTCTCGACTTTTCAATTTCCACGATGGTGGGCCTAATTCGAGCCCAGAACCCTAATTCGAGCCCAGAAACCCTAGTTGAGCTGAGTCGACATCAATTTTCCTCTTCGTATGATTCAGAAATCAGTAAATCGAGCATCGATAAAAAAAACTAATTGCATCTCGGTGCCTCGCCGCTGCCTCCCTGCTGCCTCGCCGCTGCTCCTCCTTCTTGCTCGTTCGCCGCCAGCCCAGGTATGTTAATCGATTTGTTTTTTTTTTCCATCGAAAAAATTATTTTAGTAGCAGCTTTTGTTTTTAACTAACTGAGCAGTTTTTAATTAGCTGATTTGTTCATAAGAATCAGCCCCGAATCGTTTTTAGTTAACTGATAAGTTTTTTTTTTACTGAGGAATTGTTTTTAATTAAGGCTAAAATGTTTTTTTTGACTGAAATGTTTTTAATTAAGGCTAATCAGTTTTTATTTTGACTGAAATGTTTTTGATTAAGGCTGATCAGTTTTTAATTAACTGGTAATTAACGGCTGATCACTTTTTTTTGACTGAATTGTTTTTAATTAACTGATAAGTTTATAACCTAATTAAATAATTAACTGATTTGTTATCTTTTATGTTATCTTTGTTTTATTTTGTTGTGACTAGGATCTATTATGTTATCTTTGGTGAATTTGAACCTATTATTATGTTATCTTTGTTGAATTTGAACCTATTATTATGTTATCTTTGTTGAATTTGAACATTTTATAAATTTATAATTATATCTAATTATATTATATATTTAAGTCTAATAAATATATGTATATAAAAGACTTGTCGACTAGTCACGACTAGTCAGACAACTTGTCGACTAGTCTTCTAGACGGTAGTGGCTCGACTTGGCTCGACTTGGCGTCGTGATAACCTTGCTAGCTGCTATTGTTTTTTTTAGCTGCTGCTGTTTTTTTAATTAGTTGTTTTTTTAGTTAGCTACTGTTTTTTTTAGCTGTTGTTTTTATAATTATATATTTATTTATTTATTTATTTATCGACTAGTCAACGACTAGTCGACTAGTTGGACCTCTGTCGACTCGACTCGACTTACCGCCGTAATAACCATGGTTGACCCATTTATAATCGTGCGGGTTTCGGGTTTGATTCGTAACCCGTTAAGAAAATTATTTATATAAAAAGATGAAAACATGAAATAAGGGTGTCGTCGTCATTCACTTGTTGCAAGCTAAGATGAGAATAAAAATATAAAAAATTGTTAACGTGGGAATAAACATGAAAACATGAAGGAGTTAATCAGTGAATAGGTAGAACCGCAGAAATTAGAATGACTGAATGAGTGGCGGCTTGGTAATTGGTAAATTAGGGTAAAGTGGCAAATGGGTAGTGGACTGGGCTGGGCCTATATTTTGTAGATTGTAGAGTAATAAAAATATGTTTTATATTAAACGGGTCATGATGGGTTAGAAACGGGTTCACGGGCCGGGTCCGGTCAACCCGTTTATTAAACGGGTCAGAGCAGGTTGATCCTAAATTGACCCGTTTATAAATGGTTCGGGTCGGGTTTTTTTCGTGTGGGTTACGAGTCGTGTTTCGGGTCGTGTTAGAAATTGACAGCCCTAGTGACAATGAAGATAACGGTAGCTGATGGCGGCCTTTTTTGAGTAATTAGGTCAAAAATGCTAAATATAACTAGCTTTATCTGTAAGCAAAAAATGAATATAGCATTATATGCATGATGCTAATTTATTTTAGCATATTATAAATTATGAAACGAACGATAATGCTAATTTGGTTTAGCAGTTTTCGAACTATAAACAAATGAATATGATTTAATGTTAGTTTAATTTAGTTTTTTTTTGAACTATGACAAAATGAGTATAGCATTATATTGACTTAATGTAATAAGCATCTTCAATCTACTGTTTTTTTTTTTTTTAACTTCAAATCGCAATGCTGCATTGAGTTCTAATGACGTGGTGGTGACATCTAACTGTGTTCCTGATTTAGAGTTGGGGTTGGGCATCTCAATGTACTTGGATAATGAGAGGGCCAGTTGAATTTTAGGAGATGAGATGGATGAGACAAGAGAAGTGAGGCGGTGCGACAGAAAGAGAGATAAAACGGCAACGATGAGTTGAGAGGGAATTCGGATACGGATATTAAGTTTGTCATTTCGCAAATTTTGAAACTAGTGGTCTTGATCTAAATAACTTGTTATGTTTGTCATTTTCACTAATTTCCACTACCAAAATGCTTGTCTTTTCAGTCCAAGAAAAACTTAGTATTCAAATGACGCCTCAAACAAAGAACAAAGTAAAGCACCAAAGCAAAAATATAATGCCCCGACGGAACTCTTAATGGTATAGTTTTCAACTTATCATAAACTTGCATAGCACCCTTCAACTTTTTCCATTGAGGAAGTCTTTCTCAAACTCCATGTTTTCTTAGTAAAAGCAAAAAAAAAAAATCAAAGATTTTAGCTACATCCTTAAAAAAAAATTGGTTTATTATAATTAACATTATAGTTTCTAAAACACACAACTTCAAGTGAAATCACACACCTATAGAGTATAACAATGCTACCTTACATTTTGTACAACAATCCTTGTTTCCAAATTTAGTGGGATAAAATTGATTAAAAAATAACACATACACAAATGTGTGTGCGTGTGTGTTTGTCCATCACTTGTGCGAAAGGAAACATTTACAAATAAAAAATTATTGTTCTTCCCCAAAATTCAACAACTATAAGATTTTCTTATCCAACACAACTAGGGCCTAAAAAATTAATTAAGACTACAACGATGAAAATTTTCGACTTGAGATACGATCCAGTTATTTATCGCTTGCTCTAAAATATCAATCCCTGATACTTAGTTGCATGCGATGATATTATGAGAAACGTGCACAACCGCTTCATGCACAATTTTGATAAACATAATCATGACACTTATTGTTCGTTTGATGTAGTAATGTTTTTCGACAATAAGATTTTATAGAATATTTTTTAGCTACTATAGTTAGACATGTAAGCGAATACTTTAGAATACGGATATTGCTATATATGCATCTAAAATTATTTTTGAATATCGGATATCTGCATCTGTGGATACGAACGAATATCGAATAATTATCTTATCCGCCAACGGCCGATAAATAAAAATAAAAAAAGTTTTTTAAGTTCTACATTAAAAAAATCAATCTCATTGGTTATGAAAGTGTTAATAATAAACAAGTATAATGATTTGGGCAGTTAATATGTACTAAATGTATATAATATAGACTACCAACTTATAAAACAATAAACAAATATTTTTCATTGTACTAAATATTTTTGATAAAAACCGAAGATGGATAATTTTTTAATACGGATATCTACGTATTCGCATCCATTTTTCCAACATCAAATATTTACCCGCTTTTCAAATACGGATGTAGACGAATTTCAAAATTTTCTGAGTACTCATTAAGAGCCCTAACTGTTAGTGGCAGAAAAAAAAATCTCCTTCGATCTCTAAATGTTGACATGCATTCTTTTTTCTAATAAATTTACAGACAATCAAACATAGAAACATAACAATGTCATCCAAGAGTTACTCCAAAAAAAAGCTGTACGCATTTTTAAGGTAAAGGAGTTAAAAAAAAATTACCAGAAAAGCAACAAAATGTATCATCTAATTTTTTAATTTTTATTTTAAGGATAACCTAAAACAAAAATTACAAATTCATGGAAATATAATTTGATTGCGAGAGAATTGCTGCATTTTACATATCATTGTTTTTCAAGTGTGTATTAATAATCAAGAAAATTATGCGCCGTCCATATTTTAAAGGATTAATTGTCAAGAATAATTCGAAATTTAACGTGTCTTCCCATAATAATCCCAAGTTTGTATTATTTCTGAATAATCTGAAGTTTGGAGGGTGTCTTTCCATATTAATCTTATTTACTTGGTGTCTTCCCATATTAATCCGAAGTTTGGGGTGTCTTCCGATATTGATCCAATAACACGTCAGCGGGTCATCGGGATCAATACGGGAAGACACCACCCAAACTTCATATCAGAAATAATCCAATTTTGAGATTATTATGGGAACACACGTTAAACTTCGGATTATTCTTGACAATTAATCCTATTTTAAATTGTTTAAGATGAACTTTTCTGGAGTCATTTAGCGATACATTTCTTGTATCTTATTATTTCAAAATATTAACCTTTTCATTGGTTTGGACTGTGTTTTTTAAAGAATCATAATGTATAGGGAAATTCAATTGGAACACAAATTGGTAACACAACAGATTTGAACTCCCTCCAAATTCAATAACTTACGTAACAATATCGATGCCTAGCGATTAAAATATGTCATGTTTCTTTTTGTGTCTCAATAGCCATTAGGCACATGGTGTGCGTGTGTGCGTGCACACACACATGCATGCATACCTAGGTTCAATTATTTCATTAAAATAAATTATTTATTTTCGAGTAGTTTATACATGTGCGTCACACATGTCTGAACTAGCATAACTATTTAAGTGATCTCATTGAGAATACATGCAAAATAAGAGCAAAAAGATAAGTCAACTAATCAAATTATAATGCAGTGCAGTGAGTTTGAGAAACTAATATTTCATATATAATGCAGAAGACTCCATCATCCTGAGCTAAAACCCATCATTTAAAAATATCTGCATGGCTACGAAGGTTGTATGGTTCTCTAGATATACCATTCAGCTAACAACAGGCTTCAGCTTATCAAGCACTGATGCCATACATAATAGTACAAAGACATCAATAAAAACATTACTGTACTTTAATTCTGAAAGTAACCTTGTGTGATATTTTATAAAAACAAAAGAATCTGCTGGTACATTATATTTGACATTTCTCTATACTAGCTACATCTGTAGCTTATTCAATGTTGTTGCATCATGCATTGCGATAATCTTCTGCACTTAGAACACTTGAGCACTTTCATAGAGAAATAACTCGTGATTACTAATAAAAAAACATCAAAACTGACACGAAATATGCATGCATGTTTATCGGATTGTGCTAAAGCTCTTATTTGGCAATTACGAAAAATACAAATAATCACAGAAATATAAGCAGCCATGAGGTATAACCCAAATAAATGACAACGGTGATCTAAAGGATAAACCTTTGCAGTTAAAGCGTTAAGCGGATTCAATACGACAAAGGTGCAAAAAGTCGCAGTGGGGATAAATGAGAAAAAAGCAGGGATATAGCAGATGACTCTAGAATAGTATATAATACTTGTACTTTATGTTTTCATGAATATATAAAAGATAATTAAATGAAATTAACATTCAATTTAATTATAGTTAGTACATTCTTAATTTTAAATAAAAACATGAGCAAGTATATGTAAACAAACATAATTTAACTTAATTAAATTTAATATAATATTAGAGGATTTCTGTTTCTAAAAATATATGTTAAAACATTCAATTAAAAAACTAATTTCATAATCTTTACAAGGTATAAATGTCATTTTTTTTTAAAATTCGTTTCTTCTAGGGAAAAATATAGTGGAATATATCAGGAACAGCAGAATATAGAGGAGCCTGAAGCGGAAAGACCTTTTTTGAGGCTATATTGGAAAATCATAGTGGTAGGTAATAACAGGGCATTAACTGCACAGGGATAAACCGAAGCAAAGCACAGTGTCTTGGAGTTATCTAATGAGCAATATTCCACACTTGTCTTCCTTTAATCTTTTGTATTTAAATCTTACTACTAGCGCATGGAAGAACCAATTTGTGAATATTACGAATAAATAATAATTGACATGGGAAATACACACATCTAAATGCCCATGGAAAGCTGATATATTTGGGCAAAGACTATGGGATAAACGAATGAGTGACAGTAAATGGAAGGAGCGTTTATTTGAATAAAACAACTGCTGCACCACATGACTGTACACATGTAAAGAGATGCACAAAGGGAAACAGAAAATAGATTATATATGTATCCAGCATTTGAATTTTGCAGTTAAAAAAAACCGCAAAAGAGAATTAGAAATGTTTTACATTTTAGAAAATAAATTACCTCATAGTGCAGAGGAGTCCATATCATCCTCAATCGTTAACTGAGTAGAAGATCCAAACGGCCTTGCTTCACATGATGACTTGACTGGGCTGGCTTGAGGACTGTCTTTAGTTGACTTGATTACCATTTCTGGCAAACACTCTGCGTCTGAATCTTGACTACATTGTAAATTTGTTTTCTTAGCTTCACGGCTTTGAGATGTCATGGCAGGCAAACTTGAATTTTCTTGTGCACCAGAACTACTATCAAGATTTTGAGTGGCATTCACCCACTTAAAATTTATATCATGGCCATCCCAGAGTTTTCCTTTCATATAAGCCTTTTCAGCAGATTGGCGATTAGCAAAAGTTATAAAAGCCGATCTGTTTTCACAGTTATCCAGGTTTTTATTTTCAACATTTTCTTGGTCTCCAAGCACTACAGAAGTTATGACACCATAACATGAAAAATGATCCTTTATAGCAGTAACCTGAGAAGAACAACAGACAGGAATATTCTGTTATTTTTTGTTCACATTTGAAAACAACTAGCATGGTTGGATCAGAGTTCTTTCATCCGTGGGTGAAATCAAATGGTATAAGAATGTTGAACTGTAATAAGAACTGTTGTTTTTGAACAAACTTGTCTCCAAGCTTAATGAGCTCAAAACACATTTAGACTAGATCTAAAATTAACCTATATCAATGTGAATCCATATGACTTTTAGCTAGTAAATCATTCATAATACACTTTATACACGAAAAATATATTTAAAAAAGCAAGCAAAACGTTGAAAGATTAAGAACCGCAATTCTACAACATGATACTTTATATTTTAAATTCAAAATTAAAAAGTTGAATATAATTACTGCGTTTGACTAGACACTGTTTCTAGAATAGGCCAAAACATTACACACATTTATATTTCTCTCATACTTTGTAAGTATATTTGTTGAGTGCAGAGTTTAAAATCTAATACATCATAAGGATCTAAGGTGCCAATCCAAGATGTACACCAAAAATACATTTGTTTTGTCTGGAATCTCATTTGATATAAGATATCATGTTCAAAAATCTTGAAACAAGATATGACCGAAATCTAGGATTTAAAACGTTGGCACAGAGGATATCACAACAAATCAAAATTGAAATATAATTTAGTTAGTGCTTGAAAATAACAAGACAGCATTAAGTGTGCCATAAATAATTATTTATAAGAAACTAGGAGCCAATAAATTAAAAGAATTTAGACCAATTTCCTTAATCAATTGTTCTGTTAAGATAATTACTAAAGTATTAGCGAATAGATTAAGTTTGAAGATGAATGATCTTATCGATTGTTCTCAAACCGCGTTTATAAAAGGTAGAAACATAGTAGATTGGGTAGCAGCTGTTCAAGAATATATCAATTTATGTGTTAAGAACAACTTTACCTGCGCTATTCTGAAAATTGAATTTGAAAAGGCGTTCAATTCTGTAGATTGGGATTTTATCTGTGAGTTATTATTAGCTAGGGGTTTTAGCATAAGATAGGATTAATTGGATCATTCGTTTACTCAAATCTGGTTGTTCTAACATAGTAGCTAATGGTGTTGTAGGAAAGAAAATTCGGTCTAAGAGGGGGCTTAGACAAGGCAATCATTTGCCGCCTCTTTTGCTTAATCTCTTCGTTGATGTATTTACCAAAATTATTAAGAGAGCAGAAGGAATAGGAGTTCTAGGCTTTGTAGGTAATAGAGATTTTAGTAATGAATTATCTATTCTTCAATTTGCGAACAATACTCTTTTATTTCTCTTTCATTTACCTAAACATATTATAGCTTTGAAATTTATTTTTTAGGTTTTGAGATGCTTTTCGGTCTCAAAATTAATTTTGATAAAAGTTCGGCTATGGTTCTTAATGATTATGATAAGGTTGAGAATCAAGTTGCTAATACCTTAAGTTGTTCTATTATGAGTTTCCCTTTTGTCCATTTGGGTTTTAAGATTAGGCCTTCAAAGCTTAAGAATGAGGATTGGATAATTATTATTGATAAAATTAATAATAGATTATCTAATCGGAATAGCATATTTTTTTATCAAGTGTAGGAAGATTAGTGCTTATTAATTCCGTATTATCAGCTATTCCTACGTATTGGATGGCTATACACCGCTTTCCTAATCGGGTAATTGATAAAATTGACAGAATTAGACATAATTTTCTCTGGAGTGGAGAAAGCATTTGTAGTGGGTACAAATGTTTAATTAATTGGGAAGTTTGTTGTAGACCGAAGAACGATGGGGGAATTGGGGTTATTGATCTATATAACTTTAACTCATCTTTGCTAGCTAAATGGTTATTGAAATATAGAAATCCTAAAGTGACGGCAACTTGAAAGCATATAGTATTTAAATTTTATTATGAAGGGGGTAAAATTGTATTTGATATTGATTATATTAGGAACAATAGACTATCTTCTTTCTGGATATCCATCTTGAAATGTTTTGATTTTTTTAATTTAGGTTTTAATTTGATAGTACACTCGGGTGATAATACATTTTTTTTTGGGCACGATTCCTGGATTTCTAGACTACCACTTAAAATTGAATTTGAAGAGCTCTTTGAGATCGGTTTGCTTTAAAAATGCATTGGTTAAGAATGTTTATAGGGAGAATTTAAATCCCCGTGGGAATTTACATTCGAGAATATATTAGATGGTTTAGTATTCACGCAATTTGCCTTGCTACGTGCTAAGCTATCATTGTATCATATTGATAATAATTGTGATAGTGTTTATTGGGGCTTTGATAAGAGTCTGAAGTACTCCTCTAGATCTCTGTATAAGTTCCTGAATTTTACAGGCATTTCGATTTTAAATTTATTTGGAAGGCAAATGCTCCGCCCAAAACCAAATTTCATATGTGGCTAATTATGCATAAGAAATTAAACACTGTAGAGCAATTAAGAAAGAAAAATATTAATTTCGATTCTAAATGTTGTTTTTGTAATTGTTTTGATGAAAATGTTGATCATTTTTTTTTTAACTTACTATATTTTAAGTATGATTTTAAAAAAAAAATGTTTTAATTTTTTCACATAATCTTATGAATTGTGATTTTTACTTGAACTCTTTTAGATTTGTTTTTAATTATAAAAATAGATATATACTTGATACATTAGTAATCATTATTTGTTGGTTTATTTGATTTGATAGAAATCAGAAAATGTTTCATTCTAATGCTGATACAGCTGTTATGGTAATGATTATCGTTACCATTTGACAAATACCGTTACCGTACTGTTTTTACTAGGTAAGTCAGAATTGCTTACCGTTACTGATAATCTGGTAATCATTACACTGGTAATGGTAAATTATCGTTTGTTAATTAAAGCAAGTATTTTGACATGTTTTTTTTGTACACAATGCATCTTTATTATGCTATATGTGATGTTAGTTAATGAAAACCATAAATGAGAAAAAAATAAGTGTACTTAGAATTATTTTACCTAATTATTAAAATAAATATAATCATTTATTTAGTTCTAAATTGCATGTAATAAACCATATTAGATGAATATACATATAAGGCAAATTCTATTTGAACCCAGCGAATTGCTGAGCAGCCCCCTAAAATTCTGTAAAAACAAGTAAACCCATCATTTTGCTGAGTAGCCCCCCGTTTAATTTAAAAAAACCAATAATACTCTTCCCCGTAGTGGATCTACGTGAAATTGTATGAAACCACGCATGGCCACTACTAGGATACTAACCATACCTCGTAGAGGCTCTACGGGGTATGGTTAGTATCCTAGTAGTGACCCTGCGTGGTTTCATACAATTCCACGTAGATCCACTACGAGGTAGACCGAAAATTAGAAAAAAAATATAACTGAAGAGGAGTAGTTTTGTCATTGATATTTTTTATAAAAATGGGGGGCTACTCAGCATTTCTCTGTGTTCAAATAGAATTTGCCTTTAATTTTAAATTTATTGATAAAATTACTGTTACCGCTGGTATTGAAGAAATATTATTGATAAATTACCATTAAAAATGATAAATTTACCGTTACCATACCGTTTTGACTGGTATACCAATTTCAATCATAAATGGTTATCAGTCGATTGATAATGGTATGCTAATGGTAAATTTACCGTTACCATAACAGCATTGGATACAGAAGATAAATTAATCATTAAGATTGTTTCTTTTTGTTTAGATTGAATGACTAACCCTTACTATAAAATGATTAGGGATCCTATGTTTGACAGTTCCCTTGTTAAGGTTAGAAATAATTTGAATTTGTTTATTAGAATCACAAAGCATTTTAGTTATAATAGAATCTGTATTTGTTATTGATATATGATTTAGTTTTTATTATAGTTAGCTTTATTCCCATGTTATGTTAATCACACACACACACACATATATATATATGTATATATATATATATATATATATTTATAAAAAGGAGCGTTCCGCTACACCTCTTATTTTGCACGTGAACTCCCCCTCTTAATCTCCACCACCCATTTTCACACTCATTCTCTCTCTTCCCACTAAGAAATGATATTGAAATGAGAAGAGAGGGAATGAGTGGGGAAATGGGTGGTGGAAATTAAGGGGGAGAGTTCACGTGCAATATAAGAGGTGTAGTGGATCGCTCCTCATTTATAAATATATATATACATACATACATATATATGTGTGTGTGTGTGTTGCTAGCTTACGGTTTGTTGAGTTGTATTTCAGGATACAGGTAGGTTGTTTTCCTTTGAGAAGCTTATTGGAGAGCAGTTCTGGATGAGGAGCCTATAGGAGATCAGAACTAGAGTTTTTACTTTGTTTTATGTTGTATTAATGGGCGGTGACCTTTGTATTATTTAGGAGTAGATATACTTCAAATCGGGTGGTGGGCATGCCAGAACTCGACTTTGAAGTATGATGGGCGGTGGTCATGCCGGAGCTTATCCATCTACATCCTAGAATTTTGGTCATAGTCCGAGCAGTCTATATATATCTGGCTACCTGTCAGACATGTTGACAGCTATTGTCTATTATTTGCTTTATATATATGTGTGCTCTCTTCTTTTCAGAGGATCACACATCTTTGTTTTCAAAAAAAAAGTGTGCCATAAATAATTGAATCATTTTTATGTTCAAAATGATGAAGATGCGAGTATCATCTAAATGCAATTTAGCCATGTTTTTGCTAGCATGTAACAAATAATGTAACCTAATTCACATGGCTTCCTGCTCTTAGTCATTTGATGATTTCGGAATAGTCGTCATGGACACGTGACAAACGTCTAAGGTTAATCTAAAGACGATAAGAGACACCAAGCGAAGTATATTAGATGGATCTTTTGCAAACAAGTAATTTTCTACCACAATGTTCAAACTCCATTTATTTATTTATTTTACACCATACAATCATCTCATTGTATTAATTAGGACAAATGAGTATTATTTTGACCATAAGAAAAAAAAAAGCACAATTAAAACGTTTATGCGGTGATACCACAAAATGGTTGGTATGTTATGGATCTTGCATGCGTAGACATGCTAGCATGACATTTGAAAGAAACTTAGAACCTCACAATCACACCCAAGAAAAGTCAGCAAAGAATTTGTGGGTACAAGCTTTACCTTGTCTTGATTTTACCACTAAAAATCTATATTTTCTGTATTTGAACAAGCATCATTGTCTGAATGAAACATTGGCGATCTATCGTAGCAGATTCTACATAGTGGTAGGCCCCACCCTTTGTGGGATCCATAAGCACACTAGGCATTGAGCAAGTTTTAGACACCTTACTTTATCTTGCACTTGAACAAAACGAAACTCAAATTTCAGTCGTATCACACTCATATGAGATATTAAAATTTCAACGAGAATCCGGGCTAAGTTTGTGGTCTGATATCTTGCTTAGAATTATGTTTTCCTTTCTACGTTACTATTTACATTATTCAAGCACAGTCATGCTACCAAGTACCAATTTTTGATTACTCTAGCTCACTTTTTTTTTCCTTTACAATAAATGATTCTATATTTTCTTTCTTTCATCCAAATATATATGAGTATGATTACTTGGTTACCACCAGACTATTCAACTTGCTACTCTCCAACTAAGGGCACTTTGATCTTCTCTTTCTACACCTATCTTTCTATACAGATCAAGTATGTTATCACCCTTATTTCTATTCATTTTAGATAAAAAGCCATTGAAAATGTCAATTTTACCCTCTCAAGCATTGAGATACTGCCAAGAAGTATTTCAAGATCCAAGATACACTTATCTCGTTCGAAATCTCACCTGATACAATATACCATGCATGAAAAACTTGAAACAAGACATGGTTGTAATCCAAATATTAAAAGTTGCTCCAAATAGATGATGTTTTACATCGTGTGGTTGGAATTAATTTCAAATTACATGTAAAAGTAAAAGATGCGACTGATGTGTCCTTGAAAATTGTGTTTATTGAATATAGTGTACGTAGCTAAAATGACAGTGTCTTTGCAGGACAAGGGAGTTTATTCATTCTAACATGTTTGTACACTCAAAACATGACCTCAAACCCATCGCCAAAATGATAAAACTCATTATTTAAATAAAGGGGTAAGGACTCATTCTTTTCCAAACAAATCTGTAGGCAGCAGCAACGAAGCTCTGTCATTTCCCTTTCTCTTCCAATCAAATTTCTTAATCAAATATAAATCATATAGAATTGAAAGGGATTATCTGATCTAAATGGAAAAGAACATGAACTGACGACTAAGCCATTCTACAACAAATCCTCCCCATTTTTCCTATTTTCTTGCATATCTACAGATCTAAAAGTATCCCCTTTTCAGATTAGTTGTAGATTTATAAGAATTTAGCAATTGTAGGCATAAAAGGTTATTCAGATTTCAGATTTGGATGCTTTCAGGTGAGTGGGAAATTTACATACAACAGTTTGATTATATTGTATATTGTTGCTACAAAGGACAAAAAGGAAGATAAATAATTAGAGGAAAAACCGTCTATTTAGAATGTTCAATATATAAAAATGCTAATATACATGCACTTCAATGATGGGCCCTTAAACAAGAAAACGAACAAGGGTGAACTCAAAGAAGTCAAAATATACATGGTTCACAATCACATATATAGAGTGAAAGCAAAGTTTAAAAAAAAAGCCTAAATATCAGTTAATCGCCCCCTTCTGCCCTTATTTAACTTAAACTCTAATAATCAATACACTTGTGCATAAAGAGAGGACATTTGGTTTACTACAATTATCTAATGCTATTCATGTGAATATATTTTTATTCACATTACTCAAAAGTTTTAAAATGCAAAAAACGTACATGAGGCATTATGTCGCTCGCGAGGCGTACGCCTCAAAACAATGAGGCAAGGTTTTCAAGTAAACATGAAGGCGTAAGTATTTATTGCTTTGTTATTATAAAATTTTTATTAACACATAAAAGCCAACAACTGATTAAAAATTGTAAACATACACAATATAAATATGTAACTTTAAAGAGTTCGGTCCTAATGATTTTCTATTATTCATTCATAGAACAATATAAATAAATTTAAGCACTTGATAATATTAATATATACATATATACGCGATACAACCTTTTGAAG
The DNA here is from genome assembly GCA_030737875.1 of Allium sativum. NCBI lineage: Eukaryota > Viridiplantae > Streptophyta > Magnoliopsida > Asparagales > Amaryllidaceae > Allium > Allium sativum. Next base: position 924,172,037 of record CM060910.1, read on the forward strand.
AATATGTATTCACTTTTCAGCTCCGCAATGATATGTATTTTTTTTCTTCTTCTTCTAATTATCTTTATTTATTTATTTAGATTTTGAAAAAGATATATAATCGATTGTAGTGGAATCGATCACAATTACAAAATAGTAGGGGATAATGCAAGTTATTATTTACTTTTCCTTCTACTAACTCAAATCAATCCGCAAAATTTATTTAGAGATTCAACAATGTCAATTCGGAAATTTTCTTTAAGTAGCAACGAGAGAATCCACTACGTAGCTCTCGGTCGTTTTCCCCTAAATAAAAAAAGCACCCCATCTTACTTAATCATGTCGACATTGATATTGAAAAGAAAAAAAAATAGATTTAATTTTCTTAAATTTTGTTTTTTCCCCACTAAATAATTGAGGTTTAATAACTTCTGCTGGTGTCATTTACACCTATGGATATTAAAAGAGTTGAGTCCCATGCTTCAGCAGTTTGAGGCACGTGAGGAATATACTTTCTACTTTTAAATGCTTCAACTTGTTGAGGTACAAGCCTTAGATGTAAAAAGTATTTTGAAGAAAGTCTCAAGGAGTTTTTACTTTCATTTTCTCGAGACGCTCTTTGAGACGAGTATCAATATGCTTTTTTTAAACAATGACGTTACTAGATATGCAAAATGAACGCTACTGGAAATATCACCATGCAGAAGTTTGAAGCATAAAAACAAATCTCAATATTAGTTTCGCTTCATAAATACAGTATTTTCAAAATCAAATTGTAGTTAGCATAGATATCAAAATTTTGAGGTATGAGTGAAAAAGAAAAAAGAATACCTAAAAAGATATTATTTCGATTCATATGCTTACAAGTATTACTCTAATTTTAATTACATATGTACTCTTTACGTAAACAAATATGTTCCCTTTTGATATATGATATTCCTGTGTAACTTACTAGACATGTTGTATGTATGTATATATAAAATATATGTATGTATATGTATATATCTATGTATGTATTTATGTGCACTTATATGGTTATGTATATGTATATATGCATTCAAGGGAAGAATCGCCTAAACCTCTCTTCCCAGTACATATCATCCACACTTCGATGCTTTTTAGATATACACAGATCAAAACCAAACCAAACTTCATAATATGTCCTCATATCACTTAGGATCACAGTCACAAATAATTGGTTAACTTGGATAATCCTTTTATATTTAAAATAATATTTCAAATTAATGGTTAAAATGTATATTTTTGAGCAGTTGATATCAAATTAGTATTTGGAATGTACAAGAGAATTCAGAATGATTCCAATTTTCTGACGATATTGTGATGTAGATTAGACACCCCCAAATTTTAGTCTCATTTCATACTGTAGCTCTAAAAAGTAAGAAAGGATAGATTAGAATGTAGCATAGCTGAGTATAGTCAACACTCTTATGTGGACAAATGCACTCACCCTCTAATATATACATACATACATACATACATATATATATATACATGCATATATATATATATATACACATACACACGTACATATAATAAAAAAGTAACTTCAGGAACTATTGCAAAGTTCGAAATGAGTATTTGCATTTACTAACGATAAACTTCAAAACAATTAAACAAGTAACCTCAATTTATAAACGTTAGATCGGGTCCCTTTCTAAAATACTACGTTCTCCCTTTTTTTTGGGTTTGTTTTCTGATATTATTTGTTTTCCAAATTTAAATTTGAATTTTTTAACAAATATTAAGCCCTTCAAAAAGTTATATCAAAACCAATATCAAAGTCATCATATTTAAATTTAAAATAGAGTAACTAAAATCAAGTATCCATGCTGTAAATTAAATATTGCAAAATTAGTTTTTCTTTTCTTTTCGTTACTGTTCTAATTAAACATTAACACATTAGAACGTTGAACGATTATTTACTGATTTATAAAGTGCAAACATATTAGCATCTTTTCCAAAATGTTTTGCAGTTAACAATAGTTGACATAAACAATCCCTCCCTCCCTCTGAATATATGTATATGTATGTATGTATGTATGTATGTATGTATGTGTGTGTGTGTGTGTGTGTGTGTGTGTGTGTGTGTGTGTGTGTGTGTATCCATCGCAGAAAGGGATGTACTATTTTAAATTTTGGGACTTTTCACTTCAAAATTTAATAACATATCAAACATTTAATCCTCCAAGTAACAGTATTCTATCAAAAAATTACTCCACGGAGTAGGTTACAAACACTGAAACACACACACACACACACACACACACACTCTATATATATATATATATATATAGAGAGAGAGAGAGAGAGAGAGAGAGAGAGAGAGACAGAGAGACAGAGAGACAGAGAGAGAGACACACACACATATATATCAAGTCACATCTTGTTTTTTAAGCAATCAACTGTTAATCCATTGAATAATTTCAGTTCTGGATTTCAAGGGTGCTAATTTGTAAGCATCCCACGCTTTAAATCAAAGTTCTAGAGTTCTTAATCATTGATCTCGGGCTTTAAATCAATGCAACTTGTCTAGCACAAAATGATCTACGCTTTTTAGACAAAGCCTGTCGGAGATACTGAGTTTGGGTTAATTATTGGTTAAATTGTATGTTATTGTAATGGAGTACAGAGTTCAGAATTGTACACCTGAGTTATGTAACTAGATTCATTCGATTTCAACCAGAAAATAGAAAGAAAGAGATGCTATTGAAATATAGTAAAAATGGGCGTTGACATTGGTTTACATGCTTATTATATGCACTTATTGTCCAGTTACAGTGAAAAGAGGGTCTCAAAAAATATTATATCTAAGAAGAGTACTAATTTTGAGAAATATGGAGTAATATACTAAAAAAAAAAAAAAAAACTGCAAAAATTAAAAGAAAGGCAAAGACATATACATTGTTAGTTGCACTAGCAAAATCCAGCACTTCACCTACATTTAAATATTGATCATTGGCATAGTCAGTGGCTATTTAATAAAGTTAACATTGCAATCGTGAATAGTATGAATTGACGATATAACCAGGGTATCTAGCAGTCGATGGTTTATTAAATAAACATTACTTTAATGCAAATGTGGTGCTAAATTTTAAGAACGTTAATAAGTATAGCTTAGATATACATATACAAACACATGCACATGTATATATAATCCAAGAAGGGTTTTACATATTTATTTTGTTAAATGTCTATATCTCATTTTCAAATGTTACGTTAAGACATTACATAATTGTAATCTCTTGGGGATCTAAGTACATTGTTCTTTTAAGAATTCAGGAATAAGCCACAGGTACAGAAATTGATATACGAGATTTAGAGTATAAAAAGAGGGTTATTAATGCCATCCCGTCAGCATTTCCATTTGAATTTTGTTTTTTCATTTTATTTTTATTAATTTGATTTATACGACTTCAATGTTCCATTAGTACCTAGAAATAACAATTTACTCTCACCGTTGGACATCTGAAGTATGTCGAATTATTTATTAAACGAGTTCTATAAGAACACAATATGATTTTCTTCAACAGTTCAGAGCTGTGTAGCTAAGAAAAACATCAAGATGCTAATGGAGTGCAAAAAGAAAGGACCATCATCGATGAGCTCCCTATTGATGATATGAAAGGGGATGGAGATGAAGTTGAGCCTAAGATGAAAAGAGGGGGTGGTAAGATACTGGGAAAGGAATCATGGGAAATCCACAAGAATAAAGGCAGCCAGGGGATTATACCTTCTGAGAAGTTTTCATAGCCGAATCAACGGGAATAAGTTCACATAATATTTATCATATAGGGGGGGCTGACCAATCTATTTTTACAAATTTGTGCAAACGCCTGAAGATCTTTTTCTTATAGCATCTTCCATCTGTCTACAGTGTCAAAAGATTTTAAAAGAAGTATATTTTTGTAGATATAACCTATTTGTTGATCAGTTACATAACCGTTGAATTGTTTTGAAACATTTACTACATCAAAATCACACTTCCATTCAAGGGGGGGGGGGGGGTATATGCAGTGGCGGATGCATGTATATGCATGGTGTGTCAAGTGACACACCATTATTCTGAAAAAGTTTCAAAAAAAAAAAAAAAAAAAGTATTTGCGCAGCAGCACAGCTGCATAAGGACTGAACTACACATACAAGCTGCTGCTCCATTCTCAAAAATAGAAAAAGCTATTGCAGCTGCTTCATTCTCTAGCTTTTGCATCTTCGTCCATTCTCCAATTTGGCAGCTTCTCCAAGCTTCTCTCTCTTCGTCCATTCAGGTTTTATTTATGTTTTCATGTTATCTAATTTGCTACAATTTTATATTGAAAAAAAATGAGGGTTTACAAGGTGTTTGAGAAAATGTCATAAACAATTATTGTTTTCTATTACATTTGAGAATAAAACTATTTTATGAATATTTTTTATTATTGATTGGTGACACACCATCCATAAAATCCTGTATCCGCCACTGGGTATATGTATGTGTGTACACGTGTATGGCTCATATTGATTTGTGATTTAAGTTTTGAAATGGTCCGAACTTTTGTGGAGATATTCATATACCAAGAAATTATATCCGCAGTGATATATTATGTCTCAAACATATTGACACCAAAAGACAAAAAGAACTAGAGACAACAAAAGCAAACGGTCATGGATCCCTCCTTAAGTGTGCAAGTGTATGCGCGTGTGTGCACACACGCTAGATCCAGTTTACCTTTCAAATACATATTTTTAATTAAAAAAGTGATATTTTATTCAAGCGGAACACTCATGATGACTCATGGGTTCGAATTTAGGACATCTAGAACATTTGTCTAAAGCGTAATACCTCCAACCACTTGAGCTAGAGGCCTTGACTAATCTTTTTATTGCATCAAATTTTATTCGTTGAAATTATTGTCCGATCACTATTAGTCTAGTTGATATCATAATTAATCTTTATAGCAACAAATAATGAAAATTAAATTCATTAGAATACGTAAGATATATTAATAGTCAATGGAAAATCTTATCTAAAAATAGCACATGGACAAATGAGATTCTAAATTTACAAGTTTTGTCTTACCTAGCTAATATACAAATTGTTCTTGAAAATTGATAAATTATATGTATGTATGTATGTATATAAAATATCACTATTCAATAGCAATTATAAATATACATACATACATACCCAGACACACATACACATGCATACATATACATACACACATATATATTTGTGTGTGTGGAGCCTAAGACGTATGACCGCACATTTGAATGTACACATTTATGCATAAGAGTTTTTTGTTATGTGTAAAACCTTCTTTCAAGCAACAATCTAGATCAACTATTACAGTCAACTCCAATATCACAAAAATTTACCATCATTTAACAAATTAAATGTCATTTCACTTCCCTACGATCAACTTCACATGGTTAGTCGTTGAAACGAGCCACACGCTCTATTGGTACTGAAATAAGATCCATTATAAAAAGTTGAACCTAAATCTGTGAATCATAGTCACCTTGCATTATTTACATTCTACATACACAGTGTTTCATATGCTATGCATGTAGATTAAACTTAAACAATGTCGACCGTGCATTCAAACTACAACACATATAACTGACACGGTTTCATTTCCGCATTTACAGGATTGCAATAATTGATAATTATATTACAAGTATAGGGAACAATTTTTCTGATTATAAGCATCACTCTTATTCCATTTTAAATTCATGGGAATGATTAGTTATATCTAATTTATGGTTCTGGATGAGATGAGTGAAACTTGTACATGCACCATGAACTAAAATCACATATTTAAATTTCATCTCGGATCGATCTAAAAGTAAGATCAACAATTATCCTAAAACCTGTTTATCAAGCCAAACCAATCTGAAAATTCAAAATCTAACTCAACATGTGAACTCTCAAGGCCTGAACCCAATTTGACTTTGAGGAAATAAGAAGAGTATGAGTATTACAAAATCATATAAAGAAAATATTAAACACAGTCATCTAACCCAATCTGCAGTGCTTAACAACAAAATATGAACATGATTATTAGCTAGTGTTATTACCTAACTGGACCCTACAAGTATGCAGTTAAAGCCCGCTAAACAAAGGCCATAGCGCTCAACACTCTTAAATCTTTATGCTTTCACAAGTTGGTACTCTTAGATGGTGAATCCGCATAAAAATCCGCTAAATCAGGATTAATTAATTTACCTGGTCCGAATTCTCTTTTGAATTCAATTAACAAAGCCAAGTATAAGGTCAAGTTTAAGGCCGTGCCTAACGTAGATTAGACCACTACTCCTAGTTACTGAGGCTGAATTGGCATAAATTAAGGTATTTTTTGGTATAAGAGAAACCAATGTTTCTTTTCTTACACCAATGATGAGGAACTAGGAATAACTTCATTTAGCAGTTGAAATTTATCTTCAACATAGGATTCTACACAAGTTATTTTCCACTATATCCCAATCATATCCCCACTTTAGTTGTGTACACCTCGAACCAATTGAAGAAGCACTTAGTTCGTCAAAAGAGGACACTGCCCAAGCTCAACTCCAATTATTCACCCTCACATACAAAATACTCTTAGTTGAGAAGGAATTACCAAGGAAGAACGCATCCCTTTGGAAGTCCATCTAGGGAATGCCAAAGACGAGGTTTCATCATTTTTCAAGGACATCCTTCCTTCTTTAAAGAATCGATGCACAAAAGGAGATATAGACAAATGAAGAATGATTTCATTACACAATAACTTTGCATAATCCCATTTCTCCAATATCCATCTGGAGGATTAAAAAATGCTCTTTCGATCCTTAGTTCTAACAATTATAACTCGATTACTTTGGACTGGATATACTTTGATTTTCCCATGATTAGTTTGTAATGAGGCTATTTGATACCCTCTGACAATTGATGAAATTATAATTCTTCTTTTTATACAATTTCACTAAATATTTTCTAATTATTTCCATATACCTAATGATTTAATTTTAAATGAAAAATGACACCTTATCTAGTAAACCTAGAATTACAGCAAAGCCATTCTGATATTCAAAACCAAACTAATTCAAGATGAAGAAAATAGATCCTTGTAGCCTACTTATTTAGTGTCAACTAATAAGCTGAAGCTGATACATGTATAGCAAATACCCCAAATGAAGTCAAGTTTCTCGCGGAAATTAATTTCGAACCTAGAGAGAGAATTCACTTGAAGACGAAAAAATTTGTGAGCACTCTGAAGCATCTTTTTGTAAAGCTCATTCTAATGTTGTCTTGCTCTTGGCTCTACAAACTGATTATGATGCAAATATATTTCAGCTTAACCAGCCTATTTTTTACTTAAGCTGATCTATTACAGTTGCGCAATGAGTGTCGATCATGTGAACTTATTTTGACTGAAGGGGAAAACAGGTTCTCATTCCTACTCATATTTCCTCATCTAAGAAAGTGGCTTTCACTGGTGGTCGTCAAACAAGCAATACTGACCATTCAGCTTCTGTCGTCTCTTTCTTCTCCAGCGAAAAAGATGGATGAAGTAGTAAGATGGAGTAAGGCATTTGCATCAAATGCAATCGGAAGCTAAAAGATTGTCGAAATAAGTAACTTTAGATTCCCAATTTACTATTCAAGATTGAAAGCTTGCAGCTATTGAACGTAAGAATTCGCTCACATTAAGTGTCCAAGATCTAGATGATGCTAAAAGGAACCTTTCTTGGAAAAATCTCTCAATTAAAAGGTGCATAGCTCTTGAATGAGATGTTCTCTTTGAATAGATTCAACTGATCTACAGAACAACAACTAAACCATTAATCTCATACAAGTTGGATTGGCTAGAGATGGAACGCAAAACCAAAAGACAAAGACAATATAAAGGTAACAACAACAACAACAACAAAAGATTTAAAAGTGAAAGCATAAATAAAGATAAAATGCAATTTAAATTTAAAATAATTAAACAAATAATAATAGTAGTAGTAGTAGCAGTAGTAGTAGTCAAAGACTATCAGTACTCTTTATGCATGTATGCACTAATCCTATCGACTAAAACCAATTACACTCTCCTTAAGCTAACTAAAAACTCAAGATTCTGGTACATTGATTGCTAACTTCCATGCGCTTAAGCTAACTAAAAACTCAAGGTTATGGTACATTGATCGCTAACTTCCATGCACACATGTTTGACACCAACTCTTCGGATATATTCAAATTTCTCATGTCCTCTTTTATTACTTCCTCTCATGTCATCCTTGATCGACCTCTATCTTTCTTTGAGCATTCTGTGTGGCCTATAATTTCAACGCGCACATGCGCATCGTGAGGTCTCCTTTGAAGATGTCCAAGCCATATTAAGCAGTGTTGGACTAACTTCTCTTCAATTGGTACAACTCCAAGTTTGTTCAGAATATCATCATTTCTAATTCGATCATGTCCTGTATCCCTCAGCACCATCACAACATATGCATCTCTGCTATACTTTATCTTCTGAATGTGTTGTCTTTTAGTAAACCAACATTATGCACCATATAACATTGTAGACCTGATTGTTATTATATACAACTTTCTTTTATGCTTTTATGGAGATTTTCATATCATGGAAAATGCTAGATGTTAAAACGCCATTTCACTCATGTCACGCCAATTCTAAACCAAGCATCTTCATCAATCTCATTATCAAACTGCAACAAAAATCTTAAATATCGAAAGGATTTTTTCTCTGGTGCTAATTGATCAGTCAGGGTGACATATCCATCATATGACCTGACACCGCTGAACTCACATTTTAATTACTCTGTTTTAGTTCCATTAAACCTAAAATCAGGCTCGGCTCTGTAGGTTGGGTTGCACTAGGCAAGACCAGAAAACTGCAAGGTAAAATTCAGTTCATGCGAGCAATACTGCGGAGCAAAACCTGCTCGTTCGAGGAAGATTTTTTTTATAAAGATTGATGATTGCAGGTTTCGAACCTGCATCTGTTAGTGCTTACAAACATTGGACAGCCAAATGAGCTACAGATAACAGCTGGCATTTACAGTATACCTTCAATTATATTTTCTGTAAGAAGTCATCTTCTCTTCCAAACAACATGGCCATGGTTGCCCTTGAGGTGGGTTGCCCATTACTAAGGCAAAAATATAGGGACTCAACATCATCAGTAAAGAGCATACACCAACGAATCTCACATTAAATACCATTCGTGATTTTGTCCATTACTAAGGCAAAAATATAGGGACTTAAAGCCGACTCTTGATGCAATCCTATGTTAATGGGAAAATCATTGATTTCACCATGGCATTCTCTGACACTAGTCCCAACATCATCGTATCTTCACAAGGGTAATGAATTTTACTATAACCCTCTTACTTTTCAACATCCACCACATAACCTTCTTGGGTACTCTGTTATAAGCTTTCTCCAAATCGATAATACAATGTGCAAATCTTTATTTTGCTTCCTGAATTTCTTTATAAGTTCTTATCAAGAAAATCGCCTTTGTGGTTGACCTTACAGGTATGAAACCAAAATGAATTGATCTACAGAACATTGTATACAAAAAAAATTGTTGGTTGTGATCCAACGTATTACAGATCAATTTGAAGTTGTTCAATTATTGAAAAATGAGGTGAAAAGGCATAAGAATTAATTAGGATTGATGCAATACTACATGTCGAGAGCTTCTTGGGTTGAATTCCTAGTGTACCATCTAGTAGGGGTATCATTGCCTTCAACTTAAAGACTGTTTTCTCGTTTCTAGATCCAAAGAAGAATTCTTGCTTAAGAAAAGCTATGATTTTAAGTTATCAACGTTATCTTCTTTCCATATGAGTGTTGGATGAAGTTAAAGACACAGGTGGTTCCCTTATTTTGTATAAGATGCATCTTCGAACGGGAGCCACCATTGCACAACAAACATGAAGAAAAAGGAAAAGAATTCATGTATCAACATATTTTAATCTTGCTCAGCTTTATAACTTTTGAAACTTAACAAAATAAATTATAAGATTCCCTTTCTTTAGGACTAGCAATGTTGTACTTGATAGCATTGTATGCCAAGTATATGATATATTGTAATATGAAAGATCTTAATGGAAGATTTTTGATAGTGTAAAGAAATTCATGAGTGATGCATGTATGCTAAATAAAATACTATATATGCATGAACATACCCCTACAACCATTGACTATTTATGAATGTGATAACTGATTGCAGCCTGTGTAGCCATTGTTATCTCTAATCGTTTTTCTTTTCTATCTTCTTTTGCGAGTTGTATTGCCATTTGTGCTATTTATTCCTGATGGTTGCACGGGTCAAACACGAATGGCAGGACCAGAGACTTACTTGGGCCATTCTCGTCACTAGACATTAGAATGGTTGCCTCAGAACATGATGCTAAGAGTTTCTGAGTTCACCATCAGATGCCTTGGAACTTTTATTGAAGGTTTTACCATTGTCTGATGCAAGGTGTGCTTGTGCCGAAAGAATCTCACTGATCTCGTCAAACTAGGAGCTTCATTGAACATAACGCATCCTGAACCATGGATTGCCTCATAATTTATACTCATTGAGAAGATGGGTAAACTTTTGGTGGATACGAATTTTTTAGAGTTCTTAATCGAATATTAAGGAGGTGTTTAATAAAACTAGTTCTCAAGTGAAATCCCAAATTTAGTCGTTTCTTAGTTAACATGGTAAAGATTCTGAATAATCTTACAACCGTTTAAATTAATTTAGAAACTACTAGAATGTTTCTTTTGATAGCAGAGTAATAGTAAAGATTACATTTATCCGTAAATTCTGAGTTCCACCTAAATCAAACTGTTTTCCTGTTATTCTTTCGATTTCCAAGTTTTCCTTGTTATCACGTTTGACCAACTACTCTTTATGCTTTGGCTGTTTTTTGATCATTTTTGATAAGGTTGGTCAATCATTGGTCTCGTGCCCATTTATCCTATGATATTTGCAATATTCTCCTCTTTATCCTTCTATTTCCTTTGAATTTTCTTTTTCATGGCCAGTATTCCAGCCTCGCTTTTGTATAAAGGTAGATTATTTTTTATGTCCCTGTGAAGGAAAGTATTCGACTTTGACCTGGAGCATGTGAATGAATATCATATTGGAAAGCGTAAGTTTTTTGAAATGGAGTTGTTAATAGCAATAATGACCTTATTTCCTTCTCTTCATTGACCCCTGCATTCTTTTTGAGGTGTTATCATATTCTCTCCTATGATTAAGTTGATCTAATCTACTAAGGACTCCTTCGAAAATTGTCCTCGTCTCAAGTCTGATTCATCTATCTCATTTAGACGAAAAAAATTCTTTCGTCATCTTTACCTTCATATCTTCCTGATCAAGTACATCATTTCATTCCAATCCTTTTGCCAAGGCAAAGATTGGTTCAACTCCAACACAAAGTTTTAAACGTAAAAAGCGTACATGAGGCGTTTTCAGGTTTATGAGACGAGGCGTAAGCCTTGATACATTGAGGCGTAAGCTTTTCATGTAAAAAAATTGCAAAATATATAAAGAAATTTTGACATTTCAAATTAATCGACGCAAAAAAATGAAAAACAAATCATTTAAGATCCAACTTTGAACAAATTGTTTTTTATTATTATAGATTAAAATAAATAATTGAAACTCATATGATTCAAATTTCAATTTCTCAAAACTATTTGAAGATTCCATCAAACTCTGGTTTTGATTCCTTCTTTCAATTCAAATCGATCTGTAAAAGTTACTCCGATATTTCACGAAGTTTATTTAAAAACATTCTTTAAATAACAATGAGAAAATCCATTACATATCACATGATCACTGTTTCATAAACAATCTTACTTGATCGTGTCGATGTTGAAATTGAACAGTAAAAAATGCTAATTTATATTTTCTCAAAAAAAAACTTTTTTATTTCTATTAAATAAGTAAACTTCAATGACTTTTATTGGTGTCAATCATTGTTTTATAAAACTCGCCTCAAGGCCCGCCTCGAGGAAATAAGAGATAAAACGCCTTGAGGCTTATTCCAAAAGGCTTTTTACCTCCAAAGCTTACACCTCAACAACTTGAGACATACAAAGCGTACGTCTCGCATGCTTCAAACAGCTGAGGCATATGAATTAAAAACTTTTTTATCTTTAGTTGCAGATATTGACATAGATATCATACAATTAATTAAACTTTAATTATTTAATGGAAATAAAAAAAGACAAAATTTAATAAAATAAAAATTAGCATTTTTTACTTTTCAATTTAAATATCAACATTCAAGATTGTTTACAAAATAATGATCATAGACAATGTAATAAATTTTCTCATTGTTATTTAAAGAATGTTTTTCAATAAACTTTGTTAAATCTCAAAATAAATTTTACAAATCGATTTGAATTGATAGAACGTATCAAAATTAGAGTTTGATGTGATCTTCAAATAGTTTTAAGAAATCAAAATTTGAATAATATGAGTTTTGATTATTTATTTTTAATCTACAATAAAAATATATACACGGTAAAAGTCGGATCTTAAATTATTTGTTTTTCATTTTTTGCATTGATTAATTTAAAATGTCATAATTTCTTTATTTGTTTTACGTTTTATTTTTATCAGAAAAGCTTACGCCTCAGCGTTTCGAGGCTTACGCCTCGCCTCGTCGCCCTGAAAACGCCTCATGTACGCCTTTTGCATTTTAAAACTTTGGTGTGAATATATGCAACTAAAGGTTTTAAAAAAATTGAGTCATATGCCTCAGCAGTTTGAGGCGTACGCTTACTATGCTTTGTATACCTCAAATTGTTGAGGCGTAAGCTTTGAAGGAAAAAAGTTTTTTGGAATAAACCTCAAGGCGCTTTATTTTTTATTTCCGCGAGCCGTTTCTCGAAACGAGTATTGAGATGGGTTTTTTAAAACAATGCTCCAACATGGAATGAATTTAAACTTCATCCATTTAGGTCATACTGAGTAACTCTCTTTTTTCAATTATAGTTCCAAGGGTTGAATTCCTTAGGTTGCCTCTGATTATCTTGAGAACATGTTTTCCTTTTGTTTATGGTCAAGCTTGGAATAATTAGGCATTTGATGATAGAAGGCTTTCGTTTCTAAAGATCCTTGTCGACTCAAAAGGCATGTTTTGGAGTTCATAAAAAGGCGTAGATTCTAAGGTTAAAGGCAGTTCAAGAATCGGTGAGAGCAAATTTACACCTAAAATTCGACCTAACCACAAAGTTTGATAATGAAGTTGAATGTTACTTATGCAAGATAAGTTCCACTTGGACGAATATGCAAATTCAAAATAAAGTCCTTTGTCATAATATATCGGTTATGGTTTTGAACTATTTGAGTTTTTATTTATATTTAGACCACAAACAAAAAATGAAGAGGAGAATCTAGGAATTTTGCTTAATTTAAGCGAGGATCATAGTTGTGAAAGGCGCACCATGACGCATGGCACCGCACGGTGTTTGCGTCATTTTTGCTTGCAGCGCGACACACATGAAAAGGTACACCAAATGACGTGCGGCGCATTAATGGCACATGGCGCGAAATGATGCGCCTTTTCTTTATTTTTTCCGCATTTCAAACTGCAATAACTACTACTGCAAATACTCTTACCATCATTACAGCCACCATCATTACTATTGTTACTATTATTATTTTTATCATAATGACATGAATGTGAATAACTTTGTTAATATCATTTTTTCAGTTATATGAAACATAATTACACATTATTGTTCCCTATTCGATTATCATCAATGAGTTAATAAACTTACAACTATGTAATTGACTGACCTTAGCATGTTGGCATTTAGAACTGACATATTTTTTATTATCTAACATAGTTTAGATTCATTTTAATATTGTTAGAAGTATATAATATAACGTATAAAAGATCATAAAATATTGCTTAATATAGATGCAAAAGCAAATGAATAGGACCGAAACCGTGAACAATAAATCAAGAGTAGATTTGGAAGAAGAGACATTTTCAAAAAATAAACATTTAAGCAGATCTGAAATATACCCTTGGATAGATTTTTTTTTGCATATGAGTGAATACATTCAATATATTTGTACGTTTTGTCTACAATATAAAAATATTTAATGATTTGGTATTTGTTAAATACAACGAGAATATTAAAAAAAAAGTATAATATTTGTGACATCGTTGATACAATATCTTTGAATGATATTGTTGATTGTAATGAATGGCTAACTGAAAATATGGTGACGCATCCGATGTTAAACACGGGCTTTTATTTGATAATGAGGATGATCTGACTTCGGGTCTGCTACAGCAGCAGGAGGGGAGAAAGCTAGATATTCAAGTAGAAGAACATCCACATCGAGAGATTTTTCAGCACCTACGTCAACTCCTTTACATATTCACAAAGAAAAACAAATCTAAATGATACGGATGGGAAAGATGAAGCTTATGAATCTGATGATACACATTGATTTGGAAAATATAATTGCTGGATCAGATTCGGATTTCTAGTATATCAATAATGTGCATTATTATTTTGGATTTGAAACTTATCGTGTTTGAAATTTTATGCTTTATGTTTTTTTTTGTAAAATGCATAAAAATCTTTGTTGCATATGTTTTATATAAAAATATTGACTTTTTTTGTCAAAATATTAAATTTATTAAAAAAAAAAAACATGCATGGTCAATTAAAAAGGCTCGCGTCATTTGTCGTGCCGTGTACCAAGGCTCCAAAGAGGGTTGTGATCCCAAATACATAGCGAACACCATCCTTAGACGGTTGTGATCTCACTAGTCGGTTAGTAATAGAGCACGTTGTCAAATTGACATGTGGCACAGGTCGTATTTTTCCTTTCTATCTTGAGGAGGCATAATTGGATTAATGGGAAGTTATGCGAGTTTTAACGACTTTGATGGCATTTTTTGGAGGTTCGACACATTTTAAACATGTGAATGCATTTTATCTTCAGATATGTGATAAAGCTTCGGCTTTATATAAATGGTTGCTCTTTAGTTTAGACATGCGGTAGCTTTCAAATTTTAAATATGTGGCAACTCTTCAATTTCATATGTGTTGCTCTCCAATCTTAAGCATGTGAATGCTTTCTTTGAAAGCTCTTCAATTTTAAACATGTGATAGCTCTTCAATTTAAACTTGTGATAGCTCCTCATTTTTAGACGTGATAGCTTTTCAGTTCTAGACATACAAGAGCTCTTCACATCAAGCGGTGATTTTTTAACTTTTGACCTGTGATAGCTTCTTCCATGCTAACCCATCTTTAGATACAAAAAATGGGCAAAACATTGCTTTTGACCATCGATTTGGAATGTAATTTTGAAAGGGGTGGAAATTTAGAGACAGGTTCATATATTCCATAGATGATATTACTAACGAACATGAAAGCATCTGCAACAGGGGTATGTTTAAAATATTAAACCCAAACCATACCCAGGTTGTAACGGCTAATTTATACTATCACTAAAAAATTCATTCCTACCATTCTCCACCACAAATCTATTATTTTATCCCCAATAACTTCTTTCAAATCTACCCTTGCTTCATACAATGTTAAATAACAACAATCAACCTAAAACCAGTCCGAGCACTCCAGCCTTTCCAACTTGATGCAAGTAGTCACAATTTCATTCACAACAATCTTCCTCCGCTTGACCTCCATGCTAACGTTCCCTATTTCACAACAATTCCAACCATCTCCTTATGGCCAAAACTACTATCCAACACAACAAAACGAAGTGTGGAATCTTAGTTAAATTCTCCTTCAAAAAGAAATGCATATAATTCTAATGCAACATGCAGAAATGCCAACCAACTCTCTATCTACAACTCAAGTTCACTATCATACCACCGATTTTCAACATGTTCTTCTGAACTTGAAGGAAGAAAAAGACATATCGATTTGAATGACAAAAGTAGTTCGGGTTCAAAATTAAATGGACAGAGAAAGCTGAAGTGCTTTTGGTGAGAGCATGGCCACGATAATCGCAGATTGAGGAACTTGGAGTTACATTCTAAAATGGAGTGATTACCTATTCGATGAAGACGCGAACATCTCAGACCCCGATGTGCTTAAATGTTTTTGTAGAAAATTAAACAAGTTGTGCCAAAGTGGAAGAACCAGAAAATCTATGATCAAGTGACCTGTGGCAGTAATGGCAGTAGTCCACTAAATTCTAAAAGACAATGCACAACCGCATTCGAAATCAAGAATGAGGAAAAAAAATTCCCAAATATAGTAAATGCCTGTTTATACTGGCCAATTAATATACTAGCGAGGAGTATATTAATTGCTCACTTACGCTCGCCTCATGCTTCGGTCTCCTTGCTTCATTCTTCGAGCCTAGACTGCATTAGCAATGATCTATATGGAGAATTTCAGTTAAACCCCGATCGCTCCTCATTGGCAGAAAAACGAGATGGACAAAGTGATAAACAGATGTAATAAGCAGTTAGATATCAGCAAAAATATTGGATCAATCTGCTTTTACAATAAAGCAAGAACATCATTTGACTCTAGCCTAGGATTTGATACTTCCCTAATACACGTACAACTTAATCTAATGCTAGTGGCCACAATCACACTTTCTATGGCAGTGTATCAACTCGTCCTGGAGGTGTCAAAGCAACTAATGGTAACAATAAAGAACCGACACTGATCGTGCGTTATAAATGTTTCAAAGCCTACCTCCAAGAGCATCAATTGCAAGTTGCGAGAATAAAGAATCATAGCTGTAGAAGGAGAACTTAAAGAGGTGGAGAGATGCAAATGATTTCCTATGGATGAACGTCGATACAAGCAAATTGAACAGAGATACACATGGCTGAGCTTCATCTCGAGGAAACTAGTGTGGCAGAAGGAAGCTAACAGTGAAGTATTTTTCCAGACTTGGAACAGCAATATTAGTACTTCGTATCATTACCATCCAGATTGTTTTTATGAAACTGTGGTATTGTAAATATTGAATTGAAATTGTACAACTGAAGTTGTTGAACTTAATATGCATTTCAACTTATTACCATGAATTTAGATTTAGTCTAAATGTGAATTTAATGTGCATATGCATTCAAATTCACACATTCAAATTATGGGTTTGAGCAAAATAGTGGGACAAACGAACTACCCATTATTGGTGTGGTAGGGCGCATTAACAACGCCGCCCACATAGGCAAAATTCTAAAGATACCTCCCAACCATTGAGTATGCTCTAACATATCTAAAAAAATACATCAATGTATAAAATATTTTGCACCAAAAGACAATGGATGGGTTTTAGAGGGATAAATAAGAGGGGATCCAGATTCCTCCATGTATATACCATGTATCAACAGCCTATTTAAACAACTTGCATTGACACATGCCGTAACTGTAAGCATTGATGGCTTATTTACTGAAAGTTTATACTAATTTACTTAACACCTTAATTTGATTTCATTTAATTTAGGCGACCGGCGAAGATCACAACATCCTAGAAAAACTGAAAAGCAATGGTGGCCTTCACTATGGGATTGGTTTTAAGATGTAAATTCAATGGAATTATGTCAAATATGATGGTGGTATTTGTTGCCTTGTGCCAAATTTTTATTTTATTTATCTGCACGTATGCTGGGGTATAAATTTTGTACAAATGTTTGACGTCCAGCTTAATCCGAGACCATAAAAGTTCATCTCGTATCCATTCTCATTTAGGACACGAATTAGAACAAGAAAAAATATACAAAAATATGTTAATACGTTGTCCGGCTCATACAAACAATGTTCGAACTTAAACACTGTCCAGTCGGTGTTCAACTGAATTGCTTATAGGATGGGACACGAACACACGTTCATTTGGTCCAGTCCGACCTGTTTACAACACCCCTACCTCCACTATCAAAAAGTCAATAGATTTTTGTCAAATAAAAAAGGTAATTTGGTACCATGTCTTAAATGTTGATAAAAGGTAAAAAGGAAAAAAGTGCTGACTACTAGAAAAGTTGGGGTTGACATCAGCGATGGCCATAGTTTAAGACCGATCTGTCAATATCAAATATTGTTTGCTTTTTGATTACTTTCTAGAAAGTGAAGTGCCCCCCCCCCCCCCTCTCTTTTCTTCAACTGTCGTTGCTTGGACAAAGTAGCGAGTTCAGTAATAACATGGATGGAGCTTAACAATATATTAAACCTCGTAACTTGGAGCTGAACAATCTTCTCTAGAAGATTCATGCCATTGTCGACTGCACATAAAACTTCCAAGATTAGATAATTTTGTCTAACCGTTAACTATACCAATTTTCAACACCCAATGTAACCGCAAATGCAATCAATTTAATAATCGTTAGTGCAGCCACAGAAAGGGTGAGGGGGTTGGCCACAAACTCTAGCTGCTTAGCATTAAGGCATGGCCGCACAATGCATGTAAACTAATATTTTCAAACTTCGGCATATCAGAATTTTTGCAAACATCTGGTAATCAACTGACCACTAAGCAAACTTTAGCTGGTCAGCTTTAACATGAGACTTCACCACAATCTCTCCCTCCCCCTCTCTACTTCTGGTCATTAACTGACCACCAAGCAAACTTTAGCTGGTCAGCTTTAATATGGGGTTCGACCACTGCGGTCCCTCCCTCCCTCTGTATGCATCCATTTATGTATAGATGTGTCAGTGTGTGTGTGTGTGAATGTATACACACATACACAAATAGTATCACACCTTCTATTTGTGTATCATCCAATAAGTATAACATGGATAGAATGTCAGAAGGCATTTAACTTACATTTGCGATATCAGCTGGCAGAGGAAATATTTCAAATGAAGTAGATCGATTATCCAGTTTATATCTGTTCGGCGACAGAACTGGCGCATAGCTCGTCTGATAAATATTTCTCAATGGTCTCTGTGAAGTATGTGGATTTGTTTTGGAACCATTAGAAGCAGAAGCATCCTTAGAAGCATTCTCAGACTTTTTCTCTATGACTTGATCAGCAGCATTTACAGATTCACCGCTTGCTCCAATCTTCCGTTTTTTGACTGCCTGCTGACTCAGATCTCCTTTCTTGTTAACAACAGCCTGCAAGCAAACGTAACAACATTGAAGATCAAAACAGCCCAGTGATTGCAAATACATGTGTACACATATAAGTGACATGTTTGGTCCAAATTGTTTTACCACCATATATTGGCAGCGAACAGACTAAAAACTTGGAAACCAAGTAAAAATGACTTTAACGTGTATGTCAGGTGTACATGTGCTCTTGTTTGGTTTGAGAGGGCAAACATGCAAATTCGTAATAAATTAAATAATTGACTGCAATATATATATATATATATATATATATATATATATTTATATGTGTGTGTGTGTGTGTGTGTGTAGCTTCATGCAAAGTTGGACAAAAAAGTTTATGCTCATTATTTATTCTTTCTGACATAGTTGAATAATACCAAGGCGTAAGAATACTATCTACAAACCAACTTTCAGATGTATGATGTATCCTTATAAAGTTTATCGATTAGACTGTTTTTTACGAGCAAAAAAAAACTCAGGATTTAGGTCATTCCATTATAGCTGGATATCGGCAACCTTTGAAACAATCATAATCCAGACTGAATATTTTTACCTAGAGATATAAAAAATGCAGAAAAATAAGAATAAAATGCTATCAACCACCGCATGAACATGATATGCATTAAGCATACTAGTATTTGCATCTCCATTGCTCGTAAGAACATTGAAAAATATATTGGAGGCAAATTGTTTTCTGGGTTTGACAAAAACTGATTACATTTTTATTACTTTATTCCAATGTTTTAAAACGCAAAAGGCGTAAACGAGGCGTTTTCGGGTCCGTGAGGCGAGGCGTAAGCCTCGAAGCGTTGAGGCGTAAGCCTTTCAGGTAAAAAAAAAGCGCAACACATAACTTAATTTTAAATATGGAATAACATAAAGCGTCAAATACTAAGTAAAACTCATAAAGCATTCGAAGCAATTCAAACAAAATACAATCATTCTTGCACATTTAATATAAAATGCAAAAGATCAAATGATATCTTCCTCCTCATGCAAAAAATTCAAATTTTGATTTCTTAAAACTATTTGAAGATTACATCAAACTGCAATTTTGATATGTTCCATCAATTCAAATCGATTTGCAAAATTTATTTCGAGATATAACAAAGTTTATTGAAAAACATTCTTTAAATAACAATAAGAAAATTCATTATATTGCTCATGATCATTATTTCATAAACAATTTTACTTGATTGTGTCGATATTGAAATTGAAAAGTAAAAAATGCTAATTTTTATTTTTTTAAATTTTATCTTTTTTTATTTCTATTAAATAAGTAAAGTTCAATGACATTTATTTGTGTCAATATCTGCAACTAAAGATTTAAAGGTTTTTAAGTCATATGCCTCAGCTGTTTGAGGCGTGCGAGGCGTAAGCTTTACGTGCGTTGTATGCCTCAAGTTAATGAGGCGTAAGCTTTAGAGGTAAAAAGCCTTTTGGAATAAGCCTCAAGGCGTTTTATCTCTTATTTCCTCGAGGCGAGCCTTGAGGCGAGCCTCGAGGCGGGTTTTTTAAAACAATGCTTTATTCTAACAACCTATTTTAAAGAAAACAAACTTTCAAGAAGTCACTTTCTCACATCAAAAGATCCAAAGCTTGATGTAATTTTTTACCTACACCATGAGAAAAGGATATTTTCCATGTGAAAACTTAAAGAGCAACTTTGCATCTTTAAAACATGACGCATCAAACTGGTAAAATCCAAGGTTCAAAGTTCCGCTTTCCGTTTCCGTTCCGGTCATCGACAAATTATAAAATTCGGTTCCGTTCCGGTAATTCCGGAAGTCCCGTTTTAATTCCGTTCCGGTGCTTTTTTGTATACATAATATACAAAATGCAATAATATTATTGATCAATGATCAATATGACAAATAAATTTTGTACAAGCCATTTTTTATATGGTCCGTAACTGCAAACAAAATTTATACAGTCAATAGTTAATTAATGTGGTCCATAATTAGTTAATCATAGTTGCAAAAATTAGAACTCATTATTACTTAACTATAATTATTGATTATGAAACTTTAGAGCCTATTGTTATTAATGGCCCAAGTATCTCCGTTCTCTCTCTTTACTGAATCACCCCATACATAAAGCTTCAGCAAATGGCGCATGATTTGGCTTCAGCAAACAGCAAACAATGGAGCAAAGGCTGATGAAATCTAAATTTTGAGTTCTCCTTTAGTTTTGCTGCTCCAAATTTCCGTTCTCTCTCTTCTCCGCCTCTTCTTCTTCCTTTTTCCCCCCTTTATAGTGCCCTAGATCCCGAAACGGGAAATTTCGTATATTCTGTTCCGGTCCACGCCGGAACCGGAACGGAGCCACCCGAGATTCCGGCGTGCAAGACGGAAGTTCACACGTTGGTAAAATCATTTATGTATTTGAAGGAAAGGATTAAAGGTCTAGCACAAATGTTCCACCA
Source organism: Allium sativum (assembly GCA_030737875.1). Lineage (NCBI taxonomy): Eukaryota > Viridiplantae > Streptophyta > Magnoliopsida > Asparagales > Amaryllidaceae > Allium > Allium sativum. The sequence goes on from CM060910.1 coordinate 924,193,503, forward strand.
ATATTTATACCCATTTTATTTGCATGTTATTATAAAATTTACTAAATCATACAAAAAACAAACATAATTGATTGAACATAAAGAATTTAACCAATTAGAGCTTTAGGACAAATGTATTTATTGATGTCAGTTAACCTAAATAAAAACCCATGTATTCAAACTTTACTGTCAAAATATAGCCTTATCTAGCAGACGATCGCCTTCTTTTCTAACATGGATGAATATACAATGCATGATATAAAAATCTCTAGAAAACAATAGAACCAACATATTTCAGTTTTGCAAATAGTTCCTGGTTGAACTTTTACATCATACCTTAGGCCTTGCAGGGTTTTTTTTCTTGTCTGTAAGTTTTTTTTTTTGTGTGTGGGGGGGGGGGGGGGTTGGGGTGGGGGGGAAGGTGTATATCAGGAATGGATTCAATCGAAAGAAGTTTGTTTAGCTGTCGAGGATGACAATTTTTGCTTAAACGCTGTTCTGTTCATAACAAACCATTTGTCCATAATGTATATAGAATCATAAATTAGGAAAATTGATTTCAAGAAGTAAATGGATTTCCACCATGACAACCAAAAGATCAGCTCGATGTTATATCATAAAACTAAGTAGATGTTCTGATAAAATCATAAGTTTGACGAACCATGTAACTGCATCAAAATATTGTGCATTTAGTACTTTGCTGGCAAGGTACTGAACCCTTAGACCATCACATATGCCGATTTAAAGGTCGAAACTGTTTACATGCAGTTAAGCTCATCGTGAAACCAGCAAGACATTTATAGAGGAGAGGAGTGATGACAGAAGGAAGGTATATTTTATGATCATTTAGGATGATAATATTGTATAATTTGTGAAAGAAGGGGTATTTTGTCAGCCATACATCATTTAGTTTTCAAAAAGGCGAAAATCAGAAGACCTACGTCCAAACAATTAAAAAAAAAAAAAAACTTATGACGGTAAATACGAGCAAGAATTAGTTAACAAGTAAATTATCTAGTGGATTCAGTTGAAGGCCTCAAATAAATTTAATGTCATTTTATTTTTTATTTTGGGGCCAATTAATGTAAATCATAGTATCACATAAAAATGTGCACATTCATCACAATTAAAAAGTTCAAAGATATTACATGTTTCGCATATTCCTCTAGCTGACGCTTGAAATCCTCACGCTTCTTAGCTAAGCTCTCCTGTTTTTTGCGAAGCTCTTCTAAAAGCTCAAAGCTGTCGTTCTTCTTCTGCGGAGGAGCTGGAATTTTATTATGAGTATTGCTTATCAAATCTTTAGCAGGCGCAGAAAGATCAGGTGTTGTAACAAAAGCTGGTAGACTATTCTTATGAGTCGAATTTGAAGCAATTCCTCTACCTCCGTTAACAGTATTGAGCTTTGATACAAGGGGCTGAATTTTATTCTGGCCATAACTTGGGCCATTGTCAACAATCCTATCGCGATTAGCCCATGATAGTTTAATGAAGCGATTACCCATTATAGCATCAGGCGACTTTAGTGCTGATTCAGCCTCCTCCCTTTTTGAAAACTGAACAAATGCTATTTCACTGTTTGAAGGAATATAAATATCAATGACTACGCCAAACTTTTGAAAGTGTTCCATGAGTGCATCTTTTTTATTGCTTTTTGGGGGAATTCCAAATACATAAAGAGTTCGTAAAGCTTTAGGAAATAATGCCTTTCCATCCTTATTTGCATTAGAGGTGCTTGCATTTGAGCCTCTCTTGATTTTGGCAGCACCTTCAGTTTGATTACACATGCCTTTCAAAGATTGTTTTTGTTCTTCCATTTTAACTGCATCTGACTTGTTCTTAGAACCTATATGACCCCAAGTAGATGAATTAGTATTCAGTGGTGTAGCATTGACATCATATGTAGTGTCATCTTCAGTATTTGGGGAAGAATGTCTTAACAATGCAGCAGAAGTAGAAGGAACATCGTTATTCCATAAAGGCTGGTCAGGATCATACACATCTGCATCATTGCCCGTGGAAATAGAGGGATTGCTTTTAAGTTTTGACTTAAATTTTAATGAGTCGCACATTGTCCCAGATTTGATACTTTTATTGGATGTGGATTTCGAGCTTGGCAATTGACTTGAGGTAGGAGGTAAAGCTCCAGAAGCATTTTGGACTCCTAGTGCATGTGAACTTGGAATTGACACAGGAAGATTGAATTGAGATAAGCTCTGTAATAAAAGCACTTGAAAGTTACAAGAAGTAAAAATGAGGAGCACAGGTAAAAATAACATAAATATGAAAAGAAAAAAATAGAAATCAGACCTTCAGAAATTTACGCTTTCAAATGCAATGCGAATAGAATGAGCTACAAGTAATATATAAAAAAGATAGTGTTATAAGCAATGCTATCCAGCATGACTGATATCAGCTTTCAAGACACCTGATAATTTTTGGTTCAAATTTATATAAGCGGTGGGTGACATCAGAAATTGTCCCATGCCAAGTTATTGGATCAGAATTGAACATAAACAGAAATCAATACAAAATATTGCATATGCAACGTGCTTACTGAACAAAAAAACTTTAGTTTGTGTGCGCATAAGCACACATTGACGTGGACAAAAAAAAATTTAGCGCAATTTAAAATTAATCATAACAGAAGATCTCATTCAAAAATGTTTTTTCATTTGCATTTTTCTTTAAATTCTTACGTGGGTTCAAAAGAAATTGCACTATAATGACTTTTTACTATGTCTTTAATTTTATTTTTTAACGAGTGCAAAAATAGATGACTTTTTGTATATTTTTAATTTTCAATATCCAAATAAGAATTTATTTGATCGATATTAAAATAATTATGTAACCATTCTCCTCTAAAAGAAAATTTTGTATTATTGTTTTCATGGATTGTGCATATTAATAAGCTTACGCTTAGACAACTATTATCGTAAAAAAAAAAAAAAAAATGTCAATTCTGGCTGCTTAATTTACCACAAGATAGTCCCGAAATGGACTTTAAAAGCCGAGATGTCAATTCGGGATGTACAGCCGAGATGTCATCGAAGATCTCGTGCGATACAAGATATTATGTGTAGAATTCGCAAGGCTAGACGGGACCGAAATTCAAGATTTAAAACCTTGGTTGCCACAAATCAATAGTTTGCAATCAGGAATGGCAATGTGATGGTTCTGATATCATGATGAACGATCAGGTACTACAACCATTACCAAGATTTTCAATCCACGGAAAGAGTTACTATGTATTAGGATAAGAGCTATAAAAATAAATCATATGCCCAATAGTTCCACAATTTATGACTTCGCTGAAAATAATATGTTACTGCAGTAAAATAAATTTCGCCACAGATCAACACACCCTTTAGAAAAAAAAAAAAAAAAAAAAAAAAAAAAAAAACACTCTTTCGTACTGCGGCAGTTTATACAGATATAGAATTAATGTAGCTCTTACATGAATTAATTTGTGAACATTCCAAAATGAAGTGTAATTAAGACAATTCAAGATAATAACAACACAAAAGCAAATGACATAACTAAAACAATAAAAATATGGTATCACCTGTACATCTTCAACAACTATACGATTCAATCCATGTTCCATAGGGCACATATCCCCTCGCAAGCAAAATCCACGCTCCTCAAAGTCTCTACAACGCTGGCGTGGCATTCCTATGTTTAAAGACGGGTTAAGAGCTGCTGCTTGTAATCCAAGTGGGTTCAGTGGATCCATTAACCCATTACTTATCCTAGGAATGAAACCAAATCCACCCCAAGAAGAGTTCTGAGTGCTAGTGCCAACAAAGAGGTTAGCATGTGAAGCAAGAGTGTCATGAGAGTTCCAAGGACCTCGTCCTCTCCCTCTACCAATAGGACGACCAACGGTTGTTGATAAATCAAAGCGAGCTGGCTGGATATATCTTGCCCTCATACCAGCATGTGGTGCTACTTTTGACCGGTAAGTATTGAACTTCGATGTGTTATTCCTCTCTAATGTAGGGTTGCATTCTTGCCCACTTTCATAAAGCTTGGTACGCTTTTTGTTGGGTTTTCGTGCAAAATGATCTTGAGCATCATTTTGCATTGAATTTGGTTCAGTTTCTCCCCTTCTGCGATGTTTATGGTTGCGATCATCGTCATCATCGTCACTAACATCATGGTCTTCAGAATCACTTGATTGTTCAGAAGAAGTCAGGAAAATGTCTTGCTTTGGTGATGAGTTATTAACAGAATGAATTTCGTCAGTAAGAGGAGGTTGTGATGGCTCCATATTTTGGTGTTCATTATTAATTTTCAAGCCTGATCCATTTTCAAGCACTTGAAATAGTTTAGTAGTAAAGGGCATTGCTCCTGAAAATACATATAGTCAGTGCACAGGAATTAGTATTAAATATTAGCACGTAAAGTCTACAATTGCCTTAACCAATGGACTAAATAAGACTACCAAATCGATCAAATAACTAGAAAATAGGTGTACCATTGCCCAGAAATTCCACCAAGTTATCTGCGCAAAGATTTTGTAGTTCCTTCAAAGGTCTGTCTTTTTTTAGCAAAGCTATCACATACTTGGCAAGAATCACTGGATTAGCCTCTGTTCTGTAATGCGGAGATGAGAGACAAATTATCCAAAATTGAAAAAGAAGACAATTTAGATAAGTGTCCATGCCAAAATTTTGCTTGCATGTCACACGCTTTAACCGAAACATAATTTACTCCCAACAATCAACCATGCATCGTACATTGATTAATTTAAAACAATGAGACTACCACATATACAATTTTGTGCAGCATATATCTGAACAAACACATTCACACATCGATCGGTCTTATCAGAACATGATGTAAGTAGCAAAATAGGTATAATGCAAAAGGGCATTTCATTTATACAGTATTGTTTGGTTCCTACAAGTCAAATGCTATTACTAATTACCAAAATTTCAAAGGTCAAAATTGTTTTTAATTTTTTTTCGCTTATTTTTATCTTTTTGATAGAAACTGCCACACACCACTTCAGAGTCATCCACAAATTTGCTCCCTGCGTTTATTTCTAGCTACCCTGCATAATGTGATGATAACGGTACATCATGATCTTACAGAACAATATCACAACAAATCAATTGTAAGACAGATGAAGAGATGCTATATAAGTTAGAAACATCTCTGATTTTCAGTAATCAAACAAAAAAAAAAACATTGTGTAAAGGAACATTAATCTTAACTTTATTTAAGCGCGTTACGGCAATGCTCTTCGCAGGTGAATTGTTTTTCTTCAAATTATATATGCTTTGCACATTAAAGAGAAATTGATTTGTAAAACTATTTTGTTGTATATAACGTTGTTGTATACACAATTATATGATTTTTGTTTGATGATAACTAACAAATATATATATTATAAATGTGTTTGGTACTGCACTGTTCTATATATACATCACAGACATGAATATAATATTTATATTTAAATAATATACGACTGTACAGATATTCATATATTCATACAGTATTGTATTTAAATATAATATTATATTTAAAACACTCAAACAGTACAACTATTTATAACTCCACTATTTAAACATTCACTTCATATTGTACTGTTATTTGTAATAAACAAACTCGTTTGAAATAAAATATTATTTTATTGTTGTCAAACAAACTTGTCTATTTTATTCTGCAAAAATCATATAATTGTGTATACAATTACGTTATATACAACAATCTCCCCCTTTAGATGATGACAACCAAATAAATATTATTTTAAATGTGTTTGTTATTGTACTGTTATATATATTTACATCACAGACGGGAAAATAATATTTATATTTAAATAAAATACGACTGTACAGAAATTAAAATATTCACAGTATTTTATTGAAATAGAATATTTTATTTCAATATATAAACAGTACAAAGTTTACATATTTAACCATGTTTTTGCATTGGAATCATTTGTCGTTAGTTTGAATTTTATTTTTAAGTTGAACATCTATTTTTTTAGTTTGAATTTATATTATTAATTAATAATTTATATGTTAAATTCTATTTTTAATAATATCAAGATTAGGTTAGTGTTTGTAAATCAACATTTTGAATTTGTAAAAAGAACTTTCTTATTAGATTCTATTTTAAAGTGATATTAAGATGTGATGATGCTTGTAGACAAATGCTTTGAATCTGTAAAAGAAAATTAATTATTAGATTGCATTTTCAAGTGATATTAAGATTCCATATTAGGGACACTTTTTGTTCAAAAAAGTGACACACCAATAATATTACAACTATTATTATATATAGTGGTACTATATGTCCACATAGAAAACCCATTCATACAATCATCACAAGAGCATGACCGTATACAATGCTCTTCTAGTCTACACAAGGTTAGGATGCGTCAAATGATCATCGAGAATATAAAGGGAATTCTTTGAACTATTATTTCCATATTTAAATATTTTAACATAAACCATAAAAGCATCTCCATCCGTGATATCTGTATTCATTGCAAATCCGTAAGTACTGTATAGTAACTAGTAACCAAGGTTCGAAAACTCGGTTTCGGTCTCAGTTTCGGTCATTCGAAAATTCCTCAGTTTCCGAAATTTCAGAAATTTAAATTTTGTTTCAGTTTCAGTTGCAGTTTTGATATCAGATTTTTGTAGATTAATGAAAAAGTAATGATAAAAACTGTAGTTAGAATAATATACTATACAGCAGCCCTAAATAAACATAGATGAACATTTAATTTTGACTAAACAACCCTAAATCAGAAATAAATCAACCCATATATAAATTAATCAAAAAATTGTCAACTCCGTTTTCTTTCAAACATAAAAAATAATACCCTAAACTAAAACCCCAAAACCTTTTTTATTCCTACCCCTACTTCAGTCAAACCGAAGAAACATATCGAGAAGAATAAAACACGAAAGAAAAGAGCTATAACTCAAAGCCGAAGGTCAAAGGCGAACTTCTCGTCTTTGGGAGTCGTAGTCAAAACCTCGGAAGATGCTCGAACGATCGAAATCGAAGTTCGACGTCGACTCCAAGATCATTTTCTAGGTTAAATTGGATTCTTATTCATTTGCTTTTGATTGTGGAGTTCGCAAACCATTTTTTATGGACTGTTCTATTTTTCTGATTTCGTAATTTAGGTACTTATTTTCCTTGAATGTCTGAACGGGTTGTCCTATTCTCATCCCGATGATTGTCAAAACCGATACGAGATCATCGAAATCTCATGGTTCCGGCCGGAACCTCAAACAATGCTAGTAACTTACTGAAATGCACAAGAGATGGCTTCAAATTTTATCTTTTATTTTTTTCAACAAGCTTTTTTTAAATATGTTGAAAAATGTGATGCATGGAAACAATAAGGAAATTTTAGGAGACAAACTTAACTGTTCAATATCATTTATTTTGTTTTTATCTTTTGTTTTGTTTTGTTTTGTTTTTTTTTTTTTTTTGGATTGAAACCTATTTTAAACTATTCATGGACTTACATTACAAGCAAACTTATTAAAATGTAGACAAAACAACACTTTGATCGCCACGGTTCAATAGACAGATCAGTAGGGCACCTTAACACACTATTAATATATTTTTTGTCAGGCAGCCCCCTTGCAAATTTAAAACTTAAGGATTTTGCAAGGTTTTAAATCTCAGATATTGGTTGTGTTTCGTCTCGAGAATTTTAAAGACTTGATCTCATATCGCGGAAGATCTCAGATGAGATAAGTCTAACTCAGTGATTTGTCTTGGATTTTCATCTCGGGCTTGAAAGCTTATATCGGAACAATCTCAAGGTATATAATATGATAAAAACTTGTATTCTTACACGATATTTTTTATGAATAATATTATAAACTGTGTTATCAAAGCGCTCGCCATAGCGCGCTATAGCGACAAATAGCGCATAGCGCAGTGCTTGCGCTATTGTACTTATAATAGCGCAAGAGTTCCCTATAGCGCAAAAATAGTGCGCTATTTTATCATAGCTCTAATAGCGCACTATTTTGTTTTTATCTCTTTTTTAAATGTTTGGACAATGAATTAAGCCTAAAATAGCATGTTATTGTATTTATAATGGCTCAGAGGAAAAATGCCGTAGAGTATGACTCGAACAAAGAGGAAATTGATGATCGTTTAAATAATGATTAATGGTTATGATTTAGATAAAACTAATGACTATATTTTAAAATTTTAGACGCATAATATAATTTCTATGTTTTGTTATTGTACACTTGAATCACGTTTAACTTCTGTTTATTCGAATCTTGTTATTGTAGATTTCATATATTATTTTCATTTGATCTTATTTTCACTTTACAACTTTTCTTATTTATAATTTTTTTCTTAGTACTTGTTAATTTTTTTAAACATTGTACAAAGGTGTATTTTCATGCATTTTTTCTTAGAGTTTTATATCACCATAATTGATAAATAGAAATAAATTTCATTATAACTCATAGTTATAAGAATAAATTTCAAATTTGTAAGACATAAATATATTACATCCATCAATTACTTTGAATGTACAATACGAACTTATCAAATTTTCTATAATACAATTACATTTTATATAAAAACATATTTAAACATGCATAAAGTACGGTAGTGCTTGTATTTTGAGTCTTGAACGGTTTGGATACGACGCGAAATATACAAAACAAGAACAAAAAAATCGGTTAGGCAAAATATACTTGATTATATTTTTTTCTAAATGAACGCAATAGCGTGCGCTATAGCGCATACCGCAAGCCTTGCGCTATGCGCTATAGACTACACTGATTATAAAATAGTAACTTAAACTTGAATTGCAAGATCACTTCATTGTTCCCGATTTACGGAAAAAACATTCATATTCATAAATCACAATACGCTTAAAATGAAAAGAAAAAAAACATAATACAAATAGATTAGTGCTTACAGCTTATGATCCATGAACATGAATTATTATTATAAAACATAAAAAAGATCCAAAGCATTACACAATTCAATATAAGTAGAACATAAAATACATAATTTCATACGTAATATGCATGTAAAAAATGACAAATATGAAAATCATAAGTATTGTAGAACATATATGAATACACGTTACGACCATTTAAAATGCAAAATATAAAATAACAGAAGATTATCGTAGATAAATTTGAGTTTTTTATTATTGTTTTGGCTCAAGCACGGATTTAAATTTTAACTAGAACGACTAAGATCTTGACCGATATTTCAATATCTCGTCTCAAGTGATATATCGTTGATATTGCAATAGCTCAGACGATATATTTGAAACGAAATTTACAGTAAGATCTGTTGTTTCATTTCGAAGGAGCCTAAAACGAGATCTCGGACAAGATCTCGAACGATATCCTCAAGGTATGAAACAGTGGGATATTGTACCAATTGCATGGATGAAATAGCATCATACCAGCAAAACCAGAGAAAAATGCAGTGGTTGAACACAATCCAACAAACAATTTGTAACATTTTTGAAATAGTTCATACCTTTTACACAAAATGTGTAATGAAAGTTATGTAGCTATGGTCAGGGTGCTTAGTGTTCATTACTACAAATTTGATGGTGGGACTGGCTGCAACCATTCACTTTTTCAATGTAAAGAAACCTTCTCCTGTAATCTATTGTATGTGTTGATGGTCAAATCTATGGGTTTTTTTTTTTTTACTAATCTTATTTTTGAATTTAATATATTTTTCTTTAATTTATTGTTTTCTAGTTTACACGTTTTTATATTTCAATTCAAAAACCTATTTTGATCTATATATTTGCCTATAATTTTACACATTTTAAAAAAAGGAATTTTTTTTTATATGGAATTATGGATGCTGATGGAGTTTGAAGGATTAAAAAGATTATGAACGCAAATTTATTTGATATTATCGTATTTGTTGTAGATTTAAACCTATCTAATAATATATATTTTTTCATTTACTCTTGATGATCCAAGATCCACTGTGGAGACGCATTCTAGTGGAAATAATCCACGTGTTGGAATTGCATACGCACTTCTAACTTTTCATTATAAGCCCGATCTTGAGTGACAAGGTATTTGGAAGTTGGTGATTAATTGATTTTACACTTTACCGATATTTAAGATGACATGTTATGCAGATGTGATTACCGATGTAAGTGGATAGTATATCTCTATCAGATTGATGCAAATTACATGCTTTTTTTCCCCTCTTGACTAATCAGGTTACCATTTGGAGAGATCTTCATGTGTGAGGTTAGAGGGTTAAATACGATATTAAGGTTTTTTTTTCTAGCACTTAAACCTATTGTGATGAGAAAATCACAAAACCGACTCCCTGTTATTTATTGGTCTCAGCTGTCCAAGGAAGGACCAGAAGATATTTATTATTGCCATGGAGGATATTTATTCTAGTACCCAACCAGAACTTAAGAATTCCCTTGGTCCACTTCCAAAGCATTTCCATTCTATACATGCACTCGATGAAAAAAGGAAGAATGAAGGATTAAGTTTTATAACATCTACAAGGAATAACAATAAGAATTAAGCGTTAACCTAGTTCAGGCTATTTTTTACGAAGTACTGAATAAAAACAGCTTCTAAAGTAAAACAGTTCAACAAAAGTGCTACAAATAATTGTGTCATTATAACTTAAAAGTAACGATACTCCAAATTTGTAGTAAATTCGTTCCATAGTCAATATCGCAAAAATCCACCGCTTAATGTTTTGTAACTTTAAGTGTCGATCACTAACAATACATAGAAAGAATGTTGAGTGCAGAAAGAACGTGTTTGCAATAAACGCAACCGAAGATGGAAAAGGTAACGTATGAGTGGATTTCAAAGTGTGGATTTAAGCGTAAACAGTGGGAGTGAACTAAAGCGTTCCCAACCATTTTTCTTTAGTGTTAAATGTGAATGCAAAAGGATTTAATGTCAAATTTTGAATTATTGTTACTGAATTTCATTAACTAATTAAAATTAAAGATACAATAAATGAAAGGTGCAAATATTTATCATTGCTGTATTTCTTGTATAAAATTAAGGATAGTCATTATGATGATTGTTTTTCACTTTATCTTTGATATGCATGAGAGCATCTCTTGAAATAACAAATCTTTACTTTGATACATCAGGCTTTCTTTCCACTGTCATACATAAACTTAAATGACAGAACTTGATAATTTTGTAATTCAAATTTGGATGACTGAGTGCAATGGAAATAGAAAATATGATATATTTTCAATATAAGATGGTACATATTATTTTATAATCCAGATCAACTAACCTACCTACTGACGAACAATGAATATTTGTGTTATGCTCATTCAAGGAAAATATTACAGTATCATGAGCAATAACATCCCAGTTCCCATCAAGCCACGACAAACTTAACTGTCAGACGAAACAAATATATGACTATGGTATTTTCTACTGCATATCTTTAATGTCAGATATATGAGAAATAACATGATTGGTAGGCAAGCATGGAACTACATGTGTTCCATTTATGTCTTCAATGCAATTTCTGGATAAGGATAATATACATTTGGCGTCTTATTTGTCCTAACATGATACTTATCTAATGGCCTTATGGTTAAATAATATAATGCTCAGGTTGTGCTACAATGTGTAAATCTGCATGAAATTGAACATGAAAATGTACTAAAACTTTTTTCTTCTGTTGCTCGATTTCAAACACAATGTCAAGTAGCGCACAAAAAATCTCATCATTCCTGTAGCCTGACTACCACTGCACAAGAATAGTAGTTGTTTCGAAGATGTTCAGATAAAGTTGTGAAATATGGTATACTCATTCAAATATCCGGCAATGTATGCAGTGGCAAAGCACGCAGCAGCCAAAAACTATCTCTTCAAGGTCCACCCAGCTCAGACCAGTATATTCTGATGTCTGAACTGGAGTTATAGGTATTTTTCGCATTCAGAAGATTTTTGAAGAACATCCAAGCAACTGTTTCTTTATATTCTGAACTGTACTGGCAATCACACTGTTTGTGAATAAGTTGTATAAAATTTTGAAGTGGAGGCGGCGAAAAAGAAAAGGAGGAAATGGTGGTGTGAGGAAGAGAAGAAAAGAAGAGTACGATTTAACAAGGAAATGGTGATGTGAGGAAGAGAAGAAAAGAAGAACAGGATTCAACATGAAAATAATGATGATGATACAAACAACCATTGGTGCAGTGTAAGTGGCATCTCAATTGTGAGTATGCTACGCTCTGCCATGGCAACCTCATATTGTGGGGATGTGGCATCAAAGGCCATCATGGTGTCCATGACGTTCAACAGTGGAAACTGACATCAGAGCCATGGAGTAGGAAGGATAAGGCTGTGAACGTCAGCTAAGCGTGATATTTAAAAGCTGTTGGAATGGAGGTAACATGCTATTTACATCTTGTAATAGCATATGAACACCAATATGCTATTTATTTCAACAGAAAATAGTTATTAAACAGTTTAGTAAAAGATTTAAATCTCTGTATTAACACACTCCGAGCAAAATAAGCTTATTTCAAATTATTATCAGGGGGTTAATGTTATATATAATTTAGGGTTCATCGAATTGGACGAAATTTCAGCTACATGAATCAACAAAAATCGAAACTAGGGTTTAGGATGAGCCTCACAATGATTCGAGATTCTTCACAAGGTAGTCAAGAAGTGATTCCTCTTCGAATTTCATCACTGCATCGGCTGCAATGAGATGGCGAAAACCCTAAAGCTCCGCAGTAGCGATATCGTAATGATCGGAGGATGCGGATTTATTTTTTAGCTTTTGGTGCTGAAGAAAAAGTTTCGGCAGAGGAAGAAGAAAGGATGAAAATATTGTTTGGTAAATAATTAAGTTTAAAATTAAAAATAAATAAATAATTTATTAGAAAGTCATGGTCTGTGCTGTTCTGGTTTATCTCGACTGGATTTTTTATGGAACAGTTTTGCTAAGTCATATGTCAAATTTCAAAATGCAAAAAAAAATTGTTTTAAAACTTTATAAATTAGATCTTTGTTTTTTTGAAAAAACATCAAAAATCAACGTAAATGCTACCGAACTTCAAAATTTAATTCAATATATAATCATCTTTACTGATGTAAGAAAAATACAAAAAAATGCATCAAAAACACAAAAAGTTCACGCTTTAGCGAAAATGTAGGAAAATCTGCAATTTTTCAGAAAATTACAAACATCACAATAATTATATCAAAATATTGCATGTTTTTATGCAATTTTTGTTGATTACTTCAAACTTTCAAATTTAAATTACAAATGAAAAATATATCATTCAGTGAAATTCCAAAAAAAGAAGCAACCATACATAAAGATTACTATATATCTTTAGTTTTGGTTTTTCTATACACTGAGACATGTCTACAATACATTATTGAGTATTTATAGATACTTCTGCACTTATTCACAATAAATGTAGACATTTCTGCATCTGGTTTATCTTTTTTTTAATTATCTGCAATACGTTATGTGAATAATTACATATATGATTGCACTTACTCATTATAATTGCTTATTATAAATGCAGACAATGTAACACCCCACACCCGTTAAGGTCACTCACTAAGGGAATGCCTTAACTTCGGTGGGGTATCTTTAGTGAATATAAAACAGAAAAATTTCAACAAGATAGATATAAGTAATACTTGAGAATTTAAAAACATCATTTCATTTCAGCGAAAAGTAAAACATGTTTGGTTACATCACTAAACCATAAACAAGAGTCAAGTACATAATATCCATCTTGATAAAACAAAAGTACATAATCCCACTAATAACTAATAGCCATAATAGAAAAGATAAGCTGGCTTTACATCACGGTCCAAGCTCCAAAAGATAGATAAAGCAATCTGATCAAAGCCCACTAGTGTTAGGCCCACTCTGAGAACCTGAGGGTTGGGGAAAAAGATAAAAACAACGGGGTCAGACATAAGTCTGAGAGAGCCATATAACTTTAACAATACAATCATTAAAGTAATTAGGGTATGATATGAACCTGGTACGGTACGACTGGGGATAAATGACTACACTAAGCAGCCAACTAGACTTAGGATGAACTAAGATAACGGTAAAGACGCGCCTATCCACCCAAGGATAAATACTACTTTGCACCACACCAAATCTACCCACCCAATGGTAATTCCTACACTGCACCACACCAGACCTACCCACCCAAGGGTAATTCCTACTTAAAGGTTGATCCCACTAAGTGTACTTAGTAATTCTTAATGGTAGTTTCGTGTACCCCTAGCTGACTACATAGGTTCCGTCTGCCCCTATCTCCACTAGGTGTACCCACAACTTAGTAGTTTTAATGGTAGTCTCGTGTACCCCTAGCTGACTACATAGGTGCCGTCTGCCCCTATCTCCACTAGGTGTACCCACTACTCCCATTCGATCGGCTCACTAACGTAGATATCCGTGCTGACCCCACAGTGGGGTGTATCACTCCCCAAAGTGGCAACCCGATACAATCAATGGTGCACGGCTTATACCTACATGATGCAACAACGTCTTACCTACCAGCCCGGGTCCAAACATGCATATGAAACCCGTTGGACTTGCGTTGCCACCGCTAACCCGTTTTGGCCTCTTATAGTCAAGCCCAGTACGCGTGTCTCGTCCTCGACATGGGTCGAGCCCAATAAGATACATATGGATTACTGGTTGAAATGGGCCCCCACAAGCTACCCACCTAAGCTTGTCATTTTTTCTAGTGCATCCCACTTAACCCTTTTTAATAATCATGTCCACTTACATGTTTAAAGTTTGGTTAAGTCTTCTAATCATATTTCAATTGCCACTCAAGGCACCCACTAGATTTCCCCATGCCACCCAAGGCACTTACTTGATTTCCACATGCCACCCAAGGCACTTACTTAACCCTTTAATCATGTTTAATTACATGTTCCGCTTTGGTTAAGTATTCTAATCTTATCTTCCATTGCCACCCAAGGCAACCACTAGATTTTCCCCATGCCACCCAAGGCACTTACTTAACCCTTTAATCATGTTTAATTACATGTTCCACTTTGGTTAAGTATTCTAATCGTATTTTCTGTTGCCACCCAAGGCAACCACTAGATTTTCCCCATGCCACCCAAGGCACTTACTTAACCCTTTAATCATGTTTAATTACATGTTCCACTTTGGTTAAGTATTCTAATCGTATTTTCTATTGCCACCCAAGGCAACCACTACATTTTTCCACATGCCACCCAAGGCACCCACTTAACCCTTCATGTCCCTCTACATGCTAATATGGTTAAGTGTTTCTTAATTGATTAAGAACGTAACCGTTGTAAAGACCTCTCACATTAGACTATCTTTTACGGCAGCTGGATTTGCCGGTCGGGTCCGGGCAGCCTTACGCCATAACCGAGTCTAACCTCGTGTCTTTACACTTGCCACGTATTAAGTTTGTGCCTAAGACCTCTCACATTGGGCCAATCATTTGTAGCCGCTGGATTTGCCGGTCGGTTCCGGGCAGTCTTATGCTACAAAAGGGTCCAACCTCGTGTCTTAGTCGATTAATTACACCTAATTAATCACCCCCATATTTCGAATTAATTTTCCCTAATTAATTCCAATTTTTAATGATGTACATAATTGACTCAATTATGTCCATCCACTTTATGATATGCATAATCATACCAACTTCACACCATTTCATTAACATGTATATTAACCCCATCGTTCCCCACGTAATTCGCTAACATGACATAAAAGGGAAGATTCATCACAAATACAATGGGTTCAACTTGCATAACATTAGCATCAACATGGGTTTTAAAGGTGTCTACATGCATATAGCATCAAACCCAACTAGCATAAATAATCAACCCAAACTTGCATGAATCACATGTGTCATAAAGGGGTAACTTGCATAAGCTACTTGTGTCATTCAAAGGGGTAAACTTGCTTATGTATGTATGACATACAAAGGGGTTAACTTGCATATGTATGCATATCATCCAAAGGTGTAAACTTGCACATGTTACTTGCATATAATCAAACACCAAACTTGCATAACATGTCATATATGAACTTGCATATAATCACACACCAAACTTGCATAACATATCATATATGAACTTGCATATAATCACACACCAAACTTGCATAACATATCATATATGAACTTGCATATAATCATACACCAAACTTGCATAACATATCATATATGAACTTGCATATAATTATACACCAAACTTGCATAACATATCATATATGAACTTGCATATAATCATACACCAAACTTGCATAACATGGTGTCATAATGGATCAATGTCTATCATAGCGATTTGCATAACTAGCATCATGAACACATAGCCTAGAACTTGCATAACTTGCATAACATCATGATCACATAGCATATGACTTGCATAACTTGCATAACACATAGCATATGAATTGCATAACTTACATAACATCATAATCACATAGCATATGACTTGCAAAACTTGCATAACATCATAAACTCATAGCATATGACTTGCATAACTTGCATAACATCATAAACTCATAGCATATGACTTGCATAACATCTCAAACACATAGCATATGATAACACAACTTGCATTGATCCACATTCATAGCCATAACCACATTATATCCTATCATAATCATTTCAACAATTGGTCATTAAGGCTATAGAAACTCACAACTTGTTGATTAGCACTCCTAAGAAGAAGATTAAGTTGCTAGAGTTGATTAGAGGTTGATTTGAGAAGCTATCTTCCTCTTTAAATTGATGGAGGCTCCTTCAAGTTGCATTTTGACGGCATAACGATGTTGTATCTATTTTTAGTATGAATTAGGGTAGTCTTAGGGTGTATTTATAGAGTAGTTAGGTGTTTTAGGCCATTAGATTAACCCTAAATCAGATTAGAGCCGTCAGATTTCGTCCTAGCCACCAAAACACAGCCCAAAAGCCAAACTGGTGCACCCAGGTCACCTGGGCTCGACCAGGGAGGTCGACCCCCAGGTCGACACCCTAGTCGACCTGGTGGGCAGGTCGACACCCCTGTCGACCCCCAGGTCGACTCCCTGAGTCTGGCGGGAATTTTCCCGCCACTTCTGAAATGTGAAATTTTCGTAGTTTAAATCTGTTTTGAATTTCTGAAAACTTCTTCGGGCCTTAACTGGGTCATACGGACTCCGATTTTCGAAAAATCGGACTCTATTTCGCGTATTTTTCCGAGACGAACGCAATGGCATAGCCCGTTTCCCCTGATTCAGATTTTAAAATTTAATTCTGCCCTGTTTTATATTATAGCAAGTTATTCAACATACGGGGTGTTACATTCTCCCCTACTTAAAGGATTTCGTCCCCGAAATCTCTAAGTCAAGAAGAACGTATCCTACCATCCAAACAACCATCTACTCAAACCATCAAACACTGGCATCCATTGTCCTTAAAATTTCTAATATTGTATGAACATATGCAAAGAGTGTGTGTATATGTTCCCTGTCTAATGCAAAATTAGGCGGTCTACCGATTCAGTTGACCTCCTTAATGCAAACCATGATAGTGCCTTGCATCCAATCTGTATGCGAAAGAACCTTATCGACACATACTATTTCTACATGAGTGCACAATCATTCACCAAAATGCATCATCCATATGATAGCACAACCATTATACATCCATTAATATAGCTACCTACACACAATTATATGCAATATGAAATATGAAGTGATTGAGCCGATCTAGTGCCTAGAGTGTGTGTATATGCATCCACGAGCAACCACTAGCAACCACTTGCATCCACTCGCATCCATCAATCATAACATGTCTCAAACACATGTTTTAACCATAGGCTTACCCTATCTAAAGGTCAAAGGTACTAATGAGAGGACATACTAAAGATAAGATAAGTACTAAACAAACGATAAAGGAGAAGTTAAAAGACATACCCTCCAAAAAGGAATGGGTACAGTGAATGAATCTTCGCTTCTGTCTCCCAAGTAGCATTGCTTTCATCTTCTCCCCTTTTCACTTTGACTAGTCGAACCTCTCTGTTTCTCAACTTCCTAATCTCTGACCCAAGGATGCGGGTAGGAGCTCGTCGAATAGTCGCATCACGCTCTACCTCCACTTCTCTAAGCAAGCTCGGCTCTACCACCTTTGCGGTCTCATGTAGGCACTTCCTCAAATGTGACACATGGAATACGTCATGTACCCCACTAAGTCTCTCGGGTAAATCCACTCTATATGCCATGGAGCAGTCCTCTCGCTTTTTACGGGTATGAAATGGGCACTCTTAGTAAGTCTGTCTACCACAACCCAAATTCCCGTATTACCCTTCCTCGATTTCGGTAATCCATCAATAAAATCCATCGAGACGCTATCCCACTACCATTGCGGAACTTCCAATGGGTGAAGCAACCCACCGGGTTTCTTTTGCTCCTCTTTCACTTGTTGGCACACCAAGCATCTAGCGACATACTCGGCCACATCTTTCTTCATACCGGCCCAAAAGAAAACTCGCTTCATGTCTTGGTACATCTTGTCCCCACCGGGATGAATGGTCATCTTCGAACGATGCGCATCATCAAGTATGGCCTTCCTCAAACCCTCATCTTGCGGTACACAAAGTCTACCGTCTCTACGCAACCACCCCCTATCGTCTAGGGTGTACCTACTCAAATGGCTGGACGACTCCCCCCTTATGAGCCTCTCTACTAACTCAACTAACTGTGGGTCGTCCTGCGGTGCCTCACCAATCCGTCCCAAAAGAGTAGGTCTGACCTCCAAGGATGCTAGCAAACCGGGTATAAAGTCAACGGAAGGTCTGAAATCAAACATCGAGATAAATTCCAAGCTTCGTCGTTCCACGAACCATGGACTCAAGGACAACCTTTTTCTGCTTAAGGCGTCCGCCACCACGTTACCCTTGCCAGGGTTATACGCTATCTCGAAATCATAGGATGTTAAGAACTCCATCCACCTTTGTTGTCTTAAGACTATGCGCTCGAAGAGTCTCCAACACTTCCCTAAGATGTAGGGCATGCTTTTCTCCACTCTAGAGAAAACCAGGATATTCTCCCATGAAAAATCGTCACAACTATCCATCTCTCACGCAGACCATCCTAGTCGAACTCGACATCCCCCAAGTGCAAGCCCCAAAGGCCTAAACCAATATCAGACAAACACCCAAGGGATACCTCCTTCGAATTCAGACGACCTACGTGAGATGATACTAGTAAAAACGGCTAAATAATTAAGCCCTTGTCCAACTCTGGATGTCCTTGCCAGTCTCGCTCCAAAACCACCGTTTGATCAAATAACTGGCTTTGCTTAACCTATTAAGCACATACGAAAACTTATTTCGCTCTTAGAAAAGACCAAGATGTCATCCATAAAGACCATTACGAAGTTATTTAGGTACTCCCTGAACACCCTACTCATCAAATTAACAAAGTATGCGGGGGCGTTCGTCAAACCAAATGGCATCCCAAGCCACTCATAGAAACCATCCGGAGTCCTAAAGGCAGTCTTCTCTATACTATCCTCAGCCACTCCCAACTGATGAGACCCCGTGGCTAAGTCCAACTGCGAAAACACTGAGGCGCCAACCAACTGATCAAAGAGATCATCAATCCTCGGCAATGGGTGTCTATTCTTCTTTGAGTTCTCTATAGTCTACACAAAGTCTGAGGGACCCATCCGCCTTCGTGGCAAAAACTACTGGAGCACCCTACTCCGATATACTTCGTCTTATGAACCCCTTCTCAAGCAACTCCCCTACTTGCTTATGGAGTTCCCTCCTCTCACGAGGAGCCATGTGGCGCACTGGTAAAGATACTGGTTTAGCATTGTCTACCAGATATATTCGGAAGTCTATCTCCTGCTTCGGAGGTAAGCCCTTCACCTCCTCAAACACATCTGAGTATTCCCGGACCACTCTAACAGATCGCAAACTCTCGACCGAAGCGTCAAGCGATTCAAGATAACTTAGCGTAACAGAATCCATGGGATTTCAAAAGATATCGAGAGTGTTACCCAGTGGGTCATAATCCTAACAACTCTCCTTTCACAGTCAAGAACGACACCATTACTGGATAACCAGTCCATGCCCAAAATCAACCCATAGCTCGTGAAGCCCAAAACAAAGGCATCACACCTAAACTCAACGCTAAGTATGAGGATCTTCAAACCCAAACATATCATGGACAAATAAGTGGAGCCCCCAATTGGGTTTGAAACAACCAAGGGATCATCTACTAAACTTGTGTCTAGGTGCAGTGACTCAACTAATGATGATGAGATAAGCGAATGTGATGCGCCAGAGTCGAATAAAGTTCGAACAAGATGATCGAGAGAACCAAATTTCAACTTAGACGGTCCAACCCCCATCAGGTATACCCGTCGTGAGGGAATACATCTACCCTCCAGAAGATCCTGTACTTCGTCCTTACCTCTTTGGACAACCCTAATAAGGTGTCCTATTTCTCCAAGACAACTAGCCTTCCCCTTCACATTCTCCTTTCGTGGCCTTCTTACCACGATAAGGTTTCGTCCTTTATTTACATAACAGCTATTTGAACCTTCCTCTCTCGTCCATCTTAAAGGTACCCATAAGCCCTCCACCTCCTTGGACTAACTTCTTAGCCCGACAAACGTCTTAGTCCCTTGAAGTGGTTCTTCCGTCCTTCATACGGAAGTCCTTATTTATCTTAAAAAGACATCTATACGCGGAGGGGAAATTCAAAAAGAGAAAGAGGAAGAGATTCAAAACGGAGAATCGAAGGAAGGATATATGGCTCTTGGGGATTATGTTCTTTTCTTTCAAAAACTTTTCTCTTAAAAACATGTTTTTTGAAAATACTTCTTCCAAAAATGTTTTTAGAAAAATAATTTTTTCTAAAAGTTTTATCTGCTCTGGTAACCTTAGGCTCTGATACCACGTGTAACAAACCACACCCGTTAAGGTCACTCACTAAGGGAATGCCTTAACTTCGGTGGGGTATCTTTAGTGAATATAGAACAGAAAAATTTCAACAAGACAGATATAAGTAATACTTGAGAATTTAAAAACATCATTTCATTTCAGCGGAAAGTAAAACATGTTTGGTTACATCACTAAACCATAAACAAGAGTCAAGTACATAATATCCATCTTGATAAAACAAAAGTACATAATCCCACTAATAACTAATAGCCATAATAGAAAAGATAAGCTGGGCTTTACATCACGGTCCAAGCTCCAAAAGATAGATAAAGCAATCTGATCAAAGCCCACTAGTGCTAGGCCCACTCTGAGAACCTGAGGGTTGGGGAAAAAGATAAAAACAACGGGGTCAGACATAAGTCTGAGTGAGCCCTATAACTTTAACAATACAATCATTAAAGTAATTAGGGTATGATATAAACCTGGTACGGTACGACTGGGGATAAATGGCTACACTAAGCAGCCAACTAGACTTAGGATGAACTAAGATAACGGTAAAGACGTGCCTATCCACCCAAGGATAAATACTACTCTGCACCACATCAGATCTACCCACCCAAGGGTAATTCCTACACTGCACCACACCAGACCTACCCACCCAAGGGTAATTCCTACTTAAAGGTTGATCCCACTAAGTGTACTTAGTAATTCTTAATAGTAGTTTCGTGTACCCCTAGCTGACTACATAGGTGCCGTCTGCCCCTATCTCCACTAGGTGTACCCATAACTTAGTAGTTTTAATAGTAGTCTCGTGTACCCCTAGCTGACTACATAGGTGCCGTCTGCCCCTATCTCCACTAGGTGTACCCACTACTCCCATTCGATCGGCTCCCTAACGTAGATACCCGTGTTGGCCCCACAGTGGGGTGTATCACTCCCCAAAGTGGCAACCCGATACAATCAATGGTGCACGGCTTATACCTACACGATGCAACAACGTCTTACCTACCAGCCCGGGTCCACACACGCATATGAAACCCGTTGGACTTGCGTTGCCACCGCTAACCCGTTTTGGCCTCTTATAGTCAAGCCCAGTACGCGTGTCCCGTCCTCGACATGGGTCGACCCCAATAAGATACATATGGGTTACTGGTTGAAATGGGCCCCCACAAGCTACCCACCTAAGCTTGTCATTTTTTTCTAGTGCTTCCCACTTAACCCTTTTTAATAATCATGTCCACTTACATGTTTAAAGTTTGGTTAAGTCTTCTAATCATATTTCAATTGCCACTCAAGGCACCCACTAGATTTCCCCATGCCACCCAAGGCACTTACTTGATTTCCACATGCCACCCAAGGCACTTACTTAACCCTTTAATCATGTTTAATTACATGTTCCACTTTGGTTAAGTATTCTAATCTTATCTTCCATTGCCACCCAAGGCAACCACTAGATTTTCCCCATGCCACCCAAGCCACTTACTTAACCCTTTAATCATGTTTAATTACATGTTCCACTTTGGTTAAGTATTCTAATCGTATTTTCTGTTGCCACCCAAGGCAACCACTAGATTTTCTCCATTCCACCCAAGGCACTTACTTAACCCTTTAATCATGTTTAATTACATGTTCCACTTTGGTTAAGTATTCTAATCGTATTTTCTATTGCCACCCAAGGCAACCACTACATTTTTCCACATGCCACCCAAGGCACCCACTTAACCCTTCATGTCCCTCTACATGCTAATATGGTTAAGTGTTTCTTAATTGATTAAGAACTTAACCGTTGTAAAGACCTCTCACATTAGACAATCTTTTACGGCAGCTGGATTTGCCGGTCGGGTCCGGGCAGCCTTACGCCATAACCGAGTCTAACCTCGTGTCTTTACACTTGTCACATATTAAGTTTGTGCCTAAGACCTCTCACAATGGGCCAATCATTTGTAGCCGCTGGATTTGCCGGTCGGTTCCGGGCAGTCTTATGCTACAAAAGGGTCCAACCTCGTGTCTTAGTCGATTAATTACACCTAATTAATCACCCCCATATTTCGAATTAATTTTCCCTAATTAATTCCAATTTTTAATGATGTACATAATTGACTCAATTATGTCCATCCACTTTATGGTATGCATAATCATACCAACTTCACACCATTTCATTAACATGTATATTAACCCCATCGTTCCCCACGTAATTCGCTAACATGACATAAAAGGGAAGATTCATCATAACTACAATGGGTTCAATTTGCATAACATTAGCATCAACATGGGTTTTAAAGGTGTCTACATGCATATAGCATCAAACCCAACTAGCATAAATAATCAACCCAAACTTGCATGAATCACATATGTCATAAAGGGGTAACTTGCATAAGCTACTTGTGTCATTCAAAGGGGGGTAAACTTGCATATGTATGTATGACATACAAAGGGGTTAACTTGCATATGTATGCATATCATCCAAAGGTGTAAACTTGCACATGTTACTTGCATATAATCAAACACCAAACTTGCATAACATGTTATATATGAACTTGCATATAATCATACACCAAACTTGCATAACATATCATATATGAACTTGCATATAATCATACACCAAACTTGCATAACATATCATATATGAACTTGCATATAATCATACACCAAACTTGCATAACATATCATATATGAACTTGCATATAATCATACACCAAACTTGCATAACATTTCATATATGAACTTGCATATAATCATACACCAAACTTGCATAACATATCATATATGAACTTGCATATAATCATACACCAAACTTGCATAACATGGTGTCATAATGGATCAATGTCTATCATAGCGATTTGCATAACTAGCATCATGAACACATAGCCTAGAACTTGCATAACTTGCATAACATCATGATCACATAGCATATGACTTGCATAACTTGCATAACACATAGCATATGACTTGCATAACTTACATAACATCATAATCACATAGCATATGACTTGCATAACTTGCATGACATCATAAACTCATAGCATATGACTTGCATAACTTGCATAACATCATAAACTCATAGCATATGACTTGCATAACTTGCATAACATCTCAAACACATAGCATATGATAACACAACTTGCATTGATCCACATTCATAGCCATAACCACATTATATCCTATCATAATCATTTCAACAATTGGTCATTAAGGCTATAGAAACTCACAACTTGTTGATTAGCACTCCTAAGAAGAAGATTAAGTTGCTAGAGTTGATTAGAGGTTGATTTGAGAAGCTATCTTCCTCTTTAAATTGATGGAGGCTCCTTCAAGTTGCATTTTGACGGCATAACGGTGTTGTATCTATTTTTAGTATGAATTAGGGTAGTCTTAGGGTGTATTTATAGAGTAGTTAGGTGTTTTAGGCCATTAGATTAACCCTAAATCAGATTAGAGCCGTCAGATTTTGTCCTAGCCACCAAAACACAGCCCAAAAGCCAAACTGGTGCACCCAGGTCACCTGGGCTCGACCAGGGAGGTCGACACTAGGGTCGACACCCTAGTCGACCTGGTGGGCAGGTCGACACCCCTGTCGACCCCCAGGTCGACTCCCTGAGTCTGGCGGGAATTTTCCCGCCACTTCTGAAATGTGAAATTTTCGTATTTTAAATCTGTTTTGAATTTCTGAAAACTTCTTCGGGCCTTAACTGGGTCATACGGACTCCGATTTTCGAAAACTCGGACTCTATTTCGCGTATTTTTTCGAGACGAACGCAATGGCATAGTCCGTTTCCCTTGATTCAGATTTTAAAATTTAATTCTGTCCTGTTTTATATTATAGCAAGTTATTTAACATACGGGGTGTTACAGACAATTTTATAATTTTATCAGTAATCTTTCGTTGATATTTACAATTTTTTTTAGTAATAGCGCAAAAAACAAAAAAATATGCTATTGCGTACAGTAAAACAGAGATCTGTTTTACATTGAAAGTACAAAAGGAGCCACTATGAATTAAGTTTGTACGAATGCTACCCTAGTATTCACTTTTTCTTTTCCCGAACATAGACCACTTTTTGAAAACAAAACACACATAGTCTGTTTGTGAAATTATTACAAATATATGCTACTTTTGGTTAGTTCACCATTGAATTGACAAAGGCAAATTCTATTTGAACCCCCAAACTTGCTGAGTTGCCACCCCCCTCCCCCCTTCCCCTCTATTTATTTTTTTCATAGGTCAAAAATACTTCTCTCTCCCATTCATTTGGATTACACGTCTTCTTCTTCCTCCAAATGTTCTCAAAAGCAAGCTAACTCACAAATCCTAATGTTTGCAATCTTCAACCAAATTTTATTGAAATATTTAGTTTCTAATCAATAGGAATTGATTCTAACAAGCAAATAGCACTTCTATGCAATAGAGAAGAGGTAAAAAATTCATTTTTCCATCCATTTTCGTGCAAAATAAATTTGCAGCTCGTAGAGAGAAAAATGTGGGGTTTGAAAAAGAACCACGTACTAGATTTACGTGGAAAGCAATAATCCCACGTAAAGAGGATAAATTAAACAATAATTAATTTACTATTCAGAATTAAGGGAAACGGACTACGCCATTGCGTTTCTCTCGAAATTCTAGTCAAGATGGACATTTGGTTTGCGTAAAATGGACACCGTATGAAGAAGTTATAAGGGTTTGAAGTTTGTATACGCGCAAGATAATTATACATATATATATATATAATTAATTAAATCAGAAAACCGTTTGAAAATCAAAATTGGAGTGAGCGGCAAAAATCCCGCCTTGGGGTGTCGACCCCCTAGGGCTGAAGTGGCAGTCGAATTCTAGGGGCTGGCAGAAATATATACGGCTTCATTTTCTGGGTTTCTCACACTGAAAATCAATAGAGGCCTAAGTGATGCTGATGCCCAGATTGTATCAAAACTCTTTCGTCTTCTGCAATCAAATTTAGAAATTCAAGTGTAGATATGAGATTCATCAACTGTTTTTCTCCTTCTATCGTTCTAGATCTGAACACTGTGAGTTTAAGTTATTTTTGGATTTAAATAACTAAAAAGTATAACATGATATGACTGTAATTTGGATCTATCCATGTGACTGAATCATATCAGATCTATTGTAATTTGTAAATCTATAACTGTAACTTGGATTTCAACCTTTATCATGTCAGATCTACTTTTGATTATGGATCTAATTTACTATTTGGATCATCTATTGCCTATCATGTTGTGGTTAATTTAAATCTGTCATTAGTTGGACATCTAAATCCTTATTTAGATCTAATCATGCCTATTATGACATCCTTACTATGTTAGAACCTGTTTTATTATCACAAGTTCACCGATATGTTCTTATATGTTCATCTTAACATTATGCCATCATATGCTTATGTCAGTTTTGTTAGAATAACCATCTCTGTCATCTTCCCTTCGCCTTTCCCTTTCATTTTATATAGCCAGACTATTCTCGAGCCTAGCCAGGCCGCTAAAACTATGAGAATGCGTTAGTTTGGGAACAGGGGAAAAATGTAGAATTGGACATAACTTGAAAAAGGGAAAATTGGCATGACTTGAATAATGTTATGTATATGAATTTGGACATATAATTCACTATGAACATAATTGGGGAAAAAGGGGCATGAAACCTATAACGACATAGGTAAAATTGGCTAATAATGAAATGCCTAGGATTACAGTAATTAGAAACTGTAACTGCGCCTACGACACGGGGTTAGATTACACTTGTGGTGGAAGTCTGCCCGGAACCGCCCGGCATATCCAGCGACCACAAGTGGTGAATCTAATGTGGGAGGTATAGGTGCACAAATACGAGACGTGCTAAGAAACGAGGTTAAACCCGATTTGTGGAATAAGTCTGCCCGGACCCACCCGTCATGTCCAGCATCCACAAATGGTAGGCTTAATATGGAAGGTCTAGCATACTGTAACCATAAATGAAAATATGGTAATAAACCTTGAATACTTAACCTAGTTGAATCCATAGGGATTGTATGAACATGAAGTTAATTTAGGGTTAAGTAAATTTGGTTGAACAGAGGGTGGGTTAAGTAAATCTGAGGGGGTGGGTAATATTTACATATAGACTCACGAACTTAACCTGATAGGGTTATGTAATTAAAGACACCTAGTGGTATACATAACCGATGAAAATATTAGAGTTATGTAATTAAAGACTCCTTTTTAAGGTAAGCATAACTGGTATAAATGATAGGGTTATGTAATTAAAGACACCTAGTGGTATACATAACAGGTAGAAATCTTAGAGGGGATACAAGACAAAAGGGAGAGCTTGTATCATATAGTGTGGGACCCGTTTCAGTCAGTAGCCCTTAATAGGTATCAAGCGAGTACTCCGAACTAGGTCGGAGTTGTGGCACGCTTACTGGGCTGATTGTAAGAGATCCAAATGAGGAGGGTGGTGTGGGCGGCGCAAATCGACCGGGGACATGTGCGTGCATGGGCCGAGCAGAGAGGCTAAGACGATCGTGACACCAGTAGGTATGGTTGTGCATATCAACGAAGGGTTGCCACTTTAGGAAAGTGATACCTCTTACTGTGGGGCTGACACAGAGTATCTACGAAGTAGGGAGCCGATCGATTAGGGTAGTAGTTAGGGTATATCTGAACGTATGCCTAAGTCTACCATTTGATAGTTGTTGGGATCATATCAATTCTGGTTATACTAGTATCACTGCAGAGAATCAGAGTAGTTATTAGGGAAGCGTATACACTTTATCATGTTTACATTGTCATACCTGCCTTATATAGTGTTCTCTTTCTTATCCACTTTATATGCCTATCATGTTACTTTTACTTATTTACTTGCTAAAAGTAACTAGACTCGTCAGACTTTATGTCTGACCCTTTTTGTTTGCTCTTCTTTCTTCCGTTCCCCCCCAAGCTTCTCAGGGTGGGAATACTCAGGCTTGACCGTGATTCTGCTTATACTTTGTTGGAGCTGCTTAGATGTATGGCTCAAGCTCCTATCCTTGTTGCTGTGGCTATATTTTGTTTGGGGAATTTAGCTTCTTTTATGTACTTTGGTGTTTTAAAGTACAAGACAGTAGTTTTTATGAACACCAAATGTATTGTTTTCCCGTGGTATTCATTTGGACCTCATTGTTCATTCCTGTGGCGAGTTGATTTGGGGGGGGGGGGGAATAGGTCGTGAAACAAACGATTCAGTAACAAATCAATTTCGTTCCCCAATTCACTTAGCCAACAGCCGAGAATAACATCATGAATCACTATTGTTCCCCAATTCGATTCAACCAAATTCACACTACAAACCGCAGTTAAGTTCTGCATTACGTTGATGGAAGTTTACCTTGTCACCATCATCTTCGAGTTTGGAGCCGATGAACGAGAGCGCAGAGAAGAAAAGTATGGAGGAGATCAACTGCAGGTTGAACGCGAGAAATGTTGCAAGAAGCAGAATCCTTTTTCGCGTTTAGGGTTAGGTCTAATTCTGAAACGTAATGGTAGTTTTGGAATGGGGGGCAACTCAGTCAAAATGGGTGGATATCAATTTATTATAAAAGAGGGGGCAATTCAGCATATTTGGAGGTTTAAATAGAATTTGCCATTGACAAAAGTATACTGATGGAAGTTCAAAGCGGTCAACATATTCTTTCTTTCTTTTTTAAACAAAGTTAGACCGCTTCTCAAAAGTCATCCATTACGTTTAAAAAAAATTGGTTGTCTTTTGAAAAGTTGTCTTGTCATCTAAATAGCAAACTCCTCTTCAATCACTTTATCCATTCATAGCACATTTCTTAAACAAACTTTTTTTATTCAAAATTTTCCAACTACAAAAATTCATTTCTTCGTTAATTTAAAGCATTTAATCTTCATCACGGAAAGCTCCCATAGATTTAATTTCTACTCTCAATCTTAACTTTTTTGGAATTTAGGGTTTTACTGAATTTGATAAATACATTGTTCTGAACATACATAACTAGTTGTGTGAAAATGGAATTCACAAATTTATTAATTTTACATTGTTAAGTATAAGTCAAACATTGTTTGTTTTATAGTATAAATAGATCTCATGTTTAACAAATAGTTGAACTTTCTATAGATTACTCTGAGATGTTACTTGGATCGATAAACGGCAGTGTATTATACTTGCAAGAACGTCATCGAACTTGCAACCTCCGGTGGATAGAGGTAATATATTTTTATATTGAATAGGAATATATATCGGTAGAGTATGTTAATGTTACAGGTATTGATACCTCCAGTTCTTCTTCCACTGATGGAGGGTAGCTGATAGGTCCATGATAGTAGTTGAAACACTCAGTTTCTCTCCTGTTCTATATAGCTATAGTGTTCTGATGCTTCAAACCAGATAGAGTTATTGTGCCTGTGTAGTACTCCACTTCTTTGCACTTTCTAATAAAAGTGGTATGACCACTATAAAATCGACATTTCCTTGCCAAAAAAGGAATATACATCAATATTGGTTATACCTAATGCTTACATTTTGTTGTGTTTTGACAGTGCACCACTTCAAACGTATCGTTATTTACTCTTCTAAACCGAAGAAAGTGACTAAGCCACATTTTGTCGTGTTATTTTGCTTACCATTAATTTGAGATACACCCAATTGGATCAACGTATTATTATTGTTGCTTAAGCATATAGTTGTAGACCGAAGACATTTATTTTCCATTTTCGAGTTGGAGAGATGTCCATTGTGTTGGATGATGTTGTTATTTTGCTTAGCTTACCTATATACGATGCTCCATTGAGCCACCCAAAGATCATGGATTACATAAAGTTGTGCAAGTCACTTTTAGGTCTATCTTCTCTTAGCGAAGTGAGGGGTAATGGGGTGATCGTCACTATTTGGTTTAGGCAGCAGCTTGATGACGACATTCCACAAACACCACCAAGATTTAGACTAAGTAGTGCGTTCGAGCCATTATTTGCATATCATCACTTCAAGTTTAATTTGTAATCATTTGAAGAGTCGTGTATGACTCGAATTTCTTCAGTTCCTAGAAGACTTTGACGTTTGCTGCCAATATTTATGGAGTAGTGCAGATCTAGTCTGTACATAATGTTTGATTTGCTAGAGAACTTATCTATTGGTGGTTGTTTAACTGTAGTATAAATATTATCGTTTTTACATTTCATATGCATTTGTTTTGTATAATCACGTACACTGCAATCGTACGTGAATACACCTTCGCGATTATGGTGTTGGACGTATCTTCCAATCTGGAGAATAATGATGAAGAGGATGGATGTTGATTTTTTTTTTTTTTTTTTTTATGGTGCTAGCTGTATTTATTGCGCTATTTGATTACATATACATGTGTTGATCAAATAGTTCATAATAACATCCTCTTTTGGATGGGTTGGAATGAAGAGCACCACGAAGTCTCTTAAGCACAATGATATTTTCTACCACAACGGATTTGATGTATTTGATTATAAATTATAACATGGACCTCATATGCATGTGATAGGAAAGCTTCCAAACTTACGTGATACTTCTATTCATTTATGGAAATCGCAGGTTCTACTCGTTTATATAAGTGATATACCCATCTTCTTTTGAATAGAGTGCTGCAACAACTTCGTATGTGATAGCATTAGCCAAAACAAGCTCCTTATTACAAGATTATGACATCTGGAGAGTATGATATGGAAATCGAGACATGGAATCATCGTCATTTACGCATGCAACTAGAAAGAAATATCAGTTCAACCAATGGAAAATATTATGCTTGATAACGGAACATCACGCACTGATAGAACTCCTCTTGAGAGGAATGTGGCATGTACATATGTTGATTAGCTAAGCATAAATAATTTATAAACATTGTAACTGTTATTTTATATAGGCGGGTGATATTTATCATACACTAGAGTTTTTTTTTTTGAATTTGTTTAGTACGGAAACCAACCGGAGTTTTAAAACTCTATCTATTGCACCTAGCCTGGTCTGCGAGCACCACATAAGTGGCTGATCTTAGCATATGCACATGTTAAGCTCTTAGCATGTCATTCCGGATTTTTAACCCGCTCCACTGTTATCATGGCGCAAAGTCCTTAATCGTCGGGCTACTACTATGGACATCGTACACTGAGTTATCCAAAGAAGTACCGGAGCAATCGAATGGTAAATGCTTTAGTATGAACCGTATTTTACAAACTATCTTGGAGAAGAACAAGCTATTATTACCCCCACCATCCCATCACGTTGTTTTATGCTCCTTCACTCGTAGACGCACCTTTAGAAGAACACAAACTTTCTTCGACCACTCTCACATAGCAAAAGAAGTCGGCATTGACAAGATACTGCATCTTCACAAGGGGAATTCGGACTTGAGCCTTCACAACCTCCGAAGACCATACAACCAAGATAGGAGGAGTATTCATCGAATGATTTTACATTATAATGGAGGAAGCCAAAAGGAACTCGTTGCTTCAACCTACGAGATTGTCTTTGATGTTTTGGATTTAGTGTTCTTTGTAGTATGTTGGTGCATTTATTATTTTATTGGATGTTGCATTAGATTAGAATTTCGGGGTATGATGTATCAAATGTTAAATTTAATGTTGACAACATGTTGGTGTTGGTGTTGTATTGGCTTATTTGATTTCTAACATTGATTTTGGAATATGCAATTCTAAGTTTCTATTTAAAACCTAGTTTTCTGGGCAATCTTTCAAAAAGCTAATATACGACTTTTTAAAAGTCACTAGTATGTTTTTTGTCCTTGGCGACTTTCGAAAAGTCGTCTATTGGTGCTTTTAGAAAGATCATCCTATAAGATGTACTTCTAGTGGAAAACAACATACATTCTTCTCTTTTTGTCGCCATTCTTGACTTTATTAAACTTTAAACAAAAAAACTCTAATCACAATTTCCTTCCATGATTCTTCGTCTTTCCCAATCTTAATTGTATATATTTCCGATTTTCATCATAATTAAGGTAAATTTCAATAGTTAAAGTTGATTTTCAATGTTTTTATATTTGTTGATAGAAGTGGTTATTTATCTATAGTGGCAATGAATAATTGTGAAATTGATCATGAGACTTTAATGAAATGTTGTGGCGGTTTAGAGTTTGGTTCCAACGTAAAGATGGCTAATATTGAATATATGTCTGAAACTAATTATCACAACATTACCAACATTATGAACTTGTACCTGAAGCTCAAATTAATGTTAGTGTAAATCAATGCAGGTCGGGTAGCGATGTTTGCATCGAAATTAGCGGTAGTTGTGCGCTTCCCTAATATAAAAGATGGCAATGAAACTATACACGCTAGTGACAAACTATCATGATATTTCCTCACTACACATGATGGTAAGTGAAGAATCATAGTAAAGACCTAGCTATTAGAGAGCCTCCTCACAAACTAAAAAAACGCCACAATAGAGTTACTTATGATGTGATTGTGGATAGAAATAAAATAACTGCAGATTGTAGGTTCCAGTACACATGAGCACTTTATAGGCTAAGCAGAGAAATGCCTTAATCATTTGAGTATTATAATTTCATTGAGTGCATAGGTCCTCCAATATATCATAGAGAACTTGAGTATGCTCTTGAGATGCAGGTTGAAGTCGGAGGATTAGGAAAGAGAATTTTTTAGTACTAAAGCACAATTCTTACTTATAATCCAAAGTCTCATTAAAAGCCCAGTTTGACCATACTACTGGGTGTCTTAACGAGCAATTTATATTGTTGTTACTATTGAAATCTATTTTTCTATTTGTGATGTCTTCACAGGTCTTATGTTATTTTAGTCGATGGTAGTTTGAATTATATGATAATTTGGTGTATGTTATAGAATATGTTGAAATGACTTTTACTATTGTGGATTGGTGAATATGATATGTTAGAGTATTATGATTTGTAGAATTTAGTATATTGATGTCGTAGAATTCAATTAGTTACTAAAACCGTTTATAACTTTGGTGATTTTCAAACTTTTCTTTTTGATGATATTTGAAATGTCATCAAATCTAGAACATGTTTCAGCCACAAAACCGAAACCTGATATGGACAATATATCTAGTTCTCGAACTACATTGGTAACATATAGTACTATAAATGCACTACAAATAGCTCGAACATCAAGTAGTACTAAAAACGTGCACGATATAACATGATTGCAAAAAAAACACATCTAATACCAATACAAACAAAGTGAGTACATGCCAATGCAAATAAAAGCTAAGCTGCTGAAGTACAATGATTCTTCCAATGGTCGTGCACTTTACATCTATTGCACCTATTTATCTTTGGAGACTGCATCTCATATATGGTGCCTTTAATTCTTATAGACGTTGGCCTTCTAAGTACTGTATAAGTCGTTGGAGGTAAACCAATGGTCCTTCGTGTGCACTCCAATAGTCTTTATCGCTAACGAGAAGAAATTCTAGTGCATAAGCCGCTAGGTAGTTCTAAACCAAGTAACAAGATGAAGTGAAGTCATGATGAGCTATATACGCACAATTTAATGATGAACATGCAACCATAACATGTGCACTAGGGAGTTGTTGAAGTAATTCAATGTTGTATGTATAATAACAAGTGTTACCATCAACTGTTACTTTAAACTGATCACTAAAGTAGTGAATTACTTGTCGTTCGACTTGATTGAATCAGACAATCACTGAATGTCCTACTTCACTTGCTTTCAGCTAAGTTTGCTTTCCAGTTTAGAGTTAAATGAGATGTTGAAGTCTTAGCAACTCTCTTATTTAGCAAAAATAATTCATCAATCAAAAGAAGGTACGAGCAACTAAAGCTTTAACATGCAAGGATCATGCAACTCCAAGTACACTGCTAAAACCCTATAATGCATTAGTTGTCATAACATGAAATCAATCACCATCATCTTTGAACAAAGCTCGATTTTCTTCTTTCCTACACAAAAATCTCTTTGTCCACTTGTGTTCTATAATATTGATGATCTTAATTTTCTCTTGAATTTTCTAGATGCTCGGCTTCTTCCGAAGCACACATGCTGCAACATAAAAGTAACCTGTCAGATGTTTGTCTTTAAAACCGAAAGCTTGAAATTTTTCTTTCAAATGTCTATAACATAATCCATGTTTATAAGATAATCCAGATTGGTTCTCTAATATTGTTGGTATTCCTTTCATGTTATTGGTAGTGAAATAAAACATCAACTGTTGACATCAAGATGAACCTTCACATGCAAGTAAAAAAATCAACGTCTTCCACCACATGATTCTGGCTCGACGATTGCATAAGTCAAAAGATAAAGCTTATCATTTACATTTAATATAGCTGCAACAAGAAAGATACATTTGTAATTGCTATACAGACGTGTGTCATTAGTGTCATTATTGTCATCAATGCACATTCGAAAACTTCTTGATCAGCGGTTGTTATGTGTCCAACACAACGTAGATTCGTTTTAACAGTTTCAGCAAAATATTATCATGGAATATGATTCTGCTCAATCATCACATATCCATTCAATTGTCTTGATCAATGCTCTTCCCGCTTTCATAACATATTTTAATAAAAAATTGCCCCTTTATTTAAACATGCACTATTCTAGCTGTCAAGTTCAAATTCGTTTTCACGAAAGACATAATCTTCAAAACCTAAAGAAGTAGATGTTGCTTGCTTATGATTAAAGCTAACTATTGAGTTAATGCAAATACAACCGTTTGGATGTATTTTTACAAACCCCTCATCCAAATTGAAAGTTTTTGCAAACCATAACATGCATTCTCTACGGATAATTTAAATAGACATTGTAAATTATGGCATAATTTATTTTGTATGGCCTAGGCCCTAGTTGGCTTACAAGAAATTGCACGTAAAATTGATCATTCACTTAACTGTTCTAGAAATATTCTTTTGCTCTTAAGTGCTATACCACCTTTGAAACAATTTTGAATGCTGGACAATTAGAATATTTCACCACTGAATTCATGTGAATTTGCAATGATTGATCTAGTCATCATTTGTGCATTATACAAGTCATCATCCAAACGTATTCTCATGTTTGGTTCATCATTATTCCTACGAGCATCATCTTTGCCTCCAAAATCATAGTTTAGTGGATCACTGTTTACGTACATGTTATTGATCCATGTTGTATTAGTCTTTGATTTAGTTACAATGGTCATAAATAGCATGAACATCTTGTACATTTATATTTGTATCTATGTCCATATTGCCATCCAATACATTTGGAACTCATAATTTAGCTGAGGGTTGAATGCTCGATTTTATATCAATATCATCTATAAGAAAGCTACAATATGTATATACAACATTTTTAATATGGTCAAAATATGCTACATAATTTATTAATGTGCAAAATGTAATGTACTTTTGGCTCAGATGATATAATTTCGAGGGTGAGTGTTGCATCACATACGACTATTTAGTAGTACAGAACTATATTGCATCAAATGTTGCTATAAAATAATGGTATGCATGAAAATACATTTTTGTATCATATATAATATATTGAATAATATATGATTTGATAGATTAGCAAACACATGTTACCTTTGACTCATGCCTATAAAATATCATGTACCAGATATGGATAGCTAAATTGTACATTTTACTGAAAATTTATGAAAGAAAGATATCCAAAGTACGTTTATTATTTCTCATATTACGCT
This sequence comes from Allium sativum, assembly GCA_030737875.1. Lineage (NCBI taxonomy): Eukaryota > Viridiplantae > Streptophyta > Magnoliopsida > Asparagales > Amaryllidaceae > Allium > Allium sativum. Next base: position 924,229,059 of record CM060910.1, read on the forward strand.
ACATGGGCAAATTACTATAAATAAAGGATGGGGTTCCTTATAAAGTATTGATCATCCCTAATAATCAAAATGATTTTCAACACTATGGTTAATTGTAGGTGCCGATACAAATTGTCCTACTGCCAACCTTCTAGCTTTCCTAATAAAGCTCTATGGATTTGAATGCATCAAAAACATTAATTCATTGTTATCAATCATTTTCACTACTATAAATCCATAATAGGTTAGTAAATTACAAAGAAAATAAATATCAAACTCCTCCAACTTTATCTCAGTTGCTTTGTAAAACGTTTTTTTTAGTTGTTCTAATTTAGATTATTTATGAACTTTAGTTGGTTTGTGAGAACCACCAACATACTTTCTGCACATTTAATCATCAATAATCATTCACTACCAAGACATCATATAACTAGAATAAAATTAGGAATCATTCTATAATAATAGTGGGTACAAGATTATGCAATTTTTATTTGCAAATCTATCAAGTAACTAGGATATATAAATTCATACCTTGATTGATCTGACATAAGAAGATATTGTTATCTTTAAAGTACATCTTTTTAAACATTAGTTTTGGTTGTATTTAATGCAAATGGTAAGAGACTTCAGAAAAATAATAATGAAGACGTGAGCTATAATCATAGTATCCACACTACAGATATCTATGATATACCACGTGCTACATACATCGAGGACTCACAAATAATCGTTCCGTCTATATGCCTGAGTTTCGTTTACTAGTGGAGCTACTATGGCCATTTTGTACGAAACTCAATTGGGAATTTACTGTATATATATAAAGAACAGCTTCGTTAGGCCTTCAATAAGATGTTCAACGTGGTCTCCCTCTTCCCAATATATCTACAACCCCACACAACCACACCTTAAGTAATTAGAAGACCTACTAATGGGTTAATGGTTTTGCCCTGAATCAAACAAACTAAGCAACCAAATGGCATAGTCGCCTTATCCAACATCTCAATAGTGAAACATTATTGGTCTTTTAGTTTAACTTAAATTTTCCCTATTCTTGTTACTGACTGATGATGATAGATATCTGAACGTATGACAACCCGGATTCTAACAGACTGATTTTTTTTTCAAAATTCCAATCTATCGAAACTCGGATTGGTTTGCTCTGCTATCCTGTAGAAAAGACAGAGACATAAAATATGTTAGAGCTCAGAAAATATCTCACAGCAGAATGGATAAAATATAATATAAGTCAAAGTATAGCCTTACCGTATTAATAATAGTACCTAACCAGTACCCAAAGCTATAATGTCTCATGTCTCTGCCACAAATTTAACCTGCGAGTATGTTATGAGGAGGGGGTCAGAACACAAATTCTGGTGACTGGATTTAAACTATACACTTTGGATAATCCTACATATACCATTCAATCATATTTTCTTATTTATTAGGTTACTTGGGTTAACAACACTCAAGTCTTACACACACATCACACCCATTTACTTCCCAGTGGATTAACCTAATATAGTATATATGTAGCTACCCCCAATATTGAGGTACACCCCATGGTACCCCACCCGCACGGTCTCCACTGTAACACCGTCGAAATATACACAGTCCCTCATCCTACGTCGTAGTGACGTACGGATGCATATATCTACCATTGCTATGCTACGTAAATGTACTGACTGCCAACATTGTTCGAATCAGACTCAATACAAGAGTAATGCCCTCAAGTCTACAATACAACACCTAGAGCCGACATGCATGTATCTAGACTGTCCACCATACGTATCCTCAATTGTAGATCGATGCCTCAATCGCAAGTCCTCTAATGTGCACTGAGTTCTATGGCAAGGCGATACAAGAAACACGAAACTCGGTCGGGAGCTTGTCCATATCTGTACAGGCCCATCTTTAAAGAGCCTCTATATACAGATATACATAGGGTCTGTTTTCGTGGTGGCAATGGCCCCAGCTCGGCCCTTCCCTCAACTAGTAAAGACTATCAGAGCTAAGCGACTGCCCCTACACAAACAATCTAAACATCCATGTGGCATCTCCCCTCAACCCTTTGCCCCGATAGTGAAGGGTGAAATGGTATCTTGGGTTTAGCTCGAGTCTTTCCGCATCCCACTGGCTGCCGATGAAGGGTGTCCGACGGTCTACCATCCTTGTTGGTCGTGACCCTCTGCCTCCTCATGAGGCAATCGCTGAACCACCCTCGTGTCACCTCGTCACAGCATTCTGACTACATAGCTACATCTGCAGTTAAGGCCCACCCACCTAGTAGTTACGCGTAGACCCAACCTCTGTGGGCACATCCTAAGACATCTGCCACCGCATGGAGGACTACTAGGAGCACCTTACGTACCTCAGGAAGCCGTGTGCTTCCCCTTCCAGTCCTTTGGAGCCGTCAGAACAATTAGATGAATGTGCGCTCCCCCTCGTGCCTTATAACACCACGATGATCTACCCCGTTGGGTTATTCACCGTCAAACGTGTGAATTGGTTCAAGCACCCCATTTTAATATGTTATTAGACCCTATTTCTAAACATTCTTTTATGCGCTTGCCTTACCTCATCAGGTTTCCTTATAACTTGGTTATTCTCATTCACATTGAATTCTTATTCAAATTACCAAGTTTCTCTTGCTTATTAATTTCAGTTATATAACTTAACCCATTTAAGTTTATTAATAAGCCCACAACATGTTATTCCCTAGATTGTGGTCCAAGGTCTAAAATCCACAATCCCTTTATATTTTTATTTGATTTTATCAATACAATAACATGTTCTACTTAATATGTAATTAAGTATATCCCAATTCACATGTTTTCTGTTTAACATGTCAGTCATTATTTATGATTACATATAACTTATTTCATTTCATAAGTTTTCCTTATCCTTTCTCATTTAATCATAATTCCATTTTACATTGTCAATACAACTTATCGCTATTTACTTATTAACTTAATCTATTAACAAAGGCCCATTAATAAGTTTCTCTACCCGTTTATTATAACCTATGTTATAATTTCCACTTGTCCTAGGACAAGCCTAAACATTCTTATCAACGGGTTTCCGACTTCCAAGCTTACAAATTACTTAATTTATAATTAAGTACAACTTCTTATATCTAATATATTTTTCCCCTTTTTTCAACTGGTTATGGCTTTTCCCATTTACTGATTGCTTAATTTACAATTAAGTGTCCAGTATCTCATTTCGCCAATTATCTCATTTCCTTGTTAGTTTATTATACCCTAAGTTATTGTAACGACCCGCCATTTTGACCGTGCCGAATTGACAAAATATGCCAACTCGAAACGTCCAAAACCACAGATTGTTATTAGCTACTGAGGTAAATAGAACAAATCATAGATCACAGACACAAATACAAAGCAATATAATATCTCACAGCGGAAAAATTAAAATACAATAGTAGTTCATGAAGCTTTACACCAGAGTTTACATAAATAATTCAGCGGAAGTCTAATACAATAAATAACTGATAACAATCTGGAACAGAATGACAAAGATAACTGAACAGGTAGATATAAATGAGAAAACCCAATAATCTTCAAACTCCAAGAGTGGATCTCGAAAGCTGTGATAATCGATCTGACTCGAGCAATAATGCAAAAAAAAAACAACTCAGATCAGGACTAACATTCTCGTGGAAGTAAATCAATTCAAATGAAATGTTCGATGAAATGCAAACAGTAACTTAGAGGATGTTTGGGATCACCATCCTCTAAGGATCCGTCAAACTAGTACTATATAGTATAATACGCTATATACAATAGTGTCTATCAGTAAAGTAAAATATCAAAATAGCGTAAGCGGGATTACCATGATTACCCTTACACCGTTTATATATTCCCATAGTATATACAGTACCGTAATTCCTCCGTAAACTGGAGGTTGATCAGAGGGCACTCCATACAAAACAGTACAAAACAAAATCGTAGGGGGATCGTATAAGGCATGTGACAAGGCACGCAAGGAATGCCAGGGTGGATTCACCGTTTGCAGAGCCGGACTGGTGGTAACGCATAGTAGCAACTACCGCCCACCTCGATACACACTCCCAAAATCAAAAGGGCCCAAATCGAATCTCAACAGTAATAGAATAATATCGAAGAAGTGTGCTCGATAAGAGGTATGACCTCACTTGGTCCGTGCATAGCTCCTGTTTTAGCCACATCAAGCTGACTCAAGGTAGTCAGGGTCTCGTAATTAATATGAAATAAAATAAAATGGAGTCGTTCGCCAAATCATTCTCTTCGTTCTGGAACTCCACCGCGTACACAGTTGTCAAAGTGGTTTTCGGTATTGGCAGAGAGTATGACAATAGCCGATCCCGGTCTCTTTAACAACCAATCGTTTACATTTTTCACACCGTGGTCATTATTTTATAAATCACTTTGTAAAATAGTTTATACAAATTCTCATATTCGAATTTGAATTTAAAATTAAATATCTAACTTCGAATTAAATTTTGAAAACAACCCATTTTAGTCGATTAATGAAATTCGACACTTAGGTTCAAATTTCCTTTTATATAATTTAAAACGAAATATTAAACTTCAATATAAACCAAATCGTCTTATAACTATAATTCAAGTTATATAGTTCAAAACTATTACTTCTACATTTCAAATCAAAATCTTATATTCCATTCAACCAAATTATGATTTAAAACCATTCTTATACATTGATTTAACAAATTCTTAATTCAAACCAAACGATATAAAAATCAATTCCGCATATAACATCTATATATTCCAATTCATAATTAATCACTTAAAATTGAATTTAATTCTTATCGACTATAAATTCAAAATAAATCAATTTACCCAATTCACATTCATTTCTTATCAAGGTTCATAATTTAAACCAAATCAAATTCAATTTCTTAAATTTACCAATTCAAGTTCATCTCTACAAAAATTCGTATCGATTCTAATTCATAACTTAATATGAGTTCATTCGTTGTTCAAATATCGTTATATAAATTTACATATTTAAACTTCGAATTTAAATCGCGAAATATAACCTATCCATCTTGACTTTATTAAAGTTTATAAAATATATATATATAAGAAAATTAACTTTGAAAATAGATATGTGTATATATATATAAGTTTATAAAATTCTAAAATAAATTAGAAATAGATTATAAACATATATAAGTTTAAAATAATATAAAAATTGATTTAAAGAAATATTTATAATAATATAAAAAGGTTAAAATACTTATAGGAATCAATTATATGGTTTAAAATAAATAAATTTATAAGTAAAATCTTAAATAAACATTTAAATCCCTATTTACAAATAAATCATTTTAAAACACATAATTTAAAATATACAAAATAAGTTATATTTAAATAAAATATAAATATATAAAGTCTTAAGTAAATATTTTTAAAATAAATCTCATTTTACTTCGAAAACATGACCGACGGTGTCCGTATATAGTTTTCTACCCTATGGACAAGTGATACGGATATTTATCATTTCAACCTGCAATTGATAAAATTTCTACGGGTCTATCATTTCAACCCGCGATCCCAAATCCAATAAAAATCGTTCAGATCTATCATTTCAACCCATAACGATTTTTCCCTATTCTAATGTTCGTTCGGGTATGTATCATTTCAACCCTTAGTGATTTTCCTAAAACTAGGGTATCATATAGTATCAATCACAACATATATATCATCAGTGCAACTACGTGTCATATGAATATATCGTGTCGCATATGAAATGTGCATACATATCAAATCAAATAATTTCTACTAGCAATCCTATACATTTCATATAACAGTTCATTATTGATCTAGCATCCATGAAAAATGTAAGTCAGGTGTGAGATAAACTCACCTTTCGTGGCATATATTGAAGACAGCAAACAAAGGCACGGACTAGAACGGCGATATCCAAGTAAACAACCCAAACATGAGTAAATGGGAATCGATGCAAAACCGCATAATGTTGGTATGGAAAATCAAACGGAATGGACGATGGCGACACACTACAACCCACACAGTATATTTTCAAGCTTTATAGTAATATATATATTTCAAAACCCATAAACTCTCCAAAACATGTATATAAAACCAATAATTTAGAACGTACAAAAGTATAAATTTTATTTCAAAACATTTATCTTCAAACTAAAGTATATAACATATTTTTCTTCAAAACCATTAAAATTTCAAAACAACTCAACGCGCAGTCACCCATAAACTCACACAACCATGCAAAATTTCCACAAAACTTCAGACACACAAAAGGAGAAAACCGCTCAATATAATTTAACCCAAAATATATGCACGTACCTATATGCACTCACACACACACCGACCTAGGATACACAACACACATACAAAACAAACATATATATATATATATATATATATATATATATATATATACTCGCACATACCCACGCAGGTCTGGATTTTGGTCGGTCGGATCTGACAGAGGGATTCACAACAGCCTTGATGAGAAAAAAAGGCGCTGTGTTGGTGTCTAAGCCGGGTTAGGCGAGGAGGTTCGGGTGAGTGCTAGTAAAAGAGGTTGCCGGTCTTGTGGAGAACAACAGGCTCAAGGGAAGGAAAAGACGCGGAGCCTTGCGGTAGTCGACAACACGCTCAGGCGGAGGGCTGGAGGAAGGAACGGGGCGACATGGAGGAGATGGACTGGTTGGGGTGGGTCTCGGTTGCCGGGTAGGAGGGTTAAAACAGGTGATGGCTTCATTCAGTGATGGGAGAAAAAAAAATGGAAACCAAGGCTACAATATAGTAAGTTTTAAAACGCATGAAAAACAAGCGTTGCTGTGACTTTTATGTGTATAAAAGAAGAATAAGGTACGGGAAAAAGAAATAATGGCGTACTGGTAAAGAACAGGTATATGATGGAGAAAATGGTGTAGATCCGAAATCATGAAGGAGTAACATAAATAACTGATGGGAGAAAATATGGGAAGAGCGATTCAAGGGGCCAACGTGTTTTGCAGACCACATAGTAGGAACGAACGGTTCCTGGAACCCGATAGAAGCTTTCGTTTTTTTTATTAAATAAAAGATTTGAATGCTTAAAAGTTTGAACGGTTTTGGCTCAAACACGAGGGACGTGGAAGAAAGGATTGGAAAGGTGGCTTCCGTCCATTTATATTACCGTTAAGAGGTTCAAATGCTTTTTCATTTTTTTTTTATATATAAATGGAACATGAAAGCAACATTTGAACACAAAAAGGTTTTGGGAAGGAAACTTATGGGATTGGAAGAGTGAAAGCATGCATTAATCTTTAGTGAAAACGTTTAGAAATGGATAAGCTTTGGGTTGGAAAGATAAATGTACATGATGCATGGTTGGAACACCAAAATGGAACACAAGCATGCAATGGAACGCAAGAATGCAAGCAAATAAAAGAAACGTGCATGCATTATAAAATAAATGGTTTTAAAATTAAAGGCAAATGTTTCCACTTAGAAAAACAAAAAAAATTCTTGGTGATTTAATAAAATAAAAGGACGGGTTTTGCAGACCCAAAATATCTAGAAAAGTATGTAAGATCGGAAAAGGGACACATCGAACTCAAATGGCTCTGTTTCAAAAATGAACTGTGCAATCATTTTCACAATTTCAGCGCGAACCGAACACCGAAACTGACAAATGAATATATTGCGGAATTCAGCGCGACGAGACGGACACAACGGTATAAAATTTGCAGTGTCAGGATGCTCCGTTCAAAAGCGCGTTACGGACCCCTTTGACGTAAAAATGCGGACGGAAAATGGAGGTCAAAACGTCCGATTTTCGCGAAACGAACTTCGCCATCGAATTCGTGACAACGAATAGAATATTTTTCGTGTTTATCCGAACTGGTTTTGGAGAAATTTTTAAATCGCTAAAATTTGGTCTGTTATGCGCAGCTTTGCATTGAAAATTGCACGATCGAGAAACATTCAAATTTTCCAATGTGATTTTCACTAATGCTGCATCTCACTGTACGTATTTCAAATTTTAAATTCCCGTTACAAAAAAATTGCAAAAAGTTTTCAAAATAAAATTTTGATTTAAATCGGATTTTGAATTGTTAAAAATTACCGGTTGTTACAATCTCCCCTACTCAAAACTTTTCGTCCCCGAAAAGGAACGAGGCAGGCAAATAGTAATTAAATAACTAAATATATTTAAACCAATGGTTCATATCTATAATCATACGTATATATAATTTGAAATATATATATATACACACAAATCAAATGTTAAAATATTTTCAAACATATTTCAAAATAATTTCAAGTAATCACTCGACGTCTCAATTGGCTGTATATATATATCCCACTTTCGAAACCCGAAAATAGATATCGATGATGCTGCAGTCATCAACAGAATCATTTCCAAGCGACCAGAGTGTGACTTTATATCTATCTAATACACATAGGACTTAACATATACGTTGATCAGACGTATACACCAAATCACTAGGTATTCGATAGGCCAACTTTAACGTCAAATAAGTACTCAAAACATCTTTTTATATTTAAATAGAATATATACCACACTCTAAATCATATATTATAAATAATATATTTCAAATCATTAAAATTTCAAGTAGGAAAAAATGTATCTCTCCCCCACTCATTTATTTGTTAAAATTCAACTACAATTCTTAATAAATATACAACAATATTATTATTAAATCAAATATATAACAAAATCATTCTATACTATATCTAAATCTTTTCAAATTCATGTTATCAATATTTAAACTTATAACACTTAATTAATTCTATAAGTTTACATATGAATACAATACACATAAAATCTTTACAAACCATTGGTATTACCAAATTATTTACAAATATCAAATTAAATATTACATTAAGAAGATCTTATATAATAATATCTTTCAAAATATAAATTTCAAACCAATATTTAATAAAGACAGACTGGCTAGAAGACTTACACTCTTCTTCTACTTCTTACCTTGAAATGGACAAGTATAAATTATAGAATTCGAGGTAAAAGCTGAAAGAACAAAAGAACCTAATCAAAGAGGATCTATGAAGGAAGATAGATTCAAATGGAAAGGAAACTCAGAAGAAGATTTAAATATTAAACAGAATATTATATTTGAAATATTTATTTAATTTTTTTTAAAACATTTATACTTTCCAAAATACGCTCTCTCAAGAAGGATTCTGCGATTAATTCCACTCATTCTAGGGTATCGCTACCCTATCTCTAATGAGTGTTTACCCCATAAGCTAAAGCTTTGATAAAACCAAAGCTCTGATACCACTTGTAACGACCCGCCATTTTTACCGTGCCGAATTGACAAAATATGCCAACTCGAAACGTCCAAAACCACAGATTATTATTAGCTTCTGAGGTAAATAGAACAAATCACAGATCACAGACACAGATACAAAGCAATATAATATCTCACAGCGGAAAAATTAAAATACAATAGTAGTTCATGAAGCTTTACATCAGAGTTTACATAAATAATTCAGCGGAAGTCTAATACAATAAATAACTGATAACAATCTGAAACAGAATGACAAAGATAACTGAACAGGTAGATATAAATGAGAAAACCCAATAATCTTCAAACTCCAAGAGTGGATCTCGAAAGCTATGATAATCGATCTGACCCGAGCAATAATGCAAAACAAAACAACTCGGATCAGGACTAACATTCTCGTGGAAGTAAATCAATTCAAATGAAATGTTCGATGAAATGCAAACAGTAACTTAGAGGATGTTTGGGATCACCATCCTCTAAGGATCCGTCAAACTAGTACTATATAGTATAATACGCTATATACAATAGTGTCTATCAGTAAAGTAAAATATCAAAATAGCGTAAGCGGGATTACCATGATTACCCTTACACCGTTTATATATTCCCATAATATATACACTACCGTAATTCCTCCGTAAACTGGAGGTTGATCAGAGGGCACTCCATATAAAACAGTACAAAACAAAATCGTAGGGGGATCGTATAAGGCATGTGACAAGGCACGCAAGGAATGCCAGGGTGGATTCACCGTTTGCAGAGCCGGACTGGTGGTAACGCATAGTAGCAACTACCGCCCACCTCGATACACACTCCCAAAATCAAAAGGGCCCAAATCGAATCTCAACAGTAATAGAATAATATCGAAGAAGTGTGCTCGATTAGAGGTATGACCTCACTTGGTCCGTGCATAGCTCCTGTTTTAGCCACATCAAGCTGACTCAAGGTAGTCAGGGTCTCGTAATTAATATGAAATAAAATAAAATGGAGTCGTTCGCCAAATCATTCTCTTCATTCTGGAACTCCACCGCGTACACAGTTGTCAAAGTGGTTTTCGGTATTGGCAGAGAGTATGACAATAGCCGATCCCTGTCTCTTTAACAACCAATCGTTTACATTTTTCACACCGTGGTCATTATTTTATAAATCACTTTATAAAATAGTTTATACAAATTCTCATATTCGAATTTGAATTTAAAATTAAATATCTAACTTCGAATTAAATTTTGAAAACAACCCATTTTAGTCGATTAATGAAATTCGACACTTAGGTTCAAATTTCCTTTTATATAATTTAAACCGAAATATTAAACTTCAATATAAACCAAATTGTCTTATAACTATAATTCAAGTTATATAGTTCAAAACTATTACTTCTACATTTCAAATCAAAATCTTATATTCCATTCAACCAAATTATGATTTAAAACCATTCTTATACATTGATTTAACAAATTCTTAATTCAAACCAAACGATATAAAAATCAATTCCTCATATAACATCTATATATTCCAATTCATAATTAATCACTTAAAATTGAATTTAATTCTTATCGACAATAAATTCAAAATAAATCAATTTACCCAATTCACATTCATTTCTTATCAAGGTTCATAATTTAAACCAAATCAAATTCAATTTCTTAAATTTACCAATTCAAGTTCATCTCTACAAAAATTCGTATCGATTCTAATTCATAACTTAATATGAGTTCATTCGTTGTTCAAATATCGTTATATAAATTTACATATTTAAACTTCGAATTTAAATCGCGAAATATAACCTATCCATCTTGACTTTATTAAAGTTTATAAAATATATATATATAAGAAAATTAACTTTGAAAATAGATATGTGTATATATATATATATAAGTTTATAAAATTCTAAAATAAATTAGAAATAGATTATAAACATATATAAGTTTAAAATAATATAAAAATAGATTTAAAGAAATATTTATAATAATATAAAAAGGTTAAAATACTTATAGGAATCAATTATATGGTTTAAAATAAATAAATTTATAAGTAAAATCTTAAATAAACATTTAAATCCCTATTTACAAATAAATCATTTTAAAACACATAATTTAAAATAGACAAAATAATTTATATTTAAATAAAATATAAATATATAAAGTCTTAAGTAAATATTTTTAAAATAAAACTCATTTTACTTCGAAAACATGACCGACGGCGTCCGTATATAGTTTTCTACCCTATGGTCAAGTGATACGGATATTTATCATTTCAACCCGCAATTGATAAAATTTCTACGGGTCTATCATTTCAACCCGCGATCCCAAATCCAATAAAAATCGTTCAGATCTATCATTTCAACCAACAACGATTTTTCCCTATTCTAATGTTCGTTCGGGTATGTATCATTTCAACCCTTAGTGATTTTCCTAAAACTAGGGTATCATATAGTATCAATCACAACATATATATCATCAGTGCAACTACGTGTCATATGAATATATTGTGTCGCATATGAAATGTGCATACATATCAAATCAAACAATTTCTACTAGCAATCCTATACATTTCATATAACAGTTCATTATTGATCTAGCATCCATGAAAAATGTAAGTCAGGTGTGAGATAAACTCACCTTTCGTGGCATATATTGAAGAAAACAAACAAAGGCACGGACTAGAACGATGATATCCAAGTAGACAACCTAAACATGAGTAAATAGGAATCGATGCAAAACCGCATAATGTTGGTATGGAAAATCAAACGGAATGGACGATGGCGACACACTACAACCCACACAGTATATTTTCAAGCTTTATAGTAATATATATATATATATATATATATATATATATATTTCAAAACCCATAAACTCTCCAAAACATGTATATAAAACCAATAATTTAGAACGTACAAAAGTATAAATTTTATTTCAAAACATTTATCTTCAAACTAAAGTATATAACATATTTTTCTTCAAAACCATTAAAATTTCAAAACAACTCAACGCGCAGTCACCCATAAACTCACACAACCATGCAAAATTTCCACAAAACTTCAGACACACAAAAGGAGAAAACCGCTCAATATAATTTAACCCAAAATATATGCACGTACCTATATGCACTCACACACATACAAACACACACACACCGCCCTAGGATACACAACACACATACAAAACAAACACATATATATATACTCGCACATACCCACGCAGGTCTGGATTTTGGTCGGTCGGATCCGACAGAGAGAGTCACAACAGCCTTGATGAGAAAAAAAGGCACTGTGTTGGTGTCTAAGCCGGGTTAGGCGAGGAGGTTCGGGTGAGTGCTAGTAAAAGAGGTTGCCGGTCTTGTGGAGAACAACAGGCTCAAGGGAAGGAAAAGACGCGGAGCCTTGCGGTAGTCGACAACACGCTCAAGCGGAGGGCTGGAGGAAGGAACGGGGCGACATGGAGGAGATGGACTGGTTGGGGTGGGTCTCGGTTGCCGGGTATGAGGGTTAAAACAGGTGATGGCTTCATTCAGTGATGGGAGAAAAAAAAAATGGAAACCAAGGCTACAATATAGTAAGTTTTAAAACGCATGAAAAACAAGGGTTGATGTGACTTTTATGTGTATAAAAGAAGAATAAGGTACGGGAAAAAGAAATGATGGCGTACTGGTAAAGAACAGGTATATGATGGAGAAAATGGTGTAGATCCGAAATCATAAAGGAGTAACATAAATAACTGATGGGAGAAAATACGGGAAGAGCGATTCAAGGGGCCAACGTGTTTTGCAGACCACATAGTAGGAACGAACGGTTCCTGGAACCCGATAGAAGCTTTCGTTTTTTTTATTAAATAAAAGATTTGAATGCTTAAAAGTTTGAACGGTTTTGGCTCAAACACTAGGGACGTGGAAGAAAGGATTGGAAAGGTGGCTTCCGTCCATTTATATTACCGTTAAGAGGTTCAAATGCTTTTTCATTTTTTTTATATATATAAATGGAACATGAAAGCAACATTTGAACACAAAAAGGTTTTGGGAAGAAAACTTATGGGATTGGAAGAGTGAAAGCATGCATTAATCTTTAGTGAAAACGTTATGGAACACCAAAATGGAACACAAGCATGCAATGGAACGCAAGAATGCAAGCAAATAAAAGAAACGTGCATGCATTATAAAATAAATGGTTTTAAAATTAAAGGAAAATGTTCCCACTTAGAAAAACAAAAAAAATTCTCGGTGATTTAATAAAATAAAAGGACGGGTTTTGCAGACCCAAAATATCTAGAAAAGTATGTAAGATCGGAAAAGGGACACATCGAACTCAAATGGCTCTGTTTCAAAAATGAACTGTGCAATCATTTTCACAATTTCAGCGCGAACCGAACACCAAAATTGACAAATGAATATATTGCGGAAATCAGCGCGACGAGACGGACACAATGGTATAAAATTTGCAGTGTCAGGATGCTCCGTTCAAAAGCGCGTTACGGACCCCTTTGACATAAAAATGCGGACGGAAAACGGAGGTCAAAACGTCCGATTTTCGCGAAACGAACTTCGCCGTCGAATTCGTGACAACGAATAGAATATTTTTCGTGTTTGTCCGAACTGGTTTTGGAGAAATTTTTAAATCGCTAAAATTTGGTCTGTTATGCGCAGCTTTGCATTGAAAATTGCACGATCGAGAAACATTCAAATTTTCCAATGTGATTTTCACTACTGCTGCATCTCACTGTACGTATTTCAAATTTTAAATTCCCGTTACAAAAAAATTGCAAAAAGTTTTCAAAATAAAATTTTGATTTAAATCGGATTTTGAATCGTTAAAAATTACCGGTTGTTACAATCTCCCCTACTCAAAACTTTTCGTCCCCGAAAAGGAACGAGGCAGGCAAATAGTAATTAAATAACTAAATATATTTAAACCAATGGTTCATATCTATAATCATACGTATATATAATTTGAAATATATATATATATACACACAAATCAAAACTTAAAATATTTTCAAACATATTTCAAAATAATTTCAAGTACTCACTCGACGTCTCGATTGGCTGTATATATATATCCCACTTTCGAAACCCGAAAATAGATATCGATGATGCTGCAGTCATCAACAGAATCATTTCCAAGCGACCAGAGTGTGACTTTATATCTATCTAATACACATAGGACTTAACATATACGTTGATCAGACGTATACACCAAATCACTAGGCATTCGATAGGCCAACTTTAACGTCAAATAAGTACTCAAAACATCTTTTTATATTTAAATAGAATATATACCACACTCTAAATCATATATTATAAATAATATATTTCAAATCATTAAAATTTCAAGTAGGGAAAAATGTATCTCTCCCCCACTCATTTATTTGTTAAAATTCAACTACAATTCTTAATAAATATACAAAAATATTATTATTAAATCAAATATATAACAAAATCATTCTATACTATATCTAAATCTTTTCAAATTCATGTTATCAATATTTAAACTTATAACACTTAATTAATTCTATAAGTTAACATATGAATACAATACACATAAAATATTTACAAACCATTGGTATTACCAAATTATTTACAAATATCAAATTAAATATTACATTAAGAAGATCTTATATAATAATATCTTTCAAAATATAAATTTCAAACCAATATTTAATAAAGACAGACTGGCTAGAAAACTTACACTCTTCTTCTACTTCTTACCTTGAAATGGACAAGTATAAATTATAGAATTCGAGGTAAAAGCTGAAAGAACAAAAGAACCTAATCAAAGAGGATCTACGAAGGAAGATAGATTCAAATGGAAAGGAAACTCAGAAGAAGATTTAAATATTAAACAGAATATTATATTTGAAATATTTATTTAAAAACATTTTAAAACATTTATACTTTCCAAAATACGCTCTCTCAAGAAGGATTCTGCGATTAATTCCACTCATTCTAGGGTATCGCTACACTATCTCTAATGAGTGTTTACCCCATAAGCTAAAGCTTTGATAAAACCAAAGCTCTGATACCACTTGTAATGACCCGCCATTTTGACCGTGTCGAATTGACAAAATATGCCAACTCGAAACGTCCAAAACCACAGATTGTTATTAGCATCTGAGGTAAATATAACAAATCACAGACACAGATACAAAGCAATATAATATCTCACAGCGGAAAAATTAAAATACAATAGTAGTTCATGAAGCTTTACATCAGAGTTTACATAAATAATTCAGCGGAAGTCTAATACAATAAATAACTGATAACAATCTGAAACAGAATGACAAAGATAACTGAACAGGTAGATATAAATGAGAAAACCCAATAATCTTCAAACTCCAAGAGTGGATCTCGAAAGCTATGATAATCGATCTGACCCGAGCAATAATGCAAAACAAAACAACTCGGATCAGGACTAACATTCTCGTGGAAGTAAATCAATTCAAAAGAAATGTTCGATGAAATGCAAACAGTAACTTAGAGGATGTTTGGGATCACCATCCTCTAAGGATCCGTCAAACTAGTACTATATAGTATAATACGCTATATACAATAGTGTCTATCAGTAAAGTAAAATATCAAAATAGCGTAAGCGGGATTACCATGATTACCCTTACACCGTTTATATATTCCCATAGTATATACAGTACCGTAATTCCTCCATAAACTGGAGGTTGATCAGAGGGCAATCCATATAAAACAGTACAAAACAAAATCGTAGGGGGATCGTATAAGGCATGTGACAAGGCACACAAGGAATGCCAGGGTGGATTCACCGTTTGCAGAGCCGGACTGGTGGTAACGCATAGTAGCAACTACCGCCCACCTCGATACACACCCCCAAAATCAAAAGGGCCCAAATCGAATCTCAACAGTAATAGAATAATATCGAAGAAGTGTGCTCGATAAGAGGTATGACCTCACTTGGTCCGTGCATAGCTCCTGTTTTAGCCACATCAAGCTGACTCAAGGTAGTCAGGGTCTCGTAATTAATATGAAATAAAATAAAATGGAGTCGTTCGCCAAATCATTCTCTTCATTCTGGAACTCCACCGCGTACACAGTTGTCAAAGTGGTTTTCGGTATTGGCAGAGAGTATGACAATAGCCGATCCCGGTCTCTTTAACAACCAATCGTTTACATTTTTCACACCGTGGTCATTATTTTATAAATCGCTTTATAAAATAGTTTATACAAATTCTCATATTCGAATTTGAATTTAAAATTAAATATCTAACTTCGAATTAAATTTTGAAAATAACCCATTTTGGTCGATTAATGAAATTCGACACTTAGGTTCTAATTTCCTTTTATATAATTTAAAACGAAATATTAAACTTCAATATAAACCAAATCGTCTTATAACTATAATTCAAGTTATATAGTTCAAAACTATTACTTCTACATTTCAAATCAAAATCTTATATTCCATTCAACCAAATTATGATTTAAAACCATTCTTATACATTGATTTAACAAATTCTTAATTCAAACCAAACGATATAAAAAATCAATTCCGCATATAACATCTATATATTCCAATTCATAATTAATCACTTAAAATTGAATTTAATTCTTATCGACTATAAATTCAAAATAAATCAATTTACCCAATTCACATTCATTTCTTATCAAGGTTCATAATTTAAACCAAATCAAATTCAATTTCTTAAATTTACCAATTCAAGTTCATCTCTACAAAAATTCGTATCGATTCTAATTCATAACTTAATATGAGTTCATTCGTTGTTCAAATATCGTTATATAAATTTACATATTTAAACTTCGAATTTAAATCGCGAAATATAACCTATCCATCTTGACTTTATTAAAGTTTATAAAATATATATATATATATAAGAAAATTAACTTTGAAAATAGATATGTATATATATATATAAGTTTATAAAATTCTAAAATAAATTAGAAATAGATTATAAACATATATAAGTTTAAAATAATATAAAAATAGATTTAAAGAAATATTTATAATAATATAAAAAGGTTAAAATACTTATAGGAATCAATTATATGGTTTAAAATAAATAAATTTATAAGTAAAATCTTAAATAAACATTTAAATCCCTATTTACAAATAAATCATTTTAAAACACATAATTTAAAATATACAAAATAATTTATATTTAAATAAAATATAAATATATAAAGTCTTAAGTAAATATTTTTAAAATAAAACTCATTTTACTTCGAAAACATGACCGACGGTGTCCGTATATAGTTTTCTACCCTATGGTCAAGTGATATGGATATTTATCATTTCAACCCGCAATTGATAAAATTTCTACGGGTCTATCATTTCAACCCGCGATCCCAAATCCAATAAAAACCGTTCAGATCTATCATTTCAACCCATAACGATTTTTCCCTATTCTAATGTTCGTTCGGGTATGTATCATTTCAACCCTTAGTGATTTTCCTAAAACTAGGGTATCATATAGTATCAATCACAACATATATATCATCAGTGCAACTACGTGTCATATGAATATATCGTGTCGCATATGAAATGTGCATACATATCAAATCAAACAATTTCTACTAGCAATCCTATACATTTCATATAACAGTTCATTATTTATCTAGCATCCATGAAAAATGTAAGTCAGGTGTGAGATAAACTCACCTTTCGTGGCATATATTGAAGACAGCAAACAAAGGCACGGACTAGAACGGCGATATCCAAGTAAACAACCCGAACATGAGTAAATGGGAATTGATGCAAAACCGCATAATGTTGGTATGGAAAATCAAACGGAATGGACGATGGCGACACACTACAACCCACACAATATATTTTCAAGCTTTATAGTAATATATATATATTTCAAAACCCATAAACTCTCCAAAACATGTATATAAAACCAATAATTTAGAACGTACAAAAGTATAAATTTTATTTCAAAACATTTATCTTCAAACTAAAGTATATAACATATTTTTCTTCAAAACCATTAAAATTTCAAAACAACTCAACGCGCAGTCACCCATAAACTCACACAACCATGCAAAATTTCCACAAAACTTCAGACACACAAAAGGAGAAAACCGCTCAATATAATTTAACCCAAAATATATGCACGTACCTATATGCACTCACACACATACAAACACACACACAACTTGCCCTAGGATACACAACACACATACAAGACAAACACACACACACACACACACACACACACACACACACATATATATATATATATACTCGCACATACCCATGCAGGTCTGGATTTTGGTCGGTCGGATCCGACAGAGGGAGTCACAACAGCCTTGATGAGAAAAAAGCGCTGTGTTGGTGTCTAAGCCGGGTTAGGCGAGGAGGTTCGGGTGAGTGCTAGTAAAAGAGGTTGCCGGTCTTGTGGAGAACAACAGGCTCAAGGGAAGGAAAAGACGCGGAGCCTTGCGGTAGTCGACAACACGCTCAAGCGGAGGGCTGGAGGAAGGAACGGGGCGACATGGAGGAGATGGACTGGTTGGGGTGGGTCTCGGTTGCCGGGTAGGAGGGTTAAAACAGGTGATGGCTTCATTCAGTGATGGGATAAAAAAAAAATGGAAACCAAGGCTACAATATAGTAAGTTTTAAAACGCATGAAAAACAAGGGTTGCTGTGACTTTTATGTGTATAAAAGAAGAATAAGGTACGGGAAAAAGAAATGATGGCGTACTGGTAAAGAATAGGTATATGATGGAGAAAATGGTGTAGATCCGAAATCATGAAGGAGTAACATAAATAACTGATGGGAGAAAATATGGGAAGAGCGATTCAAGGGGCCAACGTGTTTTGCAGACCACATAGTAGGAACGAACGGTTCCTGGAACCCGATAGAAGCTTTCGTTTTTTTTATTAAATAAAAGATTTGAATGCTTAAAAGTTTGAACGGTTTTGGCTCAAACACGAGGGACGTGGAAGAAAGGATTGGAAAGGTGGCTTCCGTCCAATTATATTACCGTTAAGAGGTTCAAATGCTTTTTCATTTTTTTATATATATATAAATGGAACATGAAAGCAACGTTTGAACACAAAAAGGTTTTGGGAAGAAAACTTATGGGATTGGAAGAGTGAAAGCATGCATTAATCTTTAGTGAAAACGTTTAGAAATGGATAAGCTTTGGGTTGGAAAGATAAATGTACATGATGCATGGTTGGAACACCAAAATGGAACACAAGCATGCAATGGAACGCAAGAATGCAAGCAAATAAAAGAAACGTGCATGCATTATAAAATAAATGGTTTTAAAATTAAAGGAAAATGTTCCCACTTAGAAAAACAAAAAAATTTCTCGCTGATTTAATAAAATAAAAGGACGGGTTTTGCAGACCCAAAATATCTAGAAAAGTATGTAAGATCGGAAAAGGGACACATCGAACTCAAATGGCTCTGTTTCAAAAATGAACTGTGCAATCATTTTCACAATTTCAGCGCGAACCGAACACCGAAACTGACAAATGAATATATTGCGGAAATCAGCGCGACGAGACGGACACAACGGTATAAAATTTGCAGTGTCAGGATGCTCCGTTCAAAAGCGCGTTACGGACCCCTTTGACGTAAAAATGCGGACGGAAAACGGAGGTCAAAACGTCCGATTTTCGCGAAACGAACTTCGCCGTCGAATTCGTGACAACGAATAGAATATTTTTCGTGTTTGTCCGAACTGGTTTTGGAGAAATTTTTAAATCGCTAAAATTTGGTCTGTTATGCGCAGCTTTGCATTGAAAATTGCACGATCGAGAAACATTCAAATTTTCCAATGTGATTTTCACTACTGCTGCATCTCACTGTACGTATTTCAAATTTTAAATTCCCGTTACAAAAAAATTGCAAAAAGTTTTCAAAATAAAATTTTGATTTAAATCGGATTTTGAATCGTTAAAAATTACCGGTTGTTACAATCTCCCCTACTCAAAACTTTTCGTCCCCGAAAAGGAACGAGGCAGGCAAATAGTAATTAAATAACTAAATATATTTAAACCAATGGTTCATATCTATAATCATACGTATATATAATTTGAAATATATATATATATACACAAATCAAAAGTTAAAATATTTTCAAACATATTTCAAAATAATTTCAAGTACTCACTCGACGTCTCGATTGGCTGTATATATATATCCCACTTTCGAAACCTGAAAATAGATATCGATGATGCTGCAGTCATCAACAGAATCATTTCCAAGCGACCAGAGTGTGACTTTATATCTATCTAATACACATAGGACTTAACATATACGTTGATCAGACGTATACACCAAATCACTAGGTATTCGATAGGCCAACTTTAACGTCAAATAAGTACTCAAAACATCTTTTTATATTTAAATAGAATATATACCACACTCTAAATCATATATTATAAATAATATATTTCAAATCATTAAAATTTCAAGTAGGGAAAAATGTATCTCTCCCCCACTCATTTATTTGTTAAAATTCAACTACAATTCTTAATAAATATACAGAAATATTGTTATTAAATCAAATATATAACAAAATCATTCTATACTATATCTAAATCTTTTCAAATTCATGTTATCAATATTTAAACTTATAACACTTAATTAATTCTATAAGTTAACATATGAATACAATACACATAAAATATTTACAAACCATTGGTATTACCAAATTATTTACAAATATCAAATTAAATATTACATTAAGAAGATCTTATATAATAATATCTTTCAAAATATAAATTTCAAACCAATATTTAATAAAGACAGACTGGCTAGAAAACTTACACTCTTCTTCTACTTCTTACCTTGAAATGGACAAGTATAAATTATAGAATTCGAGGTAAAAGCTGAAAGAACAAAAGAACCTAATCAAAGAGGATCTACGAAGGAAGATAGATTCAAATGGAAAGGAAACTCAGAAGAAGATTTAAATATTAAACAGAATGTTATATTTGAAATATTTATTTAAAAACATTTTAAAACATTTATACTTTCCAAAATACGCTCTCTCAAGAAGGATTCTGCGATTAATTCCACTCATTCTAGGGTATCGCTACACTATCTCTAATGAGTGTTTACCCCATAAGCTAAAGCTTTGATAAAACCAAAGCTCTGATACCACTTGTAACGACCCGCCATTTTGACCGTGCCGAATTGACAAAATATGCCAACTCGAAACGTCCAAAACCAAGGATTGTTATTAGCTTCTGAGGTAAATATAACAAATCACAGATCACAGACACAGATACAAAGCAATATAATATCTCACAGCGGAAAAATTAAAATACAATAGTAGTTCATGAAGCTTTACATCAGAGTTTACATAAATAATTCAGCGGAAGCCTAATACAATAAATAACTGATAACAATCTGAAACAGAATGACAAAGATAACTGAACAGGTAGATATAAATGAGAAAACCCAATAATCTTCAAACTCCAAGAGTGGATCTCGAAAGCTGTGATAATCGATCTGACCCGAGCAATAATGCAAAACAAAACAACTCGGATCAGGACTAACATTCTCGTGGAAGTAAATCAATTCAAATGAAATGTTCGATGAAATGCAAACAGTAACTTAGAGGATGTTTGGGATCACCATCCTCTAAGGATCCGTCAAACTAGTACTATATAGTATAATACGCTATATACAATAGTGTCTATCAGTAAAGTAAAATATCAAAATAGCGTAAGCGGGATTACCATGATTACCCTTACACCGTTTATATATTCCCATAGTATATACAATACCGTAATTCCTCCGTAAACTGGAGGTTGATCAGAGGGCACTCCATATAAAACAGTACAAAACAAAATCGTAGGGGGATCGTATAAGGCATGTGACAAGGCACGCAAGGAATGCCAGGGTGGATTCACCGTTTGCAGAGCCGGACTGGTGGTAACGCATAGTAGCAACTACCGCCCACCTCGATATACACTCCCAAAATCAAAAGGGCCCAAATCAAATATCAACAGTAATAGAATAATATCGAAGAAGTGTGCTCGATAAGAGGTATGACCTCACTTGGTCCGTGCATAGCTCCTGTTTTAGCCACATCAAGCTGACTCAAGGTAGTCAGGGTCTCGTAATTAATATGAAATAAAATAAAATGGAGTCGTTCGCCAAATCATTCTCTTCATTCTGGAACTCCACCGCGTACACAGTTGTCAAAGTGGTTTTCGGTATTGGCAGAGAGTATGACAATAGCCGATCCCGGTCTCTTTAACAACCAATCGTTTACATTTTTCACACCGTGGTCATTATTTTATAAATCACTTTATAAAATAGTTTATACAAATTCTCATATTCGAATTTGAATTTAAAATTAAATATCTAACTTCGAATTAAATTTTGAAAACAACCCATTTTAGTCGATTAATGAAATTCGACACTTAGGTTCAAATTTCCTTTTATATAATTTAAAACGAAATATTAAACTTCAATATAAACCAAATCGTCTTATAACTATAATTCAAGTTATATAGTTCAAAACTATTACTTCTACATTTCAAATCAAAATCTTATATTCCATTCAACCAAATTATGATTCAAAACCATTCTTATACATTGATTTAACAAATTCTTAATTCAAACCAAACGATATAAAAATCAATTCCGCATATAACATCTATATATTCCAATTCATAATTAATCACTTAAAATTGAATTTAATTCTTATCGACTATAAATTCAAAATAAATCAATTTACCCAATTCACATTCATTTCTTATCAAGGTTCATAATTTAAACCAAATCAAATTCAATTTCTTAAATTTACCAATTCAAGTTCATCTCTACAAAAATTCGTATCGATTCTAATTCATAACTTAATATGAGTTCATTCGTTGTTCAAATATCGTTATATAAATTTACATATTTAAACTTCGAATTTAAATCGCGAAATATAACCTATCCATCTTGACTTTATTAAAGTTTATAAAATATATATATATATAAGAAAATTAACTTTGAAAATAGATATGTATATATATATATATATATAAGTTTATAAAATTCTAAAATAAATTAGAAATAGATTATAAACATATATAAGTTTAAAATACTATAAAAATAGATTTAAAGAATATTTATAATAATATAAAAAGGTTAAAATACTTATAGGAATCAATTATATGGTTTAAAATAAATAAATTTATAAGTAAAATCTTAAATAAACATTTAAATCCCTATTTACAAATAAATCATTTTAAAACACATAATTTAAAATATACAAAATAATTTATATTTAAATAAAATATAAATATATAAAGTCTTAAGTAAATATTTTTAAAATAAAACTCATTTTACTTCGAAAACATGACCGACGGTGTCCGTATATAGTTTTCTACCCTATGGTCAAGTGATACGGATATTTATCATTTCAACCTGCAATTGATAAAATTTCTACGGGTCTATCATTTCAACCCGCGATCCCAAATCCAATAAAAATCGTTCAGATCTATCATTTCAACCCATAACGATTTTTCCCTATTCTAATGTTCGTTCGGGTATGTATCATTTCAACCCTTAGTGATTTTCCTAAAACTAGGGTATCATATAGTATCAATCACAACATATATATCATCAGTGCAACTACGTGTCATATGAATATATCGTGTCGCATATGAAATGTGCATACATATCAAATCAAACAATTTCTACTAGCAATCCTATACATTTCATATAACAGTTCATTATTGATCTAGCATCCATGGAAAATGTAAGTCAGGTGTGAGATAAACTCACCTTTCGTGGCATATATTGAAGACAGCAAACAAAGGCACGGACTAGAACGGCGATATCCAAGTAAACAACCCAAACATGAGTAAATGGGAATCGATGCAAAACCGCATAATGTTGGTATGGAAAATCAAACGGAATGGACGATGGCGACACACCACAACCCACACAGTATATTTTCAAGCTTTATAGTAATATATATATATATATATATTTCAAAACCCATAAACTCTCCAAAACTTGTATATAAAACCAATAATTTAGAACGTACAAAAGTATAAATTTTATTTCAAAACATTTATCTTCAAACTAAAGTATATAACATATTTTTCTTCAAAACCATTAAAATTTCAAAACAACTCAACGCGCAGTCACCCATAAACTCACACAACCATGCAAAATTTCCACAAAACTTCAGACACACAAAAGGAGAAAACCGCTCAATATAATTTAACCCAAAATATATGCACGTACCTATATGCACACACACACAAACAAACACACACACACACACCGGCCTAGGATACACAACACACATACAAAACAAACATATATATATATATATATATATATATATATATATATATATACTCGCACATACCCACGCAGGTCTGGATTTTGGTCGGTCGGATCTGACAGAGGGATTCACAACAGCCTTGATGAGAAAAAAAGGCGCTGTGTTGGTGTCTAAGCCGGGTTAGGCGAGGAGGTTCGGGTGAGTGCTAGTAAAAGAGGTTGCCGGTCTTGTGGAGAACAACAGGCTCAAGGGAAGGAAAAGACGCGGAGCCTTGCGGTAGTCGACAACACGCTCAGGCGGAGGGCTGGAGGAAGGAACGGGGCGACATGGAGGAGATGGACTGGTTGGGGTGGGTCTCGGTTGCCGGGTAGGAGGGTTAAAACAGGTGATGGCTTCATTCAGTGATGGGAGAAAAAAAAATGGAAACGAAGGCTACAATATAGTAAGTTTTAAAACGCATGAAAAACAAGGGTTGCTGTGACTTTTATGTGTATAAAAGAAGAATAAGGTACGGGAAAAAGAAATAATGGCGTACTGGTAAAGAACAGGTATATGATGGAGAAAATGGTGTAGATCCGAAATCATGAAGGAGTAACATAAATAACTGATGGGAGAAAATATGGGAAGAGCGATTCAAGGGGCCAACGTGTTTTGCAGACCACATAGTAGGAACGAACGGTTCCTGGAACCCGATAGATGCTTTCGTTTTTTTTTATTAAATAAAAGATTTGAATGCTTAAAAGTTTGAACGGTTTTGGCTCAAACACGAGGGACGTGGAAGAAAGGATTGGAAAGGTGGCTTCCGTCCATTTATATTACCGTTAAGAGGTTCAAATGCTTTTTCATTTTATATATATATATATATAAATGGAACATGAAAGCAACGTTTGAACACAAAAAGGTTTTGGGAAGAAAACTTATGGGATTGGAAGAGTGAAAGCATGCATTAATCTTTAGTGAAAACGTTTAGAAATGGATAAGCTTTGGGTTGGAAAGATAAATGTACGTGATGCATGGTTGGAACACCAAAATGGAACACAAGCATGCAATGGAACGCAAGAATGCAAGCAAATAAAAGAAACGTGCATGCATTACAAAATAAATGGTTTTAAAATTAAAGGCAAATGTTCCCACTTAGAAAAACAAAAAAAATTCTCGGTGATTTAATATAATAAAAGAACGGGTTTTGCAGACCCAAAATATCTAGAAAAGTATGTAAGATCAGAAAAGGGACACATCGAACTCAAATGGCTCTGTTTCAAAAATGAACTGTGCAATCATTTTCACAATTTCAGCGCGAACCGAACACCGAAACTGACAAATGAATATATTGCGGAAATCAGCGCGACGAGACGGACACAACGGTATAAAATTTGCAGTGTCAGGATGCTCCGTTCAAAAGCGCGTTACGGACCCCTTTGACGTAAAAATGCGGACGGAAAACGGAGGTCAAAACGTCCGATTTTCGCGAAACGAACTTCGCCGTCGAATTCATGACAACGAATAGGATATTTTTCGTGTTTGTCCGAACTGGTTTTGGAGAAATTTTTAAATCGCTAAAATTTGGTCTGTTATGCGCAGCTTTGCATTGAAAATTGCACGATCGAGAAACATTCAAATTTTCCAATGTGATTTTCACTACTGCTGCATCTCACTGTACGTATTTCAAATTTTAAATTCCCGTTACAAAAAAATTGCAAAAAGTTTTCAAAATAAAATTTTGATTTAAATCGGATTTTGAATCGTTAAAAATTACCGGTTGTTACAGTTATAATCTTCACTTGTCCCTAGGATAAGTCTACCTACTATATAACATTTTCATTAATGTTATTTATTTATAATAGGTGATTATCATTTCTACAAGTTATGCTTACCCTAAAAGGTGTCTTTAATTACATATCTTTATTATTTCTACCAGTTATGTATACCACTAGGTGTCTTTAATTACATAACCTTATCGGGCTAAGTTTGCAGGCCTATATGTAAATATTACCCACCCCCTTAGATTTTCCTAGCCCACCCACTGTCCATTGAATTTTTTACTTAACCCTAACTTTAGTTCATATTCATACAATCCCTATGGATTAGATTAGGTTAAGTAGTCCAATTCATTACCATGTCCATTTATGGTTTATAATGGGCTAGACCTCCCACATTAGGTCTACAACTTGTGGATGCTGGATATGTCGGTCTGGTCCGGGCAGTCTTCTTCCACAAGTTGGGCCTAACCTCGTGTCATAGCCCTTCTCCTATTTGCACACTTAGACCTCTTACATTAGGTTCAACATTAGTGGCTGCTGGATATGCCAGTTGAGTCTGGGCAGACTTTCACCACTAATGCAACCTAACCTCGTGTCATAAGTGCAATTACAATTTATAATTGTAATCCTAGGCATTCATCTTCATTTATTCAATTCTACGTATATAATCATACAACCATTCTAATTCACACAGGTAAGGGCTATGGTATATAAATGGGACAAATCAATATGCAATATAAACAGTGGTAGTTACTACCCATATTTTTAACAAGTCTATAACATATAAACATTTCCAATATTTCAACTAATCTTATGTATAAATTTTCAACCATTTATTTTCATATCAGATTGCACCTCCAAATTAATGTCTCAAAACATAATATATGTTATGTTCCAAAATCCTATTTCAAATTATGCCCCAAATCCCAATATATGTCGCGTGACTTACTACATGTAATTAACTTTATTTAAAATAACATGTAGTTCTCCAATAGTGTATCATTTACCCAATTCATAGGTTCATAAAATGGATCTATACAATGATATTCATTTTTCTTAAACATTCAAGTAAATGTACATCTCAACATATTTACTAATTGAACATATTATCCTTTTTAGCGCAATAATGCATTTCATCAAATTAAACCTTCCAATATGTTCATTATGGGGAATGCCAAACGATAGAGGTATTATTATTATTCAAAAAATATATTTTAAACCCCCTCGCCTTTCATGCTTTTCCCAAATTTTGGATCCGATCTGCTCTATCATCCATGGTTTCCCTTTTCCCTTTAATTTGATTCACAATCTAACAACCATGGGTTTATTATTTCATGAAAAGAGAAGAGAAATAATTCAAATAGATTGGTTCTTAGAAGTTTACCTTGCTTTCATGATTCAATAATCTTTTTTTTATTAACGTTGATTCCCTCTTCCATATCTGAATCCATAATTCTCGTAGGCTAACAATTTAATTTCAGAATAGATTTGAGAAGAGAGAGAGAGCCATGGCAGAGCTCCAGCGTAGCCGCCGAATTATGATGTTTAGGGTTAGGTCTAAGGTCTTATTTATAAGTGCTCAAAACCTTATCGTACACGCAACGCTGAGTCAACATTGAACCCAGTTAAGAAAATAGTCCAGGTTCGCAGATGAATCTAGTCGGATCTTATCGTACACGCAGTGCTGAGTTAGCATTGGGTCCTGCAAGCTGTTTTGGTGTATAAGTTTGATTTTTGAATGTATGAATTTATTTAACTTTTATATTCACATGTAATCTTCTTATGCGTATACAATTCTTATAACGACCACTTTATGCTTATATATATACGCACAATTTTTGTTTTGTTTTCAAAATTCAAACGGTGTTGCACCGTTATTTGATTCTTGCTATATTTCATTGTTGCAGCCTTATCTTGAATTTTATCTCTTGTATACATATATTTCTACATATATATATATATATTCTCATATATTTTCTTTGTTTCCTTATATGTACATTCTTATCCTTTCAAATTTTGAATTCGTATACGTACAAATATTAGTATGCTCAGTTGGCCCTCTCTAAAACAAAAATAAAAATTATGTCGTCGTCGGGGTTCGAACCCTCAACCTCTATGTTGCAAATCCTATGCCTTAACCAACTAAGCTATGATGTCTTTTGTTAATAAGTTTAGAAACAATGGTAGTCATTGTTCTCCTTCTTTTACCTTATTCTCATGCTTTGATACAATACTTCATATAAATGTATCTCTTTCCCCTTAACTCAGTTTTCTGCCATCCATAGGTCTAAATTGACCAGAAAATCGCCACGAACGCAATGACGCTAATCCCGTGCCCAAATTCTTGAAGCTCTTCAAATTTTTCTTTTTTTAAAAAAAATATGCATTTTAATCGCATTGCATTTCTTCTTATTGCATGTAATTTGTTAATCTTTTCTTCATTTCAATGTATGGACATATTACATGCAATTATATTATCATAAAATGCAGGGTGTTACAGAACGACTATTATCCTTATGGGTGCTGACCACTAAGTCTACCCCTGGAGCCACGCATCACATGAATCCTCGAATCACTCATCAGCCTTTTGATTGCTTGTAAAGGACAGTCTCATTAGGCCTACAATACAAATGCAGTCAAGGCATCCCTCTTGATGGACACTACAAGCCTGCCTCCATTGGACCGCCCATGTGACAACCATGAGATTTGAACCTTTGACCTCTTGGAAAGAAAAATCACACGCTAACCACTATGCTAAAAGATTTTTTGTTATCTTTCAGAAAGGAATGTTACAAACTACCCCCTTAAACAGCCTAACTTCCTCGTTGGCTCATCATTACTCACCATCTAAGCTTTGTGCATGTAACTCACATCAATACCGCATCAACTGACATTCGTAGCATTACACATACAATTCCAGCTGGGTGCAGGTTGTGATACTTGTAACCGTGAGGCTCAAACCCTTGACCTCTCGAAAAGCAACACTATGCACTAACCACCGTGCTAAAAAAAATCTTTGTATTAGATTTCTGAAAGGGTTGTTATAACATCACTATGCTTACAGCGGAGGACTATCCTAGAGTACCTCTATATTTCGTTTGAAGTAGTTGATTTCCCACTCCGGCATAGCGTGCCCAATCTTAATATCAGATCTGAGATCATCACTCCTTCACCTGAATGGGAAACGGTTCTACAAAATCCACCTCATGAGATAAGGGTGCTATGATGGAACTGTTATGGTCTTCTTTGTTAGGCCTACGTCTAGATTCCTCTTGGACTGCTCCAAACGCTTCTTACCTTTCAATTAGACTATAACAACCCATACTTTAAGTAATAAAATCACCAAATAATTACAGGAGTAATATGTGTTTGAAATTTGAAAACAAACGCGTGTGAAGAAAATTAATGCGCTGTAATTAAAACAGGCAAACTAAAATAACGTAAACTAACAATGTTCAAAATAGTTAATTATGCACAAAGAAAAGGGGCCCTGGTTATTTAATGCCCTTTTTTGGGTCTATGTTGTTCTAAAACGGGCTCGGGTTTTCTTTGACGGTGAGATTTATTTTAATTTAAGTCATACAGACATAATTCATTTGGACATCTATAAATAAATTTATAGGGCTAACCTTTAAACTCACATTTTTCTGAGAGAGTGCGGGAGTCCTGCCACTCCCCTCTCCTCCTCCAATTCTACAGAAATAGAATATATCATATTTATGCTATTTAATTTAAGATTTGGAGGTAAATGTTGTAATTTTAAAATTTAGATGTCTAAATTTTCTGTCTGCATGAGGTAAGTTCTTCAAATCTGAATTTAAATAGTTTATTGAATTCGGGTTTGTAAATCCGTAAAAAAAGTTTTATAGATTCAAATAGGGAAGACCACAGATAACAAATCTGAATCCATATCAGATCCAGAACTTAAAGCGCAAACTCCAGGTGAGTGGATTTAAATTACTCTTTTTAATAGTGGTGTATATCGTAAGATATTCTCTTAGTCCTCTTTTTCTCTTTCCGTGTCGGATTTTACCGTTTTATGTTAAATTTGGTTATGCGCAAAATAAGCCTAAATATGCAATATTTGGATACTATACGACCGATTTGTGCATCTAATTTTATACAACCGATTGTAATCCTTTTATTTTGCGTATTTGGGAAAATATAATTCAATTGGAATTATGAATATAAGAGGATTTGATAATTTGGGGCTAAATGAATATGTAATATCAAAACCATAATAAAAGGAAATATAGGCTAAAAATAGGCAAACTGGATAAATCTTGTCAAATAACTGTGACACAGGTTGACTTGACGTAATTAATATTACATATAGTAAAATTGTAATTAAACAATAATTTGAGATTTCCCTTGTTTATTTGTTAAAATCACCGTTCAGATTTAGAATAAAATGAATATAGAAATGGTCGAAATTGAAAGAAAAAGGGTTATTCGCCAAATTGTGAACAAATTTACTGTAGTAATGCCAAACTGGGAATATAACCCGAGAACAGGTATTTACGTATACAGATTAAATTATGAAGTTAGAAGTAGCCTAAATTGATTGGTTAGGAAAAATAGAATATATTTCCGTAGTTTGGTTTGTAAGAGAAATGGAAAACATAATTTTAAATATGAACAGAATTAAAGACATGGATTAGTACGAAATAGGGGTTTAGCCGTATTGTGCACTATCCAATAGCACAAAAATAATTGAAAAAAAGGATGTCTTGTAATTATAGATTTCTATTTCTTCAATTACCTTAAACTATTTTTTTAACAAAAAGGAATATATAATATAACGAAAGGGAGAATCTAATATGAAAAGGAATATATAATATAACGAAAGTGAAACATTATAGATTTCTATTTCTTCAATTACCTTAAACTATTTCTATTTCTCTCATACTTTGTAAGTATATTTGTTGAGTGCAGAGTTTAAAATCTAATACATCATAAGGATCTAAGGTGCCAATCCAAGATGTACACCAAAAATACATTTGTTTTGTCTGGAATCTCATTTGATATAAGATATCATGTTCAAAAATCTTAAAACAAGATATGACCGAAATCTAGGATTTAAAACGTTGGCACAGAGGATATCACAACAAATTAAAATTGAAATATAACTTAGTTAGTGCTTGAAAATAACAAGACAGCATTAAGTGTGCCATAAATAATTATTTATAAGAAACTGGGAGCTAATAAATTAAAAGAATTTAGACCAATTTCCTTAATCAATTGTTCTATTAAGATAGTTACTAAAGTATTAGCGAATATATTAAGTTTGAAGATGAATGATCTTATCGATTGTTCTTAAACCGCGCTTATAAAAGGTAGAAACATAGTAGATGGGGTAGCAGCTGTTCAAGAATATATCAATTTATGTGTTAAGAACAACTTTACCTGCGCTATTCTGAAAATTGAATTTGAAAAGGCGTTCAATTTTGTAGATTGGGATTTTATCTCTGAGTTATTATTAGCTAGGGGTTTTAGCATAAGATAGGATTAATTGGATCATTCGTTTACTCAAATCTGGTTGTTCTAACATAGTAGCTAATGGTGTTGTAGGAAAGAAAATTCGGTCTAAGAGGGGGCTTAGACAAGGCAATCATTTGCCGCCTCTTTTGTTTAATCTCTTTGTTGATGTATTTACCAAAATTATTAAGAGAGCAGAAGGAAAAGGATTTCTAGGCTTTGTAGGTAATAGAGATTTTAGTAATGAATTATCTATTCTTCAATTTGCGAACAATACTCTTTTATTTCTCTTTCATTTACCTAAACATATTATAGCTTTGAAATTTATTTTTTATGGTTTTGAGATGCTTTCCGGTCTCAAAATTAATTTTGATAAAAGTTCGGCTATGGTTCTTAATGATTATGATAAGGTTGAGAATCAAGTTGCTAATACCTTAAGTTGTTCTATTATGAGTTTCCCTTTTAACCATTTGGGTTTTAAGATTAGGCCTTCAAAGCTTAAGAATGAGGATTGGATAATTATTATTGATAAAATTAATAATAGATTATCTAATCGGAATAACATATTTTTTATCAAGTGTAGGAAGATTAGTGCTTATTAATTCCGTATTATCAGCTATTCCTACGTATTGGATGGCTATACACCGCTTTCCTAATCGGGTAATTGATAAAATTGACAGAATTAGACATAATTTTCTCTGGAGTGGAGAAAGCATTTGTAGTGGGTACAAATGTTTAATTAATTGGGAAGTTTGTTGTAGACTGAAGAACGATGGGGGAATTGGGGTTATTGATCTATATAACTTTAACTCATCTTTGCTAGCTAAATGGTTATGGAAATATAGAAATCCTAAAGTGACGGCAACTTGAAAGCATATAGTATTTAAATTTTATTATGAAGGGGGTAAAATTGTATTTGATATTGATTATATTAGGAACAATAGACTATCTTCTTTCTGGATATCCATCTTGAAATGTTTTGATTTTTTTAATTTAGGTTATAATTTGATAGTACACTCGGGTGATAATACATTTTTTTTTGGGCACGATTCCTGGATTTCTAGACTACCACTTAAAATTGAATTTGAAGAGCTCTTTGAGATTGGTTTGCTTTAAAAATGCATTGGTTAAGAATGTTTATAGGGAGAATTTAAATCCCCATGGGAATTTACATTCGAGAATATATTAGATGGTTTAGTATTCACGCAATTTGCCTTGCTACGTGTTAAGCTATCATTGTATCGTATTGATAATAATTGTGATAGTGTTTATTGGGGCTTTGATAAGAGTCTGAAGTACTCCTCTAGATCTCTGTATAAGTTCCTGAATTTTACAGGCATTTCGATTTTAAATTTATTTGGAGGGCAAATGCTCCGCCCAAAACCAAATTTCATATGTGGCTGATTATGCATAAGAAATTAAACACTGTAGAGCAATTAAGAAAGAAAAATATTAATTTCGATTCTAAATGTTGTTTTTGTAATTGTTTTGATGAAAATGTTGATCATTTTTGTTTTGTTTTAAAACTTACTATATTTTAAGTATGATTTTAAAAAAAATTGTTTTAATTTTTTCTCATAATCTTATGAATTGTGATTTTTACTTGAACTCTTTTAGATTTGTTTTTAATTATAAAAATAGATATATACTTGATACATTAGTAATCATTATTTGTTGGTTTATTTGGTTTGATAGAAATCAGAAAATGTTTCATTCTAATGCTGATACAGCTGTTATGGTAATGGTTATCGTTACCATTTGACAAATACCGTTAGCGTACCGTTTTTACTAGTAAGTCAGAATTGCTTACCGTTACTGATAATCTGGTAATCATTACAATGGTAATGGTAAATTATCGTTTGTCAATTAAAGCAGGTATTTTGACATGTTTTTTTTGTACACAATGCATCTTTATTATGCTATATGTGATGTTAGTTAATGAAAACCATAAATGAGAAAAAAATAAGTGTACTTAGAATTATTTTACCTAATTATTAAAATAAATATAATCATTTATTTAGTTCTAAATGCATGTAATAAACCATATTAGATGAATATACATATAAGGCAAATTCTATTTGAACCCAGCGAATTGCTGAGTAGCCCCCTAAAATTCTGTAAAAACAAGTAAACCCATCATTTTGCTGAGTATCCCCCCGTTTAATTTAAAAAAAAAACAATAATACCCTTCCTCGTAGTGGATCTACGTGGAATTGTATGAAACCACGCAGGGCCACTACTAGGATACTAACCATATCTCGTAGAGGCTCTACGGGGTATGGTTAGTATCCTAGTAGTGGCCCTGCGTGGTTTCATACAATTCCACGTAGATCCACTACGAGGTAGACCGAAAATTAGAAAAAAAATATAACTGAAGAGGGGTTGTTTTGTCATTGATATTTTTTATAAAAATGGGGGGCTACTCAGCATTTCTCTATGTTCAAATAGAATTTGCCTTTAATTTTAAATTTATTGATAAAATTACTGTTACCGTTGGTATTGAAGAAATATTATTGATAATTTACCATTAAAAATGATAAATTTACCGTTACCATATCGTTTTGACTGGTATACCAATTTCAATCATAAATGGTTTATTACATGACTAGCATGTTGTATATACATAACTAGCATGTTGTTATAAATATACATGTTGTATATACATATTTTCTTTAAACTCTTTCTCTCAAGTCATAAATAGCATGAACATCTTGTACATTTATATTTGTATCTATGTCCATATTGCCATCCAATACATTTGGAACTCATAATTTAGCTGAGGGTTGAATGCTCGATTTTATATCAATAACATCTGTAAGAAAGCTACAATATGTATATACAACATTTTTAATATGATCAAAATATGCTACATAATTTATTAATGTGCAAAATGTAACGTACTTTTGGCTCAGATGATATAATTTCGAGGGTGAGTGTTGCATCACATACGACTATTTAGTAGTACAGAACTATATTGCATCAAATGTTGCTATAAAATAATGGTATGCATGAAAATACATTTTTGTATCATATATAATATATTGAATAATATATGATTTGATAGATTAGCAAACACATGTTACCTTTGACTCATGCCTATAAAATATCATGTACCAGATATGGATAGCTAAATTGTACATTTTACTGAAAATTTATGAAAGAAAGATATCCAAAGTACGTTTATTATTTCTCATATTACGCTACATGAGCAAATTACTATAAATAAAGGATGGAATTCCTTATAAAGTATTGATCGTCCCTAATAATCAAAATGATTTTCAACACTATGGTTAATTGTAGGTGCCGATACAAATTGTCCTACTGCCAACCTTCTAGCTTTCCTAATAAAGCTCTATGGATTTGAATGCATCAAAAAACATTAATTCATTGTCATCAATCATTTTCACTACTATAAATCCATAATAGGTTAGTAAATTACAAAGAAAATAAATATCAAACTCCTCCAACTTTATCTCAGTTGCTTTGTAAAACGATTTTTTTAGTTGTTCTAATTTAGATTATTTATGAACTTTAGTTGGTTTGTGAGAACCACCAACATACTTTCTGCACATTTAATCATCAATAATCATTCACTACCAAGACATCATATAACTAGAATAAAATTAGGAATCATTCTATAATAATAGCGGGTACAAGATTATGCAATTTTTATTTGCAAATCTATCAAGTAACTAGGATTTATAAATTCATACCTTGATTGATCTGACGTAAGAAGATATTGTTATCTTTAAAGTACATCTTTTTAAACATTAGTTTTGGTTGTATTTAATGCAAATGGTAAGAGATTTCAGAAAAATAATAATGAAGACATGAGCTATAATCATAGTATCCACACTACAGATATCTATGATATACCACGTGCTACATACATCGAGGACTCACAAATAATCGTTCCGTCTATATGCCTGAGTTTCGTTTACTAGTGGAGCTACTATGGCCATTTTGTACGAAACTCAATTGGGAATTTACTGTATATATATAAAGAACAGCTTCGTTAGGCCTTCAATAAGATGTTCAACGTGGTCTCCCTCTTCCCAATATATCTACAACCCCACACAACCACACCTTAAGTAATTAGAAGACCTACTAATGGGTTAATGGTTTTGCCCTGAATCAAACAAACTAAGCAACCAAATGGCATAGTCGCCTTATCCAACATCTCAATAGTGAAACATTATTGGTCTTTCAGTTTAACTTAAATTTTCCCTATTCTTGTTACTGACTGATGATGATAAATATCTGAACCTATGACAACCCAGATTCTAACAGACTGAATTTTTTTCAAAATTCCAATCTATCGAAACTCGGATTGGTTTGCTCTGCTATCCTGCAGAAAAGACAGAGACATAAAATATGTCAGAGCTCAGAAAATATCTCACAGCAGAATGGATAAAATATAATATAAATCAAAGTATAGCCTTACCGTATTAATAATAGTACCTAACCAGTACCCAAAGCTATAATGTCTCATGTCTCTGCCACAAATTTAACCTGCGAGTATGTTATGAGGAGGGGGTCCGAACACAAATTCTGGTGACTGGATTTAAACTATACACTTTGGATAATCCTACATATACCGTTCAATCATATTTTCTTATTTATTAGGTTACTTGGTTTAACAACACTCAAGGCTTACACACACATCACACCCATTTACTTCCCAGTGGATTAACCTAATACAGTATATATGTAGCTACCCCCAATATTGAGGTACACCCCATGGTACCCCAACCGCATGGTCTCCACCGTAACACCGTCGAAATATACACAGTCCCTCATCCTACGTCGTAGTGACGTACGGATGCATATATCTATCATTGCTATGCTACGTAAATGTACTGACTGCCAACATTGTTCGAATCAGACTCAATACAAGAGTAATGCCCTCAAGTCTACAATACAACACCTAGAGCCGACTTGCATGTATCTAGACTGTCCACCATACGTGTCCTCAATTATAGATCGATGCCTCAATCGCACGTCCTCTAATGTGCACTGAGTTCTATGGCAAGGCGATACAAGAAACACGGAACTCGGTCGGGAGCTTGTCCATATCTGTACAGGCCCATCTTTAAAGAGTCTCTATATACAGATATACATAGGGTCTGTTTTCGTGGTGGCAATGGCCCCAGCTCGGCCCTTCCCTCAACTAGTAAAGACTATCAGAGCTAAGCGACTGCCCCTACACAAACAATCTAAACATCCATGTGGCATCTCCCCTCAACCCTTTGCCCCGATAGTGAAGGGTGAAATGGTATCTTGGGTTTAGCTCGAGTCTTTCCGCATCCCACTGGCTGCCGATGAAGGGTGTCCGACGGTCTACCATCCTTGTTGGTCGTGACCCTCTGCCTCCTCATGAGGAAATCGCTGAACCACCCTCGTGTCACCTCGTCACACCATTCTGACTACATAGCTACATCTGCAGTTAAGGCCCACCTAGCAGTTACACCCAGACCCAACCTCTGCGGGCACATCCTAAGACATCTGCCACCGCATGGAGGACTACTAGGAGCACCTTACGTACCTCAGGAAGCCGTGTGCTTCCCCTTCCAGTCCTTTGGAGCCGTCAGAACAATTAGATGAATGTGCGCTCCCCCTCGTGCCTTATAACACCACGATGATCTACCCCGTTGGGTTATTCACCGTCAAACGTGTGAATTGGTTCAAGCACCCCACTTTAATATGTTATTAGACCCTATTTCTAAACATTCTTTTATGCGCTTGCCTTACCTCATCAGGTTTCCTTATAACTTGGTTATTCTCATTCACATTGAATTCTTATTCAAATTACCAAGTTTCTCTTTCTTATTAATTTCAGTTATATAACTTAACCCATTTAAGTTTATTAATAAGCCCACAACATGTTATTCCCTAGATTGTGGTCCAAGGTCTGAAATCCACAATCCCTTTATATTTTTATTTGATTTTATCAATACAATAACATGTTCTACTTAATATGTAATTAAGTATATCCCAGTTCACATGTTTTCTGTTTAACATGTCAGTCATTATTTATGATTACATATAACTTATTTCATTTCATAAGTTTTCCTTATCCTTTCTCATTTAATCATAATTCCATTTTACATTGTCAATACAACTTATCGCTATTTACTTATTAACTTAATCTGTTAACAAAGGCCCATTAATAAGTTTCTCTACCCGTTTATTATAACCTATGTTATAATTTCCACTTGTCCCTAGGACAAGCCTAAACATTCTTATCAATGGGTTTCTGACTTCCAAGCTTACAAATTACTTAATTTATAATTAAGTACAACTTCCTATATCTAATATATTTTTCCCCTTTTTTCAACTGGTTATGGCTTTCCCCATTTACTGATTGCTTAATTTACAATTAAGTGTCCCGTATCTCATTTCGCCAACTATCCCGTTTCCTTGTTAGTTTATTATACCCTAAGTTATAATCTTCACTTGTCCCTAGGATAAGTCTACCTACTATATAACATTTTCATTAATGTAATTTATTTATAATAGGTGATTATCAGTTCTAAAAGTTATGCTTACCCTAAAAGGTGTCTTTAATTACATATCTTTATTATTTCTACCAGTTATGTATACCACTAGGTGTCTTTAATTACATAACCTTATCAGGCTAAGTTTGCGGGCCTATATGTAAATATTTCCCACCCCCTTAGATTTTCCTAGCCCACCCACTGTCCATTGAATTTTTTTACTTAACCCTAACTTTAGTTCATATTCATACAATCCCTATGGATTAGATTAGGTTAAGTAGTCCAATTCATTACCATGTCCATTTATGGTTTATAATGGGCTAGACCTCCCACATTAGGTCTACAACTTGTGGATGCTGGATATGTCGGTCGGGTCCGGGCAGACTTCTTCCACAAGTTGGGCCTAACCTCGTGTCATAGCCCTTCTCCTATTTGCACACTTAGACCTCTTACATTAGGTTCACTACAACAGATTTACCTTTTAATAGCACGTGAAAAACGCTATAATATGCTACTATAGCATTAGTGACGACGCTATGTAACAACATGCAACAATAGCCCTGTTATATCTTATAGCTCAAATCTAAATGCTATAGTATTATATATTTCATAGCGCACGTTCACTACCATGAAACATTTTACATAGCATTCAGACCTTGCAATTATATTTGCTTACTAAAATCTCAGCATATTTTCTTATAGCATTATCAATAATTTCATAGCACATATTCATTGTTATAAAAAATGTCTTCCATTTTGCTTTTAAAAATATTCCGCTATTATTGAATTCGCCATTGATATATAGCGTTCAAACCTTATTATGTTAAATACTCGTTTTTTTTGTAGCATTATCACTGTTTTCATAGCTCATAATCAGTGATATGAGAAGTTTTCCACACGGTTTACATTTTACATAGCATTTCACATTTTGATTCCATAAGAGGAGTTTTCTGCTATGAATATTTGTAGTATATATAGTGTTTTCGTTGTTTTCATAGCACATATTCAATGATATGAAAAGGTTTTCCACATTATTTAATTCTTTACATAGCATTTCACCTTTTATTTTCCTAAATGCGATTTTCTGCTATTAATAATTTTAATATATAGCACATATTTCAGCTATGATCTTTAATATAGCAAATCTCATATTCAATTTGTGCACAGTTCAAATAATTAAACAGTAAATTCACAACACAAAACTATCTAGCAAAAGACTAATACCAAAAGCATATTTGACTTCAATTACAAAGTCATAGTTAATAAATCTACTAATAAATATAGAAATAAGTCAACATACATGTTGTTCAAACATCGTTTCAAAACAAAGTTACATGAAAAATCACTTAGTCTTCAGCTTATCAGCTCGTCCAACTTCTAGAACCTGCAATTCACAAGCACAATTTACAGGCTTATAACAAAGAAAAATGCAAAAAACACAATTAAAATGCAAAAATGGAAGTGTTAGATGTCATATCAAATAGTCCATAACAGAAATGTTCACGGGAAAAATTTGAACCAAAAAATATTAAAGACGAAAATAGTCCTTTACAGTTTATTACACCTAAAATAGTCATCCAAACTGCTACTTAATTCGACTTGGGAATCAAATAAGAAGTCAACGTGCATACACAATGCCAGACTGAGCATGATTTGAACATTTAAGGAAATATTTGCTCACCATAAATGTCTCGCTGAAGATGCACAATACTAAAACTACTCAATAAAAAGTGGACAACTACATGGTAATAAGTGAAAGTAAGACAAAGTTTCAACAGAGATTTCAGTTTTTGCAAGTGAG
Organism: Allium sativum; assembly: GCA_030737875.1. NCBI lineage: Eukaryota > Viridiplantae > Streptophyta > Magnoliopsida > Asparagales > Amaryllidaceae > Allium > Allium sativum. The sequence goes on from CM060910.1 coordinate 924,269,127, forward strand.
CATGATTTGAACATTCAAGGACATATTTTCTCACCATAAATGTCTCTCTGAAGAGAACAATACTAAAACTACTCAATGAAAAGAAACTCATGTGAAGCAACATTATTTATCTTCAGCATCTAACACAATCAACCATTATTTTGATCACTAATAAATTGACCATTAGATCCTTGATATAGTAATCTAGATTTTTGGATGTTTTCTAATTTAAGCCAGAGTAGATGATCCTATCATGTCTATCATATATGCAAACGAGAAGTGGAAATGCAAAAAATATAGGAAAATACCTAGGACATCACATAATACAGTGTGAGAACATTACATTCTTGCACAAGTAACTTATATGCATCCATCTCCAGTGCTCCTTCAAATTCCTTTAATAATCTACCTTTCTTCTTATGCTCAATCAATGCATACATCATTTATAGCAATCACATTCCCTCTTTTTTCATGCAGCAGCTGTGCTATCCATGATCCCACATTTCCAAAACCCTAAAAATTTCATTACATAAGTTAACAAAACATTAAGCCAAAAGATTATTTGATGTCCACAACATAAACCAGCTTCCATTTCTTTCTTTACCTCAACACATATTTAGTCCAAAACAGTAAATAGAATTCTTAGCAATCATAAGAATTTTACTTGAACATTTCATAACCTCAAACTACTAACATAACTAACTTGGTAAGCATATGTATGTTATATACAGATGAACCATCCTAAAATAATTTATTTATTTTTCAAATAAGGAAGAATACCACAGTATAAGTTTCTGGATATTCCAAATGTTAAAAATACTAAGAAATATCAGTTAATTTCCTACATGAATTCTAATCTATATACCAATAACATTGTAGTTGCATTAGCATGTGTTGTCAGTGCAGTTTAGGCCGATTTAGCTCTATCAATCTCTAAGTATGGTGCTGTAGGCAATGGCAAACACAAATCCAGCGAAGAAAGCACCAACTAAGTATTGCAAAATCAGACAGAGCTGGTACTCCACAATTCAGAGACGTTTCCCTTACATGTATAACTGAATTTTGTGCTAAAATACAAATTGAACTAGATATGTGTTGATAACGCAAGACCTTGCAAATTATCCTCAAAAAGCTACACTTGGAGTGCTTACGAGTTACGTTCTACACATGTAACTGCAATAAACACCAAGTAATCTATATTTGACAGATTCTACTACGCTGTAGTAGTAGAGATTAATTTAAGAAGGCACAAATTAACATACAAGAAAATGGATTGTACCAAGTAATATAGATTTGACAGTTTCCTTCTGAAAACATGTTACACTCTTTTATCATTCCCTTACTAGGCTTTACAGTCTTTAAGGTTCATTTGATTTTGCCGTCTTTAAGTTTTGAATGCAACAATTACCATAATAAACATGCATTTGGGTAAAGTCATATGAAACGATTCATAAATAGAAGGCTGAGCTTATATATTATATAATCAATTGATCTGACTGCAAGTAAACAACTGAAAAAGGCATAAATTTCAGAGTATAATAGTTTCAGCTTTTATTACCATCTACACATACTTTTGTTTGCACATACTTTTGTCTACCTTGTAAGGTTAACATGCTGCTCCGGGCCTAGCCAAGATGATTGCATACGATGTATTCCTGAAGTGCATAACCATACGTAACAATGGTAAATAATAAGAGTTTTCTTGCTCCAAGGATTTTCAAATCAATTATTTCTTTTACATTATGTTACATTCATATACTTATTTCTATACGGTCCTTTACTATATCATTCACGTGTGCAACGCATGGATTTACACACAATAAATAGAGAACATCATGATGAACATTCAGTGTTACTGCAGTTTTCATTAAAAAGGAATATCTCTAACTCTTCAGCACCCTACAGATTTTTGTCATCCCTACTAAATTTGAAAAAGTATATTATAATATATTAAAAAACTTGAACCAAATCTATTTGGACTTAGATTGTTATTGTCATCAATTAAGAATGTTACAGTTGTAATTTTATCATCCAGCACATCAATTTAGAATGTTTCCCCTCATCTGCGCATTGGAGTTGAGTATTCAAATTCTGATTATTTTTTCCCGATCATATCCTTAAATTCGTTCCAATACACAAAAGCATACTTCAATATCTGGAACTTTTTCTAGCTAAACACACACAGATATCATTGATGTATGGTGGCATACCTAATGAATTTATATATTGGGCGAATATCATAGTATATGATTTTTCCTGTAAAGTGTATTTCAATGAAAAAATTGCTGATATTTCACCTATAGAAACGTATTTACTAATAAACTGTATATGTTCTAAAATGATAAATGCAATGAACGTTGCAAAATGATAAAACATAATGAATCCAGTTCTATGGAAATGTAAGAAGAAAAATAAAAACAGAAGTTCAATATTACAAATAGTCATAAAATGCACTGAATGACGTGCAGGGTTGGCAGCATGGATGGGATGGCAAGGTGCATGTATTCTTGTCCCATTCGCATGGCCAAATGCTATGGGGGCGATGGGAGTTTTGTGCTTCAGTTTACTTTATATTTTTACATACTTACTTAATTTAAAAAAAAAAAATTAACTTAGTTAAAATTTCATAATACTTAATTAATTTTAATAGACTGGAGCTTGTCCCTTTTATATTTTACATATGATACATCATAGCCTGGAGCTTGTCCCTTTTATACAGCTAGTTTAGCAGAACACAAAAGCTCAGGCACTGCTACAGAAAATATAATTATTCTTTTAAAGGACTATAATTTATACATGAAAAAAAAACATTTGAAGAAAGTTCTTGCCTGAGACTGCAGCCATTCTGAATTCTTCATGGAAATAAAAGGTATCAAAATAGGAGCAACCTTCATTAATAAGGATGTTTGAACATTGTATTTTGATCTGTCATATAAGAAAACAAATTGCACTCACTATGCACTAACCTGTAGAAAGTTATATTTCTACCTTTCATGTATTTCATAACGAGCTGACTAATTTAAAAGAACCTTTTCTTGGCTTGCTTTGGAATTTATTTTTTCTAGCACAGGCTGTTTATTAATATGAATGGCTGCAAATATATTCTTTGGACCATAGATACATACATCAAAAGTCATGGTCCCCACTTATCACCACATGCCTTCCCAATCTAGAAACAAAATCAAAATTTAGAGTCAGCTAATAAAGTAGAAATACAGAATGTGCACGATACATCACGTATTTCGTTTACATCTGGATGTTCAGATTGATGAGTCTTCTTAAAATCTTGCCTTAAATAAAGAACAGTAAAAAAATATAATAGAATCTTGCCTTAAAAAAAGAACAGCAAAGTATCAGATGGTAACTATCAACTATAGACCTATTAGCCATCCCTATATTACAACTAAGAACAATATTGACACATGCTTTTTTAATATGGACAACCTCAATTTTTTTATATAACTTTTATAGTATCACTCATCCTCTATATTACTGACTACAATAACATTATTCTCTAAGGGTTAAAATAAGAAAGATATAAATTGAGAAGGTTGCCATTTAATACCTGAATTCATTGACATGAATCTACTCCATGTGGTTATGGTAGAAAATTGGCAACGTTCTCCATAAAAAATAAAAAAAAAATCAAAAAAAAAAAAAAGTAAACATAACGTGTTAGAATCCGAATAGTCCTTTGACTTTCATTTCTTTATATTGTGGAACAAAATATGTGCCTAAAATAATTTCTTTTGTCTTTTTAGTAAATAAATATCATGGTTGACATTTATACTTAGTGCAAAGAGTCAGAGACTAACAATGTCATAGCACACATTTAATTTTATTAGCTAGGGCAATAAAGGGTAATCAATGCTCTGATGGATTTCATACTTACTCCATATCGCTCTATTAGATGCTATAATTAATGATATTTGTTTACATATAATACTTATATGTAGAAGAAAACATTTGTACAACAAGAAAAATTACATAATTCATACATATGAAACATATAAAATGATATATCTAACAAAAATACAGATTATCATATTACTTCCAAATATTCCACCATTCTGGAAAAGATACTTACGGTGGATGCAGATTTTCGGTGATTAACAAACATGGTATGTTACACAATTAGTATCCTAAGGCATGAAAAAAAAATGTAAGACTGGAAATAAATTTCTTACCACCCCCACCTTTTGCTCTTTAGACAATAAATAAAGTATGAAATTTCTTTTGCCTCTACCATCAAGGAAAGCAATCATGTGAATGTCAACTAAAAAAAATTGTACCTAAGGTAAATAAGTTCCAACACATATACCTTAATTATAAATATTGCATTTCTATTTTATAATCCGCAAGCTACGTTAACAATTGCAAGTGAGATTTTCTCCCATAAAGATCGTCCTATGGCTTCTTGCTCCTACTCATGATCATGAGAATAGTCAACATGTAACCATACCAGTTTCATGCATGGTGAAAATCCAAACCCAAGCATTATCTTGCCTACCACTAGATAAAAAACAAAAGTACGTCAAATGGTATTAATTTCCATCATATGAATGATGGATCAACCTTTAATGTTAACCAAGAACCATACATAAAAAACTAATTATTACTTAGTCCAAAAAAAAAAAATCAAGTTGAAGATTGCAGCCGTGAAGGGAAAAAAATTACAGCAACAATATTAGTTTTAATCATGTCTAACAGATGCATTTACATCAAATACCTTTCACAAATATTCATGTTACATCTTTTTTCTACTTTTATATATAGAACCATTTCTATATAAAGACTGACCTTTTCTATTTACCATGACCTCAAACAACATCTGGGCATAGCATAGTATGAGGTTAGATGAAACCTCTATAATTTCAAATATTGGTTACACAAAAAATGGTTATAGCTAAGATGAGATAATATATAGCATAGAGGTAACGTTTAATGAGATGGAGCCATCGGTTTAGTTAAATGGGTTAATATGTTAGAGTTCTAACTTATAAAGTTAGATTATATTATTATTAGTGCTTAAATGTTAATTATCTTTCGGCAATTTGATTTACAACTTTTTTTTCATTGAAAAGGTTAATATATATGCTAAATGAATAACCACGATAAGTAGACAGAAGCGAGTTCTGTGTATCTCATCAAAAGAGCGAGGAATAGCTTGAAATTGAGACTGTAAACAAAAATGGCAGTACTGTAAGCTACAAATGATTTATCTAGAAGCTAACATTTATTGCATACTACAATTTCAGTGCCTTGGATTTAGTGATTTAAACTAAGTCTTTCTATTTTTCTTTAGTTTTTGGAGCTAAGATAAAAACCAGGTAAGTGATGATACAGACAATTAACACTACAGATATGACAATTAAGTTTATGTTAGTGTACCTCAACCATATAATCAAACATTGATCATTGAACTCTTAACCTTGTACCACGATAGACTAAGAGGTGTTAACCTGTTTCACATGTAATAAAGACAATATTATGGAGAAAATTGTAGCCATTGTGTACTGGTAACTTTTAAAGAGTGGAAGATCATTTAAGTAGTTTTCTTCATATTTTATACCTTCTGATTCATGAAAGTGGTCCTCAAATGAAAACTCAAAAGATAGGCCTTCAATAAGAGGTAATAATCAGTAGTAAGTAATGATGGAGTCAAACTAATGTCAAATTCAACCTAGAATCTATTTTTATTCTGTTTAAATTGACATTATGCTTGGGGTAAACCGCAAAAGAAAACAACAAATGAAACGTAGAGTGCGTGTGTAGTATAAAAAAACCAAATTTAAAGAATAATACTTAGAAACAGTAGCAGTCAAATAACTTATTTTAGATTTATAGCTAGATCTCCTTGGTATAGTAGTCAAATGACTTAGTTTTCCTTTTTCTTTTTAAATAATTAATCTACACTAAAAATCAAGTAAGCTCTGTTCTGTAAAAATGATTTATTTTGGTGAAAAATTGGACGGTTGAAAAGTAAAAAATAAATAAATGACCAAAATACAATCAAAATACCGCCTTCTGAAAAAAGTATCCACTTCCCATATTAACAGTAAATATATAATTCATACACATCTTTGAAAGAAGTCACATTAGCACATGTTAGCAATTCTAACTCCAGAATTAAAGTCCCCTCATCTTGTCCATGCAATGAATCAACCATGTTTATTCTAAATGATGCAGGTCATTTTCCTAAAGGCATGCGAACTTCCTCAGGTAACTAAAGATAGATAACGCACATGCAGTTACTTCAAAAGCATTGGATGGATCCACTGAAACAAAAGCAGCATTTAGTGCTGTGACAGAATTCCCTGTAGCTGCTTTTATCTACATCATGAGAGCACCACCATGAATTCCTAAAACATAATGCCCATTTGCAGCATAATCAATAGTTCTAAACACTACACCGCTGATCAAAGCTAATTTTTTTAGCAGCTTCAATCACATCCATTGTTATGAGAACTGTCTACTCCCCTATAAAGAATCTAGTATTCGATCTGGTAAAAAAAAAAACAAGAGAGGTATTATCCATTATTGATGATAAGACTTCTAAAATCTAAATATATTTCTCTTTGAGAGTCTAAAACATCCATTTTCTTGCGTCAATCAACTAATTATTATACTGGAATCTACTTCAGATTAAAAAAAAGGGAAAATAAAACTTTAAATCACTACAATCTCTTATACTAACCAAACTGGAGTGAATGAATCAACTTTACAAACAAAATTGCATCAGTAATACGTGAAATTGCAAATTAAAATGCATATATGATTGGATATCAACATCACCACGATTATTTACTACCGATGTATACTTTAGCTTACAAATCATCAAAAATTAATCAAGGAAAAAATATCTAACCATATCACAAAATTAAAAATAGAAAGGTTGGATAAACTAATTAACTAAGGATCTAAGTTAAAAATTAGCTACTAGCGGACAAATTCGATGTTGATTTGGAGGCACCTGGTGTGAATCGGAGACGGCAACCAGTTATCTTGTGTGAATCGGAGACGACAAACCAATTATAGTAGAGATCGTTGCTAGATTGAATTGAAAATTGATAAATCGATTTTAGGTGTGAATCGAGGAATTAACATTGGGCGGAATTCTAGGTTAGAGAGAAAGAAAGTGAAGGGGAAGGATTTCTATTTTCCGCAGGCTTTTTTTTTACTTCATTGAAATGGATACCGCTTATATTTCAACTCCCGCACTTTTAAATGGGTTGGGTAACATAGCGGATTATGTAATACACATGTTTCCTATAGAACAATTTATTGTTATATTTTTACTTTAATGATCTTTATATAGCATTTTAACTATTAGGCTATGAGATAATGCTATATATTTCATATTTTCTTGTAGTGGTTCAACATTAGTGGCTGCTGGATATGCCAGTTGAGTCTGGGCAGACTTCCACCACTAATGCAACCTAACCTCGTGTCATAAGTGCAATTACAATTTATAATTGTAATCCTAGGCATTCATCTTCATTTATTCAATTCTACGTTTATAATCATACAACCATTCTAATTCACACAGGTAAGGGCTCTGGTATATAAATGGGACAAATCAATATGCAATATAAACAGTGGTAGTTACTGCCCATATTTTTAACAAGTCTATAACATATAAACATTTCCAATATTTCAACTAATCTTATGTATAAATTTTCAACCATTTATTTTCATATCAGATTGCACCTCCAAATTAATGTCTCAAAACATAATATATGTTATGTTCCAAAATCCTATTTCAAATTATGCCCCAAATCCCAATATATGTCGCGTGACTTACTACATGTAATTAACTTTATTTAATATAACATGTAGTTCTCCAATAGTGTATCATTTACCCAATTCATAGGTTCATAAAATGGATCTATACAATGATATTCATTTTTCTTAAACATTCAAGTAAATGTACATCTCAACATATTAACTAATTGAACATATTATCCATTTTAGCGCAATAATGCATTTCATCAAATTAAACCTTCCAATATGTTCATTATGGGGAATGCCAAACGATAGAGGTATTATTATTCAAAAAATATATTTTAAACCCCCTCGCCTTTCATGCTTTTCCCAAATTTTGGATCCGATCTGCTCTATCATCCATGGTTTCCCTTTTCCCTTTAATTTGATTCACAACCTAACAACCATGGGTTTATTATTTCATGAAAAGAGAAGAGAAATAATTCAAATAGATTGGTTCTTAGAAGTTTACCTTGCTTTCATGATTCAATAATCTTTTTTTATTAACGTTGATTCCCTCTTCCATATCTGAATCCATAATTCTCGTAGGCTAACAATTTAATTTCAGAATAGATTTGAGAAGAGAGAGAGAGAGCCATGGCAGAGCTCCAGCGTAGCCGCCGAATTATGATGTTTAGGGTTAGGTCTAAGGTCTTATTTATAGGTGCTCAAAACCTTATCGTACACGCAACGCTGAGTCAACATTGAACCCAGTTAAGAAAATAGTCCAGGTTTGCAGATGAATCTAGTCGGATCTTATCGTACAAGCAGTGCTGAGTTAGCATTGGGTCCTGCAAGCTGTTTTGGTGTAGAAGTTTGACTTTTGAATGTATGGATTTATTTAACTTTTATATTCACATGTAATCTTCTTATGCGTATATAATTCTTGTAACGACCACTTTATGCTTATATATATACGCATAATTTTTGTTTTGTTTTCAAAATTCAAACGGTGTTGCACCGTTATTTGATTCTTGCTATATTTCATTGATTGCAGCCTTATCTTGAATTTTATCTCTTGTATACATATATTTCTACATATATATATATATATTCTCATATATTTTCTTTGTTTCCTTATATGTACATTCTTATCCTTTCAAATTTTGAATTCGTATACGTACAAATATTTGTATGCTCAGTTGGCCCTCTCTAAAACAAAAATAAAAATTATGTCGTCGTCGGGGTTCGAACCCTCAACCTCTATGTTGCAAATCCTATGCCTTAACCAACTAAGCTATGATGTCTTTTGTTAATAAGTTTAGAAACAATGGTAGTCATTGTTCTCCTTCTTTTACCTTATTCTCATGCTTTGATACAATACTTCATATAAATGTGTCTCTTTCCCCTTAACTCAGTTTTCTTCCATCCATAGGTCTAAATTGACCAGAAAATTGCCACGAACGCAATGACGCTAATCCCGTGGCCAAATTCTTGAAGCTCTTCAAATTTTTCTTTTTTTAAAAAAATATGCATTTTAATCGCATTGCATTTCTTCTTATTGCATGTAATTTGTTAATCTTTTCTTCATTTCAATGTATGGACTTATTACATGCAATTATATTATCATAAAATGCAGGGTGTTACAGAACGACTATTATCCTTATGGGTGCTGACCACTAAGTCTACCCCTGGAGCCACACATCACATGAATCCTCGAATCACTCATCAGCCTTTTGACTGCTTGTAAAGGACAGTCTTATTAGGCCTACAATACAAATGCAGTCAAGGCATCCCTCTTGATGGACACTACAAGCCTGCCTCCATTGGACCGCCCATGTGACAACCATGAGATTTGAACCTTTGACCTCTTGGAAAGAAAAATCACACGCTAACCACTATGCTAAAAGATTTTTTGTTATCTTTAAGAAAGGAATGTTACAAACTACCCCCTTAAACAGCCTAACTTCCTCGTTGGCTCATCATTACTCACCATCTAAGCTTTGTGCATGTAACTCACATCAATACCGCATCAACTGACATTCGTAGCATTACACATACAATTCCAACTGGGTATAGGTTGTGATACTTGTAACCGTGAGGCTCAAACCCTTGACCTCTCGAAAAGCAACACTATGCACTAACCACCGTGCTAAAAAAATCTTTGTATTAGATTTCTGAAAGGGTTGTTATAACATCACTATGCTTAAAGCGGAGGACTATCCTAGAGTACCTCTATATTTCGTTTGAAGTAGTTGATTTCCCACTCCGGCATAGCGTGCCCAATCATAATATCAGATCTGAGATCATCACTCCTTCACCTGAATGGGAAACGGTTCTACAAAATCCACCTCATGAGATCAGGGTGCTATGAAGGAGCTGTTATGGACTTCTTTGTTAGGCCTACGTCTAGATTCCTCTTGGACTGCTCCAAACGCTTCTTACCTTTCAATTAGACTGTAACAACCCATACTTTAAATAATAAAATCACCAAATAATTACAGGAGTAATATGTGTTTGAAATTTGAAAACAAACGCGTGTGAAGAATATTAATGCGTTGTAATTAAAACAGGCAAACTAAAATAACGTAAACTAACAATGTTCAAAATAGTTAATTATGCACAAAGAAAAGGGGCCCTGGTTATTTAATGCCCTTTTTTTGGGTCTATGTTGTTCTAAAACGGGCTCGGGTTTTCTTTGACGGTGAGATTTATTTTAATTTAAGTCATACGGACATAATTCATTTGGACATCTATAAATAAATTTATAGGGCTAACCTTTAAACTCACATTTTTCTGAGAGAGTGCGGGAGTCCTGCCACTCCCCTCTCCTCCTCCAATTCTACAGAAATAGAATATATCAGATTTATGCTGTTTAATTTAAGATTTGGAGGTAAATGTTGTAAATTTAAAATTTAGATGTCCAAATTTTCTATCCGCATGAGGTAAGTTCTTCGAATCTGAATTTAAATAGTTTATTGAATTCGGGTTTGTAAATCCGTAAAAAAAGTTTTATAGATTCAAAAAGGGAAGACCACAGATAACAAATCTGAATCCATATCAGATCCAGAACTTAAAGCGCAAACTCCAGGTGAGTGGATTTAAATTACTCTTTTTAATAGTGGTGTATATCGTAAGATATTCTCTTAGTCCTCTTTTTCTCTTTCCGTGTCGGATTTTACCGTTTTATGTTAGATTTGGTTATGCGCAAAATAAGCCTAAATATGCAATATTTGGATACTATACGACCGATTTGTGCGTCTAATTTTATACAACTGATTGTAATCCTTTTATTTTGCGTATTTGGGAAAATATAATTCAATTGGAATTATGAATATAAGAGGATTTGATAATTTGGGGCTAAATGAATATGTAATATCAAAACCATAATAAAAGGAAATATAGGCTAAAAATAGGCAAACTGGATAAATCTTGTCAAATAACTGTGACACAGGTTGACTTGACGTAATTAATATTACATATAGTAAAATTGTAATTAAACAATAATTTGAGATTTCCCTTGTTTATTTGTTAAAATCACCATTCAGATTTAGAATAAAATGAATATAGAAATGGTCGAAATTGAAAGAAAAAGGGTTATTCGCCAAATTGTGAACAAATTTACTGTAGTAATGCCAAACTGGGAATATAACCCGAGAACAGGTATTTACGTATACAGATTAAATTATGAAGTTAGAAGTAGCCTAAATTGATTGGTTAGGAAAAATAGAATATATTTCCGTAGTTTGGTTTGTAAGAGAAATGGAAAACATAATTTTAAATATGAACAGAATTAAAGACATGGATTAGTACGAAATAGGGGTTTAGCCGTATTGTGCACTATCCAATAGCATAAAAATAATTGAAAAAAAGGATGTCTTGTAATTATAGATTTCTATTTCTTCAATTACCTTAAACTATTTTTTTAACAAAAAGGAATATATAATATAACGAAAGGGAGAATCTAGCCATTCTCCAACGACTCACAAAAACGGTTTCTACAGAATATAGATACCATGCATACACACATACAACGGATACTAAAGAAAAACAACAAAACACAAGAACAAAACAACGTTCGCCCCACTATCAATGGAAAACAACATAGCAATCCAGGCTGACGAATCCTCAACAATCAGACTCCTAAGACAATGTTAAGTCTAGAAAGTGTAAAGCTCCTCAGAGACGAATAAGGCGTATGAGCGAGAAACGAGCCGCCCAGAACTCCCAAAAACAAAGACGTCCACATGAATTAGCTGATAAAACCAAACACCTGCTTCGATAGCTCCAGCTCCTCTGCTTCTTCTTGTCCATTTGAGAAGAAGATCTTCCAGTCATATGAAACTCATGAGCCAACAAAAGCCAAAAGCATAAAAAGTCCAGGCCCTACAGTACTAGCAAACAATTTGAGATAAAAAGGGAGGGGGTGAGGAAGTGTAAAAAGTGACTACAGCAAGGGAAAGACCGTCAACTTAGTAATCGACCAATTTCCACCCTAGGAGAGGTCAATATGTAACAACTCGCCCAGAATGGGCCTAAATTTCAACCTAAAAAAGGCCCATCGAAACTTGGAGCCATTCTAAACGGGTCGTTGGTTCTTGTAAGGATTACATTTGCACTGAATATATATACAAAGATACTTCAAATGGAAATCTCACACAGCGGAAAGAGAAAATATAATATTAAAAATAAGATGTACCATTTATTTAAAAACCGCATAAATACAACAGTCACAGTTACATTTGTTCATGGTACATCAAATAGTTCATTCTCTTAGGTTTCCAAAAGAAGTAAATTAATAACTACTAATAATAGCATAACAACTTTGTCTTCTTCATCATCTTCAATCATCACGTCGTCCATGGCCTTTACCCCATCTACTGACCTGTTGGATATGTTAAGGAGAGGGGTCAGAACATAAAGTTCTGTGTGACTAAAATATGGTGTTACTTAATGTCCATACCCTATATTTTTAGCAGGTTACATATTTCAAGGTATGTCTACGCAGCACACAGTATTCACACAAATACCAAGTATCTAACCAATGGGGTAGATATCCAAGTCAATCACCCATTAGTGTTTTTTAGGTAAAGACCCAATGAGGTGGCATTCTCGGTCACTTATGGCCTTATTAAAGGTGGATTCTTACGATCTCTTATAACCCTGAGGCGTACCCCTAGCCCTTTTAGACCCCGTCCTAGTACGTTAACATTCTTAAGTCTGTTCTCTTATTTGTAATATGAGAAGTAGTTTTGCGAACATTGCTACTTAACTGATATTACCCGGTAGGACACCTCTGCCGCTTAAGACTTACCTTGGACAGTTAGTGAGCATGTAATGACCACATATCTTTCAATAACCAATTTGTCCCTAGTTGAGCCCTTATAAGTTTCTAGAGGAAGTGGACATCCCCGTGAACTACCTTACTCCGTTACCGTTTTATGCCTAACCACTTTTAGAGAAGGAGGACCCAAAGACCTACTTCAAATCTAATAAGGGTGGGTCCCATGACTTGGGATCCTCTCGAAGGAATAAACCTTAGGAGGGATCCTAGTCCTAACCACTTAAGACCCAAACTAATATATATATATATATATATATATATATATATATATATAAACACACACACGCTAGACCTCTCACATTAAACTGTATACCTGTAGATGCTGGATATGCCGGTCGGTTCCAAGCAGACTTCTACTACAAGTTGGCTTAACCTCATGTCTAGTGTACTAAGTTTTTAAATGGCCCATGGCACCTAGACATCTCACATTAGTTGGATCCACTTGTGGTTGTTGGATTTGTCGACCGGTTTCGGGCAGACTTCTACCACAAATGGCAACTAACTTTGTGTCTATGTCTCTCTCTCTCTCTCTATATATATATATATATATATATATATATATATATATATATGTATAAAGCCATTCTGTATACGCACACATAAGCAATCAAACATATTTATTATGGGGACATTTCAAGTTCAAATCTAACCTAACCACATTTATTATGTTAGTACAACGTTAATTACGTTGATTACGTTTATATAAGTATAATAATAACGCCTAAATAATGTAAATATTCGTATAATTGGTGAAAGGTTCTAACGAGGTGGCAATTATCAATTTTTATCCAAATCAAGGCATACAAGTTAGGTTTCCATACTTTTACCGCTACAATATAGGCATGATAACATGATGACAAGATAGCAAATAGCAGTGAATGGAGAAACATACATACATACAATTTCAACTTGTATCCTAGACATGTAGATATGATTTCAATATTGAATTAAAGATAGAGTATTACATACACTTACATGTATATGTTTATAATTCATATTTTATCCAATTCACCCATTTTGGTGTTGTACACATAAAAATGTTTACATTTGACCAATTTCATTTGTGAATGCATTTAGACCCGAAATAGGAGCCAAACCCAATCCAAATTATGAAACAATCAAATCCAAACCTTTTTAGGTTGCGATCAAATGATAATAAAGGTGAATTACATAAAATAAGAATAATGGTAGTGTTAAACGGCTTTTTGGTTCGGTTACCAAAAGTAGTCCAGGCCCACACAACTCAGCCCATCGCGTGGTTCAACGTCCCAGAAGCATTGCCAACTTCCTTAAGAATCAAGCTAAGATGGGGTCGCGCAAGTATAGTCGTCACGGCTCGTTAAACTACTCTTGAACAATACAAGTCATGGATCAAGAGAACACACTCAGGGATGTGTAGTCATATCAAGCAAATCAAGGTTCTAGCGCCAGAAGACTCGAGTCGGGCCACTTGCAGAATGTCGCAGCCTTCAGATGCGAGATTCATCAGTATTAAGGACCACTCACCTGGCACATGTCGACCACCTCCAAAGCGTGCGAAACATGTCCTGGTCGTTCCAGAATCCATCCTTGGCTCCACCCATGCTCTGCACCCGCGTGTTGCATCCATGCCTCGCACCCGCGCTTCGCATCACCGTGCTCTGCTCGCTGAGCCGAAGGCGAGCCATCAGCGGGCTCGGGTGCAGCGCCGGTTGGGGGTCCGGGGCCCCACAGTCTCGGTGGAGATCGACCTAACTGGTGTATCACCCAGAATCACCGGATCAGCTCAGTGCCAGAATTTGGCAAGCTAGCCTCACCTTCCATCCTCGTTTCCCTTGGGAAGGATACAAATTTCGTATCCCCTAAGGGGATACGAAATTCGTATCCCGTATCCCCAAGAAGGGATACGAAATACGTATCCCCCAAGGGGATACGAGTTTTGTATCCCCGGAAGGGATACGAGTTTCGTATCCCTCAGGAAGGATACGAATTTCGTATCCCTCAGGAAGGATATGAATTTCGTATCCCCTCAGAGGGATACAAAATTCGTATCTGTATACCCCAGAAGGGATATGAAATTTGTATCCCCCAGAAGGGATACAAAATTCGTATCCCTAGAGGGATACGAGTTTCATATCCCCCGGAAGGATACGAAATTCGTATCCCCTAGAGGGATACGAGTTTTGTATCCCTCGGAAGGGATACGAGTTTTGTATCCCTCGGAAGGGATACGAGTTTTGTATCCCTCAGAAAGGATACGAGTTTCGTATCCTTCTAGAGGGATACGAAATTCGTATCTCGTATCCCCTGGAGGGATATAAGATTTTCCTGCACCTCTTCCAAGGATCTGAAATCTCCATGTGTGGACCCCACATCTCACCTACTCCACTTCCCACCAACTCCTATAAATACCCCCTCACTTTCAACTTACATAGGGTTGTTTCAAGCTCTCCTCCAAGCTTTAATGGCTTCTAGGAAGAAGATATTCTTCCCTAAGCCTCCTTAACACCTTCCTTCATCATTCAAGGAAGAAAACACATATGCTTGGACCCATGAGCATACTCTTGAAGGTTTAACAATACATTTGGACTTTAAACCACATTTAGACCTCTTGAAGCTCTCAACCACCATTAATCGCTTCCATCTTCTCCTCCATGGACATTAGATATAGCATGGACTACTAAAACGTCGCATACATGTTCCCCATCCACTCTTGGACATCTATAAGGATCTTTACATTACGTTTGGATATTCCCTGATGCCTCGGACATTGCTGGCCAAGACATCACCTCTTCCACTCAACGAAGAAGAAGCCCTCGGATCCCTCACCTCGGACCCCTCACCTCGGACCCTTCACCTCGAATCCCTCACCTCGGATCCCTCACCTTGAACCCCTTACCTCGGATCGGCCCCTTACCTCGAACCCCTCACCTCGAACCCCTTACCTCAAACCCCTCACCTCGAACCCCTTACCTCAAACCCCTCACCTCGGATCCCTCACCTTGGACCCCTCACCTCGAATCCCTCACTTCGGACCCCTTACCTCGGACCCCTCACCTCGGATCCCTCACCTCGGACCTCGTACCCCTCACCTTGAATCCCTTACCTCGGACCCCTCTCCTCGGATCCCTCACCTCGGATCCCTTACCTCAGACCCCTCACCTTGGATCCTTCACCACAGATCCCCCACCTCGGCAACTCTCGACTCCCTTCGGACCTCGAAAACTCCTCGACTGCTCCCAACAAGCAAGAAAGCTCGACAATAAGGACTAATCGAATATCCCTAATAATTGTAACTTCTTGTAATGATGATTCGATTGTACTTTCTCAACAGTGAAGTAAAATCTGCAAAGTGGACGTAGGCCCCGACTAGCCGAACCACTATAAATAATTGTGCCCTTTACTTTCCCGCACATTGCTACTGCATCTCACACACTTTTCCGCTCAAGACAAAAAGTTTCAAATTTTTGGTACTCTCGGATGCGACCGATTTTAGACGTCAACATTTTGGTGCTTTTACTGAAAACGTGCGTAAAGCGCGCATCTACGGTCAACTTTATGTCACTTCCTTCAAGGAATCGAAACCTCGCATTTCCTTGTACTCAGTCACCAAGACTTGGGACGCTGCTTAAGTTTTCTTATTACTTACCAACCAAGCCTATCGACAATGGTGAACAAAGGAAAGAACCCCATGGCCACACCTTACACTGTCGATCCTAATTCATAGTTTTCTCCTCAGCCTCGACTCACTGAAGCTCCTACCAACCTTAGTGCTTCAATCGCGATGCATTCGTCGATCAAGCCCAATTTGATGAAATAGTAAGAAAGTTGGGTGAGACTCAATGATGCCTTGTCGACAAAATCTACCTGAACATCGGATTAACACAACGACTTCAATCATATGATCAACGAGACATTCTCCGCCTTCAAGCAAACTTAGGTGCTCAGCCTCCATTAACCAATGCCTTCGCTCAAACTCGATGAAGCTGACTTTTCCCACCGACTCTCGACCATAAGTTTGTTTGCGCTACTTGGATTCCGTGCCAAGCAAACTTCTCGACAATGGCGAGAAAGGGAAATTCTACCACTGGAGGACCATCTAACGATAACCAACGCTGTCTAGCTCATCAGCGACCTCTTTCCGACATCTTAGCCACTACTGATGTGGCATTACCTCCGGCCCCCGAGGCCTTAGTAACTCAAGCGTAGCTTCTCGCGCTTACCCAGAGATTGGAAGAAACCGAGCAATTACCCAAATCCTAAGTCAGGCAAAATGGGGAGTTCGTATAGCGACATGCTCAACAAAACATCGCATGTTTCACGACCAGTAGGAGCGCATCATTGAGAGAACTTAGATTTATTTCTTTGTCGAAAATTCCCATCTCGACTTCGACGCGCTTTAGGTTCCTTCTATAACCTACGGCCAAGTCCGCTTACGATGGCTAAGCGACCAGAATCAAACACTCCTCCAGTCTGCTGCAATTGACGCTGGTACCTCTCGGTAGCCCCAAATGGTAGAGAACCCGACCGAAACGGGTCTCCTTCCACCTGTGCACTTCGAAGCTCCTGCGACTCAAGCGCAGATTCACGCGCTTAATAAGAATATGAGAATACAACTCTCGTACTCAAATAGACGTTAAAGAATAACCGCAACCTTATGCGCCAATTAAAAGAAAGTCAACGCATCATCGCTCGACTTCAGCTCGCTTAGAACAACGTTTGACCACGACGTACTATATCGGAAACCTCTTCTTCTGAGTCAAGGGGCCCACATCAAAGAAGGAGGTTCAGTCTCATTAATAACATCGCCATCTGCTCCAACACTCATACTAACGGCAACGACAATGGAAATGGTGATTGAACCGCAGTTACTTACACCAGGGGGACACAATACCGTAACTGTTCGTGGTAGATTATCAATGATGAACAGGGTTTTAGTAACTGACCCTCTCCTCGACAAAACCCAACCGTCGATGCTCAGAACCTGGGTTCAACGCTTTCGGCAACCCAGTCAGCCCAATTTCCTTCGAATCAGGATGCACACCGAGCCGCTCGACCTTGCCAGCCACAACAAAACCAGGCTATCGATGTCGACGACATGGAAAAGGATGATCCCAATGTGCATCATAGAAAACGCCCACGGAACAGAACTTCCGAAGTTTTCCAAAAATAATGGATTCAATAGAAGATCCTCATCCATCTATCTCCCCGAGATCATAAAAGATATGAGAGGGAATGCGAGCAACTCATGGGAAACCCACTTGAGGCATAATCCCTTCACTAGGATCATACATAAAGTCGAGTGGCCCCGACACTTCAACATGGCACAGATGGCGTTCTACGATGGCACGACTGTCCCCTTATTTTGGCAATGTCAAGATCACATCAAATGGGGAATGCATCATCCCGGCCGTTCCCGGCTTGAACCTAATCTCGACTAAGGGAACAACACTCGAGCTTCCACAAGGCAGACTCAAATTGCCATGAGTTCAGCCTTGTCCCCTACGCCTCTAGCATCTAACTGGGCCCAAATTCACCTCAACCAACCTCCATAGAACCATGCCATTGAGACTGGAGACTCGCAGAATGATGAATACCTTCCATTGAGAAGGCGCCCTAGGCTTCAAATTCCTCAACCAGATCACGAGCGCCATAATACGAGAGGAACGCAACTTCTGACTCTCGCCGACATGATCCATAAGATCATGAGGGGATCGCGGGGACACGCCAACGACCTCTGGGAAACCAATACGAGGCGTAATCCCTTCACTCTAGCTATCCTTAATGTCGAATGGCATAAGCACTTCAACATGCCAAAACTGACTTCTTACTCTAAGAGCTCGGATCCTCAAAACTTCGTTAACCACTATGAATGGCATACAGGTTCATCACACGCTACCGACGCCATAAAGTGCAAATGCTTCCCCGTCCTGATCCACGACGGCTTTATCATGGTTCTCTGAACTCCCGCCTTGAACTATCTCAACTTCCAACCCACTCACCAGAAGTTTGTTTGCGCAATCCTGGATGCACGTCGCAGTGCTTAAAGACATCCTCTTAGTCTCAAACATTTACCAAGGCACCACGGAAACTCTCAAAGGCTACCTCAAAAGATCCAATGCCATCTTGGACAAAGTCAAGAAACCTACTTCTCAAATCGCACTCGTCCAGCTCGGAAAGGCATGCCACCTGATTCCGAATTCATAGCATGTACCGATCGAAAGCAATCGAAGATTCAAGAGATCTTCTACAAGAATGTTGACTACTTCCTACGTCGAAAGTTAGCACAAAGGAATCGAGCTTCTCACCTCAACATCCTGCCTCAAGACGAAGCCTAGAGCTCCATCGACTCTAATTCCATTGCTCTGCACAATCTTGCTCACGACGACAACGTCAAAGGTAGCCACAACAATAAAAGGAAGCGTTTTCGACTTCCATCTTTCTACAACTATACTGCTCTCATTGACACCCCCGAGGACATCTACCTTGCAACTCATAATGTCCTGCACTATAAAAGGCCAAGGCCTGAAAGTACAATGAGTGCGCCAAGGGACTCTACAAGATATTGTTGGCTCTACAGCGTCCGTAGATGCGACACGAACAGGTGTCGCCACTCGTAGGATGGCATCGATAAACTCATCCGTAAGGGTTACTTCGAGCATCGTCGACAGGATGCACCACGTGGAATCTCCGAGCCACTCAATGCTCATCAAAGATTACCACTAAACAGGGCCTCAATCGACAACTAAATCCCTCAAGATCATCCCCCCGGCTCATCAGGACTACGACAATAATGAGCTTCCATGCCTCACAACTGACCTCGTGTGGGCCGCCTTTTGCACTGATCTAGTTGTTATCAAGTCTCAAGTGTCGTAAACCCGCCAAATGGCTTATGTTCGTCCTATAGTCAACCTTTACGACTAATTCGCATACACAAGCACGCTACACTGGATTATCATCTCAGACCCAGGAACTGGTTCCATAGATCAAGCCTCGAATCGACGATGAGGCCAAGTATAACAACCCCGTTCCTAAGTCTCTGGACTTGAGGGCAGTCTGTCAGCCGAATAAGCGTGACATCAACCACTAGTTCGGCTCCACCCGGCCCGAAGGTCCTGGATCCAGGCAATACATGGAAAACCAACAACGCCTCCGAACTCTTCCCGACTCGAGTCTCTCGATAGTGGAGTTTCGACTGAACCCTGAGTGCAGCACCGAGTCATGATACTAGCGCACCTAGGACCACAACTTCTATGGCACAGTGGACTCTGAGGTTGTCTTCAGAGATATCAAATCATGACTCATCCCTACCATTGACTCCCTCATTGGAAGTGAAACAGGAACAAAAAGCAAGCCCTCTTCTCCAAAAGACACCTCCTCTTAGCTTTTTTCGTCCATCTTATGCTCCCGTCCACCCTCCAATTAGCTGGGGGCACGCCGGCAAGTACTACCGAAGGCACGTTCAGAAGCAGTCCCGAGGTTACTAGTCCTCCATAGGTCCTGCGACCGTCCTCGATGACACAACCATCTTTAAGGCCGTCATCGGAGATGTCGACCCGCGACTCATTACCACCATTGGCTCGCTCATTAGAACCAAAATGGAAACGAAAAGTAAGATCTCTTCTCTAAAACACACCCCCTCTCCGCTGTGTCGTAAGTCATCCTCCTCCGCTTGATACTCCAGCCACTTGGGGGCACGCCGGAGAGTACTACAGGAGTCACACTCTAAAGCAGACCCGAGGTTGTCGGTCCTCCACCAGTCCTGCATCCTCTTCCTATGATTCGAGGATCTCTGAGGTCATCTTCAAAGGTGTCGGCTCGTGGCTCGTTACCACTTTAACCTCCTTTATCGGAGGCAAAGTGGGAATGGAAAGAGAATCCTGTCCTCGGAAAAATGACTCGTTTTCGCTGCGTCATCACCATCTCCCTCCTTCTGAGCTCTGGCAACCCTCTAGTTAACTGGGGGCACGATTGGAAGATCTACTGGAGGTCAACTCAAGTCCCGAGCTCGTGACGCGACCGAGTATAAAAAACTCTAACTCGAATCTCGGCTTAGCATTGAAACCGAGTATAAATCATTCCGATCCAAAATCCTCGGACTTGGGGGCAGCCCACCAACCAACCTAGTGTGATATAGACCACTCGTACGGCTCCATCCGACCCATCGGGTCAAGATCCAGGTACTATCCTCAAATCTCGCTCTAGCACCGAGGCTGAGCATAAATCGTTTCTTCTCCTAAGCCTTCGGGCTTAGGGGCAGCCCCTCGGCCACAATCTGACCCACCGGGTCCGGATCCGTGCACCCATTGGCGAATAAATGACGCCCTCGCGCTCTAAACCCGAAAGAACGACGGGAGAGCCAAAAGTCGGACGAATCACAACGTCCATGCCTCCCCTCTACTTGGGACTAACAACCTCTGGGAAACCTAAGGCAGAAGGCACCTGGCCTGGATTTCACGCCCCTCAGGAATCCTGAACATGGGAAATCCCTCAAACGGAACCAGCGCACGGTCTCTGCACGACCGAGGATACCCCCAAAGTAGAGTCTCCCAGTCACATTTTTGTTAGTGTAATAATAAGTACGCTTGTGCAAATACTGGACGCTGGAAAACATTAGATGAACATTCGAACACATAACATGAAATGTGATTTAGATAACTAATATTTTCTTTTTCACAAACCCGAAACAAACTACATATCTAATATATTTTCTTTCTAATGACAGGGTGTTCATGAAAAACAAACTGTGCCTTTCAGGACCAAAAGCGAGGGCCGTACTCACATATACTATCGGTCCACATAACCAAAAATATCTATAATTTCTATAACAATTATTGATACTATCCATCTTTCTTATTTCTTTTCTTTTTCTGTACAGATTCGGCACTAGGCGGGTCATCAGCAGTTATGGATCTCTTCCTTTGAGAGCCGCTTCTACCTTTTCCTCCTTCGCTCTTCACAGGAATGACGGACTCGTGAGACACCAATCTGCATCTGCTTGAATTTTCTTAAAGGCCTCCTCACCTCTTTTGTTAGCATCATCAGCGGTTTTCTTCTTCCTTGCCTCCTCATCGCCCCTTTCCTCCTCTGCCTCGGCATCGGCCTTCTCCATTGCCATCACGGCGGCAGCCTTCTCCTCGGCATCCTGCCTAGCCTTTGCTCGTGCCTCCTGTAAGGCAGCCTCATCTTGTTTCCTCTTCTCCTTCCTCTCCTCAGACTTTGCCACCATCTGGTATTTCTGGGTTTCCACCATGTCATGCATTGTGTACACACTCGCATCAGCTGCACCTATCACCT
Source organism: Allium sativum (assembly GCA_030737875.1). Taxonomy (NCBI): domain Eukaryota; kingdom Viridiplantae; phylum Streptophyta; class Magnoliopsida; order Asparagales; family Amaryllidaceae; genus Allium; species Allium sativum. The sequence continues at coordinate 924,291,430 of CM060910.1, forward strand.
GAGCACTCTAACCATCCACAACCTCAAATTACCCCCAAAAGGTCCTTATAAAGGTTGGACCTAGACTCAACGTCCAAGAACGTATCCACATGGCTGCTTCCTTCTCCAAATCGTATTTCCTATAACCCCAATCCAGACTCGGATGTTTGAGGAAGCACGGCAAAGCCTGCTGTAACTTCTGATCCAAGAGGGGATGCACAAAAAAAATGCAACTATTTAGTTTCTGAGGATTTAGTGCTCTCATCCTCTTCAGGTACGCGGGTTCAAGGGCATTCCTCTACCGACTCTTGCACCGGCTTAACCACCGCAGGACCCGTGGCGGATCCCCTTCAGTTCCCGCACTGGCATCATCTTCACCGCAGCCCTTGGAGCTACCGTCTCGAAAACACGTTCACCTCATGGAGAAGGCGATCCAGAACCAAGGTCAAGGCCCCCTGGAAGTTCCAAACTTTCCATCAGCGCCGAGACTCCACAAATTAAATGCTTCGGAACGCGATGACAGCCTTTTGCCTTAACAACTAACAGCTCAACTATATGTCCACATCCTACTTGAATATCTGAGCCGCCAGTTCAACAAGTCCATTCCTCGAGTGTCACGCCGCATGGCCACAACATGCCGGTCCCCTATCTGCACATACTTGGCAACTTCTCACGAACTTCTACCTCCATTTCCTGAAATCCACCACTCCACACCTTTGAGTGTCGATCCCGAAAACCCTCTCACTTATAATATCTCTCTTTCCTCTTACCGAAAAATCAAAGATAACTTAGACATCCGAGGTACAATCGGCGCATTTTATATCCTCTACATCTTAAACTGATTTTTTGCTCGAAGATGAGAAGATAGGAAGCAAGCACCACTTCGGGATTGGCATGCTTTAAGCATACATTCCGGGACTGGAATTCAGGATCATATACCAAGCCATGGTCACATTCGTTTGTCTTTGAAACCCCAACTACCAAATCTGTCTCAACTCAACGACCAATCGCATACCCGTCAAGCGTCCAACCATCGAAGTATACACACTTGACACTTAGGTTCGACCTTGCTACAAGGGCATATTTGTGCAATTACATGTAGTACATACACCAAGCATTATCCTTACGGCAATGCTCGCATATACGAGTTTTTGAAACTTTGACCGTTTGGACCAGCTTGGATCGTTGAGCAATTTTGTACTTATGAATCCAAGTGATTCGGTGGGACATGCCAAACGATCAAGCTCCAGTCCAGTGACGTTTCGATAACCACATTATGCGACCGCGCGCCCAAGCCACGACAATGAACACGCATACACGCTCTCGAAATGTCAACCTATCAGGTCGACTTGATTCGTTAACCGAATGTGTGCTCACAAGCTTAAATGGTTCAAATGTTCATACCAAGCGATCAATTCCCAATCCGAAAACTTTTCGAAAATTAAATTGCGCGACCACAGGCCCATGGCATACAATTTACTTTTAGGCTACTTATTCCAACACAGATCGCATCGTGCAAAACCATGTGCAAATGTGTGAGTGCATACGCGATTCTGACCCGACAACGAGCCCTTTGTACTTTGGTGCAATCGGGAGTTGGCGATTGATGTTTAACCCATTAATCTACAGAAATTAGATGCCTTAGACCGGTTCTAATCCAAGCGGCAAGATTCAAGCGAGCCCAAACTCTCAACAATGCTGGAGTCCCAAGCTCATACCAAAAGTCTTTAACAACGCGTCTCAACCGCTCCGAAGCAGTGCACTCCTGGCGTATAACTCAACGGAAAGGTCATGACCAACCGCTAAGAAAAGCGTGTAGATCTCTCCGGCCATCACCAAACTTGTTTCACTTAAAAGCATGTCCCGTTAACACAAGACATACTTTGGGGAGGCAAATGTTAACCGGGTTTTTGGTCTGGTTACCAAATGTTGTTCAAGCCCACATGACTTAGCCCATCGCATGCTTCAACGACCCAAAAGCATTGCCAACATCCTTAAGAATCAAGCTAAGATAGGGTCGTGCAAGTATAGTCGTCATGGCTCGTCAAACTACTCTCGAACAGTACAAGTCACGGATCAAGTGAACACACTCAGGGCTATGTGGTCATATCAAGTAAATCAAGGTTCTAGCGCCAAAAGACTCGAGTTGGGCCACTGGCAGAATGTCGCATCCCGCGGATGTGGGATTCATCAGTATTAAAGACCACTTGCCTGGCACATACCTACCATCTCCAAAGCGTGCACAACACGTCCCGGTCGGTTCCAGAATCCATCCTTGGCTCCACCCATGCCCCGCACCAGTGCTTTGCATCCATGCCTCGCACCCGCGGTTCGTATCACTGTGCTCCGCACACCGAGATGAAGGCGATCCGAGCTCTGAGTCGTCAACGGGTCTGGGCGCAACGCTGGTGTGGGTCCGGTGTCGCACAGTCCCGATGGCGATCGACCTAACTGGTGTATCACCCAGAATCACCGGATCATCTCAGCGCTAGAATTGGGCAAGCAAGCCTCGCCTTCCATCCTCGTTTCCCTCGAGATGGATACGAATTTTGTATCCCGTATCCCCATGAAGGGATACGAATTTCGTAACCCCCAAAGGGATATGAAATTTGTATCCCTCTGGAAGGATATGAATTTCATGTCCCCCAGAGGGATTTGAAATTCGTATCTTGTATCCCCCAGAAGGGATACGAAATTTGTATCCCCCAAAGGGATACAAGTTTCGTATCCCGCTACAACATAGGCATGATGACAAGATAGTAAATAACAGTGAATGAAAAAACATACATACAATTTCAACTTGTATCCTTGGCATGTAGATATGATTTCAATACTGAATTAAAGATTGAGTATTACGTACACTTACATGTATATGTTTATAATTCATATTTTCTCCAATTCACCCCTTTTTGGTGTTGTACACATAAAAATGTTTACATTTGACCAATTTCAATTGTGAATGCATTTAGACCCAAAATAGGATCCAAACCTAATCCAAATCATGAAACAATAAAATCCAAACCTTTTTAGGTTGCGATCAAATGATAATAAAGGTGAATTACATAAAATAAGAATAATAGTAGCAACACTTAATTTCATCTTTAATCTAATATTAAAACTAAAAATCCACAAAACCCAATTAATCATGGCAATTCGTAAGCAATTACATGATAGAGGATTAACAGTTTTTAATTTTTACATTATCGAATTTCCAAATCCTCCAAGGCGTATATATTCACATGACAATCTATTAAAAACATAAATATGTCTTAAGTAAATCACATTCCACTCACAAATCTAGGCGGATAGAAAGAAATCTGTGGTTGATCTAGATCTACAATATTTTTTTGCGTTCAAGCGTGCTCCAATAATCCTCCAAATTATATACATATAAGAGACATGCATTAGAATCTTATACATATATGTTTATGTCAAATTCCAGAACATTAAACTCAAGTAGATTGGAATAGAGTTAGAGAAATAGAAGAAACCCATAACCTATTCTTTTATTTTTCTCTGGAATTTAACAATGGTGGAGAGGAAGTATGAAGGCTGAGATGGAGAATGATTAGGGTTTTCATAGTGTGATAGGAGGGGTATATATAGTTGCCCGTGTGAGCATAGACCATTTTATTATTTAGAATTTATCCAAGCCTTTAATTTATATATATCCTCATAGAAAAACCCTAACTAGCTAGCTTTATTGGGTTGTCCAACCGTTGAGCAGTCGACCCCTAGTAGTCAACCGGTAGTTGACACCTCTTAATTGGAGCGATCGACCCCTTCGGGGCTGGAACGCCCAATAAGCCTGCGTTGTTGAGCTGTTTATTTTATTTAATACGTTCCTTAAGCTCTTAATCTTATTCCATATTTGCAATATATGTTGTCCCCCTGATCTTGTCTCTAATTCAAAATTTTAATTCTTCCTCTTAATTTTAAATTTACAATTTAGACATATATACATATATTATTCTTATAATTATATATATATATATATATATATATTTCCTACATTTTGGTCCAAATTCATTTGTTCATAACTTCTTCATACATTAACCGTTTTCAGCATATTATATATGAAAACGATTCAGAATTTCGCCACAAATCCAAATAAAAGAATTTCGTAGCCAAATTCCTAAAGCTGCAAAATCTCATTTTTCTGCCATATCATTTAATTACTTATTTCTGATTATTTATTAGTTAGTAATACTTAGGAATTTTACGGGGTGTTACACAATACCTCTGAGATACCAAAGGTACCTGCTAATCTCCTCGAACGGGAACCAATAACGCCCTTGAATGACCTATCCCGGAATGTAAGGAAAATGTCATTTCTTACTTTTCGAATGATGGTAGTAGGATCCATCAACACTTCGTCGAATATTGCCTTATTCTGCGAGCACCAGATGTGCCAGTAGATTAGACAAGGTATCAGACGAAACAAAATCGAATGGATGGATTTACCTGAGATGTCGGTCAACTAGATTCTCAGTAAATCTGATAGCGATGTTGCATTACCTTGGCAACCAACCAAGTTCCCGAAGTAATTCCAGACAGACTTGGCACAAAAGCCAAAGAAAAACTAATGAGAAAAAGATTCCAGAAAACCAGAGCTGCAACACCTGCAACGGGAGACCGTTGGGATGCCTATCCGGTGAAGGTTCTCGTCTAGTGGTAACCGAAATTCCACATAAATAAAGAAACCTTCGGGGAAAGAAACAGGTGCGGAGCCGGCATCCTCGCTGAATTCCACGCTGCCTTGATCGAGAAGGGACTATTGTCCCAATCGGTTCCACCCCCATGTGAATCCGAAAAGGCCTTTACGGATTGCATCCGTTTCCACGTCTCACTAGCGTAGGACGGGACACCAGAGAAGTTCGCGCCTGAAAGCCTATAGTACTTAGCATGGAGGAATGTCGCCCAGAGGGAGTCGTTCTCCCCAAACCTTGCCTACATTTTGCAAGCAAAGTCAGTGCAAATGTCCTTAGGGTCACGAGGCCTAACCCTCCCTTACACCTAGGACGGCAAATGATGTTCCACAATATCTAGTAGTATCGATGTACATTGTCCTTGTTTCCTTAGAAAAAGGACGATGCCAAAGAACGATAAGAGCAGAAGTAGGAAGCAGTGAGAGTCATAGCGGTAAAAGCATGCGATCCAATAGAGTCTAAAATAGACTTTATCAGAGCGAGTCTACCTTCTTAAGAAGATTCATATTCCAACAAATGATCTTCCCCTGGGATTTATCCGTCAGGGGGTCAAAAATTGCTTTAAGCTTTGTACCTCAGTATAAAACAATACCGAGATAAGGTAGGGGAAGAGAGGTAGCGCTGAATCAAGTGTAGGTCTGAATCCAGAAAGATCTTATCGTACCAAATCTTTAAGGGGACAAAACAACTCTTATCAGAGTTAACGAGTTGCCCCGAGATACTCTCGCACAGATGAACTGGGTTAATAAGCCGACGAATAGAGCGACGACTACCGTTAGTGAATATGATGATGTCATTGACGAAGGATAAAGAGGAAATAAGAAGACAACTAGTAGGGATGCCAAATCTGGGAATCTTCCCGGTTATCGTTAGTGAGTGCAGATCACAAACGAAAGCCTCGACAACTATCACAAAGAGAGAAGGGGATGGGGGGTCTCCTTGACGCATCCCCTTGTTCGCCTTGAAAAACCCATTGGCAGATCCATTGATGAGAACGGAAAACCAATTGTTGGATACCGGCCTCCAAACAAGATCAATAAGTGGTTCCGGGAAACCGAAAACCCTCAAAACCTTAATGACGAAGAACTAGGACAGCGATCATAAGCATTAGCTATATCCATCTTAACGACCACATTCCAACCGCGGACCTTCCAATCGATTTGAAAGATCAGTTCCTGAGCTAAAAGGACGTTATCAGTAATCAGGCATCCCTTAACAAACTCTGCCTGAGAAGAAGAGATAATACGCTAAAGAAACGGTGTTAGTCTAGAGGCTAGGACCTACGGAATAGCCTTATTAAAAAAGTTGCACAAGCTTATCGGGAGAAAATCAGTGCAAGAACGAGGATTTTCACACTTAAGGATAAGAACCAAATGGTGGAGGTCCATCCTTTGGCAGTTCTCCACCGGAAAGAAATACTGAATGGAAAGACAGAAGTCTACCTGGATAATCGGCCAAACACTCCAGAAGAAGACCCCGTTGAAACCATCTGGCCCGCACACACTATCCTTACTAAGAGAAAATACACAAGCACATATTTCCTCTAGAGAAGGAGGTGCGACAATATCATAGGCATCCGTCGAAAGCACTAATCTTTGAATGCAAGTGAGAAGGGTTGGGTCGGAGACCGACACAGACTGAGTTCCGAGAAAGTATTGGAAATGGGAAAGGATAGTATCTTTGACCTCACTCTGCGTGGAAGCCACAGATAGATCCGGACACTGGATTTGAAGGATCATAAGAAGCTTGTTTTTCTTACGGATGGAGGAATGGAAAATTTTGGAGTTTATATCACTTTCAACAATCCATTTGATCATCGCCTTTTGGCGAAGGTAGTTATGTTCTATACGGAGCTCCGACGTGAAGACTAGTTGGGCTAGTGCCCAAGCCTCCTTATTAGCAGAAGAGGGATTCTCGTCAAAAGACGATTCTACTAGAATAAGAGATTCTTCAGCTGCCCAAACACGATCAAAGATATTCTTGAAAATGAGAACGTTCCATTCCTTAAGGGAAGCCTTAAGACGCTTTATCCTGCGAGAAAACACAACACAAGGGGAGCCAAGAACAGGCGAGTTCCAGGAGTTTGCCACCACGCTATGCAAAGAGTGGTGAGATCTCCACATACTCTGAAACCGAAAAGAAGGAGGTCCCGACATGGAAAGGGAAGAACATCGTAGAATCATTGGGGCATGATCCGAGAAGGTGCGATGCAAATGAGAAACTGGGAATGTGAATGGATGGCTGAACCAACCTTCGGATCCGGAAACTTTGTCAAGCCCAGAAAGAATCCGATTAGGCCCCTCTTGGTTATTACACCAAGTAAAGCCGAGCTAACGAAAGAGACTTTAGAGAGGACCGAACGGATGATAAAGGCATTGAAATCCGCCACCGCCACACGATTGATGGCATTCCCTCCCCGTTTCTCAGCTTGGAAGGCGACGACATTGAAGTCGCCCCCCAAAACTGAGGCTGAAAACCACAGGTCGGAGAGAGCATGGATATCAGACCAAAGGCTCAAACGCTCTATCCTATTGCATTTAGCATAAATAGTAGAAAAAAGAAAAGGCACGGAAAAAGGCCGAATCGAACAAGCTACCGAAAGTTGCTGGTCTGAGTCGAACATAGGGTGGACGACAATGTCTTTGGACCAAAGAATCCAAATCTTGTCAGAAACATTGGCTAAGGCGCCACCAAAGCCAAGAGATAAGACCGACTTGGTGATCTCCTCCGGACCCACAAATGGTTCTAAGAGCGCCACCAAATAGATAGAGTGCTTCTTAACGATGCACTTAAGTCTAGCCATCGATGCATCGTTACCAATCCAACGGACATTCTGGAAAAGGAAATGCTCCATCGAAAAACCAAAAAAAACCAGAGATGCAAGACAAGAAAAAAACTGCAAAACAACCAAACAACAAAGATAAGATAAAGAGTATGTCGAGTAGACCTAAAAATTTTCTTGGACACCGCTATAGTGCATGTGCGAATGGTACGCGGAGTGCGAGGGGCCGCTTGATGATTACGACGCGTGGGGAGAGCAGTCGATCGAGTGGATGCCTCACAATGCCCGGAAAACCCCAAAGAAACCCAACGACCCTGAGCAGGAACCCCTAATCGAGAAGGACAAGAATTCTTAGTAAGCCGATCTAGATGATCATTAATGATCGCTATCTCGGCCTTACTAATAAGGGGAAAAGAAATAGAAACAGAAGAAGCCGAACAACAGGACACAACAAAACTAGGAGAAGCAGGAGAACACATCGGGACAAAAGACGCAAGAAAACCAGAACTAGATGTGGAGTTGCACAAGAGGGGCAACACCAGATGTTGCGTGAGCTTTAGCGAAGCCTAACTGTCTTTAGATTGACAGTCCCGTCATGTAGGTAAAGAACTCAATAAGGGACATTGAAAACCATCAGACCATTCTGTCCAATGTGGGAGGCCACTTCCCTGGTAAACAGTATAGTGGATAGAATCAGGCTCCCCTATACGCCTACAATAGGGAAACCACCCAACCTAAAAGGACAAAACCCGATACAAACCGCCGATGTAACCAATAAAAAACCCGATAACCAGGACCAAACCGAGCAAGTCACTAATGACACAGAAACGAAATCGCAATGACTCGAAGAAGCAAACGGTCCAAAAACCCACAAAAGAAGAACGGATCCCACCCAAAGGTAAAGAAACAAAGCCGACCAAACAAAGCCACCGTTCGCATACCACCTAAAACAGCCCAAAAACCAAGAGTAGTGAGGCCCAAAAAAGAACCATGAAGCCACACACCGTAGACCGAAAACCCAAAAGCAAGACATAGGTGACCGAAGCCAAAAAGCGTGGCAGAACACACATGCCATGACCCTCTAACCGAGGCGATCAAACCAGAACCCCCAAAAAGAGTCAAGCGAAAACTGGTCAACAAATATAACCACATAGAGGAAACACACACATGACCTAACACTGCTTCTTCCGAATAAAGAAAAACAGTGTCAGGGAGCTCACATGATCGTGTGACAAGACTCAAAACACCGCAAACCACACCATGCGAAAGCCATGAACACACAACAAGACCAAAATATAAAGCAACAGAGCTAGAAATACAAGGACAAAACCGAACCTGAGTGCTATGATGTTGAACCAAAGAGTCAAACAAAACTATTCAACTTGAGCTAGAACCTGTCGATGCCTCCACTTCACAATATAGTCGATCACCAATCAAGGTCGATGACTGCAAAGTCACCAAACATGGCTGTAAAGCACTGCTACTACACAGAACATCGACCACCAGACCCCTTTCATTCATCCCTAACCAAGAACCATCAAGTCCAACCCAACTTAAGAACAAGCATCCCAAATCTAACTCATCAGCCAAAGTATCCGTCGGCAAAACAACATCAAATTCAAGCTCAGCTTTGTCAGAACAACTGTCCTACAATACAGTTGCAGGCTAATACCTCAATACTCTGCTCATCGAAGAATAAGTCACCTTCTAACGCAACAAAGGCATTGGAAAGCAAAACCATAGGAGGAGCCTGCTTGCCAGCAATACAAGGCACAACCAAAGGCGTGGCCAAGATAGAGGCTTTAGGAAGAGCTGCACGACAGACAGTCATCGAGCGACGTGCATGGCGACGCTGCCGACGAGATGCAACCTCCCTTCCTCTACACTCAGCACTCGGCCTCACACATACATCAACAACCAGATCGCGGTGATAAGGGGTCATCAACTCCCCTTCACCATCAACTTGAATGCTAACTACCTTAGAAAAATCATGTCTAAAGACCCCTCTGCAAACAATAGATTCCACCTCAAAGCCGTGGACAGCCGAAACAGGCAACGAAGATGAACAACGGAAGCTAGATTAGGCATAAAACAGGTGGTGAAATCTCCAATTGGCCTGTTAGAAAAAGAACTTCTCAGCTCAGCTCGAGCCTCCATCGCCGGAGGATGAACAAAACTCCCATGTGGGGAAAGTTTTGTTACCAACTCTGACATGTAGAGGGGAGCAAGCTCCATAAAGCACCTTCCACATCCACAAACCTGAACCGCAACAGTTTAGAGAAAGAATTCAGGGAGAAAACATGAATCTCTACCTCTGAAGATCCCACAAAAACAATAGAGAGCGGAGCTTTGACTATTGCCAAAATCGAACGTGCAATTACATCGAACTATGGGCATGGCTTAAGGAAATGGCCACAAACCACGAATTCCTATATGATGACAGTCTAAGCCGTCATCAAAATGTAGGGCAAGACGATTTTGGATAAGAGAGCGCTAAGCCACAAGCTACTCAAGATGGGAGAAGAAAAGAGAAAGGGTGAACGAGAAAGCAGATGCAAGGAGAACCAGAGAAAAATCGCAAATCGCTACTCAAGAAGAGGAAGCCAATTTTTCGAACGTTGAGGAATGCATGTTGTATAAAAGGTTCACCTTAAACTATGAAAATAAATTCTTGTGCAATTTTAAATGGGGATTGTTAAAGGGACTCCAAATTTGGTTATGGGGAGGATAATTTTAAGGGAACTCCAGCTTAATATTTTTTTGTTAAGGGGGGTCTGATTTATTTTAAAAAAAGAAAAAAAAAAGATCTAACTACCCTTGATTTGTCACTTATGTTGAACACTAACTTACTAAATTCAGCTCAACTAACAAACGTGCAAATTACAAAACATCTCAATTACAAAAAGGCTAATTCTATTCATACATCAATAACATCTTTACATACACCATAAAATAAAATAAACTACTATACACTAAAAATTACTTTTCATACACCGTTTTTTTTTACAAAATTAGCCTTATTTTTTTCTTCCTCTTCCCTCTCTAAAACTTTAAAGTTATTTACATAAAATAGGAAACCTATAGCACTAAATAAAGTTTAAATTTAGTAAAATGGATTTTAATTTTTTTGAGTGTATGGTATACAATTTATTATGCTACAAAAAATTCTTAATTTCAGCAAAAGAGACCCTGCTTTTAAATTAAATAACTCTAAATTATCACTTACTTGTAAAAGTTATCGTAATTCAAATTTTAGGTTTCATGTTTAAAAATACGTTATGTTCTTCAAATTATTTTACATAGATTTAATCAAATATCGTTAATTACAATTTTTTAGTTTGATGGGCTATTAACTAAAAAGTAAAAAAAAAGCAATAAAAAAGAAGGGTAATTTAGTAATATATATTTTTAGCAAAATAGTGGTATACATAAATTAATTTTCGGTGTATGAATAGAATTTGCCTTACAAAAATTCGATACAACATATTAGAACAAAATTTTCGTTTTTGCATTTAAAATTAATCATACCAATTCCAATATGAAATTATAATTAATTACCTAATCCGATGCCTTCTGATTACCCATGAAATTTTCTTGTGTCTCTATAACATTAATTATATCCATTGTTTATTTTTATGTGCAACTTTAAATTGTAACCATTAATTAAGGTGTAGGCTTTATAGTTTATATTAATGAGGATTATAGGGGGTTAATATTGGAATTTTAATTTATATGTTTAATGGGAGGCTAATTCATTTTGTCCTCCCCATAACAATTACACAATAAATAAAAATTGGTCCTCCCCTTAACCAAATGTGGAGTCCCTTTAACAATCCCCTTTTAAATAACCAATCAAATAGGGACAAGTGTGTTAAGGACTGCGATGTTGATAATGATGATTTTAATGACAGGAACCTTGTTTTAAACTATTATTTTTATAAAATATATACTAACACTATTCTATAGAATATATATATGTATGTATGTATGTGTGTTTGTGTAAAAGAAATATATGCATGTAATGATTATTGAAGACTGTACAATTTAAAGATTCAAGATTTCAAAGAAGAAGAGTTCAAGAAAGAAGACTCATGAGTAACAAGAATTCAAGATCAGGAAGGGGAGGGGGAGGCCATGGGGTAGGGAAGGGAGGTGCTTGGACGAGGTGGAGCTTGGAGGAGGAGGATGCGGTATTCGAGGTGATGGGGTGGAGGTGTGAAACTTGGGTGGTGGAGGGCTTTGGGCCGTGGGTTCGAAGAGGGAAAGGAGCAGGATGAGAAGGGATAGGAAGCCCAAATGGCAAGGGAAAGGAGGGGGAAATAATGGCTTAGGAAGCCATGCCTAAGAAGAAGAAAAGAAAAAGAAAGACAGAGAAGAAGAATAAAGGGGAATGAGATGAATGAAAATGAAAAGGAAGGGGCACCTTAAATAGGTGTAGTAAGGGGGTAAAATGGTAATATGGCATGTGACACATGTCCCTTCCTTATGCCTCTTTACATGCATGATGACACATAAGTGTGTGCGCATTTGTAACACCTTCTGAACACTTATTTATATTAGAAATTTGCAACTCTTATTTGTGTTACCAAATACCATGTTGCTACTTAACCTAGGAACAAATTCAATAGGCACACCATCCAAACAACTGTTCAAACAAATACAGATATTTTATCTAAAATAAATTATTTTTTATGTAAACCAAAATTAGATCCAATTTAGAAACCTATTCAATAACTATAGTACTTAAGCAATTTATTCCGTTATTTTAGCTTTCGAACAATTAGTTTTGGCAAAACACGATACTCCTATCGACATAATCTCCCGATTAAATTTAATATTTCAAAATAACTATTTTTAAATGACTTTCAATTTTAGAATTATATTTATTATCCCCAAAATCGTATAAAATTACTTAAATTCAGATTTTTAAACTGACAAAAATTATGGGTCGTTACATGATAGGTCTATAGTTTCTTAAGCTGCTGTGCAAGAGGGAGGTTACGTATTGAAGGAGTATCTAGTCGGTTTCTTTATTAATGCACTGCATTCATGTACCATGGTAGTAAATAACCTCAAGTGAGTTTGGAAGTTAAAAGGTTCCATCAAAATCAAATAAAATGGTAATATGTTCTTTTTTTTAACTCTCCAGTCTTCAAGATAGAATCAAAATTATTGAATCTGACCCAGTGGTAATCAGGAACAAGTTGTTCATTGTTAAACCTTGGGACGTGAACTTAGGTAACTCATGAGGTAGCACTAGAAGCATTTTTTTGGATTAAGTTAATCAATATACCTTTATATGCATGGTCTTCGTTGGGTATTAGTTGGTTAGCTCTATGAATTGGTTAATTTCTATGTATGAATGCCTTGAAAGAAAGTTTAGAGATACTAGAATATGCGAAGTGTATAGTAGAAATCCCTCAAACAATTATTGACTTAATGTTTTCCCTATCCAGTTAATTGATGGCTCGGAGCATCTTGTTAAAGTCCTTTACCTTTGGAAACCTAGATTTTTCTCTCACTATATTGTTTTTGTCACAATAATGTGAAATGCAGCAGTATCGTCATGAATGTGGTTGTTTCAACTGACAATGTTGAGAAAAATTATGAGAAGGTGTCAATTAGCAAAGTAGTAGAACATGTTAAAAATAGCATGGACAAAACTATTGAAGAAACCCCTTCAAGCAAGAAATATTTCTAGAAGAAAGTTATAAAGAAAAATAACATATTTAAACACTCTCCAATGGGTAGCAGTGTTAAAATGAAAGTTATGGAGAAGGAAGGGAAAACATTCATGTTTAATGAAGGAGTTAAGAATGCTGATGTTGTTTCAAACTCCCCAAAATATAAAAAGAACATGTCTTTTTGAAGTGTAAGAGATGAAGTAGGTAAAACTTCAAATGTTGTTAGCATTGGAACTTCTAATAGGTTTGATATCCTTGAGAAAATTCTTGAAGAGGTAAATGTGGTTAAAGAAGGAGAATTCAGTACCCAAGTTGAACATGATAGATCAGTGACAATAAGAAGCAACATAACTGGAAATGATGTGACACAAGTGAACATAGATATTGAAAATGTGGTTGATAATATGGTAAGTGGCAAAGACAAAGAGATAAACCAAGTGATAAATGTGAATGATAGTAGTAGTCCTGCTAAACAACACAACTTCTTTTCCTGTTGACAAGCATAACCCCGTGCAACATTTGTTAACTGATGTTATCAACTTTGGCAATATTATGTTATCAGGTGTTCAAGAGAAGGACAAGCATGAAAACCAAGTGTCCAATGTTTTACCAAAATGCACTCCTCTTGCAAGTTCAATTTAGCTTAAACCTAGTTTTTTGAATAAGCCAAGTCCTACTGCCAAGACAGCTAAGCCAGTTGTACTATCATCTTCAAGCAAAAGTCCTATGCCCCCTACAGTTGTTAGTAGCAAGGAACATAAAGTCTCACCATTCTCCTTTTTGAAGACAAAGGACAAACCCAAGCAAGATTTTCCTTATACCCGTCTCATTCCTCACGTTACCTATAAGGCTCCACCACCTATACCTACTGATGATAATGAAGTTTTCTCTAAATCAATACTGTTAGCTTCAATGCAAGGTTACAAAGAGCTCAAGGTTCCAAACATTAGGAGCAAGGAAAATGAACTGTTGAAAGGCCTTCATTTCAGCAATGACTATCTTATAGGACCTGTGCAATGTTGAGCCTCCTTTTGGCTTATGGGATACACTTTTGATATGCTAACCAATGAGATTTTCCGGTCAGTCTCTCTAATGGCATGCTTGCCTTTGCTTTTGGGTTTGTAATGCTATGTAATAGTAATTTTGGACTGTATGTCTATGTTCCTATCTTCCTGCGTGGAATTTATTTTATGTTTGTAGTAGATAAGCAAGGTGCATATCTCCTATCTTCCCTGTATTTATTATTTTGATGTAATAAAAATATTACAGATCACTTAAAAAAAAGGTTAGCCTTTCCAAAAAAAAAACTAAAATTAAATGTTTAGGTCATGTATACAAGTAATTTAACATGAGGATATTCTAAGTTCCTGACATCATATATATTAATCGGTTTGTTTCAAAAATCAACTTCATTATCATTTCCAAAATCAATCCATTATTCAAATTCATACTTCAAATGCCAATTCAACTTCATGTACTGGATTAAACTTCAATTTCTATACTTTAAGAAAATTCATTTTCAAACCTTCAATCCAAGTTAGATTTCCATGTCACTTTTATCTCAAAAGTCTTTATATTCACATGATTTGGACTCAGTTGCTCAGATAGGAAATAGACTTTAAATCAACTAATTAAATGGCTAAAATTGAAAAGTTTAATTTATATAATAGTATAGATCTAATAGTTAATAAATAGTTAAATATAATAAAATAACAAATTTAATATAATATAAAATTTTAATTAAAGTAATCTTAAATAAATTGTTAAAATAAAATATTTAATTAAAATAATGATAAATAAAATAGATAAATTAAATATAATATAAAAATTCTGAATTAAATTAATAGTTAGATTAGACATTTAAATTTGATATAAAATAATTACAAATAACATAATTAAATCTAATACAGTATAAAATATATTAAATTAAATAAATACAATATAAGTAGTTAAAATAAATTGTAATATGAATAAATTTTTATAATATGAGTATTTAATTAAATGAGAAAACAAAATAGTAAAAATACTATTAATTTAAGTATTTCCATAATGTAATCCAATATGATTCAATTCGATCTAGTGCCCAACATTTCCTAATCCAACTTAATATCAATTCAAGTTTCAATTTCAAATTTGGCTAGTTATTTTGACCATTAAAGTTTAGACTAATAATATTAAAATTTTAGATTTAATAATTTCAGTGAGTCCTATTTTATAGATTAAACAAATATATTAAATTTTAAACTCAAATATTTTTTCGGGTGAGCTGCAACAATCCAAAATTTGAGAAAT
Organism: Allium sativum; assembly: GCA_030737875.1. NCBI lineage: Eukaryota > Viridiplantae > Streptophyta > Magnoliopsida > Asparagales > Amaryllidaceae > Allium > Allium sativum. The sequence goes on from CM060910.1 coordinate 924,306,876, forward strand.
AAATAAATTTAGTTATTTAATTCGATTCTTCAAGAATAGGAATTTCTGCAAATGATGGGATTTGACCACGAAACTTTCACTTGCGTTAGTCACAGAATTCTGGTCAACTTTCATGTTTGGAGTTTCGCGAACGAAGTCTGTATGAAAAAGTTATGGGCGAAATACAACAAATGGACGGAAATAATAAAATGGAAAATATAAATATTTAATACCATTTATAACCTGCCTACACTGGGTGATTTTTCTCAAAGGCGGTCGACACCCTTGATGAAGCGGTCGACGGCTTCGGGCATTTTCTGTTGAGTGACGACTATAGTTATAAGGTTTTTAATATATAAATTATTATATAAACGAATGAATGTTAACGATCTGGAGACTTTCTAACACCTATGAATAAAGGGTTAGGCCCCCCATTCTTTTCCACCTATTTCTGAGAGCAGCAGAGCTCTATCATTTCCCTTTCTCTTCAAACAAATTCTAAAACAAAAATATGTTCATATACAATTCAAATCAAACGAAAACAATATAGATTTGAAAGGTTAATCAGATTCAATTGGAAAAGAATATGGATTGGTGTTTAGGTTCTTCTTCATCAGGTTCCTCCCCTCTTTTCTTATTTTCTTGCAAATCTACAAATCTGGAAGTATCACCTTTTTGGAATAACTATAGATCTATAAGAATTTAGCAATTGTAGGCCTAAAAGATTATTCATATTCTGATTTGGATGTTTTCAGGTGATTGCGAAGTTTATATACAAAGTATACAATAGCATGATTATTTCGTTTGTATTGAATCCGAAATATATTCTTGTATGTTCAACAATATAGTTTTTGTCAGATTTGAAAGGATCAATTGTGGTTTGGATAATATTATTATTTTGTAGGCTTATTAGATTGTTCATATTATTTCCTACGATTGTATTCAAGAATATTGTGGTTATTGTAAACACCATGGATCTGGAAATCAGTCCCATAAATCACTGTCAAATTGTAGTTTTATTCAAGATCTATAGTTTTGGTGTTGATTTGTAATTTGTATAAATTTTGTTAAAAAGATATAAGCCTATTTGTGTTCAGTTTTGTTGGATTTTAACTTAATTACTGTAAATATGACTTTTTGCTCTTTTGCAATAAAAAGACATTATTTGAAATCAATAAGATATATGTACCAAAAACAAAAATGGAAGAGTTGTGTAAATTCATGTACAAACATAGATTTTAATATGTTTTCGTATAGTTTACATCAACCACTCTAAAAACATACATATTATATATTTCTTATGATTTGAAATATGTTTATTCCTCTTTTAGATATTTAGGCATAATTTACAATAATTACAGTTAACGGCTTTTCCGTAAGATTTAGAATCTTATTACAAAATTGAACACAAAAAGGAATGTTTGGTTGTTAGCTTAAACCAGAACATTCTATTCAATAATAATAAGAATAAAAGAATAATAACTATGTTAACTGTGCAAAAATATAATTAATATATATACACACATATTATATATCCAAATCGACGTAAACAACAAAATATATATTTTATAATTTATGTTGTGCGTTTGGATAATTTTCATTTTTATGGAATATATATGAAAATATAATCTGTATAAAATGGAAATATATATTATGACCGTTTTAGCAATTAATGTAGTTGATTTGCTGTAAATAAGATCATAAAGAAATAACAACTATTGTAACCATCGTTATTTGGAGGAAAACCAATTAAATTAGGTAGTTAGGCCTAATGATTACAATTTAAACAATGAATAAAAATTGTAACTCTAGTTAAGTGAATAAATATTTCATATAACATATAATGTATATATATGTATATGTACAAAAAAATCAAATTAAAGTAAAATAGAAACGTTTACGGAGTTACAATAACCAGATTAGAAATAATGAAAGAGACTGACATAATAGGAACATTTCATTGTTAATTAATGTCTTTGTAAAAATTATGACCGTTAGGTTCATAAACGACATTAATTATAATTAATGGAAATAAATGATATTTAAAAGGGTTAATTAGTGCCCTAGGAAAATATGACCGTTGTGGTCGTAAATGGCAATAACCCTATTAAACAAAAATAAATGAAATACAAAGGGGATTAATGGGTATTAGTTGTCGCTTTAAATACTAAGTCCAATAAGGAAACAATTAAATAAGTATACTAGGATAGGAGGGATATAACTTTCCTTATTTTACACCAGTTAATCTAGAACTTATAATTAAAATTTTATAATTGGACTTCATAATTTAATGATGCGAGGTCAGTTTCCTTATTCGGCATAAGTCTGCACTTTCCAGCAGTCGAATATATGTCCAACTGATGTGAGACATCATTTAACATAGGAACCCCCGACGATAGTTAGTTTGCATATGCGAAGTATTTTCGTGACAAACGCTGTTAACTCAATAACGTGGCTTATTTTGGGGATTAAGGTCTTAAGTGGTTAGATCCACCTATAAAAAGGTATTAAGCAATCGCGTAGCCCACCTCCCATAAATGAAAGCATTAAAGGCTAATTGGGTACGAGTTCGATAATATTCATGAATAGTCCGCTTCCTCGGATCTTAAGTGGCTTGGGTCGAGGGGTCCACTTGGAATTGGTCTTAAAATGTCCGGTATGGAGTTGTTGTAGGGCTACCTATCCTACGGGAAGTATTAAGCGACTAGGAGATTATCTAATAAGGCCAGCTAGGTAGTAACGAGGGGGCTCACCACCGAGTGGTCTTAAACAACATGCTACGTCTACCTAACCAAGCGGTCTTAAGCGGTTGCTTACTATCTCTCACCTTATGCTGGGCATGTGTTTATATGTGTTGACCTACTTTTTGGCAAAAGCTATCACGACTCGAATGGATCATAGCCCAACACCAAAAGGCTCGCCATCTAGTACCGACCAATCCCAACAGACAACCTTCTATTCCAGAAAGTCCAAGTAAGGGTCGGACCGAATCAATTTTTCTTTAAATGGTGGGATATCTTCTCCCTGCATAATCAGTCTTCCAGCCGACCGAGTCAATCTCCCCTCAAAACTCGGGTCGATCAGATTTGCTTGGAAATATGCAGATAACTCATTTAATCTCCAGAGAAGTCCGATTCTCAAGGCATTTAAGGCGGTCAAACACTTCTGCCCAAAATGCTGCTTTTGATACACCATAGTTCAAGTGCCACGCAAGCCGCAATTCTCGAGAGAACTATTACTCAGCAGTAGACTGGGTCCCACCGCTGCAACTATTCCAACGGATCGAGCTTCACGTTTCCCAGCTTCGAAAAAGAGGCAAGCCACGTGGCACACAGTTTATCCCACTCATCCAACTACAAATACCCCATTGCTAAAAATGGAAAGATATGCTGAGTTCGTACGCTGAATTCTCCACTGCACAACAACGCTCGGTATACTAGAAAACCTCCAATCGTGTACATCAAATATTACAAAGATATTTTAATCTCTACTTCTCTTCTATTGAGAAAAACCAGTTGTACTCTGTAATCTATCCAAAATATGCAAATATAAAGTGGACGTACGCACCGATTTTGCCGAACCACGATAAAAGTCTTATGTGTTCCTCTATCTTTACTTACTTTTCCGTACTCTATGATTATTATTCGTGCGTTCTACGCACAATTGGGGGTTGACTATCACTAGTGACCTTTTGACGTCAACACTTTGGTGCGCCAAGAAGGGGAGACACACCCAGACATACTCTACGTTCTTTGACCGCCTTCAACAATTTCTAAGCCGACCATGACGAACAAGCAGAAGAAGGATGCTTCGAATTCTCATCCTTTACCTGCTGGTGCAGTAGGAACAACCGCAGCGGGGGAAAATCATGATGCTTCCTCTCACCCATACACATCCCAATATCTCACTAGGGACGACATGGATAAAATCTTGTCCGAGTTCAGAAACCAGATGGCATCTCAGGGTGAACTTCTCAAACATCAGCAGGGAGTGATGAATGACCTCCTCGCTTGGATGGAAAAAGGATTTCACATTCCAGTATCATTTCCTACACCAGGCGATGCTAGGGCAACAACTGATCTTCGGTCTATGGAAATCTGAGCCCTAGATCGGTCCACACTTTGTTTTCTCCTGGCTCAACTTCACTTCCCGATCGATCACAGCTAGGGGAATCACTTCCAGCCTCAAGTGGAGCTTTGGTAGCTGCAGACACGCAGGTCAACCTTTGTCAAGTTCAGCACCAGTCGACCGGTCTTCCTCCCATCCAGGAAACGATGCAACTCCCTGGACAACTAGCTCGATAACAAGTCCAATCGGTGAGTCGGCCAGAACCAGGAACGATGTTACATCCGGACTGACCCAGCATCTTACTACAAACCAGTTTATGCTGCCTCCCCTCCAACGAAGAGCTGGTGATGGCAACCCCCCGCGTCACCAAGACCACTCTACCATATCGGTCCCCAACGCGACGGAGGGAAACACTACCATAATTCCTTCTAACATAGCCTTGAGCGGGGGCAATGCCGAATTCCAGACGGGTACCACTCACCTGAGCCCATTACTCCCAACAGGAACGGGTATGGTTTAGTCCAATAATAATCTAGCAACTCCAGGAACAGCTGAACCAGGTCCTAATGATAGGACACGCCCTCTCCTTCACCTTCACTCAACTCTCGGAGGTCAAGCCCAACCAACCGCTCCCTTTCTGAGCATGCTTTCAGCAGACCCCAATCCTGGGATTCTCACTAGTGTCCCCAATGAAGAATTGGATTCGTGGCAACGACTCCTCAGAGGTGGAAGCCAACTTGCAAATATCATCAGACGCTTCACCTGGGGTACATATTCTCAGTAGTACGTGGATGACATCCATCGCAGTCAATTCACCAGGGAAATCAGAAACTCCCGAAATCCTCTAAACTTCAAGCTTCCGGTCCTGGAGCCCTATAATGACCAGACCGACCTGACCATTTATCTCATGCAATACATGCGCCACATGGAGGTACTCTCAGCATCAACCAACGTCATGTCCAAGTGATTCCCCCTCTTCCTCACCGACACAGCTGGCATGTGGTTCTGACAGCTAACAACTGAGTCGATTAACAACTGGACATGTTGGTCACTCGTTTCATCGAGCAGTTCAGGGTCCGCATTACCCAACCAAAGAGCGTCATGTTTCTAACCTCCATCAAACAACGGTCCAGCGAGACCCTCATATCCTTCTTAGAAAGATTCAACGCGGTCAAGGCATCAGTCGATCGACCTGAGACATCGATGGTGCTTATGGACGCCATTGCAGGTGTCCAGAATCGATCAGAATTTAGGATCTCTTTAATAAGAGATCCCCCAAAGACATCGAATACTTCTATGCCAAAGCCGATAGATTCCTCTGAAAAGAAGACACTAACATTGAGATGGAAAGCCTCGAGGTGCTTACCACCAAGGACGGAGGTCCATCCAACACCAATGGCTAGAATAAAGGAAAGAGAAAAGTCTTGGAAAAGAATGATCACAACATACGACTCCGGAGAGAGAACAAGTATGATCAATACACCAAGATTAACTACTCCCTACTCGATATCTGTCTTGACATACAAGGATCTCTACCTTTAAACCTCATCGAAGGGAGCCGAACCAAAAAGAACTCGACTCTGGAAAGCACTGCATGTACCACAACATGACAGGTTATAGAACCAGTGAATGCAGGCACTTGCGCATCTCATTGAGGATCGGGTTAGGCGTGGAGAGCTGCCCGAGTATGTCAAGGAAACCACACCGGCTATACCGCCACAATCTTCTGCCCAAGCTCCTCAGGTCGGTCCTCAAGCTCCTAGAAACAGAAAGGACCCTAAGTCCAGCAATCGCGATATCATCATCAGTTAATAAAACTTTGGTTTTCTTTCTTTTAAGAAATGTATTTTTCAATAATATAGGTATGTTGAAGTACACACGTACGGAGTCAGGATTTATCTCCTATGCGTACTCTGGATTCAGCTATCACCCACTTAGTGTTTATTCCCTTGTAATAGCTCTTTAGTATTAATAAACTTTCTTCGTCGATCATGAATTATGTTTGAACGATTTAAGTCGAGCATGATTGACGCTCGCCGACTCAAATATGGCCAGTACTAGCCATCGTTCTAAGATACGATCGATGCCTGCCACCATATCAAAATCAACTCCACAAGCCGAGTATGGTTAAACTCCATAAGACGAGTATGGTTGATACTCGCCAACTCCGTAAGCTGAGTATGGTTAATACTCTCCACCTCTATAAGCCAAGTATGGTTAATACTCGCCACCTCCATAAGCCGAGTATGGTTGATACTCACCAACTCTATAAGATCGAGTATGGTTGTTATTCGCCACCTCCAAAATCCAGATATTAAATGATCAGCGGAATTCTGGTCCTGCTCCTAACAAGACCAATTCAGAATGGTCGATCTCTCCTTTGGCATTCACAATCTCTCGGCCTTAATGCGATCCTCAGTGGTTGCTGGTTTTCTGGCCTTAATACGATCTACACTGACCGTCGGACTTTTGGCCTTAATACAACGATAGGGATCGTCGGTTTTTCGGCCTTAATGTGGATCGACGCATCCATAAAATATCTGCATACTAAGCTCCTACGCAACATCCTGAACACACCTTCCTTTACCAAAAAAGTTATGTTCTGAGGAGCAAAGTTTGACCTACTTTTTGGCAAAAGCTGTCACGACTCGAATTGATCATAGCCCAACACCAAAAGGCTCTCCATCTAGTACCAACCAATCCCAACGGATGGCCTCCTATTCCAGAAAGTCCAAGTAAGGGTCGGACCGAATCATTTTTCCTTCAAATGGTGGGATATCTTCTCCCTGCATAATCTGTCTTCCAATCGACCGAGTCAATCTCCCTTCAAAACTCGGGTCAATTAGATTTGATTGAAAATATCCAAACTCCAGCGAAGCCCGATTATCAAGGAATTTAAGGCGGTCAAACACTTTCGGCCAAAACGCTGCTTTTGATACACCATAGTTCAAGTGCCACGCAAGCCGCAATTCTCGAGAGAACTATTACTCAGCAGTAGACCGGGTCCCACCGCCACAACTATTCCAACGGATCAAGCTCCACGTGTCCAAGCTCCGAAAAAGAGGCAAGCCACGTGGCACGCAGTTCACCCCACTCATCCAACTATAAATACCCCCATTGCTAAAAATGGAAAGATATGTTGAGTTCGTACGCTGAATTCTCCACTGCACAACAACGCTCGGTATACTGGAAAACCTCCAACCGTGTACATCAAATATTACAAAGATATTGTAATCTTTACTTCTCTTCTACTAAGAAAAACTAGTTGTACTCTGTAATCTATCCAAAATCTAAAAATATAAAGTGGACATATGCACCGATTTTGCCGAACCACTATAAAAGTCTTGTGTATTCCCCTATCTTTACTTACTTTTCCGTACTCCATGATTATTATTCATGCAATCTACGCACAATTAGGGGTTGACAGTCACTAGTAACCAACTTTTGACGTCAATAATATGCATGAATAATGAAAGCATTAATTATTAGGACATGTAGCTAGTGCCCTCTAATTTATGTTAGCGTAGAATAAAACCATCGAAAGGGCATCAAGTGACCAATAGATCCGCCTAGGGTCTTAAGTGATCAAGAGGATCCACCCTTAGCTATCATTTGATAGTGAGGTCTTAAGTAGCTATATATATAATTAACCTCTGTATGATTATTGAGTAGTTGAGAGCCCACATCTTATCTTTTGGTAATTAGTTAGTGATGGTTTAATGGCTTCATAAATATATGTGTAAACGATCTATATCAGCATCGTTATTGTTTAGGAATGCTACCTTAGGTAGAGTAGTTAGAGTTGTGCGTTAATGTTTACCAGGTTAGGTTAGAATTACTAGCCTTCATAGGCATATGTCTATGCTTAAACCAAACGGGATACATCTGTGTATTGTGGACTATGTTATACTCTTTCTTTTCACCAGAACTTATTGTTTTGACCCCCATCCTCATTACAATCTCCCTGTTTTTCGCAAGAAGGTCGGGTTCTTAAAGGTGTTTAAGTTTGGTTTTCGGTTCTTGTTCTCTCTCATGCTCCGTATCGACATAGTGACTCACTCTTTTAAGGTAGTTACCTGAGTTGATACTAGTCTATCCTATTTTGTTTCCTCTATGAGTTATTTTATTGTACTCTGATTATGCTTATGCTCAATTCCTTTGTATATACCAAATTTACACGCTCCACGCTTGGATGTGTTCGAGTTTCGATTTCTGTCAAAATTTGGGCTCAAAATAGTGTGGAGTGTTGTAAAGGCTGATCAATTTTTATAGTGCTCACTTTTATTATATTAAAATAATAAGTACATGATAAACCAGAATATATACATCGTGTTTATCGACTATAAGAAAAAAAACCTTCCACATAGGGCAAGGTGACTGATAAAGACAAGTTCTGCATAACAAAAAAAAGAAAAACATTCCAAACCATGGCAACATGCCACAATTACAAATATCATTCAGCATAACACAGGAAAGACTTGCAAGATAGATTGCAATGATCTTCAAAAGGCCAAGCTTGCTGCAGCACATAGCTTGATGATGTTGAGCTGAACTCCCTTCAACAATTCACTCTTTCTACTCCAAGTGATAGGAGTATTATACTCCCTAAAACCAGGTTTAAAAGTAGGCTGGGAGTAAAGGGCATAGCTTCTATATTAGGTGGCGCCTTATATGCAGAAGAGGGAATCAAATGAGCATAGGGATTAGCTTGTTTTGTTTTACCTTTCTTTTTAGTAGCTGAGGAAGTGGACGCTTCATCATCTACATTACCTATAACATTGACACACTTGCTTGTAGAGGAAGACCACACTTAAGTTAAATTAGACTTGAGTGAGGGACATGTTTTATTAAAAAAAACCAGGATTGAAGTTAAAGGAGCTTGTCTGAGGAGGACTAATTAGATTACAAACTTGGTTTACTACCTCCAGCTCACCAAATGACATAATGTCTTCAAACTTTTTAACATCATCAAGCAATTGCTAGAAAAAAATTCACTGGAGACTGCAGAGTTATCTGTAGTTTCATTATGACTTTTGCATGTTTTACCTGTACAGATTTTCCCTTATCTCAAACTTTATTTCGTTCGTCTTGCACATTAGATTCAGCATTGATCACATCAATACCAGAACAGATGGTGTTGGGATCCTCCTTGCCTATCTAAACTTCTCGAGTTTCAATTTCTCCTTCTTCAAAATTATTTCCATTAACTAGAGTTACATACTCATTTGAAATAACTAAGTCAACCACGATACTGTCTTGTTTGACACTCTTATCATTTGACACAAAGAGATCCTTGTCAGTTTGTGTGATAACCCAAACTCCCGTAGTACGAAAGAAAGGATAATCATTGGAATATAACACATAAACGATAATAGTAGAACAGAAATATAGAATTACAGCAGATAATGTACATCAAATTACACTTGGAATAATATACCATCAGAGTTACACAACATAATAGGATCATACTTAGTACATAATACAGTTTTCAACTTAACATAAATTATCTGCAGCGGAATCAAACATAGTATACTAAATGAAGTCTGAACAACATAATAGAAATGATAAGATCCATCTTCAGCTCCATAGCTATTCAGAACGAGTCTGCTAAAAACCTGTATACAAGGCTGTCCGTGTGGAAAAGAGGGCACCTGAGTTTGCAAAGTGAAACAAACTACGAGTCAGTCATGGGACTGGTATGAGAAATCTTATTTAACCTATTTAATAATAAGGCTAATCACAGGACCACGCCGCTAACACGGAATGGGTTTACTCCATTGGATTGTCAGTGCATATATAAAGTAAATTGTTAAACAACGTAATGCTTTTTAGAAAAATGAAACCATTATAAGACTCAAGTCCCATCACACAATGCAACGCAAACCGGAGGATAGAGTTTTACCTTATAATGGTAAAAAAAATGCTTGATACGATAAAAACGGATTGATATTAGTGTATATATGTTTTTAAAACATTTTAATCACAAACGACATAACTACCATATACTATGTCGCCATACTAGTAATACAATCAAAGCCGTATGGTGTCGTATTGGAAGTTGGATTTCCATCATGAACCAAAGCGAGGGATCATCCTTAACGAATTCGAGACAGTCTAGCCTATGTCTCAGGACAAGTACTCAGTCAAGCCCTTAGGAGCCACAGGGCCAGTCCACACATATGTTAGTGGGTTATAACTCCTGAAAAATACGTCTCCCTGCCCTATGGGGCGTAAATAGAGCCACTAGGGACTCCAAATATGAGGTACCTCGCTTTCCATCATCCACATAAGTAAAAATATCTGGGCTTGTAAAGCCCAGACACCACTTCTAGCTAGAGAGAAACACATGTTCTCCCTAGATCCTTCTCCTGTTTCTGGTTCATACCGGGGTGTGAGGCTCGCGAAGTAACGTTATACACATTGCTATGCTACAATAAAGTTGTGCTTTGGTTATCAACCACAAGGCTCTGCTTTTCAACAATAAGCCTTGATCAATTGCATCTTGGCATGTCACACTGACAATTTATGCCATGCGTCGATAACTATCGATATATAACCTCTGAGCCCGTGCGTCTCAGAAAAGGGTGTTAAGCAAGAGAATGAATTTTCCTCCACCAAACAGATAAATATTAAATAGAAATCAATCATCATAAAATAAAATCCAATGTCAGACATACATCCATTTACAAGTTCATTCTGGGTCTGAACGAAATCGGAGACACCTTATTCCTCGTCATATATGTCCAATACGGAAGAGAGGCGCTCGCTAATCCGGACAATCAACAAGTACGTCTGGATAACTACCACTATGACCTTTTTTTTGGGAGCAAATTAGTTCAGGCATCAGTAGTCATCCATTCGATGTGAAGATCGTCGGTCTTCAATCACTGTCTTCAAATCTTTGACTTCCAATCGTCGTATAATTATTTGAAATGAGAGTTAACTCGGACTTTTCAAATAATTCTCGAATATATATAACTTAAATCATTCCATTTCATTCCATAACGTATATAATAATTTATAACAATTTATCGCTATTTTTATTTATTTAAAAATAGCCATTTTCAATTAAACGACGCTTCGGGTTGTTACATAGCCCTGGCGTTGTTTTCACCGAAATTTAATTTACACATTTCTCAAAATTTAACCATTGGATCTTAGCAAACTTTATATCGTTGGAAAAATCTTTCCAAAACGAACCCAACGGTTCCAGTTTTGGGAAAATCCGACGGTCGGCTCTCTCGGTATAATCGTTTGAAGTTACGATTTCAAAACGCAAACTACAGCAGTGCGATTCGTTTTATTTTAATTTATATTTATATATAAATATATAAATATAAATCGTTCGACGATTTCAACACCATTCTAAATTCAACATTGATTTCTTTTATATATGTAATCATATACTACATTAAGAATGAAAATTTTAATGTTAATACCATTTCTTCCAATATTGAATCTTTTATATGATTCATGTATTACGTAAAAATGTAACTTGTTTATCATTCATCTATAGCATTAAAATTGTAATCTTTTATTTCAATATATTATTTCATTGGAAAATGTAATCTTTCACTTCATCCTTTATTTACATATAAAAATGTAATTTCTTACTTCATTCTTTATTTACATATAAAAAATGTAAATTTTCACTTCATTCTTTATTTACATATAAAAATGTAAATTCCTATTTCATTCTTTATTTACATATAAGAATGTAATTTCTTATTTCATTCTTTAATTACATTGGAAAATGTAATTTTTTATTTCAATATACAATTACACTGGAAAATGTAATTTTTCATTTCAATATATAATTACATTGGAAAATGTAATTTTTCACTTCTTTCTTTATTTCATTTAGAAATGTAATTTTTCTTCTTATCATTCTTTTCTTTCATTAAAAATGTAAGTTTTCTTATGTAACTTTTCTTACATTAAAAATGTAAGTTTTCTTATATACAATAAAATGTGAAATTTTATTGTTATTATATTTCCTTTCAAACCAATGAGTATTTTTAATGATTCATTAAAAATATAAATTTCATTGTAATACATTTTTATTTAACTAATGATCATCTTCAATGTTTCATTTACATTAAAAATGCATATTTCTAAGAAGACATAATTTATATATAAAAATGGACATTTTAATGTTTTCATTTAAAATAAAAATGTAGATTTCAAAGAAAACACTTTTTGTTATTGCAATGACTATTTTAAAAGGACATAAAATGTAAATCTTAGTGTAAAACATTTTTATTATAAAAATGTTTATTTTAATGTTTCATATACATAAAAATGTAAATTTCTAGTGTAAATACATTTTCTATAGCAATGTTCTATTTTAATGTCTTCGTATACATTGAAATGTAAATTTTCAAAGTAAGTACATTCCTATAGCAATGTTTTATTTCAATGTTTCATATACATTAAAATGTCAACCTCATGTAAATGCATTTTTATATCAAAATGTTTATTTTAATGTTTCCTATACATTAAAATGTAAATACATTTTTTTCTTTCACAATGTTTTATTTTTAATGTTGTATATACATTAAAAATGTAAAATTCAATATTAAAACATTTTTATTTCAAAAGGTTTATTTTAATGTTGCATTACATAAAAAATGTAAAATGCAATGTAAATACAATTTATATTACAATTTTTATTTTAAGGTTTCATTTACATTAAAAATGTAAGATCACATGTAAATTCATTTTTTTCTAAATGTTTATTTTAACGTCACATTTACATTAAAAATGTAAAATCATATGTAAATTCATTTTTTCTATATAAATGTTTATTTTCAATGTTACATTGACATTAAAAATGCAAAATCAAATGTAAATTCATTTTTACGAAACAAATGACCATTTTTGATTACATTGAAAAGTGTAAATGATCATTTTCAAATAATGATCGTTTTCAATTTTATGTTGACATATAATGATCATTATATATATATATATATATTAAAAATCTAATTTTCATATTATTCAAACAATTATTACATAATAACGTGAATATTTTATAACACAAAAATATTTCAGAAAATTTCGGCCGCATAACGGCAAGGTAATTAAAACCGGCACCGTCCCGATGTACGGCTCCTCGCACTACCTTAGGCCTCGCGACATTTACAAGGGGTTTAATTTCCTAATACATTTTTCTAGGCAGTCTAATGCCACAATATCAATCAATTTCATTTTTCAACCACAATCAAACACCAAAAAAAAAATCAACCAATTACATAGCACAAAATAATCAAGTCGTCCATGGTTGTGGACGACGGGTGTTGGAAGTTTCTAAACTCTGTCTGCATCCTAATATAATTTTATTTAACTTATTCGGATTCAGAAATCTCACTTTGCTTTCGGCTTTGCCAAAAATTGTAGCGAGCTCTAAAAATTCTCCGGTCTCTTCTAGAATGTAGAAGACGTCGTCACGGTCTCGGTGTCTCTTGCTTCACTGGATTTCGACAACATAGCAAAAAAATATGATTTTTATTCTCAAATCACATTTTCCAATGGTTTTAAACGTTAAAATCAGTTTAAATAATATAAACCGATACCTTTCTGAAATGGTTCCAAAGTAGGTTTGGAAATATCTTGCAATCCGCGACACGAGGTCGCAATCAGACGGTACCACGTTGAAGTGCCAAGAGGGGCGCGCAGATCGAGGTAGGGGGCCTACTGCGATGGTGGATCCAAGGCAGGTTAGTGCGATGACTTCTCCGACTTCGAAGCGATTGTTTGAGAAAAATATGACACCAAAAATTATGGCACCAGGATGGATTTGAAGATCAAGGGGAGATTTACAAAATTCCCAATTGGGTCACTTGATTTTGATGCGTGGTTTGGCCAGAATTTAAGAGAAAAGGTGGGAGCTCTTTATCGTCGTCGGTTTCAAAGGTAACGGCCTCACGATGAAGAAAATACAGTATACGCGTATATATATACGTATTTTTATTTAATTAATTCCATTTAATTCTAATATAATTTCTATATCGCTCCTAACTCAAAATCTGTAACACCCCACACCCGCTAAGGTCACTCACTAAGGGAATGCCTTAACTTCGGTGGAGTATTTTAAGTGAATATAGAACAGAAAAATTACAACAAGACAGATATAAGTAGTACTTGAAATTTAAAACATCATTTCATTGCAGCAGAAGGTAAACATGTTTGGTTACATATCAAAAACCAACAAGAGTCAAGTACAAAATATCCATCTCGTTAAAAACATAAGTACATAATCCCACTACATACTAATAGCCATAATAGAAAAGATAAGCTGGGCTTTACATCAACGGTCCAAGCTCCAAAAGATAGATAAAGCAATCTGATCAAAGCCCACTAGTGCTAGGCCCACTCT